>OV702282.1:86878505-88128505 GCA_916181665.1 Avena sativa
TAGTGTTCGGCTTGGTGCTTCTCTGCTTATTTGGAACGAATTACTCGTCAGCAGCAACAGAACTATCTTGACCCGTCAGGATAATAAGGCAAGAGAATGGCATGAACACAAAACAGCATGAGGAAGGCTAAGAACTTACTCTCCGTCTCTCTGATCTGCGAATGGAGCTCATAGATGGTGTACTGGGCAGAAGCTGTGGGAAAACAGCGAGAAAAGACTAATGAAATGAAGCAAACAAATATACACCGAATAAAGATATGGCGAGTAAGAAGATTACCTCGGCCTTTGGTCTTGATTTGCAGCTTTTCATAAGCAAGTTCGACCTTGGTGCGCTCATTATGCGTAAGCTGCACAAAGGAAAAGGACAGTGAATAAATGGAAAATTCAAGCTCCCAGCCGGATAAAGAGTGACTCCTATCTTAGAGCTTATAGCCGAATAAGTTTCTCATTCGGCAGTAACCTTTGGGACTAGGGATCTAAAGTCTAAAATGCGAGCTTGGCATAAGGAAATAAAAGGCTAAGTTATTGCTTAGAGCTTACAGCCGAGTAAGTTCATCACTCGGCAGTAAGCTCGGGGACTAGGTGATATGTATAACAGAAGTACTCATCAACACAAAAGAGTATAAAGGTTATTTACCTCGTTAACTTCATTCGCGGGAGCCACTAAGGTGATGGCCTACTGGGTCATATCGGAGACGGCCTTGGGGCCCAACTTCAGCTTCTTGCCAGCACGGCTGGTGACCTCCTGCTCGCCAGTTGCATTCCACGCCACATCATAAGGCTCGGCCGAACCAAGACCATTCCCGCTGAGCGTCCGAGTGAGAACTTGCCCCTTATTCAGGGTAGTTCCGACATTGGCGCGGGTGGAAGCGTCACTAGTGTGAAGGGCAACAGCTTTAGATCCATCACCTGACCCGACAGACGCAGACCCGCTCGGTATACCCATTGACACGAGCATTGTTGGTAATGTCGGGGGCCGGATCTGAGGAGCGGTACCCGGAGCACAAACCAAAGTTGTTTGTTTGGTGGAGGTGGTCTTGCCGGATGAGGTGCGAGCCGTACCAGGATCCATAGGCCGTGTCTAGTTCTTTGATAGAAGAGGGGGTGAGCAGATTTGTTCGGAGAATCATGGGAAACTAAATGGGCGAGGGAAGTTGTAACCCCCTCACCCCTACTTAAGGGAAGTAAAAAACCCCAATTGTGGTATCCCCCTGCACCGTGCGTCCAGCGTGTGGCCGTGTACCCGGCCGAGTGAGCCAATCAGCGGGCACCACGTGACAACAATACATGGAAAACCCCCTGCCATGTCACGAAAGGAAGGACAAGGGGCCTAGACCGATGGGACTGCCACAGTGACGGGGAATAACTGCGCAGCCATCACTGTGCGGTCAGGGCTTGGAACAAAATTTGAGGCAAGTAACCATGATTACCAGTTGTCAGTGACTGAGGCACGCCGAAAATGACCCATAATTGGCTAGAATGACTCGGCACGAGGCAAAAACGAGCCAGAAAGTCAAAGAACAGACCCGGAAACTGTCAGACAGACTTGGCAAAATGCGAAATCGCGCCAAACAGTGCGCCATAAGTGAAGAATAAGGACAAAATAAAAAGTTCCAATTACATTAAAGGAACCTAGAGACGCCTAACAGCTAGAACTGCTAGACCTCACCAGCTTCGGGGACTAATGTCGGGGGGATAACCCCCGTTAGGGTCACAAGGGGTGAAACATAGCCCAGCTTGGCTTACGCCGAGTAAATACGGTCGGGTAAGAGAATCGTATGCGGCGGACATAGAAACTATGTCGGCCCGTATAAGACAAAGTTGTTAAACTTGCAGGAATCAACGAGCCAAGTCTCCCGAGGATGGGCCGAGTCAGATAGGACGCGTGGCACCTTTCCGAGTGAGGCTTAGGAGGGACCTTGGTAAAGCATGGTCAAAAGATGAGGGCAATGCCGGGTGACACGAAAGGAGTCGGGTGACGCCCAAAGCAAGGGCTGACATACAAAGTTACTGCACTACGCCAAAAGGAATAGGAGGCAATGTACCAGAAGACTGTTGGTTGTCTAGCTTTGTGGACTGGGCCATTGGGCTTAGGGAAAGCCCATGACCCGGCCCGCATAGTAGGGACCAAGATCCAAACAGTAACCCTAGAACCCAAAGGGGTGTAACCTAGCTAGCACCTCCTATATAAGGAGGGGCATAGCAGTAGTAGAGGGAGGTTGGACGAAGTAGGAAACTAGTGCAAAGAACACTAGTTCATATAGCTCAAGGAGCACTTGTAAACCTCTAGAATCAATAAAATTCCTAAGTGTGGAGATTTCATCTTGTTCTTCGTGCATGGCAAGACCATGCACTCCCTCCCCGGTGACCACAAGCACCCATTCGGCCCCCAACTTAAGCCTACCCATGGCATCTGCAGTGACACCACCATGACATTTCATGATCCCTAGTGTTTTGTGTGTTAGATAACAATACCAAGGATTATTTAATGTGTGTTGAAGTGCTGCATATCTTAACTTAAAAAGGAGCTTCAAAGTGATTTTGGGGGAGGATAATTAGCCCCTACAAGGGGCTGGATAATCCGCCCTCCCCAATTTCGAAAGGGCGCAACCGCACGACCCTCAGTATGGGGGGCGGAATATCTCCCGGATTTTTCGGCCAGGGCATAAGTTTTTGCCCAGGCCGGATAATCTGCCCCTAGGTTTTGCTTCAAAGGTCGCCACAGCGCATCACTCAGAGGGGGGTGCGGAGTTTCCCCCGGACTTTCCGTCTCTAGGGAGGATTTTCTCCAGGGGCGGATAGTCTTCCCCATCGAGGATCTTCACCAAGTCAAGCTCGATGCGACCATCTCAGTGGGGGCCAATTTTCCCCCGGATGTTCCATCCAGGGGGAGGATTTTTCCCCTAGGGCGGATAGTCCGCCCCTAGTGGGGGAGGATAATCCGCCCCCAAACTTCACCAACAGCCAGATCTATGTAGGGGGTATTTAAACTAGCCATCTCCCTCATGCCGGAACTCTTGGTTCATTCGAAAAAGACAAGGTCTACTCCTCAAGTTTCATCCCAGAGATCTCCACTTTCATCCACCCAAAGGCCTCGTTCCTTGGGGAACCAAAGGAGGAGGGCTCGATCTTCACCAACTGCAATCAAGCGCTTCATCTCCTCTCCATTCATTTGGAGAATCTCGATCTAGTATTTCTTGAAAATATCTAGATTATTTTATTGATTATATTGATAATCCTTGTTCTTGTGACAGCTCGTTGTCATTACGGGAGCGTCCAATTCGGTTGTGGATGTGTGCCCCGATAGAGTTGTAAAGGCACCGGTTCCCGCCTCGAAGGGTACCAATAGTGGAGAAGGTGGATCAGGCCTTTCGTGGCGAGATCCATCGGAGAATAGGGTGAGGCCTATTGTGGCGTGGTGGTCTTTGAACCGCCCACCCCTCCAACACAGATGTACTTCCCTTCAAAAGGAAGGAACTGCGGTAAAACAAATCCATGTGACTCTGCGTGCTCCACTACAGTTTCCTCGCTCCTCTCTTTACATGCTTAGTAGCTAGGATTGCATATAAGGAAATTCTCGTAGTTGCATATCTAGAGAATTTACTTTGTGTCAAGCCTAAAATTGAAAAAGAACTAAAAATTGAGTAGCACCTATTCACCCCCCGCCCCTCTAGGTGCCCATACGATCCATAACCTAAGCAGAAAATCTCCGACTTTGAGTGCCAAAAGTCACTACTCCAGAATCCACATAAAAACTACAAAAATGTGTAGACCAGAAAAGTTAAGATAATGCCCGTAGGTGGGATTATCACAAGTGAAAATGCAAAGATTGTGCATAAAGGTTTTACATGATCCAAAAATGAATACTAATGGAGGTAATATACTCAGGCATATGAGTGAACAAAAATATTTATTTTATTCATAATATAAGAGGTACACAGTAGATAATAAAGTATGCTAAGTGTAAAAAGGATGTAGATGTCCTATGTTCCATGGTTGATCAAGCTCCAGGTAGTCATAATCTGGGTCATGTCGCTTAAGCTTATGATCCTCGTTTGGCCTATCTTTCTACTCATGATTATCGATGAGGTAATATGAACCATTGAGTAGCGCCTTTCTTATGATGAACGGTCCTTCCCATGGCGGGGATAATTTGTGTGCCTTTTTCTTCTTAAGTCGGAGCACTAGATACCCCTCATTAAACGAGAGATGCCAAATGCGGTGACTATGGTAGCTGCGTACCTTCTGCTGGTAGATGGCAGATCTGTGGCATGCCAGCCCGCATTCCTTCTCGAGTAGGTCCACATCTAAGCGTCTAGATTCTTCAGCGTCATCTTCGTCACAGGAGGCAACTCTTAGTGAATCGTGGAGCATGTTAGAATGTAGGACTGCTTCTTCTCCATATACCATGAAGAAAGGGGTGTAGCTGGTGGATCTATTGGGAGTAGTTCGTAAACTCCACAAGACAGATGGCAACTCCTCTTCCCAGGATCCACCTACTCTATGCAGCGGTGCGTCTAAATGTAGTTTTATTCCCCGCAGAATTAGTACATTAGCCCATTCAACTTAACCATTAGATTGTGGGTGAGCCACAAATGCTAGGTCAAGGCGTATGCCTTTCTCATAAAAGTAAGCCTCTATTTCTTCAAGTGACAAGTTGCTGCATTTGTTGGTTATGATGCTATGTGGGAGACCAAATATCACCACTAGATCCCAGACAAATTGAAGGGCAGTTGCCCCATTGATATTTCTAATGGGTTTAGCTTCAATGGTCCAACCACAAGGTGCTGTTTTAAATGGTCCAACCATGTTAAGCCCCTAGACTGTGAATGGACAAGTTATCGGTATATTTCGAAATTCTTGAGCTGGTACATGTCGTTGTTGAGAATAATATTGACACCCGATGCATGTCTCAACCAGCTTCTCAGCATCCTCCTTCGCGGTCAGCAAGGAAAATCCTTACCGGAAGTCTTTGGAGACCAAAGATCGGGGAGTGGCATGATGCCCGCAATCTCTGAGATGAATCTCATGAAGGCTATCTATACCTTTCTACTAGGAAACGCACTTTAGGTATAAACTTATGGTGCTTCTTTTGTAGAGCTTCCCATTGATTATGGTATAGCCCTTTGCTCGATGTACTATTTGCTCACTTCCAACCTCTTCGATGGGCAAAGTTCCGTGTTCGAGATAATCCATGAAGTGTTTTGACCTAGATAGAGGGACTATTGTTACTACATTAACAAATGAGCCAACTCTATCTGTATTCTTGGGGTCCACTCCCTTAATGGATGGGGTCCGTAGATGCTCTAGCAAATTTCCTGGCAGAATTGGTTTGCGGCCTAATCCAAGCTTTGACAACAGACCAGCCGCCTCATTTTCCTCCCTTTTGACATACTTGACTTTGTAGCCTTCGAAGCACTTGGCTATCTTGTATACTTCGTCTCGATATGCTTCCATCATAGGGTTCTGCGCCTTCCAGGTACCAGCCACTTGTTGGGCAACCAAGTTTGAATCTACACAGCAACCTATGCACTTTTTTGTAGCCTCAAAGTGAATTTGTATCCTACATGTTGTTTGTAGCCTCAAAGTGAATTTGCAGGACATGGTGCATTTTTTCTCCTGTTGGTGACTGTAGTAGTATAACAGCCCCCGGAACATTGAGTAGATTTGATCTGGCATAGTGCATTACCCAATACGCTAGTTCTGCTATAGGAGTATCATCTGGCAGCTTCATCCAATCTGGAAAAAAATCCGCCAAGTCTTATGACTTGATAGCATTGTGTCTCTTGTAGGTGATTTCGAAGGCGGCAAGCTCAATGGCCCACTTCGCCTCCCTTCCCGTAGTTTCGCTGTTGTTGATGATGTCGGACAATGGAGCCTTGCTCACTACTATGATTGGGTTCTCCTAGAATTAGTGCCCTAGCTTCTGAGAAGCAAGGACTCCGTCAAGACCTCGTTTACATAGTAAAATGGCCGTTGTACTCCATACTCATGCGTTGGTTCCTTCTGCTAATAACCCGGTTGTTGGCTTCAGCAACTTGTATAGCGGTAGAGTCTTCTCTCCAAGTCGGCTAACGAACCGGCTTACTTCTGCAACGCAACCTATGAGCCATTGAATGTCCTTCAGGCTTTTCAGATGATTAATGTTGAGGATGGCCTTGATTTTCTCAGAGTCCACTTTGATTCCATGCTGGGAAACGATGAAGCCCAACAATTTGCCGTCTAGATCCCCGAAGACGCACTTCTTGGGGTTAAGCATCATGTTGTACTTTCGGAGATTATCAAAGGTTTCCTTTAAGTCAAAGATTAAGTCATTTGACTTTTTTGACATCACCGCGATATCGTCCACATAAGCGTGAATGTTCTGACCAATTTGGTCATGGAGGCAATGTTTCATAGTCCTATGGTGTGTAGTACTTGCCTTTTTAAGCCCAAAGGGCATCATGACATAGCAAAGCATACCATAAGGTGTGGTGAATGAAGTGGCCAATTGGTGGTATCCTGAGTATGCATCTAGAATACACGTAAGTTCCAAGCCAGCCATCGAGTCAATGACTTGGTAAATGCGAGGCAAAGCAAATGGATCCTTTGGACATGCTTTGTTCAAGACGGTGTAATCAACGCACGTTCTTAATTCTTTGGTTCCCTTTTTGGGCACAAGTACATGATTGGCCACCCATTGGGTGTGATGAACTTCTCGGATAAAACTAGCCTTAATTAACCTAGCTATCTCCTTGCCAATGGCGCGTCTCTTCTCGTCCCCGAAGCATCATAGAGGTTGTTTCATCGGTTTGCATTTTGGATCAATATTTAAGCTATGACAGGCAAAGATGTCCCTATTCTCATGGAGGAAATCCAAGAGCGCACTTTCCTATTTGGGATCCGGGTTCGTCCCAATGGCGATGACCTTGGAGGCATCGCCTACCAGAAGTTCCATCGGCATGGTCTCGATGTCGTCGGATTGTCAACAAGTACTCCATTGGGGGTCTTGACAGCGTTGAGAATATCGGGTGTGAGACATCGGATGTTCGAGGAGAGGTGAAAAAAAGTTTACCCAGGTTCAGATCCGACTGCGGTGATCGGATCCTACTCCTACTAGCAACCCAGTAATATATCGGTGTAAGTCGGATGTTACATCGGATTACAAGAGAGGTTCGCTTGTGCGAGTTGTGATTGTGGTTGTTTCCCTAAAGTCTCCCTTAAGACCGGTTTATATAGTCACCAGGACCTAGGGTTACAGGAGAGACCTATCCGGCTACATTATAGAGTCGGTAATTAGATACATCTTGGACTACAAGTAATACTATAAGCCTAAGTCGGTAACTATTTTGGGCCTTCTCGTAGCCGGAACTAGCTCCTCCTCTTTCTCTAACTGGGCCTCCCGTGAAGCAAAGATCTCTGCCGTTGGTGGGCCACCCTAATCAGTGAGTCCTGTGGGTATACCCGGAAAGTATATCCCCAACACTCGATGGTGGCCTTGAAGGCGGTATCGGAGTCAGAAATCTGTTTCTTCGATGCCGGCATCTCTGAGGCGTTAACCTGGCTCTGGATCTCCTTGAATTCTTTGCCGTAGAGGACGGCTTCCATAAATGCTTCTTCTCCAATTTCGTAGTCCCTTGTCTTTGAAAAGCTTCCAACAATGGTGATGACACCATTTGGTCCAGGTATCTTGAGCTTGTTGTAGAAAAATCATGGCTTGTCTATGAAGGAGTGGAAGATATTGCATTCGAATATGATGTGATACACGCTCTTGAAGGGGACCACTTCGAAGGTCATGTTCTCTAGGTGGTAATAGTTAACATCACCTAAAGCAACCGGAAGGGTGATGAACCCAAGGGACCAATCCTCCCGGCCAGGAACTATGCCATGAAACATGATGATGGTGCGCCTTAGGTTGGTCTCCATCAAGTTCATCTCATGCAGTGTATCTAGGTACAGATGTTCATGTTGCTTCCACTATCCACAAGGAACTTGGTGAACTCGCAGTCATCAATAAGGGGGTTGATGACTATGGCATACTGGTTCTCTGTTGGAACAAGGTCGGGGTGATCCTTCCTGTCCCATGTGATTGGAACTTCCGACCAGCGCACGTAGTGGGAACTAGCGATAGGGTGGCCATTGTTATCCTCAGGGAGGTCTTTTGTGCCTAGAAAGTTGGGGTGCCAAGGAAAGTGTGGTGGACGGGGGCCTTCTTCTCAAAGGGGTTCTTGCCTTTGCCATCGCCCTTGTCGGCGTGCTTAGGGTATACGTCCTTGACCATGTCACTTGAATCCTTGGACTCCTCTTCCCTCTTATTCCATTTGCCCATGCCTTGCGGTCGGTTTTTTCGGCTTTGCCTGTAATCGGACTCCGGGTCTTCCTTGTGATCATTGATGAACTTGCACTAGCGATTGGTGTGAGTAGCTTTTCCATTGGCATCGAGGTGTGTTGGATATATGCCCAAGAGGAAATAATAAAGTGGTTATTATTATATATTTGTGTTTATGATAAATGTTAACATCCCATGCTATAATTGTATTAATAGGAAACATTAATACTGGTGTGTTTTGTAAACATAAAAGAGTCCCTAGTAAGCCTCTTGTTAAACTAGCTTGTTGACTAGTAGATGAACATAATTTCTTGATCATGGACATTGGATGTTATTACTAACAAGATCATATCATTAGTATAAATATGTGATGGACACACACCCATAGTAAGCATAGCATAAGATCAAGTCACTGAGTTTGTTTTGCTACAAGATTTCAAATACATAGTAACCTAATCCTTCGACCATGAGATCATGTTAATCACCATCACCAAATGAGTGCTTTGATGACATCAAACACCACTTCCGTAACTGGGTGGTTAGAAAGGTGGCATTGGGTATTCTGAAAGTATGTGTTCAAGCGCATGGTTCAAGAGTGGGATTCGTCCATCAAAATGAAGGTTATATACACTCTGGGCTCTCTCGGTGGAATGTCATCCAATTGGCTTGCAAGCATGTGACTAAGTCACGAGGGATGTCATATCATGGAATGAGTAAAGACTTATCGTTAACGAGGTTGAACTAGGTATGGAGATACCGACGATCAAACCTCGGATAAGTAAAGTATCGCGTGACAAAGGGGATAGGTATCATATGTTAATAGTTCATTCGATCACAAAGTCATTATTGAATATGTAGGAAACATTATGGATCTCTAGGTCCCGCTACTGGTTATTGATCGGAGATGTGTCTCGATCATGTCTGCATAGTTCACGAACCGTAGGGTGGCACACTTAAAGTTCAATGTTGTTTAAGTAGATATGGAATATGAGTTAGAGACCGAATGTTGTTCGGAGTCTCGGATTGGATCCAGGACATCACGAGGAGATCCAAAATGATCCAGAGAATAAGATTCAGATAGAGTAAGTCATCGAAAGTCACCGGGAGGGTTCGGAAAATTTTTCGGTATTTTGGCCAGAACTTCTAGAATGTTCTAGAGGGGCCACCAGTGGGCCCATAACCTCGGGATGGGCCACATGGGTTGAGGCATGCTGAGGGGGCCCATGGACCAGCCGCACCAAGACCAAGGGGGCCAACCGGCCAGCCCTAGGTTTTTTGAGGGGGGGGGCGAAGACTTGGGGAGCAAGTTTCCCTCCCCCTCTCTTGCACCGCCACTTGGAGGAGGTGAGCCAAGGGGGGAACCCTAGACACACCCCCCTCTATTGGAGATATGCCCTAGAGGCAATAATAAAAGTGGTTATTATTATATCTTTGTGTTTATGATAAATGTTTACATTCATGCTATAACAGTATTAACTGGAAACATTAATACTTGTGTGATTTGTAAACTAAATTAGAGTCCCTAGTAAAGCCTCTTGGTAATACTAGCTTGTTGGTTAATAGATGATCGTGGTTTCCTGATCATGAACATTGATATGTTGTTAACAACAAGATCATGTCATTAGGAGAATGGTATGATGGACATACTCCTTTAGATAAGCGTAGCATAAAGATCAAGTCATTTCAATAGTTCATTTGCTATAAGTTTTCTGATACATAGTAACCTAATTCCTTCGACCATGAGATCAAGTCATTTCAATAGTTCATTTGCTAATCACCATCACCGGAAGGATACTTTGATGACATCAAACGCCACACCATAACTGGGTGGCTATAAAGGTGGCATTGAGTGTTCAGAAAGTGTGTGTTGAGGCACATGGATCAAGAGTGGGATTTGTCAATCCATATGACGGATAGATATACTCTGGGCCCTCTCTGTGGAATGTCATCCAATTTGCTTCCAAGCATGTGACTGGCTCACAAGGGATCACATATCACGGGAACGAGAAAAGAGTACTTATCGGTAACGAGTTTGAACTAGGTATGCAGAGATACCGAAGATCAAAACCTCGGATGAGTAAACTATCGTGAGACAAAGGGAAATTGGTATCATATGTAAGTGGTTCATTCGATAACAAATTAATCGTAGAAATATGTGGGAGACATATGAATTTCCAGATTCCTCTATTGGTTATTAATCGGAGAAGTGTCTCGGTCATGTCCGCATAATTCACGAACCGTAGAGAGACACACTTAAGGATTCGATGTTGTATAGTAGATATGGAATGTTAGTAGGGATACCAAATGTTGTTCGGAGTCTTGGATGGGATCCGGTATATCACGAGGAGAATATGATTCATATAAGGAAAGTCCGATTCTGGAGTTCGGGAAAGATTCCAATGTTTTCATCAGATAGATTCTAGAAGGGTCTACAAGGTTCACCGGTCCAGAAGGGGAATGTTCCATGAATGTGTCATGGGTAAGTGGAATGATTGGATCATATCTTAGGTCACTTGGTGTGGACATTTGCAAGAGAGAATTAAAGCTCTAAAGTGAAAGTCAAACGGGAAGTTTGAAAAGTCAAACTGGAACAATGGTTTCCTAATGGAAGAAGGAAAGAGTCCTTCTCTCAATCCAACTTGGGTTTGGGTTTGGATTTAAACCCACCCCTCCCAAGGCTACCTCCCCTCTCATAAATAGAGGGGGAGGGATGCCCCATACACACAAGCCCTAGCCCTCCCACACCCAAGCCGCCGCCGCCAGCCGCCGCCGACACCTCCTCCTCCTCCCGGTCTTCTAAACCCTAGATCACCGGGAAACCCTAGATCCACCATAACTCGCACCTGTTTAGGAGAAGCCCTGCGGGATCTTTCCTCAACGTCCGACACCATGCAGTTGTGCTGCCGGAATCACGAGGGGAGAACTGCAACCTCCGCTGCCTGCTGGAACAAGGGAGAGGAAGGTCTTCATCGAGTACTGAACGTGTGACCGACTACGGAAGCGCTGCCGGAACGCAGCGCCGGAAGGATCGTCTACGCGATCTTGAGATCGGCAAGTGTACGACTACATCACCCACGAGAATCTGCTCTTGTTAACCGCTTTGGAATCTTCGAGGGTGAGTACTCTAATCGACTCGTTGCTACAATCTAATAGATAGTTCTTGGCTTGTTTGTTTGCATGCGGTAGAATTTTTTTGTTTTCCATGCAACGAACCCCTACAGTGGTATCAGAGTCGTGTCTATATGTAGATCTATTGCATGAGTAGAACACAATGGTCATTGTGGGCGGTGGTGCTTTTATTATCAATTGCTTTTTGTGTACTTTTCATCTTGCGGTATGATGGGATGAAGCGGCCCGGGCTAACCTTACATGCCATCGTTCATGAGACTTGCTCCACGCTTAACATGCAACTTGTATTGCATAAGTGGCTTTGCGGGTGTCTGTATCTCCCATCATAGTATAGATTCAATTTACAATGGGCACTTGATAGTTCAAACATCAACGTTGTGGTTCTTGTTCGTAAGTTAGAAAGACACTTATTGAAAGCCCCAAACCACGTAAAATATGCAAAGAAAATTAGAGGCGTCTAACTTTGTTCTGTAGGGGTGTGATGTGATGTGATATGGCCATGATTGTGATTCTATATGATGTATGCAATGTTCCTTATTGTAATTTGGCAACCGGCAGGAGCCATATGGTAGTCTTATAATTCCGTTAAGACCTGCATGTCTATTCAAAGTAGTTGTAATAGTTGATGCTGGTGGACGACAACCATGAAGCAGTGCCATTGACCTTGACGCCATACCGGTGATGATGGAGATCATGTTCGTGCTTGAATATGGAGATTGGAAGCACAAGAAGAAATGCCATATCATATCACATATTATGAATTGCATGTGATGTTAATCCTTTTATGCATCTTGTATTGCTTAGTTTGCGGCGGTAGCATTATAAGATGATCCCTCAAGCACAAAAATTTCACGTTATAAAGTGTTCATCCTTAGCACGCACCGTTGCTAAAGCTCGTTGTTTTGAAGCACCACGTGATGATCAAGTGTGTTAGATTCTACGAGTGTATACAACATGAGCAAGCCAGATTTGCTCATGCGGAAGCTAAGGTTTGATCTTGACGAGCCTAGCATGTACAGACATGGTCTCGCAACACGGATCAATGAAAGGTAAAGCATGAGTCATATAGTAGATATGATGAACATTTTGATTGTTCGCCATTGAAGCTACATCAACTCTCGCGATGATTGGTTTGATGTGGTGGATTTGGTTCGTGTGATCACTAAAGCAATGCGAGGGATATTGTTTTAAGTGGGAGTTCACCTAGATTAATTTAACTATTAATTAGAACTCAGTTTGTCATAAACTTAGTCTAAACTATTGCAAATATGTTGTAGATCAATGGCGGCTCCTACCATCAATTTTAATGCATTCCTAGAGAAAGAAAAGTTGAAAAACAATGGAAGCAACTTCGCGGATTGGTTTCGCAATTTGAGGATTGTCCTCAATGCTGGTAATTTGACCTATGTGATGGATGCACCGCTGAGTGACCCACCTGCAGCTGATGCTACCGATGTGGTAAAGAATGTTTTCCTCGCTCGGAAGAATCAATACTCCACAGTTCAGGGTGCTATCTTGTATGGTTTGGAGTCGAAGCTTCAGAAAAGGTTTCAGAACCATGGCCCACATGATATTGTCCGTGAACTCAAAATGATATTTGAGGCTCACGCGGTAGTTGAGAGTTATGAGGCTTCTGAAAAGGTATTTAACTGCAAGATGGAAGAGGTCAGCTCCGTCAGTGAGCACGTGCTTAAGATGTTTGGGCACGCAAGCAAGCTTCAAAGCTTAGGTATAGTGATTCCTAATGCTTTGTGGATTCAACGTGTCCTCCAATAACTACCACCAAGTTATAAGAACTTTGTGATGAACTACAATATGCAAAACATGGACAAGTCATTGCCCGAACTCTTCTCCATGTTAAAGTCTGCAGAAGTGGAGATCAAGAAAGAGCATCAAGTGTTGTTGGTCAATAAGACCACCAAATTCAAGAAGCAAGGCAAGTATAAAAAAAGGGAAACTTCAAGAAGGGCGGTAAGAAATTTACCGCGCCGGCGAAGAAGACCAAGGCTGGGCCTAAGCCTGATACTGAGTGCTTTTACTGCAAGGGAGAAGGTCACTGGAAGCGGAATTGCCCTAAGTACTTGGCGGATTTGAAGAATGGCAACATCAAGAAGAAAGGTATATCCGATATACATGTTATTGATGTGTATCTCACTAGTACTCGTATTAGTGCCTAGGTATTTGATATTGGTTCGGTTGCTCATATTTGTAACTCGAAACAGGTGTTGCATAATAAACGGAAGCTACCGAAGAACGAGGTGACGATGCGCATTGGAAATGGATCAAAGGTTGATGTGATCGCTGTCGGCATGCTACCTCTTCATCTACCATCGGGATTAGTTTTATACTTAAATAATTGTTATTTGGTTCCTGCGTTGAGCATGAACATTATATCCGGATCATGTTTATTGCGAGACGGTTACTTGTTTAAGTCCGAGAATAATGGTTGTTCGATTTATATGAGTAATATGTTTTATGCACATGCACCTTTGATAGATGGTCTATTCTTATTGAATCTCGATTGTGGTAATACACACATTAATAACATTGAAGCTAAACGTTTGAAATTGAGTGATAACTCTACCTATATGTGGCACTGTCGTCTTGGTCATATTGGAGTGAAGCGTATGAAGAAACTCCATTCCGATGGACTTCTTGAATCACTTGATTTTGAATCACTTGAAAGATGCGAAGCATGTCTGATGGGTAAAATGACTAAGACTCCATTTTCTGGTATGATGGAGCGAGCTACGGACTTATTATAAATCATACATACCGATGTGTGTGGTCCAATGAGTGTAGCATCGCGCGGTGGTTATCGCTATGTTCTTACCTTCAAGGATGACTTGAGTAGATATGGGTATATCTATTTCATGAAACATAAGTCTGAAACTTTCGAGAAGCTTAAGGAATTTCAATGTGAGGTAGAGAATCAACGTAACAAGAATATTAAATTTTTGCGATCTGATCATGGAGGTGAATATCTAAGTTACGAGTTTGGCGAGCATTTGAAGAAATGCGGAATACTTTCACAATTGACACCGCTAGGAACACCACAGCGTAATGGTGTGTCAGCATGTCGTAATTGAACTCTCTTAGATATGGTTCGTTCTATGATGTCACTTACAGATTTACCGCTATCTTTTTGGGGTTATGCATTAGATCACATTCACTTTAAATAGGGCACCATCTAAATCCATTGAAATGACACCGTACGAATTGTGGTTTGGGAAGAAACCTAAATTGTCGTTCCTTAAAGTTTGGGGTTGCGAAGCTTATGTAAAGAAGTTACAGCCCAACAAGCTTGAACCCAAAGCGGAAAAATGCGTCTTCATAGGATACCCGAAGGAAACTATTGGGTATACCTTCTATCATAGATCCGAGGGCAAAATCTTCGTTGCTAAGAGTGGATCCTTTATAGAGAAGGAGTTTCTCTCGAAAGAAGTGACTGGAAGGAAAGTAGAACTCGACGAGGTTGTTGAACCTTCTCTCGAACTTGCGAGTAGCGCATCACCGAAAGTAGTTCCTATGGCGCCTACACTAATAAGAGAGGTAGATAAAGATGTTGATCATGAAACTTCGGTTGAAGTTACTATGGAACCTCGCAGGTCAACGAGAACTCATGCCACTCCTGATTGGTATGATCGCGTTATGAGTGTCATGTTGGTGGACAACACCGATGACCCTGCGACATATGAGGAAGAGATGATGAGCCCAGATTCCAATAAATGGCAAGAAGCCATGAAATCCAAGATTGGATCCATGTACGATAACCAAGTATGTACTTTGGTGGCCTTACCGGATGGACAGAAGGCTGTCGAGAACAAATGGATTTTCAAGAAGAAAACATATGCTGATGGTAATGTTACTGTCTATAAAGCTCGACTTGTCGCAAAAGGGTTTCGACAAATTCAAGAAGTTAACTACGATGAGACTTTCTCACCAGTAGCGAAGCTAAAGTCTGTGAGGATTATGTTAGAAATCGCTGCATATTATGATTATGAGACATGGCAGATGGATGTCAAAACAACATTCCTCAATGGAGACATTGATGAAGAGTTGTATATGATGCAACCCAATGGTTTTGTCAATCCTAATTATTCTAACAAGGTATTCAAACTTCAACGGTCCATATATGGATTGAAGCAAGCATCCCGAAGTTGGAATCAACGTTTTGATAAGGTAATCAAAAGCTTTGGTTTTATACAAACTTATGGAGAAGCTTGTATTTACAAGAAAGTGAGTGGGAGCTCTGTAGCATTCTCAATTCTATATGTAGATGACATATTGTTCATTGGGAATGATGTAGACCTTCTTAATAGTGTCAAGGATTATTTGAATAATAGTTTTTCAATGAAAGATCTTGGCGAATCAGCTTACATATTAGGCATAAAGATTTATAGAGATAGATCGAGAGGCCTAATATCATTTTCACAGAGTACATATTTGGACAAAGTTCTAAAGAGGTTTGGAATGGAGGATAGCAAGAAAGGGTTCTTTCCCATGTTGCCCAATACGACCTTGAGTAAAACTCAAAGTCCTACAATGGCAGAAGATAGAGAAAGGATGAGTAAGACTCCCTATGCCTCAGCCATAGGAGCTCTCATGTATGCCATGCCATGTACTAGACCCGACATTGCATATGCTATTAGTTTGACTAGCAGATATCAAAGTGATCTAGGAGTGGATCATTGGACAGTGGTCAAAAACATCCTTAAGTACTTAAGAAGAACTAAGGATATGGTTCTTTCTTATGGAGGTTATGAACAGCTCGTTGTTAATGGTTACACCAATGCTAGTTGGAACACTGATCCGGATAATTCTAAATCTCAATATGGATACGTATTTACTTTGAATGGTGCGGCAGTTAGCTAGAGGAGTGCAAAGCAAAGCGTTGTGGCGAGATCTTCAACTGACTCGGAATACATAGCTGCTTCGGAGGCTTCACAAGAGGCGATATGGATGAAGGAGTTTATTACAGAGCTCGGTGTGGTTCCAAGTGCGCTGGACCCAATGTCTATCTATTGTGATAACATGGGCGCCATAGCCAATGCACAAGAACCAAGGTCACACAAGAAGCTGAAGCACATCAAGATACATTTTCACGCTATTCGAGAGCATGTCCAAGATGGTGACATAAAGGTAATATACGTTTTCACGTATATTACCATGTAATCTAGAATTAGTTGACTCTAGTGCAAGTGGGAGACTGTTAGAGATATGCCATAGAGGCAATAATAAAAGTGGTTATTATTATATCTTTGTGTTTATGATAAATGTTTACATTCGTGCTATAACAGTATTAACCGGAAACATTAATACTTGTGTGATTTGTGAACTAAATTAGAGTCTCTAGTAAAGCCTATTTGTAATACTAGCTTGTTGGTTAATAGATGATCGTGGTTTCCCGATCATGAACATTGAGATGTTGTTAACAACGAGATCATATCATTAGGAGAATGGTATGGTGGACATACTCCTATAGATAAGCGTAGCATAAAGAGCAAGTCATTTCAATAGTTCATTTGCTATAAGCTTTCTGGTACATAGTTACCTAATTCCTTCGACCATGAGATCATGCTAATCACCATCACCATAAGGATACTTTGATGACATCAAATGCCACACCATAACTGGGTGGCTATAAAGGTGGCATTGGGTGTTCGGAAAGTGTGTGTTGAGGAACATGGATCAAGAGTGGGATTTGTCCATCCATATGACAAATAAATATACTCTGGGCCCTCTCGGTGGAATGTCATCCAATTGGCTTGCAAGCATGTGACTGTATAACAAGGGATCACATATCACGGGAACGATAAAAGAGTACTTATCGGTAACGAGGATGAACTAGGTATGCAGAGAAACCGACGATCAAAACCTCGGATGAGTAAACTATCGTGAGACAAAGGGAAATTGGTATCGTATGTAAGTGGTTCATTCAATTGCAAAGTAATCATAGAAATATGTGGGAGCCATATGAATTTCCAGATTCCTCTATTGGTTATTGATCGGAGAAGTGTCTCGGTCATGTCCGCATAATTCATGAACCATAGGGAGACACACTTAAGGATTCGATGTTGTTTAGTATCTATGGAATGTTAGTAGGGATACCAAATATTTTTCGGAGTCTCGGATGGGATCCGGGATATAACGAGGAGATCCGGAATGGTCCGGAGAATACGATTCATATAAGGAAAGTCCTACAATGGTTTCCTAATGGAAGATGGAAAGAGTCCTTCTCTCAATCCAACTTGGGTTTGGGTTTGGATTTAAACCCACCCCTCCCAAGGCTGCCTCCCCTCTCATAAATAGAGGGGGAGGGATGCCCCAAACACACAAGCCCTAGACCTCCCACACCCAAGCTACCGCCGCCGACACCTCCTCCTCCTCCCGGTCTTCTAAACCCTAGATCACCGGGAAACCCTAGATCCACCATAACTCGCACCTGTTTAGGAGAAGCCCTGCGGGATCTTTCCTCTACGTCCGACACCACGCCATAGTTCTGCCGGAATCGCGAGGGGAGAACTACAACCTCCGCTGCCTGTTGGAAAAAGGGAGAGGAAGGTCTTCATCGAGTACCGAACGTGTGACCGACTGCGGAAGCGCTGCCGGAAGCAGCGCCGGAAGGATCGTCTACGCGATCTTGAGATCGGCAAGTGTACGACTACATCACCCACGAGAATATGCTCTCGTTAACCGCTTTGGAATCTTCGAGGGTGAGTACTCTAATCGACTCGTTGCTACAATCTAATAGATAGATCTTGGCTTGTTTGTTTGCATGCGGTAGAATTTTTTTTTTCCATGGAACGAACCCCTACAGTGGTATCAGAGTCGTGTCTATATGTAGATCTGTTGCACGAGTAGAACAGAATGGTCATTGTGGGCGGTGGTGCTTTTATTATCAATTTCTTTTTGTGTACTTTGCATCTTGCGGTATGATGGGATGAAGCGGCCCGGGCTAACCTTACATGACATCGTTCATGAGACTTGCTCCACGCTTAACATGCTACTTGTATTGCATAAGTGGCTTTGTGGGTGTCTGTCTCTCCCATCATAGTATAGATTCAATTTACAATGGGCACTTGATAGTTCAAACATCAACGTTGTGGTTCTTGTTCGTAAGTTAGAACGACACTTATTGAAAGACCCAAACCACGTAAAATATGCAAAGAAAATTAGAGGCGTCTAACTTTGTTCTGCAGGGGTGTGATGTGATGTGATATGGCCATGATTGTGATTCTATATGATGTATGCAATGTTCCTTATTGTAATTTGGCAACCGGCAGGAGCCATATGGTAGTCTTATAATTCCGTTAAGACCTGCATGTCTATTCAAAGTAGTTGTAATAGTTGATGTTGGTGGACGACAACCATGAAGCGGTGCCATTGACCTTGACGCCATACCGGTGATGATGGAGATCATGTTCGTGCTTGAATATGGAGATCGGAAGCACAAGAAGAAATGCCATATCATATCACATATTATGAATTGCATGTGATGTTAATCCTTTTATGCATCTTGTATTGCTTAGATTGCGACGGTAGCATTATAAGATGATCACTCAAGCACAAAAATTTCAAGTTATAAAGTGTTCATCCTTAGCACGCACCGTTGCTAAAGCTCGTTGTTTGGAAGCACCACGTGATGATTGAGTGTGTTAGATTCTATGAGTTTATACAACATGAGCAAGCCATATTTTCTCATGCGGAAGCTAAGGTTTGATCTTGACGAGCCTAGCATGTACAGACATGGTCTCGGAACACGGATCACCGAAAGGTAAAGCATGAGTCATATAGTAGATATGATGAACATTTTGATTGTTCGCCATTGAAGCTACATCAACTCTCGTGATGATTGGTTTGATGTGGTGGATTTGGTTCGTGTGATCACTAAAGCAATGCGAGGGATATTGTTTTAAGTGGGAGTTCATCTAGATTAATTTAACTATTAATTAGAACTCAATTTGTCATAAACTTAGTCTAAACTATTGCAAATATGTTGTAGATCAATGGTGGCTTAATGCGTTCCTAGAGAAATAAAAGATGAAAAACAATGGAAGCAACTTCGCGGATTGCTTCCGCAATTTGAGGATTGTCCTCAATGCTGGTAATTTGACCTATGTGCTGGATGCACCGCTGAGTGACCCACCAGCAGCTGATGCTACCGATGAGGTAAAGAATGTTTTCCTCGCTCGGAAGAATCAGTACTCCACAGTTCAGTGTGCTATCTTGTATGGTTTGGAGTCGGAGCTTTAGAAAAGGTTTTAGAACCATGACCCACATGATATTGTCCATGAACTCAAAATGATATTTGAGGCTCACGCTGCAGTTGAGAGTTATGAGGCTTCTGAAAAGGTATTTAACTGCAAGATGGAAGAGGGCAACTCCGTTAGTGAGCACGTGCTTAAGATGTTTGGGCACGCAAGAAATCTTCAAAGCTTAGGTATAGTGATTCCTAATGCTTTGTGGATTCAACGTGTCCTCCAATCACTACCACCAAGTTATAAGAACTTTGTGATGAACTACAATATGCAAAACATGGATAAGTCATTGCCCGAACTCTTCTCCATGTTAAAGTCTGCAGAATTGGAGATCAAGAAAGAGCATCAGGTGTTGTTGGTCAATAAGACCACAAAATTCAAGAAGCAAGGAAAGTCTAAGAAAAAGGGAAACTTCAAGAAGGGCGGTAAGAAAGTTATCGCGCCGGCGAAGAAGACCAAGGCTGGGCCTAAGCCTGATACTGAGTGCTTTTACTGCAAGGGAGAAGGTCACTGGAAGCGGAATTTCCCTAAGTACTTGGCGGATTTGAAGAATGGCAACATCAAGAAGAAAGGTATATCCGATATACATTTTATTGATGTGTATCTCACTAGTATTCGTATTAGTGCCTAGGTATTTGATACTGGTTCGGTTGCTCATATTTGTAACTCGAAACAGGTGTTGCATAATAAACGGAAGCTAGCGAAGAACGAGGTGACGATGCGCGTTGGAAATGGATCAAAGGTTGATGTGATCGCTGTCGGCACGCTACCTCTTCATCTACCATCGGGATTAGTTTTATACTTAAATAATTGTTATTTGGTTCCTGCGTTGAGCATGAACATTATATCCGGATCATGTTTATTGCGAGACGGTTACTTGTTTAAGTCCGAGAATAATGGTTGTTCGATTTATATGAGTAATATGTTTTATGCACATGCACCTTTGATAGATGGTCTATTCTTATTGAATCTCGATTGTGGTAATACACACATTAATAACATTGAAGCTAAACGTTTGAAATTGAGTGATAACTCGACCTATATGTGGCACTGTCGTCTTGGTCATATTGGAGTGAAGCGTATGAAGAAACTCCATTCCGATGGACTTCTTGAATCACTTGATTTTGAATCACTTGAAAGATGCGAAGCATGTCTGATGGGTAAAATGACTAAGACTCCATTTTCTGGTATGATGGAGCGAGCTACGGACTTATTAGAAATCATACACACCGATGTGTGTGGTCCAATGAGTGTAGCATCGCGCGGTGGTTATCGCTATGTTCTTACCTTCAAGGATGACTTGAGTAGATATGGGTATATCTATTTCATGAAACATAAGTCCAAAACTTTCGAGAAGCTTAAGGAATTTCAAAGTGAGGTAGAGAATCAACGTAACAAGAAGATTAATTTTTTGCGATCTGATCATGGAGGTGAATATCTAAGTTACGAGTTTGGTGAGCATTTGAAGAAATGCGGAATACTTTCACAATTGACACCGCTAGGAACACCACAATGTAATGGTGTGTCCGAACGTCGTAATCGAACTCTCTTAGATATGGTTCGTTCTATGATGTCACTTACAGATTTACCGCTATCTTTTTTGGGTTATGCATTAGATCGCATTCACTTTAAATAGGGCACCATCTAAATCCATTGAAATGACACCGTATGAATTGTGGTTTGGGAAGAAACCTAAATTGTCGTTCCTTAAAGTTTGGGGCTGTGAAGCTTATGTAAATAAGTTACAGCCCGACAAGCTTGAACCCAAAGCGGAAAAATGCATCTTCATAGGATACCCGAAGGAAACTATTGGGTATACCTTCTATCATAGATCCAAGGGAAAAATCTTCATTGCCAAGAGTGGATCCTTTATAGAGAAGGAGTTTCTCTCGAAAGAAGTGACTGGAAGGAAAGTAGAACTCGACGAGGTTGTTGAACCTTCTCTCGAACTTGCGAGTAGCGCAGCACCGAAAGTAGTTCCTATGGCGCCTACACTAATAAGAGAGGTAGATAAACATGTTGATCATGAAACTTCGGTTGAAGTTACTACGGAACCTCGCAGGTCAACGAGAACTCGTACCACTCCTGATTGGTATGATCCCGTTATGAGTGTCATGTTGGTGGACAACACTGATGACCCTGCGACATATGAGGAAGCGATGATGAACCCATATTCCAATAAATGGCAAGAAGCCATGAAATCCAAGATTGGATCCATGTACGATAACCAAGTATGTACTTTGGTGGACTTGCCGGATGGCCAGAAGGCTGTCGAGAACAAATGGATTTTCAAGTAGAAAACATATGCTGATGGTAATGTTACTGTCTATAAAGCTCGACTTGTCGCAAAAGGGTTTCGACAAATTGAAGAAGTTGACTACGATGAGACTTTATCACCATTAGCGAAGCTAAAGTCTGTGAGGATTATGTTAGAAATCGCTGCATATTATGATTATGAGATATGGCAGATGGATGTCAAAACAACATTCCTCAATGGAGACATTGATGAAGAGTTGTATATGATGCAACCCAATGGTTTTGTCAATCCTAAAGATTCTAACAAGGTATTCAAACTTCAACGGTCCATATATGGATTGAAGCAAGCATCCCGAAGTTGGAATCAACGTTTTGATAAGGTAATCTAAAGCTTTGGTTTTATACAAACTTATGGAGAAGCTTGTATTTATAAGAAAGTGAGTGGGAGCTCTGTAGCATTCTCAATTCTATATGTAGATGACATATTGTTGATTGGGAAGGATGTAGACCTTCTTAGTAGTGTCAAGGATTATTGAAATAATAGTTTTTCAATGAAAGATCTTGGCGAATCAGCTTACATATTAGGCATAAAGATTTATAGAGATAGATCGAGAGGCCTAATATCATTTTCACAGAGTACATATTTGGACAAAGTTCTAAAGAGGTTTGGAATGGAAGATAGCAAGAAAGGGTTCTTGACCATGTTGCCCAATACGACCTTGAGTAAAACTCAAAGTCCTGCAATGGCTGAAGATAGAGAAAGGATGAGTAAGACTCCCTATGCCTCAGCCATAGGATCTCTCATGTATGCCATGCCATGTACTAGACCCGACATTGCATATGGTATTAGTTTGACTAGCAGATATCAAAGTGATCTAGGAGTGGATCATTGGACAACGGTCAAAAACATCCTTAAGTACTTGAGAAGAACTAAGGATATGGTTCTTTCTTATGGAGGTTATGAACAGTTCGTTGTTAATTGTTACACCGATGCTAGTTGGATGATTCTAAATCCCAATATCGATACGTATTTACTTTGAATGGTGTGGCAGTTAGCTGGAGGAGTGCAAAGCAAAGCGTTGTGGCGAGATCTTCAACTGACTCGGAATACATAGCTGCTTCGGAGGCTTCACAAGAGGCGATATGGATGAAGGAGTTTATTACAGAGCTCGGTGTGGTTCCAAGTGCGCTGGACCCAATGTATATCTATTGTGATAACATGGGCGCCATAGCCAATGCGCAAGAACCAAAGTCACACAAGAAGCTGAAGCACATCAAGATATGTTTTCACGCTATTTGAGAGCATGTCCAAGATGGTGACATAAAGGTAATATACGTTTTCACGTATATTACCATGTAATCTAGAATTAGTTGACTCTAGTGCAAGTGGGAGACTGTTGGTGATATGCCATAGAGGCAATAATAAAAGTGGTTATTATTATATCTTTGTGTTTATGATAAATGTTTACATTCGTGCTATAACAGTATTAACCGGAAACATTAATACTTGTGTGATTTGTGAACTAAATTAGAGTCTCTAGTAAAGCCTATTTGTAATACTAGATTGTTGGTTAATCGATGATCATGGTTTCCAGATCATGAACATTGAGATGTTGTTAACAACGAGATCATATCATTAGGAGAATGGTATGATGGACATACTCCTATAGATAAGCGTAGCATAAAGATCAAGTCATTTCGATAGTTCATTTGCTATAAGATTTCTGGTACATAGTAACCTAATTCCTTCGACCATGAGATCATGCTAATCACCATCACCGGAAGGATACTTTGATGACATCAAATGCCACACCATAACTGGGTGGATATAAAGGTGGCATTGAGTGTTCGGAAAGTGTGTGTTGAGGCACATGGATCAAGAGTGGGATTTGTCCATCCATATGACAGATAGATATACTCTGGTCCCTCTCGGTGGAATGTCATCCAATTGGCTTGCAAGCATGTGACTGGCTCACAAGGGATCACATATCACGGCAACGAGAAAAGAGTACTTATCGGTAACGAGGTTGAACTAGGTATGCAGAGATACCGACGATCAAAACCTCGGATGAGTAAACTATCGTGAGACAAAGGGAAATTGGTATCGTATGTAAGTGGTTCATTCAATTGCAAAGTAATCATAGAAATATGTGGGAGCCATATGAATTTCCAGATTCCTCTATTGGTTATTGATCGGAGAAGTGTCTCGGTCATGTCCGCATAATTCATGAACCATAGGGAGACACACTTAAGGATTCGATGTTGTTTAGTGTCTATGGAATGTTAGTAGGGATACCAAATGTTGTTCGGAGTCTCGGATGGGATCCGGGATATCACGAGGAGATCCGGAATGGTCCGGAGAATACGATTCACATAAGGAAAGTCCGATTCCGGAGTTCAGGAAAGATTCCGATGTTTTCATCGGAGAGGTTCTAGAAGGGTCTACAAGGTTCACCGGTCCGAAAGGGGAATGGTCCATGAATGTGTCATGGGTAAGTGGAATGATTGGATCATATCTTAGGTCACTTGGTGTGGACTTTTGCAAGAGAGAATTAAAGCTCTAATTGAAAGACAAACGGGAAGTTTGAAAAGTTAAACTGGAACAATGGTTTCCTAGTGGAATAAGGAAAGAGTCCTTCTCTCAATCCAACTTGGGTTTGGGTTTGGATTCAAACCCACCCCTCCCAAGGCTGCCCCCCACCCTCTCACAAATATAGGGGGAGGGATGCCCCAAACACACAAGCCCTAGCCCTCCCACACCCAAGCCACCGCCGCCGCGCCAAGCCGCCACCGCCCTAGCCGCCGCCGACACCTCCTCCTCCTCCCACCCTAGATCACCGGGAAAACCTATATCCACCATAACTCGCACCGGTTTAGGACAAGCCCTACGGAATCTTCCCTCTACCTCCGACACCACGCTGTTGTGTTGCCGTAACCACGAGGGGAGAACTACAACCTCCGATGCCTGTTGGAACAAGGGAGAGGAAGGTCTTCATCGAGTACCAAACGTGTGACCGACTGCGGAAGCGCTGCCGGAAGGCAGCGCCGGAAGGATCGTCTACGCGATCTTGAGATCGGCAAGTGTACAACTACATCACCCACGAGAATCTGCTCTCGTTAACCGCTTTGGAATCTTCGAGGGTGAGTACTCTAATCGACTCGTTGCTACAATCTAGTAGATAGATCTTGGGTTGTTTGTTTGCATGCGGTAGAATTTTTTTTCCATGCTACGAACCCCTACACCCTCTATATAAAGTTGGATGGGAGGGCGCACCCCTTGCCCCTTCCTCCAACCCTAGCTGCCACCACCTCTCCCTCCTCCATCTTCCTGCTCCGGCTTAGGCAAAGCCCTGCAGGATTCTCTCCTCCAACCACCACCACGCCGTCGTGCTGCTAGGATTTCGAGGGGATCTACTACCTCCGTTTCCCACGAGAACATGGAGAGGATGGTCTTCATTGACTCCATACGTGTGATCGAGTGCGGAAGCGCTGCCAGAACACGACGTCGGAAGGATGGTCATCGCGATATTGAGATTGGCAAGTGATCGACTACATCAACCATGATATCCGATCTCGTTAACACTTTGGATCTATGAGGGTTAGTTCTCTCCTATCGCGATATTAGATCTTGGCTTTTCCATAAATTGGATCTTGGATTTATGTATTCTTGTGGTTGAATTTTTTTGTTTTCCATGCAATGAATCCTACAGTTGTATCAGAGCCAAATCTATGCGTAGATCTATTGCATGACTAGAACACAATGGTTTTATGGGCATTGATGCTCTTTTTGTCGCTTGATTTTCGTGTACTTTGCATCTTGCGGGATGGTGGGATGAAGCGTCCCAGGCTAACCTTACATGTCATCATACATGAGACTTGATCCACGCTTAACGTGCAACTTGTATTGCGCAAGTGGCTTTGCGGGTGTTTATCTCTCCCACCATAGTTAAGATTCAAGTTACAATCTACACTTGACAACACTTGTATGAGCGTTGTGGTTCTTGTTCGTAGGTAAGAACGGTTCTTATTCGAAAGCCCCAAGCCACGTAAAACATGCAAAGAAATTTAGAGGCGCCTAACTTGTTTTTCCAGGGGCATGTGATGTGATTTGTCCTTGTTGTGATTGTCATTATATTTGATGTATGATATGATCCTTATTGTAATATGGCAAACGACAGGAGACTAATGGTTGTCTTTAAATTTGTTAAGACATGCGTGTCTATTCATCATGTAATAGCTTTATTCCATGTAATTGTAATAGTTGTTGTTAGTGATGGACAAACATGAAGCGGCGCCACTGACCTTGACGCGACGCTGGTGATGATAGAGATCATGTCCGTTCTTTGGAGATGGATATCAAAGGCACAAGAAGAAATGCCATATGATATCATATCACATATTATGAATTTCATGTGATGTTAATCCTTTTTGCATCTTGTATTGGTTAGATCGTGACGATAGCAATATAAGATAATCCCTCTCACGAAATATCAAGTAATAAAGTGTACATCGTTAGTAGGAACCTTTTCTCAGACTCGTTGTTTCGAAGCACCATGTGATGATCGGGTGTATAGAGTCTACGTGTGCATACAACGGGTGCAAGCCAGATTTTCACATGCGGATACTAAGGTTAATCTTGATGATCCTAGCATGTACATGCATGGCCTCAAAACATGGAATACGAAAAGGTAAAGCATGAGTCATTGGTGTAGTGGATTTGGTTCATGTAATCACTAACATGTTGATTGTTCGCCTCTGAAGCTACATATTTTCTCGTGAAGATCGGACTTGGTGTAGTGGATTTTGTTCATGTAATCACTAAGACAATGTGAGGGATGTTGTTTTGAGTGGGAGTTCACCTAGTTAATTTAAGAATTAAATTTTAACTCAATTTATCATAAACTTAGTCTAAATTCTTTGCTAATATGTTGTTGATCATGGCGGCCCCAACCATCAACTTTAATGCATTCCTAGAGAAATAAAAGTTGAAAAACAATGGAAGCAACTTGACGAACTGGTTCCGTAACATGAGGATTGCAACATCCCAAATTTCATCAAATGAAAAATCATGTTATTGCATTCTTATTATCATGCATTATTACTTTGCATAAAAATTTTCAAAACAAAACCCTAAGTGAAACCATATTTAAACCCTTCTTATTATATATATGGGGCATTGTTTTATTTTATTTTATGACCTCAATATGATTTTGAGTGCTTAGATGTGTTTGACACACTTTTGGACACTAGGATCACCACACAAAAGTTTGGTGAAGATTTGATTCGATTTGAATTGGAAATAGCCATTCAAATTCTATTTAGTAAATCAAAACAGAAAAGGAAAAAGGCAAAAGAGAAAAAATAAACAGCAGCAACCATTTTCGCCTAGTTAACCCTTGCAGCCCACTAAGCCCACCCGCGTTTTCCCCTATCCCCCTCTGTTTCTCACTCCACGCGCGCACACCCTCTCGCTGACATGTGGTCCGCAATGCCACCTCACCCCCTTTGTCCACAAATCTCGTGCGATACCAACTCCGCGACGGTCGTTTCCTCCGAATCAAAGCGCGTTGATTATCATTGAATGCCAGTGTAATTCTCTCCCTCGCCACGGCTACTTAACGCCCTGGGAACCAGCTCCATTTCCCCCCACTCAAAACCACCAGAGCGCCGACAGGCTACCTGAATTTCCTCTCACACCCCCACTGCCCCGACGAACTCCGACGAGTGATTACGGTGAGCACCGTGCGCCCCCTTGCCTCTGGTTCAAACAAATGTGCTTGCCTACTTCTTGCGCTTCTTCTGATGCCTCTGGTTTGTCCTATTTTACCCCAAGTCACCGACCCCGTTGACGACTTGAAGCACCCGAGGCGCCTCTCGACTCCGACGAGCAATCATGGTAAAACCCGAGCGCCCCTTGACCTCTCCTTCACTCCATCTTGTTCGTTGTGACCTTGTGCACCTTCTAATGCCTTTCATTTTCCCTATTGCGCTCTAGGTCGTTGTCTTTGTCTCCGGCAGCGAGCACCCGACGCTAGGTCAAACTCCAACGAGCATCTGAGCCCGTGTCCGTGCACCCCTGTCCAAGCCAAGTGCATGTTGAGCTTCACCGTCTTCCCACGAGCTCGATAAGAATCAGCACCACCCCTACCCCTCTAGCCTCGCCGGCATGTCACCGGCAGTAGCACCGCCACCGCCAGAACCATTTGCGCTGCCAGTCTTTGGTTGTTTATATCTGAGCATTTAGATCCGCATCTAGTGGTTAAGATTAGATCACTTAATGAACCATTACGCCTAGACCAGGGTCGTGCATTGCCACTTAAATCCTTCGGCGTGGAAGTGTGATCCAGCGCGAAGCGGTACGTGCCAATCAGACGCTGCCGCGTGTCCCTGTTTTTGTTTTAAAAAACTGAATTTTGATCTATTAAATATTCATACTTCTAAATTCAATAACTTTTGATCTGTTTGTCCAAAAATTACAAATGTTATATCAATGGATTCAGAAAATTGACCTCTTTGCAACTATGGCCTTGGTTTGGCCATTTGTTTCTGAAAATTTAGGATTTTTATGCAGAAGCATTTGTAGGCCTATTTTGGCTATAGAAATTATTTAGAAAATTGTTTTAAAGAAAATTTAGACCTTAGAAAGTATGCTTTGTATTCAGTACTATTTAGTTTGTTTTGAAAAGTGTGAAAAATCTTTCATTTGGTTTTTTCATGCATTCATATATATTTTTGTTTGTATATTAAATGTGAATATTGTGGTATGATTTTATGTGTAGATTTTGGTGATTCTGGAGAGTGTGATTGTGAGAATTGTTCCTATTCCCCCAACTACCAAGGAAAGTGATGCTTCATATTTTTGTCCTATTATTTTATCTATGCACTAGAGATATTTTGAGTAGGATTTGCATGGTTATTTTCGAAGTATATGCTATGCTTGGGTAAATCCTATAGAGATTTTCTTAGTAGTTTTTCCCTAAGTTAAGAAACTTGTTATACTAGTATGCTTAGCCTAGCTAGTAGAAAACAAGGGTGGATTATTCATGCTATGTTATTATGTAAAATATATTACTATGTTTTTGATTAATAAAATAACTATGAGAATGAATCACCTTGGTGGAATGGAAAGAATGGTTTATGTTGAGTGTTTACACAAGGCCCATGTCTATGGTTTACCTTGTGTATCACACTTGTGGATGGCCACCCAGGAACAAAGAGATTTGAGATGTTTAGTGTTGAGAAGCTTCTAGTTCAACCACATGGCATATGGGCTCTGCCTTGACCAACTAGGTTGCAAGAACTTAGCCATATGGATAGTTGGTGGTAGGGTTGATAGGTTGGAACGCGTCCATGGTGGTCTAAGGGAATGTTCTGAAAAGTATCGTCTCAATGCATGTCGAGTCTTGTGGGGAAAGTTCACCACCTCTCGAGAAGGTAAAACCTAAGTACTTAGGCGTGTCCCCGGTAACGGACATTTTGAGCATCAAAGATATTGAAATGATCAATGATCTCCTCATCCCAATTTCCCTAAGTAAAAACTTGTGATTGAACAAGGGTAAAGGTTGACCAATATCTATTGGTGGTTCCTTGGGTATTTTTGTCAAACAAAAACTTAGTGATTTCAACTAACAAGAAAAAACTTATTTTGAGCAAAGCTAGCTTGAACTACACATAGACAAATTCATATAGTTATTAGATGCTACTATACTACTATGGTATCACTTGGCAATACAATTCCAAATGTATTGACCCTCTATGGTTGTAACTTATTATGTTGCAGGTTACTCTGATGGTGACTGGGGTTATGAGTCTACACTCAACATGTTTGCCTGTGGCACATGAATATGATGACATTATTTATTTTGTTATGTATTGTGAACTCTATGTATCAGCCTTGGGCTAATGAGTTGTAAGAACTATTGTATCTCTGGATATTACGATGTAATAATGACCTTTGTATATGTGTAGTTCATCTTAAACTGTGGATGCTAGCAATTCGATCCAGGGACTAGCATTGCAATCACAGGGGCCTTTACCTTAAAAGGTGAGGTTTTACATATGGTATCAGAGCACTGTGTTGCCTATAGGATTTTACCCTAAGATGGATTAGACTAAGGAAACCACTAGGAAAAATGCAAACCTTTGCAAATTCCACACTTGTCTCTTTTCTTCTCGTAAACCTTTGCTAATCTTCCTTCTCATCTCTATTTGTAGATGGACTCCATCAACGAAGCCATCAAGAAGGGACCACTCATGACCATGGCCTTAGAATGTGAGACGGAGTTTCCCAAAGCACTCAAAAACCTCATGGTTAGGTTTGGAATACATGGTGAAGCCGTGTACAAAGGATTTCCCGTGATGGATGAAGGAGAAGAATATTGGTAGGTACAACTCCACTTGTATAAAAACAAGGAGAAAGGGCTCAACTTGTATAAAAATGTTTAAGGGAAGATATCATAGACTTATCATACGAGTGAGAGTTATGACGTATTCCAATAGTTGGACCACCACACTTGTCGTTTTCTCGTGTTAATAATTTGATCATACCAACCTATGTGGTATGACAAAAATTTGTCTAAGTTATGTTTGAACCATAGTGCTTGTGATAGATTATTGTATGCTATGACTTGTGTGTTTTATTGATGAATGTATGCTTTTGGATTTTGTTTCAATACCTCATGTTTTGTCCTTACTTGTCTTGTTTCTAATTTTTGTCTATCCTATGCAATAGATGACTAGCTTTGTTATCAGCACCGCCGATGAGTTCAAGGGAACTCGTTTTGGTTCTCGTATTGTGGAGCTCACTAGTGTGCTCAATATCCCCCTCCCTAACATTAAGGGACTTCAGCTTACGAAGTTCGAGAGGAAGGATCTATGGGGATTTAGAGTCTCGCAGCAAGGACGCCAGTCGGAGCCACCCACCGAGGAGATTGCTTTCAAGTTACCCCATGATGACAAGGAGAAGGGGCTCAACATTGCCATGCAGGAGCTACTTGGTCATCTATGTGGACGTCAGTCCACCGAGCTCAGGGGCCTCAACTTCCACCCATTAGGGAGACGTGACGAGGAGGGAGAGGCTGTAGTGTATGACAATGCCACTAGAGAGACTATTGAGCCAGTGCGTCTCTATATTCATGACCTAGAGAGCCCCGTTAGGAACCTTGACACCGATAGGACCAATGTCATGCTTAGAAATGACGAGCTTCGTGTCCAGCTGTGTAAGATCCCTCCTTTGTAAAGGAAAGGATCCCTGTGATTGCAATGCTAGTCCCTGGATAAATGCTAGCATCCACAGTTTAAGATGAAGTACATAGATACAAAGGTCGTTTATTACATTCATTCCAGACATAAAACATAGTCTTTACAACTCAGGGCCAAGGCCTAATACAAGAGTTTATGGAATAAGTAAATAAACACAAGTCCTCATCTTCATGTGCCACAGGCAAGCATGTTGAGTGTAGACTCATGACTCCTACTCATCATTGGAGTAACCTGCAACATCACAAGTTACAGCCACAGTGGGTCAATACTTTGAAATAGTATTGGCAAGTGATACTTTAGTAAATTTTAAGTGGACTATATTACTATATGCATTTTGGCTAAGTGTAGCTTGGCTTGCTTTGCTTGAAAATAGGTTTTCCCTATTAGTTGAAATCACTAAGTTTTTCTTTATCAAAACTTCCCAAGAAACCACCAGTAGACATTGGGGTCCTTCACCCTTGTTCACCCACAAGTTTTACTTAGAAGTTGGAGTGATGAGATTCTTGTAGCTTCCATGTCTTGATGCTCAAGTTGTCCATTGCCATGGACTTGGCTAAGTACTTAGATTTTCCATCTGCAGAGGTTGTGCACTTTCCCCACCAGACTTGGTTTCCCATGACAGGACCTTTCAGAAGCCTTTCCTTAGTCAAATGGACGCGCTCCAACCTATCATTCCCACTACCACCAACTGTCCAAGTGACTAAGTTCTAGCAACCTATATGATCAAGGCAGAGCCCATATTGCCAAGTGGTTGCACTGTAAGCTTTCTCAACACTTGGCCTCCAAATCCCTTTGTGCCTGGGTGGCATACCACAAGTGAGATACACAAGCCAAATCCATGGCCTTGTGTAACCACTCAACCAAAAACCACCACTCAAGTCCCATTCCACCCAGGAAGTTCATTGACTTAGTTGTTTTATTAAGAAAAGCATGAGTCCCAAAGGACTTAGAATTATTTCACCATAGCATGTACATACTTTACCAACCCTTGTTTTATACTAGCTAGGCTAATCATGGCATAGTAACTTAACTTAGGAAAATTCCCTAGCAATTCTACAATTCTACACTACATAGGATTTCCCAACATAGCATTTGGCAAAAGTATCATGCAAGACTTAGCAAAAATAATTCTAATGCTTATTCAAAATAAAGGGTGGAAATATCATGAAGTATCACTTTCCTTGGTAATGGGGAGAGTAGCACTCTTCACAATCACAGTCACTAGCAAAATCTACACAAAAATTTGTAGCATACAATTACACTCAATTTATATACAATCAAAAATATGAATGCATGCATGCAAGAAATTACTAAGTGATGATTTTGAAAACTCTAGCAAGCAAGTGCATGATACAGAAACATAACAAGTCACAAAGTTTGCTAACTAAACTTATTTAGCCCTAAAACAATTTGCTAAACCAAATCTATACTCAAAATGGACCTAGAAATGTTTCTGCATACAAAGTCACTTTAACAGATACTTTTTGTTAAACACATTGGAGATTCAGAAAGGGCTTGACTCACTGATTCCAACGGTATAAAATTTGCAAAAATCTAACGTGGGAATCTCAAGTTATAGCCATTTGAAATCTGGATCTAAATCTGTTTTTGAATTCTGTTTTTGAATCAACCCTAGACACGTGTCGTAGTATTACTGGCGCGTACCGATTCGTTTGGATCGACAAACTCGGACCGTAGGATCAAAGTGAGATCTGGCGGCTCAGATGCGCGCTTACCTCTTCGCCCACGTTCTAATCTACGCCGTAGGATCTACATCTGACGCTCCTAATCGTCCTGACCATACACGGGCGGCGCTAGCGGCGTTGACTGACTGCGGCGCTTTTGACCGCGGCGGTGCTGGCGCTCTAGGTCGCCAGGGAAGGAAGGGAGGCGCTTACCGGATCTGCAGTGGCGTGCTGAAGCTCGACGTGGTGTTGGTTTGCGAAGGGGCGCGCTGGCACGGTCTCAGGAACTCGTCGGAGTAACGGGCGGCGTCGGTAGCTTGCAGTCGTGGTCCTTGCCGAGGTTTGGCGTCGCCCTAGCACGAACCAGTGGCATCAGGATTTGCGCAAGACATAGGAGAACAAGCTCGCGTGAAGGAGGGGGCAAGGGGCGCTCGGGTTTTACCTTAATTGGTCGCCGGAGTTTATCGGCGGCGCAGGTGGTTTAGGTCGCGAACGGAGACGACGACCTGGGTCACGAGCAGGCAAAAGGAAGGTATCAGCGTAAGCGTGAGATCATTCCGAACATCCTCGTTTGAACCAGAGAAAGAGGGGCGGTCGAGGCTCACCGTAATTGGCCGCCGAAGTTGTCGGTACTGCGGGGTTTCGAGGGAAATTGCGCACAGCCTGGTGGCGGAGTGAGCGAGGAGAGGGGGGGAAATGTTTGCGGGGCAGAGGGGTTTAAGTAAGCCTAGGTGCGACAGGAAACGCTTGCGAAATAATGGGCAATTACACCGCGCCATTACCGGCCTTGACAGCAGCAGCGACGTGGTCGCGAGCGTGGTTTGAGGAAGACGAGGATGACGTGGACGGGGCCCGCTGGTCAGCGAAATAAACCGAAGGGGCGTGGGGTCTGGCCGTCAGTGGCTGAATGGGTGTGCTCGTGCGTGAGAGAAGAAAAGAGATGCCCCGGGTGGGCTTGCTGGGCCTGCTCCATTGCTGGGCTAAAATGGCAGCGCTCGGCCTTTTCTATTTGTTTGCTTCTTTTCTTTTTCTGATTCGATTTTCTGAATAGATTTTCAAATGACTTCAAGTTCAACTTGAATTCAAATTTTCCTAGGATCTTTGCAGTGAGAAGTAGTCTCAAATATAGGAATAAGATCATGTGGTTGCTTTGCAAAGGCTTGGTCAAGCTTGGGGATCAAAATATCAGAGACTTGGCACTTGGTTTACAAAATTTGAAAAAAAAAATTTGAACCTATTTCCCAATTTGAAAACTTGGTTTAAATTCTACACTTAAACCTATCTTCATAGAAGGCAACAAACTTGGTTTATAAACAATCAAATTTTCAAATGGGGATAGCCATTTGATTTAAATCTGTTCACATAAAATCCTAGCACCAAGTGCTTCTGTTTTTCTGAAATGAGTTTGAAATTTGATCCCAAATCTATATGCATGCATGAATGATATGCAAACTTTGAAATTATGATTTTAGGGATGTTACAAGCTGAGGGAGAAGCACAAGGCCATCGAGGAGCAGGATGAGTGCATCAAGGAGATGGAGGCTAGGTTCGAGAAGCAAGACAAGAGGTTGAAGAATCAAGAGATGGGAGTGCAGCATAGGAACAAGAGGATCAATGAGATGAAGGCCGAGATGGAACTCAAGGATGTTGAGTTAGAGACACAGCAGGTAGTTATTGAGAGACTGCGTTCGCAGAAGGTCAATGCCTTGACCACCAGCGTGGAGGAGTACAAGTCAGGAATCGACGCAGCAGAACTTGCACTAGTGGAGGTGGAAGTCGATATGGACGAGTAGTGTTGACTACTTGGATATTTATCCATTTATCATCTTTTTATTCATCGAGTCACATTGATCATCCAACATGTGGATGGCTTTGCTAGTGTGTATAGTTTGTAAACTTATTGTTCGTGTTGTTTTAAACTCTAAGTTTATCTTGCGCTTGATTATTGTGTTTTTTTCTATGTATTGTATTCTGCATGTTACCATCTATGGGGTATTTATCCTTTCGTATCGTTATTGGAACCATAGATGCCTCCCCGTCATGCCAAACCCAACAATAACAACAATAACAACATTGGAAATCAGATGTAGCAGCTGATGACAACCCAGAATCAGTTGATGCAAATGATGACCCAGTTTATGGCAAATCATAATCAGAACCAAAACAACAACAACAACAACAACAATCAAAACAATCCACCAGCCTTTGATATGCTTACAAGGTTTCTGAGATTGAGGCCTGCAAAGTTTTCTGGAACCACTGATCCTATGGTAGCCAATGACTCATTACGTTCTGTGAACAAGGACTTGGTCACTGTTGGTTGCACTGATGAGGAGAAAGTCAGATTGGCAACCCATCTGCTAGAAGGACCAGCAGCTACTTGGTGGGATACCTTCCAAATCACCACCCCTATTGAGGAAGTAACTTGGGAAATATTTGAGGATGGTTTCCGCACTGCTCATATCTCTTCAAGAGTGATGAGTTTGAAGAAGAAGGAATTCCACAACCTTAAGCAATGCCACCACAGTGTTGCAGAGTATATTGAGGAGTTCAACAATCTGGCACGCTATGCACCGGATGAAGTTGACACTGATGCAAAAAGGAAGGAGAAGTTCCTTGAGGGACTGAATGATGAGATGTGCATCCAACTATCTGTTGCATATGTTCCAACTTATCAGTCCTTGTGTGACAAAGCTACCACCTTGGAAAGTAAGATGAAGCAGGTTGAGAACAGGAAGAGGAAGCATCACTTTGATAAGCATAGTTCTGGATCGTCACACAAGCGTTCCAATGGTGGAGATAGTGGAGGTTCTGGATCCCACAAACATAGGAATTATAACAACCACCACAATAGTAACCGCCACCATGATAGCAAGAATCACCGTAGTCATGACAATGGTGCATATAAGAACCACAAGAGTGGATACAAGAGTCACCACAGTGGAAATGGTAATGGGAGTCAGCCTGCTAAGAGAGATATCAGTCAGATTGAATGCTTCAAGTGCAAGAAAACTGGGCACTATGCCAATGAATGCCCAGAAAAGAAGACTGGTGGAGCCAACACGACAAACCCTATTCATAAGGGTCATGTGAACCACATTAATGTGATGAGGAGTCCGATGTTGTGGCTGGTAAGTTCAAGATTAATTCTTTTCCAGCACTTGTCCTTTTTGATACCGGTGCATCGCATTCATTTATATCAAGAGCATTTGTAGAAGAAAATAGACTTCCAACTGAAACTATTGGATGCCCTATTAAAGTAAGCTCTCCAGGTGGAGAGATGATTGTGAATTTTGGATGTCATGATCTAGTAATATAGTTTGGGAAGTACAAGTTTCCAGTTAGCCTGATAATCCTAGATTCCCAAGGGTTGGATGTAATTTTGGCCATGGATTGGATGACTAAGTATGAGGGAGTAATAGATTGTGCCAATCGTACTGTTACACTCACAACCCTGGATAAGAAGCAGATTAGGTTCAAGTCTAACTTTGAATACAAAGGGAGTAAGGTAAATTCTCTTAAGGGGGTTAGCATAGACAGTGTACCAGGAGTGAACGAATACCCGGATGTGTTTCCGGAGGAATTACCAGAAATGCCACCAGATAGAGATGTGGAGTTTTTGATTGACTTACTGCCCGGATATGGACCAATAGCAAAGAGACCCTACAAGATGTCAGTTGATGAGTTGAAAGAGCTCAAGAAACATCTTGGAGAACAGTTGCAGAAAGGATTTATACAACCAAGTTCTTCGTCTTGGGGTGCACCAGTTCTGTTTGTTGAGAAGAAGGACTGAAGTCAAAGATTATGCATAGATTATTGATCACTCAATGAGGTGACAATAAAGAACAAGTATCCCTTACCTAGAATCAACGATCTCTTTGATCAGCTAGAAGGAGCCCGTGTGTTCTCAAAAAATTGATCTCCGATCATGCTACTTTCTGCTAAATATTAGAGAGCAAGACATACCTAAGACTGCTTTTACCACTAGGTATGGATTATATGAGTATACTGTGATGCCATTTGGATTAACAAATGTACCAGCTTATTTCATGAATATGATGAACAAGGAGTTCATGGAGTTTCTTGACAAGTTTGTTGTTGTATTCATCAATGACATTTTGATTTATTCCAAGAGCAATCAAGAGCATGAAGAACATTTGCTTTTGATACTTGAGAAACTCAAGGATCACAGGTTGTGTGCCAAATTCAGTAAGTGTGGATTTTTGTTGAATGAAGTTGGATTTCTTGGATATATTGTCTCTGGAGATGTTATAGCTATCGATCCCACAAAGGTGTCAGCTGTAACTGAGTGGGAATCTCCCAAGTCAGTTAAGGAAATTCGTAGTTTCCTAGGCTTGGCAGGATACTATAGAAGGTTCATCGAGAATTTCTCAGAAGTGGCTAATCCAATGACGGAGTTACTTAAGAAAGAGAAGAAGTTTGAATGGACTGAAGGGTGTGAAACCAGTTTGCAAGAGTTGAAGAAAAGACTAGTGTCAGCACCAATTTTATGTCTGCCAGATCTAGAAAAAGACTTCCAAGTCTATTGTGATGCATCTTACCAAGGATTGGGTGGAGTTTTGATGCAAGAAGGAAAATTTGTAGCTTATGCCTCAAGACAATTCAAAACTCATGAAGTAAATTATCCTACTCATGACTTAGAGTTAGCCTTTGTTGTCCATGCACTCAAAACATGGAGACACTATCTTTTGGGAAAGCGTTGTGAAGTGTTCACGGATCACAAGAGATTAAAATATATTTTCACTTAGAAGGAACTCAATATGAGACAAAGAAGGTGGCTTGCACTTATCAAAGATTACGACTTGAGTTTGAAATACAATCCTGGTAAAGCAAATGTTGTAGCGGATGCTTAAACCGTAAGGTTTATGTGAATGGCCTTACCGAAGGAGAATTGCCAGATAATTTGTGTACTCAATTTAAAGATCTAAGATTGGAGATAGTGCCTAAAGGATATCTCATGTCATTGGAAATTCAACCAACACTGTTCGATAATATCAAAGAAGCCCAAAAGTTGGACAAGGAAATAGAAGATATTAAGAGTATAATTAGTAAAGGAAAGGCGAAAGGATTCCATTGTAGAGGTCCCAATCTTTAATAAGATAGAGCCCCCTGTGTTTACAATGCTAGTCCCTGGATCAATAGCTAGCATCCACAGTTAAGATGTAATATCAAGAAACAAAGGTCATAATATAACTTTATAACCAGGAATAACATAAGATTATTACATCAAACATAGCTCATTTGGCTATTACATTACATTGCAGCGGAGTAACTATAGTCATGGGGTCCTTCATCTTCAAAGTGCCACAGGCAGATGTTGGTTGTAGACTTTGTAATCCTAATCAATCAATCTTCACTAAAAACAATCAAACCTGCAACATACAAGTTACAGCCACAAAGGGTCAATACATTTGAATTGTATTGGCAAGTGATACTATGGTAGTATAGTGGGGTCTATCATCTATATGCATTTGGATAAGTGGAGTTGAGGCTTGCATTGCTCAAAATAGATTTTTCCTTAACATTTGAAAATACTAAGTTTTTTGCTTTGACAAAATCATTTTTCTCAATCCAAGATTGAAGATCCTTTACAAGGCATCTCTCAATCAAAGATTGAATATTTCAAACAACCCTTGTTCAATCCACAACATTTTAACTTAGAAATTTGAATCATGAGATCCTTGGTTGCTTCCATGTCTTGATGCTCAAATTGTCCTTTACCAGGGACATGGCTAAGTACTTAGATTTTTCACTCTGCAGAGGTGGTGCACTTTCCCCACAAGACTTGGTTTCCCAAGACAAAATATTTCAGAAGCCTTCCCTTAGACCAAAATGGACGCGCTCCAACCTATCAAACACTACCACCCACTGTCCATATGGCTAAGATCTTGCAACCTATATGATCATGGCAGAGCCCATATTGCCAAGTGGTTGCACTTGAAGCTTCTCAACATTTGACATCTCAAATCTCTTTGTTCCTGGGTGGCATACCACAAGTGAGATACACAAGCCAAGTCATGGCCTTGTGAACCACTCAACCAAAAACCACCAAGCAAGCCCATTCCACCCAGGTGATTCATTAACTTAGTTGTTTTATTAAACAAAACACAAGTCCTCATACTTAGAATATTTTTCCATAGTGTGAATATATATTCCACCCATGTTTTCTATTAGCTAGGCTAAGCTTGATAGTAATAGGAATCTTAACTTAGTAAAATCCTACTAAGGATTCATCTACTAGGTTTTCTTATAGCAAGGTCTATACTTAGCAAAATCCATGCAAGTTTTACTTAGAAAAAATCACTAGTGCATAGTGAAAGTAATGGGACAAATTCATGAAGCATCACTTGCCTTTTTGGTAGGGAATGGTGGTTCACTCCTTGATCTTGATAGTCTTACACTTCACTACAACTCAATCAAGCAAACACAAATTCAATTCACATATCAAACCAAAGTCAAACAAACAATTTTTTTTTACACACAAAGTAATGGAATCTAAGTCATGCATAAGCATGCAAAGGTTGGTTCTATTGCAAGGATGGTCTCCACTAGGCTTATAAACTTTGTAAGTTCCAAATTGGTCATTTACCAAAATGGAAAAGTCATTTGCAAATGGGTTTTATCCATAAACCATTTTCAAATCCTTTCATCATTTTATGTGGTGAAAAACATTTTTCTCATTACCACAACCTTAAGTGGTTTCACCAATTAAGCTGTTGTTTCTTAAAACTTGGTGTTTTGGTCAGTAGGTTTGGTCCAAAACATTTCCTCCAAAGTTTTTACTCAAAACCATTTTCATAACAAAAACCATTATTTTCATTTGGCTAGAAATGACTAAATCAATTAATCTATCCTAAATTTCACCAAAATCATTTTTAACTCCATGGTTTGGTTCCTAGGGTCAGTGAGTTTACAGCAAACCATTTTGCAAAGGTTTTAACCCTAAAAACATTTTTAAACAATTTTTCTAAAATAAATAAGCATACAAATGAATCTGCAAATTCAAACAAGCTAACAGATACTATTTGCTAAACTAAGGGCATGGTTGACTAGGGCTTGTTCCACTGAATCCATTGATATAAAATTTGTAATTTTTGGACGGGTGGTTTGAAAGTTACAGAGGTTTGAAAATGGCATCAAATTCTGATTTCAAATTCTATTTCAGATCGTCTGATGCCACGCGTCATGTTTTAATTCGCCGGTACCGGTTCGCACGGATCGGTCGCTGTGGAGCGTTAGATTTAAGTGTGATCGTGTGGCTCAGGTGGACACATACCCCTTCGGTTTAAATCTATTCTCACGCGTCTGATCAAGATCCAACGGCTGTGAAGTGTGCGACCAGGGAGGAGCGGCGCTGGCGGTGGCAGGTGGCGGCGGTGGGGTCTGTCAACGGCAGAGCCGGTGATACAAGAAGCGAGAGGGGACGTGGTGTGGCTCACCGAGATCGCCGTGGCATGGGGATGCTCAACCTGCTCGCTTTGGTCGAAGGGGCGCACGGGGCTGTCCTAGATTGCTCGCCGGAGACGAGTTGGACTTCGGCGGTTCAGGAGGTCGTCGAGGGCGACGATGGGGGACGCCCTAGGAAAAACGGATGGTGCTGTTAGGTTCGTATGAGCTTGGAGATCATCATCGTGTCCACGGGGATGAGAGGGGTGGTCGGGTACTACCTGGGGACGTCGTCGGAGAAGAGGGCAGACGGCGGTGCTGCAGGTCGTCGTCGTTGCCGGTGCTGGGAGGCACGCGCGAGTAAGCTGCGGCTGCAGAAAGGTTCTCTGGGGAAAGCTGAGCACAGCTGCGTGCTCGAGGAGGCAGGAGGGGGCGTGTGTTGGTCGGAATCGGCGAGGAGGGTCGTCGGAGATAGGGGATGTCCGAGCAAAATCTGACAGCCTGGGGGCGTGTCGAGGAGGGGTGTCTGGGGGAAACGGAAGAGGGGAGGCAGACGATTTATCCTGCGTGGTCAAGGGGCAGCTTCATTGCGTGATTAAGACGTATTACGCCGGAGTTATTCCGCCTGCAACGGCCGGCGAGGGGTGGGCGTCGTCTGCGGGTGGGGAAGAAGGGGAACGTGGCGGTGGGGCCTAGTGTCAGCGAGAAAAGGAGTGAGGGAGGAGGGTCCACAAGTCAGTGGCTTTGCGGGCTGTTTCAGCGGTGATGAAAAACGATTCGGGGGGAGAGGTGGTGGGCTGCGAGTGGGCTTATGGGGCTGTCTCAGTTGGGTCAGGTCCATTTCATTTTTTTTCCTTCTGAATTCTTTTTCCTTTTCTAATTCTATTTTTCTGTTTTGAATTTCATCCAACTATTCAAGCATTCAAATAATTCAAACAATTCAAACAATTGTAATGAGATTTTGGTTCTGTTTATCAACATAAACCAAATCTGAAAATAAAATAATATTTTTATTCATTTTTAGGATCTATTTAATAATTAAATAAAATAGCCCTTTAGTTATTTAATCAAAAATAGGGTTTGATTTATTTAATAAAATCTCCATTTGAAATCCACATATTTTCAAAACCAAATCAGTAGGTTTTATTTGGAAATAAAGAATATTTGGAAAACTTGTTTTAAAATAAAATAACATCTTTATTTTTGGTCCAATACCAATTAAATGAATAGACCTTATTCATTTAATTCAAATAGGATTTGTTTTATTGAAATCTTTATTTTTAAAACTAAAATAGTACCAAAACCATTCAGTAGGTTTTATTTGTAAATAATGAATACTTGGAACTTGTTTAAAACAAAATATCCTTTTATTTTTAGGGTCCATTATTAATTAAATATAATAGACTTTCATTATTTAAATCAACTAGGATTTATTTTATTTAAAATATTTATTCTGAAATCTAAAATAAAGCCAAAACATTTCAGTAGGTTTTTTTTTGTGAATATCAAATATTTGGAAAACTTATTTTAAATAATTTAATAAGTTTTTGATGTTTTAATTAAAATGGTAAACCTTTTATTTAAATTTGGATATTAATTCCTTATTATTTTATTTAAATAAACCTTTGCTATTTTTATTCAAAAAAAATGTTTTAGTTCAAATGTTTGGTCAAGGTTTAATTGAACTTTATGAAACTATCTTTACCTATAAAACTTTTATTTCAATTGAAAACCAAATCCTTTTATTTTAAAGATCCAAAATAGTATTTCCAAAATATTTTGTTTTCCTTTATTTAAAATGCTTATCTTTTTAAATCCTTTTAGGATTTTATTTAATTCAAATTGGGTTGAAGTTCCAATTAAATTCAAAAAGTTTCTTCTGGCCCTGAAAATCAACAAAGTTTTATTTTATTCATTTATTTTTCACATTACAAGATTTGGAAAACCTTGGGATGTGACAGGCTACCACCCTTAAAATAAATCTCGTCCCGAGATTTGGGGAGGTTAGGGTTACAAGCAAGTTCAAAACAACTAGGGTACTACCACCCTTAAAATTTTTCAAACAAAAATTACATGTTATCCTTCTTGGGATCCTGGGGAAATTCTCTAAGCAAACTTTTGCATTGTGTCCTTGGATTCCATTCTTGACTCATGGACCAAGGTTGAGATCCTTCATAGACTTGTTTAACTTGTTCTCCATCCTTTCTGGACAATTGTTTGCATAGTGGCCTAGTTCCCTGCATTTGAAACATGTGACAAGGCTGAGATCCCTCATAGGATGGTTTATCTTATGCTTCATCTTTTCTGGACAGTTGTTTGCATAATGTCCTAACTCTTTGCAGTGTTTGCACATCACTTAGCTGATATCTTTCTTTTCCTTTGGTATCATTTCCTTTTGTTTGTTTCTTTGGTTCTTCTTCTTTTCTGGGCATTCACTGGCATAGTGTCCCATCTCTTTGCAATTGTAACACTGCAATTGGCTTATGTCATTTTTCTTCTTTTTGGGTCTCTCCAAAGCTAGGTGTTCTTCTAGTTCATGTTCTTCATAGGTGGGAGATCTTTCTCTCCTCTTGGGGCATTGATCTTCATGTTCCTTGGATGCATGATCCTTGTCTCTAAAAATATTGCTAGCTTGGGTTCCTCCTAAAATAACATCTTTGTCATCCTTGTTGTCATTAGCTGTAACTACCTCGGTGAATTACGCTCCTAGTTGCAAGCCTGGATGAGTGGAAATGGTTGAAATAGTACGGTGGGGCCCAAATGCCACTCACAGGTAGACCTTTCGGCCGTCCCAACCATTTCCAATCATCGGGACAAGAACGGGCGGCGTAATCGGCAGGCGAAGGGATCAACTACATACACAAATGAGTATGTATGCAAGCCACCATACAACAGTATATCAGAGCCATTCCATCTAAAAGAAAGGAAATATAGCAACGCCATACGGCAAGATTCAAATATACTAGATAGATATAATAGTTTTGGATATCTCCTCATACATCAAACATCAGAGTATCAGGCGGAAGCGGCAAACAAGATCCGAGTACGGATAAGAAGCAAATCGGCATAAGATGCCCCATAAATAAACACATCCCGCCCACAGATCTCACGGATCCCCGTTCCCGGAATCTCTACACCGAATGATCGTTGCCCACATCATCCGCCTCCTCCACCCAGTATCCATCTTGTGAGTGTACCTGTTCATCTGAATCAAATAATTTATCGTGTGAGACCCTAGGGGTACTCAGCAAGTCTTTATGCCTCTAAAGGTGACACAACCTGGGGTGACGCGATTGCAGCAAAAGATAATCCTAACAGTTCTATAGATACTCGCTAACCATCCGCCTAACCAAAGATAGACGGATGTCCGTGAATTTAGAACAACATTTATAATAGTAAGATCAACAGATCCATCCTCCTCCTCGCTTACCAACGAGGAAGCGGACGAACACCCCCCATCCGTTGGCAGTTTTATTATCCATTCCATGAGTGTTGCACTATTTACTAGTCAGTTATTTAGTCAAGTTAAAAGCGATACTTTAGTTATGCTTGTCTATGATCGAGAAACTGTGCTCCAAGTCGTCCATAACCGCGGACACGGCTTTCAGAAAGTTTTACCCTGCAGGGGTGCACAAATAGCAACACACACTCGATCAACCTCGGAAAAACCAAATCAAAACCCAACGAGGTTTTCACGACAAAGCAATCACAAGATTCAGAAATATTTCAGGGGGCCACCCCATTAAGTATACCCGCAACAAAGTTAGCTGACTTTGAGATGGACTCAAGGTTTGCAGGGCCGGCTGTAAACGACTGGGAACCCGAAAGTGTGACTGGGCTTGTCGATACCGTGAAAACGGGTCACGATCCTAAACAGTACAGGTGCTCCTCGCACAATCGTAAATAAAGCAGTAAAGCATGGCATAAGTACAGGATAGTAAAGAAAACCTCAAACTAGTTTGTGTCCCCAAGAAATAAGAATGAATCAAGCTCTGGGTCAGGGGGGTCCCATAAGCCTCCCGAATGTGGATAGCGCGAATATTCAAGGAACAGGAATCAAGTACTCGGGGTCCTACGGGACACAAGTGAGCAGGAGAAACCAAATAGCAGATATTGCTCACCGGTGCCACTTTCATTAGTTATCCCATTACAACTCAGGTTAAGTTGTTTAGGTACCTCGTTATCCATCAGACTCTCACATACCCTACACATGCTGTTCTACGACTCGCATGGCTCAAACAACTCCTGTAGTAATGGCTCATGGGATGGAGGAAACAGCTTCGGTGGGGTTTAAAAGTAAAGGCTATGCAATACTTGGGATTCAGTTTAATGCAATCGTGACTCAGTGATGCAAGAATAAGATAGAGGCAATCGGTACTGTATTTATGCAAGCATGTGGTAGTGCTTGCCTGGCAGCTCAGTTGAAGCGGGAGAAGGATCTGGGTAGTGCTCCTGGGTCTCTTGATATATCCCCTGCTCAGTGTCTATTCGAAGAAGAACCAAACAAACAAGGGAAAACATAAATAAAGTGCGCAAGCATATGAATAAAATGCGACAAGAAATCAATCATGCCATGATGAATGATGCACAATTTGCATGGCAATAATGTAGCATGGCATGGGTGAGGTGTGGGGTACAAGAATAAGGCATTTTATGGAGTTTTAGTCGCATTTTATACTCAAATAAGTTGCTGTAATCTTTATATTTATATGATGCATGCTGCAATTCAGAACATGGAATGCATAAACAGAAAGGTCTCGTCGCGCTGATCATTTTAGAAATATCATTTGTTAAATTTGGAGTTATAAATCAAAAGTTATTAATTAATTAAGGTGAAGGGCATTTTCTTGTAATTTTAGTCAACTTGAAAATTTAAGTGTTCAAAATATATTTTGGATGGCATATTTGAAATCCTCACATTTTTCTGATTTGAAAACATATATTATTTGTATTATTTGGATTTGTATTTTAAAAGTTATTATAAATCTGATTTGAATTTTGAATTTGAATTAAATTTGAAAAGATTTGAATTAAAACCGAAAACAGAAAAACTTTTCCTACTCAGGCAGACCTAGCCACTGCCGCTGGCGGGTGGGGCCAGGTCGACTGGGCCCAACACGCGCACAGTCAACAGGGGGGACTGCGGGTTGATGGAACCAAGTGCCGGGAGCCTTTTTGCAAAATGGCAACAGCCGCAGACAGGTGGGCCTAGAGGAGCGCGGTTGGAGGAAACAAAAAGGTGGGGGGCTTTCTGTAAAACGGCGCCGCGCACTGTTTTTCTTCCTGGTTAACTGACGAAACTGACGGGTGCACGGCGACAGCGGGCGCGCGGCGCGGGCGAGGATCGAACTCGCGACCTGGCGTGCGCGCGTGGAGGCGACAACCAGTGCGGTGGGGTGGGGGTTGTTGGCATAGAACAGATCGGTGGCTAGGTAGGGTTTCTACGCGACGCGGAAGCGAGCAGACGCTGCGCTCGCCGGCGCACAGAGCGTGCTCGGCACAACGTCCGCGAGGCTAGGGCAGATCAAAGAGGCGGGCCATGTCAGGGAGGTACAGGGGCTCACCGAGAGGGTGCTGGCGGTGTTGGTTCGGGCAGGGGCGCTGGCGATCGTCGACGTGGCTCGCGGACGGCGGCTAGGGTTTGGCGTCGGCCTTGGCATCGATATGGTGGTTCTGGTTCGCCTCCTCCTCGTTGCCGTGTACAGGGCGATGCAGGGGAGCCGCGTGACCCTCCTCGTCGCCCTTGATCGACACGCCACCGGCTGGAAAGGGGTAGGGGAGGTGGAGGCGGACGGTGGCCGGCGTCGGGGTAGACAGTCGTGGAGAGGGAGAAGGGAGGCGAGGGCAGGGCCCTGGGGGTGGATCTGGCGAGGCAGAAAGGGGGAGAGGGAGTAGATAACGATGGGGGAAGGGGAGGGGTGCCGTGGGGAGTGGGGCAGAGAAAGGTGGCTTCGGCCACCTTTTCCTCCTCCTCACGTGGTCGAGCTGGGAGACAGGCAGGCATGGGGCAGGGCGAGGCTGCCAGGTGGGCCAGGGAGTGAGGGAGCTTGGGGTGGGGCTAGCCCAGCAGGGAGAGAAGAGAGAGGGTAGGAGGCATGGAGCTAGGGTAGGAGGGAGGCTCGGGCTAGGGTTTGCTAGGGATGGGGTAGGTAGCTCGGGTTGGTGAGAGGAGAGGTGAGGCTTAGGGTTAGCTAGAGAGGGAGGGGGGTTAGGTTAGATGGTGCCCAAGGGAGTGGTAGGGTGTAACTAGGTAGATGAGGGGTTAGGGTTAGGTTTTAACTTAGGTGAGAGCATATGGAGAAAAGAATTAAGAGAGAGGGTGGTTTATGATTCTTGACATGATCCACATGACCATGCATGTGTGGAGGTGAGAGGAGAGAAATTTGAGGAAAAGAGAGATATAGAGAGAGATGATCCACTCAAAGAAGCAACTAAAAACAAGGAGGACCAAAGGTGGCAAAGGTTGCATGGTCCATGCAAGATGAGAATTACCATGATTAAAATATTGTAGAAACAATAATATTGTCATGGCATTATTTATTTGCATCCTCCAAAGTTGGAGTAAGGGTCAAGCAAAAGGATTGGTAGAATTGGACCCACCCTATCTTCCATGAGCTAGATCAACACCAAAAGAAAATAATTACAAGCTCATGGATAATGGGATGGTGGAATTGTAAGGTGGTGAAAGAAAGGTGGTGGGGTGGAATAAAATATATGCCCCCAACTCAACTTGGGCATTTAAACAATATATCAATAACCAAATACAATATCAAGAGGCAAATACAATTGACAATGCATATGAGAAAAGAACCAACACAAAAAGGGTTTTATATGATGCTCAAATGCAAGGTGGCATGATGACATGAGCATGATATAATGATGATGCAACAATTATGTCTAGGAAGTAGCCATTATATTACTAAACCCAGTAGCATTACAATTTGTTAGACAAATGGGATGCTACAACTCTCCCCCACTAAACAGGAATCTCGCCCCGAGATTCTAGGAAGAAGAAGAAGACTCAAAGAGGGTAGGATAGTTGGCACGGAGCTCATCTTCACGCTCCCAAGTGGCTTCATCAACGGAATGGTGTGACCACTGCACCTTGCAGAACTTGATGGACTTGTTGCGAGTCCTTCTTTCTGGGGTCTCAAGGATTTTTGTGGGGTGTTCTTGATAAGACAGATCTTCTTGGAGATTGATTAGCTCATGATCCACGGTCCTGCCGGGATCCTTGAAGCACTTCTTGAGTTGAGAGATGTGGAAAACATCATGGACCTTGAGTTTTTCCGGGAGCTCAAGAGCATAAGCAACTTCTCCTCTTCTTCCACGAATTTTGAAAGGACCGATGTATCTAGGAGCCAGCTTTCCTTTGATACCAAAGCGGTGCGTGCCTTTCATGGGAGTGACACGAAGGTAAACAAGATCACTAGGGGCATACACCATGTCTGTGTGCTTCCTGTCATAATTGCTCTTTTGGCGACTTTGAGCAATCTTCAGATTTTCAAGAATGATATGCACCTTCTCCTCCGCTTGAGTTACAATGTCAGGGCCAAACCAAATTCTTTCTCCTGCACCCGACCAACCAATCGGAGTTCTACACTTGTGACCATAGAGAGCCTCAAATGGTGCCATCTTCAGACTTTTCTAGAAGCTGTTGTTGTAAGAGAATTCAGCATAAGGAAGACATTCCTCCCACTTCATGCCAAAAGAGATGACGCAAGCACGAAGCATATCCTCCAGAATCTGATTGATCCTTTCAACTTGTCCTTGCGACTGAGGGTGGTAAGTTGTGCTGAAGTTCAATTTTGTTCCCAAAGCATTTTGGAAACTTTCCCAGAACTTGGAAGTGAAGATGCTCCCACGGTCTGAACTGATCTCAAGCGGAACCCCATATAGAGAGACAATTCTGTTGATATAGATCTCAGCCAACTGAATTCCAGAAATTGTTTCCTTGACGGGGAAGAAGTGAGCCACTTTAGAAAGCCTGTCGATGACAACAAAGATTGCATTGTTGCCCTTCTGCGACCTTGGAAAACCAGTGATGAAGTCCATCTCTACTTTCTCCCATTTCCATTCCGGGGGTTTCAATGGTTGTAGAAGACCGAAAGGTTTCTGATGGATAGCTTTCACTCTGCGGCAAACATCACACTCCGAGACATACTTGGCACAATATCGTTTCAATCCCGGCCACCAATATTGTGTTTTCAAGTCCATATACATCTTTGTGCTGCCAGGGTGGATAGAAAGAACAGAATCGTGTGCCTCCTTGATAACTTGCTCTCTCAAACCCGGGTAGTTCGGAACAAACATCCGGTGTTCAAAGAAAAGTGTGCCTTGATCATCGACGTGGAAGGACTCATACTTCGGAAGCTGAAGTTTGGAGATGATCTTTTTGGTGTGTGGATCACCAAGCTGACGAGAGCGAACCTTTTCTTCCAAGAGAGGGGTTGCCAGAAGGTTCAGGAGATACCCATGTTCCACAATTTCAAGGTTAAGCTGACGGAATTCCTCGCACAAGAGAGGCTGTTGTTCTTCCATCATGAGGTTGTTGACATAAGCTTTGCGGCTGAGAGCATCGGCCATGACATTAGCTTTGCCCGAAGTGTAGTTGATGGTCAAATCAAAATCATTGATTGCTTCAATCCATCTCCTCTGCCGAAGGTTGAGATCAGGCTGAGTGAAGATATACTTCAGACTCTTGTGATCAGAAAAGATTTCACAACGGTTGCCAAGCAAGTAGTGCCTCCATAGTTTCAAAGCAAAGACAACTGCTGCGAGCTCGAGGTCATGTGTAGGATAGTTGATCTCATGCGTCTTCAACTGTCGAGAGGCATAAGCAACAACTTGTTTTTCTTGCATAAGGACCGCACCCAATCCTTGCAAAGAGGCGTCACAGAATATCTGGAAAGGCTTAGATGTATCCGGAGGAACCAAGACTGGCGTGGAAGTGAGCTTCTCTTTGAGTGTCTCAAAGCTTGCTTGACATGCAGGAGTCGAAAGGTATTTCTTGCCCTTTTTGAGGAGATCGGTAAGAGGCTTCGCTATCTTCGAAAAGTTCTGAACGAAGCGACGGCAATAACTAGCCAAACCAAGGAAACTCCGCACTTCTTTGACATTACAGGAGGAAGCCATTCAACAATTGTCTTTACCGTTTCCGGGTTGACTGCAATGCCCTTGGCAGAGATGACGTCACCAAGATAGGTTACTTGAGGCAGCCAAAACTCACACTTGGAGAACTTTGCATACAGGCGGTTCTCACGAAGCTTGTTTAGGACACACCGAAGGTGTTCTTCATGCTCTTCCTTTGACTTAGAATAGACTAGGATGTCATCCAGATAGACCACAACGAACTTATCAAGATACTCCATGAAAACGGAGTTCATGAGTCTCGAGAAGGTGGCAGGTGCGTTGGTGAGACCGAAAGACATGACCGTGTACTCATACAGGCCATAGCGGGTGGTGAAGGCTGTTTTAGGAACATCTTACTTGCGAATCTTGATTTGGTGATAACCACTCCTCAAGTCCAGCTTAGAGAATACCACAGCTCCAGCTAGCTGATCGAAGAGATCATTAATCCGCGGAAGGGGATATTTGTTCTTGATGGTTTTAGCATTGAGAGCCCGATAGTCAACACAAAGTCTATCAGTCCTGTCCCGCTTCTTCAAAAAGATTGTTGGGCTACCCCAAGAAGAGGTACTGTGTTGAATGAAACCCAACTTCTCTTGTTCATCAAGCTGACGTTTGAGTTCAGCCAACTCAGCAGGACCCATTTTATAAGGCCGCTTGGAGATAGGAGCCGTTCCAGGTTCAAGCTCAATTACAAACTCAACCTCACGATCCGGAGGCATACCCGGCAACTCTTCAGGAAAGACATCTGGGAACTCACAGACCACCGGAACACTCTGAATAGCTTCCATAGCATCATCATTCAGAGCCGCCAAAGAGAAAAGCTGGATAGCAGGAGTCAGACTTGGAGAATAGACTATATGGCCTTCAGGAATCTTCAGAGAAACCGAGCGTTCAGCACAATCAATCACAGCTGCATTTGCTGTCAACCAATCCATGCCCAAGATGACATCAATGTCAGAATTGCCCAGAAGAATTAAGGACGCCGAGAACGAAGAGCCACCAATCTCAATTTGATTGCCATGGCTGATATGAGCAGCCCTCATGTTTGAACCAGGAGATAGGACCACCAGACGACGTGATAAAGGAACCCTATCCAGATCCTGCTCTTGTGCAAACTTATGCGAAACAAAAGAATGCGATGCACCAGAATCAAACAAAACTCGTGCAGGGACTGAGTTAACGGGAAGCATACCCATCACAACTCCAGGTGTATGCTCAGCTTGAACGGCGTTGACACAGTTGGCACGAGCAACAGAGACCCGGGCTTGGTGTTGATGTTGAGAGCCCGAGTTGGTGGTGCACGAACCAAAGGAGAGCTTGCCGCAGATCTTGGAGGGGGTGGAGGAAGAGCTTTGTTTTTCAACGGACAGTTCCAGCTTTGATGCCCAGAGTCTCCACACGTGAAACAAGCACCAGGTGGACGTGGAGCAACGTAGCCAGGGACTCCGCCAGGCGCTCCAGGGTAGTGGTGGTTGTAGCCCCTGGGAGCAGCAGTGAGGAAGTTTGGTGGCCTTGCCGTGTAGCTTGCAGGTCTTGGTGGAGCCGGGAGCGACGGTGGGGTGTTAGGAACCCAGACACGACGCTTAGAAGGAGCTGACATAGCTGAAGATCTTGGTGCATCACGGTTGTGTTTCTTTGACTCCTCAAACACTTGCCTACTTGCTTCCTCCTGCAGAGCTGTATGCTGAAGTTCCAGAAAAGACGCCGGCCTTGCATGTGTGATTGCATATTTAATCGATGCATTGAGCCCTTGCCGGAACCTCTTTTGCTTCTTCTTGTCATCAGAGATCTCATCGCCACCATAACGAGAAAGATTCATGAAGTTCCTGATGTAGGTATTGACATTGTCATTTCCCTGCTTGAGGTTGAGAAACACTTCCTTCATCCTTTCCATAACAATTTCGGACAGATACTGCTCTTTGAATGCTCTAGTGAACCGTTCCCAAGTAGGCTGAAAACCAGTGCAGTTTGCCTTCAGGTAATTCTCCCACCAGAGAGCTGCATCTCCCTTCAGAAGGTGAGTAGCACATTTACCCATTCTTGCTCAGGAACATCAGCAGTCTCCAGTAGCCTTGACATCTCACGCAACCAATCATCAGCATCAAGTGGTTGATCAGAAACATCAAATTGGCGAGGGTTGAACTTCAGGAAGCCTTTGATGTCTCCTCGCTTGGGAGGTGGAGGTAGCGGAGCAAACTCATTCCTCCTGACACTTTCCTCAAAACGCTGCTGGTTCTGCTGCATTGCCGCCAAGGCATTGGCGATGTTTGACAACGCGGATCCCAGTTCAGGTGGTATGTCCTCATCAGAACGGCGTGGTGGAGCCATCCTTTGATTGATATAAAACACAAGTTAGTACTATAATGGAGAATAATAATAATCCAAAATAGTACCAAGATGGAATTAACCAAGATTAAAGGATACAATTTACTAAGATGATATTAAAATATCAACAAAGTTCAAAGCACCTAGAAGATATTAAGCATATCGCACACGACTGAAAAGGAGTGTGGTACACAAATATATCAAAGAAAAAATTTTCCACAAATTTCGGCATTAAAATACCAATAGATGCGCAAAATCACTTAACGAATCAAGATTAGTGACTCTACCAATTCAATATACAAAAGCGAATGATAAGAGTAGTGGTATGGTCGCGACTCCATCCCGCACTCAAAGCATTACTCCGCACATGGATAAGTAGAACACATATCCTAACCCCTTCTTCTCACGATGAACCTAAAGATTAGTAACTACGGAAACGAACACCCCAAACAAGATAACGTCGGATAACAAAGAGTAAGACAGATCGCGGTGGTATGCAACGAATCAGATAGATCGCGTCGGTTTGCAAAGCCTGTCGGTATGGAATGTACCAACAGTTGATAACCAAAGGCCGATTGTGATAACAACTTGGATGCAACAGATAGACAAGGAATTACACACACACACACACAAACACACAACCTATGGTACTACGGAAACCCAGAACACGTGAATCCTAGTTTGAATTTTTAAGAAGAGGATTGAAAACGTTACACTTCCTTATCAGAAAAGGGTGGGTGGGTGGGTAAGAAGAAAAGTGGAAGCAGTCCTACTCTCGCGTTTTGTTTTTCCCTAGTATACATAACTACCAAAATATTTGCTAGACTAACAACGACCATTTGGCTGAGACCCTGAAGGGCGGGATGGCTCTGATACCAATTGTAACTACCTCGGTGAATTACGCTCCTAGTTGCAAGCCTGGATGAGCGGAAATGGTTGAAATAGTACGGTGGGGCCCAAATGCCACTCACAGGTAGACCTTTCGGCCGTCCCAACCATTTCCAATCATCGGGACTAGAACGGGCGGCGTAATCGGCAGGCGAAGGGATCAACTACATACACAAATGAGTATGTATGCAAGCCACCATACAACAGTACATCAGAGCCATTCCATCTAAAAGAAAGGAAATATAGCAACGCCATACGGCAAGATTCAAATGTACTAGATAGATATAATAGTTTAGGATATCTCCTCATACATCAAACATCAGAGTATCAGGCGGAAGCGGCAAACAAGATCCGAGTACGGATAAGAAGCAAATCGGCATAAGATGCCCCATAAATAAACACATCCCGCCCACAGATCTCACGGATCCCCGTTCCCGGAATCTCTACACCGAACGATCGTTGCCCACATCATCCGCCTCCTCCACCCAGTATCCATCTTGTGAGTGTACCTGTTCATCCGAATCAAATAATTTATCGTGTGAGACCCTAGGGGTACTCAGCAAGTCTTTATGCCTCTAAAGGGGACACAACCTGGGGTGACGCGATTGCAGCAAAAGATAATCCTAACAGTTATATAGATACTCGCTAACCATCCTCCTAACCAAAGATAGACGGATGTCCGTGAATTAAGAACAACAGTTATAACAGTAAGATCAACAGATCCATCCTCCTCCTCGCTTACCAACGAGGAAGCGTACGAACACCCCCCATCCGTTGGCAGTTTTATTATCCATTCCATGAGTGTTGCACTATTTACTAGTCAGTTATTTAGTCAAGTTAAAAGTGGTACTTTAGTTATGCTTGTCTATGATCGAGAAACTGTGCTCCAAGTCGTCCATAACCGCGGACACGGCTTTCAGAAAATTTTACCCTGCAGGGGTGCACAAATAGCAACACACACTCGATCAACCTCGGAAAAACCAAATCAAAACCCAACGAGGTTTTCACGACGAAGCAATCACAAGATTCAGAAATATTTCAGGGGGCCACCCCATTAAGTATACCCGCAACGAAGTTAGCTGACTTTGAGACGGACTCAAGGTTTGTGGGGCCGACTGTAAACGACTGGGAACCCGAAAGTGTGACTGGGCTTGTCGATACCGCGAAAACGGGTCACGATCCTAAACAGTACAGGTGCTCCTCGCACAATCGTAAATAAAGCAGTAAAGCATGGCATAAGTACAGGATAGTAAATAAAACCTCAAACTAGTTTGTGGCCCCAAGAAATAAGAATGAATCAAGCTCTGTCTCAGGGGGGTCCCATAAGCCTCCCGGATGTGGATAGCGCGAATATTCAAGGAACAGGAATCAAGTACTCGGGGTCCTATGGGACACAAGTGAGCAGGAAAAACCAAATAGCAGATATTGCTCACCGGTGCCACTTTCATTAGTTATCCCATTACTACTCAGGTTAAGTTGTTTAGGTACCTCGTTATCCATCAGACTCTCACATACCCTACACATGCTGTTCTACGACTCGCATGGCTCAAATAACTCCTGTAGTAATGGCTCATGGGATGGAGGAAACAGCTTCGGTGGGGTTTAAAAGTAAAGGCTATGCAATACTTGGGATTCAGTTTAATGCAATCGCGACTCAATGATGCAAGAATAAGATAGAGGCAATCGGTATTGTATGTATGCAAGCATGTGGTAGTGCTTGCCTGGCAGCTCAGTTGAAGCGGGAGAAGGATCTGGGTAGTGCTCCTGGGTCTCTTGATATATCCCCTGCTCAGCGTCTATTCGAAGAAGAACCAAACAAACAAGGGCCAACATAAATAAAGTGCGCAAGCATATGAATAAAATGCGACAAGCAATCAATCATGCCATGATGAATGATGCACAATTTGCATGGCAATAATGTAGCATGGCATGGGTGAGGTGTGTTGTATAAGAATAAGGCATTTTATGGAGTTTTAGTCGCATTTTATACTCAAATAAGTTGTTGTAATCTTTATATTTATATGATGCATGCTGCAATTCAGAACATGGAATGCATAAACAGAAAGTTCTCGTCGCGCTGATCATTTTAGAAATATCATTTGTTAAATTTGGAGTTATAAATCAAAAGTTATTAATTAATTAAGGTGAAGGGCATTTTCTTGTAATTTTAGTCAACTTGAAAATTTAAGTGTCCAAAATATATTTTGGATGGCATATTTGAAATCCTCACATTTTTTCTGATTTGAAAACATATATTATTTGTATTATTTGGATTTGTATTTTAAAAGTTATTATAAATCTGATTTGAATTTTGAATTTGAATTAAATTTGAAAAGATTTGAATTAAAACCGAAAACAGAAAAACTTTTCCTACTCAGGCAGACCTAGCCACTGCCGCTGACGGGTGGGGCCAGGTCGACTGGGCCCAACACGCGCACAGTCAACAGGGGGGGACTGCGGTTTGATGGAACCAAGTGTAGGGAGCCTTTTTGCAAAATGGCAACAGCCACAGACAGGTGGGCCTAGAGGAGCGCGGTTGGAGGAAACAAAAAGGTGGGGGGCTTTCTGTAAAACGGCACCGCGCACTGTTTTTCTTCCTGGTTAACTGATGAAACTGACGGGCGCACGGCGACAGCGGGCGCGCGGCACGGGCGAGGATCGAACTCGCGACCTGGCGTGCGTGCGCGGAGGCGGCAACCAGTGCGGTGGGGTGGGGGTTGTTGGCATAGAACAGATCGGTGGCTAGGTAGAGTTTCTACGCGACGCGGAAGCGAGCAGACGCTACGCTCGCCGGCGCACAGAGCGTGCTCGTCACAACGTCCGGCGAGGCTAGGGCAGATCAGAGAGGCGGGCCATGTCAGGGAGGTACAGGGGCTCACCGAGAGGGTGCTGGCGGCGTTGGTTCGGGCAGGGGCGCTGGCGATCGTCGACGTGGCTCGCGGACGGCGGCTAGGGTTTGGCGTCGGCCTGGGCGTCGATCTAGTGGTTCTGGTTCGCCTCCTCCTTGTTGCCGTGTACAGGGCGATGCAGGGGAGCCGCGTGACCCTCCTCGTCGCCCTTGATCGACACGCCACTGGCTGGAAAGGGGTAGGGGAGGTGGAGGCCGACGGTGGCCGGCGTCGGGGTAGACAGTCGTGGAGAGGGAGAAGGGAGGCGAGGGCAGGGCCCTGGGGGTGGATCTGGCGAGGCAGAGAGGGGGAGAGGGAGTAGATAAGGACGGGGGAAGGGGAGGGGTGCCGTGGGGAGTGGGGCAGAGAAAGGTGGCTTCGGCCACCTTTTCCTCCACCTCCCGTGGTCGAGCTGGGAGGCAGGCAGGCATGGGGCAGGGCGAGGCTGCCAGGTGGGCCAGGGAGTGAGGGAGCTCGGGGTGGGGCTAGCCGAGCAGGGAGAGAATAGAGAGGGTAGGAGGCATGGAGCTATGGTAGGAGGGAGGCTCGGGCTAGGGTTTGCTAGGGATGGGGTAGGTAGCTCAGGTTGGTGAGAGGAGAGGTGAGGCTTAGGGTTAGCTAGAGAGGGAGGGGGGGTTAGGTTAGATGGTGCCCAAGGTAGTGGTAGGGTGTAACTAGGTAGATGAGGGGTTAGGGTTAGGTTTTAACTTAGGTGAGAGCATATGGAGAAAAGAATTAAGAGAGAGGGTGGTTTATGATTCTTGACATGATCCACATGACCATGCATGTGTGGAGGTGAGAGGAGAGAAAGTTGAGGAAAATAGAGATATAGAGAGAGATGATCCACTCAAAGAAGCAACTAAAAACAAGGAGGACCAAAGGTGGCAAAGGTTGCATGGCCCATGCAAGATGAGAATTACCATGATTAAAATATTGTAGAAACAATAATATTGTCATGGCATTATTTATTTGCATCCTCCAAAGTTGGAGTAAGGGTCAAGCAAAAGGATTGGTAGAATTGGACCCACCCTATCTTCCATGAGCTAGATCAACACCAAAAGAAAATAATTACAAGCTCATGGATAATGGGATGGTGGAATTGTAAGGTGGTGAAAGAAAGGTGGTGGGGTGGAATAAAAGATATGCCCCCAACTCAACTTGGGCATTTAAAAAAAATATCAATAACCAAATACAATATCAAGAGGCAAATACAATTGACAATGCATATGAGAAAAGAACCAACACAAAAAGGGTTTTATATGATGCTCAAATGCAAGGTGGCATGATGACATGAGCATGATATAATGATGATGCAACAATTATGTCTAGGAAGTAGCCATTATATTACTAAACCCAGTAGCATTACAATTTGTTAGACAAATGGGATGCTACATTAGCTCTTTGGGAAAAGTTTTCTCTCATGATGATCATTTGAGTAACCAATCCTTGCAACAATTGGGATTGAAGTTTCAAAATCCTTTGTATGGCTGGGTCTAGTCCATTGTTGTTAGCTAAAAGCTGAGTTGTCTGTTGGCTCAATTGGTTTTGGATTGCTATAAGCTCTCTCATGTTGTCCACTTGGTTGTTGTTGTTGTTGTCATCAACCTTGATGTTGGAGTCTCTTGGAGAAGTCATCTGTTTGGGTTGGGTAGGGATTAGAATAGGCAAGATATTTCGAAGGAGTCAATTCTAGTCACACACATCACAATTCACACAAGCAATGTGCATGCAATCACAAACCAAACATTTCACTCAAACAAGGTTCAAGCACATACTTAGGCAATAAAATATTTTTGTTACACCACATAAATTGGTGTGTTTTACTTAACTAAATTATGGTGGTCCATCTATATGGTTAACTTGTGATCTTTCCTTCCTTCTTGGTTGATTCTTCTTGCATGAGATCTTGGTTTCCTTGGAAAAACTTTTGGTCACAATACTTCAAGTGATGTAGGCTCCTTCTAACTTTTGCATTCCCTTAGTCTCTAAATCTTGAGCAAGATTTCTTGTCTCACTTGTAGTCCTTAGTGGTATCCAAGTTGGAAGTCCTTGGTGAATATGCTGAAGATGTTGAAGTCATTAGAGTTGAAGAAGTCCTTTGCACATAGTGTAGTCCTTGGCCATGGGTAGGTTTTCCATCAAGTTGAAGTAGATGAGATGTAGAGTTGAAACCAAAATGGTTGAGGAAAGAGTTTACAAGTGTTTTGTAAATAAGTTTTTGGAATAAGTACAACTCCTATTTTTCTAAGGGTTTTTGTCCAATCCTAGGTTTACAAATCCTACAGGCAACACAATGCTCTGATACCATCTGTAGAGGTCCCAATCTTTAATAAGATAGAGCCCCCTGTGTTTACAATGCTAGTCCCTGGATCAATAGCTAGCATCCACAGTTAAGATGTAATATCAAGAAACAAAGGTCATAATATAACTTTATAACCAGGAATAACATAAGATTATTACATCAAACATAGCTCATTTGACTATTACATTACATTGCAGCGGAGTAACTATAGTCATGGGGTCCTTCATCTTCAAATTGCCACAGGCAGATGTTGGTTGTAGACTTTGTAATCCTAATCAATCAATCTTCACTAAAAACAATCAAACCTGCAACATACAAGTTACAGCCACAAAGGGTCAATACATTTGGATTGTATTGGCAAGTGATACTATGGTAGTATAGTGGGGTCTATCATCTATATGCATTTGGCTAAGTGGAGTTGAGGCTTGCATTGCTCAAAATAGATTTTTCCTTAACATTTGAAAATACTAAGTTTTTGCTTTGACAAAATCATTTTTCTCAATACAAGATTGAAGATCCTTTACAAGGCATCTCTCAATCAAAGATTGAATATTTCAAACAACCCTTGTTCAATCGACAAGATTTTAACTTGGAAATTTGAATGATGAGATCCTTGATTGCTTCCATGTCTTGATGCTCAAATTGTCCTTTACCAGGGACATGGCTAAGTACTTAGATTTTTCACTCTGCAGAGGTGGTGCACTTTCCCCACAAGACTTGGTTTCCCAAGACAAAATCTTTCAGAAGCCTTCCCTTAGACCAAAATGGACGCGCTCCAACCTATCAAACACTACCACCCACTGTCCATATGGCTAAGTTCTTGCAACCTATATGATCATGGCAGAGCCCATATTGCCAAGTGGTTGCACTTGAAGCTTCTCAACATTTGACATCTCAAATCTCTTTGTTCCTGGGTGGCATTCCACAAGTGAGATACACAAGCCAAGTCATGGCCTTGTGAACCACTCAACCAAAAACTACCAAGCAAGCCCATTCCACCCAGGTGATTCATTAACTTAGTTGTTTTATTAAACAAAACACAAGTCCTCAGACTTAGAATATTTTTCCATAGTGTGAATATATATTCCACCCATGTTTTCTATTAGCTAGGCTAAGCTTGATAGTAATAGGAATCTTAACTTAGTAAAATCCTACTAAGGATTCATCTACTAGGTTTTCTTATAGCAAGGTCTATACTTAGCAAAATCCATGCAAGTTTTACTTAGAGAAAATCACTAGTGCATAGTGAAAGTAATGGGACAAAAGCATGAAGCATCACTTGCCTTTTTGGTAGGGAATGGTGGTTCACTCCTTGATCTTGCTAGTCTTACACTTCACTACAAGTCAATCAAGCAAACACAAATTCAATTCACATTCCAAACCAAAGTCAAACAAACAATTTTTTTTTACACACAAAGTAATGGAATCTAAGTCATGCATAAGCATACAAAGGTTGGTTCTATTGCAATGATGGTCTCCACTAGGCTTCTAAACTTTGTAAGTTCCAAATTGGTCATTTACCAAAATGGCAAAGTCATTTGCAAATGGGTTTTATCCATAAACCATTTTCAAATACTTTCATCATTTTATGTGGTGAAAAACATTTTTCTCATTACCACAACCTTAAGTGGTTTCACCAATTAAGTTGTTGTTTCTTAAAACTTGGTGTTTTGGTCAGTAGGTTTGGTCCAAAACATTTCCTCCAAAGTTTTTACTCAAAACCATTTTCATAACAAAAACCATTATTTTCATTTGGCTAGAAATGACTAAATCAATTAATCTATCCTAAATTTCACCAAAATCATTTTTAACTCCATGGTTTGGTTCCTAGGGTCAGTGAGTTTACAGCAAACCATTTTGCAAAGGTTTTAACCCTAAAAACATTTTTAAACAATTTTTCTAATCTAAATAAGCATACAAATGAATCTGCAAATTCAAACAAGATAACAGATACTATTTTCTAAACTAAGGGCATGGTTGACTAGGGCTTGTTCCACTGAATCCATTGATATAAAATTTGTAATTTTTGGACGGGTGGTTTGAAAGTTACAGAGGTTTGAAAATGGCATCAAATTCTGATTTCAAATTCTATTTCAGATCGTCTGATGCCACGCGTCATGTTTTAATTCGCCGGTACCGGTTCGCACGGATCGGTCGCTGTGGAGCATTGGATTTAAGTGTGATCGTGTGGCTCAGGTGGACACATACCCCTTCGGTTTAAATCTATTCTCACGCGTCTGATCAAGATCCAACGGCTGTAGAGCTTGCGACCAGGGAGGGGCGGCGCTGGCGGTGGCAGGTGGCGGCGGCGGGGTCTGTCAGCGGCGGAGCCGGTGATACAAGAAGCGAGAGGGGACGTGGTGTGGCTCACCGAGATCGCCGTGGCATGGGGATGCTCAACCTGCTCGCTTTGGTCGAAGGGGCGCACGGGGCTGTCCTAGATTGCTCGCCGGAGACGAGTTGGACTTCGGCGGTTCAGGAGGTCATCGAGGGAGAGGATGGGGGACGCCCTAGGAAAAACGGATGGTGCTGTTAGGTTCGTATGAGCTTGGAGATCATCATCGTGTCCACGGGGATGAGAGGGGTGGTCGGGTACTACCTGGGGACGTCGTCGGAGAAGAGGGCAGACGGCGGTGCTGCAGGTCGTCGTCGTTGCCGGCGCTGGGAGGCACGCGCGAGTAAGCTGCGGCTGCAGAAAGGTTCTCTAGGGAATGATGAGCACAGCTGCGTGCTCGAGGAGGCAGGAGGGGGCGTGTGTTTGTCAGAATCGGCGACGAGGGTCGTCGGAGACAGGGGGATGTCCGAGCAAAATCTGACAGCCTGGGGGCGTGTCGAGGAGGGGTGTCTGGGGGAAACGGAAGAGGGGAGGCAGACGATTTATCCTGCGTGGTCAAGGGGCAGCTTCATTGCGTGATTAGGACGTATTACGCCGTAGTTATTCCGCCTGCAACGGCCGGCGAGGGGTGGGCGTCGTCTGCGGGTGGGGAAGAAGGGGAACGTGGCGGTGGGGCCTAGTGTCAGCGAGAAAAGGAGTGAGGGAGGAGGGTCCACAAGTCAGTGGCTTTGCGGGCTGTTTCAGCGGTGAGGAAAAAAGATTCGGGGGGAGAGGAGGTGGGCTGCGAGTGGGCTTATTGGGCTGTCTCAGTTGGGTCAGGTCCATTTCATTTTTTTTTCCTTCTGAATTCTTTTTCCTTTTCTAATTCTATTTTTCTGTTTTGAATTTCATCCAACTATTCAAGCATTCAAATAATTCAAACAATTCAAACAATTGTAATGAGATTTTGGTTCTGTTTATCAACATAAACCAAATCTCAAAATAAAATAATATTTTTATTCATTTTTAGGATCTATTTAATAACTAAATAAAATAGCCCTTTAGTTATTTAATCAAAAATAGGGTTTGATTTATTTAATAAAATCTCCATTTGAAATCCACATATTTTCAAAACCAAATCAGTAGGTTTTATTTGGAAATAAAGAATATTTGGAAAACTTGTTTTAAAATAAAATAACATCTTTATTTTTGGTCCAATACCAATTAAATGAATAGACTTTATTCATTTAATTCAAATAGGATTTGTTTTATTGAAATCTTTATTTTTAAAACTAAAATAGTACCAAAACCATTCAGTAGGTTTTATTTGGAAATAATGAATACTTGTAACTTGTTTAAAACAAAATATCCTTTTATTTTTAGGGTCCATTATTAATTAACTATAATAGACTTTCATTATTTAAATCAACTAGGATTTATTTTATTTAAAATATTTATTCTGAAATCTAAAATAAAGCCAAAACATTTCAGTAGGATTTTTTTTGTGAATATCAAATATTTGGAAAACTTATTTTAAATAATTTAATAAGTTTTTGATGTTTTAATTAAAATGGTAAACCTTTTATTTAAATTTGGATATTAATTCCTTTATATTTTATTTAAATAAACCTTTGCTATTTTTATTCAAAACAAAAATGTTTTAGTTCAAATGTTTGGCCAAGGTTTAATTGAACTTTACGAAACAATCTTTACCTATAAAACTTTTATTTCAATTGAAAACCAAATCCTTTTATTTTAAAGATCCAAAATAGTATTTCCAAAATATTTTGTTTTCCTTTATTTAAAATGCTTATCTTTTTAAATCCTTTTAGGATTTTATTTAATTCAAATTGGGTTGAAGTTCCAATTAAATTCAAAAAGTTTCTTCTGGCCCTGAAAATCAACAAAGTTTTATTTTATTCATTTATTTTTCACATTACAAGATTTGGAAAATCTTGGGATGTGACATCCATGAAGATGAATAAGGAACCTTATGGTATGGAAAGCGTATCTGCATTCCACAAGATCCGGAGCTTCAGAAATTGATTCTGCAAGAAGCACACAATTCACCTTATTATATTCATCCGGGTAACACCAAGATGTACATGGATGGGAAGGAAATATTTTGGTGGAATAATCTTAAGAAAGATATCGCAAAACACATTGCTTTGTGTGATGTGTGTAGTAGAGTGAAGGCGGAACATCAGAAACCGGCAGGGTTATTGCAACCACTACCTATACCTGATTGGAAGTGGGATAATATTGGTATGAATTTTATCACCAGACTGCCAAGGACCAGATCTGGATATGATTCTATATGGGTTGTGTGGATCGCCTAACTAAAGTGGCTCATTTCATACCTATGAAGACTACTTATACAAGTGATAAATTGTCCAAGATCTATATGAATAGGATTGTGTGTCTAATAGAGGAACTCAGTTCACCTCACATTTTCGGCGACAACTGCATGAATCATTGGGAACAAGGCTAGAATTCAGCACAACTTTTCAGCCTCAGACTGATGGACAGACAGAAAGGACCAGTCAGATTTTGGAATATATGTTGAGGGCATGTGCACTAGAATATGGATCTAGTTTGGATGAGAGTCTGTCATACGCAGAATTCTCTTACAATAACAGCTATCAAGCAAGCATAGAGATGGCTCCGTTTGAATTCCTTTATGGAAGGAAGTGTACTACGCCATTACTATGGAACAGAGTAGGAGAAAGAAATTTATTCGGACCGGAACTGATCAGGGAAGCTCAAGAGAAAGTCAGAATGGTAAAGGACAGATTGAAGATAGCCCAATCCCAACAAAAGATTTATGCAGATCCGAAGCATAGGGAAGTCACCTATGAGGTAGGCGATAGAGCTTATCTTAGAGTCTCACCACTTCGTTGTGTCAAGAGATTCAGAGTCAAAGGGAAATTGGGACCTAGATATGTAGGGACATTCAAGATTTTACGCCGCAAAGGAGAAGTGGCTTATGAGATTGAATTGCCTGAATCACTGTCTGCAGTTCACAATGTGTTTCATGTGAATCATTTGAAGAAGTGTCATCCGGAGATGGAAGAAACTTCATTGAAGGACGCTATACCATTGGAAGAGGTACAATTGGAGAGTGATCTCACTTATGAAGAGAGCCTATCAAGATTCTCGAGATAGCAGAAAGAGTTACTCGTACTAAGACTATCAAATTCTGCAAAAGTATAATGGAATCACCATACCGAGGAAGAGGCAACTTGGGAAAGAGAAGATGACCTTCGAAAAGATCACCCTCACCTATTTGGTAGCCAATCCGAATCTCGAGGGCGAGATTCATCTTAAGGGGCTTAGATTGTAACATCCCAAAATTCATCAAATGCAAAATCATGTTATTGCATTCATATTATCATGGCATTATTACTTTGCATAATTTTTTTCAAAAGAAAACCCTAAATGAAACCATATTTAAACCCTTCTTATTATATATATGGGGCATGGTTTTATTTTATTTTATGACCTCAATATGATTTTGAGTGCTTAGATGTGTTTGACACACTTTTGGACACTAGGATCAGCACACAAAAGTTTGGTGAAGATTTGATTCGTTTTGAATTTGAAATAACCATTCAAATTCTATTTAGAAAATCAAAACAAAAAAGGAAAAAGGCAAAAGAGAAAAAATAAACAACAACAACCATTTTCGCCCACTTAACCCTAGCATCCCACTAAGCCCACTCGGGATTTTCCCTCTCCCCCTCTGTTTCTCACTTTTCACGCGCACACCCTCTCGCTGACATGTGGTCCCCACTTCCACCTCACCCCCTTCGTCCCCAAATATCGCGCGAGACCAGCTCCGCCACGGCTATTTCCTCCGAATCAAAGCGTGTTGATTGCCGTTGAATGCCGGCATAATTCTCTCTCTCGCCCCGGCTACTTAACGCCCTCGGCACCAACTCCATTTACCCCCACTCAAAACCACCAGAGCGCTGCCAAGCTACCTTAATTTCCTCTCGCACCCCAACTGCCCCGATGGACTCCGGCGAGTGATTACGGTGAGCCCCGTGCGCCCCTTTCCTCTGGTTCAAACGATTGCACTTTCTAGCTTCTTACTCTTCTTCGGATGCCTCGAGTTTGTCCTATTTCACCCCAGGTCGCCGACCCCATTGACAACAGTAAGTACCCGAGGCGCCTCTTGACTCTGATGAGCAATCACGGTAAAACCCGACCACCCCTTGACCTCACCTTCACGCCATTGTGTTCTCCTTGAACTTGTGCACCTTCTAATGCCTTTCGTTTTCCCTATTGCACCCTAGGTCGTCGCCTTTGTCTCCGGCAGTGAGCACCCGACGCTAGGTCAAACTCCGACGAGCATCTGAACCCTTGTTCGTGTGCCCATGTCCAAGCCAAGTGCACGTTGACCTTCACTGTCTTCCCGCGAGCTTGTTAAGCATCACACCACCCCCTACCCCTCTAGAATCGTCGGCGTGTCACTGCTAGTAGCGCCGCCACCAGAACCATTTGCGCCGCTAGTCTTTGGTCGTTTAGATCTAAGCCTTTAGATCTGCATCCAGTGGTTAAGATTAGATAAACTAACGATCCGTTACGACTAGATATGGGCCATGCATCGCCACTTAAATCCTACGATGCGGAAGAATGATACAGCGCGAAGCGGTACACGCCAATCAGACGTTGTCGCGTGTCCCTGTTTTTGTTTTAAAAAACTGAATTTTGATGTATTAGATATTCAAACTTGTAAATTTAATAACTTTTGATCTGTTTGTCCAAAAATTACTAATTTTTATATCAATGGATTCAGAAAATTGAGATCTTTGCAACTATGGCCTTGGTTTGGCCATTTGTTTCTGAAAATATAGGATTTTATGCATAAGCATTTGTAGGCCTATTTTGGCTATAGAAATTATTTAGAAAATTGTTTTAAAGCAAATTTAGACCTTAGAAAGTATGCTTTGTATTCAGTAATGTTTAGTTTGTTTTGAAAAGTGTGACAAATATTTCATTTGCTTTTTGCATGCATTCATATATATTTTTGTTTGTATATTGAATGTGAATATTGTGGTCTCATTTTATGTGTAGATTTTGGTGATTGTGGAGAGTGTGATTTTGAGGATTATTCCTATTCCCCCAACTACCAAGGAAAGTGATGATTCATATTTTTGTCCTATTATTTTATCTATGCACTAGAGATATTTTTAGTAGGATTTGCATGGTTATTTTCTAAGTATATGCTATGCTTGGGTAAATCCTATAGAGATTGTCTTAGTAGGTTTTACCTAAGTTAAGAAACTTGTTATACTAGTATGCTTAGCCTAGCTAGTAGAAAACAAGGGTGGATTATTCATGCTATGTTATTATGTAAAATCTATGACTATGTTTTTGTTTAATACAACAACTATGTGAATGAATCACCTGGGTGGAATGGGAAGATTGGTTTATGTTGAGTGTTTACACAAGGCCCAGGTATATGGTTTACCTTGTGTATCACACTTGTGGATGGCCACCCAGGAAAAAAGAGATTTGAGATGTTTAGTGTTGAGAAGCTTCTAGTTCAACCACATGGCATATGGGCTCTGCCTTGACCAACTAGGTTGCAAGAACTTTGCCAGATGGATAGTTGGTGGTAGGGTTGATAGGATGGAACGCGTCCATGGTGGTCTAAGGGAATGCTTCTGAAAATTCTCGTCTTGATGCATGTCGAGTCTTGTGGGGAAAGTGCACCACCTCTCGAGAAGGTAAAACCTAAGTACTTAGCCGTGTCCCCGCTAACGGACATTTTGAGCATCAAAGACATTGAAATGATCAAGGATCTCCTCATCCCAATTTCCCTAAGTTAAAACTTGTGCCTGAACAAGGGCAAAGGTTCAGCAATGTCTATTGGTGGTTCCTTGGGTATTTTTGTCAAACAAAAACTTACTGATTTCAACTAACAAGCAAAATCTTATTTTGAGCAAAGCCAACCTGAACTAGATGCTACTATACTACTATGGTATCACTTGCCAATACAATTCCAAATGTATTGACCCTCTGTGGCTGTAACTTATTATGTTGCAGGTTACTCTGATGGTGACTAAGGTTATGAGTCTACCCTCAACACATTTGCCTGTGGCACATGAAGATGAAGACTTTATTTATTTTGTTAAGTATTGTGAACTCTATGTATTAGACTTGGGCTAATGAGTTGTAAGAACTATTGTATCTATGGATATTATGATGTAATAATGACCTTTGTATCTGCTTACTTCACCTTAAACTGTGGATGCTAGCAATTCGATCCAGGGACTAGCATTGCAATCACAGGGGCCTTTACCTTAAACGATGAAGGACTAGCATTCCAAATGTTCTTGATGGACCGCTAGGTGACCCACCTGCAGATGATGCTACCGATGAGGTGAAAAATATTTACCACACTCCGAAGAATCACTACTCCACAGTTTAGTGTGCCATCCTGTACAGTTTGGGGTCGGATCTTCAGAATGTCTTTGAGAACCGCGACCCTCATGATATTATCAATGAGCTCAAAATGATATTTGAGACTCATGTGGCCTTGTAAAGCTATGAAGATTCCGAGAAGTTATTTAGCTGTAAGATTGAAAAGGGCAGCGCCTATAGTGAGCACATGCTCAAAATGTCTGGGCATGCAAACAAACTCTAGGATTTGGGAATAATGATTCCTAATGCATTGGGGATTCAGCATGTACTCTAATCATTGTCACCTAGTTACAAGAACTTTGTGATGAACTACAACATGAAGCGCATGGATAAGTCATTGCCTGAACTCTTCTCCATGCTAAAAACGGCTAAAGTGGAGATTAAGAAAGTGCACCTAGTGTTGATGGTCAATAGGACCACCAATTTCAAGAAGCAGGACAAGCCTAAGAACAAGGGAAACTTCAAGAAGGGCGGCAAGAAAGCTGGCCCTCAGCTTGATACTGAGTGTTGTTACTGCAAGGGTTATAGGCACTACAAGAGGAATTGCCCCAAGTACCTGGCGGATCTGAAGAATGGAAACATCAAGAAGAAAGGTATATTTGATATACATGTTATTGATGTGTATGTTAGTAGTGCCTGGGTATTTGATATTGTTTCAGTTGCTCATATTTGTAATTCGAAACAGGAGTTGAGGAATAAACGAAGACTAGCGAGAGACGAGGTGACGATGCACGTTGGAAATGGCTCCGAGGATGATGTGATCTTCGTCATTCTCCCTCTTCATCTACCGTCGAGATTAGTTTTAAATCTAAATAATTGTTTTTTGGTGCCTGCGTTAAGCATGAACATTATATCTGGATCTTGTTTATTGCGAGATGGTTATTCATTCAAGTCTTATAATAATGATTGTTTGATTTATATGAATAATATCTTTTATGGTCATGCACCTGAGATGAACGGTTTATTCTTGTTGAATCTCGATAGTAGTTATACACATGTTCATAATCTAGATGATAAACGAATGAAATTGAATGATAATTCTACATACATGTGGCACTTTCATCTTGGTCACATTGGAGTGAAGAGCATGAAGAAAATCCATTCCGATGGACTGCTTGAATCACTTAATTTTGAATCACTTGAAAGATGTGAAGCATGTCTAATGGGAAAAATGACTAAGACTCCATTCTCTAGGATAATGGAGCGAGCTATGGACTTACTGGAAATAATACATCCGATGTGTGCTGTCCAATGAGTGTAGCATCGCGCGGTGGATATCGTTATGTTCTTACTTTCACAGATTACTTGAGTATATATGGGTATATATACTTTATGAAACATAAATACGAAACTTTCGAGTAGTTTAAGGAATTCCAAAGTGAAGTATAAAAACAACATAACAAGAAGATTAAGTTTCTGCGTTCTGACCGCGGAGGTGAATATCTGAGTTACGAGTTTGGCATGCATTTAAAGAAATGCGGAATACTTCCACAATTGACACCGCCGGGAACACCACAACGTAATGGTGCGTCCGAACATCGTAATCGAACTCTCTTAGATATGGTTCATTATATGATTTCTCTTATATATTTACCATCATCGTTTTCGGGTTATGCATTAGAGACAACCGCATTCACTTTAAATAGGGACCATCTAAATCTGTAGAAATGACACCGTATGAATCGTGGTTTGGTAAGACACCTAAGTTGTTGTTCCTTAAAGTTTCGCGTTGCGAAGCTTATGTAAAGAATTTACAACTCAACAAGCTTGAACCCAAAGCGAAAAAATGCTTCTTCATAGGATACCCTAAAGAAACAATTGGGTATAACTTCTATCATAGATCCGAAGGCAAAGTTTTCGTTGCCAATAATGGATCCTTTTTGAGAATGAGTTTGTCTCGAAAGAAGTGACTGAAAGGAAAGTAGAACTCGACAAGGTTGTTGAACCTTCTCTCGGATTTGAGAGTAGCGCAGCACCGAAAGATGCTCTTGTGCTGCCTACACTAATAAGAGAGGAAGCTAATGATGGTGATCATGAAACTTTGAGCGAAGTTGCTCCTGAACCTCGTGGGTTGACGAGGGTTCGTACCACTCCTGATTAGTATGAGCCATCATGAATGTCATGTTAGTGGACAACACCGATGACCCTGCGACATATGAGGAAGCAATGATGAGCATAGATTCCAACAAACGGCAAGAAGCCATGAAATCTGAAATTGGATCCATGTATGAAAACCAAGTGTGCACTTTGGTGGACCTACCTCATGGCCGCAAGGCCGTCGAGAAGAAATAGATTTTCAAAAGGAAAATAGACACTGATGGTAATGTTACTATATATACAGCTCGACTTGTCGCGAAAGGGTTCGGACAAATTCAAGGAGGTGACTACGATGAGACTTTCTTAGCCGTAGCGAAGCTAAAATCTGTGAGGATTTTTTTAGCAATTGCTGCATTTTTAGATTATGAGATTTTTTAGATGGATGTCAAAACGACGTTCCTTAATGGTGACATTGAGGAAGAGTTGTATATGGTAAAACCCAAGGTTTTTGTTGATCCTAAAGATGCTCACATGGTATGCAAACTTCAGCTCTCCATTTATGGACTGAAGTAAGCATCCCGGAGCTGGAATCAACATTTTGATAAGGTGATCAAAAACTTTGGATTTATACAAACTTTTGGAGAAGCTTGTGTCGTCGGTGTGGAAATGGAAGGGCCTGAGCAGGCTAGATAGAGGTCTAGGAGCGAGCAAGGAAGCGAGTGATGGCGTCCGTAGGTAGGATTGGGCACAAGCAAGCATCGGGGACACAAGAAGTACCCAGGTTTGGGGCCCTCGTGGTGAGGTAACACCCCTACTCCTGCCGATCTATCTATCTCGATGAACACCAAGAACTACAAAGTCTCCTTGAGATGTATCGATGTGTGCTAGGTAGAAGATGAGAGACCAAACATTTCTAAATTGCCCCTGCCGCCCCATATATAGGCCGAGGAGGCATGGGAAACGACCTGGTCGACTGGCGGGTCCCATAGGCAGGCCCCAGTTGGCTATGTCATCTACTATATCCGGCATGGCAGGAGTGTACCCACAGTGATAGCCATGCCGCATACGCGAGCTACAGTGGATGTCATGCGAGTAGTTGAGCACAGTACCACCTACTAAACACTATGACAGTATTCATTGGCAACGTCCATGGTATGGGTGGGGTGTCTGGGTCTTCTCCCCGTCTTGTCCGCCGTCTATGGCATACCGCATACTATACCCTGTGTCATCTTATACTAAGTATGTCCTGGTTATACGGCTAGGTCCTCCTAGCCAGCCGTCTTCCTTGTATGTCTGTCTTGATTATCTGGCTTGGTTATCCTAGCCGGCTAACCGTCTTGCCTGTCTTGCTCTATCCGGCTGGTTGGTTTGCGGGTTTGCTCTGCGCCTGGACTTCTCTTGAACCAGCTTTTGAGTTTTTACATCCAGCTGGGATCAGCTGGCTGGAAGTTACATTGCCCCTGAATCTTGTCCGGTTAGCCTACCCGGGGGTGATCCCCCCGACACTAGCCCACAAGAGCGCATAGATTCCACCCTTAGGAGAAATGTGTGCGGGCTCCAAAGCTAGTTTGAATTTCTGTCTGGTTGAGTTCTGGTGGTTGGATTACTCGGCTATGTCACCACGGACGTCAGCCACGCGCGAGAGGCCATGATGCCTTTACTGCCGCGTGCAGCAACATGTCGTGTCAAGCGTTGCCTTGAGTACCGACGCCAGTGCCTCGAATACTACTTCAGGGATCTTCTGCGCGTTTTCTGCTGCCACGATCCGGGAGCCGTTAGGAGCGTGAGGTGCCGCCACATGGCAATCCGGCGGTTGCCCTTCCTGGGCCATAATTATCGGCCCTGCCGCGTCGTCGTCCCCCACCTTTCCATTTGCCTTTACCAGCGCCAGCGTTGCTGCGCCGCCCCTCAGTGTCCTTGCTATATCGTTTCGCGCCCGAGCACCAATGTCGCGGAAGATCTGCGTTCCTCTGTCTCGCCGGAGACACCCCTTCTTTGCTTGCTAGAGTGCCGGGCCACCGTCTTTCCTCTGCCTCTCCTTTTTCTCCACTGCCAACCGCCGTTGTAGAAATGGCAGAGATCCACGAGCCCTGGTGCGGCTCCTCCGTGATAGAGGAGCTGGTCATGAAGTACCGCCATGCTCGCATGCTGTCCATGTTCGGGGAGGTCGGTGCGATCACCCAGCATACCACTTCATGATGTAGAACACTATAGTCGTTGACATAACACCAATGAAACACTGCTCACTAGTATTACATCCCTCAGAGTGGTACAACAGAAACACAACAGGTCCAAGACATGACTATAGGTTACAACTCGACTCTTTACAAAAGATCCAGAGAACACTCTAGGTTAAAGAGAGAGAAATAAACTTCTTACAAAGAAGAATCATGAAAAATCAAGTCATAACTATCATACTAATAGACTAGTATTTAAACTATTAGGCTTGCATTGCTGCTATATCACTAATCTACAAAAGTAGGTTCTATGGCTAGAGATTATATTCCTATATAATCAGCAATTTCATCTTCACTTTAATTGATATATTTGTCGACTTCATTGACTTTGTCGAAGAACTTGAGATGTTGATGAAAATTCCCTTGAGCATAAGTTGTTGTAGACGTCGTCTGTATTGGCTTCAGAATCTAGCAAGGGTTAAGAAGATATGTTGAGTACGAGCGTACTCACCAAGGTCACTAGAAAGGAGTGTTTGATGCACTATATCTACAGCCACATACCAAAGGTCATAGGCAATATAGGTTTTCGAAAACATTTCTTCAAAGGTTGCTTTTATTCTAAAAAGCTATGTTCGTCATCCTTCACAGGTTTACCAGAACTTTGATGGAGTTTCTTTCCTGTCGAGTTTGTAGCTCCTTCCCGGAACAAGGAGTAACAAGTTATAGTTCTTACACTCTACAGAGGTGCATTACTTTGCCCATGAGAGATCTTAGATTTGTTGCACATCCGAGCGGCCAACCCGTTCATACTTCCTTGGTATGAGGCCCAGACTAAGATCCAAGCCAATCACTTCCCTCGCCGCGACCCCGCATGTCTGTATGATCCTTCGGGGTTGGATCACCTCCATTAAGCCCCCTTTTGGGCAGGCTAAAACCCTATTGAGTTCCCAAAGACTCTATGATCTGGTGATGCCCCTGGCAAGTACCTTATAGGACCGGCTATACCTCCGAAAGCCACTCATAGATAATCTAGAAACCAAAAATGTGGGGCCTAAGGGTGCCACCCATATGTTGGATCCACAAAAGGAATCACAATGTCACGTTAAGGTCGTCTTGCCTACATGCGAAAGGAAAAGGATACAGCTGACTTCTCCGTCCCATTCCAAATCTCATGGTTAGTGCGTGATATACGGCAAGAATCACTGGCGACATTGGTTGTTAAGTCCTAGATAATATGTTCCTTTACCACCGGAACATTCATAGTAGGTTATTACCTCATGGTAAATAACCTATAATCATATTATTATGAAAATAGTGTTTTCTGAACTTTTTGAAATGCAGGTGATGACAACACTGGATTTGTAAAATACTTTACATAAAATATTCAAAGGACATGAGCAAGTGTGAACTTGCCTCTTGTGATTGCAAGATTATGCACTCATGGTCTTCGATTCAATATAGAAGCACATTTCTCTTTGAATGGTTTATACTAAGAGTCTTTCCGAAGGTTGGTGTTGAACACATTTAATCCATACCCATCGGAATTTCTTGTTTCTCTACACATTTCCAATTGGATATGCTTTATTACCTCTTAAGGACCACTTAAGAGTTGTTTCCTCTATAATTAGTCTGTTAGGAGTAATTTATTTTATCTCCATCGGGCTTTTACCTTATCTTAAGGACCACTTAAGAGTTGTTTCCTCTATAATTAGTCTGTTAGGAGTAATTTATCTTTATATAATCTTTTAGTATCACCTTAAGTACTTCTTCAACTACCATTTATTATCTACCTTAAGGTTTGAATACTACTACCTTGAAGTAAACTTCGATCTTTTGTCTAGACATACTTCCAAGAGTACTTTTATAAGGATGACATCTTTTGACCTTATGAAAATAAGGCTTAATGTTGTTATAGGTTAGTACTTCTTCTCCAACCTTTACTCTGGAATTCAGATAACAGTACTTCCATTTCTATTGTTTACTCTCCCCACTAGGGTTTACTAATGGTCTCTAAACTACGAGTATAATAATCATTGGCTTTATCACTGGAATGTTGATCTCTGTTCATCTTACAATTTACCTTTTTAAGGTCTCATAAAGATCTTACGGTGTACCCACACAATTGTGGATCTCCAAAGTGAACTTCCTACATTATTTATCTTTTACCTACTGTTTGGACTTTTTGTCCTTGGTAGGCCTGATTTCGCAAAGAATCTCGTAAGACAGTCGCTTCAATTTTTATACTCATTTATGTCTTACTTAACTTAGGCCAAGTTTTATGCTCTTTATGGAGTACTAAGATGATCTGGTTAACTAAGTTAACCAAATACCAGCTACGGAACAAATACCAACTGCGGACCATCCTAGGGTGTATGTATTACCCTGCGGTTTTCGACATACTACTGCCATTCTCTCTGAATTGTCAGAGCTTGAATACACTTTGGTTTTAAGACTACTTATTTTTACCTATTCATGATACTTCCATGAACTTGGTACAACTACATCATTAATTCCTTAGCAACATCACCTACTTTGGTTGAACCTTAAATTCATCACTTCTTGTTGCTCCATACATTTTCTACACTAGTTTTTCTTCTTATTACTGTGTAGTAATGATCTGAAATCGATCATTTCTTCAAATTGTGTTAATACTCCTTATTCTTGGATTCATTCTTTATATAATTCTTCATCTTGATCTTTGGAACTCGTCACTCCCTTACACGAATTCCCTTTTCTATCTAGGTCTATAACATCAAGTAGTAACTGGATATTGCAACATGCATTTGCACACCAAGTCAAACTTCATATATATATCTAGTCAATCAAGAAGATCCAAAAAAAACCAATAAGTCCAAATGTGGTACATATACACACAATATTCTAAGCTCGAAATATAATAGTTGAGTATAATATCTCTAGAATTCAGGCTTAGTTGTGTATTATATGACACCTCCTTAGATATGTTTACGTTGTGATACTTAGCAATTAGAGTCAACTATTCTTTGTCTCAACATTTACCCAAATTGCTCAATCGCAATAGGATAATCTTAAGCAAGGTGGTCTCAATTTCGTTTTGACTAACCCCTTTATCTTATTTTTGGAATGACTACATATAACCAACCTTTCTTTATTTAGTGTCAACACCTGGGTTTTTAATCCCAAATGCCTGTTATGCCATACATCGCAATCCTAGGATTACCATTTTTGCGAGACATAACAGATTGGTACCATATCCATTACATACCATAATAAAGGTCTTACAAATAAAGGATATCATGATCTAGTATTAATACAATCAACGCAGCGGAATAATATATTAACTTTAGCGTGGGCGAAGCTCCATCTTCATAGTCACAGGCAATGCTGACGATGGGAGATGATCCTAGTTGTCGTAGACTTCCTGTTGTCCATCATCCTGATAGTCCTCCTCATATTCTGGCCACGGGAATATCCAGGGACAAAGCCATCAGAACTCTTTAAGTACTCACAAACTATCACTAACAAGTAAAATGGTTCAAGTAGGAATACTAAGCTCTAGGTTTTTTTGCAAAAAGCCAGGTTTATCTCTAGCTGAGTTCATAAGTAAAGAAAACTAGTTTAAGGTTTTACACTACAAGGAATCTGTTGATACATGAACCTCTATTTTCGTCACTAAATCGTCATTATCTACAATATATGACGATCTTATGACGAAAAACATATCGTCAAAAACTGAGCGTCAGTAATTGCATACAACGACATTTTTTGCAAAATCGTCATAATCGTCTATGACGATATTAGATCGTCATAACCTCTATGACAATCCAATATCGTCACTGGCAGTCTAGCCTAGCCATGTCAGATCCTACGTGGCCAATCCGACGTGGCAAAACTATGAATAAATGAGAACGTCGTAATGCAGATTCAGCCTGGTCCATTTTGGTCTCTTATTTGGGTTGAGCCCAACAATTTGGCCTTTCTTCTTTTCAAGTCTATGGATTTTACGATCCATTCTCTTTGTCCTAGTTCATTCCATAATCTATTTTAATAATGGGCCTCGGTTCTTTTCACAGTCCATTTTAATAATGGGCCTTATCCTTTTGCTTGTGATATATATTGTTCATTCACAATTTTTGGGTTGTATTACTTCAGGCCATGGCCTTCAACTGCAGTCCAGATTACTTTGGGCCACATCCTCTTTAGGGTCCTATTTCAATAATCCCATACTGAACACAGAAGGTAAATATACACAGGAATCAAAATTTGAAATAAGTATCAATTCAGAAAACATATACATCAGCAGAACTTCAAATTTACAGTAATTCCAGCATTATGAGCAATTAAGCTGACAAGCAGCACCTAGTTCAGATCCACCAAGTAAACAATTGGTGACAGCCACCTAGTACACAATAAGATCACACGGCCACCAAGTACACAATAGGTGACAGCAACCAAGTAGACAATAAGATGACACAGCCACTAAGTACCATCCCGCTGCAACTAGGGTGAGCTTCATCTTGTCCTCGAAGTTCTCTAGCTTCATGCGTGAACACCTTGGTCTTGCTTCATGTAAAATGGTGAATCAAAGGTAGTACTTATTCCAAAAAAGAATCAAATGTAAAGGTGTATTTGAATCCAGCTTGGTTATTTCATTCACTGACTGAAGCTTGTCAGAACGAGTGTGGATTGTGTGATCCCGAGCTCCGGTGAGGAATGTGCACACACAAGAACCCAAGCAGCAGAACCTACACATAACAAACAAGAAATACACTATTATTAGCATGTTCAGTTATTACCGGGGCTATCATCAGTTGCATAGAAATTGTTTCTCATAGAGCAAAAGGAAAAAAAAATACAAAGCAGAAGAACATACAAACAAATGAATGCTCCGATTACTAAAATGTTCATCATAGGAACAGATGGAAACTTGACAAACGAAAAGTGGAAAATAGAAGGATTCATGACTACTAATTAGCATCTACACATATTGAGCAAACAATAGTTGGTAAAAAATTAGCTAGTATGCAAAAATCTAACAATGGTTAAGAACTATGCTTGTATCAAATCAAGCAACAACATTATAACAACAGTAATGATCATATATGAGATGTTATAGGAACAGGAACAACTAGTAATGTTAATAAATATAAAAGAACAGTTCAAAGATTATCAAAAATTCTTGGCCATATCTTTTTTGGTGTGAAATCAAGGTTAATGAAGCAACAGATATATCAATGCTAGTAATTGCAAGTTTTAGTTACAGGTGAACATAACATGGTACAGTCATGATCTCAAAAAGAACTATAAGTTTCTATCTACTGCAGCTTTCTTGTAATATCTTGATAAAGCTACTGAATAGGGCAGGCCATTAAACTAGAACAGATAGTGTGACCATCCATGTATCCCAGTTTGATATTAAAAACAGACTAGTATCATATACATGCCATGCATAGACAGATGTACTAAATTTGTGATTACGACAGTAGGCAGAAACCATAGAGGAGTAGAGTAGTCAAACTGTGCGGAACCTTTACATCTAGCTGCTTCTCGTCCTTCTTTAAACCCGCAAAGCTCTTATCACTATGCGGAATATCAAGACCACCATTAAAAGCTCCCTGCAGCAGCAAAGAATTATACACGTGCTATTTAAATAAACATAAGCCAAAACAGTGGATCAGTTGCACATCAACAAGAAACCAATGAGATCCATGCATTGGTAAATTCAAATGTTATATCAGGAGGCTACCATACCAACTATGTTAAGGAAATGTTATTTTATAGCTATATTGCTAACACATGTTTATAGACAGTTAAGATGGACAAAGGTAAGAAATTCAAATGTGATTACAGAACTTCCAGTGTATGCGCGCCAACAATTCAAACAATTTAGACTCTAATTTTCTCTGAGCCCAGGAATATGCTACCACACCTATTTAAATTTGACCAAACTAAAGGAAAATAATTGTAGAATTCAGAAGCAACTCCTGTATCCAAATTAGAATATTTTCTAACACAATGTAGCTCCATTATGTAGACGTTTAGAAAAATGAACCTGCAAAGGCTTCTACACTAGAATCTATATCTCTAGTTTGCATTAGGTGATTGACCTGTAGATTCCCGGGATACACCCTCCATATTAACCTCTTCAAATCATGGTTCCCGATCTGGTATATGAGTAAGACAAGGTATAGATCCTATTTATTTGTCCTTGTCCCTAAGTATGCATTTGAATTCCCACATCCATAAGCCATCGGCAGGAATTAAATAAGAGTAAAAGCTCAGGTAGCTCTACGCATTCACATCTACTCCAGCTACCACATCCACTAGTACTAGATCAGGATGGCATCGTGTTTGCTACAATGGGAAATACTGCATACTTGAGACTGAAATCCCTTGACAGCAGCAGCAACGGATGCATGAGAGCGACCAGGCACAGATGAATTGAATCAGCAACCAGTATCTATCCCAGCGATGACAATAGCAGAAGACTTGAACCCTAGGATCTCGATGTCGACGCTGATTCCACCACTGGCATGCCTAATGCAGCACGCCACCGGAACACGGCCATCATTGTCAGCCCACACCTGTTGCTCGAGGGTCGCCGGGAGGAGGAGGGGAATCACGACGGCCGACCGAAGACCCATGGCAGCTGCAGACTCGTATTTGCGGGACATGGGCAACAAGGTGGAGGAAGGCGCCGAGCTCCGTGCTGCCAGCCGCCTCGGGAGGACAGGCCCTCTACGGTTACAGATGTACTGGAGAAGTCTTTGGTGCGGGGGAAGAGGCCCTCTAGGGTTGCGAGAGAAGGGATAGGGCAGTCCGCCGCCGACGCGGGGAAGGGAGGGAACTGGAGCAGTGAGGGAGGGAGGGATCTCGGTTAGGTACTAGGGTTTGCTGTTGCGGCACGCGGTGAGGGATCTGGAGCAGTGGGAGAGGAGTGGAGGCGACGCGGGTGGTTCTACGCGATGGGGTGGCCGGCTAGGTAGAGTACTAGGGTTTGCGGTTGCGGCACGCAGCAAAATTGAACCTCTCCAGCGCCAAGGACCAAATTTTCGGTGGGTGAGGGACTAAGGATGAGTTCCACAACGTTGGATCGAGCGCTCGTGGACGGTTAAGATCCTATTCAATGGGGTGATCCATGGGTACCCTCTTTTTGCATTCTCATTGGCTAGAGAATTGTCCATGATATGAAATCGGCATAATAACTAGATAAAAAATATAGGGAAAATCTTTGCATTGTGTCATTTTATATGACCTCGTATCCATGTAAAATAACAAACTTGCAATATTTCAAATATTTTAAAAAAGTGCTTTCAAAATTAGCTACCGAGTATGAAATTTCATGTCTTACAACTCAAACGACCAATGTTATGGCTAGAATCGCAGCATGGTTTGTGATAATGTGTCCGTATTGTGCACGCGTGTGCATATTGGGATAGAGAACAATGTTGTAGGAGGAAGTTTTCCTTTTCGACACACGGAGAATCCATTTTCCATTTTCCGAGCGCAAAAAACGGGCCGTTTTGTGAAGCAACCACCAAACGACAGTTTTAGAATGGTATCTCAAACCTTTCCGTTCACCCCTGGCGAAAAAGACAAATTCCTGCCGAATCGGTAGGAAGTGGGTCTGATTTCAACTACAAGTACATGATCTGATGCTCATGATTTTTGGCAAAAATCATTTTTAGACTCACAATATGATGTTTCATCAGAGATCCAATGCGAGTTTAGAGAGACTCATCCCCTAGCTAAGAGCCTTCTTGTCCGTCGTTTTGACCGTAGTTTGAAACGGGCATAAAAAATTCAAAAAACGGTCCGATCAATGCAAATCCTTCACGTGGTGTCTTATTATGTGACATAGTTTCAAGGAAAAATACTAAACTTGGTATATTGCAAGTGTCTCGAAAAAACCTTCTCAGAAATGACCTATCATGTATGAGGTTTCATGTCTTTCGGGCCAAACGACCAGTGTTATGGCTAGAATCGCAGCATAATTTGTGATAATGTGCCCGTATTATGCACGCGTGTGCATATTGGGATGGAAAATTGTAACATCCCAGCATTAGAGCCTAGAAATAAGTTGAACCCAGATGTGTGCATTGCATTCATGCATAGAAAATCCGAATAATTTTCGCGCTTTTAAACAAAACTTGTCAAAGTGACTAAAGCTTCTCTTAGCTTGATGGAATTGAAGTAGATCATCAAGTTGACTGCGATAAGTTTCAATAAGACCTTTGTTAAAATCTCATTTTGGGTAAGAGAGCTTTGATCTAAGGGTATATCAATTGTACTATAAGTTAAATTCTAATTCAATGTGAATTATATTTGATCATTAGGTGATCATGTTATAATATTTATTATAATCACTCATCAGTACCAAGTTAAAGATATAAAACAAATAATAAGAATGTAACCACTATATCTTAATTCCATCTGCATACATCCTGAGTATCATAGTAACATCTAATCTTAAAAAATCCTTTGATAAGTTGAAGTTGGAAAGATATTAAGTCAAGATCATCCACTATATAGATATCTTCCTTTCTATAGAATCTTTATAGAACTTATTTCAATATCTGTTGTTCATCAATGTTGGATAATTCCCCATTGATTCACAACTTCTTTAACTATTAGTCTTTGATCTATTAATTGATCTTATCAGAACATTTACTCAAATCTTCTAATGAGGGCATAGTCCATTAATAACCTTAATCCAATATAAGATACAAAGAAGATAATATCTAGACAATAAAAGGTACGATTGATAAAGCCCTGCCTAGCCAACTAAGAACTTCAGTAATAAATGATTAAAGTGTTATAATGGTAATGTTCTGGTCACCAACATGGAATGCTTATATTTAGTATGAGTAATACTGGTCGGTAAAACAGGATTGGAACCCTAGTAAGGATAAGTGATCCTAGAGAAGTCTTTGCAAACCACATAAATATAATCCAGAGATTGAAATGTAAGTCATGAGGGTTAAGTAATTATAAGGTGGTGTTACTCAACTAAAGATAGTGTATCATAGAGTCATAAAAATGGTGTTATTCACCTTTAAGAATAGTTTACTTTAGAGAAAGATTAGTGATGAAGGATTAAGGAAGATTGGGATTAGAGTTTGAAAGAACTACTGGTTGAATGGAAGATTATCAACAGTAGAATAGCAAATACAACCACACAAGGATATGAGAAAGTTATGAAGTTTCTTTGGATTCATTCATGAATTAGAAGAATGATATATGAATAAGAAGATTTAAATGTGTAAAGCTCATCATGTTAATCATGATGATGGATAGGAAGAAGTATTATATCTAGGAAAGGAATTCCTTAATTAGAGATTCAAGAATTTGAAATATATTTATATGTATAAATCAATTTCCTATTTTAATCTGGTTAAGCAATCAACTCTACATCTCAAACCAAACATAATAGCCATCTCATACTGTTGATCCATCATATGATGCTTATAACACTATATAGAAATATTTCCCTATAACAAATTATATAAGCATATCTCTGTTAATTTCAACCATTATCACTATATGTGCCTAAGTATATTTTTATAAGTTCACTTCTATAAAACACTCTAAATATAACTTCTATGAAAAAGGAATATTTCATCCAATAATATATATATATATATGGCAATCTGTTTATTATTTAATATTAATTCTTAAAAGGAATCTAAGCTTATACAAAACCCTAAAGCCCAGTGTAGTACCCATAATTCAAAACCCTAAACCTCCTTGTTTATCACATACATTTCTATTTTCCAACTTAATGAGAGTAGTAATCATCGTATCAATGTCTTTATATTTCATGCATCAAATAATGGTATAGAATCATTATACATATATGTAAAATTTCTATTCAAACAATGAGCTCACTAAAAGTTGAGTTATAAACAGATAAGAATATATCATTCAAGAAATCCCTAATTAAAAATAGAAGAGAAAAATAATAAGAAGAAGTTTCTTCCAATTAGTAAAAAAGAGTTCTTAATTGAGTAAATAAAAGAAATATAAAAAGAAGACATAATAAAAGTTCACAAAGGGTACCAAATATATTTTAAATATTGTTGTACATGTCCAGCAAACAAATTATACAAAGAAAGGTTCAAAATCTAATTCAAATTCAAATATGAAAAGGAAAACAGGAAATAGAAAAAGAATAAAACAAATAAAAATCAAACCTGGCCGCAGCCCAATACCACTATACCTATCTGACGCCTGTGCACCCCACAACAGCCTAGTAACCAGCCCAATCCTTTATCATCTGAGACTGATAAGTGGGGTCGGGAGAGGACCGCAGGTTGAGCTAAAAGAATCGCCAGGGGTTATCTGCAAAATGACTATCGTCGTCACCATCACGCGCACAGGCAGCTCGCTGGCGGAGCTCGTCGCCGCCCGATGCCGTCATCGCCATCATTGCGCCAAGATACTCGTCGCCGCTACCAGGAGGGGATAAGAAGGCCACCGCGACGCACTGCTTCCATCCCTATCTCCAATCCCTCATTATCCTCTCAGATACGAATGAGACCGAACCCTAGCTCGCCGGAGCCACTCCTCGCCGTCGAACCACGTCACGCCACACCACTCTGAGCCGTCATGGAGAAGCGCCATCCTCCGTAGATACTCTGGGTAGAAGTTTGCATCAAGGGAGCACTGGCGCGGGCGAATTTGATACTTTCGCTTCGCAGCATTTCGTCGGAATCCTTGTCAGGGAGCTCGATTTCGACCGCGCCTGTCCTCGTCGACCACTCTATCGTCATCAGGGTAAGCATACGCATCTCCGGACCCTAGTTTTGTTTGCGGATTCGCACCATAGGTCTAGTTTGGTTGAGCACCGCCGCTGGCGCCACAGTAGCTCGTCGCCGATGACCCTCCGATGACCATTTACAGGCGACGCTACCACTATTAGGTTCAGTAGGTTGCGCTTGTTCGAACTAGCCCTATTTCTCTTGCTGGGGTGCAGTAGATCGTCACTGGTGACCACTCACCGACGGCGGTGGCGATGCTGACGCCATGCTTACCTCATGATCGAGCCACGTCAGATGTTTGACTAGTCTTTGCCTCGCGTGTTGGATGACATGGCCCAGCGCCCACATGTCATTGACAGTGAGTAGAAAGGAGGTCAGTAGCAAAAGCATTTCTCAGACCTGAGAGCTGAGGTGGACAATGGCCCACTAGTCAGTGACTGGGGCTAGCTCTGGGTGCGGTATAAAAAGTATTTTCTGTTAAAAGTTAAGTAAAATGTTATAATACAATTAATATTATTCCAGAAATTTAATAAATGATTAAATCTTGGTTAATTAATAAATTTTGATTTATAATTCATAAAAATGTGTATAATATATGAAAATTTTCAGAAAAATAAAATCTACAACTTAAAAATATTAACAAATATTGTTATGATAACTATTTAAATAAATAGTATTTAGTAAAAGTTTTATAAGTAATAAAACTTTAATAATTCATATTCCTAAAATGATAAATGTTTATAATATAAGTAAAATACCAAAAATCTTGGAAAAATAAAAATTCTAATTTAAAACTATAATCGTATATTATTATTTCACATAATTAAATATTTATTATTCATTAAGTAGTTATAAAGTAATAATAATTATAAAAATCATATCTTATTTTTTTAAATCACAAAAATAAATGTAATATACCAAAAAGACCACAAAAATTGTATCTACATATTAAAAATCTAATATTCTACTTTTTGAGTTAAATAAGAATTAAATATTTTAATAACTCAAATTCAAACGTATTTACTTCATTCATAATTCATATAAAAATAAATAAAATTATTAATATTCCTAAAATGAATCAAATAAGTCTAACGAATAGTATTAGTCTTAAATATCAATAATATAATGCTATAAAGGTTTAAACATTATAAATGTCCTTATTTTAGAAATATCCCCAACCATAAATGAAGATTATCTTCTAAGAGGAATTCCACTAATAATAAAGTCCTTAAAGAATAACTTGTGAACAATAAAATCTTTTCTAAATCATATTAATTCCAAAATTACAAAAACCACTACAACAAGATATAAATCCATAAGTAGTTAAGTAACATTATGTTGGGTTCATAAAATATACTCACTCATCTATAAAAGATAAATGATATTACTCCATACTCACACCCAGAAACCATTACCCAAGTAACAGAATAAACATTCTTAAGTAACTTGAAGAACACATTTCAAACAAACAAGATACCAATGTATAAGTATGATACTTTCAAAACTATATATACTTTAAAGTTAACTTTAAGTCTACAAAATCCTAATATAACACTATAAACATTATTATATGTATTATAGTTAACTTTGGTCTGAATTAGTTAAACCATAAAGCAACTCAAGCCAAACCGTTTGAGCAAACAAATGACATCAATCACCACTAACTAATTACAAAGTTTGTTTAGACCTTAGAAGAGAAACCTTTTCTTCGAAGGTTATCCTTTTTGCCACTTTAAATAAGAAACCTTGTATAAGTTATCCTAACTAGTATGTCATAAGTGTGTATACTTTATTCCTACATATGTGTTGTTTACAACCACTCATAAACTATAATAAAAGTACAACTACGAAATCTATCCAAAAGGACCACACATCCCAAGGTAACCATTTCCGAAATCTAAACCCTAGAACAACGTTATTTCTAGAATTTGCGCTTAGAACGTGCATCACATTACTTATGCATAAAAGCATACTACTTCTTTAAACATTAGTCCTTACCGGACCAATGATGCTGATTTCAGATTTTGAATCTTATATTGAATCGAAGACCATGAGTGCATAATCTTGCAATCACAAAAGGCAAGTTCACACTTGCTCATGTCCTTTATTTATTTTCTGTAAAGTATTTTACAAATCCAGTGTTGTCTTCACCTGCATTTGAAAAAGGTCCGAAAACACTATTTTCAATAATAATGAGGACTATTGATTACTGATCCAGGGTGATCAGATAATCTATTAAACCTGACAGTTGGAATACCACTGTTTAGAACTATATCACCTAGGACTTAACAACCAATGTCGCCAGTGATTCTTGCGCCATATATTACGCGTTGACCATGAGATTTGTAATGGGACGGAGAAGTCAGCTGTATCTTCTTCCTCTCGCATGAAGCCAGATGTGCAGGTCATGGATGTTATCCTCGGAGCATGCATATTAATTGGTAATTCATAGAGGATATGCAGCATATGGGTGGGAACCCTCAACGTCCCACGATAGTTCTGACATCTAACAGTTTGTACAAACCATTGTCGTAATTCTTTATGTGGGCATGGTGTACACCAAGGAGGCATGCGGGGTCGCGAAGGGGGCAATGAATGGCTTGGATCATCTTCTGGGCCCCACATCATGGAATTGTGGACGGGAATAAGATGCCCGGTTGTGCAACAAAGAGTTGATCTCTCATGGGTAAAGTAACGCACTCTGTAGAGTGTTAGAACTGTAACTTGTTACTCCCTGTTCCGGGAAGGAGCTGCGAACGCGACGGGAAAGGAACCCCATGAAGGTTCTGGTAAACCTGTGAAGGCTGACGGACATAGCTGTTCAGAATAAAAGCAACCTTTGAAGAAATGATTATGAAAACTTGCATTGCCTACGACCTACGGTCTGTGGCTGTAGTTATAGTGCATCAAACACTCCTTTTCTAGTGAATTTGCTGAGTACTCTCGTACTCAAGGTATCTTCTTAACCCTTTCTAGTTCTGAAGCCATTAAAACGATGACTACATCAAGATATGCTCCAAGACTTTTCAAGACCAGCTAAAGCTCTTCAATAAAGAGAAGGAAGTCAACATGTACCTCAAATCAAGTGAAGACGAAAGTTACCGATTAGATAGGGATATTATCTCTAGCCAAAGAACCTATTTCTGTAGAGCGTTGCAATAGCAGCAACGCCAACCTCTTAGTCTGAATATTAGACCTAATAATATTATCATTCTTGCGTTGTTTAACTTTGATTCTTCTCCGTAAGAGGTTCTTTCTATCTCTTTAACCTAAAGTGTTCTCTAGATCTTATGTAAAGTGTGAGTTGTAACCTTTAAGCCATGTATTGGACCCGCTGTGTTTCTGTTGTGCCATTTTGAGGGATGTAATACTAGTGAACGGTGTTTCGTTGGTGTTATGTCAATGACTATAGTATACTACATCATGCAGTGGTATGCTGGGTCACCGCAAGAACAATGTTGCAGGAGGAAGTTTTCCTTTTCGACACACGGAGAATCCATTTTCCATTTTCCGAGCGCAAAAAACGGGTCGTTTGTGAAGCAACCACCAAACGACAGTTTTAGAATGGTACCGTCACATTTTGTAAAAATATTAGACCACCTACATGTACAATGTCCCAACCGGGGTATATCAAACCTTTCCGTTCACCCCTGGCAAAAAAGACAAATTCCTGCCGAATCAGTAGGAAGTGAGTCTGATTTGAACTACAGGTACATGATCCGATGCTCATGATTTTTGTAAAAAATCATTTTTAGACTCACAATATGATGTTTCATCATAGATCCAATGCGAGTTTAGCGAGACTCATCCCCTAGCTAAGAGCCTTCTTGTCCGTCGTTTTGACCATAGTTTAAAACAGGCATAAAAATTCAAAAACGGTCCGATCAATGCAAATCCTTTGTGTGGTGTCTTATTATGTGATATAGTTGCAAGGAAAAATACTAAAATTGGTATATTGCAAGTGTCTCGAAAAAAACTTCTCAGAAATGACCTATCATGTATGAGGTTTCATGTCTTTCGGGCCAAACGACCAGTGTTCTGGCTAGAATCGCGGTATAGTTTATGATAATGTGCCCGTATTGTGCACGCGTGTGCATATTGGGTTGGATAAAAATGTTGCAGGAGGAAGTTTTCCTTTTCGACGCACCGAGAATCTATTTTCCATTTTCCGAGCGCAAAAAACGGCCCGTTTTGTGAAGCAACAACCAAACTACAATTTTAAAATGGTACCCCCACATTTTGTAAAAATATTATACAACCTTACAAGGACAATGTCCCAACTAGGGTATCTCAGACCTTTCCGTTCACCCCTGGCGAAAAAGACAAATTCCTGCCGAATCGGTAGGAAGTGGGTCCAATTTGAACTATAGGTACATGATCCGATGCTCGTGAATTTTGGCAAAAATCATTTTTAGACTCGCAATATGATGCTTCATCAGAGATCCAATGCGAGTTTAGCGAGACTCGTCCCCTAGATCATCCAAAATGTTGAATTTGAAGCGCTATTTTCAAAATCATATTTTAAAATATGATATTGTCCCTACTATGGACTAATATGAGATTAGTAAATACACAATTTTAAAATAGTCAAAGTATTTGTAATTAACATCTTAAGATGATGTACAGAATTTTATAAAAAATTAGAGAGAAAAATCAATTCTTTTGGAATAGTTATGAAAAATATACAAAAGAATTAAGAAAATGAAAAAAACAAAAGAAGAAAAAAAACTACCTAACTATACCAGCCGAGATGGCCTAGTGCGTGCAAGGCCTAGTACCTCCCACCGCGGCCCATATCGCTTCCCCCCGAGGCCCATTCTAGTGTTAAATTGAGCCAGCCCAACAGATGAACAAAGGATATAGGGCCGCGACTTGTATGTACAACATGAACCGTGCATGCACTAGTGGCAACGGTCGCTTCCTGCATGCTTCCTACATGCTGTAGGTCGCGGGTTTGACCCCCGCGTGCCCCCTTTTTGCACCTTTTATTCACTAATTTGTAAAATCCCAACATCCGATTGATATGTTAATATGAATCAACTACAAAAATATAACATGAACGATTGTGTGTTGCGGTGGTTCTGAACTCTATCGGCTTAGCTCGTCGCGTGGTCGCGGGCCACGTGCCGCCATTTCTGCACCTTTTATTGATTATTTTGTGAAAGACCAACATACTTTGGTCTAATTAAATAGTGTCAGCTCAATAGTTGGACATGAAAGAAACTTTGGTGCAGTGGTTACATCGATAGGTAGTCAGGAGGTCGCGGGTTCGAACCTTCACCTCGATTTATTTTTGCATGTTATTACATGCATGCAACGCTTGGTGCTGGGGTCGTGCGCTAACACGTGGATAAAGAAAACATTGACACATAGACGTGACACGTAGGTGGAATTGCTGATGTGGTCTTCTAATCATTTAAATGCATTCCGATTCAGACATTGCGATGATTTAAATTCGTCATAATCTGCTATAAATAAGTCTCCCAGCTGTGTCATGTAAATTATGACGTTTTCGTATGAAAAAATTACGATGATTTTGCAAAAATATTCGTAATTTTATATGGTTTTGACCTCTCCAAACGATCTACGACCATATTGTGCGAAATCGTCATAGATCTATGACGATTTCATTCCCCGTCGCTATGAGAAGCAAGTAAACACATTTCTTGTAGTGTTATAACACCTAAGTGGGAACTTAAGTTTCACTTTCACAACCCTGTTATGGTCAAGTCAAAGTCATGATTCATTTCACAAGTCATTTTGAAAACATCTGACGATGGAACAGTATGGCCACTCCAACTGTCCATAACCGCGGATGCGGCTATTCGAACAATTTGACACTCTGCAGAGGTAGTACACTTGCACCAGAATATTCGATACATCCATCAGGAACAATCTTGAATTCACCATACTCAGTATGCGGATAATCAATCCTAACCTTTGAATTACACACCGTAGTATAGGCACCTCTCCTATGAGTTTGGCCTCCCAACCATGACCATGTGTCATCTTGGGAACTGCACAAGTGGTCAATTATCACAAGGTAACCCTAGCTCAAACCTCAGCCGCAAGGGAACCCATACTAAGGTATATAAACTTCTCGTCAATCCCTACCTAAATTCACGTATTGTGGTTGTACGGTAAAATTGGAATGGTATCACATCCGAACACAATCATTAGTTTTATAAAGGGATAAGGCTCATGCATTAAAATTTTCATCATCAAAATCATTTGGTGTTCAATAACACATGTCAAAACATTTCATTAGAATGACTCATATTCTAAGGTTTTCATAACCATTTTCACCAAGTATTCCCATCTAAGTGATCAAGTTTTATGCTTAGCACTAGCCACTACAGTTGGGGGTAATCAAGTGTGACTTAGCCAAATCTAATCTTATGCCTCAGTATGACATCTAGTTCTAAGTAACTTAGGCCAAGTTTTATGCTCTCTATGCTACCTATAATATCTTTCCAACATTCACAAGTCACTAAATAAACCTAAATAAAAAAAAGCTTTGATAAAGAAATAAAATAATAAAGATTGAAAGAAAACTGGGATTTGGTGTAATCAAAGGGGTATAATCACATATGCATAAGGCATCTAGTTTGCATAGTTATCATGCAAGTGTTAGCTTGCAAAGTTCTAGCTTGCTAGGATGGCTTGCATTAGATAGCTTGCCTTGTGCAGTGTAGTGGTTGAAGTTCTCCTCTGCTTCCTCTTCGTAGTAGTCTCCTCCTCTTTGTATCCTTGGTTGGTACTAGCGTCCATAAATAAATACGAAGTACACAATCACCAAACAATACTTAAATACTATTTATCACACAAAGGTTCACACTAGATGATCTAGCATCATCACAATCATCACAAGAATTAAGTCTTATTTATTTTATTTTAGAACAGTAATTTCTACTCATTGAAAAACTACTTAAGCTTTAATATTATCCAATTATAATATGGGATCATGTTGACACATGTCATCACCACATATTCAATACTTAGGAATGTGATTTAAAGTGGTGTCACAATTTAATAATGTTTAACCTTATTATTATAATTAATTAAAATGAATAGAAATGCCTATGGGGAATTCTTTTATTACTTGTCCAGTATTACCGCAAGTAAACCTAGATATTTTTATATATTCAGAAAGGTCTTGTCAAATGTGATTTTTGGGAGTTGGAATCAACTCAAAAGCATTTATGGTTGAATTTTGAAAAATGTTTGAATGCAGAAAAGTCTTTGTCTTGTTATTTTTACTATAGGTGATCTATAATTCCAGATGGTTTGAATCCAACGGGGTTGGATTAATAATTTCCATATCTTTCTAAAAAAATTGTTTTCATGCTATTTGGTTCAGTAAAACTCTCTGAATTGATTTTTTAATTAACAGACAGAACTAGGTTTGAAACTAAATAGACAAACCTATATTCAAACTACTGGGTCACACGGGAGAGCTAGTTGGGCTAGCTCACTGCGCACAGCGTGCGCGTGGGCTGGTTAAGTGGTATCCCCACACGTTAGTGGGACAGAGGGTGGCGAAGGGTTACGGGGCGATTATGACCGTAGGATTAGACTAAGGATCAACGGCTCACGGTCGTCGTCCTCGTCGGAATAGAACACGGTGGGGGCTAACCCTAGCACGACCAGTGGGGGTCTGGGGCGGCTCACCGGGGCTCAGGCAATGGTCAGCGATGGGGGCGAATGACGAAGTCGACGATGGCGGTTCTTCTGGTACTTGCGGCTCCTCCTGGGGTGGATCCAATCGACGGCGCCCTTCTCCTCCAGCAGCGGCAGGCTTCGGCGAAATTCCGGTGAGTGAGAGCTTGCCTTGCTACAGGAAGAAGTGGGAAGAATAAGTGAGAGGTGGGGAGTGCACTGGTGTGAAGAAATGGTGGGGGGGAGGCCTCCCTTTATAGGCGAGCGAGAGGGAAGCACGGCGTGGGAAGAGCTCATCGGAGCTAGTGCCACAGCGAGCTAACGGCATGACTGAGGCTAGGGGACGATGCACGGTCTCCTAGCGGACGTTACTAGCTTAAAGGCGAGGCATGGGGCATTGCGGTTCGGTCTGGAATGTACGATGATCTAAGCGGTACCGACAGAGAACTCCGTGGCATGCGGCGACTACAGGGCACGGTCGATGAAACGAGCATGTTTGGTGGTCTCCTGGGATGGTGGCAATCGTGTAGAAGGGCGGCAAAGGCTCGAGGTGGTCAGGTTGAGTGGGAACGGTGTGTGCACTGTGGTGCGCGTCGGCATGGTTGACAGCGGCACGGGCACGGAGTTTATTGTGTTTCTCTCTCTGTCTTTGAGCTCAGGCTGGTCTAGAGGGGGCAGTGAGGCACAGGCGGCATGGTAGACAAGGTTGGCGAGGATGGCTACGCTTGTAGCTTGCTGTCTATGGCGGGGTGGCAATTCTGCTCAGCCATGGTGGCCATTGATGGCATGGTCGAGTATATAGTGGTCTAGAGCTGCTTAGATGATGTTGGTGACCTACTGGGAGTGTAGTGAGAGCTAGAGAGGGAACATGTTTGGCCCAAACACTGCTCACAATAGTGTTTGTTGTTTTGTTTGATTTGTGCTCAGAAGGTGTTTGATGAAATGGCCGCAAGAAATTCATATTTGAATTTTTGGATGAATTTGGTGGGTGTACTGGGCACATACTAGGGAGTATCTGGTTGATTGGATTTGTGAAGGTGAACTGGTTTGGTGGGCTTTTGAGAAATTGTGGTCTTACCATATGAACTAGATTCTCTTTTGAATTTTCCTTGGAATAGATTTGTAAAGTTTTTTTTGTTGGTTTGCAAGGTGGGCTTGGGTTCACTTTTACTTGGTCTAGCAAGGGGTGAAAAGAATTGGATTTGTTTTTGTTAGAAATCAACACTCAAAGTGGTCTAGTGAGCAAGATTGGAAAAAGTGAGCATTTGCTTATATAGTTTGTTTTTGAATTTCTCTTCATTTGATTCTGCTTGGAAATGATTTAGATGATGTTGTTTTCATCTTTAAACCAATCCTTGCTATTCACAATAATCACACAAGCCCATACAAGCATTCATGCATTCATCACATACACACATGCATTCAGATGCATTTTAATTCACAAAAGTTTTTGTTAACCCTAAATTTGGGTCATTGGAAATGATAACCTTGATTGATATTTTTCGGATGTTACAAACCTTCCCTCCTTAAAAAAATCTCGTCCCGAGATTTGAGAAAAAGAGAAAACTAGGATTTAAAGAGATGTGGCAACTCCGTCCTAATGTAGTCTTCTCGCTCCCACATAGCTTCTTCTTCAGTATGGTTACTCAACTAGCTCTTTAGAAACTTGATACTCCGGGTCCTGTTGGTTCTGAATGCTTCCTCCAAAACATGGATGGTTACTTCGGGATATGTCAGGTTATCGTTGATCTCTATGGTCCTGTGATCAATATTCTTGAATACTTCGGTCTACTCCGGGACTTCTAGGCATTTGCGAAGTAACGAGATATGAAACACATTATGCACGGCTGACATTTCCTCTGGCAGTTCCAGTTGATATGATACTTATCCTAGACGATTCAAAATCTTGAAAGGTCCGATATATCTGGGGGCAAGCTTTACTTTCAGTTGGAAATGCTGCATTCCTTTCAAGGGTGATACTTTGAGATACACAAAATCTCCAATGTTGAAGGATAGGTCTCGACATCTCTTGTCGGCATAACTCTTCTGTCTTGATTGGGCGGTCTTGAGGTGCTCACGGATCTTGTAAACTTTCTCTTCTACTTCTCGTAGGATGTAGGGTCCAAAAATCTGACTCTCTCCTACTTCCAACCAATTCAAAGGGGTACGACACTTCCTTCCATACATGAATTCAAATGGGGCCATTTGCAAACTGGCTTGGTAACTATTGTTGTATGAAAATTCTGTGAAAGGCAGACAGTCTTCCCATTTAGATTCATATTCTAACACACAAGCTCTCAACATATCTTCGAGTATTTGGTTTACTCGCTCCATTTGTCCATTAGTTTGAGGGTGATAAGCTGTGCTGAAATCTAGTCGGGTTCCTAATCCTTCTTGGACTTTCTTCCAAAATCTCGAGGTAAACTGGGTTCCTCGATCTGACACAATGTTCTTGGGGATTCCATGCAAACTAACTATTCTAGCAATGTACAACTCTGCTAGCTTCGAACTTTGATAAGTGGTCTTGACTGGTAAGAAATGGGCGACTTTGGACAGTTTATCCACTATGACCCAAATAGAGTCATTTCCCCTACTAGATGTAGGCAAACCGGTGATAAAATCCATTCCGACGGAATCCCATTTCCATTCTGGAATCTGCAATGGTTGCAACAGTCCTGCGGGTCTCTGATGTCCCGCCTTGACTCTCTGACAGATATCACACTTGGCTATGTAGCTTCCGATTTCTCTCTTCATGTTATGCCACCAAAATTGCTCGTTCAAATTCGGATACATCTTTGTCCCTCCGGGGTGGATAGAATAAATAGTATCCTGGGCTTCTTTCAAAATAGCTTGCTTCAATTATGAATCTGATGGCACACAGATACGTCCTTTGTACCACAAAACTCCTTCTTCATCTTTTGTGAATCCGGGTACCTTCCCTGTACCGATATGACGTTTGATTCCGTCGATACTAGCATTTCCTTTCTACGCCTCCTTGATTTTACTGATCAAAGTGGGTTGAAGTTCTATGCTAGCCAAAAGTCCTTCACTTACTAGCTCCATTCTGAAATCTTCCAACTCCTTGGGCAAACTTGGTTGCTCCTTCAGACTCATGGAGTTCAAGCGACACGACAATCTGCCAAGGGCATCTGCTACCACATTGGCTTTGTCGGGGTGATAGTGACTGTCCATATCATAGTCCTTGATTAGCTCTATCTGTCAACACCCGGGTTTTTAATCCTAGATGCCTGTTATGCCATATATCGCAATCTCAGGATTACCATTTTTGTGAGACATAACAGATTGGATATCACAGTACATCATCCATTACAAACCATACATAAGGTCTTACACAAATAAGGATCTCATGATCCAGTCTTAATACAATTCAAGCAGCGGGATAACGTAATAATAACGATAGCATGGGTGAAGCTCCATATTCATAGTCAGAGGAAATGCTGACGATGGGAGATGATCCTTGTTGTCGTAACTGTCCAGCTGTCCATAACCGCGGACGCGTCTATTCGAATAGTTTGACACTCTGTAGAGATTGTACACTTTCACCACAACATTCGATACATCCGTCGGGAACAAACCTGAATTCACCATACTCAGTATGCGGATAATCAATCCTAACCTTTCAATTGCATGCCCTAGTATAGGCACCTCTCCTGTGAGTTTGGCCTCCCAACCATGACCAACTGTCATCTTGGGTACTGCACAGGTGGACAATCTTCACAAGGTAGCTTCAGCTCATACCTTGGCCACAAGGGAACCCATACTAAGGTATATAAATTTCCAATCAAGCCCTACCCAAATTTTGAGTATTGTGGTTGTACGGTAAAATTGGAATGGTACCGCATCCAAACAACCATCAGTTTTATAAAGGGCTAACGCTCATGCCTTAACATTTTCATCCTCAAAATCATCTGGTGTTCGAGAACACATGTGAAAACATTTCAGTAGAATGACTCATCATTCTAAAGTTTTCATAACCATGTTCACCAAGTATTCCCATCTAAAGTTGATCAAGTTTTATGCTTTAGCACTAGCATCTATAGGTGGGGTAAATACTAATGAGGGGTAGTAAACAAGTGGGAATTAGCTAAGTTCAATCTCATGCCTCAGGATGACATCAAGATTATCTAACCTAGGTCAAGTTTTATACTCTTTATGCTACCTTCAATTATCCTTATAATATCTACAAATCGCTAAATAAAATTTTGATAGAAAGCTTTGATAAAGAAATTAAAAGAATTAAGCTTGCAAGAAAAACTAGGATTTGGTATCATCAAGTGGGTATAATCACATATGCTTAAGGCACATAGTTGGCATAGTAACAAGAAAGTTTTATCTTGCCAAGTCAACTAGTAGTATAAAGCTTGCCTTGTGCAGAGCAGTGGTTGAGTTCTCCTCGGCTTCTTCCTCGTAGTATCCTCCTTCCTCCTCGTATTCTTGGTCGGTACTAGCGTCTATAAATAAATACGAGGTACAAAATCACCACCCAATACTTAACTATTTCTATTTATCACACAAAGATTCACACTAGATGATCTAGAATCTTCACTATTATCACAAGGATCAAAGCACTTGTCTTATTTATTTTATTTTACAAAAAGTAATTTCTACTCATTGAAAAACTACTTAAGATTTAATATTCTCCAATTCAAACATGGGATCATGTTGACACATGTCATCACCACATATTTTTTTTTGACTATAAATCATCACCACATATTTCAGTACATGGGAATGTGATTTAAAGTGGTATCACAATTTAATAAGGTTTAACCTTTTATTTTAATTAAATAAAATGACTAGAATGGCCTATGTGGCATTCTTTTATTACTTGATCATTATTTCTGTAAGTAACCCTATATATTTTTATATATTATGAAAGGTCTGGTTAAATGTGATTTTTGAGAGCTAGAATCAACTCAAAATCTTTTATGGATGACTTTTGAATAATGTTTGAATGCAGAAAAGCTTCTGCCTTGTTATTTTTACCATGGGTGGTCTACAAATATAATGGTTTGAATCCAACGGGCTTGGATTAAGCACTCCAGTGCCTTTCTAAAAAAAATGGTTTCATGCATTTTGGTTTAGTGAATCGAGCTGGGTTGATTTTTGAATTTAGGTACAGAACTGAGTTTGAAATTAAATGAATAAACCTGTGTTTAAATTAATGGGTCGCGCGGGAGGTTTAACTAGGCCGGCCCACTACACAGCGCGCGCGGGGGCAGCTTAAGTGAGCGACCCCACTCGTGAGTGAGACAACGAGTGGCAAAGCGATACGGGGCGATTAGGGTCGTGCGATCTAGCTCTAATGGAACGAATGTGGTTCATCATCCACGTCGAACAACACCGGTGAGAAAAAACCCTAGCGCAGCCAGTAGGGGTCGTGGGAGGCTTACCGGGCCTCTGGCGATGGTTGGCGATGGGTGCGAACGACGAAGTTGATGACGGCGATCCTCCTGGTACCAGCAGCTTCTCCTGGGGCGGCTCCAATCGATGGCGCCTCTCCTCCTCTGCAGTGGTGAACTTTGGTGCAATTCCGGCCACCTGGTGCTCTCCTTGCTCCGGGGGTGAGTGGGGGGGTATCAGTGAGAGGTGGGGAGTGAGATGGTGTGCTTAATTCGAACGGAGGTAGCCTCCTTTTATAGTGGCTGAAGGGGACCGACGGGCGCGGGTGGAGCTCGTCGTGGTCGTCAGCACAGCGTGCTAATGGCATGGGCGACGATAGGCGGCAGTGCGTTGCCTCCTGGCGAAGCTCAACGGCTTGATGGCGCGGCGCGGAGTGGTGTTGAACGGTTGGAACGCCGCGGTGCTCTGAGAGGGTCCGGCGGCAAGTTTAATGGTGCACATCGTGCGTGGTCCACACGGCAGCGAACGGGGCTGTCTGGCGGGTTACTGGGGTGCTAGCGATCACGTATGCAAGCAGTGAAGGCGGCGCGCGGTTTGTGGGCTTGTGTCACTGACGGTGCACTGGCGCTCTCTCGGCCCGCACGGAGAGAAACTAGGCGCGAGGTTGGCTTGTGGTCCAGTGGCTGGCTGCGCTCGGGGCTTGGACAGGGGGTGGCGGTGGATGGTGTTGCGTGTCCTAGACAAGGTTGGCGAGGCTAGTGCTTCCTCTAGCTCGCTAGAGACATGGGGGTGGTAATGGTGCTCTCGGCATGGTCACCATTGATGGCTATGCTTGCTCACAGTGGTGCTAAGGATTGTTAAAGAGGCTAGATGACCTACTAATAGCTTGCTGCAACCAGAGAGGGAACAAGGTTGGCCACAATCACTGCTACAAATAGTGTTTGATGTTTTGATGTTTGCTGATCACAAGGTGTTTGATGAAATGGTCGAAAGAAATTCAAATTTTAATTTTGGATTCAAACTTGGTGGGTTTGCTAGGCACATACTAGGGAGTATCTAGTTAGTTGGATTGGTCAAGGGGCACTGGTTTGGTTGGGTTTTGAAAATGTGGGATCTTCACATATGTTAAAGATTCAATTTTAAATTGTCATTTGAATGGGGTTGCTAAATGTTTATGTAAGTTTGAAAGGTGGTCTTTGATTCAATTTTACTTGGTCTAGCAAGGGGTGAAAAGAGTTGGAAAAGTTTCTGTTTGAAATCTTGGACTAGAAACACTCAAGTGACCTAGTGAGGAAGATTGGCAAAAATGACCATTTACCTTATTTGATTTGTTTCTTCTTGGAATTTTTTTAGATGACGTTGTTTTCATCTTCAAACCATTCCTTTATATTTAGGTTAATCACACAAGTCCATTCATGCATTCATTCAATCATCACATACACACATGCATTCATATGATTTTTATTGAATCAAAATTTTTATTAACCCTAATTTTAGTGATTAGAATTTGATAAGCATGATCAATATTTTTGGGATGTTACAAACCTTCTCTCTTTAAACAAAATCTCGTCCTGAGATTTGAGAAAGAAGAAAAAGGATTACCTAGGATTTAAAGAGATCGGGAAACTCCGTCCTGATGTGATCTTCTCTCTCCCAGGTAGCTTCTTCTTCAGTGTGGTTGGTCCACTGAATCTTGAAAAACTTGATGCTTAGGGTCTGGGTGATTCTGAAGGCTTCCTCCAAAATCATTTCTCTCAACTCTAAATCTTCTGGTACACAGAGACGTCCTTTGTACCACAGAACTCCTTCTTCATCCTCGGTGAATCCGGGTACTTTGCCTGTACCTATACGACGTTTGATTCTGTTGGTACTAGCATTTCATTTCTATGCCTCCTTGATCTAACTGATCAAAGTGGGTTGAAGTTCTATGCTAGCAAAATATCCTTCACTTACTAATTCCATTTTAAAATCTTCCATCTCCTTGTGCGGACTTGGTTGCTCCTTCAGAATCATGGAGTTCAAGCGGCACAGCCATCTTCTAAGGGCATCTGCTAGCACATTGGCTTTACCGGGGTGATAGTGAATGTCCAGATCATAGTCCTTGATTAGCTCAATCCATCTTCTCTGCCTCATATTCAGCTCCTTCTGAGTGAATATATACTTTAGGCTCTTGTGATCCGAGTAAATCTCATAGCGGTTTCCCATAAGATAATGCCTCCAAGTCTTCAGTGCTAGAACTACGGCTGCTAGTTCAAGGTCATGGGTAGGATAATTCTGCTCATGTTGCAACAGTTGTCGGGATAGATAAGATATTACTTTGCCTTCTTGCATCAAACACACATCCTAGACAGATCTTGGATGCGTCACAAAACACATAAAAAGGCTTTGTGATATCTGACATAATCAAGATTGGGGCTGAGATCAATATCTTCTTAAGCTCTTGAAACCTTGCTTCACATTTGTCCGTCCATTCAAACTTCTTATCTTTCTTCAACAATTGGGTCATGGGTTTTGGGATGCTCGAGAATCGTTCTACGAACTTGTGGTAATATCCCAATAAGCCGAGAAATGCACGAACTTTGGTTTGAGTGGTTGGGGCCTGCCATTCTTCAACATCCTTAACCTTGGCAGGGTCAACAGCAATTCCTCCGGCTGACACAATATGTCCAAGGAATCCTACTTCCTATAACCAGAATTCACATTTGCTAAACTTGGCATACAATTGATGCTCCCTAAGGATTCCAATGATGGTCCTCAGGTGTAGCTCATGTTCTTCTTCAGATTTGGAATAGATCAGAATGTCATCGATGAACACAACGACAAACTTATCCAGGAAGTCCATAAAAATCTTATTCATGAGGTTCATGAAATAAGCGGGGGCATTGGTTAATCCAAAAGACATGACAGTTTACTCATACAGTCCATATCTTGTGGTAAAGGCAGTCTTTGGAATATCATCTGCGCGAATCTTGACCTGATGATAACCAGTTCTAAGATCAATCTTAGAAAACACTTTGGCACCAGTCACCTGGTCAAACAGATCTTCTATCTTCGGCAATGGGTACTTGTTCTTGATGGTGACATCATTCAGCTTCCGATAATCCGTACACAAACGGTTACCTCCATCTTTCTTATCCACAAACAAGACAGGTGATCTCCATGGTGATGCTCTTGGTTGAATCATTCCTATCTCCAGCATAGCATCCAGTTGCCTCTTCAGCTCCACTAATTCAGATGGGTTCATAGTATAAGGTCTCTAGGCTATGGGTCCGGTTCCAGGGATTAGTTCAATGATAAATTCAATATCTTGATCTAGGGGCATACTGGGCAAAACATCTAGAAATACGTCGGGGTATTCATAGACTACTCTGACTTGGTGACTCTCGTTGCACTTGAATTGATGGGGAAAGGTTTCAGATACATACTCTACTGATACTCCAGTGGTACTGGTCATCGTTATGGCTTTCTTGGCATAGTCGATTAATCCTTTATGTTTCGACATCTAATCCCTTCCTAGTACTACTTCCAAACCTTTGGTTCCAAGTACTATTATATTAGCATAAAAATATATGCCATGGATTCTGATAGGTACGGCCTTGAAAATTTGTCTAGCTTTGGTGGTTGAACCAGGTATTTGAACTATCATAACATGCTTCAATTTTGTTGGTTGAATCTTACTAGTGCATGCAAATTCTTCTGTAAGTACTGAGTTCACAGAAAACATACCCAACACGACATCTGGCGCTTCTTGGGCTTCTTCAGCATTCATGAGAAATAGACGGCCGTTGCTGTTGAGCGAATTCCCTGGGGCAAATCTTCTTCCAGGTTGAACACGACGCTGCTGCTGAGCTGGGGCATTCACATTGGGAGCTGCTGCAAGCTTCTTGGGGCACTCATTGGAGTAGTACCCCTTGGTTCCACATTCATAACAAGTCACCTGAGACTTGTCCTTTCCTGCAACAGGCACATCATTGCTTATAGTCCTTCGGGAAGTATTGATGTTTTTGGCGACATTGTTGTTGAACTTGGGCGGTGCACGGTTGAAATTGTTGGAGTTTCCGGGGTTGTTTTTATTGTAGTTTCCTCCGGGCCTTGGGTTTCCTCCTCCACGGTTGGGATAGTTCGGACGGTTCATCAGGGGTCTATTGTTTCTTGGGGAAAATCCTGCAGACGGGTTGGAGCGATACTTTGGTGTATGGTGGGTTCCTGGTTGATGCATCATTTGACGCTTGCGGTTCTCATTGGCTTGGTTGATCTTGCCTTCCATCTGAATGACATAATCCACTAAGGCTTGAATGTCAGCAAATGGAATGTTGACTAACACTGTCTGCATCTCATCATGCAGACCATTCAAGAATCTCTCCTTCTTCTTGGCTTCAGTGTCAATCTCATTTGGGGCATACTTAGCTAATGACAGAAATTTGTCATGGTACTCAATTACTATCATCCTCCCTTGCTTTAATTCCCTGAATTCATCTCTCATCCTCTTGATCAAACCCGGTGGCACGTGGGTTCTGCTGAACTTGAGTTTGAATTCATCCCAAGTCATCATCAGTCCCCCATTCATGGTGCAAACGCTGTTCCACCAAGCTCTTGCATCTCCTGCCAGATAGTGGGTGGAAAACAGTACTTTCTCATTGGCCTCCACTCCTGCAACTTCTAAGTTGTTCTCCATTGTATGTATCCAATCATCAGCATCTAATGGATCTTTAGACTTACTAAAGATGGGTGGATTGGTGTTCTGAAAGTTCTTGAGCTTGGATCCATGGTTGTCCTGGTTTCCATGGCCTTGATTGTTGTTGGCCATTTGAGCTAGGTGTTGAAGGGTGGCTAAGTTGGCTTGACGTTCGACTCTTTCAGCTTCGCGGTCCGAAACCAACATTTGCATGATTTGCAACATTGGGTCCGGGGATGAACTACTTCGGCATCTGAAGATTGAGATAGATCATGACAAAAGAGGGAAATTTTATAAGGTTTAGGGGTTTGTTTTGAAATTTTTTAAAACTTTGAGTTTTAACTCTTCTTTTGCCAACTAGCAACTTTCTTTTCATTCATTCATAGCACATAATAGAAACACACACCACAATAAGGAAATAGATGGTTTTAAGAACCATTATGTGAAACTACGATACAATGGGACTGGATACAACTTCACTAACGCTAGTGCTCAAGTGCTACTACTCACCGGAATCAGTGTCTTCATCATCATCATCAATCAAGGCGGAGTCATCATCATCAGTGTGGAAGTCCATGGCTTGATCCTCCAGGAAGTCGTCATCATCACTGAGGTAGGATTAAGGGTATCCACGGATATCCTCCCTTGCATTCTCCCTCTCATCAAGCTGCATGTCCTTCTTATGGATGGTCTCCTCCAAGTCTATCACCTTCTAGATGTCCTTCTATCGGCTACACATCATGAAGCTGACGTGGTACCTCCAGTGGCCTTCCCATAGCATCACGCCTTGCGTAATACTCAAAGCGCGTGCCCTTGATTTGGTTGACGCTTTGCCCACACAGACGATCAAGAGCTTCCTGCATGGCCCTAGCGAGTCCATCTAGCCAGTTGTTCTCTCTTAAAGTGAACTGGACTCCCTCTGAGGTGGGGGCTTCAATCTTTCCTTTGATACTTGCAACAATCAGCCATTGCAATTTTCCCCCTTGCTGATTGTTGAGCTGGGCTCCGAAAAACTCGAGGTGCGGGCGCTCTAGAAGTTCCGAGAGTTGGTCCAAATCACGCTCAAAGATGAGATCCCCTCCATTGCCCAACTGACAGAACTTGCTATACTTCATGTCCATCTATAAGAATGTAGGATGAGTAAGTTAGTAGAGTGATCAAGTGTGTCAAATTTTATGTAAGTTTGCAATAATTTTTGAAGGACATGAATTTTCATGAAAGAATCTAAGTGATAAGAATGAGAATAGGTTTTCATAAATACTGACTTGTTTTGTTTTGAAACTAAGTTTTTGATTCGAGCGTCCATTCTAACTAGGGTCTCCTATGGTCAGGATGGCTCTAATACCAACTTGTCAACACCCGGATTTTTAATCCCAGATGCCTGTTATGCCATACATCGCAATCCCATGATTACCATTTTTGCGATACATAACAAATTGGTACAATAGTTCATCATCCATTACAAACCATAATAAAGGTCTTACAAATAAAGGATCTCGTGATCCAGTATTAATACAATCAACGCAGCGGAATAATATAATAAGGGTAGTGTGAGCGAAACTCCATCTTCATAGTCACAGGCAATGATGACGATGGGAGATGATCCTAGTTGTCGTAGACTTCCTGTTGTCCATCACCCTGATAGTCCTCATCATAGTCTGGCCACGGGAATAGTCAGGGACAAAGCCATGAGTACCCTTTAAGTACTCACAAACTATCACTAATAAGCAAAATGGTTCAAGTAGGAATACTAAGCTCTAGGTTGTTTTGCAAAAAGCCAGGTTTATCTCTAGATGAGTTCAGAAGTAAAGAAAAATAGTTTAAGGTTTTATAACACCTAAGTGGGAACTTAAGTTTCACTTTCACAACCCTGTTGTAGTCAAGTCAAAGTCATGATTCATTTCACAAGACATTTTGAAAACATCTGACGACGAAACAGTATGGACAGTCCAACTGTCCATAACCGTGGACGCGGATATTCGAATAGTTTGACACTCTGCAGAGGTGGTACACTTTCACCACAATATTCGATACATCCATCAGGAACAATCCTGAATTCACCATACTTAGTATGCGGATAATCAATCCTAAACTTTCAATTACACAACCTAGTATAGGCACCTCTCCTATAAGTTTGGCCTCCCAAACATGACCATGTGTCATCTTGGGAACTGCACAGGTGGTCAATCATCACGAGGTAGCCTCAGCTCAAACCTTGGCCGCAAGGGAACCCATACTAAGATATATAAACTTCTAGTCAAGCCCCCCCAAATTCGGGTATCATGATTGTACAGTAAAATTGGAATGGTATCGCATCCGAACACAACCATCAGATTTATAAAGGGCTAAGGCTCATGCCTCAACATTTCCATCATCAAAATCATCTGGTGTTCAATAACACACGTCAAAACATTTCATTAGAATGACTCATCATTCTAAGGTTCCATAACCATTTTCACCAAGTATTCCCATCTAAAGTGATCAAGTTTTATGCTTAGCACTAGCCACTAAAGTTGGGGGTAAACACTAATGAGTGGTGTTAATAAAGTGTGACTTAGCCAAATATAATATCATGCCTCAGTATGACATCTAGTTCTACTAACTTAGGCCAAGTTTTATGCTCTTTATGCTACCTATAATATATTTCCAACATTCACAAGTCACTAAGTAAACCTAAATAAAAAAATCTTTGATAAAGAAATAAAAGAATAAAGCTTGCAAGTAAAACTGGGATTTGGTGTAATCAAAGGGGATAATCACATATGTCTAAGGCATCTAGTTTGCATAGTTATCATGCAAGTGTTAGCTTGCAAAGTTCTAGCTTTCTAGGATGGCTTGCATTAGATAGCTTGCCTTGTGCAGTGCAGTGGTTGAAGTTCTCCTCTGCTTCCTCTTTGTAGTAGTCTCCTTTCTCTTTGTATCCTTGGTCGGTACTAGCGTCTATAAAAAATACAAAGTACACAATCACCAAACAATACTTAACTACTTCTAATTAGCACACAAAGGTTCACACTAGATGATCTAGCATCATCACAATCATCACAAGAATTAAGGCAATAGTCTTATTTATTTATTTTAGAATAGTAATTTCTACTCATTGAAAATCTACTAAAGATTTAATATTATCCAATTAAAATATGGGATCATGTTGACACATGTCATCACCACATATTTCAATACTTGGGAATGTGATTTAAAGTGGTGTCACAATTTAATAATGTTTAACCTTATTATTTTAATTAATTAAAGTGAATAGAAATGCCTATGGGGTATTCTTTCATTACTTGTCCAGTATTACTGCAAGTAAACCTAGATATTTTTATATATTCAGAAAGGTCTTGTCAAATGTGATTTTGATGAGTTGGAATCAACTCAAAAGCATTTATTGTTGAATTTTGAAAAAAAATTGAATGCAGAAAAGTATCTGCCTTGTTATTTTTACTATAGGTGATATATAATTCCAAATGGTTTGAATCCAAAGGGCTTGGATTAAGAATTTCCATATATTTCTAAAAAAATTGGTTTCATGCTATTTGGTTTAGTAAAACTCTCTAAATTGATATTTGAATTAATAGACAGAACTAGGTTTGAAACTAAATAGACAAATCTAAATTCAAACTACTGGTTCGCACGGGAGAGCTAGTTGGCCGGCCCACTGCGCATAGCGCGCGCGGGCTGGTTAAGTGGTGTCCCCACACGTTAGTTGAACAGAGGGTGGCGAAGGGGTACATGGCGATTACGATCGTAGGATTAGACTAAGGATCAACGGCTCACGACCATCGTCCTCGTCGGAACAGAACATGGCGGGGGCTAACCCTAGCACGGCCAGTGGGGGTCTGGGCGGCTCACCAGGGCTCAGGCGATGGTCGCCGATGGGGGAGAATGACGATGTCGATGACGGCGGTTCTTCTGGTACTAGCGGCTCCTCCTGGGGTGGCTCCAATCGATGGCGCCCTTCTCCTCCAGCAGCGGTAGGCTCCTGCGAAATTTCGACGAGGGAGAGCTCGACTTGCTCCAGGAAGAAGTTGAAAGGATCAGTGAGAGGTGAGGAGTGAACTGGTGTGAAGAAATGTGCCGGGGAGGCCTCCATTTATAGGCGAGCGAGAGGGGCAGCACGGCGTGCGCAGAGCTCATCGGAGCTGGTGCCACAACGAGCTAACGGCATGGCTGAGGCTAGGGGACAGTGCGCAGTCTCCTGGCGGTCATTGCTAGCTTAAAGGCGAGACGTGGGGCGGTGCGGTTCGGTCGGGAACGTACGATGCTCTAAGCGGTACCGACGGAAAACTCTATGGCATGCGGCAACTACGGGCCACGGTCGATCAAACGAGCATGTCTGGTGGTCTCCTGGGATGGTGGCAATCGTGTAGACGGGCGGTGAAGGCTCGAGGTGGTCGGGTTGAGTGGGAACGGTGCGTGCATCGCGGTGCGCGTCGTCATGGTCGACAGCAGCGCAGGCACGACGTTTCCGGTGGTTCCTCTCTCTGTCTTCGAGCTAGGGTTGGTCTAGAGGGCGCAGTGAGGCACGGGCGGCATGGTAGACAAGGTTGGCAAGGCTGGCTACGCTCGTAGCTTGTTGTCTATGGTGGGGGTGGCAAGTGTGCTCGGCCATGGTGGCCATTGATGGCATGGTCAAGTACAAAGTGGGCTATAGCTTCCAGGATGATGTTGGAGACCTACTAGGAGTGTGGTGAGAGCTAGAGAGGGAACAAGTTTGGCACAAACACTGCTCACAATAGTGTTTGTTGTTTTGTTTGATTTGTGCTTAGAAGGTGTTTGATGAAATGGCCGCAAGAAATTAATATTTGAATTTTTGGATGAATTTTGGTGGGTGTACTAGGCACATACTAGGGAGTATCTGGTTGATAGGATTTGTCAAGGTGAACTGGTTTGGTGGGGTTTTGGGAAATGGTGATCTTACCATATGAACTAGATTGAATTTTTAATTGTCCTTGGCATAGATTTGTAAATTGTTTCTGTGGGTTTGCAAGGTGGGCTTTGGTTCACTTTTACTTGGTCTAGCAAGGGATGAAAATAATTGAATTTGTTTCTGTTAGAAAACTTGGACTAGAAACACTCAAAGTGGTCTAGTGAGCAAGATTGGCAAAAGTGCCCATTTGCTTATATAGTTTGTTTTTGTATTTATCTTCATTTGATTCTTCTTGGAAATGATTTAGATGATGTTGTTTTCATCTTTAAACCAATCCTTGCCATTTACAATAATCACACAAGCCCATACAAGCATTCATGCATTCATCACATACACACATGCATTCATATGGATTTTAATTCACAAAAGTTTTTGTTAACCTTAAATTTGGGTGATTGGAAATGATAAACTTGATTGATATTTTTGGGATGTTACATTTAGTAAACTAACCTCACATGAACTCTCAACATGACTAATAGTTTTCCATTGAACACCTATAACTAAATTTTATTAGGAATTATGACTTCTATCATAGTTCTACCATTCTATTTTGTTACTTCACTTTGAAGATAATTTACTAATTACTTGTCATATTTACACCTACATCATGGTTTTGGACCTAATATCAGCATGACCTTGTTATGTTTTACTTATACATCATGATTTAAGAGCTAATCTCACCATGATGACTTTACTTCTTATTATATTATTATTATTTTTAACTTAAATTTCAGTCCTTCACGTAGAATTTTCAATTGAATCCCACATGATTTACGACCCATTACAACTATACATGTTCTAATGGTCTTCATTATGTTGTCTATTGTTATCAATTAACAATTAGATTTTACTGTCTTACTTGAATTCTATGGTTAGGCCACGCCATTTGGATATTTTCAATGATATCCTAAAATTGATTCAACTCTACTACGACCAATTGGCTTTCCTAAAGTATCTTGGTGGGTTATATCTCCTTCGGAAGACACTAAATAACACTTCACTGAGAGAAGATGGATAACTACTCCTAAGAAAATGATTTAAGCATCTCGTGACAAGGTTATCCTCAAGTGGATACTCATCACAATTCATAATAATATTTGGTAGAAGATGGCTTCCTACAGTCACTATCCAACCTACAGATCTTCCTAAAACGGTTTTAATCCTAAGGTCAAAGCATATACTCTGATACCAGCTGCGGTGATCCAGGATACCACTACATGATGTAGTACAGTATAGTCGTTGACATAACACCAATGAAACACCATTCACTAGTATTACATCCCTCAGAGTGGTACAACAGAAACACAACAGGTCCAAGACATGACTATAGGTTACAACTTGACTCTTTACAAAAGATCAAGAGAACACTCTAGGTTAAAGAGAGAGAAATAAACTTCTTACAAAGAAGAATCAGTAATAATTAACTCATAACTATCATACTAATAGACTAGTATTTAAACTATTGGGATTGCATTGCTTCTATAGCACTACTCTACAGAAGTAGGTTCTATGGCTAGAAATTACATTCCTATCTAATCAGCAATTTCATCTTCACTTTGATTGATCTATTTGTTGACTTCATTGACTTTATCATAGAACTTGAGCTGTTGATTATGATTCCCTTAGCATAAGTTGATATAGACGTCGTATGTATTTGCTTTAAAATCTAGCAAGGCTTAAGAAGATACGTTGAGTACGAGCGTAGTCAGCAAGTTCACTAGAAAGGAGTGTTTGATGCACTATATCTACAGCCACAGACCATAGGTCGTAGGCAATGCAGGTTTTCGAAAAAAATTCTTCAAAGGTTTCTTTTATTCTGAAAAGCTACGTTCGTCAGCCTTCACAGGTTTACCAGAACATTCATGGAGTTCCTTTCCTACCGCGTTCATACCTCCTTCCTGGAACAGGGAGTAACAAGTTACAGTTCTTATCTGCAGAGGTACGTTACTTTACCCATGAAAGATCTTAGCTTTGTTGCACATCCGAGCGGCCAACCCATTCATACTTCCTTGGTATGAGGCCCATACTAAGATCCAAGCCAATCACTACCCTCTCTATCACCCCGCATGTCTGCACAATCCTTCGGGGCTGGCTCACCTCCGTTAAGCCCCCTTTCATGCAGGCTAAAACCCTGATGAGTTCCCAAAGACTCTATGAGCTGGTGATTCCCCTGGCAAGTACCATATAGGTCCGGTTATACCTCCGACAACCACTCATAGATAATCTAGACACCAAAAACATGGGGCCTAAGGGTGCTCACCCGTATGTTGGATCCGCAAAAGGAATCACAACGTCACGTTAAGGTCGTCTTGCCTACATGCGAAAGGAAAATGATACAGCTGACTTTTCTGTCCCATTCCAAATCTCATGGTTAACGCGTGATATACGGCACAAGAATCACTGACGACATTGGTTGTTAAGTCCTAGATAATATGTTCCTTTACCACCGGAACTTTCATAGTAGGTTACTACCTCATGGTAAATAACCTATAATCATATTATAGGTTATTAATTTATGAAAATAGTGTTTTCTGACCTTTTTGAAATGCAGGTGATGACAACACAGGATTTGTAAAATACTTTACAGAAAATATTCAAAGGACATGAGAAAGTGTGAACTTGCCTTTTGTGATTGCAAGATTATGCACTCACGGTCTTCGAAACAATATAAAAGATCCAATATCTGAAATCAGCATCATTGGTCCTATAAGGACTAATGTTTAAAGAAGCAATATGCTATTATGCATAAGTAATGTAATGCAATTGGATAAACTCAAATTCCTGGAATAAACGTTGTTCTAGGGTTTGGGTACTGGAAATGGTTTCTTTGTAATGTGTTGCTTTTTTAGTTAAGGTTCGCATTTGTGTTTGTTATTAAGGCTCGTGAGTGTTTGTGAAACAACATGTAATTATAATATAATACAACAATAAGATACACAAATCTGGAATTCTACTCAAAGACTACTTACATAAGAATTGTTTTATCTTCAAAATTTAAATTACAAGTAATGGCATTTACAAGGAACTTAAGTGTCAACCATCCTAATATACAATTAAAGTATAGAGTAATGTGATTATGATTAATTGTCATCTATTGACTATGTTAAAAATCCTTGAGTTTAGTTGTTAAGAGATAGAGATATTATTAAAAAAATTGTTGTTTGAAGTGGCAAAAAGGATAACCTTGGAAGAAAAGGTTTCTTTTCTAAGTTTTAAACAATATTTATGGTTAATAGAATGTGGTCGATGTCTTTTGGTGTTTACTTGATTAGTTTGGTCCTTGAGATGCATTAGGTATTAATTGAAACAGACTAAAGTAAACTATAAAATACATAGTGAAGCCTTTAACATGGTGTTTACAATCTTGTATACTAAAGTTTAACTTTAAGGACATAGATGGACTTAAGGTGCAATACTTATGATATTTGTACTTTGCTCACTTCATAATGTTTTTCCTTAAAGTTACTTAAGAGTGGTAATACTTCTATTTGAGTAGTGGTTTCTTAATATTATAGTGGAATGGAATCATTTATCTCCTTATAAAGATGTGGTTATGGTTTGTGAATAAGTAAACAATATTATTTACTACTTATGAACTATCTTTGGATTTAATCCATTTATAAATTTGTGGGTGAAACAATGGTAAGAAGCTTTATTAAATAAAAACATATTGCTCTTGAAGATCTTATACTTTCTTAAGAATTCCTTTAGAAAATAATATTCCTTTATAGTTGAATGATAATTCAAATAAATTTATATTTTAATTGTGTTTAACTATTTTGACTCTATATTATCAATATTTAATACTAATATTATTTTTAAATTTAAAGGACTGATTTTAGAAACATTAGAAATTTTTACTTATCCTTTTATGAATTATGAACTAAGAAATTAGATTTAAATTGAAGTTATTAGAGTATTAACTTTTTACTTACTTCAAAAGTGGAATGTTATATGTTTAACATGTAGATATTATTTTTGTGATCATTTTAGTGCATTACATTTAATTACGTGATTTATAAATAATAAGATATGATTTTTATAAAATTTATTTCTTTAATAAACATTTAATAAATAATAGATATTTAATTAAGTGAAATAATAATACATGATTATGGTATTAAGTTATAGTTCTTATTTTTCTAAGAATATTGATATATTATTTATATTTTTATCATTTACTATTATTAAAATATGAATTATCAAATTATTACTTATAAAATCTTTATTAAATAATATTTATTTAAATAGTTAACATAATAATATTTGATAATGAAGTTAAATTATATTTTATTTTTCTGAAAATTTTTATATATTAAACACATTTTCTAAATTATAAAAAAATAGTTATTGAGTTTATAAGATTTATTCATTTCGTAAATTATTAAAATATGATAACAGAATGTTTTACTGCGTCAGTGCTGATGTGAGCATGAGGTGAGGGGTTTTTCTCACCTGGCTAATTCTACCCCAATCACTGGCTGGTGGGGCTTATGCCATGTCATATCCATATTTTTTATTTATTACAGAAAATATTAACATAATTTATGAAATGATAAAAAATGAAATATGACATCAGCGTGATGTCACGCTGACATCATCCAAGGATGATCCACAAATCGTGGTTCGATCTTTGGATTGAGAGCATGTGGCCGCGCGGGGATGGTCCCATTCGACTTAGCGCTCAATGCTGAGCTTCACAGTCTTTGCGCCGCTCAAGAATGGTCATCGGAGGATGGCCGGCGACGAGCTTACACGGCGGTGCGGTTCGGGCTCATGCGGAAGGTCACTACGACAAGCGAGCGACGAATCTGAGCGTGCTAGGGTGCTCAGAAGCTCACTAGGATGTCGATGGTGTGGTCGGTGAGGATTGGGAAGAACCGGAGACGGTGAGTTGCCGACGATGGCTGCGGTGGTCAGCGGATGCCTACCTCGATTCCTTGCAAACGGCGGCGCCCCGGCTTGGATGACTCAGAGAATGCTGAGTGTGACACGGTGCTTCTCCCAAGCATGATGGTGGAACGAGGCGAGGTCTGGAACGGCGATGATATGTCGGCCTCCGTAGGGGTTCGGAACACAGGGGATTCAAGAGAGAGAGAGAGAGCTTCAGAGGGAGAGAGAGAGTGGATGCGGGTGAGGCAGTGCTGCATCATCGTGGCCTCCTTATCCCCTCTGGTTGTGGGCAGCACGAATCTCCACGCCAGCGAGCAGCAGCGCTACTGCCAGTGAGCTGCTTCGGGACGAGCATGAGGTAGACGATGACGATTAGTTTGACAAAACGTTACATGGGCCTAGGCTGCTGTTGGGCCTCGACGGAGTGAGCGGACAGAGAAGGTGCTGCAGCGGGGCTGTAGTTTGGCAGAGGGAAACTCTGGCCGGCCTGCTGCTTGGGCTAGGTCCTTTTTTCCTTTCTGTTTTCCTTTTCTATTTTCTGTTTTGTTTTTAGATTTGTATTTTACATTTGTTTTCAATCTTTATTCATAGAATTTATTTACTAAGTAGTTGTAGTAATACTGAAATATATTTAGTATCATTTTGTGAAATTTTATTATATAATGCTATAATTTGTTTATTTTCTTTATATAGGTCCTTTTCCTTTTAATATTTTATAGGGATCTTTGTTATGAATTTGATTTATAGACTACACCATAAAATTATTTAAGGATATATTACTATTGATTCATGAGACTTAGTTCTCATTAACTTATAGATTTTCAAGGAAACTTTTATATAGTGATCCTTCATTATTATTTGATACATAAAGTTCTAAGGAATTAATATGGTTAATATTATTCCCATGAATCTAGGAAATTCCAAGGTATATATTTTATTATAACTAACATAGGAGTTAGGGTTTGAATTGTAAATGTTTACCATAAGTTTTGAGGAGATTTAATATACTTGTATTATTTTATAAATGTGGATGAACATTATGGGTGAAAACATATTGCCCTCATGTTTGTGATCAAGAATGATATCACCTTTTTAAAATAGTAAGGTTATTATCTAGAATGGCTTAAGAGTAAGAGTTGATAATTATAGTTTTTAGGCACTTATGGTTTTAATGTTGTGAAGTGGCAAGATATGCTTAAGTGATTTTCTATAGGAAAATATTCCTATAAACCAATGTGAAATAGGATTGTTGATCACACATATGAGATAGATATTAAGCTTGATTAAAGAATTAAGGTTGAAGGTTTACCAAGAATTCCTACCTTCCATACCTCATATTTCTTGACTTCCAATTAAGGAATTCCTTTCCTAGATATACTACTTCTTCATATCCATCATCATGTGTTAACATGATGAGCTTTACTTTACAAGAATATTCTTACCAATAATTTCTCCTCCTAAATCCATTTGTAAATCCAATGAGCTTGACACTAAATCTCAATATGATCTTCTAATAGAGATAACTCTCATCTATAGAATGCTTCTAATGAATCCAAGTCCACTTGAATGTTTACTTTCTTACTTCACCATGTACTTTGTAATCTCACTTATAGATATCAGAATCTTGTCACTTAATCTTTTCATAATCTTCTCATATCTATACTCGGTTATATCATCTACTCCACTAATGATAACTTCTAATCCATTAGGTAGTTACTTTTAACTCCATTCACACCCTTCCTTTATCATCCATCACTAATATTACTCCAATAGGTGTATATATATATATCAATTCCTACTTCACCTCAAGTGTTTAGTACTCTCTAAGAGGAATAATACTACTTCTTTAATTCAATGCTTCTTTAGGATGAGCTCGACCATACTATCTTATATTTACTTATCTCTAGTAACTCATACTCCAACTTCACAACATACCACTGTGACTTCTCATGACTAACCTAAGATCACATATCTATACTAGGGTTTAATCATGTTCTATCCTCCAATTCGCTTATACATGATATAATCATTCATTATTAGTGACTTGAGAATGATCATTATAATCCTTTGATCATTTATGTCTTATATTTATAGTTGGCTAATCAAGGCTTTATCAATACAACATAACACTTGTATTATACTTATCTTCTTAGTATCTCTCTTTGACTAGAAGATATTATTCAATGACTATGCCTACTTGATCCAATAAGATTACTCCTTGTAACTATCAATAAGATTACTCCTTGTAACTATCTTCCAAAATTCATCCTTATGATCCTCTTTGTTACCATATATATTCTAGATAACTCTTCTATCCATTCAGGAGTGAGTGAGTACATAAATTATGATATTTATCTTATTCTCCTCTAACACTCCCATCCTCTAGATGATATCTAAAACTAGCATTACCACCTACCTATTCTTACTTCTTTCTTTATAAGCTTTAAGTGAATGATATGATATGGACATGAGTTGATAGACTAATAATTTATAAATCAATACTTGATCACTCAACATTGATTAACAACAGATATAAAGATAAGGTTTATTGGAGATGATAAGGGTTGATATGGAAATAAAGATATGTGGTGAATAGTCTTGACTTGATTTCCTTCCTACTAAACAAGAGATCAGGGATTAGTGTTTAAGAAATACCATGATGATCATGGTAGGAATAGATAAGAATAAGATAGGTCAAGATTTAGTTATCAAATTCTTGTTGCTTGAGTTATACTCTTAACTTAATATTCAAGAGTTGTTGTAATGAATACTATGATATGATCACTAGAGTATATGATATTAATATTATGAAATGTATTATGTTTCAATTTATTACATTTGATCTACCCTTAGATCAAATCATGTTTACCCCAAAATTAGGTTTTAGCAAAGGTCATATTGAAACTTATCGTAGTCAACTTTACGATCTACTTCAATTCCATCAAGTTAAGAGAAGCTTCAATCACTTTGATAAGTTTTAATCAAAAGCGCAAAAATTATCCAGATTTTCTATGCATGAATGCAATGCACACATCCGGGTTCAGCTTATTTCTTAGCTCTAATGCTAGGTTGTTACAGTCGGGACGTGCCTCGCGCCAGCCGGCGAGGTGACTCCGCACCCAAAGGCTGGGGAAAGTGTCATCTTTCTCGCGCATGTAGAGCGCGGCCTGGCCATTCTAGCTAGCGCCTTATTCCTCTCCTTCCTTGCCCACTTCGATCTTCGCCTCCACCGGCTCTTCCCCAACACCAGCAGCATCCTCGCGCACTTCGTCGCCTTTTGCGAGTGATACCTCGGGATCCAGCGCTCTTCCTCATCCGGCCCCAAGTCCAGTATGCCAAAGGCCCACTTGTGCCTTGCAGCGGCGCCTCCATTTATTCTCGCGCGCAGACCGGCTACCCAAAGTTCCGGTTGCATGATACAGTGAAGCTGTGGTAGCAGACATACTTTTACGTACGCAATCTATCCTCCGTTGATCGGATCAACCTCCCGGCCTTCCAAGACGTGGAGTCCACCCGGGCGAACTGGGATCAGAAGAACTTTGGCTCTAAGACTGAGGTGGAAAAGATGCTGTGCCGGATGAGGGCTCTCGTCACAGCCGGCTTGACCGGCATCGACGTCACTCTCAGTTGGTTTTCTTAGCTGATGATGCCACTGCAGCAACAAGCACACACGATGTGCTACTAGTCCGGCCGGCTGGACCCGACCTGGCTCTCCCGCTGTGATCCTCCCGTCGCTAACCTCTACGAGTGGGTTTGGATGATCACGAAGGATAAGATCAAGGACGACTGGTCCTTTGGTCTTGCCCCCTACCACCGCGTAAACCACGCCCCCCGGGTAAGTTGCCTTTGTAGCTTCTTATTGCCTTTTGCTCATCCGGAATCGCTTCTTGATCCGGATCGTTTTTGTTCCCTTCTGGCAGACTCTCCCATGCATCATCCAGGAGGAGGCCGAGGTGCCACTCCAGTCCTTCACCACCGACCTCCCCGAGCTGCGCACGTGGCGATCCGACAAGATCTCAGACGGCGGGGAAGAGTTCTTCCCCAGCAAAACCGACGAGGTAGTGGAGGACCCGCACGACCACGAACCGACCAGGAAGCGATCCGGTGAGGGCAGCTCGAGCCACACCACCGTCCCCAAGGATCCAGCTGCCAAGCATAGCCGGGAAGGCATCCCCCCGTGCCCTAGCCGGGGCGGAGGTACCCGAAAGAGGACTGGCATGCCGGTGGTGCAGGGGAAGTTTTGCATTGGACACAGTCTCTTTTCCTTCATCTTGCTCTTCTTTTCTCTTGTCTTGACTTTGTTTTTACTTATGTCTTCGCAAGGGTGCTGTCACTATTGGCATCGCGAGACCCGCTCGCAAAATTACCGCCTCGCCGCCTCGCGACCCCCCCCGCCTCCACCTGAAGTCACCTCTCCGCCGGAACCGGAGACCACAGATCAGCCAGATACCGCCGCGTAGGCGCGTGCATCGGGTCAGCCGGAAGTGGCATCTGGCCCTGGCGGAGGTTCTTCAGCCGGCGAGGGGGGTCACGAGCTAGGAATGAGACGGTGTTTGTGGAGGAGGTCGGCTCCGACTAGGAGGCGAGGGAGCAGGCTCACCGCGGCCCGTGATGCTCAGGCTACCCTGGCCGACTCTTCCACTCCGCTGCACCCGGAAGCCGGCGCTGCGCTCCAGGGCCTGGAGAACAGCATGGTGACTGTCCTAAAGGAGTGATGGCTCCTACAAGCGATGCCGCAAATACCAACAAAGCGTCAGCCGAGCAGCATGCCATAGTGTGGGGGACCACACAGAGTAAGTCCTTCTTAGTCTTCTTTCTCTTTATTTTGTTCGACTGGTTTCTTATTCTTCTTTCTCTTCGTCTTACTCTGCAGCTATCCTTTTCTGCGTGCTATGCGAGATATAATTGGCTCACGCGCTCCAATGCGTGCTAACCGGGCCACCGCCTTCGACCTTCTGGACAAGGAGGTCACCCGGCTGAAGGAGCATGCAACCTTCCTGGAGGAGGAGCTCATGAACATTGGGCATGTAACACCCCAGTTCTGAAAAGACCGTGGCTTCTATGTGACATGCCAATCCCTGGATCGGTTCATTGGCGCACAATAGAATAAGATGAATAACATAGCAAAATATCCGTGTATCATAAATAACAATGACCCAGAGTACCATTATTACAATAAAAGCTTAGCACAAAGCTAGCTCAAATCATTCAGGTAGCAACATAAGTAAAGTAAATCCTCCATTATTCAAATTGCCCACAAGTGAACAAGTGCCGAGTGGAGTACCGTGGCCTATATCGATTACTCAGAATCGGAATAACCTGCAACATGAAACGTAGCAGCCCCGAAGGGTCAATACATGGAATGTATGGCAAGTACAGCTAGTAATGGAGACAATACCACTAACATCTACATGCATATTTGGCAATTGGAGCTGTGTCTGGCTTGCATTTGCAAATACATTTGTCCTACTTTCATAAACAGTTTTTTTTATTTTCTTTGAAAAGATCCCAATTAAGTTAACCCAACAATATTAAAACAGTTATGAAATTAGAATGAGCGAGAAACATGTCATGGAATCAATATCAAGCAACTCAGTTGTTCATAACCGGGGACACGGCTAATCGATTAGATTATACACCCTGCAGAGGTTTGTACACTTTACCCATGTGACTTGGCCAGCCCAGCTCGTACCATCACTCTCATTTTGGGTGATGATAGGGAGAAGACGAAGAAGAGACTATTCGGGAAGTAGCTTCTCAATCCCGACGCGCACCGGTCCAACCTACCAAAATTCTACATCTGTGGATACGCGGGTTCGAGTTACCACAACCTACTAAGTCCAACCAACCGCCCATTCCATTATTGGCACATGGCTGTACTCGTAAGCTACACAATAAAGAAGCCAATCATTCTCTCTTGATACCAGGGTGCCTTTCCGCAATAAACCACCAAAAAATATCAATCCCATCACACCCAGGAGATTCATTGATTAAGTTGTTTTAGTTTTCACAAACCAATACTTTTAGAAACAAGTCTCAATGATGTTACCTAGCCCTCGTTCAACATAGCATGGCTAAGCACATCTACCAACGGTGGTTCATCTACAAGGAAGGTCCTACCACATAATAGGACATAGCATAGCGATAGTATCATCCTACACATGCATCAAAAAATACACGACAATGCAATGAAAATAGTAGGACGATATCATGAACAAAGTAGCATCTACTTGCCTTGGTTGTAGCGGTCGGAAGAACAATCCACACACGAGCAAGCGTTGCACTCGTCACAATCTACACGATACAATTGCATTCATAAACAAACAATCCACAAGCATATGCGACAAATATGATGCATGAAGGTATGCAAGGCAAGTGAATTAGTGCTACAGATGCACCACATAATACAAATCAGTAGAGGTACTGATTGCATGCATGGAAAATAGTTTTAGCGTAAGAAAAACTATTAAGCAAAAGTAATGCTCCAAACTAGAGCTAGAACTCAAATAATTCACTACCGGTAGTATACTGTTTGTAAAACCTTGGGAAAATTCTACCGCATAGGCATCGCTGATTAGAAACAGTACCAACTGGAATTACTCAAAAAGGAATTATAAAACTGCCCGAGTAATTAAAACACTGCAGAAAGCCACTAGACAGTTTCTGCAGAAGTTTTTACAGTAAGCCTATCTTTTTAATTCACGATGAGATTCCCCTCGTTCCACTGAATCCAGGGACATATCATACGCGATTTTTGGAGCTACGGCTCTTTTTCTACGAATTTATTACTCCGAAAAGGCCACTAACTAGTTTGATTAAACTGTACTAAACCTTGATGCAAAAGCCTGAACCAAAGGTATAGCGAGATTCTACAGGACTCACTGAACCTTCACATATTTTATTTGTAATTTTTGGCCAAGCGGTCTAATTTCTACGCAATTTACAAGTTTCTACCGAAATATGTCAACTAAAAGGATTAACGAAATTAACCAGTCAACTGTGTCTGTTGACTGGTCAAAGCGTCTGCTGACTGGGCGCTGATTGGGCATCTGACTAGTCAACGCCCGAGTCTGACCGGTCAACGAACGATCTAAGCCGCTGATCTTAAATCTGACGGTGGCTGCAGTCTTACCGGAAACAAACGGCGAAACGGACGGCGGCGAGTTTCGGACGGCGGCGGCAATCGGTTCCGGCTTCGGGTTTCTTCCTGCACAGAGGGAGACGGTCAACTAGCGGTTCAAGATCGTCAACGAGGCGCGCAAGACGGCGTGCGTGCGACGCGGTACGGACGAAACGACGCGACGCAAAACGGCGCGCGAGGGTGTACGTGCATGCATGCATGCGTGTGCGTGTGTGCACACGAGGCGCAGCGCAGCGGCGCGGCGCGCGCAAGCAGCAGCACGCAGCGGCGGGGCTGCGCGGGGGCTGCGAAGCGCGCGCGCGCGCAGCAAGTAGGCGGCGGCAAGGCGCGGAGGCGCGCGGCTTGGCGGCGGTGCAGCGGCTGCGGGGCGGCAGGTGCAGGCGGCGGTGTGGGGGCGGGGTGGCGCGGCAGGCGACGCGTGGTGCCGGCGGCGAGAGAGAGAGAGAGGAGAGAGGAGGCGGCGCGCGGTTCCCGAGACGCGGGGCTGGATCGAGGGCACGGGTCCCGAGGCAGCCGGCTCGGCCCTTTAAGTGGGCCCCTTGCGCGGGTCCTACTCCAATTCGGCACAGAATTAGACGCGGATTCGGAAATCGGCCCGGAATTTTGGACCGTTTTCTGGAGATTCACTAAAACGGCGACAACTTCTCCGTACGAGCTCCGATTCAAGCGATTCTTGCGCCTACGGGTTCGTATGGTCGAGGGGAACAATCTAGGCTTAAGGTTTGAGCAAAAACACTAGGCTAAAATGGTGGAAACACTAGATCCTCTAAAGCCTCCCGCAGGAGCCTCGTAGCAAAATAGAATAGGGTTTTGGAAATAGCGTTTCGCCGAACCTTTTCACTCTACGGTTTTGCATGGAAAAGCATGATGCAATGATATGAATGATATGCAAGACCAAATCTAAAATTTGGGATGTGACAAGACTAACCCCCTTAAGATGAATCTCGTCCTCGAGATTCGGCGCGGCTAGCAAATAGGTGTGGGTAGTCCTCTCGGATGTCATCCTCACGCTCCCACATGGCTTCCTCTTCTGTGTGGTGGCTCCACTGTACCTTGCAAAACCTGATCGTCTTGGTGCGGGTAATCCTCTCCGCTGTCTCCAGAATCTTGACCGGTTTCTCCTCATAGGTCAAATCATTCTCCAGCTGAACCTCCTCTAGCGGTACAGTGTCTCTCAATGGTGTATCCACCATCTCCGGATGCCACTTCTTCAGCTGGGATACGTGGAACACATTGTGAACAGCGGACAGAGCCTCTGGCAACTCCAACTGGTAAGCAACTTCTCCTTTGCGTGCTAAGACCCGATACGGTCCAATAAATCGAGGTGACAGCTTACCCTTAATTCCAAATCTCTTGATTCCACGAAGTGGCGACACTCTGAGGTATGCTCTATCACCTATTTCATACACCACTTCCTTGCGCTTGGCGTCAGCATAGCTCTTCTGCCTTGATTGCGCTACCTTCAGTCTGTCCCTAATCAAGGCGACCTTCTCCTCAGCGTCCTTGATCAAATCAGGCCCAAACAACTGACGTTCTCCTACTCCATCCCATAGCAATGGTGTCCGGCACCGTTTCCCATACAGCACATCGAACGGTGACGTCTTGATGCTGGTTTGATAGCTGTTTTTGTAGGAAAACTCAGCATATGGCAAATTCTCATCCCAACTAGAACCATGAGCCAAAGCGCAAGCTCTCAGCATGTCTTCCAAAATCTGATTCACCCTCTCGGTCTGTCGATCAGTCTGTGGGTGAAACACTGTGCTAAACTCCAATCTAGTACCAAGTGACTCGTGCAGCTGGCGCCAGAAGTGTGAGGTAAATTGGGTGCCTCTATCAGATACGATACTCTTGGGAACTCCATGTAGGCACACAATTCTGTCCATGTAGATCTTGGCCAACTTGGCACTTGTATAGGTCGTCTTCACTGGTATAAAGTGGGCTACCTTGGTCAAATGGTCGACCACTACCCAAATAGAGTCATATCCTGACCTGGTCCTGGGCAGTCCTGTGATAAAATCCATTCCCACTCTATCCCACTTCCAATCCGTCACAGGCAATGGCTGTAGCAGTTCTGCTGGCTTCTGGTGTTCTGCCTTCACTCGGCTACATACATCACATAGGGCAATATGCTTGGCGATATCTCCCTTCATGTTGTTCCACCAAAATCTGCTCTTCAAATCCATATACATCTTTGTGTTGCCCGGATGTATGGAGTATGGCGAGTTATGAGCCTCCTGCAGAATCAACTCCCTTATCTCCGGGTCGCTGGGCACACACAAACGATCTCCGTACCACAAGGTACCATGCTCATCCTCGCGAATATCCTTTTCCCGATTCTCGTTCATCTTTTCCTTTATCTCCTCTATTTCCTTATCTCCTACTTGAGCCTTCACGATTCTGTCCTGTAGCGTCGGTTGGACTTCCATTGTAGCCAAATATCCTTCCGATACTACCTCCAGTCTAAGGTCCTTGAATTGCTTGCACAAATCCTCAAGCAATTCACCAATTGTCAATCCATTGGCATAAACCTTCCGGCTCAGAGCATCTGCTACTACATTGGCCTTTCTTGGGTGGTATTGTAGACTCATATCATAATCCTTGATAAGTTCCAACCATCTCCTTTGTCTCATGTTCATTTCCTTCTGTGTGAATATGTACTTCAGGCTCTTGTGGTCGGTGTACACGTCACAGTGTTTTCCCATCAAGTAATGCCTCCATACCTTGAGCGCATGAACCACTGACGCTAACTCCAGGTCGTGTGTGGGGTAATTCCGCTCATGGTGTTTGAGTTGTCGCGAGGCATACGATACCACTCTCCCATATTGCATCAGCACACTCCCAAGTCCCTGTCGAGAAGCATCACAGTACACTTGGAAATCCTTCTAAAGATCTGGTAAACACAGAACAGGCGCAGTCACTAGTCGACGCTTCAGTTCCTGAAAGCTGGCTTCACATACGTCTGACCATTCAAACTTCCTCTCCTTCTTCAGAAGTTCAGTCATCGGCTTAGCAATCTTGGAAAAGTTTTCAATGAACCTCCTGTAATATCCAGCAAGTCCCAAAAAGCTTCGAATCTCTCCCGCATTCTTGGGTGCTTCCCATTCAGTTACTGCGGTCACTTTGCTTAGATCAACAACAATTCCTTCTCCTGACACTACGTGTCCAACAAATCCAACAGTGTTTATCTAGAATTTACACTTGCTGAATTTGGCATACATCTTGTGTTCCCTCAGCTTCTCCATAATCAGTCTCAGATGCTTCTCATGCTCAGCATCATCCTTAGAATATATCAGTATGTCATCAATAAACACCACCACGAACTTGTCCAAGTACTCCATGAATACCTTGTTCATCATGGTCATGAAGTATGCCGGGGCATTCGCTAGTCCAAAAGACATAACCGTATACTCATATAAACCATACCTAGTGGTGAAGGCGGTTTTTGGTACGTCCTCCTCCCGGATCTTCAATTGAAAGTAGCCTGATCGCAGATCAATCTTGCTGAACACCTTTGCTCCTTCCAGTTGATCAAACAAATCATTTATGTTCGGCAGAGGGTACTTGTTCTTGATGGTTACTTCATTCAGCGAGCGATAGTCCCACCACTAATATCTTGCTGCTATCTTTCTTCTCCACAAACAGAACAGGTGCTCCCCATGACGACGAACTAGGCTGAATGAATCCCTTTTCCAGCTGCTCTTTCAACTGCTTCTTCAATTCCTTCAGCTCATCCACATCCATCTTATATGGTTTCTTTGCTATAGGTCCTGTTCCCGGCATCAGGTCGATAAGAAACTCTACATCCCTGTCAGGTGGCATCCCTGGCAGTTCTTCCGGAAACACGTCGGGGTAATCCCTAATCACTGGCACAGTATCCATGCTAACCCCCTTAAGAGAATTCAACTTACTCCTTCCTGGTCGTACATCCGACTTGAATCTAATCCTCTTACCATCCGGGGTTTTGAGTGAAACGGCTCGCTGTGCACAATCTATGTGTCCCCCATGCATAGACATCCAATCCATACCCAGAATAACGTCTAATCCCTGTGAATCCAACACTATCAAATGTGCAATGAAGTTGTGTGTTCCAATCTTCACAGTCAAGTCACGGCATCCCGCGCTAGCTATCATATCTCCTCCAGGTGAACTCACTCTAATAGACCTTTTCATAGACTTAGTGGGTAACTTATACTTATCCACAAATGCCCTTGATATGAATGAATGCGATGCACCAGTATCGAAAAGTATAAGTGCAGGGTAAGTGTTGATTGGGAACTTACCAATCACAAGGTCAGGCTCATCTGGAATCTCCTCCACATTCATGTGGTTCACTGTGGCCTTCTCGCCGTTGGTTGGCTTCAGTCCTTTCCTCTCCGGACAGTTGTCAGCATAGTGTCCCTTCTGCTTACACTTGAAGCACGTCACCTCACTCAGATCCTTCTTCACAAAGCTGCGATCACGGTTGCGGTCATGTCCACCGTGTCCTCCAGAGTGGTGAGAGTGTCCTCCCTTGTGGTTGTGGTGGCTGCTCCTATGCTTGTCATGACGATGCCCATTGCCTCCATGGTGGTGGCAGTCATGGCTCCCATGGTCACTTCCTCCATGCTTGGAGTACCCATCATATGGAGTGCGAGACTTGTGATGTGAACCAGAGTGGTGATTGTTGCTCTTTCTCTTGCGGTTCTCCACCTGTTTGTGCTTCCCTTCCAAGATCGTGGCCTTGTCCATAAGCTCCTGGAAAGTGGGGCAATAAACCACAAGTAGTTGTACTGAAAGCTCATCACTGAGGCCATCCAGGAATCTCTCCCTCCTTTTTGCATCAGTGTCAACATCCTCAGGTGCATAACGGGACAGGTTGTTGAACTCCTCAATGTACTCGGCCACGGTGCGATTGGTTTGGCGCAAGTTGCGGAACTCCTTCCTCTTTAGGCTCAGAACTCCTGAAGACACGTGGTTGGTTCTAAAACCTTCCTCGAACATTGCCCAAGTCACGGTATCCAGCGGGTGGGTGATCTGAAATGTGTCCCACCAAGAAGCGGCTGGTCCCTCCAGTAGGTGAGCGGCAAACCTCACCTTCTCAGCTTCAGTGCATCCGACAGTTACTAGATCCTTGTTGACTGAATGCAACCAGTCGAGAGCAACCATTGGTTCCGTTGAAGTAGAGAACTTAGCTGGCCTTAACCTCAGAAATCTGGTGAGAGCATCTCCCTGAGGCTGATTGTTTCCATTGTTGTTGTTCTGATTTGCCATGAACTGAGTCATCACTTGGGTCAGCTGTTCCTGAGCTGCCATGAGTTGCTCCAACTCAGTGGGTTGGTGGAGGGGAGGCATCTGCGGTTCAGCACAGGTAAGTTTAGAAAGAATCAACTACGATAATTGGATTCTACCCATGCATATGATCAATCAACAACAAACAATAGCAGACAATCACAAGCAAGCAACACATCAACAGACAAGTGATCCAGCAACATCCCAGGTGTTATCCTAGCAGTATATACCTACTGAAATAGTTTTACAAGAGTTGGAAATGGTTAACTAAACAGTTGATCAACTAAGCAACCAAAACAGCAATCTGTCAGAACAGTCCAGAAGCGTTCACGATTTTTTCCGCCTGACTTAAACTCGTCAGAAAATTTAGCTGATTTTTGCACATATAGTACAGAGAGTTTCGCATCAGCCCAATTGTTTTCAGATTTTCCCGAGTTACCAGAAAAATATGAAAAATCGCGCAGTACTGCTGTATCAGCAGAAAAACTGCAGCGAAAATAACACAGATGATAACCAAATTGCCATAACTCTTTCATAAAATTCGCACAAATGATTCCTGGGATATTGGGGTACAAAAATAAGCAACTAACCACTCTTAAACTAACACGAACTAAGCTTCACAACGATCGAGACTAATCCTAACGAATTTGCCTAACATGGACTAATTGGTGGACTTCTATCTACTTCTTGAAGAGGTTGCAGTAGGTCTTTGCTGTCATGCGTTGGCGCTTCGGTTCGCGGTACAACCATGGCGGCGGAGTGTACACTTCTCCTGAATCATCACTTGAGATTTCAAACTCCACCTCTTCTGGATCCTCCTCTTCTTCTTCACTCTCAGCTGCAACTGCAACAGCTTCATCTCCTCCACCATCATCGTCTCCATCATCATCATCCTCGTCCTCATCATCATCATCATCTTCACTGTCATCATCATCCCCATTGTTGCCATCATCTCGATTGTTATCATCAGAGGGTGGATTCAGCTGTGCTTGGAGAGCGGCAATCTGGGCTGTCATAGCTTCAATAGTTTGATCCCTTTCCTGGACGGTCCCTTGCAACTGTTGTATGTTCTGGGTGTTCTCCTGCACAGTACCATGAAGATGAGCTATGGTTGCATCTCTGGCTATCAGGGCATTCTCCAGAACTCCCATAGCTTCATGCAGGGTGTCAATCTCCTGTCCTTGGACCACCATACCATTGCTAGTAAAATCTGCAATCTCCTTTATCATCCTCACCTTCTCTGCTAGAGCTCCATTCTCCCTCTCCATGTCCTCTATGTGCCTCCGACGGGGCGGCATGTTGTTCCTGTCGCCCGGGGTAACCACAATGTGCCCATCTTCATCACGCCTCCCATAGTCACGGTAGGGTGAATCTGCAGGCAGTAGGTGTCGGACATAATGGCACTGGCGAGACAGAGCTTCATGTATGGCCAAGTTGATTCCAAGTCCCCAGTTGCAGTATGTCTTGGTGTAGATCAAGTGCACGGGGTTTGGCAAGGCGGCGTCTCTGAATATGAAGGTAGTGATCTCCCATGCATCCTCTCCATATCCATAGGTGTACAGTCTTCTTCCCTTGAACATGGGCAGTGGCAATCCCAATGACTGCGAGAGCTGAGCTAACTGCCTTGCAAAGGGCCTTGGTGACTCCATGGTGACATCCTCAGTCCTGACGTCTCCCATCTATCAAGTAAAAGAGGAAAGTGTGAGAATAGCATATGGTAAGAATTTACGAGGGTGAAAGGCATAAGAGGAAAGACAGAGTTAATATAGGCTTTAGTAATTCTATGGCTTTCTAATCCAATCCTAGGTCACGATCCTACAGTCGACACACGGGCTCTGATACCATCCTGTAACACCCCGGTTCTGAAAAGACCGTGGCTTCTATGTGACATGCCAATCCCTGGATCGGTTCATTGGCGCACAATAGAATAAGATGAATAACATAGCAAAATATTCGTGTATCATAAATAACGATGATCCAGAGTACCATTATTACAATAAAAGCTTAGCACAAAGCTAGCTCAAATCATTCAGGTAGCAACATAAGTAAAGTAAATCCTCCATTATTCAAATTGCCCACAAGTGAACAAGTGCCGAGTGGAGTACCGTGGCCTATATCGATTACTCAGAATCGGAATAACCTGCAACATGAAACATAGCAGCCCCAAAGGGTCAATACATGGAATGTATGGCAAGTAGAGCTAGTAATGGAGACAATAGCACTAACATCTACATGCATATTTGGCAATTGGAGCTGTGTCTGGCTTGCATTTGCAAATACATTTGTCCTACTTTCATAAATAGTTTTTTTTTATTTTCTTTGAAAATATCCCAATTAAGTTAACCCAATAATATTAAAACAGTTATGAAATTAGAATGAGCGGGAAACATGTCATGGAATCAATATCAAGCAACTCAGTTGTCCATAACCGGGGACACGACTAATCGATTAGATTATACACCCTGTAGAGGTTTGTACACTTTACCCATGTGACTTGGCCAGCCTAGCTCGTACCATCACTCTCATTTTGGGTGATGATAGGGAGAAGACCAAGAAGAGACTATTCGGGAAGTAGCTTCTCAATCCCGACGCGCACCGGTCCAACCTACCAAAATTCTACATCTCTGGATACGCGGGTTCGAGTTACCACAACCTACTAAGTCCAACCAACCGCCCATTCCATTATTGGCACATGGATGTACTCGTAAGATACACAATAAAGAAGCCAATCATTCTCTCTTGATACCTGGGTGCCTTTCCGCAATAAACCACCAAAAATTATCAATCCCATCACACCCAGGAGATTCATTGAATAAGTTGTTTTAGTTTTCACAAACCAATACTTTTATAAACAAGTCTCAATGATGTAACCCAGCCCTCGTTCAACATAGCATGGCTAAGCACATATACCAACGGTGGTTCATCTACAAGGAAGGTCCTACCACATAATAGGACATAGCATAGAGATAGTATCATCCTACACATGCATCTACAAAATACACGACAATGTAATGAAAATAGTAGGACGATATCATGAACAAAATAGCATCTACTTGCCTTGGTTATAGCAGTCGGAAGAACAATCCACACACGAGCAAGCGTTGCACTCGTCACAATCTACACGATACAATTGCATTCATAAACAAACAATCCACAAGCATATGCGACAAATATGATGCATGAAGGTATGAAAGGCAAGTGAATTGGTGCTACAGCTGCACCACATAATAGAAATCAGTAGAGGTACTGATTGCATGCATGGAAAATAGTTTTAGCGCAAGGAAAACTACTAAGCAAAAGTAATGCTCCAAACTAGAGCTAGAACTCAAATAATTCACTACCGGTAGTATACTGTTTGTAAAACCTTGGAAAAATTCTACCGCATAGGCATCGCTGATTAGAAACAGTACCAACTAGAATTACTCAAAAAGGAATTATAAAACTCCCCGAGTAAATAAAACACTGCAGAAAGCCACTAGACAGTTTCTACAGAATTTTTATAGTAAGCCTATCTTTTTAATTCACGATGAGATTCCCCTCGTTCCACTGAATCCAGGGACATATCATACGCGATTTTTGGAGCTACGGATCTTTTTCTACGAATTTATTACTCCGAAAAGGCCACTAACTAGTTTTATTAAACTGTACTAAACCTTGTTGCAAAAGCCTGAATCAAAGGTACAGCGAGATTCTACACGACTCACTGAACCTGCACATATTTTATTTGCAATTTTTGGCCAAGCGGTTTAATTTCTACGCAATTTACAAGTTTCTACCGAAATCTATCAACTAAAAGGATTAACGAAATTAACCAGTCAACTGTGTCTGTTGACTGGTCAAAGCGTCTGCTGACTGGGCATTGACTGGGCGTCTGACTAGTCAACGCCCGAGTCTGACCGGTCAAGGAACGATCTAAGCCGCTGATCTTAAATCTGACGGTAGCTGCAGTCTTACCGGAAACAAACGGCGAAACGGACGGCGGCGAGTTCCGGACGGCGGCGGCGATCGGTTTCGGCGTCGGGTTTCTTCCTGCACGGAGGGAGACGGTCAACGAGCGGTTCAAGATCGTCAACGAGGCGCGCAAGACGGCGCGTGCGACGCGGTACAGACGAAACGGCGCGACGCAAAACGGCGCGCGAGGGTGTACGTGCATGCATGCATGCGTGTGCGTGTGTGCACGAAAGGCGCAGCGCAGCGGCATGCAGCGGCAGCGGCGGCTGCAGCAAGCGGCGCAGCGGCGCGGCGCAGCGGCGCGGCGCGCGCAAGCAGCTGCACGCAGCGGCGGGGCTGCGCGGGGGCGGCGAAGCGCGCGCGCGCACAGCAAGCAGGCGGCGGCGAGGCGCGGAGGCGCGCGGCTTGGCGGCGGTGCAGCGGTTGCGGGGCTGCAGGTGCAGGCGGCGGTGTGGGGGCGGGGTGGCGTGGCAGGCGAGGCGTGGTGCCGGCGGCGAGAGAGAGAGAGGAGAGGGGAGGCGGCGCGCGGTTCCCGAGACGCGGGCCTGGATCGAGGGCACGGGTCCCGAGGCAGCCGGCTCGGCCCTTTAAGTGGGCCCCTTGCGCGGGTCCTACTCCAATTCGGCGCAGAATTAGACGCGGATTCGGAAATCGGCCCGGAATTTCAGACCGTTTTCCGGCGATTCCTAAAACGGCGACAACTTCTCCGTACGAGCTCCGATTGAAGCGATTCTTGCGCCTACGGGTTCGTATGGTCGAGAGGAACAATCTAGGCCCAAGGTTTGAGCAAAAACACTAGGCTACAAGGGTGGCAACACTAGATCCTCTAAAGCCTCCCGCAGGAGCCTCGTAGCAAAATAGAATAGGGTTTTGGAAATAGCGTTTCGCCGAACCTTTTCACTCGACGGTTTTGCATGGAAAAGCATGATGCAATGATATGAATGATATGCAAGACCAAATCTAAAATTTGGGATGTGACAGGGCATGTCACCAAAGGTGATCTTGGCCCCTCCTTCCTTTCTTATTTGTCCGACTAGTTTTGCAAGATTTTCTTTTTGAATTACATTTCTGATAAAAATGCTTCTATCCGCAAGTAGATTACTTGGCCTACGACCGGGTCCAGCAGGTTGCGCCGAGTGAGTAGTCCAGCCTCCGGGACATGGTGGCGCATCTCGGGGTGGACTCCGCGAACCTTCGGAAGGCCGGTGTAGCCGTCCACGACTTCCTCTGGCCGGATGACCTCCTTCCGGAGACGATGGGCGCTCTAACCACCAAGCTTGGTGACGCGCTAGACGCCATCGACTGGCTCCGTGACCTAGCTGCCCGCGCCGGGTCCGAGATGGCCCTGGCATTGATGCTCAGCTGGTACACGGATGCCCGTGTTGAGAAGCTGACTAGAGGCTTCTGAGATGGCGCCGACCATTCCGCCATGTGCCAGCCCATCTAGGCCTCCGAGCTGCCGCCATTAAGATTGCCGGCTACGCCGATGCTGACGAGGTCCTAATGGAGACGGAGGTGAGCGCTGGACTGGAAGGTGGGCCGGAGGCGTCCTCCCAGTCGGGTGCGACCGCCTTGGGTGCTGCTTACGACAAGGGGCCAGCGTCCTAAAGAAGAAATCCCTGGGATGCTGGGCGTATTTGTAAAAATTTGTATTGCCTTGATCTGTATGCGTTTTTTTGTGTCTGTCCGACTATTCCTTCATGACTAGTCGTTTCCAGTCATTTTCACCACTGCTTCTCTTGGGCGCCAACTATTTTGACTTAGCCGGGCGGGAGGAGCTGCATCCCGGCCCAGGCTCGCCAGTGCTCTTATCCGGTCATGAGTCTCCTTACCTTCTATTTTATTTCTTTTGTGAACTTGCGCTCCTGACTTAGATGGTTGGCAATAACTTGCTGCGTTGCTCCGACCGGCTAGAACGCCTTTTAGCCGGGAGCTACATGCTTCCAGTGGGCGCACCCACTAGATGTAGCCCCCGAGATTCGAAGTAGCTGGCACAGCCAGGTGCTTCGAATCTTCAAAAATCCTTGCATTCTTTCTTACCCCTTAGAATCCGCCTTGTTTAGCCAGACGGGAGAAAGTGCATCCCGACCCGGCTACTCTGCCAGGCTGGGCTTTAAGCCTTTTTATCTATTATTTTCCTGATCACTTCCATCTTTCTCTCTTTTTTTCTTTCCTTGCGATCTTCCTTCTGAACCTCTCTTGCTTTTCCCTGACCGTCTAGAACATATTTTAGTTGGTAACCACATTCTTCCAGTGGGGGCGCACCAGCGCACCCACTACGTGTAGCCCCCGAGATTCAGAGTAGCCACCGCAGGTTGGTGCTTCGAATCTTCAAAATAGTTCTTGCATTCTTTCGGTGCCTTGCATATCTGACTGATGGACATAGACAGAAGGGAAGAACTACATCTCGGCCCCGGTCATCTTATTTTTGTAACACCCCAATTTTAGTTAATCTTGTATTATGGTTTGTTTGTGCATCATGAGCATCATCCTCTAAAAATGCAACTAAGAAACATATGCAAAAACCCTAACCTTCCCCTCTCTTTGGAAACAATTCAAAACGTTTTGAATTTTGAAAAGTACCAAAAATGAATGGAGCCCAAATGGACTAAAAAGGGCCCCACACTTTTTCATATATTTTACAAAGACTTCTGGTATTTTCAAATGATTCAAAACAATAAGCAAATTGGAAATACAAAGAGGAAATACAAATAGAAATAGAAAAGGTTATCAGAAATAAAAGAATAGAGCTAGAGACCAGGCCGGCCCAGACCCTCCTCTCGCACCTAACCGTTGCCTAGCGCAGTGCTTCGCAGGCCACCTTGGCCTAGGCCCAAGTACCTGTTCGTTGTCTTCTTCCTCTGAATGCCAAGAAGTTGCCTGGCTCTGCCGATGCCGTCGATCTGCGCCATCGTGATGCTCGCCACCGCACCACGTCCCTAGAGAGGATAAGGACGTCGCCACGTCGCTCTCTCTCTCCCCTGGTCACTCTTAACCTCCCACAAACTCTCTTCTCCGTTCCCCAGGGAGAGATCAAACCCTAGACGAGCTTTGCCGATGAATTGCCGATGTTCTACACCACCCCACATCCCGACGACCCTCCCACGAGCTCCGCCACGTCTCCCTCTTCCTCCCTGTTGAAACTTTCTTTCTGGGGAGCCCTGTATCGCTGTATTCGAGGTCATCTTCCTCATCACCAACGGAGCTCGCCGAGGTCGAATAGCTCGGTGTCGACGACACCAGCCTTCCACGAGCACCTGATCATGATCCAAGTGAGCTTGTGGTCCTCTTGGACCTCTTCGATTTACCCCTCCCCTCCTGTTTCATGTAGCCGTCGTGTGTCACCGCCGTTTGCCGCAGTTCCTCGTCGGGGAAGCATCTTCGGCGACCATTTCTTGGAGGCGCAGCCGCTACTCGACTCCTTACCTCTTTAAGCTATAATCATGCATTGATCAACAACTTCAATGATAAGTATAATTAGAAGAACATAGTAACCCCTCACAGGAGATTCCGGAGTTTCCCCGATTTAGGGTTTGCACCCCTCGGAACCCCGATTAAATTGTCAAGCATGCCTTAGGGTTACATTTTGATACAATTTAACTTTTCATACCATTATTCTTGTTTGAGCATTGCATCGATTACATGTGTTGATTGTTTCCCCTTTCTTTCTGGTGTTTTGGTTCTTCCCGGTAGAAAGCGATATCGATATCGCGATCGAAGCCCGAGGTCAACACCATGGAAGATCGAAGATCGACGAACAATACTTGACAAACTGTAACCAAGTAAAGTAAGATCTTCCGAAGATATGCTTATTGGTTATCAACGGACAAAGGTAAGCATAGCCCCACCATGATAATCCTATGATTTCGAAAGCATTTCAATTCTTGCCATGATGCATACGATTCCACTGTGGTCTTTTATCGATAGATAGAGTATCCTATCTATTGCATTACTCCCTTTGAGCTTATATTACCTGATCCACTGCTCCAAGCATAACTAGGTTTGTCCTATGTGCACTGCTAGATCTTATATATGTGTCTTGCTTAGCCATGAATAGTTGTCAATGCTGGTCCATCCACAAGATGTATGAGATTGTAGAGAATCTAGTATGAGGATATCGAGATATACAGATGAGGTGATATGAGATTAAACTTGCTAAGGCTTATATGGGAGGCCACGGTGGGATGTGGTTTTTCTAGTCCCATGCTCGCCACCCTTAGGACCCGAGTTCTTGCCTTTGGACCAAGACGAGCGTACAACCACACAGGTCTTTGGAACCTGTCGCCTGATTAACTTGCCTAGTCTGATCCATGAGTCCGTAGTTAGCTATTTGGCATCTGCATATTTGGATGGGTTGAACATGGTGCATCATATAGGGCGTGACCAAGGAGGAAGGAGGCTCCAGGAGTACTCCTGATCCTTGGACATAGAGATATGGGATGATGGAACCCTTTCTTGGAGGCTCATGGATTTAGATGAAAGCAAGGTAAAGGTCGTGGCCAACCACCCTCTGCCAGCCTTCCAAGGAAGAGGGATAATGATCTGGCACTAAGAGTCGGTTGGTACATGTGGGTAAAGTTGTACACCCCTGCAGGGTTAAATCTTTTCGAAAATCCGTGTTCACGGTTATGAATGCTTGGTGACCGAATTCTAAGATCATAGAGAACTTGAACCTAATCGTAAAACTTGTTAGATCAATGTGTGCTTAAGGATGCTTCCTCATGGGTACGAGGGGGTGATCCTAGTTCATGTGGTGAAGATGATTTGGTTGATATCAAGATGATGATCAATACCTTGGAGATGTCGCTCTCTTATTACTATTTAAAATGTCCTGATTAGACGAGCTTGTTCCCCCTCTTGTTTTCTAAAAAAAGATGGCTTTATGCAAAACAACTCCACCAGCCATAAATCTTGCGGAGTACACCCTGTACTCACCCTTGTTTTGTTGATACTTTTGGAAAATTAAATGTTTCCTGAAGATCAGTTTTGTACGACATCGACACCGAGGAGTAGTTTGGGGTTCCCGGTTGGCAGCCTGGAATCTATGGGCTGGGATGTCATAGTTATGCTTCAGGCCTCTTAGGCCATTTGTTAAGTTTTCTATACTTAATAGCAAAATTTGCCTTCCGTTGTTTGATGTTTGTGGTTAGTGACCTCTACTTGTAATAATTTGGTTCTCTGCTCAATTATGAGATTGCTGTAAACAAAATTGTGTCGTAGGGTCACTACTGAGTTATCGATTCTTCACTGGTCACTAATAAGGTTCATCTTAAGTCGGATAGAGGTCTGGGATTTGTTTAGCCCTGATACCGGGGGTATCACAGGTTTTGGTATCAGAGCAATACCGACCATAGGAAAACCTTGCTATTGGTTTGATTCTGAGTCTAGTGTTTGTGAAAACTATTTTAAAGATGAAAAGTATCTGCGAAAACTCTAGTATGCTTCTTTTTCTTCTTATCCAGTTTCACTCTAACTCTGGGTTATCTTATCTGGTGTTGATTTTGGAAAAGTTTTGATATCTTTTCTAGTCCTTCAAAGCATAGGTTCCTTTTGGCATGTCGTTTCTAAGCCAGTTGACCTAGTGTTGAGTTCTCCAGAGTTGTGTGTGTTGTGAATTCCTTATTCTCCTTACTCATGTTCACATGAGAGATTACTTTCCATCATGATCTCTCTGTTTTATGGATCCTACAATATAAAGATCCAAAATGTTATGTTGTCGGATCCATAGTGTTCTGCTCTAGGCTTCGAGGTTTCCTTTCGCCTCGTGTGCCTCCTTTTTTTTAATGACAACTAAGGACTTCCCCTACCACTAGCTATGGCAGATGTTCTTTAATGGAACCAAATAGATCACGACAAGAGTACTCAAGAGTCTCGCATCTATATTCGTGACTCTGCCACACTTTTCCCCTTCTCTGTATTCGTTTCGGAAGGTTTTTGACTTATGCATCCACATCTCAGGATTCTATCATGAGCATGTACTCTCTCCCTTGTTGTTTTCTGACCTTTATCTACCAGTTGGTAGCCAAGTAGTAAATGTGCATTGGTGTCTTCCGATGCAAGATACTCTTGTGGTCCGTCATGACAAACCATTTTGGGATGTCAGGAGAAACAAACTCCGGTACCTCGTCATATCTAGGACCAGGTCAAAGTGTTGTAATCCGCAGATCAAGACTCATTCATTAGCTTATATCTGTTCTACCTTCAAGTGTCACACCCTTTTATACTAAGAGGTCATTCCGAGTTCCATGACCCCTTAATGAAGTGATACTCTTACACATATTTACCCACCCTTCCTCAAGCTTTCGCGCCCATGAGTGATGCGTGTGTGTAATAATGTGGCTATCTCAGATTATTAGCAATTATTATTGTTTTGATCTCTAAGGATATTTGAGTTATTCTTAGCATGATTGGTTAACCCCATCACTAATAAAAGGATGATTGTGCTACCAAGTCTGCTATTCTTGTGCACTCTCTTCGGCCAAAGAGTTAGGCTTGTGCCGAAGCTCCGAGACTATGTCTGCTTGTCGTACCAAGAAAGTTTCCTCTCGAACTAAGTGACATATCGGTGGTTCGTAATATTCTAGATGTTTTTCCAGAAGTATCGCCATGTTTCCACATGACTATGTTGTCAAGTTCTTGAGAAAGCAAGTTTTCTGAACTACTCTTTTCTCCAAGGATCCGTACTGGATACCCCTGAACTAGTTGGTTCAGCTTAAACAACAACTTGGAGAGTTGTAAGACAAAAGTTTGATCCCACTCAGTTCCTCCTTAAAGGGATGTCTAGTATTGTTCGTGTTGAAAAAATATAGTATTTCCTTTATGGATATGTTATATTCCCCCACCTTTCATTTGATTTGTGTTATCATCAAATCAAACTCATTTCCAAGGACTATCTTGATGATGTTTATACTTGTGATGTTTCACTTGGGTACATCTTCATGTCCTTTGGTCTGACCAATATTCTTGCCTTGTTCGCGCAAGATATGTGTACATCTTTTCGGAGTGTTTTGATAAGTTTGTTTTTGAGCCCATAAATGACATCCTTATATTATCCATGGTAGAGAAGATTCATATGGAACAATTGACAGTAATGTTGTAAACTTTCGAGAACCATTCTCGGGTGATCTTGAAGTATGTGTTCTGAATGTTAGAAGTAATCTTCTCTGGTTCACGTGGAATTGTTGAATGATGTTGTCATGGATTCGAGAAGAGTTATCTCTTTCCTTAAGGAAATATGTGTGTTTTATTATCAATACCACATGTGTGTATAGTTGTCTTTCGACCAATAGCTAAATACATGGGTCTAGCAATCTATCTCATCCTCTGGAGATTTACACTGTTGTCCATACCTCGAGAATATAGTAACTTTACCTTTGCGGTAAATGTTGCAAACTTTCTATTCTGACATGCTAAGTCTGAAGTATCATTCCACTGAACCAAAGTTGAATCTCAAGCAACAATGATGGTTGTTGTTCCTCAAGGTTTAGACATAGGTCTCCTTGTAATTCTGTCAAGATTTATGTAATGGTTGACACACTTAGCCAGAAAGACCTTTTGTTAAATTCTCTTGATTTCAGCAATAATAACCACTCTTCATGAGGCTTCCTCTATAAGTTGACTATAGGAGTTGTGCTCATGGTTTCCTTTGTATATGAAGTCCGACCTTTACTTGATGTCTCGTGTCTCGAACTTCAAGGAGAACATTTAAAGTAGAGTTGCTAAATGTCTCTCGGTCAATCCTCCAGACCCTTATGTTGGCAAGTTAGTTGTGATGTCAAGTAAATAAAGTTTGAGAATGAAGTATCTTTCTTCTCGTGTCATCAGGAATCTTCTTAACTATTCATCTTAGTGGTGTAAAGTGATATCATGGTCATTGGCAAAGATTTTGGTATACCTGGATGAATAAAGAGTTTCCTTCCTTTTATCAACCATATTCTAAGAGTTACTGTGATTTTGATAGTCAACAGTTTCTCTTGTTACATGTTATTTGTGACTCTTATGAGTCCTCACCACCAAAACACCTTTTTGTCTTGGCCTTCTATTGAATTAAAGAGAGGCCCTTCTGTTTCAAAAGTAGTTCAACAACCTGGTTTTATTGATTCATATCTCTGCAACCAAAAATATCTACTTAAGCCATTTAGTGTAGGTTCCTAATTAAAGTCTATAGTCGTGTTCTTTCTGTTGAAAGCTTTCCTCCTCAGAAGCTTCAAAACTCTTTTGTGAGATCCATGGTCTCAATCCTTATGAAGACCATCTATCTAACAATTTGAAAACCTTCTCCTCTTGTTTCCTCCGTTACCTTGTCGTGTTTCTTGTTGTCATCTCAAAGTTGTTTCTAAACACTCCATCCATGAGTTGACCATAAGATACTTAGTGTGTTGTTTAGTGTGTTCCCTCTTATCCTTAGTATGACCATGTTTCTTTCTCTCCCTGTATCTTTTCCTACCCTAGGAATCTCGGGCCGAGATTCTCGTAAGGGGGATAGAGCTGTAACACCCTAGTTTTAGTTAATCTTGTATTATGGTTTGTTTCTGCATCATGAGCATCATACTCTAAAATGTAAATAAGAAACCCAAACCTTACCCTCTCTTTGTAAATAATTCAAAATGTTTTGAATTTTGAAAAGTACCAAAATGAATGGAGCCCAAATGGACTAAAAAGGGCCCCACACCTTTTCATTTACTTTACAAAGACTTCTGGTATTTTCAAATGATTCAAAACAATAATCAATTTGGAAATACAAAGATGAAATACAAACATAAATAGAAAAGGTTATCAGAAATAAAAAAATAGAGCCAGAGACCAGGCCGGCCCAGACACTCCTCTCGCACCTAACCGCTGCCCAGCGTAGTGCTTCGCAGCCCACCTTGGCCTAGGCCCAAGTACCTGTTCGTTGTCTTCTTCCTCTGAATGCCAAGCAGCTTCCTGGCTCTTCCAACGACGTCGATCTGCGCTGTCGCGATGCTCGCCACCGCACCGTGCCCCTGGAGAGGATAAGGACGTCGCCGTGTTGCTCTTTCTCTCTCCCCTGGTCACACTTCCCCTCCCGCAAACTCTCTTCTCCGTTCCCCAGTGAGAGCTCGAACCCTGGACGAGATTTGCCGATGAATCGTCGCCGTTCTACACCACCCTAGATCCCGACGACCCTCCCACGAGCTCCTCCACTTCTCCTTCTTCCTCCCTGTTGAAGCGTGCTTTTTGGGGATCCATGTATCACCGTATTCGAGGTCATCTTCCTCATCACCGACGGAGCTCGCCGCTGTCTAATAGCTCGGTGCCGACGACACTAGCCTTCTTCGACCACCTAATCATGATCCCGGTGAGCTTGTGGTCCTCTTGGACCTCTTCGATTTACCCCTCCGCTCCTGTTTCGTGTTGCCGTCGTGTGTCACCGCCGTCCGCCACAGTTCCTCATTAGGGAAGCATCTCCTGCGACCATTTCTTGGAGGCACAGCCGCTACTCGACTCCTTGCCTCATGCCGAGTCGAACACCCTCGCTCCCGCTTTCCCGCGCGTCCTCAGTCACCATCTCCCCATACGATCTGTTAGCTCCACCATGGATGACGTCATAGTGACGTCACAGTGATGCAATAAGCCCCTTTTGTTTTATTTAAAATCATTTATGTAATTCTTTTCTAGAAATATAAAATAGCCCATGGGGCCCAGTCGTCAATGACTGAGGGTAGCCTCAGCCCTAGTGAGAATAACCCCAGACCCCGTGGTGACGTTAGCCTGAGGTCATAAATGTTTTAAAATAATTCTAGAAATTTCTATAAACTTGTAAATCAATAACTTTTGATTTATAAGTCAGAAAAATGTGTATAATGTATCAAAATGTTCAGAAAAATGAGCTATACCTCTTAAGCTATAATCATGCATTGATCAACAATGACAATTATAATTAGAAGAACATAGTAACCCCTCACAGGTGATTCCGGAGTTTCAGGAGTTACGGTTTGCACCGCTCGAAACCTCGATTAAATTGTCAAGCATGCCTTAGGGTTACATTTCGATACAATTTAACTTGTCATATCATCATTATTGTTTGAGCTTTGCTTTGATGACATGTGTTGATCGTTTCCCCTTTCTTTTCGGTGTTTTAGTTCTTCCCGGTAGAATGCGATATCGAGATCGAGATCGAGATCGAAGCCCGAGGTCAACACCATGGAAGATCGAAGATCGATGAACAATACTTGGCCAACTATAACCAAGTCAAGTACAAGCTTCTGAATATCTGTTTATTGGTTATCAACGGGGAAAGTCAAGAATAGCCCCACCATGATATAATACTATGATTTCGGAAGCATTTCAATTCTTGCCATGATGCATACGATTCTACTATGGTCTTTGATCGATAGATATAGTATCCTATCTATTGCATTATTCCCTTTGAGATTACATTACCTGATCCATTGCTCCTACCATAACTAGGTTTGGCCTATGTGCACTGCTAGAGCTTATATCTGTGTCTTGCTTAGCCATGCATAGTTTTCAATGCTGGTCCATCCAGATGATGTATCAGATTGCAGAGAATCTAGTATGATAGGAGATCGAGATATACTGATGAGGTGATATGATATTAAACTTTCTAAGGCTTGTATGGGAGACCATGGTGGGATGTGGTCTCTCTAGTCCCATGCTAGCCACCCTTAGGACCAGAGTTCTTGCCTTTGGACCAAGACGAGCGTACAACCACACAGGTCTTGGGAACCTTTCGCCTGATTAACTTGCCTAGCCTGATCCATGAGTCCGTAATTAGCTATTTTCCATCTGCATATTTGGATGGGTTGAAGATGGTTCATCATATAGGGCGTGACCAAGGAGGAAGGAGGCTCTGGGAGTACTCCCGATCCTTGGACATAGAGATATGGGCTGATGGAACCCTTTCTGGAGGCTCATGGATTTAGACGAAAGAAAGGTAAAAGTCGTGGCCAACCACCCTCTGCCGGCCTTCCAAGGAAGAGGGCTAATGATTTGGCACTAAGAGTCGGTTGGTACTCATGGTTAAAGTTGTACTCCCCTGCAGGGTTAAATCATTTTGAAAAGCCGTGTTCACGGTTATGAACACTTGGTGACCAAATTCTAAGATCATGGATAACTTGAACCTAATCGTAAAACTTGGTAGATCAATGTGTGCTTAAGGATACCTCCTAATGGGTACGAGGGGGTGAGCCTAGTTCAGGTGGTGAAGATGATTTTGTGGATATCAAGATGATGATCAATACCTTGGAGATGTCGCGATCTTATCCCCTTTTAAAATGTTCTGATTAGACGAGCTTTTTCCCCCTCTTTTTTTTGTAAACAAAGGTGGCTTTATGCAAAACAACTCCACCAGCCATAAGTCTTGTGGAGTACACCCTGTACTCACCCTTGCTTTGTTGATACTTTTGGCAGAGTAAGTGTTCCCTGAAGAACAGTTTGATATAACATCGACACCGACGAGTAGCTTGGGGCTCCCGACCGGCAGCCTGGAATCTATGGGCTGGGACGTCATCGTTATGCTTCAGGCCTCTTAGGCCATTTGGTAAGTTTGCTATACTTAATAGAATAATTTTCCTTCCGTTGTTTGATGTTTGTGGTCAGTGACCTCTGCTTGTAATAATTTGGTTCTCTGCTCAGTTATGAGCTTGCTGTAATAATTTTTGTGTCTTAGGGTCACTATTGTCTTATAGATTCTTCACTGGATATCCTCAAGATCAAGGTTAAGCTTATGTCAGAAAGAGGTCTGGGATTTGTTTAGCCCTGATCCCGGGGGTGTCACAATTGTCTTGCCTTCCTGATTGGCTTCGTCTTTCTCATACTAGATGGAACATCTTATAGCCGGGAGATCTTATCTCCCCTTGAGATCTCACTCGGTGCGTTCATGCAAAAGAGAACACACATAAACTATTTTTGTCAGTATACTTGCCGTGCGATGCCCCTGCAAATGTCCGACTAGAATTTTTCATTTTTTCGAAAACTAGCTCGAATACTTAGTCACTTTCTAGTGCTCTCTGATGTTTACGCTGCATCCTTTCCGGGCAGCCGGATTGCAGTCTGGAGCCGGAACCGAAGGTAGCTGACAATACATTGCGCACGGTACTATAGGTTTAGCAGCCAAAAAATACCAACTAGGCTCATGGCCGAAATGTCCGATCTGTCGCATCTGTCACCGTTTTTCATGTGGGATGCCTCGGGTTTTTATCTTGCTAGCCGGACAGCCAGGTTACGGTCTGTAGCTAAGACAAATTGTGGGCCTCCGACATCGTCGGACACTACTTAGTCGGTTTATAGAATTAGCAGGTCGGGCCAACCGGAGATCCCCCGTTTAGGGGTCAACAGAGCCATAAAAACATTGAAGGATTAATCGGAAAGGAACAACTATCAAATATCTGGCAAGGAGTCCCCAAGCACCATCCGGGGTTCCACATCTTCAATTCATTCGGGGTTCCGGATACATACACTAGTTTTCGACTAAGTGTAAAATTGGCGGAGCAGGTCTGCATTCCACGGCCACTCCGTCTCCTCGTTAGACTTGTCCATCTTGTTCTTGCATGGCTGCTGTGTGTCGATGAGGTAGTAGGAGTTGCTATGCAGCGCCTTGGTGATGATGAAGGGGCCCTCCCATGGAGGGGACAACTTGTGCATTCCCTTGGTGTCTTGCCCCACCCGGAGCACCAGGTCACCTTGATGGAACACGACCGGCTGAATCTTGTTCGAGTGGTACCGGTGCAGCCCTTGCTGGTATATAGCCAACTTGGACAAGGCCATGTTGCGGGCCTCCTTTAGGAGGTCCACGCTATCCTCCATTGCCTGTTGGTTCTCCTCCGTATAGAGGTGCTTGCGAGGTGAGTCGAACTTGATGTCCGCTGCGAGGACTGCTTCCGAGCCGTAGGTGAGGAAGAACAGGGTGAAGACGGTTGAGCGATTTGGGGTAGTGCGCAGGCTCCACAGCACAGCCGGGAGTTGCTCGATCTAGCAGCCGGAGAATGCTCCAATGGCTCGATCAGTCGGGGCTTGATTCTGGCTAGCACCAACCGGTTTGCCCTCTCCACCTACCCGTTGGACTACGGATGTGCGATGGACGCGAGGTCCAGACGGATCCCCATGTTGTGGCAAAAATGGGTGAAGGCTCTCTTGGTGAAGTCCATGCCATTATCGGTGATAGTTCTCTGGGGTACCAAACCGGATGATGATGTCCTGGAAGAAGGTGACTACCGCGACACCGTCCAGCTCCGGATCGGCTTCGCCTTGATCCACTTGGTGAACTTGTCCACTCCCACCAACAAGTGGGTCATGCCGGCTCGGGCTCGCTTGAAGGGGCCAACCATTTCCAGTCCCCAGACAGCAAACGACCACGTGATCGGTATAATCTTGAGTGATGAAGTCGTCATGTTCCTTAGTTGGCTGAATCGCTGGCACCCGTTGCATGTGCGAACCAGCTGGTCCGCAGCCTCCGAGGCGCTGGACCAGTAGAAGCCATGGCGCATTGCCTTCGCGACCAGGGCGTGAGAAGAGGCGTGGTGACCACATTCTCCCTGGTGGATATCCTTCAGCAGCCGGTAGCCGGTTTCCGCATCGACGCACCGCTGAAAGACACCCGCGGCGCTGAGCTTGTACAACTCCTTCTTGATGATGGTGTATGTGTGCGCACGACACCGGATCTGCCTTGCCTCCATGTCGTCAGCCGAAAGCTCGTCATTGAGGAGGTAGTTCATCAAGGGCTGGGACCAGGATGGAACTTCCCGGAGGGTGACGACGCTTGCCGGCACGATCTGGAGCGCGTCTGGGGGTCGTCCGGGTTTGGTGCCTGAGTCGTCACCCCCAGGCCATTTGGCTTACCCGGCGATGCCTTGCTCGATGATGCGGCAACCCCCAGGTCTTTCGAGCCGGGAGGCACAACGGTAAGGCTAGGCTCTTTCGAGCCGGCAACCCCGGGTCTGCTACCCAGATGATGGACTCATATTCTGGAGAGGGGGTGATGCGGAGGTGTTCCAAGGAAACTCCGGGAGGGATGGCCTACCTGGTAGATCCGACTCGCGCGAGCGTGTCAGCCACCGCGTTGTTTGCACGGGGGACGTGGTGGAACTCACATCCCTCGAAGCCAGCACTGAGAAGCTGGATACTTGCTCCCCAAGCCGGCTGACAAATCGGTACAAGGCCATGTTGGCGTTCTGGGCGTCCCACTCGCGGGATACTTGCTGCACCACCAGATCCGAATCCCTGAAGCAGAGGATCCGGCGAATGCCGATATCTTTTGCAAGCCAGAGCCCGTGTGCCAGCGCTTCGTACTCAGCGATGTTATTCTAGGCGGTGAAGTGGATCCGCAGCACGTACTCCAGCCGGTCTCCCTTGGGAGAGGTGAGCACGATGTCGGCTCCCAAGCCCCCGCGCATCTTCGAGCCATGAAAGTACAGCTTCCAGTAGTCTTGAGTTAGGAACCAGTGGCAGGTATAGGCTCTCCGCCCAATCGACGAAGAAATCGACAATTGCCTAAGACTTGCTGGTGATCCTCAGCTCGTACCGGATGCAGTAGGCGGCCAGCTCGATGCCTCATTTGTCCACCTGGCCCATGGAGTCCTTGTTGACGAAGATTTCTCCCAATGGCATGGTGGACACCATCGTGAGTGGATGCTCTTGGAAGTAGTGCTTGAGCTTCTTGCATGCCAAGTAGACGTTGTAGCACATCTTCTGGTAGTTGGAGTAGTTCTTCTTGGAGAGGGAAAGCAGCTCGCTGAGGTAGTAGACGGTTCGCTGAACCAGCTGGGCCTTGCCTTCCTCGCGGTGCTCCACCGACAGGACGATGCTGACGACCCGGTTGGTGGCGGCTATATAGAGCAACATTGGCTCCTTCTCAGCTAGCGTGGCGAGAACCGGTGTTGTGGATAGCATGCGCTTGATATTGTGGAATGCGGCATCCGCCTACGTAGTTGAGGTGAACTTGACCATCTTCTTCACCAGCTGGTGCAGCGGAAGTTCTTTCTTCCCAAGCCGGCTGACAAATCGGCTGAAGGATGCCAGGCATCCGGTGAACTTCTAGACGCTGAGCAGGCTCTTAGGCGGCTGCATCCTCTCGATGGCCATGATCTTCTCTGGATTATCCTCAATACCTCGATGTGACACGAGGAAACCGAGGAGCTGTCCGGTTGGCACGCCAAACACGCATTTATCTGGATTCAGATTCATCTGGTACCAGCGGAGATTCGCGAACGTCTCGACCAGATCTTCCAGCAGGGTTTTCTTCTCCTTCGTCTTGATGATGACATCGTCCACGTAAGCATGCACATTCCAGCCAATCTGCGAGTGCAGGCATTTCTGCATGCAGCGCTGATAGGTAGCACCTGCATTCTTTAGGCTAAATGGCATGGTTACATAGCAGTAAGCCCCATATGGGGTGATGAACGATGTCTTTAGGCCGAGGGATCTGATTGTAACCAGAATAACAATCAAGGAAGGAGAGGAGATCACAGCAGGACGTAGAGTCAATAACTTGAACAATACGGGACAAAGCGAAAGGGTCTTTCGGGCAGGACTTTTTAGGCTGGTGTAGTCGATACACATGCGTAGGTCTTGTTCTTATTCAACACCAAGACTGGGTTGGCGAGCCAGTCCGGTGGTACACCTCCATGATGAAGTCGGCAAGGAGTAGCCTGGAGGTCTCGTCGCCGATGACCATCCTCTTGTAGGGTTCGCAGCATAGAAAACAAAAAATTTCCTATGATGGGAACAACTATGTACCAAGATCTATCTACTAGATACAAACAACGGGAGGATGTACATCCGTAGAGAACATACCCTTGAAGACCGAGAAAGCTTAACGAGTCCAAACTCGTGGTTGATGTAGATGATCTCTTGCCGATCTCAAGATCGAGAGGAAGTCCTAGCGCCGCAAAACAGCAGCGCATCCGTGCTCGCACACACGTTCGAGGCACCGAGCAACCTCCACCTCCTCGCTCCAGCGATGCAGCGGAAGCACAACTCTTTCTAGCCGAATAGCCACCGGGAACATGTATCTCGCTAGTCCGAGACCATGGGGAATAAATTCTAGAGGGGGAGAGAGATCCTTCACGAGGAGGTGTGAGTGAGAGAGAGGAAGGGGGCTCCTTTTATAGGGAGAGGGGGCACCCAAGGGGCCATGCGCCCAGCCATGGGGCTGCCCCCACCTCTTCCACATTCATGTGGGTGGACACTCCACTCACTCAAATGCCTTTCAATTCCCTCCACTAAAAAACCCACTCAAATTCCCATTAAATTTCCACCAAATTTAATGCAGACTCTCATTAAATAAAAATCCTTTTATTTATTAAGAATTTTGTCAATTACTTTAATGACAAACATTCTCATATAAATCCTTCCTAGTATTTCATTTCACATGCAGAAACACTTTCTGCAATTTCACCCGAAAACCCGTTTCGGTGTGTAGTGAAATAAATTCCTGCGCTTGTTATTCTTTTCAGCATGAAACTTTTGCTCCAAATGGATGTCGGTGTCTCTTAAGTGTGTCACCCTACGGTTTGCGAATAATGCGGACATGATCGAGACCCCTCTCGGATCAATAATCAGAAGCGAGATCTGGAGACCCATACTGACTCCCACACATTCAACAATGACTTTCTTGTGATCGTCGGAACCTTTTACGCTAGTATATTAATCCTTTTGTTTCGTGATGTATTACATGTCCGAGATTCGATCATCGGTATCTCCATACCTAGTTTGATCTCGTTACTGACATGTACTCTTTTCTCGTTCCCGTGATATAACATTCTAGTGATCAAATCACTTGCTTGCAATCTAACCAATGTGATATCACCAAGAGGGCCCAGAGTATATCTATCCGTCATCGGGATGAACAAATTCCACTCTCGATCCATGGGCCTCAATATAACACTTTATTAGTTCTGAATCCATCTTTATAATCACCCTGTTATGGTGTGACGTTTGATGTTATCAAGAAACTCTTCCGGTGTTAGTGATTGACATGATCTCATGGTCTAAGGATTAGGATCACTTCGTAAGTTGTTATATCAATATAAACTCAATGACTTTCATCGTAATGCTATACTTCGGATGAATGTTCATCACATCATTACACTAATGTTGTGACCCCGTTATTAACAACATCCAATGTCCATGATCAGGAAAGCTTGATCATCTTGTTAATCAACGAGCTAGTTTATGGGAGAGGCATAACTAGGAACTTCCTTTTTGTTTATTAAACACACATGTATTAACATTTCCGTATTAATACAATTATAGCATGTAAAATAAACATTTATCATAAACAAGGAATAGGATAATAACCACTTTATTATTGCCTCTCGGGCATATTCCCTTCAGTCTCCCACTTGCACTAGAGACAATAATCTAGTTTGAAAACTTTGCGTATTGAACACCTATGGCTTTCTGGTGTTCCATATATGCAATTGCAAGTGGTTAACATAATCTACGGATCTGACGCTTCAGGTCCGTGTGTATTTGCATGTCTTTGCGTCTTCACGCATCACTCATTCTCCAATGAGATGGCATTGTATAAGTTTGGTCTTTAGGTGAGACCTTTAGTTCATTGGGGTTAAATCATGTCGATACTATTGTCATACAATATATCTTTAGTGTTAGCCCGTTGCGAACCACACCTTAGTTTGATAACAAACTTCTTGACACAAATTCCCTCCTTTGCTGCTACTATAGCAGTCATATACTTAGCCTTTTTGTTGTAGTATTCATCACAATGTCTTAACTATGGATTTCATCCAAATCCATCATGGACTCTTCATTCCATTACATTGTGCCACCCATAGTTTAAACTGAGATAAACTTAATTTGTATCTTGTGACAAACCTAGTATCAATGTAACGCTTTACAATGAACTATTTGTAATTGTTTGTCACCTCTACACAAATATATTCTTAGTTCTTTCAAAAAAAATCATAAGAATATCCTCACTATCGTCCAATGATCATTTTATGATTTATTCTGGTACATGCTCATAACACTTAGAGTATAGGACATATCTGGATATGTACATATCATGGTATGATTGATCAAAACATTCTCGTGATTTCACTCATCACGTGTCAAAGCACTTGAATCTTGTTTCACTTATCAAGTGTCGATACACTTGAATCTTGATTCAATTCCTTTCCATGCAACAAGAACTGTTTCTTGTCGTTTCTATATTGAACTCCTTCAATATCTCATATATGTACGTTTGGCACAACCATATTGGCGTCACAGTCTATCCACTATAGACATTCACGCTAAATATTCGGGTTTTGCCTAAGTATTTCATCGAAATGAAATTCTTATCCTTTGTCAATAAAATATACATCATTTATAATCAACAAGATGTCCTCCACATAATGTATTAGAAATATGTCTCAGCGCTCCCACTTAATTTCTTGCAAATGCAAGCATCTTCATCGTCTCTAGATGAAAACTCCTTTTTCATCACGGTGAAGATTCCAACTCCGCGATGCTTACTTCAACCATTGAAGTTTGCATGCCCTTTTAGCATACTTTGAATTTAACAAAACCCTTTTGACCGTGTCTTGTACACGTCCTAGGTAACCATTCAATTAGAAGAATTTTGTTTTGTTTATTCATTTACCATATACCAAATTATATGTAGTGGTCGCTACTTTAATCCGTCTAGACTAAATATCGCTATGAAAGATCAAATCTTGTCATAGTCAACTCCTTGAACATTGTCGTAAAATACTTTACGACATGTCGACTATTTCATAGATGTGAAACATCCATGTCTATTTCTTTATAGATCCAAATACGACCGATAGGTTTCTACACCTTTCCGGAGGGTCTTCCAAGTTCAAAACTTGATTTCTCGTGTATGGAACTATCACGGATTTTATGGCTTCAATCATTTGACAGAGTCAGGGCCCATTATCGCTTCTTTGCATGTATTCGGTTCATCATAGTCAAACAATAATGATTTACTCTCAAATCTTAGTATTTGATTGTTTATTCGACCGACTTGGTTCAATAAGAACTTAGATCTCCGTGACCACAACCTTTGAGGCCCATAAGCTATGAGCATTATGGAAGCCTCCGGAACAATTTTCAGCGCTGCGCAACTCAGCACATTTAGCTAAGGTTCATTAACCTTATCAAAGTTCTATTGTCCTCCCACTTAACTTTTGCGAAAAATTCCTCTTTCAAGAAACTTCACATTTCAAGCGACAAACCCTTTTGTCCTCGGTGTTATGGAGGAATAACCAATTGTTATTCGAAATAACCTACAAAGACATGCTCATCCGAGTTCGGATGTAAACATCTTACTTATGTTTAGCATACCAAAATTTAAGAAATGACAACTTGGGTTTTACCCCAAACCATAACTCATATGGTGCCATTTCAACGGATCAAGATGGAGCTCTTTTCAGTGTAAAAGCGGAAGTCTCTAAAGCTTTAATCTTTTAAAACATAATGGTAGTTTTATCAATAACACCTTTAATCCAACCATGTCAAACAAGGTTTCATTACAAATCTCAAACACTCCATATTCCTATGGTGTTTCGGGATATGTAAATCTAGGTGTTTTGCTAAACTTGTAACTCAAATAAATCCCTTTATGATAAAATCATAATTCATTTATTTTATTGTTACACTTGTAACTCAAACAAATTCCTTATGATAAAATCATAAACCATTTATTTTCTTCTTACAATGATTTTTGGACTTCATCTTGAAAGTCTTTGAAACGTTTTCAAATATTTCATACTTCTTTCTCATTAAGTGAACATTCACTCAAATTTTTGGAGAAAGCATATGAAGTTGATATCCATCTCTTACGACTATACATAATGGACTACATACATCGATATGTATAAATTCCAACAATTTAGTCGTTCGTTCTTCTTTGGCCTTTGAACGAAGTTTTAATTATCACGTGGAAAGTGTCACAAGCATCACTTGATCAAATCAAAGACTCCAAAAATCCATGAATATGGAGATTCTTCATGTTTTCTTTCCAATATAATTTAAACAGCGATGTCACTTCGTAAGTGATCTTTCAATCATTTGTCTGGCGACATTTTAGCATTAGGTTTTATGGATGTGATTTCTCCAACTAGATTTGTAAATTATCCATCTTATATGGAATATGGTAATTATTTGAACAACCTTTGTTCTCATAATACCTGATTTAAATAACAATTATTAAAACAAATCTTGAAGTCAAGCTTTGATATCAACGAGAAATACAAACAATGGTTTGTTTGTTTTCGATGAACATCATCACATATTCTCTTGCTAGTAACTTAGGCCATTGTGGTTCATGAATTGCGTTGTTCCGTATGAAATTTCATACCAACCAATTCGGTATCCAATACCCAAGAACCACATTGTTTAACAAGCAAAGAATACAACGATCACATGTATATCTCCCATATACCTAAATTGGATATTTCCAATCTATTCTTTTCTGCCAAATATATTTTATATATTCTTTTTCAGCATTTCCTTTTCCTTTTTAAAAGAATCTATCAACATCAAAAGTGGTGTCATATACATGACACATAGTCCAAAACGTGTATAGTCCAATAATAATACCTTTGGACTTGCACTTTGAAGTAGATCACCATCATCAAAATGATGGGTATTCTTTCAAAATCCATTCTTTAGTAATCTTTTAGTGTAGTAAACACTTTACATACATATTCTATTCATCCTTATCATGACGACTTTCATGATCAAGCTACTATAGCTTATAAAGGTGAATCGTGAGTATAACATTACTTTCCAAAACCCTTTTGGATGATTAGGATGTCTAGCATCTCCAACCTTCGTAAATTCTCACCCAATATGAGAACATATATTATAATCTATCATATTGCAACCAAAACATTGTTTCAGATATCGTTATATCTGCCACACATGATGGTTTCTGAAACAATTCTTTCATCTCCTAGATAAACTTGATATTAAAATAATCAAGAATCATGGAGGCAAACATGATACTTAAGATACTAACACTGGAATTGTTACTCTCGATTTAATACCAATTATTAAATTTCACGGAGTAAACAGAGTTTGCTGAAAGTTTGCAATTGGACTTTAAACTTTAGATTGACACTCAACACAATACGATACCAGTTTGTAAAGTATATATCCAGAATTCTATAGTTCTATTATCTCAATTATAACTAAGCATAAGGTGGTGAACGAATGCCAATGACTACAACAAATTATGCAAATTCACTTTGATTTAATTTATGATAAATTGAGTTCTACTAATCCAAATTAGAAATAAACTCCCACTCAAAAATGACATCCCTCGTGTCTTTTTGGTGATTACATGAACCAAATCCACTACACCAAGTCCGATCATCATGTGAGTCGGTGTAGCTTCAAAGGCGAGCATCCATATGGTCATCATATCAAAACATATGAATCATGCTTAACCTTTCGGTCCGTGTTCCGAGGCCATGTCTGTACATGCTAGGCTCGTCAAGTAAGAACCTTAGTATTCGCGTGTGTAACTGTCTTACACCCGAGATATGCTCGTGGATTCAAGTACACCCGATCATCACGTGATGTCTTGAAGCGACAAAACATTGTCGGTGAATACTTAAGGAAGAACACATTCTTATCTTGATATCTAAATGAGGGATCATCTTATTATGCTAATAAAACGCCAAACAAGCAATATAAGATGCAACCAAAACATCACATGTTTATAAGTGAAATGATATGGTTCCCGCATATGATCTCCATCATGTGCACTGTGGTATGATCTCTATCATACCTTTATGTGTAAGGCCAAGGTCTATGGAACTTACACTATATGTGTGTTGTAAGAGTATCATCTCATAATTCTACTTACAACATCACCATATCATAACACTAGCCCATCAACAATCTAAACTAGACGCCTCTAATTTATCCATTGCAAGTTTTACGTGGCTTAGGGCTTTCGAAGATAGAACAGCTCTTACCTACGAACATGAACCACAACGAGGATAACAAAAATTTTGACAACTCGTTGCAAATTAGATATTGACTATAGTAGGAGAGACAGACACCCGCTAGCCACTTATGCAAAACTAGTTGCATGTCAAGCGTGGAACAGGTCTCATGTGCGAGGACATGTAAAGTTTCTCCGGGCCGCTTCATCCCACTATGCCACCAATATCCAGAGTACAACTAAGAAGCAATAAAATGATCATCATCGCCCACATACTCATATGTGTACTACCCGTGCAAAGCATCTACGCATAGATCCGGCTCTGATACCACTATAGGGTTCGCAGCATAGAAAACAAAAAATTTCCTACGATGGGAACAACTATGTACCAAGATCTATCTACTAGATACAAACAACGGGCGGATGTACATCCATAGAGAACATACCCTTGAAGACCGACAAAGCTTAACGAGTCCAAACTCGTGGTTGATGTAGACGATCTCTTGCCGATCTCAAGATCGAGAGGAAGTCCTAGCGCCGCAAAACAGCAGCGCATCCGTGCTCGCACACACGTTCGAGGCACCGAGCAACCTCCACCTCCTCGCTCTAGCGATGCAGCGGAAGCACAACTCTTTCTTGCCGAATAGCCACCGGGAACATGTATCTCGCTACTCCGAGACCATGGGGAATAAATTCTAGAGGGGGAGAGAGATCCTTCACGAGGAGGTGTGAGTGAGAGAGAGGGAGGGGGCTCCTTTTATAGGGAGAGGGGGGCACCCAAGGGGCCATGTGCCCAGCCATGGAGCTGCCCCCACCTCTTCCACATTCATGTGGGTGGACACTTCACTCACTCAAATGCCTTTCAATTCCCTCCACTCAAAAACCCACTCAAATTCCCATTAAATTTCCACCAAATTTAATGCAAACTCTCATTAAATAAAACTCCTTTTATTTATTCAGAATTTTGTCAATTACTTTAATGACAAAAATTCTCATATAAACCCTTGCTAGTATTTCATTTCACATGCAGAAACACTTTCTGCAATTTCACCCGAAAACCCGTTTCGGTATCTAGTGAAATAAATTCCTGCGCTTGTTATTCTTTTTGGCATGAATATTTTGCTCCAAATGGATGTCGGTGTCTCTTAAGTGTGTCACCCTACGGTTCACGAATAATGCGGACATGATCGAGACCCCTCTCAGATCAATAATCAGAAGCGGGATCTGGAGACCCATACTGACTCCCACACATTCAACGATGACTTTCTTGTGATCGTCGGAACCTTTTACGCTAGTATCTTAATCCTTTTGTTTCGCGATATATTACATGTCCGAGATTCGATCATCGGTATCTACATACCTAGTTTGATCTCTTTACTGACATGTACTCTTTTCTCGTTCACGTGATATAACATTCTAGTTATCAAATCAGTTGCTTGCAAGCTAACCAATGTGATATCACCGAGAGGGACCAGAGTATATCTATCCGTCATAGGGATGAACAAATTCCACTCTCGATCCATGGGCCTCAACATAACACTTTATTCGTTCTGAATCCATCTTTATAATCACCCTGTTACGGTGTGACATTTGATGTTATCAAGAAACTCTTCCGGTGTTAGTGATTGACATGATCTCATGTTCTAAGGATTAGGATCACTTCGTAAGTTGTTATAGCAATATAAACTCAATGACTTTGATCTTAATGCTATACTTCGGATGAATGTTCATCACATCATTACACTAATGTTGTGACCCCGTTATTAACAACATCCAATGTCCATGACCAGGAAACCTTGATCATCTTGTTAATCAACGAGCTAGTTTATGAGAGAGGCATAACTAGGAACTTCCTTTTTGTTTATTAAACAGACATGTATTAACGTTTCCGTATTAATACAATTATAGCATGTAAAATAAACATTTATCATAAACAAGGAATACGATAATAACCACTTTATTATTGCCTCTCGGGCATATTCCCTTCACCTCTTGTCCTCCGCGAAGCGTCGGAGTGGCTGCTTGACCGGCTTGGCATCCGGCCGCACATGGAGTGAGTGCTCGGCGAACTCCCTCGGCACACCCGGCATGTCCTTGGGGGACCATGCGAAGATTTCCCGATTCTCATGGAGGAAGTCAACAAGCGTGCTTTCCTATTTGCTGTCCAATTCGGCACCAATGGTGAAGCACTTGGAGGGTTCAGCCGGCTCGAGCGGGGTCTGCCTGGTCTCCTTGGAAGTGTAGAATGCCATGTCCCCAGCCAGCTTCAAGCCAGCCGGTACCTCCTATTGCAGCATTGCAACATTGCGCATCATCTCGCCCTTCTCTTCGGTGATGAGCAGGGACTCAGCTATCTTTGCACCCTCCGTCGCGCATGCCATGGACCGTCTATAGCAGCCGAACATGGTGATCACGCCTTTTGGCCTCGGCAACTTCATTTTGAGGTATGCATAATGGGGGACCGCAATGAACTTTGCGAGGGCTGGGCGCCGAGCAAGAGCATGGTAGGTGCTGGCGAGATTTACCACCTCGAACCAGATTGGTTCACGCTGGAAGTTCTCCTCCGAGCCAAATATTACATTCAGTCGGATTTTGCCCAACGGGACACAAGGTGGTCTGGCTGCAACGCCATGGAACACGGTGCTCGAGGGCCGCAAGTCGCGCTCCCGGAGGCCCAGCTTCTCCATGGAAGGTTGGTAGAGCAGGTTGAGACTGCTCCCACCGTCCACCAGTACGCGCGAGAATCGGCAGGTGCGCACGTGAGATGAGGAGAGGGTCTAGAACCATCGCGTAGCCCTCGGGATTCGGGAGTAGATCATGCTGGTCCTCCTGGCTCCATGTGATGGGAGTCTCGGACCATTTGAGGTGTTGGGGGACCGGAGGAACGACATCGTTCACCTCCACTGCACGCTGCTTCTGGCTATGACTATCTATCGGCTCGGCCTCGAAGATGTGGTAGTTCTCGTGCTGCTGCGGGTAGGCCCTGTTGTTGTTGTTGTTGTTGTTGTTGTTCCTGGCTGCCCTATCCAATGGTGGAGGTCTGCTAGGAGCGGGTGTCAGGAGAGGGCGAAATCCAGCCGGCTCCTTAATCTTCAAAATCCAGCAGCACTGCCGAGTGCTGTGCGTAGCAGGCTTAAAGGCGCCACTGTGGTACTTGCACGGACAATCAAGGTGTTCCTCTGCCTCTTGTCATTTCCAGCCGGTGCGCCTTGCACTGCATTGACTTGCCTCTGGTTGTATTGAGGGCTTTGCTGCTCAACCGGGCGCTTTCCTTGGTAGCGGTTGTCGCCGCCGGGCCGTCTAGACGATCCGCTGTCTCTGCCTTGCTTTTCCTGAGCCGGCTCGGTGAGGACCAGCCAGCCTTCCGCATTCACCCAGAGGGGCTTCTTCATTACCGCGTCCGCGGTGGCGTAGCATCGTGCCCTCTCTACACCCTTCGATGAAGAAACCGATTGCTTGGTTCTCCACCACCCCTTCGCGGGAGTTGTGCAGCTCGGTCCAGCGGGCGAGGTACTCACGATCTAACTCGCGGTCCCCTTGGATGCACAAAGAGAGATGATGACGTCTATCCGGACGCTTGTAGGTGCCATTGAAGTTCTAGATGAAGACCTTCTCGAAGTTGGGACAAGCATTGCTGTTGGGCGAGAGGCTATTGAGCCAGGTTCTTGTCGAACCAGTCAACATGAGAGGCATATAGCGTACTGCCACGCGATTGTTGTCGTGGGCGATTCCGACTGCCATGGCGTAGTCAGTCAGCCAGTGTCCTGGCTTCATGCTGCTGTTGTACTTGGGGGTGTCTCGTGGCAGGGAGAACTTGTCAGGGAACGGTTCCCTCCGGATACGTAGCCCGAAGTAGACTGGTCTGGTTGCTTCTTCCTCCTCCGTGATGCGGGCTTGCACCATGAGGTCGATTTTGTCGCGCGCATCCGGCTCAGCTAGATTGGGCACTCCCACCCAGCCGGTGAGGCGGGATGGGGGAGGGGGTGGAGGGTGCCCCTGATCAGCCGGATACGATGGTGGTGCCACAGTCGGTGGGTGACTCCTGGTTCCTTGGTCGCCGCGTGGTTGGATGCTGCCAAATTAGTGACGCTTGGAACGCGTGCACGCGCAAGGTTGGACCGGAGACTCGGAGTACTCGGTCTGCCGGGGGCTGCCTTAGCTGCCTCTAGCCGAATGGTTCCCTCCGGAGCCGGCTCCTGCCTCGTACGCGACCTGAGCAGCCGCAGCCTGGTCGTCTACCACTCGCAGCAGGTGTTGCACCCACTGAAACTGATGGATCCTTTCCTCCCCTACAGGTGGGGTAGCTCCTCCTTGACAGATCGCGCCGCCAGGACGTTCTTAACCGCGGTGTCGTACACTGGCGGTGGGAAGTACATGGGAAGCCCCGACTTGACATCTTGCTCAAAGCGAGCCCCCAATTCTCACCCGCGGCGCTGCGAGGATCCTAGCCGGATAGAATCTAGGTTAGCCGGGGTGAGGCCGTGGGCGCGGTGGTACTCGCGCATGTCACTACTAGGAAAAGGTCCATTCATGGAGCACCTAAAAAGGGCATCTGTGGAGCACTAGTGGTGGGCCACTAGCCTCGCGCTGCGGCTATCTGTTACCCGTAGAGCATTGCCTGGTGCACTATGGGTATCTCGAGATAGTAGTAGCGCACCTGCTAGTGCGTCATAGCTAGGAATGCAGGTGCACTACGGGTATTGTTTCTTGTGACGCACATGGCAGTGCGCCACTGATTGGTGGCATGTGCGCTTTAGTTGCAGTGCGCCACTAAAGACATGCCATGTGTGCCATTAGCGTCTTTTTTGTTTTTTTTTTAATTTCTGAGCCAGATGATATACAATACAGATTATATACAACCAAAGATGATAAGCATCAGTACGACGAATGTGTAGTTGTTCATCCAGTTCCTCGTCCTAACTCCCGCTAGATAGCGCGTCTATCTAGTTTCCACCTCCGCCATAGTGTTGTACCCTTTGTAGCTATTGCCGCTGAAATGGTGCACCTATCTCCGGCAGTCTTCCCAATCATCATAGACTTCGGGAACCCGTCCCTTGTACATGGCATACCACATCATCTACAAGTTGGCAATAATAATTAACCGAAGATTTAAAAAACATGTATAATTAAAGTCTCATATGAAGATACACTTATAGAAAGTACTCCCAACTCAAAAAGACCATAGTAACTCAAAAAGCCTGCCTCATATATAACTAGGTTGTTCGACACAGGAATATGCTATGATGGAACTGTCCGCCAACTAGGATGCACAACACCTGGACTTGTGCATAGCACAAGGTGGACAATCCCATCGCAGCACATTCACATATATAGTGTGCCACGACATTTCAATCTTTGTCATTCTCGAAAAAGACCAAAGTAACTCAAAAAGAATGCCTCATATATAACTAGGTCCTTGGACACAGGAATATTCTATGACGGAACTATAAGCCAAGTAGGATGTACAACATCTGAACTTGTGCATAACACAAGGCTTACAATCCCGTCACAGCACATTCACATATATAGTGTGCTACGACATTTCAATCATCGACATTATTCTCGGAGAAGACCAAAGTAACTCAAAAAGAATGCCTCATATATATACATATGTTATTGGACACAGGAATATGCTACGACGGAACAATTAGGCAAGTAGTATGCACAATACCTGGACTTGTGCATATCACAAGGATCACTATCCCGTCGTAGCACATTCACATATATAGTGTGCCATGCCATTTCAATCATCGGCATTCTCAAAAAAAGACTAATAAAGTAAGGAAAAAAGGACCAAAGTGAGCAAAGGACCAAACAGTAAGAAAAAAACAAGCATTGATTCATATATTATAATAATAATAATAGGTAAGCAATGATTCATAAACCTAATAAGATTAGTAGTAGCATGTACACTTGTCCACACACACAAAGGTCCTCAATAGTTTGGAACTACAACTAGGAAAACATCAAGCCTTCTGGCTCGGCTCAGGGAACGGGAGGACGCCTTGTCTCGTCATGAACTTCCTATAGTCACCCTGTATCTCCAGGCGATCTTCTATGTCACGGTTATTCGGGAGATTTCCTCCGTAGAAGATCCCCCCGAAGTCATGACATCACGCAATATGATTGCCCCAAACTGCTGCTGGATGCGATACATCTCTTGTCTAATATCTGAATCAGTGATCTTGTCCTTGGCTTCAGCCCACTGTTTGAGATGATCTGGCAGCGTAGAGTTCTGCTGGTCTAGTAGGAAGGCCCTCATGTGATGGAGTGCATAGTAGACTTCCTTCTTACTGCCTTCCGGCTACTTCACGCAGGGGAACTCCGTTATGTGGTTGAAGACGTTCCTGCCGAACTTCGCCTTCTTACGCTCGAAGGTGGTGCCTTCCGTCGAGCCATAGCTAGTGAGAGCATCATCCAGAACTTCCTTGATCTTGTCGTAGTTTTTCTTCTTTTGTAGACTCCCCGAGTCGAAATACGTGGCGTGCGAATGCTTCGGCGATAAGGAGATGAGCGTGCAGTGTTCATCTCTGTGCAAAAAAATTCAAATGGAATGTGTTGGAAAAAGAATAATGATAATCTAATAAAGCCAATTGATGGTGGCGAGTGAATAATACTTACTCAGGAAAGTAAGGCACGAAAATGTATTCCTTTGTATTGTTCTCCACGAAGATTATTTTTAGGTACAAGGCCACGAAACGTCGTTCAATGGAGCTTCCCAAGAAGCCGTCACGCATGTAGTAGGGGTACACTATAGCGATGCCCCGGTGTGTTCCCTCTAATGATCTGCATGGCCAGGCTGAGAGAAAACAGGCGAACCATGGTATAATGCAGCGGGTACAGGTGCAACATATTGAAGATGTCATCAAACCGCAGGAAGAACAGATCTGCGGGGGCATTGTCGAGGAATCCCAAGCCTGGTGGCACCTTAACCACGAATACCGGGTGCGAGAAATCTTTCTCCGCCAGAAGGCGTCTCTCTAGCGTCAGTACATCGTCATGCACACTCTTCAGTTCCGAACTGGCGAGCCTCCGCAAATTCTTAGGTAGCATGGGCTCATCCACCACATGAATCCTCCACATAATACCCTCGGGTCTTGGTGGCCCGTCCCGAAACCTGATCGGATTTGGAGTTGACGCCACCGGCTGGCTCGAGCTGCTATATTTTCTTTTCCTGGCCCTTTTTCCTTTTGGAGAGCGGGCATGCACCGCAATCCAAGTAGCGGCCACCCTGTGTAGTGTGTTAGGGATTAGAATAGAGGGCCGGTTGGCTGTATCAGTTGGCTCAGTGAAGGCGCAAGCTGGAGGCGTCTCTAGAGAACCAAACAGACGCTTGGTGATAGTGGGTTTCTCTGTGGGGCCACCAACTGGGTCTTCGTTGCTAAACTGAGTGTTGAAGAACTGATCATCGAAGTATTTGTAGTCCTCGGCGGATCCTACTCCATGTGCATATCATCAACATGATCATCTGACCCACCGCGTGGAGGTGACGGCGAGGGCGGTAAGGGGGCCTGGCCACCGCTTGTCGCTGGCACAATAGGCGGTGTTGTTGTCTGTGGCGTGATGGCCCCCGCCGTCCACAAACGAATCATGATCTTTGGCCATTGCAAGAATAAGCCGAAGAAACTTTTGAGGACAGCCGACTCTTCTTCATCCGCTCCTGGGGTTGAATGGGAGGTTCCAGGTTATCGCAGCCCCTTAGCATCCGACTAATTTTAACCCTGTGCATGCTATCTAGCATCGGCCTTGAGTGGAACGTGCGCTGCAAGGGTTGAACGATGGTACCCTTGGCAACATCCCTAAGCTCGTTTTTTACATAGCATAAGAGAGTGCAAGGAACATCCGTTTGCGCAAACCATGTACGGCGTCAGAGAGATGCCATAAGAGTAATAGATGGCGTGAAAGGCGGTAAAGCAATTTGTCTACCGTGATGGCGTCGAGATCGGCTAATGTCGAGGCACCGCATACGATGACGGGCATGCAAGAGACGGAGGGGCTGCTTGATGGCACGGTTTCGGACGCCGGTGTATTCTCCCTACCGGGTGCTTGGAGCTCTAGTGCCGCCGCGACGATGGCATGGGGAGTCACCAACATGTCCAGCGCCATGGTGATGGCAGGGGGAGTCACCAACACTTTCGGCACCGTGGTGCTAGCAGGCGGAGTCACGAACACATAATTCGCCTGATTCGTTGGTGCCGCGTTGTTCGAGTGGCTGCTGACCATGCTTGGAAACGGGCACGGCCCTGGTCAACCACCCGCACTCTAGTTTGCTATTGACTCCACCAAGGTAGGCAGGATGGACGTGAGGGTGATTGCCAGGTTATCTTGGACGATCGGCGGGATCCGCGCCACTTGTTCCTTAAGTTCTTGAACCTTGCGGTTTTCCTCCTTGCTCCTTCCCGACGGCGCCACACGCCTCCTCGGCGGTGGACCAAAATGATCCACCGAATTCTTATCCCCGAGGACGGCTAGACGGCCAGCCGACGATGGCTTCTTTGTAACTCGCGTGATTTTCTTGGCCCTGTTCATCGCCCTGTTAAAAGGGTTATCCCACCGGGTAGCTGCTGTCGACCCCTGGGATGAGGAACCCTATGATCCATGACTAGCAATAATTTACTCCTCCTCCAGAAGAAGTATTAGTGAATCATTTAGAAACCCGACTTCATCGATTAGAATGCAATAGAGTTGATCCGCGGTAATTAAATTACTTACCACAATTTCCTCGAATTCCTTCACCGCAGGATCCATGGTGAGTTGTTTGGTTTTTGGGTCCACATGGTAACGGGCCTTGATGAAGTTTCAAAGCTGCCCCTTTTCGAATTTCGCAAAGGGGTTAGCTATCCCCTTAGCTCTATACTCGTCGTCCTCCTTATCCCATTTGCCCTACGAGGTTCTGTATCCACCAGATCCGAGATGGTGGTGACCCATATTCATCGCCTGCAGCACCTTTCACCAATTACTCAAGGCATGGGCTCTTTCTGATTCTCACCAGTCCTTGAACTCCCGGTACTGATCTTCGGTGATCTGCGGGTCAATTTTCTGGATCTCCTCGAGACTTTTTCCTTCTTTATAGATCTTATTCTTTATCCGGGTTCTCACCAGTGCTCATCTTTGTGAGGGTGGATTTGTTTACTTCATTCCCATGATAATTTGTGTTCCGATACTCAGCGGGGAACTTGTATCTTACGTGCAACTTCTCGAAGAGGAGTGTGCGCAAGTGGTCATTATCTTTATGCCAGATATTCTCGGTGTGGATCGAGATGGTTATCCGGGTGATCGCCGCCACTTGCCCACCATACCCTCTGACGACAAGGTCGGGCACCAAAGGAACCCCTGTTGGGCTCACTTTGGTAATTTCCTCTCTAACGGCACCGACCGTGTTCGGGCGTCGTTCCTTTTGCTTCTTCTTCTTAGGAGGATTGCTACCACTCCCTGTGCCCTCGCCGCCATCAGTGGTTTCATCATCCGCCGTTCCTTCGTCTTATTCCTCCGCGTCTTCCATCTCATCGTCCTCGCTCTCTGAAGGATGGTATTGTTCATCGTCTTCTAGCCGCTGGGCTGCCTCCCAGAATGTCAATTGTTTATTCAGAGGTCTGACTTCTCCTTTAGCACTGATGCGCTTAGAACATCTAGCCACGTCGTTGTCACACATATTTGCACTAATAAAAAGCAAATAATTGGTTAGTAATAAAGTGCACGGAAAAATCCGGCATGACCTTTGGTAATTTTCTTAAACTAGGAGTGCCCGATTTATGCCGAAATGGAAGTTAATCAACATTCCAGCAAAAATCAGGACTCATTTCATACAAGAACCTGCATACATGTCATAAGAAAGTGCTTCATACAAGCACAGCCAGCACAACCAGTACATTACCAGCACAACAAGCACAAGATCATTACTAGGTGTATAAAAATAAATGGCCAGCACAGCCAGCAGCACATATAGTAGTAGTAGTAGCACATTAGTTTTTTGCTACTGAATCAGTCTGACTGTATCTAGAAAGATGCCTAGCATTACCAACATATAGTATTAGCAGCACAACTAGTAGCACATATAAAGATTGAAAGCAGCATGTATTGAATCACAGTGACCTTCACTTTTTGTCCTTTTTGGTTATTGCATACAAGAAACAGAATGACTAATGGTTGTAACCCAGGTGGTTGGAATTAGAGATGAATTGATTCCCTAATACTAGTAACCAGAGACAAATCTAAAGAAAAAGTAACCAGAGACAAGACTATCTGGGAAAAGACAATCCCTTGGTTAGGCTTTGTGTTTATAAATTAGAAATTCAAGAAATGCCTTAGTCATAATAAAATCTCTACCCTACTGCTACTAACTACTAACCTACGGCTACTAATCTATGGCTACTAACTACTAACCTACTGCTATACTAGTCTACTGCTACTAACTACTAACCTACTGCTACTAACTACTAGAGTACTGCTACTGCATAACCCTATCAGAACTAACAATTAGCAGTAAGTTGTATCTTGTGATACTGCTAGTGTCAACAATTGGTATCCATCAGTACACTAATCTACTGTTGGGAATATGCCCTAGAGGCAATCATGTATGATGAGTTTTCCCATTGTATTCATAAGGATATTAAGTAGTCCTTGTATGAACATCTGATGTGTATCATTGAATATGTGATTCGGTTGTGGAACTATGCATTCATGTTGTTTATACTAAATATCCTTGGTCATTGAGGTTGTGCTGGACACACGACTTAGACCAATGTGAAAGTTGGCTTGATGACTCGGTTCCACTTGTCATGGGCATGGAGATGCTATTCCAACTTACACAGATTCGGCTAAAGAGTTTAGCGAGTCGGATTGACCCATATTGAGGTACAACGAACTAGTTGTCATTTGTATATCTCAATCAATGTAATCCTTAGACCTGAGGTTGTTGCATAGTCCGAGTTGAGGATCACCGACTTAGGTTCTGTCAAACGCTGATCCGTAACTGGGCAATTATAAAGGCAGAGTTCGGGTCGACTGAGAATCAAGCTGCGTGATGTGAATAACCAAGATGGGATTTTGCCCCTCCACTCGGAGAGATATTCTCTGGGCCCTCTCGTGAGATATGATTCGGAAAGCATGTCCATGCACGACTCGGTTAAGTGTTAACCGAGGCGATCGACTAAGAGTTAGTCGGGTGAATCACTTATCTCGGATCGAGAAGAGAGTCGGACTATTTAAGGAATGACATATATTCGCCTATAGTCTGACAAGGTATATCGTGAGGCAAAAGGGACTCGGACGTAAGTCGCATTGGAAAGGCAAGTCGTCATGACTCTTTGGTACTTGGGAGTCGGCATGTTCTGCTAGGAGCCGATGCCGATTGATCGATTGTGAGTCGGACTCTAATCGTGTCCAAGTAACCATGAGCCTGCAGGGTCACACACTTAAGAGCGGGAGCAAGTTCGGATTGGATCCGAATCTGTAATCTGGTTGGGTTGGACCTAAACCAGATTAGGACTGAGTTAGTGAGTTGGACTCACGGTGACTAGTGTTATATGGGCTTTAGTGAATGGGTCGCGCGAGCAGAACCCACGTTCACTCCCTATATATAGTGGAGCACTGTAACCCAGAAAGGTTAATCGTTGTTCGGTTAGGTCATTCCATGTGTTGGAAACCCTAGCTCCACAGCAGTCCAGCCGTCGTAACGAACCTAGCAGTTCGCCGCCGGTGCTCCTCCTTGTACGTGTGGATACCAGCAGAGGTGCTGTGCGATCAGCACCAGGACGATCGGATCGTGAGGACTGCACTGCATCAACTGACGCGCTTCATCAGTAATCCGCAACCGCGCGTCTAGTGGTAAACCTCGTGGCCTTCTACCTCAGCTAGATCTTGGGATCACCACGTTAGAGAAAAAAGTTTTGTTTTATCTCTGCGTGGCCCATCATCTACAGCATAACCCTATCAGAACTACTAACTACTAAACAAAAACAGCCGAAACTTGCACTGTCTATTATTTTGAACGACCAAAATTGAGAGCAGCTTTGCATTTGCTACTCCCTTTAGTTTGGTGATTGCTATGTGGATAGAGAACCCTTTTCCAGGCGCCTGCTTATCCCCCTTTTAAGTTTAGGGCCTTGTTTTATGGGTTGTGCCCTAATTAGGCAGGGCAGTTGAAGGAGATCCCTCCGAGCACCACAAGATTTTATAGTTAATCAGTACACATTCTCCAATGGATATTAGTTAAAGTATATCTAGTTGGCTAGTCACTTTTGTGTGTTGCTTCTACACTGTTCCAAAATGAATTAATTACTGTTTACATGAGTTTGTGGAAACAATCTGCCTCAGATATAAAGATATTAAAACAACATGCATGTATATGTTCCACTTAAACCTGATTAACAAACTCACTTGTAAACCTGATAAACAAACTAACTTGTAATCCATCTACCGAGGCCAACTTGTTTCAGTAATGCTCCCTACACAAAATTTATAAGCTCATCTAAACCATGGCCTAATCTGAACCCTAACCCAGCCTAACCCTAACCCTAATCTGAACCCTAACCATGGTCTGCAGAGAGAGGGGAGAGAGGGAGAGAATGAGAGAGGGGAGGGGCGGCGCTCACCTCAGAGATGAGGACAACGATGACGGGTGGACGATGGCGGGCTCCTCCACAGACTCCTCCTCCTCTATCGGACGCGCACGAGCCTCCTCCTCCTCAGATCGAGCTGCGTGTGCGGGCCTCCTCCTCCACGGCCTCCTCCTCGAGCGGCGGCGGCTGGCAGGGCTCAGGCTCCTCCTCCTCCACGGCATCCTCTTCGAGCGGCGGCGGATTGAGAGCACGGCGGAAGGACTCAGACTTGGGCTTGATGCGGTGTCTGATCGAGCTGGGGATGAGAGAGGCGGACGTGGCACGGTTTACTAGTCATACCCAGACCCGTAGCGCACTTGGCCAGGGTGCGCTACGCCTAACTGGGTACGACTAGTCACATAAGAGGGCGGCCACCCCTCTAGTTAACACTACCACTGCCCTATCCCACTGTTTTTGCCCACTGCTCTATTCTAAGCCTAAATATTAATTTGTCCATGAATATTACAATATTTTTTGACCACGCGTTTTACAATATTTTTTGAGCTAGCGTTTTACAATCTTTTTTCCCTTGTTTGTCGCGGTTGAATAATTTAGCCCCGGCACTTTAATGTTTATTCTTTCGAACGGGCTACCTTTTTTTGGTAGGTTTGTCCTTTTTCTTCTTGTGATGTATGTTGCTGCATCATAGTCGTCGTCATCTTCAATCTTTGGATCGTCGTACTGGTCGAAGTCTTGCTCGTTGGCGATTCCATCCATTCCTATGATGTTTCTTTTTCCTCTCCTCACGATAACACGGCTAGGCTTTGTCGGGTCGGTAATGAAAAAACATTGGTCCACTTTGCTAGCCAATACACACGGTTCATTTTTCACGGCCACGTTCGCACCGGCAACCATGGATTTGGCTTCTTCGGGTATAACCATGGTTGTGAAATACCGGTCTTATCTTTAGACGCTCTTTGCCCATCTGACATGGAACATCGGCATCTTTTCTCCACAGTAGTCGAACTCCCAGATCTCCTCAATCCTTCCGTAGAATCTTCCTTCACGTTGTCATCGGTGTAGAATTCTAATGTTACACCTGAGTTCTGATAATCACACTTGTTTTCGTTTTCCTCCATGTAGAATGTGTATCCGTTGGTATCATACGCCTGATAGGAAACCAGGTTTTACATGGGTCCCTACGACAAGGAGAATATGATCTTTTCCGTGTCAGAAGAATGCGATTGCGAGGGATTATCAAGGAGAGTCTGCCTAAACCAACCCATGAAATCTGAGTTGTGCTCTTTGATTATTTCTCCCTGCGTCCTCTGTATGCCCCGGTCACTATACTTCCTCTCGATTAACCTTTTGTGCTTTTGTACCCAAGGATCGACCAGTTCTAAATGATGTAGCACGACGAGGTTTGCTCGATCAAAGTTTGCGTGTCGACAATCAAAGTTTGCATGCAGTACGCAACGACCCTCTCGGTGACCAGATCTGTCGATCTTGCCAAGGTGCCTGTTGACGGGAAGACCGCGAGGGTTCTTGATGTCTAGATAATTCATGCAGAAAGAGATGCACTCTTTGGCCAGAAAGCCCTTGGCTATGCTTCCATCTGGATGGTACCTATTGTGAACGTATCCTTTGATGTGCTCGTTCATCCTTTTTGAATGCCATCATGCTGCGGAGGAACATCGGCCCAAGTTGGACGATGTCCTCCATGAAATGGACTAGAAGATGCACCATAATGTCGAAGAATGCGGGCGGGAAGTACACCTCAAGCTCACATAGTATCACCACGATCTCGTCCTGTAGCCTCCCGAGATGATTCACGCCAATCAACTTTCTAGAGATCACGTCGAAAAACTTGCAGAGGCCAAACAACGTTTCATGGGTGTGCTCGTCCATTATCCCTCTTAGTGCATCTGGAAGTACCTGCATCATTTGCACGGCATGAGCATGGTTTTAGAAGACCCTGGATCTTTCTCTAGTTGGAGATAGCTTGTGTTATTCATGCACCTAACACATGCGGAGAATCCTTGGATAACCTTCCCCGAGATATACCCTCAACCTAGATAGTCTTGCACCGTAGTGACCAACGCGGCTCTCATATTGAAATAATCTTGTGCGACGGCATAGTAAGTGTTGGCTCCAGATTCCCATAATGTTGCTAGCTCCTCTTTCAACAGCCCGAGATACAGATTGATGTCGGTACTAGGTTGTTTCGTCCCTTGAATTAGCATACTCATTTGTATGTATGTACTTCTTCTTCATTCACAACCATGGAGGGACGTTGTACATCCATACAAACACGGGCCAAGTGCAGTGCGTGCTGCTCTGGCTACCGAACGGATCGAGTCCATCGGTGCCTGCACCAAGCCTGATGTTCCTCAAATCTCCACCGAATTCTGGGAATTCGAGGTCCAACGCTTTCCACTGGCTAGCATCTAAAGGGTGCATCAGCAGCTCGTCCTTTTCGGGGTCATCATTATCTCCTGGCTTCTTCCTTTCCGCATATCATCACATGAGCTACGCTTCCTTAGGGTCCGCGAAATAGCGCTGTAGACGAGGTTCTTTTCGAGGTTCTTTCCGTGATAGGAAAGTACCATACCACTTTTCTAGGTTCTTTCTTCCCTTTCTTGTATCGACGCATGCCGCACACCGGACATGTGGTTTTCTCCGCGTCCTCGCCCCAATAAATGATGTTATCATTGATGCATACGTGGTATCTAACGTGTGTTAGATCGAGAGGACAACCAATTTTATTGGAGTCCTCGGTACTAGTTGGACACGTGTTCCCCTTCGGGAGACGATCGTGCCAGAATGCCATCATATCGTCGAAGCTTGCGTCGCTCAATTTGTGTTTTGCCTTCATATCCATAGCCTTGAGCGTTACATTCAACCGGGTATCATCGGGCCTGCATCCTTCATACAATGGATTAACCGCGTCTTAATCAAGTTGCACAATCTTGGCTTTCTCTCTAGCGGCAGCCCTGGCATTACTTGTCTGCTTGAGAAGCAGCTCTTGCACATAAGGGTCCCGCACCCATCCTGACGTTGTTCCATCGTTGTCTGCTCCTCCGCCATCTAGATCATCATCATCCCAGTCTGCTTCCGCACCTTCACCATCTCCAGGAGACTCTTCATCATCTCGCCCGTCCTCGCCGTGATGATCATCGTCATGTTGTTCACCTTCACCGTCTTCATCATCTCCGTCCTCCCAGAGCAGGTGCGCATGTAGATGCCCGGAATCTAGGTTGATCAACCATTTGAGTTTGCATCTTCTGCATGGACATCTTATCTCTGTCTTGTTATTTCGTATAATGTCGGCCGTCGCACATTTCAAAAATCTAGCCACAATGCCTTCGCTCATTACGAGGACCATTTTTGCCTGTGCGGTGTACACAGTACAATTAGAAGGTTATTAGAACCACATAATCAATGCATGCATGCAATGGTCGATAAAAAAATTCGGCATGACCTATCCTAAAATAAGGACCTTTGCGAAATGCCAAAGTCTAGCCAAAATGGAAATGAATCAACATTTTGGCAAAACAAATGGAAACTCATTCACACACAAACACAAGAGAGAGAGACCGATCCATACACATGAACATATCATCCTCTCCATACACACATGCATGAGCATCGATCCTCTCCATACACACATGCATGAGCATGGATCCTCTCCATATACAGACACATGAGCATCGATCCTCTCCATACACATATGAGCATTGATCCTCTACATAGATATGAGAATATCATCCATATACACATGAACACATCCTTACATGGACAACTTACCGAGATGAGAGACCGATCGAGAAGATGGAAAGGAGAGGTGCGCGTGAGATCGACCAAGAGGATGGCGTGTCCGGAAGGAGAGCTTCCCCTATTATGTATGTAACATCCAAGGCAAGTTCTACATGCTAAAATGGTGAATGAGTGGAGAAATTGAGGTGGGAAGGAGGAAGGTCCCGACTAGATCTAAGGAGAAATAAGGAGGGGAAAGTGAAGTGTGGGTGGTGGATAGTCACATGTGCATAAAGTGGAGCTGCCAAAAAAAATGGTCAACACATCCGTGGAGCACATGCCCTAGTGCGCCATAGGCATTAATAACAACCATGGTGCACATGCCAGGAGTGCGCCACGGATGTGTTTGCCCATTTACGGAGCAAAGGGGGCTTAACTTAGGCATAGCGCACTTGCCTCATGTGTGCTACGGCTATCCCTAACAACTGTAGCGCACTTACCCCATGTGCGCTACGGGTATGTGGCATGCGGCCAGCAGGCCCCTAGCCCACACATATCTGTGGTGCACTAAGACAACGTGCACGAAGGTTGTTCTAGTTACTAGTAGGGCACTACCCACTGGTGAGCCACGCCTGTTTTACCCGTGGGGCACTTCAACCCCGTGAGCCACGGATGTGTGGATTACATATAGACCTTTTCCTAGTAGTGTGTTGCTCTCCATATGGTACTTCGTGGAGGCCAGGCCCTAGGCCAGGTGAAGTAGTGTTTCCCGCGCCGCCTAGATTTTCTTGGCCGGCTCCTCCGGGTATTCGCCCAGATTGACCGGACCGAGGAACTCCTTGATGACTTCTTCAACTACGCCTTTCCCATGCAAGGGGTGGACGTGCCGGCTGCGTCTCTAGTGCGCTCGTGGGCGGGTCGACGGTTGTGGCCTGAGCCAGCCACCATCACTTCCACGCTGCGAGGTGCGAGTCGGTGAAGGAGAGGTGCGACGGTGGTGACGTAGACTGGCAGGTCACCAAACAGAAAAATAGAGATGCCTGCCGTAAAAGTTGAACGAGCAAAGCAACGGCTTTGTCAATGATGCAATCGAACTTGCCCAGGGTGAGCATGAGGCCGGAGGCCACAAGCTCGCCAGATGAAATGCGGGGTCCCATGCGGAACGTGACTCCGGTCAGCGCTATCTCTAGCCCCACGGTGGGCGCCAACTGTCGTCGGTGTGGAAATGGTAGTGCCTGTTCAAGATAGATGGAGGTGTGGGAGCGAACCGGGAAGCGAACGACGGCGTCCGCATGCTGGATTGGGCCCAAGCAAGCGTCAGGGACATAAGAAGTATCCAGGTTTGGGGCCCTCGTTGTGATTTAACACCCCTACTTCTGCTGATCTATCTATCGCGATGAACACCAAGAACTACAAATGCTCCTTGAGATTTATCAATGTGTGCTAGATATAATATGAGAGACGAAACCTTCCTACGTTTCCCCTACCACCCCTTATATTGGTCGAGGCGGCATGGGAAACGACCTGGCCAACTGGCGGGTCCAATAGGCGGGCCCCATCCGGCTATGTCATCTACAGTATCCGGCATGGCGGGAGTGTACCACAGTGATATCCATGCCGCATATGCGAGCTACAGTGGCCGTCGTGCGAGTACTTGAGCATAGTACCCCCTACTGAACACTATTACAGCTATCATTGGCAAAGTCCATGGTATAAGCCGGGTGTCTTGGTCTTCTCCCCGTATTGTCCGCCGTCCATGGCGTACGGCGTACTGTACCCTGCGTCATCTTATACTCCGTCTGTCCTAGCTATATGGCTAGGTCCTCCTAGCTGGCTGTTTTCCTTGTCCGTCTAGTTTGATTATCCGGCTAGGTTATCCTAGCCAGCTAACCGTCTTGCCTTTCTTGCTCTATCCGGCTGGTTGGTTTGCGGGTTTGCTCTGCGTCTGGCCTTCTCTTTAACCTCCCTTTGAGTTTTACATCCGGATGGGATCAGCCGGCTGGCAGTTACATTGCCCCTGAATCTTGTCTGGTTACCCTACCCGAGGGACCCCTGACAACTTGTATTTACAAGAAAGTGAGTGGGAGCTTTGTAGAATTACTAGTACTATATGTTGATGAAATATTGTTGATGGTAATGAGATAGAACTTCTTGAAAGTGTCAAAGGCTATTTGAATAATAGTTTTTCAAATGAAGGATCTTGGCGAAGCATCATACATCATATGCATCAAGATTTATAGAGATAGATCAAGACACTTAATAGCGCTTTCACAAAGTACATACCTAGACAAGGTTCTAAAGAGATTTAGAATGGAAGAAAGCAATAAAGGGTTCTTGCGCATGTTTCCAGGTAAGACCTTGAGTAAAACTCAAAGTACAGCCACAGAAGAAGATAGAGAAAGGATGACTAAAATCCCCTATGCCTCGGCCATAGGTTCTATCATGTATGCCATGCTATGTACGAGACCGGATATCGAACATGATGTTAGTTTGACCAACAAATATCAAAGTGATCCTAGAGTGGAACACTGGACAGTGGTCAAAAATATCCTAAAGTACGTAAAGAAGACTAAGGATATGGTTCTTTAATATGGAGGTGACGAAGAGCTCGTTGTAAATGGTTACATCGATGATAGTTGGAACATCGATCCGGATGACTGTAAGTCACAGTCTGGATACGTATTTATTTTGAATGGTGCAGAAGTGAGCTAGAGGAGTTCCAAGCAAAGCGTTGTGGCAAAATCTTCAACTAAATCGGATTACATAGCTTCTTCGAAGGCTTCACAAGAAGCGATTTGGATGAAGGAGTTCATTACTGAGCTTGGTGTGGTTCCTAGTGCATTAGACCCGATGGCCATCTATTGTGACAACATGAGTACCATAGCCAATGCACAGGAGCCAAGGTCACACAAGAAGCTGAAGCACATAAAGCTACGTTTTCATTCGATTCACAAGTATGTCCAAGATGGTGACATAAATATTTGCAAAGTATGCACATATCTGCATGTGGCAGATCCATTGACTACACCTCTCCCTAGAGAAAAACATGACCAACACCAGAACATCATCGGTGTTAGGTATATTACCATGTAATATAGATTATTGACTCTAGTGCAAGTGGGAGACTGTAGGAGATATGCCCAAGAGGCAATAATAAAGTGGTTATTATTATATATTTATGTTTATGATAAATGTTTACATCCCATGCTATAATTGTATTAACAGGAAACATTAATACTTGTGTGTTTTGTAAACATAAAAGAGTCCCTAGTAAGCCTCTTGTTAAACTAGCTTCTTGATTAACAAATGATCATCGTTTCCTGACCATGGACATTGGATGTTATTAATAACAAGATCATATCATTAGGATAATGATGTGATGGACACACACCCATAGTAAGCTTAGCATAAGATCAAGTCATTGAGTTTGTTTTGCTACAATCTTTGAAATACATAGTAACCTAATCCTTCGACCATGAGATCGTGTTAATCACCATCACCGGATGAGTGCTTTGATGACATCAAACACCACTTCCATAACTGGGTGGTTATGAAGGTGACATTGGCTATTCTGGAAGTATGTGTTAGGCACTGGAAGCGGAATTGCCCCAAGTACCTGGTGTCGTGCTGTTGGGATTCCGAGAGGATCTACTACCTCCGCTGCCTGCTAGAACGGGGAGAGGAAGGTCTTCATTGACTCCGTACATGTGACCGACTGCGGAAGCGCTGCCGGAATGTAGCACTGGAAGGATGTTCATCGCGATATTGAGATCGGCAAGTGATCGACTACATCAACCACGAGATACGATCTTGTTAACACTTTGTATCTATGAGGGTTAGTTCTATCCTATCTCGTTGCACCTATCTCGTAGATTAGATCTTGTCTTTTCCATAGATTGGATCTTGGATTTATGTGTTCTTGCGGTATAATTTTTTTCTTTTCAATGCATCAAATCCTACAAGGTGTACGAAGCATGGCATGTTGTTGTACTCCTCGTACGTTTGGGGAACGTGGGACGCTGCCGAGGTAGTTTCACTACAATGCTGTTGCCCACAACCAGACCTCTGGACTCGGCCACGCTATCCGCCATCACCTCTACCTGCAAACGTCATGTTGAACATATCGGAAGCTGACTTTTCTTATGGTGGATTATTCCGCTTATTGTTGTTGTTCGTCTTGGATAGGGTTGGAATGGCAATTGCCGACAAGGAGCCGCAAGCATAACTCACTAGATAATGAGATCATCTAATTGAGATATAGCTTGTGATTGTCCTATAGACGCTTCAACTTATGCCGGATAAAGGTGCCCTTTTCCAAACCATTGAGGTAGGCGGCCATCGGTTTGATTGTGCACTCCCGTGCATGAGTTTTTCATATATAGCCAGCAGGAGAGGTAGGCTTGAGATGTCTCGTCCTTTTATTGGACGCACTGTTGCAGATCGCCGACCATGCAGGGACATTTATACGTACATTCGAAATTCTTGGTGAATGCTTCATGCATGTCAAACCAATTTCATATGGAGTTCTCCGGCAAGTCGTCGATCCATTGGCATGCAATGCCCGTCAACATCAGTGGGAGGTATTTTATGGCGACGTTGGGGTTTCCCTCGGCGATATCGACCGCTTCTATGTAATCCTACAACCATGTAGCTGGCCTGGTAGTGCCGTCATAGGGCTTGGTCGTCTTATCAATCCAAAAACCCATGGGGTAAGTTGTGGCCCGTATCACAAGGCCAAAACAATGTGTTCCCAAGTATTGTCCTTCTCGGGCCTCCTGGATCTTGTTCAATCACGAACGTGCGTCGTATGGCTTCGGGCTTGATTTTTTCTTGTTGCCGCCACGGGAAGGGATGCGTGAGCGACGTGTTCATCCTCTGCCATGGTAGGTGATAGGGGGAGACGAAGGCAGAGGTGGAGATGGGTTAGACCTATTTATATTGCTCTCCTACGACTCCTCACGTCCGTCGCGGTTGCTTGTCGGACATGTAGGGTCTTGGTGCGACCTGCTCCTACGGCCTTGTTTGCCACTGTGCTCTCCGCCATGACGAGGCTACTCCACCTTGTTGCGGATGATGATGCCTCCTTGGGGGCGTCTACATGGAGTCATGCTGATGCAATGGTGAGCTTTTGGGTCTTTGTGATACCGGGAAGATTGAGGCGGTGGGGTTGAGCGACGAGGGTGAGACTTGCCTCCATGGTCGAAAGATATAGGAATAGCATCATCCTTGTTTTGTGCATTCCCCCGTCTTAGTTCTGATGAACCTGTTTGAGATCCGACATCGCGTGGGGATCCTTCCCTAGGCTGCTTGGGTGTGCTAGACTGGAAATATGCAAGGTCAGACTCGAGCCTCCGAGAGGTGGGCCTTTCCCGTTGTATGACCATACTGGCAACAAGGTCATCGACCTGTTCCACAGTCGGATCTATCCTGATCCAGTAGAGTCTTGGCGATGGCAAAGTTGAGGGCGGGTGTCGGCATGACTTGCTTTCCATCCTTTCAAATGTATGGATTATCTTGTGTCGGCTTCGAAGGATCCCACCCCAAGTTGTGTCGTACGACAGGGTCATTGATGAATTGAGGTAGAGCTTTTTTGGCCTTCTGCTACTTGAGAAGAGTCTTGTATTCGGCATCCATGTCTCTAGCCGCCTCGATCGATTTCTGCGCCTTGGCCAATCTCGATCCAACTTTGCGCCTTGCTCCAGGATGGCCTGCGCCTCCTCCAGTAGTTGCTGGCCCTTCTTGTCGAGCTGGACATCATTCTGTATATGGGCCACGGTCATAGGCTCGACGAGAAAATTATCGTACATCCCTCTATCAGCTGGAGTGATTTGGGCCACCACGGATGTAGATGGCGGAAGCGGCAGATTTAGAGGATTAGCGCTGGTACGACCAGTGGCAAATTCCTATGGCTGCTGCACTGGGATAGCCGGAGGGGGAATGGCCTTTGCCTGAACATTGTCGGCATCGTTATATAGTCCCTTACCATTGTCCGGTGCTTTCGGCGGAGGTGCTCCAGTGTGTTCTTCTTCCATCACACTCCCGATTGTGACGAATACCTGACGGGATGTGACGGCCTTGTCGAAGATGGTTTAGGGTCTCAGGGTTTTCACCCTCTCTCTGAATGCAGTGGGCCAGATCGAAGATGGTTACCATGCCGATGAAGTGTGATCGCTGCTTTCCAGATGCACGGGCTAACCCGACGGATTTGAAGTGATCTTCCACCATTATATCCTGCACAGGGGCGGTTTGGGTGGGCCTTGAATTTTTCTTATCTAAGCCAGAAAACTCCAAAGAGTGGTCTGAGTTTGATCCTTCCATGAAATTTCCTGCCCGTAGGTGGTCCATGTGGGCCTTGATGATCCTCCGAGTTCCAGGGAACGAGTGCCCGAGTCGGTTTCACCGTTGAAGAGGTGGATGTCCCAAATTTGTACAATCAAGCAATGAGAGACGATCGGAATGTTGTCGGAGAAGAGAACGCGACCGATATCTACAGTTTTGCCGATTCCCGCGAAGAGCTTGGACCTCGCCCACTGTAGAGCTTGAAGCGCCTCTTGCCCCATGGTGGGCGCCAACTGTTGTAGTATTTCCGACGAGTACACCATGAAGGGGTCCTCATAGTGCATGTTTAGAGACATGGGGGAAAGCGGTAAGTTGGCAGGTACGAGGTAAAAAATATTACCCAGATTCAGCTCCCACGATAGTGGCGGAACCCTACTCCAGCTGTAAATCAATATAAGGGCAATACGCCGAGTTACAGAGATTGGTTGGCTGTGCGAGGTGTAGAGTTGAATCGTATGAGTTGTTTCCCGAAAGGATCCCAGAGGTCCAGCTTATAAGGACACCAGATCCTAGGGTTACAGGGAAAAGTCCAAGACGGACAGGTTATAGAGTCCTACACTAGCACCAACTAGTCTATGTGAGTTTATCTCCAAGGCTCCGAGTATGTCTGTGACTCTATGGTAGCCTTCCTTTATTCAACATGGTCCTGTCTTCTAGATCCATCTAACTGGGCCACCCAACAGGCCATGGGTCTTGCTACTAACTATGGGCCACCCGGGTTATCTAGATTAGAGACATGCTATGGCGATACCAATTTAGCAGATTCCCAACATCGGCAAGGACGATGTACTCGGACATCAACGTCGGCCGCTTCATTAGCGAAACCAGCCGGCGACCAAGCCAGCAGTTGAAGAGGTTCACCATCTTCAACCCATCCTCCTCCAGCTTGGTCATTTGGATGATCATCTCCGTGACCACCATTCTCTGTGACCATACCAGCTCCTTCACTGACAGCCACCCGTGCCACACTCTGCTCCGAGGTGTACGCCGGAATCGCTATCTACCTAGTGGGAGTCGACTCCTTGACGTAAAACCACACCTTCCTCCAGGCACTGCCTGCTTTATTTGGTATCATTATCTTCAAGAAACTGGCGTCGGTCTTCACTTGAAATGTGATACCTCCAGTCGCCAACAGGGGCCTTTCTCTCCCTCGCGACTTGCTTGGCCATGAAACAGCTCGATCTAGAGAGGGAAGTAGGAGTTGCACCCTAGATATGATTCGCAGAACACGATACAGACCATGATATACTCGATACTATGAGGACCTAGATCGGAGTGCTTGATCCAATAAAAGTAGAGGAAGCGCATGAAGAAGAGAGAAGTGGGAAATCCTAGGCCATGCTCTAGGTGGCCCATGAACGAGATGAACTCACCAGGCCACGGATTAGGCTCGCTCTTGCCGGCTGGGAAGCTTTCCAGTTACCCTTGGTGAGGATCCCTACATCCTCGAAAGGCTGTTGGGTGGCTTTGGTGCACTTATACTTGGACTAGGAAGGAGTCATGGTGGCGGACTCGGTGAGATCTGAAGGATTTGAGCGGAGGCTAATGCGAATGGAGAAGAAAGCCAGCGCGGGAAAAAACATAAGGAGGTCTTCATTCCCCACCATCGTTCGCCATTTAAAGCGCCATGTCTCCAGTAATCGTGGGATTAGCCGCTACTTTGCACGGTAAAAACGTTTGGGTTACCGTTAGGAGGTAACTAACTGCTATTTTGACTGAGCTGACGGTCCAACTTCGGTAAAATTGACCATTCTCCTTAGTTGTTCGCCTACATTGACCGGTACTCCATTCGCATGAGTCTTTCGTTCACTCCACTCGGTTAAAGCTACATCTTCGACCGTGATCGAACACAAATGATTCACCAAAAGCTGAGAAAAACGATTCGCCAAAAGCTGAAGACTGTGACTAAAGATAAAAGCTTTCCCTTCATTGGAAGAGTTCATCACTAGTTCGACTGGGCGTCCAAGCGGACTCTCCTACTCCGACCACCAAGTTGACTACTATGCCAAACCCCTAATGCACTCGGGGACTACATATGGGGGAATGCCAATCCAGGTATCCCCAGAGGCAGGAAGCGACTGGCGCAGGATAATGTCGACTAGGCCCGCAATGCCGGCGACTAGAAAGAAGGCTTCGAAAAAGACCGGTGATTGGACACGAAGGACCAAGATCTTTGTTAGGCCCAGTCAAATTAGGTCAAAACCCCTAAACCCATTGCTGATTCGGTTGGGATCCTATAAAACCATAGCTAGGCACCCCTATAAAAGCCTCCCTAGGGTTCCCTTTGTACTCACGAGCTATTAGCTACCCCATACAAGCAACTTGCCACCCTGACGCCGATGTCCCTGCCTTTGTAATTCACCCACCATCAATACAAGCAAGTAGGAACTAGGTCTTTAACCTATGGAGGTGCAAACCTAGGTAAACCATGTGTCTCGCTCCCGATCTCGATCTGCAGATGGCTACTCGCTCTTTCCCTTCTTCGAATCAATCGCTACCCCTGGTAGCGAGTGTTGTGGCCATTCCCACGACAGCTGAAGCCAATTGGTAAATTGGCCAATAAATGCTCTCTAGTATTTCATAAAAATAAGCCCTTTTCGGCACCAAAAAAATGGGAAATGGATTTTCCGTGTAGATAATGTGAAAACTTCATGAAGCAACACTGTTTGCCATCACAAGATGAACGCATGTGCGGAATATGGGCGCATTAAAGAAAACTATGCCATGGTTGTGGACATGACTTAGCTCATTTTCATTGAAAGCCATGAATCCTCGAAGGCGGTAGGCGATTTCAATGAACACTTTTTTAGAATAATCCTCATATGCCATGTTTCTTATTTTTTTATGAAACTAGGAAACATAAATGACAATGTGCGAAGGTTTTACATTTTTTGAATTATATTTGAATTTTTTAGGATGGTTTTGAAATTCGGCCAAGACCACGGCAGTTAGGGTTTCTGGCTATATGTCGGGTATTGCTAATCTCTTGTTGGATCTCTGAATAAATGCCATGTTTTCTACCTGGAAATGATTTTTTGAAAAACCCCCGAGAGATCGATGAGGTAGATCCAGGCTAAATTTGAGCACCCTCTAGCTAGACCGACAGAAACTTGATTATATTGCGGGGTTGCGCCGAGAGGTTATAGCTGAGGCCAATTGGTGAATTGGCCACTAATATCTCTCTATTATTTAATAAAAATGGGGTGATGCATTTTCACATCACATCATTGGTGGCTGCTTCCCGAAATAATCCCTTTTCGGCATCGGGAAAATGGAAAATGCATTTTCCATGCATAGAATATGAAAAATTTATGAAGCAACATTGTTTTCCATCCCAAGATACACACATGTGCAAAATATGGGAGCAGTAAAGCAAACTACGCCATGGTTGTGGTCATGACGTAGCTTATTTTCCTTGAAAGCCATGAATCCTTTAAGACGGTAGGTGATTTTGGAGAACACTTTTTTATAATAATGCTCATATGGCTTGTTTGTTAATTTTGCATGCAACTAGGCAACATAAAATGCCAATGTGTGAAGGTTTCACATTTTTTGAATTTTTTAGGCCGGTTTCGAAATTCAGCCGAGACCACGACAGTTAGGGTTCTTGTCTATGTGTAGGGTCTTGCTAATATCTTGTTAAACTCTGAATAAATACCATGTTTCATAGCTGGAAATGATTTTTTGAAAAATTCCTGAGAGAGCTACGAGGTAGCTCTAGGCTAAACTTGAGCCCCTCCAGTTATACCGACAAAAGTTGTTTATATCGCAGGGGTTGCACTGAGAGATTCTAGCTGAAGCCAATTGGTGAATTGGCCACTAAATGCTCTCTAGTATTTAATAAAAATGGGGTGATGCATTTTCACATCACATCCTTGGTGGCTGCTTCACAAAGTAAGCCCTTTTCGGCACCGGAAAAATGGGAAATGCATTTTTCGTGTAGATAATGTGAAAACTTTATGAAGCAAAATTGTTTTACATCACAAGATACACTCATGTGTGGAATATGGGCGCATTAAAGAAAACTATTCCATGGTTGTGGACATGACTTAGCTCATTTGCCTTGAAAGCCATGAATCCTCGGAGGCTGTACGTGATTTCTATGAACACTTTTTTAGAATGATCCTCATATGTCATGTTTCTTATTTTTGCTTGAAACTAGGAAACATAAAATGACAATGTGTGAAGGTTTCATGTTTTTTAAATTTTTTTTGAAATTTTTAGGACAGTTTTTAAATTCGGCCGAGAACACAGCAGTTAGGGTTTCTGGCTATATGTCGTTCCTTGCTAATATCTTGTTGGATCTCTGAATAAATGCCATGTTTTGTACCTAGAAATGATTTTTTGGAAAATTCCCGAGAGAGCTACGAGGTAGCTCCAGGCTAAATTTGAGCCCCTCTAGCTAGACCGGCAGAAACTTGTTCATATCACGGGGGTTGCGCCAAGAGGTTCTAGCTGAAGCGAATTGGTGAATTGGCCACTAATAGCTCTCTATTATTTAATAAAAATGTGGTAATGCATTTTCACATCACATCTTTGGTGGCTACTTCACAAAGTAAACCCTTTTTGGCACCGGGAACGTGTCAAATGGATTTTTCGTGCATAGATTGGGAAAACTTTATGAAGCAACATTGTTTGCCATCACAAGGTACACACATGTGCAGAATATGGGCGCAGTAAAGAAAACTATGTCATGGTTGTGGTCATGACCAAGCTCATTTTCCATGAAAGCCATGAATCCTCGAAGACGGTAGGTCATTTTTGTCGACACTTTTTTAGAATAATCCTCACATGCCATGTTTATTATTTTTGCATGCAACTAGGAAACATAAAATGACAATGTGTGAATGTTTCACTTTTTTGAATTTGTTTTAGAATTCTTGAGGTCAGTTTCGAAGTTCGGCCTAGATCTCGGTACTTAGGGTCCCTGGCTATGTGTTGGGTCATAATAATCTCTTGTTGCCAGGAAAATATTTTTTGGGAAATTCCCGAGAGAACTACGAGGTAGCTCTAGGCTAAATTTGAGCCTCCCAAGCTAGAATGGCGGAAACTTTTTTATATCACAGGGGTGGCGCCGAAAGGTTCTAGAGGAAGCCAATTGGTGAATTGGCCACTAAATGCACTCTAGTATTTAATAAAAATGGGGTGGTGCATTTTCACATCAGATTCTTGGTGGCATCTTCACAAAATAAACCCTTTTTGCACCGGGAAAATGAAAAATGGATTTTCCATGCAGAGAATGTGAAAACTTCATGAAGCAACATTCTTTGCCATCACAAGATACACGCATGTGCAGAATATTCGCGCATTAAAAAACTATACCATGGTTGTGGTCATGATCTAGCTCACTTGCCTTGAAAGCTATGAATCCTTGAAGGCGGTGGTGATTTCTGTGATCACTTTTTTAGAATAATCCTCGTATTCAATGTTTGTTATTTTTGCATGCAACTAGGCAACATAAAATGACAATGTGCAAAGGTTTCACTTTTTTGATTTGTTTTTGAATTTTTGAGGCTTGTTTCGAAATTCGGCTGAGACCGTGGCAGTTAGGGTTCTTAGCTATGAGCCAGGTCTTGCTAATATATTGTTCGATATCTGAAGAAATGCCATGTTTTATACTTGGAAATGATTTTTTGCAAAATTTCACAGAGAGCTACGAGGTAGCTCCAGGATAAATAACAACCCCCTCTAGCCGAATTTTCCATGCAGAGAATGTGAAAACTTCATGAAGAGACGTTGTTTGCCATCACAAAATACACGCGTTTGGGAATATGGGCACATTAAAGTAAACTATGCCATGGTTATGGTCATGACCTAGATAATTTTCCTTGAAAGCCATGAATCCTCGAAGGCTGTAGGTGATTTCTATGAATGTTTTTTTAGAATAATCATCATATGCCATATTTGTTATATTTTGCATGCAACTAGGCAACATAAAATGACAATGTGCGAATGTTTCACTTTTTGATTTTTTGAGGCTAGTTTCGAAGTTCGGCTGAGACCTCAGTAGTTAGGGTTCCTGGCTATGTTCCGGGTCTTTCTAATATCTTGTTAGCTCTCTAAAGAAATGACATGTTTTGTACCTGGAAATGATTTTTGGAAAATTTCAGAGAGAGCTATGAGGTAGCTCTAGGCTAAATTTTAGCCCCCTCCATCTAGACTAGCAGAAACCTGTTTATATCGCGGGTTTGCGTCGAGAGGTTCTAGTTGAAGCCAATTGGTGAATTTGCCACTAAATGCTCTCAAGTATTTAGTAAAAATGGGGTGATGCATTTTCACATCACATCCTTGGTGGCTACTTCACAAAATAAGCCCTTTTTGGCACCGAAACATGGATTTTCCGTGCAGAGAATGTGAAACTTCATGAAGCAACATTGTTTGACATCATAAGATACACGCATGTGCAGAATATGCGCTCGTTAAAACTAACTATGCCATGGTTGTGGTCATGATCTAGCTCATTTGACCTTAAAGCCATGAATCTTCAAAGGTGGTAGGTGATTTCTGTGAACACTTTTTTAGAATAATCCACATATTCCATGTTTTTTGTTTTTGCATGCAACTTGGCAACATAAAATGACAATGTGCAATGGTTTCACATTTTTTCAATTCGGCTGAGACCGTGGCACTTAGGGTTCTTAGCAAAATTCGGCTGAGGTCGGTTTTTGCACTTAGGGTTTCTGCTAGTCTATATGCCGGTGTAGGGGTTCGTAGCATGGAAAACAAAAAATTTCTACCGCATGCACACAAACAAGCCAAGATCTATCTACTAGATTGTAGCAACGAGTCGATAGAAGCACTCACCCTCGAAGATTCCAAAGCGGTTAACGAGAGCAGATTCTTGTGGGTGATGTAGTCGTACACTTGCGGATCTCAAGATCGCGTAGATGATCCTTCCGGTGCTGCGTTTCGGCAGCGCTTCCGCAATCGGTCACACGTTCGGTACTCGATGAAGACCTTCCTCTCCCTTGTTCCAGCAGGCAGCGGAGGTTGTATCACTCTCCTCGTGATTCCGGTGGCACGACGGCGTGGTGTCGGAAGTAGAGGGAAGATCCCGTAGGGCTTCGCCTAAGCCGGAGCGAGTATGGTGGAGTAAGAGAGGGCCTTGGAGATCTAGGGATTAGAGGCACCAAGGGGAGGTGGTGTGGCCGGTGGCTAGGGCTTGGAGAAGCCCAAGTCGGCGACTTGGAGGAGGTCCTGGCGGGGGCAACACTTGGAGGTGGTGGCGCCTAGGAGCTAGGGTTTGGGTGTGAGGGGTAGGGGTGCGCCCTACCCCTCCTTATATAGGTGGGGAGAGGTGGTTTGGGAGGAGGGAGTCCTCCTCCAACTCCTCCTCCTTGGCCGGTGGGTGGAGGGAGTGGGATTCCTACCCTAGGTAGGTTTCCTACTCTCCCTCCACCAAGCAATGTTCGGATTTGACTTTTCAAATTGGCGTTTGACTTTCAAACTTGATTTTGATTTTTCTCTTCATATTTCCCAGGAAAGTGACCTAGTACATGATGCAACCATTCCACATTGTCATGACACATCCATGTAACCTTCCCCTTTCGGAGTGCCGGACCTTCTAGACCCTTCTAGAACATTCCCGGTGAAAACACCGAAATCATTTCCGAACTCCGAAACAGGACTTTCCTTATATGAATCTTATTCTCCAGACCATTCCGGATCTCCTCGTTATATCCCGGATCCCATCCAAGACTCCTAAAAACATTCGTTCTCTTACTTATCATTCCATAACTACACAACAACATCGAATCCTTAAGTGTGTCTCCCTACGGTTCGTGAATTATGCGGACATGACCGAGACACTTCTCTGATCAATAACCAATAGAGGAATATGGAAATTCATATGGCTCCCACATATTTCTATGATTACTTTGCGATCGAATGAACCATTTACATATGATACCAATTTCCCTTTGTCTCACGATAGTTTACTTATCCGAGGTTTTGATCGTCGGTATCTCTGCATACCTAGTTCAACCTCGTTACTGATAAGTACTCTTTTCTCGTTCCTGTGATATGTGATCCCTTGTCAGGCAGTCACATGCTTGCAAGCTAATTGGATGACATTCCATCGAGAGGGCCCAGAGTATATCTATCTGTCATATGGATGGACAAATCCCACTCTTGATCCATGTGCCTTAACCCATACTTTCCGAACACTCAATGCCACCTTTATAGCCACCCAGTTACGGTGTGGTGTTTGATGTCATCAAAGCATCCTTTCGATGATGGTGATTACATGATCTCATGATCGAAGGAATTAGGTTAATATGTATCAGAAAGCTTATAGCAAACGAACTATTGAAATGACTTGATCTTAATGCTACGCTTATCTATAGGAGTATGTCCATCATACCATTCTCCTAATGATATGATCTTGTTATTAACAACATCTCAATTTTCATGATCGAGAAACCACGATCATCTATTAATCAACAAGCTAGTATTATAAAGAGGCTTTACCAGGGACTCTAATTTAGTTTACAAATCACACAAGTATTAATGTTTCCTGTTAATACTATTATAGCATGAATGTAAACATTTATCATAAACACAAAGATATAATAAAAACTACTTTTATTATTGCCTCTAGGGCATATCTCCAACAGCCGGGTCTTGTTATCTCTTGTTGGATCTCTGAAGAAATGCCATGATTTGTACTTAGAAATTATTTTTTGGAAAATTTCCAAGAGAGCTACGAGGTAGCTCCAGGATAAATCTGAGCCCCCTCCAGCTAGACCGGCAAAAACTTGTTTATATCGTGGGGGCTGCGCCAAGAGGCAATTGGTGAATTGTTCACTAAATGCTGTCTACTATTTAATAAAAATGGGTAGATGCATTTTGACATCACATCCTTGGTGTCTACTTCACAAAATAAGCCATTTTCGGTATCGGGGAAATGGATTTTTTGTGTAGTGAATGTGAAAACTTCATGAATCAACATAGTTTGCCATCACAAGATACCCGCATTTGCGGAATATGAGCACAATAAAGCAAACTATGCCATGCTCGTGGTCATAACCTAGCTCATTTGCCTTGAAAGAATTGAATCCTCGAAGGCGGTAGGTGCTTTCTGTGAACACTTTTTTAGAATAATCGTCATATGCCATGTTTCTTATTATTGCATGCAACTAGGCAACACAAAATGGAAATGTGCGAATGTTTCAGTTTTTTAAATTTATTTTTTGATTTTTGAGGCCAGCATTGAAGTTCGGCCAAGAACTCGGTAGTTAGGGTTCCAGTCTATGTGTAGGTTCTTGCTAGTCTCTTGTTGGCTCTATGAATAAATGCCATCTTATTTACCTAGAAACCGGTTTTTTTGGAAAATTATTGAGAGAGCTACGATATAGCTCCAGGCTAAATTTGAGCCCACCAGCTAGACCGGCAGAAACTTGTTTTTATCACCGGAGTTGTGCCAAGAGGTTCGAGCGGAAGGCAATTGGTGAATTGGCCACTAAATGCACTATAGTATTTAATAAAAATGGGGTGATGCATTTTAACATCACATCATTGGTGGCTGCATCACAAAATAAGGCCTTTTCTATACTTGGATTTTCCGTGCAAAGAATGTTAAAACTTCATCAAACGACATTGTTTGCCATCACAAGATACACACATTTTTGGAATATGGGCGCATTAAAGCAAACTATGCCATGGTTATGGTCATGACCTAGCTCATTTTCCTTGAAAGCCATGAATCCTTGAAGGAGGTAGGTTATTTCTCTGAATGTTTTTTTAGAATTATAGTCATATGCCATGCTTGTTAATTTTTTCATGCAACTAGGAAACATAAAATGACTATGTGCAAATGTTTCACTTTTTATCAATTTGTTTTTGAATTTTTGAGGCCAGTTTCAAAGTTCGGCTGAGACCTTGGTAGTTAGGGTTCCAGGATATGTGCCGGCCCTTGCTAATCTCTTGTTGGCTCTCTAAAGAAATGCCATGTTTTGTACCTGGAAATGATTTTTTGGAAATTTCCCGAGAGAGCTCCGAGGTATCTCTAGGCTAAATTTCAGCCCCCTCCATCTAGACTGGCATAAACTTGTTTATATCGTGCGGGTTGCGCTGAGGGGTCCTAGATGAATCCAATTGGTGAATTCGCAACTAAATGCTCTCTAGTATTTAATAAAACTAGGGTGATGCTTTTTCACATCACATCCATGGTTGTTTCTTCACAAAATAAGTCCTTTTAGGCATCGGTAACATGGAAGATGGATTTTCCATGCACAGAATGTGAAACTCCATGAAGAAACATTGTTTGCCATCACAAGATACACACATGTGCAGAATATGCACGCATTAAAACAAACAATGCCACGGTTTTGGTCATAATCTAGCTCATTTTACTTGAAAGCCATGAATCCTCGAAGGTGGTAGGTGATTTCTGTGAACATTTTTTTAGAATAGTCCTCATATGCCATGTTTGTTATTTTTGCATGCAACTAGGCAACATAAAATGACAATGTGCAAATGTTTCACGTTTTTTGATTTGTTTTTGAATTTTTTAGATCGGTTTCGAAATTCGGCTGAGACCATGGCAGTGAGGGTTCTTGGCTCTATGCCGGATCTTGATAATCTCTCGTTGGATCTCTGAAAAAATGCCATGTTTTGTACTTGGAAATGATTTTTTGGAAAATTTCTAAGAGAGCTACGATGTAGCTCTAGCCTAATCTGAGCCCCCTCCAACTAGACCGACAGAAACTTGTTTATATCATAGGGTTGCGCGAAGAGGTTCTAGCTGAAGGAAATTGGTGAATTGTTCACTAAATGCTCTCTATTATTTAATAAAAATGGGTTGATGCATTTTCAAAACACATCCTTGGTGTGTGCTTCACAAAATAATCCATTTTCGGCATCGGGAAAATGGAAAATGGATTTTATGTGTAGAGAATGTGTAAACTTCATGAAGCAACATTGTTTGCCATCACAAGATACCCGCATTTGCGGAATATGGGCGCATTAAAGAAAACTATGCCATGGTTGTGATCATGACCAAGCTCATTTGCTTGAAAGCCATGAATCCTTGAAGGCGGTAGGTGATTTCTGTGAACCCTTTTTTAGAATAATGGTCAAATGCCATGTTTATTATTTTTGCATATAACTAGGCAACATTAAAATGGAAATTTGTGAATGTTTGACTTTTTTGAATTTTTTTTATTTTTTAGGATAGTTTTGAAGTTCGTCCAAGACCTCGGTAGTACGGGTTCTTGGCTATGTGCCTAGGGACTTGCTAATATCTTGTTGTCTCTCTGAATAAATGCCATCTTTTTTACCTGGAAACAATTTTTTAGAAAATTATCGAGAGAACTACAATGTAGCTCTAGGCTAAATTTGAGTCACTAGCTAGACCAGCAGAAACTTGTTTATATCGTGGGGGTTGTGCCAAGAGGTTCTAGCGGAAAATGGAAAATAAGCCCTTTTCGGCACCAGGAAAATGGAAAATGGATTTTTCGTACATAGAATGTGAAAACTTCATCAAGCGACATTATTGTCCATCACAAGATACACACATTTGCGGAATATGGGCTCATTAAAGCAAACTATGCCATGGTTATGGTCATGACCTAGCTCATTTTCCTTGAAAGCCATGAATCCTAGAAGGCGGTAGGTGATTTCTGTGAACACATTTTTAGAATAATCTTCATATACCATGTTTGTTATTTTTTGCATGCAACTAGGCAACATAAAATGACAGTGTGAGAATGTTTCACTTTTTTGACTTTGTTCTTGAATTTTTTAGGCCAGTTTTGAAGTTCGGCCGAGACCTCTGTAGTTAGGCTTCCGGTTTTGTACCTAGAAATGATTTTTTTGATAATTCTTGAGAGAGCTACGAGGTAGCTCCACACTAAATTTGAGCCCCCTCCATCTAGGCCGACAGAAACTTGTTTATTCAGGTGTTGTGCTGAGAGGTTCTAGCTGAATCCAGTTGGTGAATTGGATACTAAATGCACTCTAGTATATAATAAAAATGGGGTGATGCTTTTTCAAATCACATCCTTGTTGGCTAATTCACAAAATAAGTCCTTTTCGGCACCTTGAACATGGAACATGGATTTTCCGTGTAGAGAATGTGAAACTTCATGAAGCAACATTGTTTGCCATCACAAGATACACGCATGTGTGGAATATGCGTGCATTGAAACAAATTATTCTATTTTTGTGGTCATGATATTGTTCATTTTACTTGAAAGCCATGAATCCTCGAAGGCGGTAGGTGATTTCTGTGAACAGTTTTTTAGAATAATCCTCATATGCCATGTTTATTATTTTTGCATGTAACTAGGAAACATAAAATGAGAATGTTTAAAGGTTTCACATTTTTTTGATTTGTTTCTGAATTATCTAGGCCGGTTTCGAAATTCGGGTGAGACCGTGGCAGTTAGGGTACTTGGCTATGCTGGATCTTGCTAATCTCTTGTTGGATTTTCTGAAGAAATGCCATGTTTTGTACTTGGACATGATTTTTTGGAAAATTTCCAAGAGAGCTACAAGGTAGCTCAAGGCTAAATCTGAGCCCCCTCCAGCTAGACCGACAGAAACTTTTTAATATCGCGGGGGTTGCGCCAAGCAGTTCTAGCTGAAGGAAGTTGGTGAATTGTTCACTAAATGCTCTACAGTATTTTTAAAAATGGGTTGATGCATTTTCACATCACATCCTTGGTGTCTGCTTCACAAAATAAGCCATTTTCGGCAACGGGAAAATGGAAAATGGATTTTTTGTTAGAGAATGTGAAAACTTCATGAAGCAACATTGTTTGCCATCACCAGATACCCGCATTTGCGGAATTCGGTGCATTAAAACAAACTATGTCATGGTTGTGGTCATGACCTAGCTCATTTTCCTTGAAAGCCATGATTACTCAAAGGCGGTAGGTGATTTCTGTGAACACTTTTTTCGAATAATCTCCATATGCCATGTTTCTTATTTTTGCATGCAACTAGGCAACACAAAATGGCAATGTGCCAATGTTTCACTTTTTTCAATTCATTTTTTAATTTTTGAGGCCAGCTTTGAAGTTCAGCCAAGACCTCGGTAGTTAGGTCTCTTGTTGGCTCTCTGAATAAATGCCATCTTATTTACCTAGAAATAGTTTTTTTGGAAAATTCTCGAGAGAGCTACGATGTAGCTCCCGGCGAAATTTGAGCCCACCAGCTAGACCGGAAGAAACTTGTTTATATCACCGGAGTTGTGCCAAGAGGTTCGAGCATAAGCCAATTGGTGAATTGGCCACTAAATGCACTCTAGTATTTAATAAAAATGGGGGATGCATTTTGACATCACATCCTTGGTGGCTGCATCACAAAATAAGCCCTTTTCTATACTTGGATTTTCCGTGCAGAGAATGTGAAAACTTCATCAAGCGACATTGTTTGCCATCACAAGATACATGCATTTGCGGAATATGGGAGCATTAAAGCAAACTATGCCATGGTTATGGTCATGACCTAGCTCATTTGCCTTGAAAGCCATGAATCTGCGAAGGCGGTAGGTGATTTCTGTGAATTTTTTTAGAATAATAGTCATATGCCATGTTTGGTAATTTTTGCATACAACTAGGCAACATAAAATGACAATGTGCGAATGTTTCACTTTTTTGAATTTGTTTTTGAAATTTTGAGGCCAGTTTCAAAGTTCGGCCGAGACCTTGGTAGTTATAGTTCCTGGCTATGTGCCGGCTCTTGCTAATATATTGTTGGCTCTCCAAAGAAATGCCATGTTTTGTACCTGGAAATGATTTTTTAGAAAATTCCTGAGAGAGCTACGAGGTATTTCCTGGCTAAATTTTAGCCCCCTCCATCTATACTGGCAGAAACTTATTTATATCACGGGGTGGCACCGAGAGGTTCTAGATGGAGCCAATTGGTGAATTGGCCACTACATGCTCTCTAGTATTTGGTAAAAATGGGGTGATGCTTTTTCACATCACATCTTGGTGGCTGCTTCACAAAATAAGTCCTTTTCATCACCGGGAGCATGGAAGATGTATTTTCCATGCAAAGAATGTGAAACTTCATGAAGCAACATTGTTTGCGATCACAAGATACACGCATGTGTGTAATATGCGCGCATTAAAACAAACAATGCCACGGTTGTGGTCATGATCTAACTAATTTTACTTGAAACCCATGAATCCTCAAAGGCGGTAGGTGATTTGTGTGAAAACTTTTTTAGAATAATCCTCAGATGCCATGTTTGTTCTTTTTGCATGCAACAAGGCAACATAAAATGACAATGTGCAAAGGTTTCACATTTTTTGATTTGTTTTTTAATTTTTTAGACCGGTTTCGAAATTTGGCTCAGACCGTGGCAGTTAGGGTTCTTGGCTATATGGGCACATTAAAGAAAACTATGCCATGGTTATGGTCATGACCTAGCTCATTTGCCTTAAAATCCATGAATCCTTAGAGGCGGTAGGTGATTTCTATGAACTTTTTTTAGAATAATTAGCATATGCCATGTTTGTTTTTAGTTTTTCATGCGACCAGGCAATATAAAATGACAATGTGCGAATGTTTCAGTTTTCAAATTTTTAGTTTGGCATACATCCCGCTGTCTTGCTAATATCTTGTTGGTTCTCTGAAGAAATACCATGTTTTGTACTGGAAATGATTTTTTGGAAAATTTCCGAGAGAGCTACGAGGTAGCTCGGGGCTAAATTTGAGCCCCTCCATGTAGACCGGCATAAACTTGTTTATATAGTGGGTATTGCCCTGAGAGATTCTAGCTAAATACAATTGGTGAATTTGCCACTAAATGCTCTCTAGTATTTAATAGAAATGGGGTGACGCATTTTCACATCACATCCTTGGTAGCTGCTTCCCAAAATAAGACCTTTCCATCACCAGCAAAATGGAAAATGCATTTTCCATGCAGATAATGTGAAAAATTTATGAAGCAACATTGTTTTCCATCACAATATAAATTCTTGTGTGGAATGTGAGCGCATTAAAGCAAACTATGCCATGGTTATGGTCAAGACGTAGCTCATTTTCCTTGAAAGCCATGAATCCTCGAAGGCGGTAGGTGATTTTGGTGATCACTTTTTTATAATAATCCTCATATGCCTTGTGTGTTATTTTTGCATGCAACTAGGAAACATAAAATGACAATGTGTGAAGGTTTCACATTTTTTGAATTGTATTTGAATTTTTGAGGCCGGATTCGAAATTCGACCGAGACCACGGCAGTTAGGGTGCCTGGCTATATGCTGGGTCTTCCTAATATCTTATTGGTTCTCAGAAGAAATACCATGTTTCGTACTGGAAATGATTTTTTGGAAAATTCCCGAGAGAGCTACGAGGTAGCTCCAGGATAAATCTGAGCCCCCTCCAGCTAGACCGACAGAAACTTGTTTATATTGCGGGGGTTGCGCCAAGCCATTCTACCTGAAGGCAGTTGGTGAATTGTTCACTAAAAGCTCTATAGTATTTTAAAAAATGGTTTGGTGCATTCTGATGTCTACGCACTTCTATTCTTGTAGACAGTTGTTGGGACTCCAAGTGCAGAGGTTTGTATAATAGCAGGAAGTTTCCCTTAAGTGGATTACCCAAGGTTTATCGAACTCAGGGAGGAAGTGGTCAAAGGTATTCCCTCTCAAGCAACCCTGTAATCAAGATACAATAAGTCTCTTGTGTCCCCAACTATAACATCCCAAAAATGTTGAACAATGATTATCAAATTCCAATCACCAAAATTAGGGTTAACAAACACTTTTGTTAATTCAAACCATTATGAATGCATGTGTGTATGTGATGATTGTATGAATGCATGAATGGACTTGTGTGATTGATCTAAATAGAAAGGAATGGTTTAAATATGAAAACAACATCATCTAAAACATTTCCAAGTAGAAACAAATCAAGAGAAAGTCAAAACCAAAACAAATAAACCAAATGGTCATTTTTGCCAATCTTGCTCACTAGGCCACTTTGAGTGTTTCTAGTCCAAGATTTCAAACAGAAACTTTTCCATTTCTTTTCACCCCTTGCAATACCAAGTAAAAGTGAATCAAAGCCCACCTTTGAAACTTGCAGAAACATTTGGCAACTTGATTCAAATCACATTTTAAAATTGAATTTGATTCATATGTGAAGATCACCCCTTTTTCAAAAACCAACCAAACCAATTCCACTTGACCTTTCCAACTAACTAGAGACTCCCTAGTATGTAACTAGCACACGCACAAAGTTTGATTCAAAAATTCAAATTTGAATCTCTTGCGGCCATTTCATCAAACACCTTGTAATCACCAAACAAACAAACCACAAACACTATTGTGAGCAGTAAATTTGGCCTAACTTGTTCCCTTTATAGCTCACACTACACTCTCAGTAGATGATCTAGCTCAATTAACAAGCTTTAGCACCACTGTGAGCATGCCATAGCCATCAATGGTGACCATGCCGAGCCTAACTTGCCACCCCCACGTCGCTAGCGAGCTAGGATAAGCACTAGCCTCGCCAAACTTGTCTGGGACACTCACCACCGTCCACCGCCACACCCTGTCCAAGCCTCGAGCTTAGCTTGCCCCTGGACCACACAGCCCGAGCATGCCAAGCCTCTCTGCGAGCGAGCAAGAGTGCGCCAACCGCGACACACGCCCACAGACCGCGTGCCTCGCTCGCCGCGTGTAAGAAGGATCGCCAGCACCCCAGCAACACAACAGACATGCCCGTTCGCCGCCGCGCGGACCATAGACGATGTGCGCCATTAAAACTACCGTCGGACCCGCACATAGCGCCGCGACATTCCGACCGTTTCGCACCACCCCACGTCGTGTAGCCATGCCGTTGAGCTTCGCCAGGGAGCACAGCACCACCCCTATCGTCGCCCATGCCTTTAGCCAACTGTGCCGACGACCACGACAAGCTCAACCCGTGCCTGTCGGTCCTCTTCAGGCACTATAAATAGAGGCCACCCCCGTTCGAATTCATCACACCATCTCACTCCCCTCTCTCTCGGAATCACACCACCTCACTCCCGGAGCAAGGCGAGCAGCGCATCGCCGGAATTTGGCTGGAGTCTGCCGCTGCTGGAGGAGAAAGGAGCCATTGATTGGAGCCACCCCAGGAGGAGCTGCTAGTACCAGGAGGATCGTCGTCTTCGACTTCGTCATTCGCCCCCATCGCCGACCATCGCCTGAGCCCCGGTGAGCCTCCCACGACCCCCACTGGTCACGCTAGGGTTCTGTCTCGCCGGTGTTGCCCGACGTGGATGGTGAACTGCAGCCGTAGGATTAGAGCTTGATCGTGCGGTCCACATCCCCCATACCGCTTCGCACCCCTCTGTCTCACTGACAAGTGGGGACAACCACTTAAGCAGCCCACGCACGCTGTGCGTAGTGGGCCGGCCTAGTTAACCTCCCGCACATCCCAGTAATTCAAATCTATGTTTATTGTTTTAGTTTCAAACTCAGTTCTGTACCCAGATTCAAAAATCAACCCAGCTCGATTCACTAAACCAAAATGCATGAAACCAATTTTTTTAGAAAGGTACTCGAGTGCTTAATCCAAGCCTGTTGGATTCAGACCATTTAGATTTGTAGATCACCCATGGTAAAAATAACAAGGCAGAAGCTTTTCTGCATTCAAACATTTTTCAAAATTCAACCATGAAAGCTTTTGAGTTGATTACAACTCTCAAAAATCAAATTTAACCATACCTTTCAGAATATATAAAACTATAGGTTTACTTGAAGAAATAATGATCAAGTAATAAAAGGATGCCTCATAGGCATTTCTAGTCACTTTATTTAATTAAAATAAAAAGGTTAAACCTTATTAAATTGTGACACCACTTTAAATCACATTCCCATGTACTGAAATATGTGGTGATGACATGTGTCAACATGATCCCATGTTTCAGTTGGAGAATATTAAATCTTAAGTAGTTTTTCAATGAGTAGCAATTACTTTTCTAAAATAAAGGAAATAAAACTATTTGCCTTAGTATTTGTAATGCTTGTGATGATCCTATATCATCTAGTGAAAACCTTGGTGTGACAAATAGAAATAGTTAAGTATTGTTTGGTGATTGTGTACCTCGTATTTATTTATAGACGCTAGTACCAACCAAGGATACAAGGAAGAAGGAGGATACTACGAGGAAGAAGCCGAGGAAAACTTCAACCACTGCTCTGCACAAGGCAAGCTGACACCTACAACTATGAAAGTTAGATAACCTATGCAATGCATTAAGCATGCTTGGGTAAGATACATTTGATGATACCCAATCCTAGTTTTACTTGCAAGCTTAGTATTTTATTTCCTTATCAAAGCTTTTATTTGAGTTTACTTGGTGACTTGTAGATATTAGAAGGATATTTGAAGGTAGCATAAAGAGCACAAAACTTGGCCTAAGTTAGATAATCTTGATGTCATCCTGAGGCATGAGATTGAACTTAGCTAATTCACACTTGTTTACCACCCCTCGTTAGTGCTTACCCCCACCTTTAGTTGCTAGTGCTAAGCATAAAACTAGATCACTTTACATGGGAATACTTGATGAAAATGGTTATGAAAACCTTAGAATGATGAGTCATTCTACTGAAATGTTTTGACATATGTTCTTGAACACCAGATGATTTTTATGATGAAAATGTGAAGGCATGAGCCTTAGCCCTTTATAAAACTGATAGTTGTCTGGATGCGATACCATTCCAAGTTTACCATACAACAACAATACCGAATTTGGGTAGGGCTTGAGTGGAAATTTATATACATTAGTATGGGTTCCCTTGCGGCCAAGGTTTGAGCTGAGGCAACCTTGTGAAGATTGTCCACCTGTCCAGTTCCAAAGATGACAGTTGGTCAAAGTTGGGAGGCCAAACTCACAGGAGAGGTGCCTATACTAGGGCATGTAATTGAACGGTTAGGATTGATTATCCGCATACTGAGTATGGCGAATTCAGGATTGTTCCTGACGGATGTATCGAATGTTGTGGTGAAAGTGTACCACCTCTATAGAGTGTCATACTATTCGAATATCCATGTTCATGGTTATGGACAGTTGGAGTGGCCATACTGTTATGTCGTCATATGTTTTCAAAATGACTTATGAAATGATTCATGACATTTACTTGACCACCATAGAGTTATGATATGAAATTCAAGTCCACCCTTAGGTGTTATAAAACTTTTCAACTAGCTTTCTTTGCTTCTGAACTCAGTAGAGATAAATCTGGCTTTTTGCAAAACAACCTAGAGCCTAGAATTTCCTACTCAAAAACCACTTCACTTGTTAGTATTAGTTTGCGTACACATGGCTTTGTCCCTGGCTATTCCCATGGCTAGGCTATGAAGAAGAGTATCAAGAGGACGGAAAACATGAAGGTTACGACAACTAGGATCATCTCCCATCGTCAGCATTGCATGTGACCACGAAGATAGAGCTTCACCTACGCTATCGTTATTGTTACATTATTTCCGCTGCTTGAATTGTATTAAGACTGGATCATGAGATCCTTATTTGTGTAAGACCTTATGTATGGTTTGTAATGGATGATGTATAGTGATATCAAATCTGTTATGTCTCGCAAAAATGGTAATCTTGGGATTGCGATGTATGGCATAACAGGCATCTGGTATTAAAAATCCGGGTGATGACAGGTTGGTATCAGAGCCATCCTGACCATAGGAGACCCTAGTTCAGAATGGTCGTTTGAACCCAAAAACTTAGTTTCAAAACCAATGAAGTGAGTATTTATGAAAACTTATTCTCATTCTTATCACTTAGAATCTATCATGAAAATTCATGTTCCTAAAAAATTCTTGCAAACTTACATAAAATTTGACACACTTGATCACTCTACTAACTTACTCATCCTATATTCTTATAGATGGACGTGAAGTATAGCAAGTTTTATCAGTTGGGGAATGGAGGAGACCTCATCTTTGAGCGTGACATGGACCAGCTGTCAGATATGCTGGAGCGTCCGCACCCCGAGTTCTTTGGATCACAGCTCAATGATTAGGAAGGAGAGGATTTGCAGTGGCTAGTTGTTGCAAGTCTCCGAGGAAATATTGAAGCCCCAAATTCAGAGGGAATTCAGTTCACCTTGAGAGAGAACAACTGGCTCGATGGACTTGCCAGGGCCATGAAGGAAGCGCTTTCCCGTTTGTGTGGGCAGAGTATCAATCATATCAAGGGTACCCGCTTTGAGTTCTATCCAAGGCGTGATGTTATGGGACAGCCACTAGAGGCCCTGTATCACCACGAGCTGAAGAGTCAATTGGACAACCTCAGCTTCATGATGTATGAACGTCAGAAGGAGTTAGACAATGCCCGCCCCTACACCAACCACAAGTACGCCATCGCCGCCAACAAGGATCAGACCATTGCCATGCTAGTGAAGGATCGCCAGTCTCGTCGCCGTGAGCTCGACAAGAAGGAGCATCATTGCCCGTCTTCGCCAGCGGATCACGGATTTGGAGGAGACCATCCACGAGAGAGACATGCAGTTGGAGGAGAGGGAGAATGCAGGGGAAGACCTTCATGGATACCCCTACTCCTATCTCAGTGACGATGATGACTTTGTGGAGGATCGGGCCATGGACTTCTTCACCGATGAGGATGACTTCGCTTTCATCTATGATGATGATGATGATGATGATGATGAGGACACCGACTCTGAGGAGTAGTAGCACTTGGGCACTAGCGTCAGGGAGTTGTATTCGGTCCCATTGTATCGTAGTTTTATAGAATGGTTCTTAAAACCATCTGTTTTCCTTTGTTGTGGTGTGTATTTGTATCGTGTGCTGTGAATGAATGAATGAATGAAAAGAAAGTTGCTAGAAAAATCTGATTCAAACTTTAAAAACGTTTCAAAAACACAAAACCCCTAAACCTTAGAAATTTCCCTCTTTTATCAAGATCTATCTCAGTCTTCAGATGCCTCGCAGAGGAAGCAACTCATCCTCGGATCCAATGTTGCAAATCTTGCAAATGTTGGTTTCTGACCGCGAATCCAAAAGATCCGAACGTCAAGCCAACTTAGCCACCCTTAAACAGATATCTCAGATGGTCAACAACAATCAAGGACATGGAAATTAGGACAACCATGGATCCAAGCTCAAGAATTTCCAGAACACCAATCCACACATTTTCACTAAGTCTGAAGAGGCCCTAGATGCAGATGATTGTCTACAAACCATGGAAAACAATCTGGAAGTTGCAGGAGTGGAAGCTATCGAGAAGGTACTATTCACCGCCCACTACCTGGCCGGAGATGCAAGAGCATGGTGTAATAGCGTTCGCGCGATGACTGTAGGACAGATGATGACTTGGGAAAAGTTCAAAGTCAAGTTCAGTAGAACCCATGTGCCACCGGGTTTGATCAAGAGGATGAGAGATGAATTCAGAGAACTGAAGCAAGGCAGGATGACTGTAGTTTAGTACCGTGACAAATTTTTGTCATTGGATAGGTATGCACCTGATAAGATAGACACTAAAGCCAAGAAGAAGGAGAGATTCCTGAATGGTCTGCACGATGAGACAGTGTTATTCAATATCCCATTTGTTGATATTGAAGCCTTAGTTGACTCAGCCATTCAGATGGAAGGCAAGATCAACCAACCAATGAGAACCGCAAGCGTAGAATGATGCATCAACCAGGAACCCACCATACACCAAAGTATCGCCCCAACCCATATCTAGGATTTAACCCGAGAACCACCAAACCCTCGATGAACCGTCCGACCTATCCCAACCGTGGAAACCCAAGGCCCGGAGGAAACCACAACAACCCCGGCAACCCCAACAATTTCAATCGTGCACCACCCAAGTTCAACAACAACAATGTCGCCACCAACACCAACACTGCCCCAAGGACTAGAAACAATCTTGTGCCTGTTGCAGCAAAGGACAAGTCCCAGGTGACTTCTTATGAATGTGGAAACAAGGGTCACTATTCCAATGAGTGCCCCAAGAAGATTACAACAGCCCCCAACGGAAATGCCCCAGCTCAGCAGCAACGTCGTGTTCATCCTGGAAGAAGGTTTGCCCCAGGGAATTCGCTCAACTGCAACGACCGTCTCTTTCTCATGCATGCTAAAGAAGCCCAAGAAGCGCCATATGTCATGCTGGGTATGTTTTCTGTTAATCCAGTAATTGCCAGAGTATTGTTTGATTCTGGAGCATCGCACTCGTTTGTTACTAAAGAATTTGCATGCACTACTAAGATTCAACCAACCAAATTGAAGCATGTTATGATAGTTCAAATACCTGGTTCAACCACCAAAGCTAGACAAATTTGCAAGGCCGTGCCTATCCGAATCCATGGCATAGATTTTTATGCTAATCTAATAGTACTCGGAACTAAAGGTTTGGAAGTAGTACTAGGAATGGATTGGATGTCCAAACATAAAGTATTAATCGACTGTGCCAAGAAATCCATAACCATGACCAGTACAGCCGGAATATCAGTCGAGCATGTATCTGAAACCTTGCCCCACCAATTCAAATGCAACAAGAGTATAGCCCAGCCAACCCTTGACCAAGTCCGGATAGTCTGTGAATAGCCCAATGTATTTCGACATGTTTTGCCCGGTATGCCCCCAGATTGGGATATCGAGTTTATCATTGAACTAATACCTGGAACCGGACCCATAGCCTTCGAGACCATATAGCATGAACCCGTCGAGTTTAGTGGAGCTGAAGAAGCAACTGGATGTTATGATGGAGATAGGATTGATCCAACCAAGTGCGTCGCCATGGAGATCACCTGTCTTGTTTATGGACAAGAAGGATGGAGGTAACCGTTTATGTACGGATTATCGGAAGTTGAATGATGTCACCATCAAGAACAAGTACCCGTTGCCAAAGATAGGAGACCTGTTTGACCAGTTGACCGGTGCCAAAGTGTTTTCTAAGATTGATCTTAGAACTGGCTATTACCAACTCAAGATTCATGCAGAGGATATTCCAAAGACTGTGTTTACCACCAGATATGGATTATATGAGTATACTGTCATGTATTTTGGATTAACCAATGCCCCCGCTTATTTCATGATCCTCATGAATAAGATTTTTATGGACTTCCTGGATAAGTTTGTCATTGTATCCTGATATATTCCAAATCAGAAGAAGAACATGAGCTACACCTAAGGACCATTCTTGGAACCCTTAGGAAGCATCAGCTATATGCCAAGTTTGGAAAATGTGAATTTTGGTTATAGGAGGTAGGATTCCTCGGGAATATCATATCATCCAGAGGAATTGCTGTTGACCCTACAAAGTTGAAGGATGTTGAAGATTGGCAAGCCCCAACCACTCAAACCCAAGTGCGTGCATTTCTCGGATTAGAAGGATACTACCGCAAGTTCGTAGAAGGATTCTCGAGTATCGCAAGACCCATGACCCAATTGCTGAAGAAGGATTAGAAGTTTGAATGGACAGATAAATTTCAAGCGAGTTTTTAAGAACTCAAGAGGAGATTGATTTCATCCCCAATCTTGATCATGCCGGATATTATGAAGCCATTTGATGTGTATTGTGACGCATCCAAGATTGGTCTCGGATGTGTGTTGATGCAAAAAGGCAAAGTTATATTGTATCTGTCCCGACAACTGAAACAACATGAATAGAATTATCCAACCCATGAGCTTGAACTAGCAGCCGTAGTTCTAGCCATGAAGACATGGAGGCATTATCTTATGGGAAACCGTTGTGAGATTTATTCAGATCACAAGACCCTGAAGTATATATTCACTCAGAAGGAACTGAATATGAGGCAGAGAATATGGATTGAGCTAATCAAGGACTATGATCTAGACATTCACTATCACCCCGGTAAAGCCAATGTGGTCGAAGATGCCCTTACCAGATTGTCGTGCCGCTTGAACTACATGCTGAAGGAGCAACCAAGTTGGCACAAGGAGATGGAAGATTTCAGAATGGAAATAGTAAGTGAAGGATTTTTGGCTAGCATAGAAGTTCAACCCACTTTGATCAGTCAGATCAAGGAGGCTCAGAAAGGAAATGCCAGTATCGACGAAATCAAACAACCTATGGGTATAGGCAAAGTACCTGGATTCACCGAGGATGAAGGAGTGATACGCCCAATTTGCATCACCATTCTATATCATAATTTACCTCTATGCATTAATATTTGTCTTATTATGAGGTATTACTTATGGCTTTTCATCTGTTTATGCATGTTGGATGATTCCTGGAGGATGGACTGCCGGAGTCTGGATTCTGATGGAAAAGAAGGCGTTTCGGTGCAATTTCGTGAAGATCAAAAAATACCAGAAAAATATGGAAACATATTATTTTACCTGAAGACGAAGGAAGCGAGAAGGAGGGACGAAGTGGGGCCTCAGGGGGCCCACACCCCCTAGGCGTGGGCCCACCTGACCCCGCGCCTAGGGCATGTGTGGCCCAACTGCACGGCCTCCAACTCCGCCCCCTCGCCTATATCTTCCCTACGGAACCCTAACACCTGAGGAGCGACCATAGATAGATTCCCGCCGCCTCTGGGGGGTGGAAAACACCGAGAGAGAAAGATCTCTCCGGCAGACAGATTTCTGCTAGGGGAATTCCTTCCCGGAGAGGGGAGACCGTCGCCATCAACACCGTCATCAAGCTAGGCTTCATCAGGATTATCATCATCATCACCCACACCATCATCTCCACCAGCACCATCATCACCACTCCGTCCCGCTGTAACAATTGTGTTGGATATTGCTTTAGTTCTTAGGGGAAACTTTCCCGGTGTTGATTACTATTTTAGTTGATGCTTGTGAGTGGAACCACTGGATTTTTGTTTATGTTCAGATTGTTATCCATTATCGTATCATCTTTGATCTTGAGCTATATGATGTCTTGTGAGTAGTTCGTTTAGTTCTTTAGGACATGGGAGAAGTCATGTTGTTAGTAGTGAATCTGTGATGAGTTATTATTAACTGGTTTAGTATTTAAGTTGTGGTGTTATTCTTCTAGTGGTGTCATGTGAACGTCGACTACATGATACTTCACCATTTATGGGCCTAGGGAGATGCATTGGGTATTTGGCTACTAATTGTGGGGTTGTCGGAGTGACAGAAACCTGATCCCCCATGAGGACACCTTTGCACAAGGGAGCATAGGATCTCAGAGTTTAAGGTTGTGGTTAGATTTATATCTTAATTACTTTCCTATAGTTATAGATGTTTGCAGGGGGTTTAATCACAAGTATGTATTAGTCCAAGTACGGTCGGTACATTAGCATAGGTTCACCCACACAACACTTAAAACACCAGCGAAGAGTAGTCAGCTATTTGAAGCGAAAGCACTTGACAGAATTCCCATGTGTCCTCGAGAACATTTGGTCCTTATAAGTATTTCCATCGGCTTGTCCTTTGCAGAGAAAGGATTGGGCCACTTGCTCCGTTTGCTCGTTACCTTTGTTACTTGCTCTTTGTTTTGTTGCCTTGTCAGAAAACCACTAAAAATCCGTTTACTAACTGCTCCATACCACTGTCCAGCACCTTCTGCTCCTCGTTGGGATCGACACTCCTATTTATCAAAAGTACTATGGTACACCCCCTATACTTGTGGGTCATCAAGACTTTTTTCTGGCGCTGTTGCCGGGGAGTGAAGCGCTATTGAAGAGTGGAACTGGTAAGGGAAACTTTTACTATGAGTATTGCTTTTGTTACTACTTGTTACTTTGTTTCCAATATGGATAACCCACTTGGTTTTTTGTTTGCATACCACTGCTAGGGTAGTAGATGAACAACCTCCTGTTGAGATAGATCCTTTTAAGATACCTACAAGTATTGTTAATCGTGTTATGGATAATTATTATTTTGGGGATGGAACTGTCCATCCTGGTGATCACTTGATTTTTATCCATGAATTATGCAGGTTGTTTAAGTGTGCAGGTATCTCAACTAAACAGGTGAAGAAGAAGTTACTCTCCATATCCTTGAAAGGGAGAGATGAAGAATGGTATAAGCTGCTGAAGAATGGACAATCCATGGAATGGGAGGAGATGGCATCTCTCTTTTACTCTAAATTTTATCCTCCCAGTGAGAATCATAAGGATAGAAATCTTATATATAACTTTTGGCCTCTTGATGGAGAGAGTACAGCTCAAGCTTTGGGGAGATTGAAGTTAGTAATGCTTAAATGTCCTATTCATGAACTCCCTCACAATATTATTCTCAATAACTTTTATGCTAGGCTTTCTCTTCGTGATAAAGATTTACTAGATGCTTCTTGTGTTGGATCATTCACATGTATGAAGGAAGAAGCTAAATGGGACCTTCTAGACCGTATTCAAGATACCATTGAAGCTTGGGAGAATGACAAAGGAAGAAAGTCAGGTATAAATTATGATGATGAATGCATTAAATCTTTTATGGGAACTGATAACTTTCGTGATATTAGTAATGAGTTTGGTCTTTATTCCCAAAGTATTGCCAACTGTTTTAAGGCCTTTGCCTCTTACATTGAAATTCCCCAAAAGAAGTGGAATAAGTACCATGCTCCGTATAAAGATGTTGTTAGTCATGTTCCTGTTAGAAGTACTCAAGTTTGTACTACTAATCATATTGTGCCTGAACCTCATGTTGAGAAAATGCCTTTCCCAGCTAAGTTAAAGGATTATTCTATGATTATTAGTGCAAATAACAAAGGTACAATGAAAACTGTGGAGCCTGGTAAGCATTTGAATGTTGAACCTATGGTAGCTATTGTGAAAGACACTGTCACTAGAAGTATAGAGGATGAGCACATTGTCTTCTATGAAGACGCTTCTAATATTATCTCTCATACTAGTAAGGCTAGAAAAGATAGTGTTCCTGTCCTTTCTGTTAAAATTGGTGATCATTGCTACTATGGTTTATATGATATTGGTGCTAGTTCTAGTGTTATTCCTTATGATATTTACAGGGAAATTATGAATGAGATTGGTCCTTGTGAGCTTGAGGACATTGATGTGGTTATCCACCTTTCTAATAAGGAGACCATTTTCCCCATTGGTATTGTAAGAGATGTGGAGGTTCTCTATGGTAAGATTAAATATCCTTCTGATTTTTAGTGCTTAATTCAGCAGCTAGCAAAACTTGTCCTATCATTTTTGTTAGACCTTTCTTGAACACTTGTGGAGCTATTATAGATTGTAAGAAGGAAAAAGTTTTAGCTAAGTTTGATGGAGAGTCTTATGTGTTTAATTTTTCCAAATTTTCTAAAGCTCCTTGTGAAAAGAGCTTGCCTAATAAAGATTTCAGGATGGAACAACTTGCTTCTATTGATCCAGTCTATGACCTTGGACCTCTTTTTGATGACTGTAAGTATGCTTATTCTGATGATAAAGTTTTTTCAGTAACAGTTATATTGTCAAATTTATTCAAAGTGTTACTGAAAGTTATTTTGACAGAGGGAAACATGGTTTTATGCATCTCAATGATGTTAAGTTTCCCCGTTTTATGTTGAAAGCTTTAAAGTTGCATCTGTTTTGTCTTCCTATGCTAGTGGATTTTTGTTTCAACAATTCATTTTCCCATGATACATGCATAGGAAGTGGGTTAGACTTAAGTGTGTTGGTTATTTGTTTCTTGATGCTCTCTTTCACTTCAAATATAGATATCCTTTGTGAGCATCTTTGGAAGTTTCAAGCCTAACTTAAAGGCATTAAAGAAAAGTACTTGTTGGAAGATAACCCAAGAGTTTTGTCGAGTCTTGGAAGTTATTACCTCTGTAATAACTGCTCCTTATCCTATTTGTTTTGGTTTTTGTGTCAAGTTCAACTACTTTTGTGAAGTAGAGGAGTTGTGAAAAGTTGTTGTCTTGGGACAGATTTTTGTGCTGTATTGTAAAATTCGTGAGGAAGCTCAGTACGTCAGATGGATCTGTATTTTTTTGTGATTGTTCTCCAAATTGTTACCCAACTTTTATCTGTTTTGCACTTTTTATTTGAGCAACTGAAGGTCTTTGAAAAAATCAATCTTTACCTGCTGGTCTTTTTTGAAAGATTTATGTCGTCATTCCATTTGCCTCTTACAGAAGCTTTTGTTTTGATCGGTTTTCAGTTGAAGTGTTTACCAAAGGTTTATTGTTTTTGCTTACACTAATGTTGTCATTGAGTTTGTGCAAAGGTTTTGTAAGAAGGAAATTTTTAGGAGAAAGAGAAAAGGAATCTGTAGAGTTCGTCTTTGAATAGGTAAAAGTGGTGAAAACAGAAGGTTCTTGAAACCCCAATATTTTTATATTTTTTATGTTTTTAATACATAAGGGAAGTTACGAGACAAAACTGAAGAGGAAACGGAGCCCGGGGTGGACAAACCCACCCTAGGCACATGCCCAGCCTGGCCGCGCCTGAGGTGGGTGTTCCGCCCTCGAACTCCATCTCCGCCTCGTTTTCCTGTCAAAACCTTCCTTATGCATTGAAACTTCGTAATATATAACCCCCCGGATCCCCCGAGGTTCATGCATCGTGTTCTCGTCGTGTTTTTGTTTCAATATGTTTCTGTCTAGAAATCTTCTCAAGTTTAGAGCACCATGGCCTCCGCCAACGCAAAGGCAAGAAGCCCGAGGAAGAAGAACCTCAAGTACCCAAGGAGGAAGAGATATCAGTAGGGTATGAAGGTGACATGGACGAGGACAAGCAACCGAACACTCGCGCTACTGTTGCAAGCATTGGTTTGGTGCCACGACCTACCAAGCTTAAGGGGACAGCACGAATGTCTACAAGAGGGAAATCTCGACGTCATACTCTCTCAACGATCATCTCCTCCACGTAACAAGAGACCCTTCCATACACTTATACATGAATATCAATATCAACATGTGCCCAAAGGGAATTTTCCCTTTGTTTGGGATATCCCTCGTTCTAACAATGCAGAGAAGGATCATGCTAAGGATGAAGAATGGGGAAAGAATAACAAGAACTAGGATTCTCGAATTGACATGATCATGAACCGTATAGAGCAAAAATCGGAGCTAATCCGTACTCTTACTTTTGAGTTCGAGGAGTTGAGGAAACTTATTGAGGAGCTTATCAAGAGAACACCAACACCACCGAAGGAGTAACTCGTCATCAGGTTTGGCATCCCATTGGCTTGTTCCAAGCTTGGGGGAGTGCCGCGGTATCACCACCATTATCTTTTATATTTTACCTTTTTAGTGGATTCATATCTGTGGTAGAGAGGTTATCTTATAGTTTGGTTTGCTTGTGGAAGTATCTCTCCTTTAGTTGGTTATCTATGTATCCCTTGGTGTGAGTGCCTTTATTGAATATTAATGAGAAGTCTCATCTTTTACTTTTTGCACTTCTTATTTTAGTTTGCAATCTCTATTATATGATGGATCTTGTTGATCAGTATTGGCATCACTTTGAGATCATCAAGTGGATCTAAATTGGTTTTGGCAAACCGAGTTTTGGTCAGTAGCATTACTATGAAAGAGAAAAACAAAGAAAAGCTTATAGGAATTTTGTATCATTTGTGTTCTTTCTTGTTGGCTCATAAGCTTAGTATTCTTTATTTAAGATTATTTTGTGACTTCAAGGAAGATTGCATGTTTGGCTTTATTACTTGTATGTGTGCTTGTTTCTTTCAACTCTCTTGCTTTCTACCCAGCCTTGCTAGCCAAAAACCTATTTTGAGAAGGCATACTTCCCATGTTTCCAAAATCCTTTGAACCCAAAACTTTTGCCACTTGTGTCCACCATATCTACCTAGTAGCTTTTTCTATTCCAAGAAAATTCTCAAGCTTCATCTACCTTTCGAATTAAAAAGTATGTTGTTATGAGAAAACTAGTTAGTAAAGCTCTCACGAACTTGGTGGCACACCTTATTTACTTGCCCCTAATAGACTTGACCATTGTGAACATCGAAGTTGTATATGCTTGCATCTATACATTGGAATTAGCAGAACCGTGCTGTCATGGGGAACATTTTCAACATTGCACTTGTACTCTGTACACAATTGATATCGTGCTCTTTTGTCTATGGATGTCAACGGTGTGAAATAAAGAGGGAACTTGTAAGTCCATGGAGTTTGTATCCTGTGTTAGAGAAACGCTTGGGCCGCTAGCCTAAACCATGCTTAATCATGGTGGAAACTTGCAACATCACCATAGTGAGTCATCTATGAAGCATCCTCAATAAAAATCTATACACATAGTAAATAAAAAGATTGCTGAGATACTCATTGTCTGCTTTCCTTGTCATTTTGGTTATGGGAAAGCTCCTGTACCATGTGCAAGGGGTACCCCGTTGGCAGTTCTCAGTGATATGCAAATACTTACAATGACAAGAACTTACCTGGGCCCAAAGTTGAGTAGCATGAGGAGTGGACCTCGTATTCAAGGGACATGTGATTTCCAACTTATATTTCGTCAAGCATATACTCCATATTTGTTCACTTTAACCTTAATCATCTCAAGATGATTATGATAGGGGAAATGAGGGCTAAAAGCTAGTAAGTACCATAATCTTTTGGAAGCTCTTGATGAGTTGTAATCCCTGCTACCCTCTAAGAAGGGACCTTTCTCCTAGTTACCAGTTGAGTCAGTAAACCTACTTCCTCTCTATCTCTAGCAAGCATTTGAGATTTTGTGTTTCAAGCATTCATCTGGTGATTTATTCAATCATCTTCTTCATCTTCCTTGTTTGCACAAAACTCTTATCTATTGAGTATTACTTTGAAAGTCTTCACTTGTGAAAAACCTTTTTGAGCAAAGAGTGTTCCTATTTTGAAACTTCTACAAAAAGATTTTGTGAAACTATTTGCCAGGTGCTCTCTGACCAAGAACAAGTTTGCCAACTCCAATTATGATTTATATTTATCCATCTCTATTGTGACTGTTGTACTTGGTTGCAAGCTAAGTTATATAATGGTGAGTTGTTTTCTTATATGAGTTGTGCAATGGTAAGTGTGATGATTCTTGTTCGTATTATTTTATCGACACTTCACTCCATAAACCTGTGGACATGTTTACTGAGCTAAGTATTCGCTTGGGGACAAGCAAAGTCTAAGCTTGGGGGAGTTGATACGCCCAATTTGCATCACCATTCTATATCATAATTTACCTATATTCATTCTAGACTGGTAGAAACTTGTTTATATCATCGGGGTTGAGCCGAGAGGTTCGATCAGAAGCCAATTGGTGAATAGGCCACAAAATTCTCTCTAGTATTTACTAAAAATGGGGTGATGCATTTTCACATCACATCCTTGGTGCTTGCTTCACAAAATAAGCTCTTTACGGCACCAGGAAAATGGGAAACTGATTTTCCGTGCAGAGAATATGAAAAGTTCATGAAGAAACATTTTTTGCATCACAAGATACACGGATGTGTGGAATATGGGCTCATTAAAGCAAACTATGCCATGGTTGTGGTCATGAGCTAGCTCATTTGCCTTGAAAGCCATGAATCCTCGTAGGCGGTAGGTGATTTCTAGGAACAGTTTTTAATAATAATCCTTATATGCAATGTTTGTTATTTTTTCATGCAACTAGGTAAAATAAAATGACAATGTGCGAAGGTTTCACGTTTTTTGAAATTTTTAGGCCGGTTTTGAAATTCGGCTGAGACTATAGTAGTTAGGGTTCCTGGCTATGTGTTTGGTGTTGCTAATATCTTGTTGGATCCCTGAAGAATTTCCATGTTTATACCTGGAAATGATTTTTTGGTAAATTACCAAGAGACTTATGAGGTAGCTCCAGCCTAATTTTGAGCCCCCTCGATCTAGACTGGCAGAAACTTGTTTATATCACGGGGGTTGTCCTGAGAAGTTCTAGCTGAAGCCAATTGGTGAATTGTCCACTAAATGTTCTTTAGTAGTTAATAAAAAAGTGGCGATGCATTTTCACATCACATCCTTGGTGGCTGCTTCACAAAATAAGCCCTTTTCGGCACCGGGAAAATGGGAAATGGATTTTCCATGTAGAGAGTGTGAAAACTTCATGAAGCCACATTGTTTGCTATCACAAGATACATGCATGTGCGTAATATGCGCTCATTAAAGCAAACTATGCCATGGTTGTGGTCATGAGCTAGCTCATCTGGCTTGAAAGCCATGAATCCTCGAAGGCGGTAGGTGATTTCTGTGAACATTTTTTAGAACAATCCTCAGATGCCATGTTTGTTATTTTTGCATGCAACTAGGCAAAATAAAATGATAGAGTGAGAACTTTACAATCATTCTTATGCCTCTGTAGATTACTTTCTAATATTTTTTTTCTAGGTCCTTCGATGAAGGGAAATGAGGACTTCAACGATTACTACGTGTTTGGAAACGATATGGAATCGACTTGAAACCAAGCTACGTATCTCATATCTATTTCAAAACACCAGCCAGCTATACCACTCTAAAGATGAAAAAGTCAAATGTCATCCCCGAGAAGGCCAAGATGGTAAAATTTTGAGATTTTACTATTTTAATCTACTTATGCACATTGAACTATAGTCAACAACTAACTTTATTCTTCACCTCCAGTGATTTTTAGCTAGGTACAGAAATGCCTACCTCAACCAATATATACCTCTAGAGATCCCTATCATAATCATAGATCGTGTAGGTCGTGAGAATGTTCAGTTCATTAAAGGCAAGAATGATGTTGCTCAGATGATAACCAACTGGTCAAACATGGTCGAGGCTTCTCAAATCAAAAAGGGGATATGTTCATCTTCACCTTGTTTGATGAGCCCATATCTTTCTTCATGTGTTATATTGGTCGTTTGAAATGAGGGCACATAGTACTGGTGATGCTTGTTGGATATGTTATCAGTGAACTCATAGTCAGTTTGGAACTGTATGCGAACCTAGTAGTCTACGTGGTTTCTAACTCTAAGTGAATTTGGTTGTAGTTTCCTGTACATTCAGTTTTTCTTCTTCTTGTGATTGAGAAATGATTGTAACAAATATGAAGTGGTGCTATGTTTGAAAATAGTTGTCTTCTCCATCTGTTGGGATGTTAGTGAAAACATATGTGTAAAATATGGAAATACGGCGGATTTTGAACATGTGTATAAGAAAGGCGAAGTAGTAGAACTATCATAAACAGATTCCTCAGGACCAGCGGTTCAAGCATCTCGAGCAACATGCATGGTCGCGAGCTCGAATCCTAGTCAGCATACTCTGTTTTTTCGAGTGAAAACTACAAAGATGGCTGAATTAATATAAGTTTATAAGAATGTTGAAGTAGTATAAATATCATAATATGGTGCCCTGATCCAGTGGTTGGAAATGATATCGATATCTGCTTAGGGTAGTTTTTATGTCATTTAGTTTCTATCAGACTAACTGACAGCAGGGCCCAGCGAAAACTTCGACAAATAGTCGTTAGACAGTGTCGTGGAAACCTACCTAACAAGTGGAGTACAAGAACAGATGGCCCGGTCATCTAAAAACAGATTCAACCATGGGCCCTTGACCAATTGCCTAACTATTTCATATGGAAAGAAAAGCCTAACTGGGCTTCAGGGCCTAGGACGAAATCTGCGACAAATTTTGCTAGAGGAAAACATGGAATGTCATGGATAAGCGGGCCGGATGGCCTTCGATCCTTTGCGACGAAATGGCTCAGAACACCAAGAATATATGACGTCATTTAGGTGTCTCTTGAAAAAAAACATCATGAACCGTCCAGTTTATTATAGTGAATCACTATTACCCGAGGCTGCTTTGATTGCAACAACTTTCACACCATAACATGGTGATCATAAAGGTGTATCTCAGGTATTACGAAGGAATAGGTTGAGGCATATGTATCAAGATCAGGATTTCTTCTCCCACATGACAGGAAGATACGCTAGGCCCACTGGGTGAGATTACATTGATAAGTTGCGCAGTGTATGATTAGGTCATGGATATGGAATATCATGAGAATGCATTAAGCAAGATAGTCAGTAACAAGGTCGAACTAGGTATGATAATACCGATGATCAGATCTCCGACAAGTCATGTATCAAAGTAACAAAGGGAATTGGACTCAACATTTATGGTTCAAATGAGATTAGTATTCTAGATGCACAGGGTTCATTATGGGTATCCAGATCTCGGTGATGCTCATTGATCCAAGAAGCGTCTCGATCATGTATGTGATGTTACCGAACCATATGGTAACACAGTTAAGGGTTCAATGATGGTTAGAGATAGTTTTGAATTCATCACAGGTCATTGGGAGAAAGAGAAGAGAAATCCGGAACTATTCCGTGAGAGTCCGAAGGTTTTTCAAAATGATTGAAAAGGAGTTTTGGATCATGAGAGATTAATTAAATATGATTTTAATATTAATTATTGGAATTAACTATTAAAATTTAATTTAAATTTAATTTGTACAAAACCTCCCTAAATGGGCCAACTCCCAATGGAAGAGGCCCATGAGGGAGGGCCGCCTCCCAAGGGAGCATGGGGCCACCACTAGCCTAGGGCATGCGCGTGGGCATGGGGGTCCACTCGGCCACTGGCGCCTCCCTACCTGGCCGCTTCCTCTCTATAGTCCCACCTTGGTCATTGGCTATTGGGAGTGATGTTGGAGATATTACCAAGAGGCAATAATAAAGTGGTTATTATCATATCTTCATGCTTATGATAAATGTTTACATCACATGCTATAATTGTATTAACCAGAAACATTAATACTTTTGTGGTTTGTAAACATAAAAGATTACCTAGTAAATCCTCTTGTTAAACTAGCTTGTTGGTTAATATATGATCATATTTTCCTGATCATGAACATTGAGATGTTATTAACAACAAGGTCATATCATTAGGAGAATGATATGATGGACATACTCCTATAGTTAAGCGTAGCATAAGATCAAGTGATTTAAATAGTTCACTTGCTATAAGCTTTCAATACATAGTAACCTAAATCCTTCGACCATGATATCATGCTACTCAGCATCACCAGATGGATGCTTTGATGACATGAAACACCACTTCGTAACTGGGTGGTTATAAAGGTGTCATTGAGTGTTCGGAAAGTATGTGTTGAGGCACATGGATCAAGTGTGGGATTTGTCCATCCATATGACGGATAGATATACTCTAGGACCTCTCGGTGGGATGACATCCAATTAGCTTGCAATTATGTGACTCGCTCACAAGGGATCACATATCATAGGAACAAGTAAAGAGTACTTATCGGTAACGAGGTTGAACTAGGTATGCAGAGATACCGACGATCAGACCTCGAATAAGTAAAGTACCGCGAGACAAAGGGAAATTGGTATAGTATGTAAATGGTTCATTCGATCACAAAGTAATCATAGAAATATTGGGAGCCATATGAATTTCCATATTCCTCTATTGGTTATTGATCGGAGAAGAGTATCGGTCATGTCTGCATAATTCACGAACCGTAGGGACACACACTTAAGGATTCAATGTTGTTTAGTAGATATGGAAAGTGAGTAAAGAGACCGAATGTAGTTCGGAGTCTCGGATGGGATACGGTATATGACGAGGAGATCCAGAATGGTCTGGAAAATAAGATTCATATAAGGAAAGTCCAATTCCAGAGTTCGGGAATGGTTTCGGTGTTTTCACCAAAATGTTCTAGAAGGTTCACCAACCCGAAAGGAGAAGGGTACATGGATGTGTCATGGCAAAGTGGAATGGTTGTATCATGTCCTAGGTCACTTGGCTGGACACTTGGAATAGAGAAATCAAACTCTAGTTTGAATGTCAAAAAGGCAGTTTGAAAAAGTCAAAGTGGGACTTTGGTTTCCATGTGGAGGGAGGGACATCCTACCTAAGGGAGGATTCCTCCCTCTCCCTTGCGCTATCCCATGAGGTGGAGTTATGGAAGGACTCCCCTTCCCCAACAGCCCCTCCCTCTCATAAATAGAGGGGAGGGGGCGCCACCCTTGAACCCCACAACACAAAACCCTAGCCACCAGCCTTGGCCACCTCAAGGTCGCCGCCTCTAGATCCTCCTATAAACAACTAGCGACTAGCTAAACCCTAGTATCTATCCACCTCTAAACCTCGGCCCTCTAAACCCTATATCTCCATGGCTCCCTCTAATCCACCATACTCGCTCCGGCTTAGGCGAAGCCCTGCAGGATCTCCCCTCTACTTCCAACACCATGCTGTCGTGCTGCCGGAATCGCGAGGAGAGGGCTACAACCTCCGCTGCCTGCTGGAACAAGGGAGAGGAAGGTATTCATAGAGTACCGTACGTGTGACCGACTGCGGGAGAGCTACCGGAACGCGGTGCTGGAAGGATCGTCTATGCGATCTTGAGATCGGCAAGTGAACGACTACATCACCCACGAGAATCCGATCTCGTTAACCCATTTGGATCTTCGAGGGTTAGAACTCTATGAACTCGTTGCACTGATCTAGTAGATAGATCTTGGCTTGATCATAGATTAGATCTGTATTTGTGTGTTCACGCGGTAGTTTTTTTCTTTTCTATGCTACGAACACCTATAGTGGTATCAAATCCGTGTCAATGATTAGATATGTTGCACGAGTAGAACAAAATGGAAATTGTGGGTGTTGATGTTTTTGTTGTTGATTGCTTCTTGTGTACTTTGCATCTTGCGGGATGGTGGGATGAAGCAGCCCGGGCTACCCTTACATGACATCATTCATGAGACTTGCTCCACGCTCAACATGCAACTTGTATTGCATAAGTGTCTTTGTGAGTGTTTGTCTCTCCCATCATAGTGAATATTCAATTTACAACGGGCGATTGACAATACGAGTATCAACGTTGTGGTTCATGTTCGTAACTTACAACAATTCTTATGCGAAAGCCCCAGCCACGTAAAACATGCAAAGAAAGTTTAGAGGCATCTAACTTGTTTTTGCAGGGCTTGTGTTGTGATGTGATATGGCCATGATTGCGATTATATATGATGTATGCAATGATCCTTATTGTAAGTTGGCAACCGGCAGGTGCCTTATGGTTGTCTTTTAATTTTGTTAAGACATGCGTGTCTATTATTTAAAGTAGTTGTAATAGTTGATTCTGGTGGATGACCAACATGGAGCGGTGCCATTGACCTTGACGCCAAGCCGGTGATGATGGAGATCATGTTCGTGCTTGAATATGGAGATTGGAAGCACAAGAAGAAAGGCCATATCATATCACATATTATGAATTGCATCTGATGTTAATCCTTTTTATGCATCTTGTATTGCTTAGATCGCGAGGGTAGCATTATAAGATGATCCCTCTCACAAATATCAAGTAATAAAGTGTTCTTACTTAGTAGGCACTATTGCCAAAACTCATTGTTGCGAAGCACCACGTGATTATCGGGTGTACTAGATTCTGCGTGTGCATACAGCGGGAGCAAGCCAGATTTTCTCATGTAGACACTAAGGTTAATCTTGACGAGCCTATCATTTACAGACATGGTCTCGGAACACGGAATACCGAAAGGTAAAGAATTATTCATATAGATGATATGATGAACATGATTATTGTTCGCCTTTGAAACTACATCATGTCACGTGATGATCGGACTTGGTGTAGTGCATTTGGTTCGTGTGATCACTAAAACAATGTGAGGGATATTGTTTTGAATGGGAGTTCAACAGCAATATGATTAAATGTTGAACACTATTTATCTTGAATTAAATAAAAGTGAATTTCCATAGTTGTTGTAGTCATTGGCATCCGTTTACCACCTTACGCTTAGTTATAATTGAGATAATAGAACTATAGAATTCTGCTTAGTTACTTTACAAACTGGAATCGTATTGTTTTTAAGTGTTAATCTAAAGTTTAAAATTCCTATTGCAAACTTTCAGTAAGTTCCGTTTACTCCATGATGTTTAATAATTGGTATTAAATCAAGAGTAACAATTCCAGTGTTAGTATATAAGTATCATGTTTATCTCCATGATTCTTGATATTCAAAAGATTGTTTTAATATCTAGGGTATGTAGGAGTTGAAAGAGTTTTTCAGAAAACATAATGTGTGGAAGATATTGGGATATCTAAAACAAAGTTTTGGTTGCAACATGATGGAGTATAATATGGAAAGATTTATGTTCTCATATTTTATGAGAATTTCCAAAAAGTTGGAGACGCTGGTCGTCCTAATTCTCCAAAAGGTTTTGGAGAGAAACATTATACTCGTGATTCACCATAATAAGATAAAGTAGCTTGATCATGAATATTTCCATGATAAGTATGAATACAAGGTGTAGGTAAGATGTGTACTACACTAAAAGATTACTAAAGGATAGAATTTAAAAGAACACCAAACATTTGATGAAGGTGATCTACTTCAAAGTACAAGTGCAAAAACATTGGTATTTAACTATACAAGCTTTGTACTATGTGTCATGTGTATGATGCCAATATTGATGTTGATAGATTCTTTTAAAACGGAAAAGGAAATGCTAAAAGAGAATCTCATAAATATATGGCAGAATAGAAAAGACTAGAATTATTCAGCTCAGGTATATAGATGATATACATGTTATGGTTATATTCTTTGCTTGTTAAACAATGTAGTTCTTGAGTATGTAATACTGAATATGTTGGTGTGAATCGTCATACGAAACAACACAATTCACGAACTGTAATGGCTTAAGAAACTAGCAAGAGAATATGTTATGATGTTCATCAAGAACGAATAGAGAGTTATTGTGTTTCTCGTTGATATACAAGCTTACCTTCAATATTTGTTTTATCAAGTATTATGAGAACAAAAGGTTGTTCAAATAATTTATGTATTCCATAATAGATGGATTGTATACAAGTCTAGTTGGAGAAATCACATCCATAAAACTGATGCTAAAAATGTCGAAAGACAATTGATTGAAATATCACTTAGGAAGTGACATCGCCGTTTAAATTATAATGGAAAGAAAACATGAAGAAACTCCATGTGTATGGAATTTTAGAATATTTTGATTTCAATCAAATGACGCTTGTGAAACTTTCCAAGAGATAATTAAAACTCCGTTCATAGGCTAAAAGGGAACGAATGACTAGAATATTGGAACTTGTACATATTGTTGTATGAAGCCCATTATGTGTAGTCAAGAGCGATGAATTTCAACTTCATATGCTTTCTCCAAAAATTTGAGTGAATATACGTATATTTACTTAATAAGGATTAAGTATGAATCATTTGAAAAATTTCAAAGACTTCCTAGATGAAGTAGAAAATCATTGTAACAAGAAAATAAAGAATTTATGATAGGATCATAGAAAAAGATATTTGAGTTACAAGTTGTAGAAAAAACACCTAAAGATTTAAGGAATCGTTCCATAGATATATGTTTCTCGACAAACACCATAGTAGTATGGAGTGTTCGAGATATGTAATGAAACCTTGTGTGACATGGTAAGATCAAACGTGTAATATATAAAACTACCATTATATTTTAAAAGATTAAAATCTTTAGAGACTATCGATTTTACACTGAAAAGAGCTCCATCATGATCCGCTGAAATGACACCATATAAAGTTATGGTTTGGTATGAAACCCAAGTTGTCCTTTCTTAAACATTGGTATGCTATGCATAAGTAAGATGCTTATAAGCAAAGTCGGATGAACATTTCTTTGTATGTTATTTTGAATAAACATTGAGTATTCCTCGATAACACCGAAGAAAAATGTGTTTGTTGCTTAGAACGTTAAGTTTCTTAAGAAGGAATTTTTCGTGAAAAGTTAAGCGGGAGGACAGTAGAACTTTGATAAGGTTAAAAGGACCTTAGATATATGTGTGCTGAGTTGCGAAGTACCGGAAAGCGTTCCGGAAGTAGCAACAATTCTCATGGATCACGTGCCTCAAAGGTTGTGGTCACGGAGGTCTAAGTTTCTATTGAACCAAGTAGGTCGGATAAATAATCAAATACCAAGATTTGAGAGATAGAGCATTATTTGACAATGATGAACCGACTACATGCAAAGAAGCGATGATGGGCCCTGACTCTGTCAAATGTCTTGAAGACATGAAATCCGTCATAGTTCCATACACTAGAAATCAAGCTTTGAACTTGGAAGACCCCATGGAAAGGTGTAAAAACCTTACAGTCGTGTTTGGATATATAAAGAAATAGACATGGATGTTTCACATCTATGAAATAGTCGACATGTCGGAAAAGAGTTCACGACAATGTTCAAACAGTTGATTATGACAAGATTTGATCTTTCATAGTGATATTTAGTCTATACGGATTAATGTAGAAACCACTACATATATTGGTATATGATAGTTGAACAAACAAAACAAAGTTCTTCTAATAGAATTGTTACCTAGGACATGTGCATAACATGATCCAAAGGGTTTTGTCAATTCAAAGAATGCTAAAAGTGTATGCAAACTTCAATGGTTGAAATAAGTATAGAGGAGTTGGAATCTTCAATGTGATGAAATTGTTAAAGAGTTTAATTTCGTTGGAGACGATGAAGATACTTGCATTTGCAAGAAATTAAGTGGGAGAGCTAAGACATATTTTTCATACATTATGTGGAAGACATATTGTTGATTGAAAATGATGTATATTTTATTGACACAAGTTTAGAATTTCATCTCGATGAAAGACTTAGGCAAAACCAAAATATTTGGCATCAATATCTATATGGATAGATTGAGACGCCACTATGGTTGTGCCAAATGTACATAGATGAGATATTGAAAGAGTTCAATATGGAAATTACAAGAAAGGTTCTTGCCACACAGAAAGGATTAAATCTAAAATCAAGTGTATCTACAATTGATAAGTGAAAAAAAAGATTCAAGTATTTTTGATACTTGATGAATAAAATCACAAAGAGCATTTTTAATCATATTGTGATATGTACACATCCAGATATGTCCTATACTCTAAATGTTATGAGCATATGCCAGAATGATTCATAATATGATCATTGGACAATAGTAAGGATATTCTTATGATCTTTTGGAAAAACTAAGAATATATTATTTTTGTAGAGGTCGCAAATAGATGGTTAGTTCATTCTAAAAGTACTACATTGATACTAGTTTTGTCACAAAGTACAAATTAAGTTTATCTCAATCTAAACTAAGGGTGGACCAATATAATTGAAAATAAGTTCCATAATGGATTTGGATGAGTTAGAAAGTTAAGACATTATGATAGATACTACAACAAAAGTCTAAGTATATGACTGCTGTTATAGCAGCAAAAGAGGGCATTTATGTCAAGTAGTTTGTTATCAAACTAGGCGTGTGATGGGGATATGCCGAGTGCGGTATACCCAGCAGGACGTTTCCTATTGGCCCAATCTGCCAGCGAGTGGGCCTTGTAACATCCCAAAACTATTAATAATGATCATTAAACTCTAATCACTAAAATTAGGGTTAACAAAAACTTTGATTAGATAAAAACCAAATGAATGCATGTCTTTATGTGATGATTTGATGAATGCATGAATGTACTTGTGTGTGGCATCCCGTAAAACCACTACTAGAAAATCGCATTATTTTTGTGTGCATTGCATCATCATGACCGCATGCTCATGTCATCATGCCACATTGCATTTGAGCATCGTCATCATCTTGCATTTGCTTGCATAAAACTATTTTCGCAAAGCCTGTTTTTGTTTTCTAAACGCCCCGTCTTGTTTTCAAATTAAACCCGGGTCTCCGGATTATTTCGTTTTGTCTAGCAACGGTTTGCAAAAGCCCGGTTTTAATTGAATAAAATATTTAATTATTTTTAGGGGGCAGCCAACCGGGCCGATCCGACCCAGTCGGCCACCCCCAGTACAATCGGTCCACCTTAAACCCTACCCCAAATCTTTTCTACCCTATCCTAACCTACCCAGCCACTCCCAGCCCTCCACCTCACCTCCCTAGGCCACCTCACCCCCGTGGACCCCCAATCCCCACCCACCTTGCCACCTCATCAATCCTAACCCCAACTCCCTTCCCTCTCTCTCTCCTGCGCACACACAGCACACCACGCAACACCACGCACGCCACCCTCCCCACACCGAATCCCCACCCCACTGCCCTCCCGCTGGCCCCACCCCGCGCGGCCCACCACCTGCCTCTCTTCCTCCCCCACCTTCTCTACCTCTCTTCCCCACCCCGCTTCCCGCACGCGACCTCCGCCGGCCCGCGTCCGTCGCCTCCCCGACCCCGCATCCCCGCTGCCGGCCGCGCCTCCTAGGCAGACGCCCCGCCACCTCGCCTTCCTCCCCCGCGTCCCCGCCGGCGAGCCGCCCTCGACCCTCCGCGTCGCCCCGCCTCTCCGGCGCCCGCGACCGCCCCGTCGTGTCCCCCGAGCTCGCCGCCCCGACGCTCCCCTTTCCAGACTCCGCTCTGGCCGCGCCCCCCTCCACGATGTCTCCTCCGCCGGTCGCCCGGCTCGCCCTCTGCCCGACCTTCCCGTCGCCGTCCTCGTCGGCCGCCCGGCTCGCCTCTGCGAGGTCGCCCCGAGCCGCCCCTCTGTCTGCGCCGGACGCCGCTCGTCCCCGCCGCCAGCGCGCCCCTTCGGCGCCTCCTCGTCGTCGGCCCCGGCCGCGGCTCGACCTTGGAGTCTCCCGAGCAACGCCGCCATCCGCCACACCAGCGACCAACCCCACCCCCGTGAGCTCCTCTTGCCGGAGCCCGGCCCTTCCGCCGCCGCCGCTGGTCTGCGTCCGGTCCCTCCCGCGCGTCTTCCCTGCAGCAGCTCTGCACCCGCAGCGCCGCCCTCCTCCCCGGCAGCAGGTCTTCCCGAGCGCCTCTGCCCCGCCACCTGTACCGCCCGTAGCCAACCATCAAGGAACCGATGTCGACCTTGTGCCTCTCTACACGCGTGTCCGTCATGTGCTTGTGTGTTCGTGGGGCTCCTGAACGTTGGTTTATCTGTTGATCCGTGAAAGTTTCGGTAACAAGATGTGTTAAGATCTCCTCGCTAACAAGACCGACCCGATGCCGAGGATATCGAAGGTTGTACATGGAGCCACTCGAAGGCCACCGACATCGGAACCCGAGATCTTCGACATGGACCCTCAAGATCTTCTTCCCGGAACCCGAAAACCCAACCTCGACACAGCCAGTAACGCAAGTGTGTTTCCTGATTCAACAAGCTCGACACCGACAATCGAGTGGAACCCCGAGTACTTCGTCGTGGAAACTAGGGGCGATGACGCCGAATCGACAAGATCTACCTCACGGAGCGGCGAACCCCCGGACCCGGAGCATCCCTGGACACCAAGAACTACTGGCGACCCGACTAAGACCCGAAGACCGACCCCGCCGAACGCTAAGATCTTCAATCGGATTCGCGGACCCGAAGACCACGAATGCGACAAGATCGACACCGACCAGGGCGAGTCCGATGTGCCCCCGACGCCAACCCATTTCTCCTCTTGTATCCGAACCTCGCCGATCCCGTCGAACCCTGAGCCCCTGTCGAACCCCGAACCCCCGGAACCAAGATCTCCCGAACACTAATGTGGACCCCTTTTCCCGAGCCCTATTTTATAAATGTAATAACAAATGGATGCATATTAAATTGTCAAACTCGCATTCATATTGTCGTGTGGTTGGGGGCCTTATGCCGATTCACCATATAATTAAATATGGGGTCCATATGCGGGCAGATCTAGCCTTATATTGGCCTCATTTAATTTGTGTAGCGAACCGGTAACTTATCTTGCCCTGTTGTTACAACATTTAATTTGCGGTGTAGCTAAATAACTTGAACCGGTTAATTAATTGTCAGGACCCTGGTTCCGTTTAATATGACCTAATTGCATCGCATCTTTGCCATGTCATACATCATACATGCATCATGCCCGATTTTCTACCGTAGTATTAAATAGTGCATCCGGTGTTTATTCTAGTGTTTTGCTTCTTCGCGGATAAGGCCGTCGAGTTGATGTGAGCTTCGCCCCGATCTTCGGATGAACCTTCGGCAATGTTTTCAGGCGAGCATCTCCCCCTTTCTACCTATCTTACTTTTATAGTATTTATTCCTCCTGTTGATCTATTGCTATCTGTGTTGCGTTGCTCTAGCTTCCGTACCCGTGATATCCCTTGCCGCCTTATATTGCCTTGGACACCTCCTATTACCGTTGTTTGGTAGATAGTTGGACCTGCGCGTCGTAGTCGCTTGCTCAAGTGTTGTTGCGTGTCGTCAAGTACCACAGTTGTTGGAGCATTGCCGCATGTTTAATGTTGGAGATGATCATGGCTTTATTTATCGTTCACTTTAATTATTGTTTAATAACTAAAATTGAAGTAGGTAAGCAGAGGCACAGGTGGGCAATAGATGTTATTTGGTTTTTAACCGTCCACTTGTGTCCCATAGGACCCCGAGTACTTGATACCTGTTCCTTGAATATTCGCGCTATCCACATACGGGGGAATTATGCGACCCCCCTGAGCCAGAGCTTGATTCATTCTTATTTCTTGGGGCCACAAACTAGTTTGAGGTTTTATTTACTATCCTGTACCTATGCCATGCTTTACTGCTTTATTTACGATTGTGCGAGGAGCACCTGTACTGTTTAGGTAAGCGGAGTGTTTTCGCGGTATCGACAAGCCCAGTTTTGGGTTCCCAGTCGTTTACAGCCATTGACGCAAACCTTGAGTCCCGTCTCGGAGTCAGCTAGCTTCGTTGCGGGTGTACTCAATGGGGTGGCCCCCTGAAATAATTCTGAATTCTGTGATTGCTTTGTCATGAAGGCCTCGTTGGGTTTTGATTTGGTTTTTCCGAGGTTGATCGAGTGTGTGTTGCTATTTGTGCACCCCTGCAGGGTAAAACTTTCTGAAAGCCGTGTCCGCGGTTATGGACGACTTGGAGCACAGTATCTCGATCATAGACAACTATAACTAAAGTAGTGCTATAGATTTGACTTTATGATGTCTAGTAATAAGCTTCACTATAATGGAATGGCTAAATAAAACTGCCAACAATTGCTTGCTTGGGTTGTCGCTTGCGACCATTGTATCTGACTAGTAAGTGTTGCAACTACAACGGAATGAATAACTAAAAGTGCCCACTGCTTATTTTATCAGGATGATTATCTATACCTGACTAGTAATTGTTGCAACGATAACTGAATAAATAAAACTGCCAATTGTGTGAGTTCCTCGGTTGACTTCCTCGTTTGGTCTCGAGGGGGAAACACCAGGATGGGTATGTTCGGAGGTAGTATCCGGTTGGTTCCGAATAGGTCTTTCTCACCCCTCTCAGATAGCCGACTGTTGTATCGAGTCTCTATAGGTTGTTTAGTGCATGCTGCCGCTGCCGCTCAGTCCACCATACCTATGTAGGCGAGGACCGCCGAATTCTAGCCTCGCCATGTACTGGCCTCAGTACTGACCGCTCTCTCTTTTTCCATGGCCCTTTGTCGGCACCCCTTTTGTTTAAGCAGGTTTTGAGATCGACGTCGTTAGCAGGGTTACCCTTCCGGCTTGGCCTGGGCAGGGTTATGGACGCCATTGGTTATTCTTCAGGGCTCTTAGCCCCATTTGCATCTTGTCCGTAGTCGGACGCTCTATCATTTTCAAGGTGATTTGGATCTTTGTATATTATCTCTGTATTCTTGACTCATTGAGTCGCTGTTATATATATCTGTTCTGTGGGTCCCATCGAGGACTGTTGTGTAATGTTATTACTTCGTTTTCCACCCGCACGAAAGTGCCTGGTGGGCACCTTTGAATCGTTTCTATGCGGGTTTGGCGGGAATCGCTGAAACTTGCATAGGGTCGATTCTGAGGGTGTTACAGAGTGGTATCAGATCTCAGCAGTTGCGATACCCCACAAGTCCAGCCTGTAGGATAACCTAGCTAACGGCCAAAGTAGAGTGTCAAAACTATTTTCGAGAAATCGGTTGGATAGATCTGATTAGGTCTGCTTTTACTCCTTACCTTCTGCTATTCTCCTCTTACCTCTACGTGTTTTGGATCTGTTCCCTTTCCTTCTGCTAGTCCAGGAATTCTCGTGGTTGGATTTCCGTCGTACCTTCAGGGTTTCGCTTCCTCTTTTGGTAACGGTGTTTCTACATCCGGTCTTCCTGCTATCTGAGTGGTCCTTTATCTGTGGTACCATTCTTTGTTCCTTGTTTGTGCCTTCCGGTGTTCTCCGACGCGACGACATCATCTACGCCAGATCCGATGCAGAGTCTGCATCACTCCTTTGTTTCCGAACCTCGCTTGTCGAGATCTTCAGTCTGAATCCTGAGGGTTGGTTGCATAATCTGTCTATTCGTGTACATAGTAATGCTTTGAGTGCGGGATGGAGTCGCGACCATACCACTACTCTTATCATTTGCTGTTGTATATTGAATGGTGGATCGATGCAACTCTTACTCCTTCCATGAAAGTTAGAGGTGGCCTTACCTTTAACTTCGTCCGTTGTTTATCCGGAGTGCTCTCTTGACGAACGTGAACAACGACCCTTTGTTGGTGGTGTCGCCGATTTCAAGATGGAGAATGAACCATTGTTAGTGGTGTCGCGAAGATCTACACGAAGCGAGAAGATGCAGATCACCGACCTTCTTTCCGGTACCATGAGGCGGATCTCGAGGGCGAGATCCATTGTTAGTGGTGTCGAATTGTGGCATCCCGCAAAACCACTACTAGAAAATCGCGTTATTTTTGTGTGCATTGCATCATCATGACCGCATGCTCATGTCATCATGCCACATTGCATTTGAGCATCGTCATCATCTTGCATTTGCTTGCATAAAACTATTTTCGCAAAGCCTGTTTTTGTTTTCTAAATGCCCCGTCTTGTTTTCAAATTAAACCCGGGTCTCCGGATTATTTCGTTTTGTCTAGCAACGGTTTGCAAAAGCCCGATTTTAATTGAATAAAATATTTAATTATTTTTAGGGGGCAGCCAACCGGGCCGATCCGACCCAGTCGGCCACCCCCAGTACAATCGGTCCACCTTAAACCCTACCCCAAATCTTTTCTACCCTATCCTAACCTACCCAGCCACTCCCAGCCCTCCACCTCACCTCTCTAGGCCACCTCACCCCCTGGACCCCCAATCCCCACCCACCTTGCCACCTCATCAATCCTAACCCCAACTCCCTTCCCTCTCTCTCTCCTGCGCACACACAGCACACCACGCAACACCACGCACGCCACCCTCCCCACACCGAATCCCCACCCCACTGCCCTCCCGCTGGCCCCACCCCGCGCGGCCCACCACCTGCCTCTCTTCCTCCCCCACCTTCTCTACCTCTCTTCCCCACCCCGCTTCCCGCACGCGACCTCCGCCGGCCCGCGTCCGTCGCCTCCCCGACCCCGCATCCCCGTTGCCGGCCGCGCCTCCCAGGCAGACGCCCCGCCACCTCGCCTTCCTCCCCCGCGTCCCCGCCGGCGATCCGCCCTTGACCCTCCGCCTTGCCCCGCCTCTCCGGCGCCCGCGACCGCCCCGTCGTGTCCCCCGAGCTCGCCGCCCCGGCGCTCCCCTTTCCAGCCTCCGCTCTGGCCACGCGGGGTGGGGCCAGCGGGAGGGCAGTGGGGTGGGGATTCGGTGTGGGGAGGGTGGCGTGCATGGTGTTGCGTGGTGTGCTGTGTGTGCGCAGGAGAGAGAGAGGGAAGGGAGTTGGGGTTAGGATTGATGAGGTGGCAAGGTGGGTGGGGATTGGGGGTCCAGGGGGTGAGGTGGCCTAGGGAGGTGAGGTGGAGGGCTGGGAGTGGCTGGGTAGGTTAGGATAGGGTAGAAAAGATTTGGGGTAGGGTTTAAGGTGGACCGATTGTACTGGGGGTGGCCGACTGGGTCGGATCGGCCCGGTTGGCTGCCCCCTAAAAATAATTAAATATTTTATTCAATTAAAACCGGGCTTTTGCAAACCGTTGCTAGACAAAACGAAATAATCGGGAGACCCGGGTTTAAATTGAAAACAAGACGGGGCATTTAGAAAACAAAAACAGGCTTTGCGAAAATAGTTTTATGCAAGCAAATGCAAAATGATGACGATGCTCAAATGCAATGTGGCATGATGACATGAGCATGCGGTCATGATGATGCAATGCACACAAAAATAACGCGATTTTCTAGTAGTGGTTTTGCGGGATGCCACATTGTGTGATTAAGCTAAATAGCAAGGAATGGTTTAAGGATGAAAATAACATCATCTAAAACATTTCCAAGCAAAAACAAATCAAGAAAAAATCAAAAACAAATCAAATAAGGAAAATTGTCATTTTTGCCAATCTTGCTCACTAGGTCACTTTGAGTGTTTCTAGTCCAAGATTTCAAACAGAATCTTTTCCAATTATTTTCACCTCTTGCAAGACCAAGTAAAAGTGAATCAAGGCCCACCTTGAAAACTTATAGAAACATTTAGCAACCCCATTCAAATGACAATTTAAAATTTAATCTATAACATATGTGAAGATCCCACATTTTAAAAAACGAACTAAACCAGTGCCCCTTGACCAATCCAACTAACCAGAGACTCCGTAGTATGTGCCTATCAAACCCTTGAATTTCTTTCGGCCATTTCATCAAACACCTTGTGATCAGCAAACAACAAAACATTAAACACTATTTGTAGCAGTGAATTTGGCCAACCTTGTTCCCTCTCTGGTTGCAACAAGCTCTTAGTAGATCATCTAGCCTCTTTAACAATCCTTAGCACCACTGTGAGGAAGCCTAGCCATCAATGGTGACCATGCCGAGAGCAAACTTGCCACCCCCATGTCGCCAGCGAGCTAGAGGAAGCACTAGCCTCGCCAACCTTGTCTCGAGCACTGACCACCGTCCACCGCCACCCTCTGTCCCAGCCCCGAGCATTGCCATCCCCTGAACCACATGGCAAGCTCATGCCAAGCTTCTCTACGTGCGAGTCGAGAGCGCGCCAGTGCGCCGCACGCGACACGAGCCTATAGACCGCGTGCCGCCCTCGCCACTTGCATACGTGATCACCAGCACCCCGCCAGACAACCCCGTTCACCGCTGCACGGACCACACATGTTGTGCGCCATTAAACTTGTCGTCGGACCCGCCTAGAGTGCCGCGATGTTCCCACCGCTCCTCACTGCCCCCACGCTACATGACCATGCCGTTGAGCTTCGCCAGGAGGCAATGCACCGCCCCCTACCTTTGCGCATGCCATTAGCACGTTGTGCCAACGACAACGACGAGCTCCACCCACGCCATTCGGTCCCCTCGTCGCACTATAAAAGGAGGCCACCCTCGTTCGATTTGAGGACACCATGTCACTCCCCCTCTCACTGATCACACACACTCACCCCTGGAGCAAGGAGAGCACCAGGTGGACGGAATTTCACCGGAGTTCGCCGCTACAGAGGAGGAAAGGAGCCGTCAATTGGAGCCACCTCAGGAGGAGCAACCGGTACCACGAGGATCGCCGTCGTCGATTTCGTCATTCGCCCCCATCGTCGACCATCGCTGGAGCCCCGGTGAGCCTCCCATGACCCCCACTGGCCGCGCTAGGGTTCCGTCTCGCCGGCGCTGCCCGACGTGGACGATGAACCGTAGCCGTTGGATTAGAGTTAGATCGTGCGGCCCTAATCGCCCCGTACCGTTTCGCCACTCGCTGTCTCACTGACGAATGGGGTCGCTCACTTAACCAGCCCGCGCACGCGCTGTGCGTAGTGGGCTAGCCTAGTTAAACGTCCCGCGCGACCCATTAATTCAAACTTAGGTTTATTCATTTAATTTTAAACTCAGTTATGTACCTAGATTCAAAAATCAACCTAGATCGATTCATTGAACCAAAATGCATGAAACTAATTTTGTTAGAAAGGTACTAGAGTGCTTAATCCAAGCCTATTGGATTCAAATTATTTAGAATTGTAGATCACCCATGGTAAAAATAATAAGGCAGAAGCTTTTCTGCATTCAAACATTTTTAAAAATTCAACCATAAAAGCTTTTGAGTTGATTCCAACTATCAAAAATCACATTTAACCCTACCTTTCAGAATATATAAAAATACATAGGGTTAATTGTAGAAATAATGATCAAGTAATAAAAGAATGCCTCATAGGACATTCTAGTCACTTTATTTAATTAAAATAAAAAGGTTAAACCTTATTAAATTGTGACACCACTTTAAATCACATTCCCATGTACTGAAATATGTGGTGATGACATGTGTCAACATGATCCCATGTTTGAGTTGGAGAATATTAAATACTGAGTGATGATAAAATAAATAAGACAAGTGATTTAATATTTGTGATAATAGTGATGATGCTAGATCATCTAGTGTGACCCTTTGTGTACTAAATAGAGTAGTTAATAATTGTGTGATGATTGTGTTCCTTGTATTTATTTATAGACGCTAGTACCGACCAAGGATACGAGGAGGAAGGAGGATACTACGAGGAAGAAGCCGAGGAGAACTTCAACCACTTCTCTTTACAAGGCAAGCTAACACTTGCAAGTTACCTTACCTATGCAAGCTATTAATTGAGCAAGCCAATACTTGCAAGCTTATACCCATGTGATGATACCCAATCCAAGTTTTTCTTGCAAAGTTTAATACTCTATCTCTTTATCAAAGCTTTCTCATAGAGTTTACTTAGTAATTTGTAGATATTAGAAGGATAATGGAAGGTAGCATAAAGAGCATAAAACTTGACCTAAGTTAGATAATCTTGATGACATCCTGAGGCATGAGATTGAACTTATATAAGATACACTTTCTTATCACCCCTCATTAGTATTTACCCACACTTGTAGATGCTAGTGCTAAGCATAAAAATTGATTAACTTTAGTGGGAATACTTGGTGAAAATGGTTATGAAAACCTTAGAATGATGATTCATTCTACTGAAATGTTTTGACATGTGTTCTCGAACACCAGATGATTTTGATGATGAAAATGTTAAGGCATGAGCCTTAGCCCTTTACAAAACTGATGGTTGTCTGGATGCGATACCATTCCAATTTTACCGTATAACCACAATACCCGAAATTTGGGTAGGCCTTGACTGGAAATTTATATACCTTAGTATGGGTTCCCTTGTGGCCAAGGTTTGAGCTTAGGCTACCTTGTGAATATTGTCCACCTGTGCAGTACCCAAGATGACTGTTGGTCATGGTTGGGAGGCCAAAATCACAGGAGAGGTGCCTATACTAGGGCGTGTAATGGAAATGTTAGGATTGATTATCCACATACTGAGTATGGTGAATTCAGGATTGTTCCTAACGGATGTATCGAATGTTCTGGTGAAAGTGTACAATCTCTACAGAGTGTCAAACTACTCGAATAGCCGCGTCCACGGTTATGGAGAGTTGGAGTGGCCATACTGTTCCGTCGTCAGATGTTTTCAAAATGACTCATGAAATGATTTATGACATTGACTTTACCACAACAGAGTTGTGATATGAAATTCAAGTTCCCACTTAGGTGTTATAAAACTTTCAACTAGTTTCTTTGCTTCTGAACTTAGTAGAAGTAAATCTGGCTTTTTTCAAAACAACCCTAGAGCTTAGTATATCCTATTAAAAGCCACTACACTTGTTAGTATTAGTTGGCGAGTACTTAAAGAGTACTCATGGCTTTGTCCCTAGATATTCCCGTGGCCAGACTATGAAGAGGAGTATCAGGAGGATGGACAGCAGGAAGGTTACGACAACTAGGATCATCTCCCATCGTTAGCATTGCCTGTGACCATGAAGATGGAGCCTCGCCTATGCTATCGTTATTATTATGTTATTCCGCTGCTTGAATTGTATTAAGAACTGTAACATGAGATCCTTATTTGTGTAAGACCTTATGTATGGTTTGTAATGGATGAGGTACTGTGATATCCAATTATGTTATGTCTCGCAAAAATGGTAATCCTGGGATTGCGATGTATGGCATAACAGGCATCTGGGATTAAAAATCTGGGTGTTGACAGGCCTACAGGAGGGCGACTGGATCAGGACCCAACAAGGAGCCAAGTGACTGGAAGCTGGAGGCCCAGAAGCGTAGCTAGGCCCAGTCGGATTAGGTCAAGAACCCTTCGAATCCTTAACTAATTCGGTTGTAGATCTATAAACCCTAGCGAGGTGAGTCTATATAAACCTCCCTAGGGTACGCATAGAGGACACGTTCCATCATGCACCCCCTGCAACTCGCCGCCTAGTCGTCGAGCTCGCCCTTGTACTCTCTTATCAATACAATCTAGCAAGAGTAGGTCTTTATCCTCCGGGGGGCCGAACCTAGGTAAAACCATGTGTCTCCGCCCTCATCTCGCACCGAAGATGGCTGGCCGCCCTTGCCCCTCGTTCTACTACTCGTTTCCGTTTGCAGCATCTGCTGTGGCCATTCCCATGATAGTGGCGCCCACCATGGGGCCTGGCCGGTCAGGACGGTGTTCTGCGGCGAGATCCAATATGCGAATCAACAAGACGATCGCCACCGGCCGCATGATCGCGATCGGCGAGATCCTCTAGATCTTTCTGAGCATCTATGTCCCGACGGCACGCCCCGTCACGCACAGCGTGATCATGCCGGTTGGCACGATCAGCCTCTTTGTCGTCTTCATCGACGTCATCGTCTCGGAGGACTCGGCTCGCATCCACGGGTCGCCACTGCGCGATCGGCTCTCCGAGAGTCAGGTCCGCACCATCCACCGCCTCGCCTCTGAGTACGACTCGGCCAACAGCAACATGGCCGAGAGCAGCATGGTCGCGGACGACGCGGACCTCAACGACAACGCTAACTCGGCGACCCCGGCGTCAGTCGCCGGATCCATCATCGCCGCATCACCCGCGGGCTCCATCACCCAGGTCTCCAACGTGGGGGACTTCGAGGATCCTTCCATCCTCGGGATCTTTGACTCCGACTCCAGGTCGGAAAACTCCAGCGATTTCCATGACGGATTTGGCCGCCACATCATGATCTACATGGCGAGCAGCACGGACGCCTCGCCAGATCCCTTCTCCACGCCGATCCCGCCCGACCGCGATGGCAACGGAGGTCGAAGAACTCCGCCTACGAATGGAGGAGGCGGTCCGCAAGGAACAAGCCGAGCGTGAGAAATTTCGCCTCCAGCAGGTAACGGCGCAGCAGCTCTGGCGCTAACACCAACTCCGCATCAGGTCGCGCCTGAACCCCACCGTTCAGGGCCGCACCCTAAACTTCGACGACAAGAGCGACCCAGCCCGCATGGCCGATCGCGTAATCTGCGAGAACACGCCACTAGGAGGAATCACTCGACCACCACCAGGCGCATCAGCGAACGGCGCTCCCCCACCGCCGCCTGGTCGCACGCCCCCACCAAACCAACCAAGGATCATGATCTCCCCGCAAGAGAGGGACACGAACGGCCTCCCGCTGTTCTCCACTCTGATGGACAACATCGCGAGTCGAGCCATGGTCAACAACATCAACTTGACAAGGGAAGGCGCCCTGTAGATCCAGTACGCCAGGGCCTTACTCGCCAAGGCCGTCGAGCAACATGATGCGGGAGCAGATTCGCGGGGACGCGTCTACTCCTGCTCGTCAGGAAGCAGGGCGGCCTCGAGCGGCTGCCCGATGATGGCAAACACTCTCAATTCCCCACCCCCGAGCCCCTGCAGCTCCAGCCGCGACCCGCGAACACGACACTCTCCACCAACGACCCGCGACCGACGAAAAACATGGTCGCTGCCAATGGGTAGCCAGTCGACGCGCGGACCCACATCATCAACAACCAGAGCTAGCGTGCACTCCATCCTGACGACTTGAGGCATACCCTCACCAACCGCCGCGATGGCGAACCAAGGGGATCGCTCAGCTGAGTCGGCCCCTAGTGCTTCGGACCAATGATCCGAGGCGAAAAATACCTGGCGAACTTCAAAGTGCCGAAGGAGATCGAGAAGTACGATCCCAGGTACGACCCGTCCATGTGGCTGGACACGTACCTCATGGAGATGGGAATCGCCGGCCACACCGACCTAGTCGCCGCTTGATACCTCCCCCTAATGATGGAGGGAGCGAGCCGGCAATGGATCAACACCCTCCCCGCGGACAGCATCGACTCCTCGGAGGATATGCGCGACGCCTTGGTCAGGAACTTCGAGGGTTCCTACACCCGCGCCACCACCATCGAGGACCTAGAGCGATGCGTCCAGGGATCCTGCAAGTCGACCCGCAGCTGGGTCCAGCGCTGGCAGGACCTGTGGTTCAACGCGACCGGCATCCACCCGGACACCGTGATTCACTGCTTCAAGACCTCGTGCTGCTACGAGCCCTTGGTCGCCATGTTCAAGCGAGTGTACACAATACTCGACAACATAACAGACCTCCTCGAGATCGCCAAGCGGTACGCAAAGGAGGACCCAAACAAAGAAACCGACGACGAGTCGGGAGAAAACCACCGCACAAGTGGCCACGACAACGGGAGACGACCCGAGCTACGCTACAGCAACACTCGCCTCACCTGCAAGCGCCGCGGTGACGGGAGAGTCGACTTCGTCGCCAACGTCGGCTACGCTCCACGCGAGCCCAAGAGCTTCCGCCGCGATGGAGGCTAGCGCCGCGATAGCGGCAACTACATGGCGAAGCCAAGGTTCGACCCCGCGGCTCTCCTCAACCAGCCATGTGTGTTCCACAGCAGGGAGAAGAAGCCCGCCACGCACACGACCACCGACTGCCACTCCCTAAAGGATATAGATAAGGCACGGCGCGCACGGAGGACCCCAACAACCACCCGCCAAATGGCGGGGCATTCGGCAACGAGGTGGGATTGCTCCACAACTTCACCGGGTTCAGAACCAAGCGTGAAAAGAAGGTCATCCCCCGCGTCGTCGCTTTCAATGCTGTGTCCCAGGTCGGTGGCCCACACTTCCTCAACTGGTCTGAGCAGAGGATCATCTGGAGCCACGAGGACCACCCGCCACGGATCTAATATCCGGGGCGAGTCGCCCTGGTGGTCAAGCCCAAGGTGGGAGACTACTAGATCCCCAAGACGCTGATGGACGGCAGAAGCTCCATCAACATTCTCTACCTGGACATGTTCAGGCGACTGCGTCTCACGCAGTCGATGATCGAGACGACCTACAACACCTTCCATGGCATCGTCCCTGGTCAGAAGGCGTACCCGATCGACAAGGTGATGCTGCCAGTCATCTTCGGCACACCAGTGAACTTCCGCACCGAGCGGATCGTCTTCGAGCTGGTGCCCTTCAATAGCCCCTACCATTGCGTCTTGGGGCGACAGGCGTTTGCCAAATTCATGGCAGCTCCACACTACACGTACAACGCGATGAAGCTCCTAGGGCCGTGCGGCATCATCGCCGTCCACGGCAACCCCGACATGGCCATGGAGTGCGAGGCCAAGGGCGCCGAGCTCGCCGACGCCGTCATCGCCGCCGAAGCCAACCACGCGGAGGAGCTCGCCAAGTAGACGAGAAGGGTCAACAATGACGACCCCACAATACTCAAGAAGCCCAACTCGGAGGGTGGCGGCTCAACGACCTTCGAGGCCACCACGCACACGCGCTCCGTCGAGCTGGTCCTAGGCGACTCCATCTAGACGGTGACGATGGGAACGGGCATGAGCCTAGCATAGGAAGGCGCGCTCATCGAGTTCCTCTGTGAGAATCGTGACATCTTCGCATGGAAGCCATCTGACATGCCTGGTGTCCCGAGGGTACTCGCTGAGCACAAACTCAACGCTGTAGGCTTCATACGACCAATCAAGTACTCCAAGTGGCTGGCAAACTCAGTCCTGGTCGAGAAGAAAAATGAGACCTGGAGAATGTGTATTGATTACACAAACCTCAACAGCGCCTGCCCCAAGGAGAAGTTCGTCCTCCCGCGGATCGATCAAATCTTCACTCGACCGCAAGCTCAGAGTCGATGTGTTTCCTTGACGCCTACTCTGGTTACAACCATATCAAAATGGCAGTCGAGGACAACGAGAACACGGCATTCATCATGCCATTCGGAGCATTCTGCTACACCTCCATGACCTTCGGCCTCAAGAACGCCGGGGCGACCTACTAGAGGTGCATGCAGGAGTGCCTTGCGAGCCAAATTGGATGCAACATCCACGTCTAGATCGACGATGTGGTGGTAAAATCCACTCGCCAGGGCGATCCACTCGCCGACCTGGCCAAAACCTTCACAAAACTACGGAGGTACAAGATCAAACTAAACCTAGGAAAGTGCACCTTCGTTGTACCTACTGGACAACTGCTGCGGTACATCGTCTCCGAACGAGGGATCGAGGCAAACCCCACCAAGATCAACACGATCGCCTGGCTCGGCAAACCCGAATGCCTGCGCGACGTCCAGAACTTTGCCGGGCGAGTCGTTGCTCTTAGTCGCTTCATCCCCCGACTAGGCGAGAAGGCAATTCCTATCTACCGCCTAATGCGCAAGAATCCCATGTTCCAGTGGGACAAGGAGGCAGACGACGCGCTCCACGCACTCAAGGAAGTGTTACTCGTGGCCCCGCTACTCGCTGCACTCGTCGACAAGGAGCCCATGATTGTCTATGTCGTGGCTTTCGAGCGAGTCGTCAGCACCGTCATGGTCGTTGAGCGACCAGAAGAGGGAAAGGAGCGCCCGGTGCAGCGACATGTCTACTACATCAACGAAGTCCTCACCGAGTCGCGCCAGCGCTACCCGCAGTACCAAAAATTGGTATACGTGGTCTTCCGAGCCCAGCGGTGACTACCGCACTACTTATAGAAGCACCCAATCACGGTGGTCTCCTCAGCGCCGTTGCAGGACATCATCCGCAACCGCGAGGCGACCGGCCAGTCACCAAATGGGCCGTGGAGATCGGAGTCCACAACATCAGGTACAAGCCGTGCAAGGCAATCAAGTCGCAGGCCCTGGCGGACTTCCTCGCTGTCTGGGAGGAGGCACAACAGCTAGAGAAGCTGACATACGTCCACTACTGGTCGCTACACTTCGACGGCTCCAAGAATGCAGACGGTGCAGGGGCAGGGATCATCCTCACATCTCCAATGGGAGACAAGCTACGCTATGTCATGTACCTTGACTTCACCCCCTGCACCAACAACATGGCCATGTACGAGGCGCTCCTCCACGCCATGCGAGTAGCCAAGGAAATGAACATCAATCATATGCGCTGCTATGGCGACTCCGACATCGTCGCCGGGCAACTCGCCGGCACATGCGATGCAGTCGCCCCCACCATGGCGGCATACTGCCAAGGAGTGGACCAGCTGGGAGGCCACTTTGCTGGCTACTCCGTCGAGTGGATCGATCGGCGCAAGAACGAGGAGGCCGACGACCTCTCTCGCATCGGGTTGGCTCGCTCCACGCCACCCGCCGGTGTCTTCCTCGACACCATCACCAAGCCTTCTGTCTCTCCCCCGAGGGAGATCGACATAAGAATTCCGCTGCAACCAGAAGCAGCCCTGGTCACCATGCTCGCGGAGCCAAGCGACTGGACCGCGCCATACGTCGCCTACCTGGAGGGTGGGACCCTACCCGCTGACGAAGCGGAGGCCCGGATGATAGTACGCCGCTACAAGTCCTTCGTCATCATCAACGGCGAACTCCACAAGCGCAGCGGGACCGGCGTGTTCCAATGGTGTGTCCAACCCACGAAAGGTCGCAAGATCCTCCAAGACATCCATGCCGGCGACTGCGGACACCACGCTGGAGCTCGGTCCCTAGTCGCCAAGGCCATGCGACACGGCTTCTACTGGCTCACCGCACACTCCGACGCGGTCGACATCGTCCAACGCTGCGTCGGGTGACAGAAATACACCAACCAGACTCACATCCCAAGCTCGGCGCCCAAGACCATCCCCATCACCTCGCCGTATGGGGCATGGACATGGTGGGCCCCTTCAAGAAGGCCCCTCCTGCTTCACCCAGCTCCTAGTCGCAGTCGACAAATTCACAAAGTGGGTGGAGGCGAAGCCAGTCCGCAAGTGCAACAGGAAGACCGCCACCAAGTTCCTATGCGAGCTCATATATAGCTATGGGTTCCCGCACAACATCATCACGGAAAACAACACCAACTTTGCCAAAGGAGCCATGGACGAATTCTGCGAGGAGCACAACAAATGACTCGACCTCGCCTCGGTCGCCCACCCGGAGTCCAACGTCCAGGCAGAACGCGCTAACCAGAGCATCCTCCATGGCTTGAAGCCGTGACTGCAAGTTCCCCTCGAGCAAACTCTGGGGTGCTAGGTCGAAGAGCTCCCCTCCTTTATCTGGGGCATCCGCACCTCCATCAACAGGTCGACAGGGTTCACCCCCTTCTTCATGGTGTACGGTGCCGAGGCCGTCATGCCGACCGATCTCGAGCACGACTCGCCTCAAGGGGTCAACTACACGGAGGCCGACAACGATATCGCACGCCAGGACGGGGTCGACCAGCTCGACAAAGCACGCGACCTATCTCGCTCCCGCACCGCCATCTACCAGCAAGTACTTCGCCTCTACCACAGCGGCGAGTCCAGACTCGCACCTTCTAGGAAGGCGACCTGGTCCTGCGACTAATCCAGGACAAGAAGGGCGGGCACAAGCTCTCTCCCCCTTGGGAGGTACCATTCGCCATCGGCCGAGTCCTGGGCAACGGCACCTACTACCTCATCGACGTCTGAGGCAACGGACAACTCGACGTCAAGCGGCCATGGAATGTAATATCCTACGGAAGTTCTACTCCTAGAACTCCAAACATGTACCTCCTAGCTACCCGCTATTAAATAAAGAAGATCGATTTGCACAAATTGTGTCCACTCCCCATATCTTCTGGCATTCGCACTCGTAATAACAGCGCTACGCTACTCGCGGAAGTCAACCCTTGGTCACGAGACCGGCACGGCCAAGTAGTGCGGTATGAGCGCACTGAAAAATTTTGGGCCTTATATCGTCAACGCCAACCCAGGGCCCCATCAGAGTCGCCGCGCTTGACTGGCTTTCTGAGCCAAGACAACCTCATTCGCTTCCAACAGCGACCCAGTCCTCCACTTCCTTGGCGCAGAGACTCGAACGGCTAAGTACCACGCTCGGGGACTGATGTCTACGCACTTCTATTCTTGTAGACAGTTGTTGGGCCTCCAAGTGTAGAGGTTTGTAGAACAGCAGCAAGTTTCCCTTAAGTGGATTACCCAAGGTTTATCGAACTCAGGGAGGAAGTGGTCAAAGGTATTCTCTCATAAGTAATCCTGCAATCAAGATACAAGAAGTCTCTTGTGTCCCCAACACACCCAATATAGGTGCACTAGTTCGGCGAAGAGATATTGAAATACAAGTGGTAACGGTGCCAGAAAATAGCTTCTGACTTGTTGTTGACATGGGTTAACGGTGCCAGAAAAGAGCTGATGGCGCGGAGGAAAAGGTAAAAGCACAAAACCTCCCCGGCAAATGGAACAAAGATGGAAGCAAGCAAACATGCAACAGGTCTAGTAGCAAGCGGTGTTCCAATGTTTACAAACAAGGCCTAGGGATCATACTTTCACTAGTGAACACTCTCTCATATAAATATCCTCTCTTCATGATAATACTCTTAACTACTCTCCGGTTGGACACTCTAATCATCTGTAGGGCTATAACAGCACTCCTCAAAGTCTGCCTTCCCCAATCTAGATAAGCCCACACTATCACCTTGAGCGCTAGATGGTTCCAACAAACACCACAATATCATAGAGACAACCAACTCCAAATATAACTCATAACAAATATTCAATCTAGCCAAAGTTCCACACACGGTATGCACGCTGTCACTTTCACACACGTGGGGAAAAGCATAGATCTATTAAAGCACAAAGAGTATTTATGTAGACTCAAACCTAAGTGCCACCATGGTGTGCACGCTGTCACTTTCACACACATGGGGAGAGCAGAGATCTATTGAAGCACTTGAGTAGAAAGGTAGATCTACTTGATTACAAGCTCATGACCACAAGACCATGCATAGAGAGAGATATGAACACATAGCTATAGGTAGAGCCCTTAGCCCTAAGGAATAACTACTCCCTCCTCATCATGGGAATCAGCAACGGTGATGAAGATGGCGATGGAGATCGATGGAGATGGCTCCGGGGGAACTTCCCCGTCCCGGAAGGGTGCTATAACAGAGACTTTCTGTCCCCCAAATCTCCCTTTTGGTGGCGGCAGCGCTATGGAGGTTCTCGTGGATTTCTTCTGGATGCCCTAGGGTTTTTTGGTCGGAGGCTTCTTATAGGCGCAGGAATCAAGGTCGGTGGGGGTCCAGGGGGCCCACACCCCCTCCAAGCGCCTCCAGGGCTTGCCCGCGCCTAGGGGGGTGAGGCCACCCTATGGCCCCCCCTCCGGCTCTGCTTCGTGGTTCCTTGTTGCTCCGGGAAAATAATGACTTTGGCTTTTGTCCAGTCCAATTTTGAGAATATTGATTTTGTGCCTTTCTGGAACCTAAAACAGAAGAAAACATGCAACTAGCACTGTGTCATATTGTTAATAGGTTAGTTCCAAAAAGTGTATAAAAATACCTCAAATTCTAGACAAAACATAAGACAAATGATACAAAACAATCATGGAGCATCAAAATTCTATAGATACATTTCCGACGTATCAAGCATCCCCAAGCTTAACTTCTGCTCGTCCTTGAGTAGGTAAGTGATAAAAAGAATAATTTTTGAGGTGACATGCACCATCAAAACCAAGATCAAACCATTTGCAAGCATTGAAAGCTGGGATCAAAGAACTCTAAACATGTGCATGAAAGATGGAGTTCTAATAATAGGACATAGTAACTATGCATGCAACATGAAAGGCTACAAACAAAGATCATGAATAACATGCATTGAAAAATGTTTGTTTGTTTCACATACAAAAAACATAGCATAGTGGTATTTAGCTTGTCCCTCATAGAGTAGCAAATAGAGGCATAGGACACCTTCAAAGTTCACAAGGGTGACTAGAAACAAGTAGCACATGAACAAGTAATATCACAATATGCATCAACCAATAAACTTTGAACACTGCACACAGAATGACAACTAAGATCTCTTAATGGTGCCTAAAGGTAGAAGGTGGAGACTCAATAGTGGTGGAAGAAAGGCCTTTTATAAAGGAAGTAGGTATTTCAAGATTCAAAAAGAGCTTCCAAAAATTATGGTATTTGTTAGCTTTCAACCCTCATTGCCCCTATCATAAGCATCTTGAAGTGATTAAGGTTAAAGTGACAAAGATGGAGTATATGCTTGACTAAGTATAAGTTGGCAATCTCAAGTCCCTTTAATACGAGGGCCACACCTCATGCTACTCAACTTTAGTCACCTATAACTTCTTGTCACTTTAAGTATTTGCATATCATTGAGAACCGCCAACGGGGTACCCCTTCACATGGTACATGAGCTATCCCATAACCAAAATGACAAGGCAAGCAGACAATGAGCATCTCAGCAATCTTCTTATGTACCATGGAAATATGGTGATTTTTTATCTCTTTCCACTTTTCTCAATGTGTCTCTTTTTTATAAGAAGAATGCTTCATATATGTCACTGCAGTGATGCTACAAGTTTCCACCATGATTAGGCATGGCTTAGGCTAGCGGCCCAAGCGTTATCTAACACAGGATACAAACTCCATGGACTTACAAGTTCCCTCTTTATTTCACACTGGTGACATCCATAGACAAAAGAGCATGATATCAAAAAAGTGCAAAGTACAAGTGCAATGTTGAAAACGTTCCCCGTGACAGCACGGTTCTGCTAATTCCAACGTATAAGTGCAAGCATATACAACATAGATGACACAATGGTTCATATTTATTAGGGGCAAAGAATATAAAGTGTGCCATCAAGTTTGTGAGGGCTTTAATCACTAAGTTTTCACATAACAAAATAGTTTTTAATTGGAAGATAGCTGAAAACAAGAATATACATGGAATGGTGTAACACACCATGCATAGGAATTTATAGTGGACACTTTGGAATAACTTGGTTTCTTGGGAGTTGGAAGCATGAATAGAGCTCACTCATACAAGTGGAGGCTAGCAAAAGACTGGGATCAACCAAATAAGAGAGCATAATGGCCATAATCATGCAGAGCAATAAAACATTACTAATCAAAGCATAGAGTGGTAGTACAAGTCAAGGACTAAATGATCATAGAGGCTAATGGTGACTTGTCATAGTCATAACATGGTGTGAGCATGTGCCAAGTCAACCCAAGCAAAGCATCAAAGGATAATACCACAATACTATGATTTTTCTATGCTAAAACAACACATAATTTCTTTAAGGCACACTAAGCAATCCCAATTGTTTGGAACAAGACATGCTACAGAAATAGTCACTAAGCATAAGTTCAAAACAACACCTAGCATGTCATGCTAAAGTCTAAGTCACAGTCAATGCAAGCTCCTCTTTGTACCACTATAAGCATGAAACTTCCTACTCTTTTCCAACACCAATCAACTAATTTGAAACAACTCACAAAGATAATAATCAATAAAGATCAGTGAGCTTGTCTCACAAATCCACAAAGAAGAACTAAAAAGTTCTAAGCTGAAAGCTCAAGAAAACTAAGGCTAAACACAGTGCTAGCAAAAGAGAACACTCATAGAACAATAAGAGTGAAAACTAGAGTGTTCTAGGCAATGAAAACAGAGTGTGTCTCTCTCCAAAAAGGTGTGTTGTGATAAACCAACTTTATTCAAGAAAAATAAGCAAACAAAAACCAAAAACGAAAACTAAGACGCTCCAAGAACATCACAACTGTGCATGAAACAATAAAAACGAAGTGTCTAGAAAGACATGAGATTTTTATTGATGAAGAAGGGGGTGCCTTGGGCATCCCCAAGCTTTGACGCTTGTACCTCTTGAATATTTCTTGGGGTGACACGGGGTGGCATCCCCAAGCTTGAGCTTTTGTCCATTCTTCATCTCGTTACATCATTCTCTCTCTACACCTGAAAATTTTCCTTCATACAAAATTTCACACAACCTTCATTAGCAACATTAGCTTATTCAAAAGATAATAGACCTTGGGTTTATTTTTAGAACAGAAAAAATTTCACTAAAAACACAAGCTACTGTAGCAATTCCCTCAAAAAGCTCAATTTACCAAAAAGGAATCAATAATAAGCAAATGCAAATAATGGCAGAAATCTGTCAAAACAGACCAGAAGGTAGAAACCAATTTTTTCGAAGATCTTCTGTTGCTCAAATCAAAAAGTGTTGAACTAATGAAAGTTAGCTAACATACTGGGGGATGTATTCGTAAATTTTCATCTTAATCCGACTTATAGAGACTCCTCACGAATTTTTATCCTGGAGGACAGGAATCTGTTTCGGGACAACAACTCACCAAATCTTACTTCCCTCTCATTAGAGTTCATTCTTGGCACAAAAAAGTCAACAAAAAGGATAAGGAGAGGTCATTATAGAAGTAATAACTTCCAAGACTCAAGAAAACTCTTGGGTTATCTCCCAACAAGTACTTCTCTTTAATGCCTTTAAGTTAGGCATGATAGTTTCAAAGATGCTCATGTAGGAAATATGAATTGATTTAAAAGCGAGCATCAAGAAGAAAATTCAAAGAACATTTAAGTCTAACCCACTTCCTATGCATAGGAATCCTGTAAATAAACAAGTCATGAAAGCACAAAGCAAAAAGCAAAACAAGTGCAACTTCAAGATTTTCAACATAAAGAGGGGAAACTTAATATTTGTGAGATGCATAAGACCATGTTTCCCTCTCTCATAATAACTTTCAGTAGCATCATGAATAAAATTAACAATATAACTATCACATAAAATATTATTATCATGAGCCACATGCATAAAATGATGATTACTCTGCACATTAATGGGAGCAAATTCAATAAAAATAGCTATCATTATTATTATTCTCATCACCATAATCATCAAATATAGGAGGCAGATTGTAATCACAATTACTTTTCTCCTCAATAGTAGGTGGACTAAAAATATCGGACTCATCATTGTACTCATCATAAATTGGAGGTTTGTTATTATCATAAGCAATAGAATAGCTATCTTCCAAAGCTGGGGGACTAAAAAGATCATTTTCATAAAAACTGGCTTCCCCAAGCTTAGACTTTTCCATAGCATTAGCAACAATGGTGTCCAAAGAATTCATACTAGTAAAATTTCTATTATCATGCAAATAAAGCTCCATAGGTTTTTTAATCTTCTCTTCAAACACTTCATGTCCTAACTCTAGATAAACACTATAAAGCTCTCTAATTTTTTTGTTGTTTTTCCATTAAGCCTAACTAGTGAAAACAAGAAACAAAAAGACAAAACTGTAGAATCTAAAGGAAATAATTTCGAGCACTCACACCGGAAGATGTGAGTACCTTTTACCTTACCTCCCCGGCAACGGCGCCAGAAAAGAGCTTGATGTCTACGCACTTCTATTCTTGTAGACAGTTGTTGGGCCTCCAAGTGCAGAGGTTTGTAGAACAGTAGCAAGTTTCCCTTAAATGGATTACCCAAGGTTTATCGAACTCAGGGAGGAAGTGGTCAAAGGTATTCCCTCTGAAGAAATCATGCAATCAAGATACAAGAATTCTCTTGTGTCCCCAACACACTCAATATAGGTGCACTAGTTCGACGAAGAGATAGTGAAATACAACAGGTAACGGTTCCAGAAAATAGCTTCTGACTTGATGTTGACGTGGGTTAATGGTGCCAGAAAAGAGTTGATGGCGTGGAGGAAAAGGTAAAAGCCCAAAACCTCTCTGGCAAACGGAACAAAGATGGAAGCAAGCAAACATGCAACATATCTAGTAGCAAGATGTGTTTCAATGTTTAGAAACAAGGACTAGGGATCATACTTTCACTAGTGAACACTCTCTCATATAAATATCCTCTCTTTAATATACTACTCTTAACTATTCTCCAGTTGGACACTCTAATCATCTGTAGGGCTATAACAACACTCCTCAAAGTCTGCCTTCCCCAATATAGATAACCCCACATTGTCACCTTGAGCGCTAGATGGTTCCAACAAACACCACAATTTCATAGAGACAACAAACTCCAAAATAACTCATAACAAATATTCAATATAGCCAAAGTGCCACACACGGTATGCACACTGTCACTTTCACACACGTGGGGAAAAGCATAGATCTGTTAAAGCACAAAGAGTATTTATGTAGACTCAAACTTAAGTGCCACCATGGCGTGCACGTTGTCACTTTCACACACATGGGGAGAGCAGAGATCTATTGAAGCACTTGAGTAGCAAGGTAGATATACTTGATTACAAAGCTCATGACCACAAGATCATGCATAGAGAGAGATAAACACATAGCTACCGGTAGAGCCCTTAGCCCTGAGGAAGAACTACTCCCTCCTCATCATGGGAATCAGCAACGTTGATGAAGATGGCGATGGAGATCGATGGATATGGCTCCGGGGGCACTTCCCCGTCCCGGCAGGGTGCCGGAATAGAGACTTTCTGTCCCTCAAATCTCCCTTTCGTGGCGGTGGCGCTACGAAGGTTTTCGTGGATTTCTTCTGGATGCCCTAGGGTTTTTGGGTCGGAGGCTTCTTATAGGCGCAGGTATCAAGGTCGGCGGGTTTCCAGGGGGCCCACACCCCCTCTAGACGCCTCCAGGGCTTGCCCACGCCTAGGGGGGTGCGTCCACCCTATGGCCCCCCTCCGGCTCTGCTTCGTGGTTTCGTGTTGCTCTAGAAAAATAATGAATTTGGATTTTGTCCCGTCCAATTCTGATAATATTGATTTTTTGCCTTTCTGGAACCACAAACAGAAGAAAACATGCAACTGGCACTATGGCATCTTGTTAATAGGTTAGTTCCAGGAAGTGTATAAAATCACCTCAAAGTGTAGATAAAACATAAGACAAATGATACAAAACAAGCATGGAGCATCAAAAAATTATAGATACATTTCCGATGTATTAGGGACTGACGCCAGTCCAAACCCGAGTGACTAGGGAAAACGCCAAGTACGAGAGCGCGTCCTGGACTTGCCACGTGACTGATCCTACGGATCAGGTGGAGCGTCGCGCTTAATACAACGCGTCTCATCCGCACCTACCTTGGGCAGGCGACTAGAATTGCCAAGTACCACACTCGGGGACTCGGCCATCCGACCCCGTTCACGCTCGGGAAAACGTCTAAGTACAGAGCACCCCTTGGGGTCGCCATGCGACTGGCTTTTCAAGCCATAGCGAGTCGACCTCATCTGACTAACAATATACAAACAAACATACACATAAAAACGAGGTAAACCCCACAAAAGGGCGGACACGCTCGGGGACTTGGACAAATTTAACAACTCACAATCAAATCAAAAACTGACAAAATCACTCATTCCTTATGGTAGAAAAAAATTGTTCACTTACAAGGGTAGTTACATTACTTTTACAACTAATGCCACTTGGAAAACTCTCCTACTCCGCATGCTTCGATGTCGACTCGCCACCACCTCCACGGACACGGATGAAAGGCACCCATGGGTTCGACGGATATGTCGTCAACGTGCCCGCCATCACCGATCGGAAGGGCTGCTCCACCTTGAAGTCACGCTTTGCCGGCTCCTCATCGTTCAGGGCGACAACCGTTTCCTGATTTGGCAGGAAGTCGCCCATCGCCAACACCCTGTCGGAGTAGACCGTGGCCCGGTCGGTGAGCTTCAGCACGTCGGAAATCTCGACCGGGCCAATGGAAGAAGGGTATCCGCTGGTGACGTCATCGAGATCTAAGTCGTCAGGGAAGTGCGCGTGGCCAAGGCTCAATGCAGTCGCCGCCCCACGGCAAAAAGCCGACCGCGACATGAACTCCACAACGCTGGAGCCTTCTCCAAATACCGCCATACCTCGGTCATCTCGCTGGGGATAACCTTCGTTGGTGAAATCTCCTGAAGGTACGCGTGGATGCAAGTCGCCGACAGAGCGGCAAAGTCCACCAGCGTGGTGACACACTGCCGCGCATCATACGACTGCGCCCGGCCTCGTCATCGAGAATCTACCCTGCAAAGCACAAGTACACAGTCAGAAAGGCTCCAACAAAACAAAGGCGATCCGCATGCCCGAGGACTCGCTAGTCACTCAAAAGAACACGGATCTTACCAATCAAAGGACGACAGATCCCCATGATGAAATCCTGCAGACCAGAGAGGTCATCGTGTAGCCCAGCGACGGGCGCATCCGATACCTTCCGATCCTCGGCAGCAGCAACGGCTGCCTTGACCCTCGCATCCACCGAGGTCGCCTCTGCCTTCGCATCCTGGAGCTCCCGCTCCAGGTTGGCGACTCGCTTCTCCGCAGCGTGCAAGGACGACTGAGCAGCCGTCAGGTCACTCATAGAGACCATACCCTCACGAGCCTTCTCCACCGCGCCCGCATGACCCTCTGCGTCAACAAAATTGTGAGTATGAAATCAGCAAACGGAACCTTCAAAAACAAGCACAAAAAACACGTATCAGCAGTCGCCCGAAGCTGGTCGTTCGTCCCTTGGACGACGCGGAGCTCCTTCTCCAGACGCTCCCTGGCATCCAGTCGCTCCGCCAACTAGCGCTGAAGCCCCTACACAACCATGACAAATTCGCCACTCGAGGACTGGATAGTGAAGAAAATCCTAAGTGCCTAGCCGCTGAAATTCAGCGACTAGCCACTCAGGGACTAGACAGTGAAGAAATTCCTAAGTGCCTAGCCGCTGAAATTTAGCGACTATCCATTCGGGGACTGGACAGCAAAGAAATTCCTAAGTGCCTAGCCGCTGAAATTCAGCACCTAGCCACTCGGGGACTGGACAACAAAATCAATAAGGATCCGACCGCTGAAATTCAGCGACCAGATCCTCGGGGACTGGAGATACCTGGATGGCTGAACCTAGCATGTTGTGGAGCTCGACCGTGTCCACCGACGGGAGCACAAGAGGAGTGCGCCCGCGATGTTGGTCGACCTCCGAGCCGACGATTTTAAGCACCTTGCACGATGGTGCCGAAGCACTCGGCGTAGAGGCCCTCGCTATGAAGTGAGGGAACGTTTCCACCGCCGCTCCCGCGGCACTCGAGGTTGGGCCTGTCGCCCCGACCGACACCGCGGGTTCCACCCACTGTGACTCCGCGTCTGCCACGGACTTCGTGGCCGCTTCTTCTCCAGTCGGAGCTTCACTTGGTGCGACCACCGGCTCGTCTGAAATTGTGACGACCCCGTCTCCCTTTGCCTTCTTCACGCCCTCAATGGGCGCCACGACCTCATCGCTCTTCCTCTTCTTCGAGGGATCGACTTGCGCCCCCGGGGCACCCAATGGGACCTTGTCCATGGAGGGATGACCTATCTTCTTCACACCAGTCCTACAATACAACGTTGTCAGTAAGCTCACCGGACAAACATAAATCAGTTGCTCAAATAAATAATCTAAAGGATACTCACTTGGCGACTGGGATAAATCGAAGGCCAGTGCGAATGCTCGCCGGATTCTCCAACTCCGGCCCCATCTTCCGACTAAGACCTGTCTCGAACACGCTTGGGGCCTAGGACACCAAGGGCTTCTTCGAGGATGAGGTCGCGGCAGGCGGATCTGCGGCAATCTCCGCATGCGCTTATTTGGCTGGCGAGGCACCCCGCGGATGGAGCGGCCCCGAGCCCGGAGACTGCGGTGAAGGGTGGTGGCAGCGATGCCAGCGGCACTTCATCCTCCACCATGGTCGCGTCGGCTGCTGTGGTCGCCCACGCCGGCATGCTGGCCCCAGCCTTGTCGGCCACGCTGGTAGCTTCGGAGCTACTCGCGGACCTAGGCGGTGACACGGTCTTAGCCGGCTTCTTCTTCTTCTGCGGCGATTTCTTCTTCGACGGCGTGGCCACGCGCCGCGACCTGTGCTCGGGGGCTTCGTCGTCGCCCCTGTCGTGAGCCTCGAGGCTCTTGCTATCCTCGAGCTTGCGTTGTCGATGTCCATGGGTCTTATGGACCGTGGGTGCGGCGACCTCCACAGCCTCATCATCATCTTCATCATCGTCTTCATCGTCGCCTCCGACATTGCCCTTGTCGGACGATTCTCGCTCTCGTCCTCGACGGACTCGTTTGAGTTCTCATCATCAGTAGGCGGAAGCCAAACTTCCACCACTTGGAACAACTGCAAAGATAAACGCGATTACCAAAAACCATGACTGCATATCTGCGACTGCGAAATGTACAAGGAAGTGAGAACTTACTAGCGGAGACTTGGGCTTCGTGGTGTATGGGGCGACCCCCGCCTTCGCGTATAGGTACTCTGCGTCGGTGATTTTCTTGAGGGCCAAGGTGTAATCATTAATCTTCCACTCGGTGGTGCAAGACTTCGCCGGGTCGTCCTTGCCCGTGTAGTCGTACATCCAGTGGGCGCGGTCGGCTAGAGGCACCAACCGCCGCCCAAGCCAACAGTGGTAGAGGTTAATGGTCTGGAGGCCCTTCTTCTTCAAGTTGCGGATCATCAACAACATTTCGTCGACCACCATCCGTTGGTCGTGCGGGAGCTTGGCGACTTGGAGCCGACGCGGCTCGGGCCGGTCGGCGGAATACATCGGAAGCACCACCTCATCGTCTAGTGGAGACTCGGTCACGTAGAAGAAATGTTTCTTCCACTCGTTCGCCGCCTTCTTCGGCAACATCAGGTCGAAGAAGGAGGCCTTTGACTTCAGCTGGAACGTGAGGCTGCCCGCGGCTAGCATCGGTCTACCTGCTTCCTCGCGTCTGATCCTCCCGTGGAATAGATCTTGCCACATGGGGAAGTACGGACGGCAGCCTAGGTAGCACTCGCAAATCACCACGAAGATGCGAGTTGCTCGATGTTGTGCGGCCCTAGGTCTGACGGCTAGATGCCATAATACGCGCAGAAGCGGCAAAAGAAGACAGAGGTTGGGAATCCGAGCCCCCTCTCTAGGTGGCTGGTGAAGCAGATGAATTCTCCGTCATGTGGATCTGGTATCACCTCTTCGGCCGGTGGGATGCGCCATCTCCTGACGCAAAGGATCCCCTCCTCCTCGAATGTCTTCAGCAGCACTTTCATGCATTTGGATCTCCCCCATGTGTTTGTCGAGGGCGCCATTGGTCGGAGGATCTAGGGTTACGGGATCGCTCTAGGTAGCTCTGGTCGAGACGAAGGAATGGAACACTAGGAGATGCGCGAGATCGGAGGAAGTGTGGGGAATGATCGTTCTTCGCCCGTCACTCTCCTTAAATAGTGTTTAAACCCAAGGAACTAAAGGTCTCACCAAAGGACCAAACTTATACAAAGCCATCTCATTAGAGAATGAGTGATGCTTAGAGACACAAAGACATGCAATTACACTCGGACCTGAAAGAGTCGGATCCGAAGATCAGTTGACCACTAGCAATCGTGTAAATACAACACCGGAAAGCCATAGGTGTTGAATGCACAAAGGTTTGAAACTAGATTATTGACTCTAGTGCAAGTGGGAGACTATTGGAGATATGCCCAAGAGGCAATAATAAAGTGGTTATTATCATATCTTCATGATTATGATAAATGTTTACATCCCCTGCTATAATTGTATTAACCACAAACATTAATACTTGTGTCGTTTGTAAACATAAAAGAGTCCCTAGTAAAGCCTCTTGTTAAACTAGCTTGTTGGTTAATATATGATCATAGTTTCCTGATCATCAACAGTGAGATGTTATTAACAACAACGTCATATCATTAGAAAAATGATATGATGGACATACTCCTATAGTTAAGCGCAGCATACAATCAAGTCATTTAAATAATTCACTTGCTATAACCTTTCAATACATAGTAACCTAAATCCTTCGACCATGAGATCATGCTAATCAGCATCACCGGATGGATACTTGGATGACATCAAAAACCACTTCATAACTGGGTGGTTATAAAGGTGGCATTGAGTGTTCAGAAAGTATGTGTTGAGGCACATGGATCAAGTGTTGGATTTGTCAATCCATATGAAGGATAGATATACTTTGGTTCCTCTAAGTGGAATGTCATCCAGTTAGCTTGCAAGAATATGACTGGCTCACAAGGGATCACATATCACAAAAACGAGTAAAGAGTACTTATCAGTAACGAGGTTGAACTCGGTATGCAGAGATATCGACGATCAGACCTGGGATAAGTAAAGTATCACGAGACAAAGGGAAATTGGTATCATATGTAAATGGTTCATTCAATTACGAGTAATCCTAGAAATATGTGGGAGCCATATAAATTTCCAGATTCCTCTATTGGTTATTGATCAGAGAAGATTCCTAGTCATGTCCGCATAATTCACAAACCGTAGGGAGATACACTTAAGGATTCGATGTTGTTTAGTAGATATGGAAAGTGAGTAAAGAGACCAAATGTAATTCAGAGTCTCGCATGGAATCCGGGATGTCACGAGGAGATCTAGAATGGTTCGGAAAATAAGATTCATATAAGGAAATTCCAATTCCGGAGTTCGGGAATGGTTTTGGTGTTTTCACCAGAATGTTCTAAAAGGGTCTAGAAGGTTCACCGATCTGGAAGGGGAAGTGTGCATGGATGTGTCATGACAAAGTGGAATGGTTGCATCATGTCCTAGTAACTTGGCTGGACACTTGGAAGAGAGAAATCAAACCCTAGTTTGAAAGTCAAAAAGGCAGTTTGAAGAAGTCAAAGTCGGAGTTTGTTTTCCAGGTGGAGGGAGGGAAGGAATCCTACCTAAGGTAGGATTCCTCCTCCCTTGCGCCGACCCATGATGTGGAGTTGAGGAAGGACTCCCCTTCCCCAACCTCCCCTCCCTCTCATAAATACAGGGGAGGGGGAACCCCCTTGAACCCCACAACAAAAAACCCTAGCCACCGGCCTTGGCCCCCTCCAAGTCGCCACCTCTAGATCCTCCTCTAAACAACTACCGACTAGCTAAACCCTAGTTTCTAGCCACATCTAAACCTCGCCCCTCTAAACCCTATATCTCTGGGGATCCCTCTACTCCACCATACTCGCTCTGGCTTAGGCGAAGCCCTGCGGTATCTCCCCTCTACTTGCGACACCATGTCATTATGCTGCCGGAATCGCGAGGAGAGAGCTACAACCTCCACTTCCTGCTGGAACAAGGGAGAGGAAGGTCTTCATCAAGTACCATACGTGTGACCGACCGCGGGAGCGCTACCAGAACGCGGCGCCGGAAGGATCGTCTACGCGATCTTGAGATCGGCAAGTGAACGACTAAATCACCCACGAGAATCTGATCTTGTTAACCGCTTTGGATCCGAGGGTTAGTACTCTATGAACTCGTTGCACCGATCTAGTAGATAGATATTGGCTTGATCATAGATTAGATCTTGATTTGTGTGTTCACGCGGTAGAATTTTCTGTTTTCCATGCTACTAACCCCTACAAGTCCTTCCCCTTCCCCAATACAACACAATATTCTCTAGAGCCTCTAGGTCCTCTCCATGTGGGATCTCCTCTCTCTTGTTGGCTTTCACGCTTGTGGTTCCAAGAAGAACTGCATAGGTGGAGGGCGACATCACCACGGCACACCGTCACGCTGCTGGATCCATTTCCAGAAGATCTACTTCCACTATCTCGGCTAGATCAGAGAGCCCGAGAGTTGTCGTTGAACATCGTACATGTGCAAAACCACAAGGTGCTGCCAGTTGTGGCACATGGATTATCGTGCAAGGAGCAATGTGACATTGAGGTAGGATACATTTTTCAACTACATTATCCACGTCTATTGTGAATGTTAACTTTTTTGTCTACTAGGGACCGAAACCTCCTCTTTGTTACAGTTGTGAACCCCTTTAGTGTTATCAGAGTTGATTTATGCATGGTTATGCTTGTACGGTTAGAACACATGTTAAATGTGGATATTGATCCTATATTTGTCACCATCTCATGTGTACTTTTTCATACTGCGGTACTCTTTGATGAAGCGACCCGGACCAACCTTATTACATGTAATCTTATACGATACTAGTTTTGTAGTTGACGTATAACTTGTAACAGATATGTGGCTAGAGTGTGTATGTATCTCTCACAATAGTTGTTATGGCATTTTCAACGGAGGGTTTAACACCTTCGGATCGACCCTATACAAGTTTCAGTGATTCCCGCCAAACCAGCATAGAAACGATTCAAAGGTGCCCACCGGGTGACATGGTTATACCCTACGGGTACACAATATTAGCATACCTGGTCCAGCCCAAGGAAACCCACAAGAATATACGCGGCCTGTGGAGATTTTCGTGTGGCCCAAGCCCATGGCGTCTTCGGATCCTTGGAGAGCAAGACTAGAGTAGATAGAATATTCAAAGGGGAAAACCCTAACTTCTAACTGACTCGATCTATGCCCGAGACCTTCCTATCTCTATATAAAGGCTAGGAGGGCACGGTGAGGAGGGCAACTTCTCACTGCATACACACCTCCACGCCAGATTACATCTGCGCACCCCTGTAATTTTTGGTTCCGCCGTAATCAAGAGCAGACAAGCAGGAGTAGGGTTTTTCCTCCGGGGGCCTGAACCTGGGTAAATCTCGTGTCCCCTGGTTGCTTGTCTGTTAACCGTTCCACGATCTCCAGTACCCCCATCTCTTCCAAAACCCAAGCTCATAACAATGGGCATTGACGAGATCGAACCTCATCAATTGGCGCCGTCTGTGGGAAATGGCGGCGCTGATTGTGCGATCGTGATGGTCCCAACAAAAGCGATCTACAACTCCTCGGCGATGGAGAGTCATCTCCTCTTCGGCGTTTTCGACATCACCGCCCACTCACTAGCCACCATGAAGGATTTCGAGCCAGTAGGCCACTGGCTCAAGATTCTTTTTGGGAGCTTTTGCTTCTAGGTGGGACCGACCGGCACTCTCTGCCTCCCAGAGCGGGTGCCACTGCCATCAATCAGGCCCGCCTCGTGGGCCCCGCATCCCAGCGTGCTACGCACGTCAACGCTGACAGACGAGTCATACGACAGCAGCAGCTGCAACTCAGACTTGTGCCGCCCCCATCAGATGAGGGAACCTATGGTTTCGGATCCGAAAGCTGTGGCAGCAGTGATGCAATCCGCGGGCGCTACCAGTGCGTCGTGGTCATCCAAAGCGATGTGGAACAACAACCACCAGGTTCGGGTGCCCACGTACCACCACCCAATCCACAGGGTAGAAACGGAGAAAACTCACACTGCAGTTCCCCGCTCAACTGCCACAGCTCCCCCATCAGATACTCCTCCCTGGAGGCAACTTGCTCAGTCTTTGACTTCCACACATCCGCGTGGCCCCGAACACTAAGGATATCCTTCTCCAATCTACGGACGTGATCACGAAGAAAGGCAAGTTGCGGCGCATCATCCAAAGGTGGTCGCGGTTGAGGGACAGTCGGAGTATCCACAGGAGCCTCACCCGAAGGTCCCTAAAGGAAAGCAAGCAAGAATATGAAAAACACATGTCTTGGGCAACAGCTCGAAGCATCATTTATATACATCAAAAGCCATTGCGTGGCACAAGGAGAAATTGTTCATCAACAAAAGCATACATTACAAAGAGGATACACTATTCTAGAGCTACAACAAAGAAGCCTAAGCAACCGCATCCGGAGTGTCCTCGGTGCCAGAGTGCCTGCTCTTGGCCTCCCCATGCTGCTTCGCGGCATAGTCTGCCAGCAAATCGATAAGCTTCGGACCATAACGCTTACAGCGAGAGGCGAAGAGAGCAAAGGCTACCTCTGAGCCGTCTGGCGTTGTTGGCATCCGAGAGGTGACGTGGTTCACATCCAACTCCGCTCCAGGCGCCATGGCCATGGCCAGACCCATGGAAGCACCGATGCCCTTCTGCTTGCGCTTATAGGCCGTAGGGGCGTCCTCTGACAACGCATCCGCCAGAGAATCAACATCCACAAGGGCAGCGCCCTTGGGAAGGATCTCCTTGTAGAAACGCTGGAGAACCTCCTTGGCCTTGGCAAGCGAGCTAGCTGTAACACCCCAGTTTTAGCTAATTACTATTTAGGGTTTTTTTGTGCATTCATAAGCATCATCTCTTAAAAATGCATGCAAAGAGAAACAATGCAACCTCAACCCTAGCGTTTCCCTCTCTCTTTGAAAGCAATTCAAAATAGTTTTGAATTTTGAAATGACAAAAATAATGGAGCCAAATTGAATATAAGGGCTCTTGATTACTTTATATATTTCACAAAACCTCGCTGCTACTTTTGAAATGCTTAAAACAGATTTGAAATGAAAATAAAAAGAGGAAACCTAAATCAGAAAAGGAAAAAAAGGGTTTTCTAAAAAAAACTGCAGCCAGAACCCTCTCAGGCCGCAGCCCATTTCTTCCCTCGCATTCCTGTCGCTCAGCATGCTCCTCCGTAGCCCAAGCGCGGCCCACTCCGGCTCATACCCCTTCACTCCCTCTCCTTGTCGTCTTCCTCCTCTCAGGCGCACAGCTCGGTGTCACCGGCGTCACTGTCGATCTTCGCCGCTTCCTCGCCGCCGTCCATCGAGCTCCTGGAGAGGATAAGAGCTCCACGACACCCTAGCCTCGGCCTTATCTCTTTTCCCTCTCTTCCCCGACCTCCCTCTCGTGTGTTCTCCTCCTCATCGAAACCCTAGCCTGACCAGGTGCCAACGACCGTCGCCGTTTTCGGCTTCCCCTGATCTCCTCCGATGATTCTCATGTGTTCGTCTCGTCGCCCTGAACCTCCTTGCCAATGGAATCGGCCGCGGGCGCCCCAAATCCGGCTCCCCGTCTTCGGCATCCCCAACTCCGGCAGCCAATCCCCACCATTGATTCGCTCGACCCCGGCCTCCTCCGTCCTCGATGACCCTCCCGACGCGTCTACGGTAAGCTCTTGGTCCTCCTGGACCACCGCACTTGTCCCCTCACTCACTAATTTGTCCCGGCGTCGTAGTTCGCCACCGTGCGCCGCTGCTCCTAGCTGTGCTACTGCCTCCGGTGACCAATTTGGGCCGGCGCATCCTCTATATTGCTCTCCTTGCTGCACTGGTTCCAGTGGACCCAACCCCGCTCGCGCGCGCGTGCCCATTCGTCGTCCCCTTCACTGTTCTGCATCTCATCGTTGTTGGTGACGTCACTTGCGCTTCACCACGCGGGTAAGCCCCCAGTCAAACCCGGTAAATCCCACTTTGCCCGTGTGGCATCCTACGTGGCGCCTGGCCCGCAAGTCAGCCGTAGTGGCTAGAGCTAGTCCCGGTGAGAAACCACCCGGTGGCCGTGGTGATGCCAGCCTTGTGTCAAGCTGACGCGGTAATTAAATTAAAAATGATTTAAGTAATTCCAGAAATTGATATAAACTTGTAAATTCAATAAGTAATTCATATTAACTCAGAAAACTATGTATAATATATCAAAATGTTCAGAAAAATGAGAACTATCTAATAGATATATAATCATGCATTGTTCAACAACTTCCATGAAAAGTTTAGTTAGAGAACAAAACCAACCCCCTCATATACATCCGGAGTTTCTCGAGTTAGGGTTTGTACCCCTCGGAACCCCGATTAAACTTCCAAGCATGCCTTAGGGTTACTTTTCAATACAATTCAACTTGTCATATCATCATTATTGCTTGAACATTGCATTGATTCCATGTGTTGATTGTTTCCATCTCTTTCCGGTGTTTGGTTCTTCCCGGTAGAGTACGTTATCAAGATTAAGATCGAAGACCGAGATGAACACCATCAAAGTTCGAAGATCGATGAATAATACTTGACCAACTGTAACGAAGTCAAGTACCAAATGTCCGAAGCTCTACTTTCTGGTTATCAACAGGCAAAGGCAAGCATAGCCCCACCATGATATAATCATATCATTTTGAAAGCATTTCAATTCCTTCCATGATGGTTATGATTCTACTGTGGTATTTTATCGATAGATAGATTATCCTATTTGTTGCATTACTCCCTTTGAGCTTATATTACCTGATCCACTGCTCCTAGGATAACTAGGTTTGGCTTGTGTGCACTGCTAGATCTTATATATGTGTTTGCTTAGCCATGCATAGCCGTCAGTGCTGGTTCATCCAGATGATGTATTAGATGCAGAGAATCTAGTATGACAGGAGAACGTGATGAGATGAGATCAGAGGTGATATCAGATTAAACATGCTAAGGCTTGTATGAGAGGCCACTGTGGGATGTGGTTTTTCTAGTCCCATGCTCGCCACCACTAGGACCTGAGTTCTTGCCTTTGGAACTGAGATGAACATACAACCACACGGGGCTTGGGAACCCCTCGCCTGATTAACTTGCCTAGTAGATTCCATGAGTCACATAGTTCGGGCGTTCCATTCGACATATGCATAGAAAACCTTTTGAAAGATTTGTCGGGTGAAGGAGGTGCATTCATAACAGGTAGGGAAGCATGGAACGGGTTGCTTGGGGTTGTGTCGTGGTGTGGAACACGGCAGTGCCATCGGGCATGGCAAAGAAGGGACACTCGGATGCATTCGGTGGCTCACGCAACGGGTTGGGCACGGTGAACTGCAACCACAGTGACGTACCCAGGTTCGGGGCCCTCTCGGCGAGGTAACACCCCTACTCCTGCAAGATGAACTATATGAGGGAGGTGATGCCCAGTACATATGCTCCTAGAGCTGTTTCCTTAGGAACTATCGAGAGCTAGAGGAAGATGGGAACTATATGCTAACACTTCTATCCTTCTATTGTTGCCTACCTAGAACACTAGCTCTGCCCTCCCTTATATACTCGTCTAGGGGGCAGATTATAAATCAGGTCCTAGGGTTTACTGTTTGGATGGGCTTACAGGATAGGGCCGGCTGCGGGGCCCGGTCGGTGGGCCTGGACCCGGTCCGCCCATCCTTTATCGTCATCCTCTTCTTTAGCGGTCACCCGGGCTTCCTTTGGGGCGTCACCCTGCTTTAACGGTCACTCGGACTGCTTTCGCCAGTCCAACTGACCACTTTGCTTTATATTCGTTGGGTAGTGCTGGCCATGACGGCATGCCAGCTTGCCTGATGACGAGGGAGAGCCAGAGTAGTACCCCGCTTGGAGCGTCATCCCTTCCGTTCTCTCCATCGAATCCGAGGTGAGCCGGGTGGAAGCGGCCACCCGGCCGGTTCTTCTGGCCACCGGCTAGATGGGCCAGCCGGGAAGGTTATAAGCCCAGCCGGGTGTGTTGGTGGGTTAGATGGAGTTGTCCTTCTTGAAGGCCAGGCGGCCTGCTTCTTCTGGACCGGCCTACTTGTGCTTTCCTTTCCCCACTCGGGGGTTATCCACCCGACACTAGTCCCCGAGCATGTATGGGCTTGGCCGGTGGGCAATATATTCCATGCTCCTTTTTGTCATGAAGTAATTGCTTTATTGCACCCGGCTGCGGCTTTGGCTTTTGCTTTCCGGCTGGATTTAACCGGCTGCGGAATCGATGGCCGTCCACTAGGTATAAACAGAGAAGGCAGGCACCGGCTAGCGCAGCTGAAGACGAAACGTTTAGCTTGATGACGTCGTTGATGTCGTCACCCACGACTGCAACTTTGTAGCACGTCGCATTAGTTGGACTTCCGCGTCGCCGCGTCAGTTTTTGGCAACTGCGCACGCAACTTGCCGCAGCGGTTTCTCGGGGCGAGCGCACACGCCTCGTCTCCTAGTAACGCATGCGTATCTTCTGCGGCAATTGTGACAGCGCAAAGGATCTGGAGCCGAAGCGTCATGCTGCCGTGGTTCCGTGATGCCACGCATCGCGCAGGAGCCGAAGAGGTGACGCTGCCGTCCGCGGGGATAAATAGAGCCCTGAGGGGGATCGGTTCCCACACTTCTCCATCCTTCGGCTCATCGCCTCCTCGTGCTCCAGTGCCCTTTGCTCTTGCTCTCCTTCTCCTTGCCGCCACCGGCCACTTCATACCGTCCACCACGGCCACTACTTCTGCCGAGATGCTGCCAGAGCAGCGCGGCAGCTGGTGTGGGTCCTTTGTGACCTACGAACTTTTCAACAAGTATCGGCGGGGGAGGTTTCTTCCCTCTTCGATGCTCGTGAAGCATCATGTCGTGTCGGAGGGGGAGCGGGTGCCGGATCCTTGGCCAGGGGAGTGCGTCGTCTTCCTCGCGCACTTTGCCCGCGGCTTCGGTCTTCCCGTCAGCCCTTTCCTCCTCCAACTCTTTGTCTTCTTCGATCTCCAGCTCCATCATCTGGGTGTCAACGCCATCGCGCAGCTGTCGCATAATGCGGCTTGCTGCGAGTCATATCTTGGGGTGTGGCCCGAGGTGGCGAACTTCCTCAAGTTCTTCCACTTAAAGGCGCAAAACACCTCCAAGGGCGGTCCGTTGACGCAGAAGGGCTGCTACGCCATCTACTCGTGGTCGTACTCGCCAATGTCGCGGTTCGAGCTCCCCGACACCGTCAAGTTGTGGAAGTGCTCATATTTTTATGTGAGCAACGCCAGAGAGGTGGACTGGATCTGCTTTCCGCCTTTCGCCAACTTGCCCTCAACGCAGAAGGGCTGGGCGACGAAGGGCATGGGCGCCACGGCGGACCTCGACTAGATGGCCACCCGGGTGGAGATGATGGTGGAGATGGAGAGGCTCACCGCCCGGGACATCACGCTGTCGTGGATGGTGCGTCGCGTGCTTCCGCTGCAGAAGCGGTCGCGCAAGATGTGCCACATGTCGACCGCTGATGACCTGACGAGGATGTCGTGGAAGGAGGTTCCCTACCAGGACCTGCGGAACTGGGTCTCCATGATCTCCAAGTTCCGTGTGGAGGCCACCTGGGCGTATTCCTGCCCTCCGTACCATCGCGACCGCCTGCCGCCTCAGGTGAGTTGTTCTCTGGTTGTCTTGTGTCTTATTCTTTGTCATCGCTAGCTTTCCTTGGGTGCCTTATTCTCCCCTTTTTGATTAGTTGTTCAGGGCGCAGCTAGCCGAGGACGGTATGGGTGATTTCCCGCTTCCGTCCTTCTTGGCAAACAGGAAGCCGAAGAAGTACCCCCAGACGGAGCATGAAGGGTTTCCCGTCCGGGCGGACAACGGCCCCTTGGATCCTCATAGTAAGTTTCTGGCTGCAGCTCCTTTCATCCTGGTTCTTGAGGTTGTGGTCTTGATTCTTTGCTTGTGTCGCAGTCGATGTCACCGACAAGGAGGGTGGCCAAGAAAAACCCGCAGCGAAAGCCCGGGGAATGAGGCCGCCACCTGTTGCCGCTCCCGCCCCAGTTGAACCGAAAAATACGCGCTGAGGGCATCAAGTCATTGCTCCACCGTCCGTCGTCGGGTTAGTATCATCCTTGCCTTCCCTTGCCGTTCTGTGGTTCTGCTGGTACCTCCTCTTATTCTTCACTCAGTGCAGCGAGGAGATGCTGCTTGGAGATGGTGGTGCTGCCGTCATTGCTCCTCCCCCTCCTCCGCCGGTTGAGGAGGTGGTGAGGTCGCTGGCTGCACCCGCACCGGCTGCGCCAGCCTTGCCCTCGCCGCCCAGGGCCCTTCAGGGCTCCCCGACCATAGGGCTGCTGCACCAGGCGCCCGAGTCTTCGCGGTTGGCGCAGCAGTTCACGGCTGCGCAGGACCCAGAGACCCCCCTCCTTCGTCCCGAGGCTGGCGTGAAGCCGGCCTGGAGCGATCCTCCAAGCAGCTCCGCCAGGCCTGTGATCACAGAGGTGACAGAGGAGGCTGGGGCCGCGCGGGCGGCTGCGGCGGATGGCGGCCAACCGGGTCCTTCCACACCGGCTGGGAGGGAGTTGGTGGTGGTTGCGCCTTCGGGTGCGGCTACCGATGATGACGAGGTTGTCGTCACCGGCTCGAGGCCAGCTCCGGCTATGCTGATGCCAGGTGCGATCCTCGCCCAGCTCTCGGGCGCGACACCCATCGCACTCAGCCAGGTTTGCCACCTGGTTAAGGGAATGGAGAAGGGCCTTGGCGATGCCAAAAATTTGTCTGTCTTGATGGAGGTAGGTCATTGTCCTTCACACTGTTCTATTCTTCCAGCCAGTTTGCCACTCTGTTACTTATTTATTTTATTGCTGCAGAGAGCTTTTGCAAAGTCTGTGAAGAACACCCAGGATCTTGGCCGTAAGATTGCTTCTTCAGATCTATCTTGGCGATTGGCTCCCTTTTCCCGTTTTTTGTTAACCATCGGGTATCCTCCTACAGCCATGATCCAGGACAAGGAGAGGGAGGTGGAGCACCTCAAATCTGAGGTTGCCCGGCTGGAAGAGTCAAACAAGGCGCGACAGGCGCAGTTCGATCAACTTGCCGCGGCCAAGCAGCAGCTCGAGGTTAGTGTGGAGCGGGGCAAGAAGTCAGCTGACATCCGGGCGGAGGCGCTGAAGAATTTTGAGACAATCTCCACCCAACAGGAGGAGACGATCACGATTCTTCGCTCCCGGGAGGGAAAGCTGACTCATCACCTCCAGAGCATCTCGGAGGTGGTCATCAGTAAGTTCCTCAGTTTCTTTCTTCCGCTGTGTCATGGCTTGTTCAATCTGGTCTGATTATTTAGCTTTGCGCTTGGCTGCAGCTCACTATCCTGAGGCGACCGAGATGGCCCTGGAGAAGCTGGCCGTGGAGGATGCTGGACGCGACCTGACTGCCCTCGACTTTGTTAAGGTGCTGGCGGAGGAGAGCAATGGCTTACGCGCTGTTGGCAACGATCTCTTCCACTACATCTGGCCGGACACGGGCGAGGTGCACAACATTGCCAGGCTGGATGTTGCTTTGTCTAAGGGCATCGACGTGCTGGAGATCCATAAGGAGTGGGCTGCCCGAGGCGGAGTGGAGATGGCTCTAGCACTGGTGAAGTAGTGGTACCTAGGTATTCTCACTCGTGGTTTCCATCTTGGGACGAGCTACGAGGGCCTTCGTGCCAGCACTCCGGCGCTCCAGTCCTGTGGGGTAAATATTGGCACCTACGTGGACTTGGAGCGCGACTTCAGCACCCCCGGAGAGCCACGGCCATTCCACTGGGTCCCAGCGCCTTGAAATCCCACTGACGTCGCCTCCACCAACCAAGCTCCTGCAACCGATGTTGGCACGGCCCCTGCTGATCCGGTTCGTGCTCCTCCTCCCTCCGCTACTCCGGCTCCAGAGTCTTGATCTTCGGAATGCTGGGTGTACTTGTTAAACTTATTCTTTTGTTGTTGCTACATTTTGGCTCACTTTTGTCGCCAAATTTTGAATCTGCGCGGAGCCTTCGTGTTCCGCTATATGGCTTGGTGCCTCTTTAGTTATTTGGGCTCACTCTGCCTTTTTGTTTGTCTTTGAGGTTCGAGTCGGTTAGGATGGCCAACCGTGTCGAAGCTCTTTTGCCGTCTCGACTTTAAGTTTGTGGGTGCGCGGGAGCGTGTCCACTGGGTGTAGTCCCCGAGGTTTGGGCCGGCTGGTGTAGGTAGTCGGGCCGAAGGTCTTTTGCTATCTTGACTTGAGTTTGTGGGTGCGCGGGAACGCGTCCACTGGGTGTAGTACCCGACTTCGTCCAAGGATGGCCGCAGCCGCGCGGCAGGCGAGGTGTCAACGGGATCAGCACCCGAAGAACCCTAGAGCAGCAGAAAGGCAAAAGAGATGAACACTCAGACGGAGGAGAAACACAACTCAACAAATTCATTAAGTGCATAAAAGGCCACTACGTGGCACAGGGATTTGTCCATCAACATAATTACAACAAAAGAAGACTACAGCTATCCTACAGCTACAACACCTAAGATGTGGCACCCTGAGTAGCCTCGGAGCCGGATTACCTCGCCTTGGCCTCCCCCTGCTGCCGTAGTGCGTACTTGGCCAGCAGATCAATCAACTTCGGCCCATATCGTTTACAGCGGGCAGAATAAGTAGCGAAGGCTACCTTGGATCCATCCACAACAGTCGGCATCCGGGAGGTGATCTGGGGAAGGTCCAGCTCAGCTCCAGCCGCCAAAGCCATCGTCAGCCTGACAGATGCGCCGATGCCCTTCTGCTTACGCTTGTACGCCGCAGGCGCTTCGGCTGACAGTGCCTCCGCCAGGGCGTCAACATCATCAAGAGCCGCACCTTTGGGGACAAGCTCCTTGTAGAAGCGGCCAAGGACCTCCTTGGCCTTGGCAAGGGAACTGACGACGGTGCTGCAGCGATCTTCGACCGCTGCAGTAGCATCATCTAGAGCACTCCCGTGCTCCAGAGCACCGCGATCAAACTCTATGCCCGCGGCATCTGAGACAAAAAAAAGAAGAGAAGGAATGAACAAAGCATCAAAGAAGAAAGAAAACAAAACCAAAAAAGATGCAAGTGAAGATATTTACCCGAAACAGCCTTGGCAGCCGCCATGAGCTTGCCAGCCACCTCTCTTTCACGCGCAGCCGCAGTAGTGGAAAGCTGCTCGTCGCGGTCCGTGGCCTCCCGCTGCAGGCGCTCCGTAGCCTCGGCCGCAGTAGCCAGCTCCATCTCGAGGCGCTCCTTCGCACCAATGGCGACCTTGGCCTTCTTCTCCGCTTGAACAAGGCTCTTTTTGAGAGCATCAATCTCACGAAGGGAGGTGTTATGCTCCTCTGCATTCAGAAAATACAAGCATCAGACAAAAGGACACGAGTATACGAAGAAGCCAACATCAAAGGCATAACAATACCTTGCAGCTGTCTGAGGCTGGCATCCAGCACCAGGTGCTCCTGCACCAGTCGCTTGGCATCCTGCACAAAAGGCTGCAGGAAGAAGACCTACTAATCAGGAAAAGGACTCGGGGGCTACGCCCAACAGAAAAGAACAGAAGCAGAACACACACGAAAAACGCTCGGGGACTCCCCCCGAGACTCGAAGGAAGAACAAAACAATAAAACTCTTTTACAGATGCTCGGGGGCTCCCCCCGTGGCAGGAGACAGAAATACTTACATGATCTGATGGCGACGTCGAAGGTCCGCTAGCAAAATTCTGAGGCGCAACCACCTGAACCTCCTGCGGAGGAGGGTTCGGAGCAGCGCCCTCATAAGTTGCCACCGTCTGAGGAGGAGGAGACACAACTTTCGACTCCCCCATCATCTCTCGAGCACCATCACTGGAGGAATCATTGGAAGAGCGCCTGCACAAGATCAAATTAGCACAAGCACAAAGTCAATAGCACAGAAAAAGCAGTACAGAGGAAACTTACGAGTCCAGCGAGCTCAGGTTGAAGACAGGAGGGGTCCTTCGGACTCTCTTCTCCTCTTTCTTCTCTTCCTTCTTCTCTTCCTTTTTTTCTTCCTTCTTCCGCTTCGCTGGCAGGTGTGGCGCTCCAGCCCGCACGGGAAGAGCAGGAATAGGAGAGGAAGAGCCTCCATGCCCGTCACTATGACGCTCAAGACACGAAGGGTTCCTAGGAGTCGGAGGAGTCGAAGCATCCGAAGACTCGCTGGAGCTCCGCGATCGTTTGAGTGTGTGGTCCTCGCTCGACTCATTGGCATCTTCAGCCGAAGATCGCGCCGATGGTAGCTCGGACATGGAATCCACCACATCATTATCTGGAGCATCCGGATATACTTCGGGTAACGGAGGCGACATACCCGGCACTTTGAAGCTCTGCACAGGAGAAGAACAATTTGTTAGCAAACAAACACAAAAAAATTCAGTCGAAAAATAGCGCTATGCGCACGGATCTACACCTGTGGAACAGGAAGCGAAGAAGAAAACGGAGAAGTCAGCGACTTCCCTAGGATATCCTCTCCAGCCTTGAACTTCAGCAGCGAGCGAAGGGCCCTATCGAGATCTCCCTGGGAGAATTTCTCAGCCGAAACCCTCGTCGGATCACGCCGGCCAGCATAAAGGAACATCGGGTGCGCCCTAGCCTGGAGTGGCTGCACCCGACGCTCGAGAAAGGTGCGGATAATATCCAGACCGTTCACTTCCCTCTCCGGAATCAACTGGAGATCCTCCACTCGACGATAGAGAGCCTCTATCTCCGCCACCTCGCCATCCAAGATCTTGTTTTTCCAAGACCTTTTCGGCTCAATATTTTGGGAGGGGTCGAAAGGAACAAGACCAAAATCTTGCCCAGGTACTATGGAGTCGCGGATATAAAACCATCGCCTCCGCCAGTACTGGACAGATTCGGACATGAAAAAAGAAAAGAAAAGCAGATTGGTCTTGAGGGAGATGATGCAACCCCCAATGGGATAAACACCATCCGAACCAGATTGCCTCTTCACGGAATAAAGTTTCCGGAAGATGCCAAAGTTCGGCTCAATACCGAGCCAGCACTCGCAGAAAGTGATAAAACAAGCAATGTGAAGAAGAGAATTGGGGGAAAGATGGTGCAATTGGACACCGTATAGAAAAAGCAGTCCACGAAGGAAGTCGTGGACTGGGAAGGAAAATCCGCGAATGACAAAGGCAAGGAACATAACCCGATACGGACGGGGGATTACCTCATTGCCTGGGAGTTTAACGGCCTCCCTATCCTGCGGGATTAGGCCCCGCTCGCGAAGCTTGCGGAGATCACTCTCCCGCGTTTCCGATCGCCGCCAGCCACCATCGGTGACACGGGTAGCGGCAGCACTTTTCTTCCCTCCAGCGGCGCTGGTACCTGTTGTGGATATACCAAATGGGTAAACCTACGGCATAGTCTCATACCGGCAAGTCCGGGTGGCCCACAGTAGGTGGTTAGGCCTATGGCATAACCGGGCGGCCTAGTTGCTGATAGGAAGCCCGAGGTCCAGCAGGGATGAAGGAAGGCGACGTGCCACTGTCTATGATGGAAGCCGGAGCCTTGGAGGACACGAAGACTAGTTAGTGTTAGTCTAGGACTCTGTAACCGTATCCGGCTGGGACTCTCCATGTAACCCTAGGTCCTGGCGTCCTTATAAGCCGGCCTACGGGAGCCTTTAGGGCACGATAACTTAGACTTTCTAGTCACCTCGCACAGCGAACCTAATCTCTGTAACTCGGCGTATTGCCATTATAGTGATTTATAGCAGGAGTAGGATTCCGCCACCGTTGTGGGATCTGAACCTGGGTAAGCTATGTTATCTCGTATCCGTCAACCGTCCGTCTTACCCCACGTCTCTAAACACGCACTGTGAGGATCCCTCCATGGCGTACTCGTCGGCAATACCACGACAGTTGACGCCCACCGTGGGGCAAGAGGCGCTTACAGCACGGATCCGGACGGGATCCCTCGCCGTCTTCGGAGACGGACAAATCACATCTCCAGTGACGCGCCGACATTGCCATCGCTCTTTCTAGCGTGTGGTCGATTCGGCAGGATCCCGGAGATCTTCGTCTACATCAAGCATGGACTTCGCGGACAGCACGGAATTTTTCAACTCGGCCATCGCGGAATCTGTCAGTACTTTCCTCTACCATGATGGATTGTCGCATTAGATCCAAGCAATCTCGACAAAACGCGATGTCTTGTAAAGTTTCCGTGTTTGTTTGTTTCGAGGTCTGTTCAAATCATGGGTGTACTCCCGTGTGGCAATCCGGCTGTCATGGTCGGAGAGGCAAACACCAAGCAACACGAGTTCCAAGACTGACTTGTTTTTGTCTACACGTAAAGACTAAAAACACTAGGTGCATGCGTTTCTCGTCAGGAAGCCATGCTTCCGATTAGACTTGAAACCATGCCCTTATGCTGTTATGCATCAGTATTGTTCCGTGGAACTACTTGTTCCATACCGATTCGGGAAATTCAGTTGAAAGGCGGCGACGCGTTGGGTTTTTCCCCGCGGCCGCTACACCTCATCTTCGCGGTGGCTAGTTTTTCCTTCGGCACATCCGGTCAGTACACCATGTTCGCATCAGCTACGTCTGGCTTCGTCGTCGTGCCGAGACCGGATTCGTTTTCGGCCCGAAAGATACCGACTTTATTTAAACAGCTAAGTATATTTATGTTTATTATTTAATTGTTTATGATCATTAGATTAATATTGGTTCACTCATATCCTGAGTCTTTTACCGCTTTCGTTTTGGTCATACCTTTTTCCACGATTTGCTTTGCACTCGTGAGTATAAAAATTTTACTGGCTTGCCGTTTTAAGGCTCCAGTACCATGCAAAAAAACCGTCTTTGGACGTTAGCTTAAGTTTTCTGGATACACGTTTTCTGTTGTTTTTATGTGGAATACAGAGTAGTGACTTCTCGGCACTCAAAGCCGGTGTTTTGCACTTGGGTTCTGGACCGTGCCATTAGGCATCATCGCCCAAAGACATGGTTTTGTGCTGCGAGTCTTCCGTCTCACGAAAGGTCAAGCATAAAAACCAGAATAATGGATAAGCTAGCACTTGCTTAAACAAAATTTTACATAAACTGTTCAAATTAGTTGAATTTTTTCCTCCTAAACAGTTTTATGTGCTCTGTTTTGTTTCAGCTTTAATGCATTTGTTTAAAGGCATATTTGTTCCGCCTTACATTTGTTTGTTGGACACGATTAAAGGAACAATTTAATACATTTGTATTTTCATGTTTATGTTTCAGGTATATGATGCTTGGATATTGCCATGTTCCTCGGAATTAAGGTGTTTTAGGCCGGATTTTTCACTAGGCTTGACACCTCGGGGGTTGCAATTGCAATTGTTGACCACGACTTGAGCCGCCTTTGAGGATGTCGGATCGACGCTTGGGGGCTTGACATCTCTAATTTAAGAACTTTGTCCCGCCTTGCGTCCAAGCCGAAAGAAACCTCGGGGGCTACAGTACGATGATCTCCAAGTCATGGTTTAGTTCTCTTTGAGCATCAAGACAGAAAATTCATGTGAATTCCACCTTGACGCTTGGGGGCTACACCGATGCTGAATTTTTATGAAGTTCTCTTTGGAGCACCATGCCGAAATAATTTCCGCCTTGGTGCTCGGGGGCTACATTGTTCAGATTTTTGCTAAAGCTACTCTAAGAGCACCAAAACGATTTTCTTTTGAAACTCCGACTTGGCGCTCGGGGGCTACGATCATTTGATGTACAATTATGCATGTTCTTTTGAGCATCAAGCCGCCTTCGACGAAGCCGACTTAACGCTCGGGGGATACATATGGTTATGTCAACAAAACTTTCAAGACGGTGAAGAATCCGGCTAGTGAAACCCGGGGGCTCGACATCAACTTTGCCTTCACGGAAGTTTCACTGGGTTACACGGCTCGATGGCCTAAACGTCCGTGATATGAGAGGCTATAAGATCTTAATTCGGCAAGCTCTTATGTCTGTGACTCTGCTGGCTCTAAGTCGGCAGTTTGGCAGCCTTTACGATCGTGGCCCGTTAACTGTGATTTTTTCCGGCTTACCTATCGTCCTGCATGGATGATGATATTAAAGACTTTCCTAAAGCTTGGAAGAATCACTAACGATTCGTTAGAAGAGTTCTCCGCCTTGGATTCGTTCGCAGAAGCATACAAGCAACTCTCTGGCTAGGCTTAGTCGGATGAGAATATGATATGGGAGCTCTCCAAGATTCATTGCGAAGCACGCCTACAAGTTGAAGAAGACGTGATACTTACGCTCAAAGCTAGACGGAGGAACTCGAGGATCTTGAAGAACTCCGGGGGCTACTGTTGTGGATATACCAAATGGGTATACCTACGGCATAGTCTCATACCGGCAAGCCCGGGTGGCCCACAGTAGGTGGTTAGGCCTATGGCATAACCGGGCGGCCCAGTTGCTGATAGGAAGCCGGAGGTCCAGCAGGGATGAAGGAAGGCGACGTGCCACCATCTATGATGGAAGCCGGAGCCTTGGAGGACACGAAGACTAGTTAGTGTTAGTCTAGGACTCTATAACCATATCCGGCTGGGACTCTCCATGTAACCCTAGGTCCTGGCGTCCTTATAAGCTGGCCTACGGGAGCCTTTAGGGCACGATAACTTAGACTTTCTAGTCACCTCGCACAGTGAACCTAATCTCTGTAACTCGGCGTATTGCCATTATAGTGATTTATAGCAGGAGTAAGATTCCGCCACTGTTGTGGGATCTGAACCTGGGTAAGCTGTGTTAGCTCGTACCTGTCAACCGTCCGCCTTACCCCACGTCTCTAAACACGCACTGTGAGGACCCCTCCATGGCGTACTCGTCGGTAATACCACGACAGTACCAACCGCAGACGACGACTTCTTCGGCTTCCCCATCGCGGTACGGCGGCGCTGGCGGCGAGAGCGCAGGATGGAAAAAGGAAATGTGAAAGAATATTCCAGCGCGCAGCAAGAGCTCTCAGAACACAAGGAAGCAGTGAAAGCAAGAATAGATGCGGTGAAAACAAACTGAAGTTTTCCCCAACGATTATAAAGACGAAGACGATGCACAACAGCCGTCCATCGAGAAGACCTAACGTCAACAGCAGGATCTAGCCATACACGTGTCAGCATCACAACGAACCGTCGCTAACACGCCGTCCACTACGCGCGGAAATCGAGGCGACGCCGTAATTATCTCCACGCCGCGCGTGACCGGTCAATTCAAGGTCAGACAGTGGGACCCATGTTCGTCTAGTCAAGTCATCTCTGGCGCAGCAGACGCTTGAGGTCATCGATCGTCAGCACTGACGTCATCAAAAGCTACACTAGCAACGGCTACAATTTCTTCGGCTTCAAAGCTAAGAGTACTCACTCGAATCTACGATTCGACTAATTACTCGGGGGCTACTCCTATCAGGAACGCTGGCCGCGCACCCGAAAGATGAATAGAAGCGAACTATTACTTCGAATCCTCCGTCGAGTCTACGACTCCACTACGGACTCGAGGGCTACTCCCATAGGGAGGACGGATTTAATCATCCGAAAAATTTTGTATCCTACGGACTTATAACTGAACAACGTCTGAATTAAAAGTCTTCGCTTGAGTCTACGACTCGAACAGACACTCGGGGGCTACTCCCATAGGGAGCGCTGGTCGCGCACCCTATGAATTCTTCGACCGCGATCCTTCGGATCAGCATGCAAAAACTTTTCCGCAACTCTGCCCCAACTAAACATTAAGTGAGCAACGTTCTCCTTGACCACCCGAAACACCTTCGCGGTGATAAACATTCGGATGTTGTGTCTGGGACACAAAGATAAGACCTACAGATATCATCTGATGGCCTGGCAACGCACACGACTGCGCTCTGCTAGTAAAAACCTGTGGTAACAGGTGCGATGAAAAATCCCGACGGACGCGTTGGGTACATCAATTAAATTCACTGGAATTCCACTCCTATAAGTCCTCCGCGGCCTGAGTCGAATTACGCCAGCATATGTTCCGGGTTTGAGTTGAGGGACTCCAACCTGAAGAAGATCGTGTTGTTTCGTCCTAAGACAGTTAACTGACCCTGATCCGTCGGGTGAGTCAGGCACACGCATCAACAATCCCTGCACATGAACTGTTGAAATACATAGTTGCACCTAAAAGATTGCAGAGTCCTCAGCCGAATCTAAGATTCGACTGAACACTCGGGGGCTACTGACATGGTTATACCCCACGGGTACATGATCTCAGCATACCTGGTCCAGCCCAAGGAAGGCCCACGGCAATTATACGCCGGCCATGAAGATTTTCGGGTGGCCAAGGCCCATGACGCTTTCGGATCCTTAGAGAGCAAGACTAGAGTAGATAGGAAATTCTAAGGGGTAAAACCCTAGAACCTGTAACCGACTAGGTCTATGCCCAGGACCTGCCTGAGTCTATATAAAGGCTAGGAGGGCACGACCTAGATCTTCTCCTCATAATTTCGCATACACACCTCCACGCGAGATTGCATCTGCGCACCCCTGTAACCTTCGGTTCCGCCGTAATCAAGAGCAGACAAGCAGGAGTAGGGTTTTCCCTCCGGGGGCCTGAACCTGGGTAAAACCTTGTGTCCCCGTGTTGCTTGTTTGCTAACCGTTTCGTGATCTCCAGCATCCCCATCTTCTCCAAAACCGAAGTCCATAACAATGGGAATTGATGAGATCAAACCTCGTCACGCACGTCGGATATGTCGGTGCCGCACCAGGAACCAGAGCAGTGCTACCCGGTGTAAGTACCGGATAGACTATCTTCGGATACTCTATGGTTTTCTTGGGTGAGGGGGCACCGCCTAAGGCAGAAGTACCAGCTTCCAACACCGCCTTACCGCTACCAATGGCATCCTTAGCCGGAGCTTTAGCCATTTGGTGTGCGGCACTCTCCTGCGTCGCCTGCTCGCCGACAACAGCAAGCTCGGTAGAGGCACCTGACTCCACTTCCATGGCGGAGGGTCAGCTGCTTCCTTGGTTTGAGAGCTTGTCGGAGCACACGAGGGCTTGACGGTGGGGTGACGGGGGCGATGGCGGGAGATGCGTCGCGATGCAACATGTCCTTGATGGTTCTAGAAGCCCCTGATTTTTTGGAGGTCTTCTTCAAGCTGGTCGTGGCTTTCTTTCTTAAACGTGCAAAATGCATAAGTACATGAACAAGATAGATAAATGGACAATGTCGGAGAGAAAGAATCTTACACAAGAGGGGGTGCTTTGGCGAAGGGGATCCCAGTAGTCTTTCTTTTCTCCGCCTCCAGGGCGGCGATAGTCTTTTTGGAGGCTCCACCCTCCGTTTTCTTCTTCTTACCTCCGTCGGCAGCGTCAGAGGTGGAGCTCTTACGCTTTCACGCCAACGGTCGTCGTCGGACACGACGGTGACTTCCTCCATCTTTGGATCATAGATTTCAGGAGCCATGCTATCCTCGTCTATGTCCGTAAGCTGTTAAGGCAAAGAACCTCCGTGTTAGATGAGATGGTAATGGATAGACGTAAGACCTGGAGTATATGTCATACACGGAAAATAAACAGTTACCTTTGGGCACTTGCTCTCTACGAACATGTCGTAGGTGATGGTGAAGCCATTCTTCTTGTCCTTCACCTTGACGATGTCATTGAGGCGAATCTTGATGGAGTCGCTCGAGAAATTATCCACAGACATGCGGAGGCTATCCCTTCTATCGTTGGTATACTCATGCATCAGCTTCGAGCGGTGATGCAGAGGCTGGATTCGCCTGATGAACTAGTACATGGCTAGGTCCAAGCCGGTCAAACCTGTCTCTATGAACTACTCTATCCTCCTTATAGCGAGGGAAGTGTCGAGGTCGGAGGGAAGGGAGGCCTGGGATCTCCATGTCGAGGTTTCAGCGGCTGCTCCATCGATGAAGTGCGGGTACATTACTTCTCGGCCGTCCAGAGGGATATCTGGGCCGTAGAAGTAAGTACGCTGCCAGTTCTTGCAAGACTCGTGGCCGACCATGTCGGGGAAGCGCCGGCCAGGTCGGATCTTGAAGCTAATAGTGCCACAATTTCTAAGTTCATCCTTGCTGGCGCCGGCTTCGCGCTTGACGGTGAAGAAATAGATGAAGAGGTCTAGCCTAGGCTTAATCCCTAAGTAACCATCGCAAAGCGCTGCGTAATTACTAAGTGCTAGGATACTATTGGGAGAGAGGTTTTGGGGCTGAACCCGGTAATGGTTCAAGACGGCAAGGAAGAAGTTAGAGATGGGAAGGGAGACGCCGCGCACCATTTGTGCTTTGAGGTACACCTTTTCTCCGGCTTGGGGAGAAGGTGTGACCTCGCCGGCCGGCACTGGCCGGCGCCTCCCGCCAGGCGAGCCCCTCCGTCGCGGGGAGATAGCCGCTGAATTATGGTCACCGCCGGTGGCCTCGACCACCACGGAGATGGGGATGACCAAGCCCTCTAGAGGCACGACGACGGAGCTCGCCGGCTTCCCCGCGGCTTCACCCGACGCTGCCATCGAAGGAGAAGAGCTGCTGCTGGCCATTGCGAATGTTTGGAAGTGACTAGCGAGATTGGGAGTTAGGGTTTTTCATGCGAGGCGCGGAGAGCTCGAGGAGACGCTTTCCTGAGGAAGAAGAAGATGCGGGGGAGAATGAAGTGAAAAAGTAAATTTTCCACCGCAGTTACTATTTATGATACCCAGCGTCAAGATTTGTGCGGCTTGATCGAATGGTTGACGCGTAGACGACGTGTGCGGAGGCTTGCGCGGAAATTTCCCACATACCAACCGTCGCCACCAACGGTTCGTATCGCTCGCGCGGGAAAACTGGACATGATTGCGTTCTCTACATGTGTGAGTTACGAGGCGTTACTGACCTACGTTTACGTCGCCCTAGCTGACATAGGCAGATGAACCATCACATTAGAAGATTCCGGCATGGATGGATCCAGTCCGGCTATGGAAGAGTACGATGGAAGATTCAGCAATTCTCCGACTTACAAGTTGAAGACGAAGAAGACCTTGCAGGGTTCTTTGGGAGGACTACAAGATATTGCTTGCCGATTTGCCGACATCCATCTAGACGGAGCAGTCCACGTGAAGAGGCAAGACGGTGCAAGATCTCGGAGTTCTCCGGGGGCTACTATTGGGGATATGCTATATGGGTATCCTCATAGCATGTCTCCTATCCGGATAACCCGGGTGGCCCACAATTGGTAGCATGGCCCATGGCCTGCTAGGCGGCCCAATTAGATGGATCCAGAAGGGACGCCCATGCCGGATAAAGGAAGGCTACGGTGGAGTCACCTACGTACCTGGATCCTTGCAATACAAGACAAGCAAGACTAGTAATAGATAGTGTAGGACTCTGTAACCTGTCCGGCTAGAAATTTTCCCTGTAACCCTAGCAGCTGGCGACTATATAAGTCGGGCCTATGGGAGCCTTTAGGGCACAACTTCAGACAATCTCAGACAACCTCGCACAGAGAACGTATCTCTGTAACTCGGCGTATTGCCATTATAGTGATTTATAGCAGGAGTAGGATTCAGCCACCGTTATGGGATCTGAACCTGGGTAAGCTGTGTTACCTCGTACCCGTCAACCGTCCGCCTTCCCCCACGTCTCTAAACACGCACTGTGAGGACCCCTCCATGGCGTACTCATCGGCAATACCACGACGGGGATTTAAATAGTTTTAGGTCCAACATAAATATGGAATTTATTTGATAGATCATTATAATTAAGGTAGGTTGTCGTGGGAATGGCCACGGCAGTCACTACCAGGGGTAGTGATTGAGTCGAAGGAGGGCAGGGGCGAGTCGCCATCTACGGATCGAGATTGGGAGCGAGACAGATGGTTTACCCAGGTTCGGCCCCTGTAGGGTAAAGACCTACTTCCTGATTGCTTGTATTGATGGCGGATGAGTTACAAGGGGAGCGCACTCGGCGTTGGGGTGGCGAGTCACTCGGATGGGGTAGCTAATAGCTCGTGAGTACAAAGGGAACTCTATGGAGGCTTATATAGGGGTGCCTCGCTAGGGTTTTACAGGTCTCCATCGAATCAGTGAACTTTTTGGGAGTTTGACCTAATCCGACTGGGCCTAGATATAGTCTTGGGACTTCGTGTCTAGTCGTCTGTCTTCTTCAAAGCCATCTTTCCAGTCGCTGTCATTGCTGGCCCATTCGTCATTGTCCTAGGACAGTCGCTTCATGCCATCATGGATACCCTGGTTGGCATATCCCCATCAGTAGTCCCCAAGTGCGTCAAGGGTTCGGCATAGGAGTCAACTTGGTAGTCGGCATAGGCGAATCCTGGTAGACGCGCAGTCAAATCTGTGACGAACTCCTCCAATGAAGGGAGAAGCTTTAATCTTCAGTCGCAGCTTTGGCGAATCATTTTTCCTCAGGTCTCATGCTTTAACCAATTGGTGTGAATGAATATTGTAGGCGAATGCTACAGGAGAATGTCAATTTGACCGAAGTTGGACCGTCAGCATGGTCAAAGTAGTCGTTAGTTGCATCCTAACGGTAACTTCGGCGATTTTACTGCGAAGTAACGGCCAATCCCACGATTACTGGAGACACGCCGCTAGAAATGGCGATCGGCGGAGGGTGATGAAGATTTCCTTATGTTCTTCCCGTACTTTCTTTCTTATCCATTCAAATTTGCCTATGATCTGAATCACAAACTCAACGAGTCCACTGCTATGGCCCCCTCCTGGTCCAAATCCAAGTGCACGATGACCGTCCTGCATTCCTTCCAGGACAAAGGAGTCCTTACCAAAGGCAACTGGCGAGATCCTTCTCCTAGTGAGAGTGAACCCAAGCCGCGGCCCGGCAAATTCATCTTGTTCATCAGCCACTTAGAGGGTGTCCTCGGCTTTGCCACTTCCCTCTTCTTTAGACGCTTCCTCCATTTCTATCGAACTAAGCCCTCCGGCCTAGACCATCAAAACATCGAGCAGATCGGGGTTTTTATCGTGTTCTGCGAGTCATATCTAGGGTGTGACCCCTACATTCCTTGATGGCTCGAGTTGTTTCATGGCCAGGCCAGTCACGAGGGCAATAAAGGGCCTCTGCAAGCGGTCGGCGGTATCACCTTTCAGGTGAAGACCGGTGCCAATTTATTTAAATTGATGCTGCCAAAGAAGGAAGCCAACGACTGGAAGAAGGCGTGGTTTTACGTTAAGGATTCGACTCCCGCTAGGGTGGTGGTGATTCCGGCGTATACCATCGAACGAAGCATTCCATGGTGACTGTCGGTGAACGAGTTGTCATGGTCGCAGAAGATGGTGGTCACGGAGATGATCGCCCGCATGAACGCGCTGGAGGGCAAGGGGCTGAAGACGATCAACGTCTTCAACTGCTGGCTCGGTCACCGGCTAGTTCCGCTGATGAAGCGGTCGACCCTTATGTACGAGTACATCGTACTTGATGACCCGTCGAGAACGAAAACGTTGCAATGGAAGGCAGAGGACTAAATCATAGTCTTCAAAAGATTACGGAGGCACCATACTACGGTATGTCCGATGGACTCGTCCTGTATAGGCCAGATGATGTCCTAGCCGCCACGGTGAGTAGTTTGTGATCTCATCCCATTTGATTCGTGCTTCGCAAGTCCACCTTCTAACGAGTGCAACTATTTATAGATATTCAGGATCCTGGAGCATTGGATTCCTCCTCTAGACGAAGAGGTGCCACAAGAACTTCTCCAGGAGGAGGCTGGAGATTCCTCCGGTGGGGAGGAAGAACAAGGATAAGTCGTCGAAGAGGAGCACGAGCCTCCATGGGTGACTTGCAAAACAAGCGGCCAGAAGCGCCGAGAGACCGAGGCTAGCCTTAGCCTCTGTGAAGGAGACAGTGATCCGGAGGTCGCCGTAGAGGAAAGCTCCAAGTGGGATCCAACACCCTCCAAGCCTGCAGGTGAGCCGAAGGTTTTGCTGAAGTAGCAGCACCAAGCAAGCCTACTAGAGTTGGGGTTGTTGTGGCCCATTGGGCCAAAACTGGAGAAGCCCGCTCACATCACCACCGGGATGCAGAAGATTCCGGTCGCCAAGGAAGCATTGACGTTTATTCCGTCTTAACACTTCTCTGTATTCTTTTGGATTGCCTGCCTAAGTATGGTCGTAATTGGTAGGAGCAGCCCCAAGAAGAGCCAAAGGGATACCACGGTGAAGGTCACGGGCAAGCCTACCGTGGTGACGAAGGATCCTTCTATGTAGAGGAAGGACTACACAACTGGCGCGCTCGAGGCTAGCGTGAAGAAGAAGAAGGTCGCTGACTCGGCGAATGACACGGCAGCGGTGATGGAAGCTGGCGTGGATGCACCCCACGCGGAAGAGTCGACGACCAAGAAAGCTAAGGTCGTGGAGGTGGACCCTCCTGTCGAGGCCATGCTAACGAAGATGAAGTCGGCCGCAGCAAAGCCTTCCTCGTTCCCGCGGTTCGTGGCAAAGGCCACAAACGTTCAATCGCCGGCAGTCCTATAGGTTATCGACGATCGCACTGAATCGGCGTCGCAGCCTCCGAGCGATGGGGCGACTTCAACGTATGCCACGGGAGATCCCGAGCTTCATCGCCTGCTAGGCATAGCCATCCAGGTAATCCCACTCCCCGAGTGCTCGTTCGCAAAATTTTCATGATTCGGTGCTTTAGAACTTGTGTTCCCTAGTCCACGTGGGTTGAGTTGCCAAGTAATTGGCTGGTCGAGTCTTTGAAATCTTTGTACTGACAACATGCTTACTTTTCTGTAGCCAGAAGTTGCTAACTAGCAGTCTGTGCTGTAGTGGGTGGATAAGGAACTAGCCGTGGTGCAAGAGTAGGCACGGTGGCTAAAAGCTTCAGTTGGTGAGTGTTTATGCTAGAGTCATTTGTAGTCACATCTAGTAATCATGGTGCGAATAGCTACTTTAATTGTGTAGAGAACAAAGCCGCCAAACTGGCGAAGGCTCGTGAGGGATATGTACCAGTCGTGGAGCTGAAGTCAGTGAAGGCGGTGTTGGTCATGGTGAAGGAGAAGGCAGAAGTTGTAGCTTCGAACTCTAATCATGCCGCGTCTGATTCTGTGATTCTGGAGCTGCAGGCCAAGTTCTCCAAATTGGAGAAATATGTTAAGGAGAGTTGCCACCGCCTCCTTCATGAGTATTTCCCTATTCTTCTTAATAATGGGGGATTCCCCGAGTAGGTTGAGGCGATCGTAGTGTTGTGTTTGATGTGGCCTGGCTTTTTGCAGATGTTTTAGAACAGGGTGACAAGTCCATGCATAACTTTATCGCAGAACAGTGCATGAACGCGGTGCTGAATGACACCTCTGTTTCTTCGTCTTGCGTTCGTGCCATCCTTCAGAGAATAACATTGACTGAGGTTGTGCCACATGTTTCATGGACGTGTGGCACTATCAGGAGCTGGCGCCTGCCATAGCGGACTGGATGGCACGGTTCGCCTTCTGTCGCGGGGCGACTGCAGTGTTGAGCCTTGGGCTCGCCCACTTCCCCAAGGACTTCGATCTCGGAGATGTGACGAGCGGGTACCCCTCGATGTCTGAGGTGGTCGAATCTTCCGACGTTATCGCGCTGCAAGCTAAGGAGGCTTCTTATGCGGAGCAGGTGCTGGCCATGAATCATCTCCTGCCGTATCAAGTGACGCAGGTAGCACATGGCGACGCTGACCCGAAGCATAGGGACTTCTCGTCGGAGCGTACCTTCCGTTTGGCGAGAGAGAAGGCTTTGTGCACGTACCCGACAAAGGCTATCAAGGTGGCCAAGTAGTCGAGCGATGCTTCTTGTTCATAGCCTGTAAAGTAGGAGGACTAACCATGCAATAGGGTTAGTGTCGACTGGCTTTGTAAAGTCTTTTGACTTTGTATGAATGTAGTTTGTGTGCACATATGTGATGGCAATCTCGTGTTTGTTTGTTTTGTTCACGTATTGTCTTTTTGAATTAGGTGCGTTGGGGGTAGCTAGTCCCCAAGCATGTTTTGGTTATTTTGCACGTGCGTGACTAACGATTGTGTGTTTGTGTGGGTTGTTTGAGTAGCCCTTAGTCAACTTGTCATGGCTCGGGGAGCCAGTCGCGTGGCGACCCTAAAAGGCCCACTATACTTGGCGTTTTCCCTGGACGCGTGAGGGTTCATTTTTGACGAGTCCGCGAGCGTGGTACTTGTCCTTTCAAAGCATTGATCCTAAGGTAGGAAGAACCTGTGATGCGCTGTTTGTTTGTAACACGTCATCCCTACTAGCTCGTGGAGCCAGTCGCTAGGCGACCCCTGGGCGAGCTCTGTACTTGGTGTTTTCACAAGGCGCGTGCGGGTCCGTCTCGTTACGAGTCCCCGAACATGCTACTTAACTATTCAAGTGTTGCATCCGAGGGGGGAGACAGGGTACTGTGAGAAGCACAGCCAATTGTCTTGGACCGGTGAGCCAGTCAAGCGAGGCGACTCCGATGGGGGCTCTCTCTCTCTCTCGGTGTTTTCATGGACAGTGCAAGGCTCGGGGTTCCTTAATTCCCTTGCACTGCACAACTTGGCCTCGTCGAGTCGCGCTTCCAAGGGTTGACGACCGGTATTATATATACACAGTTAACGAGTGTGACTTCCACAAGTAGACATGATTGGCGGAATAGTTGCTTTATTCATTGGAGAGGGGTTACACAATTTTTGTTACAAGGTTGGGCGTGAAGTGTAGGACTTGCGCCTGGTATGGAGCATGTTGGGGGTTTCTACCTCCGGTCGTGCATTTTGCCCGGCGAGTGGACCCTAGCTATAGGACTTGGGCGAGTCGTGCTCAGACGAGGTTGTTGTAGTCGATGCACATTCTCCGGGTGCCATTTATTTTCAACACCAATAATGGTTTTGTCAACCAGTCGGAGTAGTTGTTGGGGCGTATGAGCTTGGTAGAGAAGAATCGTCGTATTCTCTCGGTGAATGACTGGCTACACTTCGCATTGCAGGGAAGTAGTTGCTTGTCATGCTGACCCATTGGGTCGGTGCTTTCTATGTGCTCAACGAGATCCACCATGACACCTGTCTTGCCGCGTTTGTTCCGGGTGGGGTCGTGGTTCTCACTCCGGGGCTCGTTGAGCGTGTTTTCCTATGCATAGACGAGGTCCGCTTCCGATGTCGCATGTTGCTCTGACTCGACATTGGTGAGTTCGTCTGTCGTGCTTGGTGCTGTGGTGGTAGAGGTGTCGGGGGAGAAGAGAGTGGTCACTTGTTTCTTCAGGGCTGTTGGGTCATCCTGCTCCACTCACCAATCTGGCGAGTCCGTTGGCGTGTTGTGCCTCTTCAGTGATGACTGTGTCAGCCATATTTGCATTGTTGTCCACAGTTTTTGACACCCATGTCTGGGTCGCCGCGCACGATGATTATGTCGTCGGGGCCGGGAGCTTCATCATGTTGCAGGCATAATGTGGGGTCGCCATAAACTTGGCGAAAGCCTACTTGCCGAATACCCAATGGTCCGGTTTTCTAAAGTTAACCAGCTCAAAGATGATCTGCTTTTTGTGGAAGTTGGATGGTGTTCCAAATGTGACTGGCAACGTCACCTTCCTGATGGGGTATGCCTTACGACCTGGGACTATGAAGTGGAAGGTGCAGAGGGTGGATTCCACCATCGACTGCGGTAGCTGCAGTCGCCTGAATGTATCCAAGTAGAAGATGTTTATAGAGCTGCCCCTGTCCATGAGGGTTTTGGGCAGCCAATAATCGTCCACTTTGGGCCTAACGACAAGGGCGACTCACCCGGGGTATTCGATCCTGGGCATGTGGTCCTCATGACTCCAGGTGATGCTCTACTCTGACCAGTTTAGCCAGCACAGGATGTCGACTTGCTGCACCACATTGATGGCGACAGCGCGGGCTAGCACCTTCTTCTTGCTACGTGTTCCCACACCGGTGAATGTGTGGAGGGATCCGACGGAGTTTCTGATTGTGCCACCGTTCCCATTGTCACGTGGTTGAGAGGGGTTCGGGTCCTCCCTGGCGCGCCTTGCCTTCTCGATGTCCTTGAGAGAGTGCACTCAACGGTGGTGGGGTGGCTGGTTTGAATTCCCTACTGTGATAGATGCATGGTTGCCTCAGTATGGCGGTGGGGACGAATCTCGGCCACGCCATGGTGTTGCCACGTGGGTTATTCCACTCGCGGCGGTAGTTCTTGGGGTCGTGTGGGCCGTAGCTGGCATTGGCAACAAAGTTGGCTTGTCCGTCATTGGGGTGTTTGATCGTCTGGCGAGTGTTTCTATATCGTAGGTCGCGGCAAGGGACGTTGTTTGGGCTGCATGTGCGGCATCTTCCACCTGACTTGTCGTCGGATTCCTGGATCAGATATTCCTCCAAGTATCTCTTCCTGATCTCGAGGAGATCGATGATGTTCTCGATTGTCCGATAAACTTTCTTGATCTTGGCGACCAAGGGCTCGTACCGGCAGGCGTTCTTAAAATAGTGAATGGATGTGTCCGGGTGGATGCCCGTGTCGTTTATCCCGAGTTCTTGCGATCATTGAACCTAGTGGCGGGTCGACTCACTTAGTCCCTAGATGCACCGCTCTAGGTCTTCTATGGTTGTGGCGCGTGAGTAGGATCCTTCGAAGTGCTTGATGAAGGTCGCACGCATCTCTTCCTAGGAGTCAATGCTATTCTCTGAGAGGGTATTGATCCACTAGTGGGTCGCGCCCTCCATCATCAAGGGGAGGTATCTAGTGGCCAGTCGTTTGTTGTGGTCGGCGATCCCCATTGCCATGAGTTATGTGTCGATACATACTTTGGGATCGAGTGTAACGTCGTATTTCTCCATGTCCTTGGCGTTGGAGATTTTCCCAAGAGGCAATAATAAAAGTAGTTATTATCATATCTTTATGTTTATGATAGATGTTTACATCCCATGCTATAAGTGTATTAACCGGAAACATCAATACATGTGTGATTTGTAAACATGTAAGAGTCCCTAGTAAAGCCTCTTGTTAAACTAGCTTGTTGGTTAATAGATGATCATGGTTTCCTGATCATGAACATTAAGATGTTATTAACAACAAGGTCATATAATTAGGAGAATGATGTGATGGACATACTCCTATAGTTAAGCGTAGCATAAGATCAAGTCATTCAAATAGTTCACTTGCTATAAGCTTTTAAATGCATAGTAACCTAAATCCTTTGACCATGAGAACATGTTAATCACCATCACCGGATGGATGCTTTGATGACATCAAACACCACTTCGTAACTGGGTGGTTATAAAGGTGGAATTGAGTATTATTAAAGTATGTGTTGAGGCACATCGATCAAGAGTGGGATTTGTCCATCCATATGACAGATTGATATACTCTAGGCCCGCTCAGTGGAATGTCCTCCAATTGGCTTGCAAGAATGTGACTGGCTCACAAGGGATCGCATATCATAGGAATGACTAAAGAGTACTTATCAGTAACGAGGTTAAACTAGGTATGCAGAGATACCGACGATCAAACCTCGTATAAGTAAAATATTACGAGACAAAGGGAAATTGCTATCGTATGTAAATGGTTCATTCGATCACGAAGTAATCATAGAAATATGTTTGAGCCATATGAATTTCCAGATTCCTCTATTGGTTATTGATCGGAGAAGAGTCTCAATCATGTCTGCATAATTCACGAACCGTAGGAAGACACACTTAAGGATTCGATGTTGTTTAGTAGATATGGAACGTGAGTAAGAGATCGAATGTTGTTAGGAGTCTCGGATTGGATTCGAGACATCACGAGGAGATCCAGAATGTTCCGAAGAATAAGATTTATATAAGGAAAGTCTAATTCCGGAGTTCGGGAATGGTTTCGGTGTTTCCACCGGAATGTTCTAGAAGGGTTTAGAAGGTTCATCACTCCAGAGTGGGAAGGGTACATGGATGTGTCATACCAAAGTGGAATGGTTTCATCATGTACTAGGTCACTTGGTTGGGCAATGGGAAGAGAGAAATCAAACTCTAGTTTGAAAGTCAAATGCCAATTTTCAATAACTTATGATTTATTTTCGATTTTGAAATTTGTCATTCAATAACTTATGTGATATGCTGTTGGCTGTAGATTGGATCTATGTATTGTTTTGGTGGTCGATCTATGAGATAGATCGATTTTATATGATGTTGATTGGATCAAGTGTACTCGGGGAACGGTAGATCTGATTTCCGTGATCATACTACTGAGGTCGTGGAACAACATACCCCTGCCGGTCGGTTTCCACCATCGGGATAGACTGTGACACGTAAATCCAGAAGCGGTGATCAAATATCAAAAGAGTTTGATCGAGCCGGAACGATGGTCGGAATCCATGTTCAGACTGCCGGCTTCACCCTGTCATAGCGTGTTAGATGTTGTTGCGAGTTTCACAACGCCGGTAGATATCGTATCTATGCAAAACTTGTTTTTGCAGGAATTTGTGAATGGTATGGTTCATGTGCATGTGATGTATGTGTGTAATCCATATGTGATATGTGAATCATGGTTTTGTCAGCTGGCTGGAGCCTAGGTGCTGTCATTTTATTGTATAACGACTGTTGGATTCTCTATGTAATTTACTTTACTAAGCTAGTGTAGCTGTTTGTCGAACCTAGAAGTCATGCTAGTCAATGTACATGTTGGTGACATGAAGTAAGACGACAAGTGACAAGAGTTGGCGCGAGTCGGATTACAGGCTTTATGGAGATGGAGATCGAGAGCCATACCATTTCACATTATAATTGCTTTATTTTGTGTTGTTGATATGTATCTTTTACCTCTATTAGATAGTCGGTAAAATTTAATCCCTCAAAGAATGTCTAGTCGGTTTTCCCGCTAGTGTTTGCACTATCACAAGTCAGACATTTTTGGTAGTGGGATCATAAAATTGGGGTGCTGCCAATTCTTTCTGACTAGGTGGGTTCGAGTCGGACTCTTACAGCGGAAACACTCGGTAAGCTAGACGAGTCTATCACAATGATTGTCAGACTCGGGGAAAAGTAGGACGGGATCTAGGGCATGTGATGCCACCCGACCAACAAGAGTCGTATGAGATACGATTGACAAGGAGTTGTCTACCAAGATCACTTGGCGGCTAGCGGTGATGCTAAAGCTCACTAGCCGACTTGGTTATTTAGGATCCTGAATCACTATGAAACCATCGGAGGGGTGTTGGTTCTAGTGGGAGCATAAATATTAAAGTGTTTAATATGCTTGCTCTTTTATGAATACATGTCTTAAGTGTTTTTGCATATTTCTATTGTATATCATGGCACAAAGTAAGAATCACTCTCAGATATCTGGTTTTCCTTTGATAACCATTCTTGAGAAAGATACACTGAATGACACTAATTTTACCAATTGGTATCGAAATCTGAGAATTTTTCTCAAACAACAAAAAGAAGGACCATGTCCTAGAAAACCCACTTCCATATGAGCCCAATGAGAATGCGACTGTCACTGTAGAGGATGAGTCCATGGATATTAGTTGTCTTATGCTTGCTCACATGGAACCGGACTTGCAGAAGCAGTTCGAGAATGTTGAGGCCTACGATATGATCGAAAGCCTCAAAAGTATGTTCCAGGCTTAGGCCAAGACTAGGAGGTATCAAATCCTCATGATTTGCTGAGTTGCAAGCTTAAGGATGGTGATCCACTGAGTCCATATGTGATCAAAATGGTTGGTTAGTGAAGTCTCTAGAGAGGCTTGGCTACCCCATTAGAAAATATTTCGCTACGTCTATAATTCTGAACTCTCTTCCTAGTGTCTATGGTCAGTTCATTTCAAACTACCACATGCATGGTATGGATAAGAAGCTCACTGAATTGCATAGGGGATGCTCAAGCAAGCAGAGGCGGATCTCAAAAAGGGCGCCAGTGAAGTGTTGATGGTGCAGAATAAGGCTAAGTTCAAGAAGAGTTCTTCGACTAAGAAGAAGGTTAAGTCGAGAGGAAAGCATGCTCAAGACCCGGTCCCAAGCGCTTCCTCAGGGACTAAGCCATCTCCTTCAGCCGGATCCACTTTCTTCTACTGCAAGGCGGATGGCCATTGGAAGAGGAACTGCAGCAAGTATTTGCCCGACAAAGCCAAGAGTGGAGGTATGACTTTCGAGTCAGGTACACTTGTTTGCAATGTTATAGACATTTATCTTGATGATGCGCCTAATAGTTCTTGGGTATATGATACCGGATCAGTTATTCACATCCGCAACTCGTTGCAGGGACTAGTAAGAACTAGGAGCGTAGCAAGAGGCGTGGTTCATATTCAAGTCGGAAACAAAGCGAGAGTTCCTAGGTTGGAAGTCGGCACGATGCAACTTCATTTACCTTCCGGATTCATTATGGAACTGAATAATTGTTATTATGTTCCAGTGCTCAGTTGAAACATTATTTCTGCTTCATGTTCGATGAGGCAAGGCTATGAGTCGGATATTAAGAATAAGGGTTTTCTTTATATTTGAATGATATGTTTCATGGCTTTGCACCTCTCCAGGACGGGTTATTTATTTTGAATCTTGATGGTGAATCGGTTTATAACATAAATGTTAAAAGGTTGAAACCAAATGATCTGAATATGACTTACTTTTGGCACCGTTGGCTTGGTCATATAAGTTGGAAACGCATGAAGAAGCTCCATGATGATGGACTCCTAACTTCGTTTGACTTGGAGTCGTTCGAGACATGCAAATCTTGCCTACTTGGCAAAATGACCAAGACACCTTTTGAAAACAGTTGCGAAAGGGTGTCCGACTTGTTGGGACTAGTACATAGTGATGTATGTGGACCAATGAGCACGACAGACAGGGGTGGTTATGAGTACTTCATTACCTTCACTGATGATTTGAGTCGGTATGGATATATCTACTTGATGAAACATAAGTCGGAAGCCTTTGAAAAGTTCAAAGAATTCCAGAATGAAGTATAGAATCAACTCAGGAAGAAAATAAAGTTTTTTCGGTAGGACCGTGTAACACCACAGTTTTAGCTAATGTCTATTTAGGGTTGTTTGTGCATTCATGAGCATCATATCTTAATTTGTGCATTAAAGAAATAAAGTAAAAACCCTAAACCCTAATCTTTCCCTCTCTTGGCAAGCATTCAAATGGTTTGGAATATTTTTGAAATTACAAAAATAATGGATCCCAAATGGATTATAAGGGCCTCTGAGTATTTTACATATTTTATAAAGCTTCTGGTATTTTTGAAATGGATCAAAAAGATTTGGAATTCAAATATACAAAGAGGAAATCATATCAGAAAAAGGAAAAAAGCTTTAGGAAATAAAATAGAGCCAGCAGCCAAACAGGCCGACCCCTTCCCTCTCTTCTACCTCTATGCCTCCCAGTGCTACTCCCCGCAGCCAGCCACAGCCCAAGCGCGGACCACCTGTCACATACCTCTTCGCACTGCCCCTTTTGTCGTCTTTCTCCTCAGGAGGAAGCAGCTGGGTGTCGTTGGCGCCGCCGTTCATCACCATCGCCTCCTCCTAGCCGTCCGACGAGCTCCCTGACGAGGATAAGACCGTGTCGATGCCTCTCCTTCGTCCTTATCCCCTCCCGCTCTCTCTCGCGACCTCCCTCACTCGATTTCCCCTCTGGCCAAAACCCTAGCTCCACAGAACCGTTGGCGCCCTGCCATCTCTGGCCTCCCCGTGCCCTACCGATGTCACCATGAGCTCTGCCGCGCCTTGAGGATCATCCTCGACGAAGGAATCGACCCAACACGTGAATAATCGATGCCACGGTCACCGTCTGCTCCATCTCCGGCCGCCACCATTGCCACTGTTCTCAACCTCGCCCGGCCTTTCCGCACCCTCCATCGGCATCATGGTGAGCCGCCGGTCCCTGTGGACCCTTCCCCTTCCTCCCTATCCCTCTATAGTATGTTGCCGCTGAAGTCTGCCGTGCACCGTCGTCGCCCATCGCTGTGGACGTCGCTCCGGCGACAAAGGAACAGCGGCGCCGCCCCTATTAGGTCTGCCCCAATGCCCTAGTTCGAATGGGCTAGGTCCCTTAGCCCCGCGCGTCCCCTATCACCTCCCGCGCCGCCGTCTCGTGCTTCCTGCGGCAAGCCGACGTGGCTCCTGCGTGGAGTCCACGTGCTGCGTATGTGGCCTTTGGCCCACAGGTCAGCCTCTCTGGCTAGGCTATGCCCCTAAGAAAAACGACCCAGACCCTGTGCTGACGTCAGCTTTGTGACACAGTGACGCAATAATCAATTTTAAAAGGTTCTAAATATTTTCATAAAATGATATAAATTTGTAAATTCAATAACTATTGATTTATAAGTCAGAAAATTATGAATAATATATCAAAATGTTTACAAAAATGAGAACTATCTATTAGGCTATAATCATGCATTGTTCAACAACTTTCATAGCAAGTTTAATTAGAACAACCTAGTAACCCCTCATAGGTGATTCCGGATTTTTCCCAAGTTACGGTTTGTACCCCTCGGAACCCTGATTAAATTGTCGATCATGCCTTAGGGTTACTTTTCAATACAATTTAACTTGTCATATCATCATCCTTTCTTGAGGATTGCATCGATGCCATTGTTGATTGTTTCCCTTTCTTTCTGGTGTTTCGTTCTTCCCGATAGAGGACGATATCGAGATCGAGATCGAAGACTGAGATCAACACCGTCGAAGTTCAAGATCGAAGACAATACTTGACCAACTTTAACCAAGTCAAGTACAAGGCTTTCGATGATCTATTTATCTACTATCAACTGGCAAATGCAAGCATAGCCCGACCATGATATAATCCTATGATTTCGAGAACATTTCAATTCCTGCCATGATACATACGATTCTACTGTGCTCTTTTATCGATAGATAGATTACCCTATCTATTGCATTACTCCCTTTAAGCTTATATTACCTGATCCACTGCTCCTAGCATAACTAGGTTTGGCTTGTGTGTACTACTAGAGATTATATCTGTGTCCTGCTTAGCCATGCATAGCTGTTGAGTCTGGTCCATCCAGATGATGTATCAGATGTAGAATCTAGTATTATAGGAGAACGTGATGAGATGAGATCAGATGTGATATGAGTTTAAACATGCTAAGTCTTGTATGGGAGGCAACAGTGGGATGTGGTTTTTCTAGTCCCATGCTCGCCACCACTAGGAACTGAGTTCTTGCCTTTGGAACCGAGACGAGCGTACAACCACACGGGGCCTGGACAATCTCATGACTAACTAACTTGCCTAGTAGATTCCATGAGTGGAACACCCTCATATCGGCCCTATGCAAGTTTCAGCGATTCCCGCCAAACCCGCATAGAAACGATTCAAAGGTGCCCAGCAGGCACTTTCGTGCTGGTAGAAAACGAAGTAATACCATTACACAATAGTGCACGATGGAACCCACATAACAGATATATACAATAATGACTCAAAAAGTCAAGAATACAGATATATAATACAAAGATCCAAATCATCTTTAAAACGATACAGCGTCCGAGTACGGACAAGATGCAAATTGAGCTAAGAGCCCTGAAGAATAACCAATGGCGTTTGTAACCCTGCCCAGGCCAATCCGGAAGGGTAACCCTGCTAACGACATCGATCTCAAAACCTGCTTAAACAAAAGGGGTGCCGACAAATGGCAAAGAAAAAAGAGAGCGGTCAGTACTGAGGCCAGTACAAGGCGAGACTAGAATTCGGCGGTCCTCGCCTACATAGGTATGGTGTACTGAAGCGGCAGCGCAGCATTCACTAAACAACCTATAGAGACTCAATACAACTAGCGGCTATCAGATAGGGATAAGAAAGACCTATTCGGATCCAACCTGAAACTATCACCAATCATACCCATCCTGGTATTTCCCCCTTGAGACCAAACGAGGAAGCCAACCGAGGAACTCACACAGTTGGCAGTTTTATTCATTTCATTATAGTTGCGGAAATTACTAGTCAGATATATAGATAGCATGAGTCATCCTGATATTATAAACAGTGGGCAGTTTTAGTTAACCATTCCATTGTAGTTGCAATACTTACTAGTCAGATACATATAGCATGAGGCATCCCAAAACCAACAGTTGTTGGTACTTTTATTTAGCCATTCCGTTGTAGTCAAATTTATAGCACTACTTTAGTTATAGTTGTCTATGATCGAGATACTGTGCTCCAAGTCGTCCATAACCGCGGACACGGCTTTTAGAAAGTTTTACCCTGCAGGGGCACAAATAGCAACACAAGTACGATCAACCTCGGAAAAACCAAATGAAAGACCAACGAGGCATCACGACAAAGAAATCACAAGATTCATATAATATTTCAGGGGCCACCCCACCAAGCTACCCGCTACGAAGTTGGCCAGCCCCGAGACAGACCCAGAGGTTTGTGACGACGGCTGTAAACGACTAGGAACCCGAAAGTGTGATTGGGCTTGTCGATACCGTGAAAACGTGGCACGGGGTTCCAAAACAGTACAGGCGCTCCACGGGGTTCCAATAGTAAGTAAAGCAGTAAAGCATTGCATAATCATGGCATAAGTATAGGATAGTAATAAAGCCCCAAACTACTTTGTGGCCCCAAGAAATAAGATATGACTCAAGCTCATGCTAAGGGGATTCATGGGCCCACATGCGGATAGTGCGAATATTCAAGGAACGGGTATCAAGTACTCGGGGTCCTACAGGACACAAGTGGACGGTTAAAAACCAAATAACATCTATTGCCCACCTATGCCTCTGCATTATTTACCTACTTTTAATATTAGTTGTTAAACCGAAATTAAAGCCATGATCATCTCCAACATTAAGCATGAGGCATTACTCCAACAACTGTGGAACATCGAAGACGCGAAGCAGCACCTGAGCAAGCGACTACGATTCGCAAGTCCGACTATCTACCAAACAACAAGTAATAGGAGGTATCCATGGTAATATAGAGGCTGCAGGGAAATATAAAAGGATACGAAATCAATAGCATCGCAACACAGATAGCAATAGATCAACAGGAGAAAATAAAGACTAGAAATATAAAATAGGTAGAAAGAGGGAGAATGCTCGCCTGAAAAGATTGCCGAAGTTTCATAACTTAAGAACTTGTCGAAGCTCACAACATCTCATCGTCCTATCCGGAAAGAAGCAGATACTAAAAGGAACAAGAGATGCAACAAATTACGACTAATGCGGAAGAACCAGCATGATCAATATATGATGCATGACATGAAAAGTTAATGATGCAAACTATGTCGAGAAGGTATTAGAGGCATAGCACATTGATGATATAAGGCATATCACATTGATGATATAGCATTCGTGAGACATTATTAGTAAGAAATAATTAGTTCCCAATTTTATTTATCATGTTTTCCTTTCATAAACAATACTTATTATAAAACTGCTCTTAATGCATGATGCAAATGATAATGTGGATATCATGGTTGGATAAGTCTCGTCGCGCTGATCGATTTGGACATATCATTTGTCGAATTCGGATTTACAGAATTAAAATTATACAATTATTTAACTTATATTCAATCCTGAAATTTTAGTTGAATTTGAAAATAGCTAGAAAAATTTTCTTACTTGAGGCGAACCTACCCACACTCACGGTCATATGGGGTCAGACACCAATCGGGGCCACCCAGGCGCGGGTCAACGAGGGAGTGCCACATTGGTCAGAAAGGGACCACGGGTGGAGATATCAGGGAAGAGAGGGGCCTGTTTGCAAACGTTCAGGCATACATGAGATACTGAACGAAGAACTGATTCGATTGAGGTGTTTTGGGCTAGCTGGCTTGATCTTTGGACTAGGTTGGCAACGAATACAAGCAGAATTTGGATATGGTGTAAAAACATAAATTGTAGGTCTCACTTGGATCTACAACTCATGTGCTCAAAGTTTCTCCAACGGAGGTCTACAACGGCCGGAACCCAACGGAATTCAGAGGTCGATCAAGTGCAGATAACTGAATTTGTCGACAGAGATAGAGGGTTTTGTTTGCTGATTTTTCGAGGATGACAGCGAAGAATATGATGCGAATTAGGAGTTGGTGTAAAAACAAAAGTTGTAGGCCGACGATAGACCTATAACTTTCATGTTTGGGGTTTTGCCAGAGGAGGTCTAGATCGCCGGGTAAAACGCCGGGAATAAGGGCGCACGAGACTGATGGACTGCACTTGATTATTGTCGCTGGGCTGCTGCTGTACCTGCTGCGCGAGCGCACAGCAAGGCAAGCGGCGCGGTGAACGCGTCCTGGCGCAAAGCGGGGCAGCGGCTACTGGACGGCAAAAGCAGAGGGGAGAGAGGCGAGGCGGCATCTCACCGGGGTGGTGTCGGAGGCGACGGCGGCCGGCCGGAGGTGTGACATGGACGGCGAGACGATGGCGACGTAGAGGAAACAGACATCGGCGGCGTCGGTGCACTGCGCACCCCTGGAGTACCTGGAGTATGAAGAAACGGGGCTTGACTAGGGCATGGCGGCTAGGGCTTCCCGGTGGAGGGGTAGAAGGAGAGGGGAGACGATCTAAGTTGAGGAGGTTTGGTTGAGGAGATGAGGCCTCCCTGGTGCTGCTTTAACTTGGAGGAAGGGTACCAGGGAAGGACCTTGGCGTGGTGTTGCCGCTACCTGCTGCCCAAAAGCGAGAGAGAGCGGAGGCGCTGCGACCGCTGCACGTGATCAAGCAGGCATGGTACAGGGCGCTGGTGGGGCCCGGCTATAGGAAGAGATCAAGAAGGGGACGCCTAGGTTCGGTCGGTCCTGGTGTAACAGCCAGAGAGAGAGCCTTTGGGGTGCCTGAGATCAGTGGCGGAATTGCGGTTAGCCGGGGCGAAAATCTGAAGTCCAAATTTTTGAAGGTACAAATGCAAGATACTCAACAAAATAGTTAAAAGAATATTTGGTTATAAGGTTCATAAATACAACTATTAAGTACATACAAAAACTAAAATAGGCTTAGAAACTGAAGTACTAACATAGAGTTCTCCAGCTCGAAACGGTCGCTGTATTTCACGATATTTTTTTTTTGAATGATGTATTCCACGATATAAAGCCAAAACTCGAACCGACTGTTACATAAAAATTTAAATGTCATTAACATTCCTATGACCGGGTCTCCTCGTGTGGTAGATGCAAACAGGTCACACGTGTTGATTTAGCTGAGCAGGAGCACTACGTGCGGTGGGAATTTTTTTTCGTTGAGCATGAAATTTTTTCGTGAGCATGAAAGCAGTCTGTGCTCCACATTATTTTTATATGCAAGATTGTGCTTAATGCTTAGCAAATGAAGGAGAAGCTACATGTGTGAGACACCAATTGATGGGCCTTTTTACTTTAGCATATGCGTGAGGAATCAACCGAAGGACTTTTCACTTAAGCCCAGAAACCAAGTCGAGGCCGTTATTCCTATCTCCGTATATCCTCCTTTCCTGGACAAAAAGCTTCAACCAGACCAACAATGGCGTAGCTCCTGCTCGGCCGCTAGAGGCAAGGCAATGAAGGGTACCCTGATCTGCCATAGGAGACCCGGGGCGGCCGCCCCTGCTCGCCCCTATGGTGGGTCCGCCACTGCCTGAGATAGAGAGCGAACAGGGGATGGCGATGGATGCAACGAGGGGAGAGGTTCCCTGATTGCGACGATCGGCACAGGGGGAACAGAATAGGGGTTTAGGTTGATCTAGTGGTTAGGTGAACTAGGGGCTTGGATAGCTAGGTGGAAGGTTTAGAGAGGGTGTAGATTGGTCTAGGGTTTTAAATTGGATGGGAAAAGTACATAGGGTTTAGTTAGAGAGTTGATAGGTATGTAGTCTCCTCTTATCTCCTATTTCATTTGTTTTGTTTTTACTCAAATCAAACAAGCTTGTTTAAACAAAGGTCAACAAGATCACTAAGAACCAAAAGAAACCAAGTGGAGGTGACTAGATGAACCCTTGGTTTTATTTGGTATTGAATGGACTTGCATGGATTTAAATCAAACATGCGTTCTGCAAATTCCATGAAACCAAAAGAAGGAAGGTGGTGGTGAGCTTGCATGGGCCATGCATGATGTAATAAGTGCCACTACTAGATGTGAAAATAACTATTTGCACACATGGATATATATACATACATGCATTCAAATTGAATAAGGCCAATGCGAAATATATAAACTTTATTCTCCTATGGAGTGGATGAAAAAATAAGCATAAATGAATATAAAGGGGCAATGCTATTGTGTGTTTTCCACTAGATGATTATTTAGCCTCATCTATATTCAAACATGCTCACATATTCAAATTCACACCATATAGAAACTAGAGAGGATGTTCTACTCACATAGCATGCCAAGGTGGCCATGAGGCTCCCCATATGCAATATTGTGAAAACAACATATATTACATATGGGAGCATGTAGAAATAGAAGTGGATCCAATCCCAACACATATGAGCTAGATTCAAACACCAAATATAATTGCAATGGCTCACATATAATTATGATGGTGGAATTGTAAGGTGATGACAAAGAAAGGTAGTGAAGTTAATAAAAGATATGCCCCCAACTCAACTTGGGCATTAAGCATTATATCAAGAACCAACTACAATATATAAGAGGAAAATACAAGTAATACAATATGAATGCACGTGGAATAAAAACCAACAAAAGGGGGTTTATATGATGCTCAAATTCAAGGTGGCATGATGACATGAGCATGATACCAGGATGATGCACAAAACAAAAACACCAAGCGATTTTCTAGTAGTGTTTTTACCCGGGGTGCTACAATTCGACACCACTAACAATAGATATCGCCCTCCAGATCCGCCTCATGGTATGGGGAAGAAGGCCGACGTCTGAATCTTCTCGCCTCGTGTAGATCTTTGCGACACCACTAACAAGGGTTCTTTCTCCATATTGATATTGGCGACACCACCAACAAGAGGTTGTTCTTCATTTTCGTTGAGGGAACGCTCCGGATAAACAATAGACGAAGTTAAACGTAATGTCACCTCTAACTTCCATGTAAGGAGTAAGAATTGCATCTATCCACCATTCAATGTACAAAAGTGAATGATAAGAGTAGTGGTATGGTCGTGACTCCATCCCGCACTCAAAGCATTACTCTGTACACGAATAGGAGACTATGCAGCCAACTCTCGGAATTCAGACTGGAGATCTCGACAAAAGAGCTTTGGAAGCAAAGAAGTGATGCAAAGTCTTTATCGGATCTGATGGAGATGAGGTCGTGTTAAAAAAACACCAGAAGATACAAAGAAATAAATTAGTGAATTTTGGTACACTAAAAGGTACAACAGATGAAAGATTCATTAGATAGCATGAATGCCGGATGTCGAAGCACCGTTACAAGAGGACGAAAGCGAAACCCTGAAGGTACGACGGAAACCCAGCCACGAGAATTCCTGGAGTCGAGGAAAAGATAAGAGAGAAGATTCAAACACGCAGAGGTAAGAGGAGAATAACAGAGGGATAAGGAGTAAAAGCAGACCTAATCAGATCTATCCAACCGATTTTGCAAAATTGTTTTGACACACTACGATGTCAGATAGCTAGGTTATCCTACAGGTTGGACCAATGGGGTATCGTAACTTCTGAGCTTTGATACCACTCTGTAACACCCTCATATAGGCCCTATGCAAGTTTCAGCGATTTCCGCCAAACCCGCATAGAAACAATTCACAGGTGCCCACCAGGCACTTTCGTGCGGGTGGAAAACAAAGTAATACCATTACACAATAGTCCATGATGGAACCCACAGAACAGATATATACAACAATGACTCAAAGAGTCAAGAATATAGATATACAATACAAAGATCCAAATCACCTTTAAAACGATACAGCGTCTGAGTACGGACAAGATGCAAATTGAGCTAAGAGCCCTGAAGAATAACCAATGGCGTCTGTAACCCTGACAGACCAAGCCAGAAGGGTAACCCTGCTAACGACGTCGATATCAAAACCTGCTTAAACAAAAGGGGTGCCGACAAAGGGAAAAGGAAAAAGAGAGCGGTCAGTACTGAGGCCAGTACACGGCGAGAATAGAATTCGGCGGTCCTCGCCTACATAGGTATGGTGGACTGAAGCGGTAGTGCAGCATGCACTAAACAACCTATAGAGACTCAATACAACTAGCGGCTATCAGATAGGGATAAGAAAGACCCATCATGAAACTATCACCAATCATACCCATCCTGGTATTTCCCCCTCGAGACCAAACGAGGAAGTGAACCAAGGAACTCACACAGTTGGCAGTTTTATTCATTCCGTTATAGTTGCGGAAATTACTAGTCAGATATAGATAGCATGAGTCATCCTGATATTATAACAGTGGGCATTTTTAGTTAACCATTCTGTTGTAGTTGCAATACTTACTAGTCAGATACATATAGCATGAGGCATCCCAAAACCAGCAGTTGTTGGTACTTTTATTTAGGCATTCCGTTGTAGTGAAGCTGATTACTAGTCATTATAATGTCAAATTTATAGCACTACTCTAGTTATAGTTGTCTATGATCGAGATACTGTTCTCCAAGTCGTCCATAACCGCGGACACGGCTTTCAGAAAGTTTTACCCTGTAGGGGTGCATAAATAGCAACACAAGCACGATCAACCTCGGAAAAACCAAATGAAAACCCAACGAGGCATCACGACAAAGAAATCACAAGATTAATATAATATTTCAGGGGGCCACCCCACCAAGCTACCCGCTACGAAGTTGGCCGGCTCCGAGACAGATCCATAGGTTTGTGACGATGGCTGTAAACGACTAGGAACCCGAAAGTGTGACTGGGCTTGTCGATACCGCGAAAACGTGGCACGGGGTTCCAAAACAGTACATGCGCTCCATGCGCAATAGTAATAAAGAAGTAAAGCATGGCATAATCATGGCATAAGTATAGGATAGTAATAAAGCCCCAAACTACTTTGTGGCCCCAAGAAATAAGATATGACTCAAGCTCATGCTAAGGGGATTCATGGGCCCACATGCGGATAGTGTGAATATTCAAGGAACATGTATCAAGTACTCGGGGTCCTACGGGACACAAGTGGACGGTTAAAAACCAAATAACATATATTGCCCACTTGTGCCTCTGTATTATTTACCTACTTTTAATATTAGTTGTTAAACCGTAATTAAAGCCATGAGCATCTCCAACATTAAGCATGAGGCATTACTCCAACAACTGTGGAACATCGACGACGCGAAGTAGCACCTGAGCAAGCGACTATGATTCGCAAGTCCGACTATCTACCAAACAACAGGTAATAGGAGGTGTCCATAGAAATATAGAGGCTGCAAGGAAGTATAAAGGGATACGAAATCAATAGCATCGCAACACAGATAGCAATAGATCAACAGGAGAAAATAAAGACTAGAAATATAAAATAGGTAGAAAGAGGGAGAATGCTCGCCTGAAAAGATTGCCGAAGTTTCATAACTTAAGAACTTGTCGAAGTTCACAACATCTCATCGTCCTATCCGGAAAGAAGCAGATACTAAAAGGAACAAGAGATGCAACAAATTACGACTAATGCGGAAGAACCAGCATGATCATGATATGATGCATGACATGAAAAGTTAATGATGCAAACTATGTCGAGAAGGTATTAGAGGCATAGCACATTGATGATATAAGGCATATCACATTGATGATATAGCATTCGTGAGACATTATTAGTAACAAATAATTAGTTCCCAATTTTATTTATCATGTTTTCCTTGCATAAACAATACTTATTATAAAACTGCTCTTAATGCATGATGCAAATGATAATGTGGATATCATGGTTGGATAAGTCTCGTCGCGCTGATCGATTTGGACATATCATTTGTCGAATTCGGATTTACAGAATTAAAATTATACAATTATTTAACTTATATTCAATCCTGAAATTTTAGTTGAATTTGAAAATAGCTAGAAAAATTTTCTTACTTGAGGCGAACCTACCCACACTCACGGTCATATGGGGTCAGACACCAATTGGGGCCACCCAGGCGCGGGTCAACGAGGGAGTGCCACATTGGTCAGAAAGGGACCACGGGTAGAGATATCATTGAAGAGAGGGGCCTGTTTGCAAACGTTCAGGCATACATGAGATACTGAACGAAGAACTGATTCGATTGAGGTGTTTTGGGCTAGCTGGCTTGATCTTTGGACTAGGTTGGCAACGAATACAAGCAGAATTTGGATATGGTGTAAAAACATAAATTGTAGGTCTCACTTGGATCTACAACTCATGTGCTCAAAGTTTCTCCAACGGAGGTCTACAACGGCCGGAACCCAACGGAATTCAGAGGTCGATCAAGTGCAGATAACTGAATTTGTCGACAGAGATAGAGGGTTTTGTTTGCTGATTTTTCGAGGATGACAGCGAAGAATATGATGCGAATTAGGAGTTGGTGTAAAAACGAAAGTTGTAGGCCGACGATAGACCTATAACTTCCATGTTTGGGGTTTTGCCAGAGGAGGTCTAGATCGCCGGGTAAAACGCCGGGAATAAGGGCGCGCGAGACTGATGAACTGCACTTGATTATTGTCGCTGGGCTGCTGCTGTACCTGCTGCGCGAGCGCACAGCAAGGCAAGCGGCGCGGTGAACGCGTCCTGGCGCAAAGCGGGGCAGCGGCTACTGGACGGCAAAAGCAGAGGGGAGAGAGGCGAGGCGGCATCTCACCGGGGTGGTGTCGGAGGCGACGGCGGCCGGCCGGAGGTGTGACATGGACGGCGAGACGATGGCGACGTAGAGGAAACAGACATCGGCGGCGTCGGTGCACTGCGCACCCCTGGAGTACCTGGAGTATGAAGAAACGGGGCTTGACTAGGGCATGGCGGCTAGGGCTTCCCGGTGGAGGGGTAGAAGGAGAGGGGAGACGATCTAAGTTGAGGAGGTTTGGTTGAGGAGATGAGGCCTCCCTGGTGCTGCTTTAACTTGGAGGAAGGGTACCGGGGAAGGACCTTGGCGTGGTGTTGCCGCTACCTGCTGCCCAAAAGCGAGAGAGAGCGGAGGCGCTGCGACCGCTGCACGTGATCAAGCAGGCATGGTACAGGGCGCTGGTGGGGCCCGGCTATAGGAAGAGATCAAGAAGGGGACGCCTAGGTTCGGTCGGTCCTGGTGTAACGGCCAGAGAGAGAGCCTTTGGGGTGCCTGAGATCAGTGGCGGAATTGCGGTTAGCCGGGGCGAAAATCTGAAGTCCAAATTTTTGAAGGTACAAATGCAAGATACTCAACAAAATAGTTAAAAGAATATTTGGTTATAAGGTTCATAAATACAACTATTAAGTACATACAAAAACTAAAATAGGCTTAGAAACTGAAGTACTAACATAGAGTTCTCCAGCTCGAAACGGTCGCTGTATTTCACGATATTTTTTTTTGAATGATGTATTCCACGATATAAAGCCAAAACTCGAACCGACTGTTACATAAAAATTTAAATGTCATTAACATTCCTATGACCGGGTCTCCTCGTGTGGTAGATGCAAACAGGTCACACGTGTTGATTTAGCTGAGCAGGAGCACTACGTGCGGTGGGAATTTTTTTTCGTTGAGCATGAAATTTTTTCGTGAGCATGAAAGCAGTCTGTGCTCCACATTCTTTTTATATGCAAGATTTTGCTTAATGCTTAGCAAATAAAGGAGAAGCTACATGTGTGAGACACCAATTGATGGGCCTTTTTACTTTAGCATATGCGTGAGGAATCAACCGAAGGACTTTTCACTTAAGCCCAGAAACCAAGTCAAGGCCGTTATTCCTATCTCCGTATATCCTCCTTTCCTGGACAAAAAGCTTCAACCAGACCAACAATGGCATAGCTCCTGCTCGGCCGCTAGAGGCAAGGCAATGAAGGGTACCCTGATCTGCCATAGGAGACCCGGGGCGGCCGCCCCTATGGTGGGTCCGCCACTGCTTGAGATAGAGAGCGAACAGGGGATGGCGATGGATGCAACGAGGGGAGAGGTTCCCTGATTGCGACGATCGGCACAGGGGGAACAGAATAGGGGTTTAGGTTGATCTACTGGTTAGGTGAACTAGGGGCTTGGATAGCTAGGTGGAAGGTTTAGAGAGGGTGTAGATTGGTCTAGGGTTTTAAATTGGATGGGAAAAGTACATAGGGTTTAGTTAGAGAGTTGATAGGTATGTAGTCTCCTCTTATCTCCTATTTCATTTGTTTTGTTTTTACTCAAATCAAACAAGCTTGTTTAAACAAAGGTCAACAAGATCACTAAGAACCAAAAGAAACCAAGTGGAGGTGACTAGATGAACCCTTGGTTTTATTTGGGATTGAATGGACTTGCATGGATTTAAATCAAACATGCGTTCTGCAAATTCCATGAAACCAAAAGAAGGAAGGTGGTGGTGAGCTTGCATGGGCCATGCATGATGTAATAAGTGCCACTACTAGATGTGAAAATAACTATTTGCACACATGGATATATATACATACATGCATTCAAATTGAATAAGGCCAATGCGAAATATATAAACTTTATTCTCCTATGGAGTGGATGAAAAAATAAGCATAAATGAATATAAAGGGGCAATGCTAGTGTGTGTTTTCCACTAGATGATTATTTAGCCTCATCTATATTCAAACATGCTCACATATTCAAATTCACACCATATAGAAAATAGAGAGGATGTTCTACTCACATAGCATGCCAAGGTGGCCATGAGGCTCCCCATATGCAATATTGTGAAAACAACATATATCACATATGGGAGCATGTAGAAATAGAAGTGGATCCAATCCCAACACATATGAGCTAGATTCAAACACCAAATATAATTGCAATGGCTCACATATAATTATGATGGTGGAATTGTAAGGTGATGACAAAGAAAGGTAGTGAAGTTAATAAAAGATATGCCCCCAACTCAACTTGGGCATTAAGCATTATATCAAGAACCAACTACAATATATAAGAGGAAAATACAAGTAATACAATATGAATGCACGTGGAATAAAAACCAACAAAAGGGGGTTTATATGATGCTCAAATTCAAGGTGGCATGATGACATGAGCATGATACCAGGATGATGCACAAAACAAAAACACCAAGCGATTTTCTAGTAGTGTTTTTACCCGGGGTGCTACAATTCGACACCACTAACAATAGATATCGCCCTCCAGATCCGCCTCATGGTATGGGGAAGAAGGCCGACGTCTGAATCTTCTCGCCTCGTGTAGATCTTTGCGACACCACTAACAAGGGTTCTTTCTCCATATTGATATTGGCGACACCACCAACAAGAGGTTGTTCTTCATTTTCGTTGAGGGAACGCTCCGGATAAACAATAGACGAAGTTAAACGTAATGTCACCTCTAACTTCCATGTAAGGAGTAAGAATTGCATCTATCCACCATTCAATGTACAAAAGTGAATGATAAGAGTAGTGGTATGGTCGTGACTCCATCCCGCACTCAAAGCATTACTCTGTACACGAATAGGAGACTATGCAGCCAACTCTCGGAATTCAGACTGGAGATCTCGACAAAAGAGCTTTGGAAGCAAAGAAGTGATGCAAAGTCTTTATCGGATCTGATGGAGATGAGGTCGTGTTAAAAAAACACCAGAAGATACAAAGAAATAAATTAGTGAATTTTGGTACACTAAAAGGTACAACAGATGAAAGATTCATTAGATAGCATGAATGCCGGATGTCGAAGCACCGTTACAAGAGGACGAAAGCGAAACCCTGAAGGTACGACGGAAACCCAGCCACGAGAATTCCTAGAGTCGAGGAAAAGATAAGAGAGAAGATTCAAACACGCAGAGGTAAGAGGAGAATAACAGAGGGATAAGGAGTAAAAGCAGACCTAATCAGATCTATCCAACCGATTTTGCAAAATTGTTTTGACACACTACGATGTCAGATAGCTAGGTTATCCTACAGGTTGGACCAATGGGGTATCGTAACTTCTGAGCTTTGATACCACTCTGTAACACCCTCATATCGGCCCTATGCAAGTTTCAGCGATTTCCGCCAAACCCGCATAGAAACAATTCACAGGTGCCCACCAGGCACTTTCGTGCGGGTGGAAAACAAAGTAATACCATTACACAATAGTCCATGATGGAACCCACAGAACAGATATATACAACAATGACTCAAAGAGTCAATAATATAGATATACAATACAAAGATCCAAATCACCTTTAAAACGATACAGCGTCTGAGTATGGACAAGATGCAAATTGAGCTAAGAGCCCTGAAGAATAACCAATGGCGTCTGTAACCCTGACAGACCAAGCCAGAAGGGTAACCCTGCTAACGACGTCGATATCAAAACCTGCTTAAACAAAATGGGTGCCGACAAAGGGAAAAGGAAAAAGAGAGCGGTCAGTACTGAGGCCAGTACACGGCGAGAATAGAATTCGGCGGTCCTCGCCTACATAGGTATGGTGGACTGAAGCGGTAGTGCAGCATGCACTAAACAACCTATAGAGACTCAATACAACTAGCGGCTATCAGATAGGGATAAGAAAGACCCATCCTGAAACTATCACCAATCATACCCATCCTGGTATTTCCCCCTCGAGACCAAACGAGGAAGTGAACCAAGGAACTCACACAGTTGGCAGTTTTATTCATTCCGTTATAGTTGCGGAAATTACTAGTCAGATATAGATAGCATGAGTCATCCTGATATTATAACAGTGGGCATTTTTAGTTAACCATTCTGTTGTAGTTGCAATACTTACTAGTCAGATACATATAGCATGAGGCATCCCAAAACCAGCAGTTGTTGGTACTTTTATTTAGGCATTCCGTTGTAGTGAAGCTGATTACTAGTCATTATAATGTCAAATTTATAGCACTACTCTAGTTATAGTTGTCTATGATCGAGATACTGTGCTCCAAGTCGTCCATAACCGCGGACACGGCTTTCAGAAAGTTTTACCCTGTAGGGGTGCATAAATAGCAACACAAGCATGATCAACCTCGGAAAAACCAAATGAAAACCCAACGAGGCATCACGACAAAGAAATCACAAGATTAATATAATATTTCAGGGGGCCACCCCACCAAGCTACCCGCTACGAAGTTGGCCGGCTCCGAGACAGATCCATAGGTTTGTGACGATGGCTGTAAACGACTAGGAACCCGAAAGTGTGACTGGGCTTGTCGATACCGCGAAAACGTGGCACGGGGTTCCAAAACAGTACATGCGCTCCACGCGCAATAGTAATAAAGAAGTAAAGCATGGCATAATCATGGCATAAGTATAGGATAGTAATAAAGCCCCAAACTACTTTGTGGCCCCAAGAAATAAGATATGACTCAAGCTCATGCTAAGGGGATTCATGGGCCCACATGCGGATAGTGTGAATATTCAAGGAACATGTATCAAGTACTCGGGGTCCTACGGGACACAAGTGGACGGTTAAAAACCAAATAACATATATTGCCCACTTGTGCCTCTGTATTATTTACCTACTTTTAATATTAGTTGTTAAACCGTAATTAAAGCCATGAGCATCTCCAACATTAAGCATGAGGCATTACTCCAACAACTGTGGAACATCGACGACGCGAAGTAGCACCTGAGCAAGCGACTATGATTCGCAAGTCCGACTATCTACCAAACAACAGGTAATAGGAGGTGTCCATAGAAATATAGAGGCTGCAGGGAAGTATAAAGGGATACGAAATCAATAGCATCGCAACACAGATAGCAATAGATCAACAGGAGAAAATAAAGACTAGAAATATAAAATAGGTAGAAAGAGGGAGAATGCTCGCCTAAAAAGATTGCCGAAGTTTCATAACTTAAGAACTTGTCGAAGTTCACAACATCTCATCGTCCTATCCGGAAAGAAGCAGATACTAAAAGGAACAAGAGATGCAACAAATTACGACTAATGCGGAAGAACCAGCATGATCATGATATGATGCATGACATGAAAAGTTAATGATGCAAACTATGTCGAGAAGGTATTAGAGGCATAGCACATTGATGATATAAGGCATATCACATTGATGATATAGCATTCGTGAGACATTATTAGTAACAAATAATTAGTTCCCAATTTTATTTATCATGTTTTCCTTGCATAAACAATACTTATTATAAAACTGCTCTTAATGCATGATGCAAATGATAATGTGGATATCATGGTTGGATAAGTCTCGTCACGCTGATCGATTTGGACATATCATTTGTCGAATTCGGATTTACAGAATTAAAATTATACAATTATTTAACTTATATTCAATCCTGAAATTTTAGTTGAATTTGAAAATAGCTAGAAAAATTTTCTTACTTGAGGCGAACCTACCCACACTCACGGTCATATGGGGTCAGACACCAATCGGGGCCACCCAGGCGCGGGTCAACGAGGGAGTGCCACATTGGTCAGAAAGGGACCACGGGTAGAGATATCAGGGAAGAGAGGGGCCTGTTTGCAAACGTTCAGGCATACATGAGATACTGAACGAAGAACTGATTCGATTGAGGTGTTTTGGGCTAGCTGGCTTGATCTTTGGACTAGGTTGGCAACGAATACAAGCAGAATTTGGATATGGTGTAAAAACATAAATTGTAGGTCTCACTTGGATCTACAACTCATGTGCTCAAAGTTTCTCCAACGGAGGTCTACAACGGCCGGAACCCAACGGAATTCAGAGGTCGATCAAGTGCAGATAACTGAATTTGTCGACAGAGATAGAGGGTTTTGTTTGCTGATTTTTCGAGGATGACAGCGAAGAATATGATGCGAATTAGGAGTTGGTGTAAAAACGAAAGTTGTAGGCCGACGATAGACCTATAACTTCCATGTTTGGGGTTTTGCCAGAGGAGGTCTAGATCGCCGGGTAAAACGCCGGGAATAAGGGCGCGCGAGACTGATGGACTGCACTTGATTATTGTCGCTGGGCTGCTGTTGTACCTGCTGCGCGAGCGCACAGCAAGGCAAGCGGCGCGGTGAACGCGTCCTGGCGCAAAGCGGGGCAGCGGCTACTGGACGGCAAAAGCAGAGGGGAGAGAGGCGAGGCGCATCTCACCGGGGTGGTGTCGGAGGCGACGGCGGCCGGCCGGAGGTGTGACGTGGACGGCGAGACGATGGCGACGTAGAGGAAACAGACATCGGCGGGGTCGGTGCACTGCGCACCCCTGGAGTACCTGGAGTATGAAGAAACGGGGCTTGACTAGGGCATGGCGGCTAGGGCTTCCCGGTGGAGGGGTAGAAGGAGAGGGGAGACGATCTAAGTTGAGGAGGTTTGGTTGAGGAGATGAGGCCTCCCTGGTGCTGCTTTAACTTGGAGGAAGGGTACCGGGGAAGGACCTTGGCGTGGTGTTGCCGCTACCTGCTGCCCAAAAGCGAGAGAGAGCGGAGGCGCTGCGACCGCTGCACGTGATCAAGCAGGCATGGTACAGGGCGCTGGTGGGGCCCGGCTATAGGAAGAGATCAAGAAGGGGACGCCTAGGTTCGGTCAGTCCTGGTGTAACGGCCAGAGAGAGAGCCTTTGGGGTGCCTGAGATCAGTGGCGGAATTGCGGTTAGCCGGGGCGAAAATCTGAAGTCCAAATTTTTGAAGGTACAAATGCAAGATACTCAACAAAATAGTTAAAAGAATATTTGGTTATAAGGTTCATAAATACAACTATTAAGTACATACAAAAACTAAAATAGGCTTAGAAACTGAAGTACTAACATAGAGTTCTCCAGCTCGAAACGGTCGCTGTATTTCACGATATTTTTTTTTGAATGATGTATTCCACGATATAAAGCCAAAACTCGAACCGACTGTTACATAAAAATTTAAATGTCATTAACATTCCTATGACCGGGTCTCCTCGTGTGGTAGATGCAAACAGGTCACACGTGTTGATTTAGCTGAGCAGGAGCACTACGTGCGGTGGGAATTTTTTTTCGTTGAGCATGAAATTTTTTCGTGAGCATGAAAGCAGTCTGTGCTCCACATTCTTTTTATATGCAAGATTTTGCTTAATGCTTAGCAAATGAAGGAGAAGCTACATGTGTGAGACACCAATTGATGGGCCTTTTTACTTTAGCATATGCGTGAGGAATCAACCGAAGGACTTTTCACTTAAGCCCAGAAACCAAGTCGAGGCCGTTATTCCTATCTCCGTATATCCTCCTTTCCTGGACAAAAAGCTTCAACCAGACCAACAATGGCGTAGCTCCTGCTCGGCCGCTAGAGGCAAGGCAATGAAGGGTACCCTGATCTGCCATAGGAGACCCGGGGCGGCCGCCCCTGCTCGCCCCTATGGTGGGTCCGCCACTGCCTGAGATAGAGAGCGAACAGGGGATGGCGATGGATGCAACAAGGGGAGAGGTTCCCTGATTGCGACGATCGGCACAGGGGGAACAGAATAGGGGTTTAGGTTGATCTAATGGTTAGGTGAACTAGGGGCTTGGATAGCTAGGTGGAAGGTTTAGAGAGGGTGTAGATTGGTCTAGGGTTTTAAATTGGATGGGAAAAGTACATAGGGTTTAGTTAGAGAGTTGATAGGTATGTAGTCTCGTCTTATCTCCTATTTCATTTGTTTTGTTTTTACTCAAATCAAACAAGCTTGTTTAAACAAAGGTCAACAAGATCACTAAGAACCAAAAGAAACCAAGTGGAGGTGACTAGATGAACCCTTGGTTTTATTTGGGATTGAATGGACTTGCATGGATTTAAATCAAACATGCGTTCTGCAAATTCCATGAAACCAAAAGAAGGAAGGTGGTGGTGAGCTTGCATGGGCCATGCATGATGTAATAAGTGCCACTACTAGATGTGAAAATAACTATTTGCACACATGGATATATATACATACATGCATTCAAATTGAATAAGGCCAATGCGAAATATATAAACTTTATTCTCCTATGGAGTGGATGAAAAAATAAGCATAAATGAATATAAAGGGGCAATGCTAGTGTGTGTTTTCCACTAGATGATTATTTAGCCTCATCTATATTCAAACATGCTCACATATTCAAATTCACACCATATAGAAAATAGAGAGGATGTTCTACTCACATAGCATGCCAAGGTGGCCATGAGGCTCCCCATATGCAATATTGTGAAAACAACATATATCACATATGGGAGCATGTAGAAATAGAAGTGGATCCAATCCCAACACATATGAGCTAGATTCAAACACCAAATATAATTGCAATGGCTCACATATAATTATGATGGTGGAATTGTAAGGTGATGACAAAGAAAGGTAGTGAAGTTAATAAAAGATATGCCCCCAACTCAACTTGGGCATTAAGCATTATATCAAGAACCAACTACAATATATAAGAGGAAAATACAAGTAATACAATATGAATGCACGTGGAATAAAAACCAACAAAAGGGGGTTTATATGATGCTCAAATTCAAGGTGGCATGATGACATGAGCATGATACCAGGATGATGCACAAAACAAAAACACCAAGCGATTTTCTAGTAGTGTTTTTACCCGGGGTGCTACAATTCGACACCACTAACAATAGATATCGCCCTCCAGATCTGCCTCATGGTATGGGGAAGAAGGCCGACGTCTGAATCTTCTCGCCTCGTGTAGATCTTCGTGACACCACTAACAAGGGTTCTTTCTCCATATTGATATTGGCGACACCACCAACAAGAGGTTGTTCTTCATGTTCGTTGAGGGAACGCTCCGGATAAACAATAGACGAAGTTAAACGTAATGTCACCTCTAACTTCCATGTAAGGAGTAAGAATTGCATCTATCCGCCATTCAATGTACAAAAGTGAATGATAAGAGTAGTGGTATGGTCATGACTCCATCCTGCACTCAAAGCATTACTCTGTACACGAATAGGAGACTATGCAGCCAACTCTCGGAATTCAGACTGGAGATCTCGACAAAAGAGCTTTGGAAGCAAAGAAGTGATGCAAAGTCTTTATCGGATCTGATGGAGATGAGGTCGTGTTAAAAAAACACCAGAAGATACAAAGAAATAAATTAGTGAATTTTGGTACACTAAAAGGTACAACAGATGAAAGATTCATTAGATAGCATGAATGCCGGATGTCGAAGCACCGTTACAAGAGGACGAAAGCGAAACCCTGAAGGTACGACGGAAACCCAGCCACGAGAATTCCTGGAGTCGAGGAAAAGATAAGAGAGAAGATTCAAACACGCAGAGGTAAGAGGAGAATAACAGAGGGATAAGGAGTAAAAGCAGACCTAATCAGATCTATCCAACCGATTTTGCAAAATTGTTTTGACACACTACGATGTCAGATAGCTAGGTTATCCTACAGGTTGGACCAATGGGGTATCGTAACTTCTGAGCTCTGATACCACTCTGTAACACCCTCATATCGGCCCTATGCAAGTTTCAGCGATTCCCGCCAAACCCGCATAGAAACAATTCACAGGTGCCCACCAGGCACTTTCGTGCGGGTGGAAAACAAAGTAATACCATTACACAATAGTCCATGATGGAACCCATAGAACAGATATATACAACAATGACTCAAAGAGTCAAGAATATAGATATACAATACAAAGATCCAAATCACCTTTAAAACGATACAGCGTCTGAGTACGGACAAGATGCAAATTGAGCTAAGAGCCCTGAAGAATAACCAATGGCGTCTGTAACCCTGACAGACCAAGCCAGAAGGGTAACCCTGCTAACGACGTCGATATCAAAACCTGCTTAAACAAAAGGGGTGCCGACAAAGGGAAAAGGAAAAAGAGAGCGGTCAGTACTGAGGCCAGTACACGGCGAGAATAGAATTCGGCGGTCCTCGCCTACATAGGTATGGTGGACTGAAGCGGTAGTGCAGCATGCACTAAACAACCTATAGAGACTCAATACAACTAGCGGCTATCAGATAGGGATAAGAAAGACCCATCATGAAACTATCACCAATCATACCCATCCTGGTATTTCCCCCTCGAGACCAAACGAGGAAGTGAACCAAGGAACTCACACAGTTGGCAGTTTTATTCATTCCGTTATAGTTGCGGAAATTACTAGTCAGATATAGATAGCATGAGTCATCCTGATATTATAACAGTGGGCATTTTTAGTTAACCATTCTGTTGTAGTTGCAATACTTACTAGTCAGATACATATAGCATGAGGCATCCCAAAACCAGCAGTTGTTGGTACTTTTATTTAGGCATTCCGTTGTAGTGAAGCTGATTACTAGTCATTATAATGTCAAATTTATAGCACTACTCTAGTTATAGTTGTCTATGATCGAGATACTGTGCTCCAAGTCGTCCATAACCGCGGACACGGCTTTCAGAAAGTTTTACCCTGTAGGGGTGCATAAATAGCAACACAAGCACGATCAACCTCGGAAAAACCAAATGAAAACCCAACGAGGCATCACGACAAAGAAATCACAAGATTAATATAATATTTCAGGGGGCCACCCCACCAAGCTACCCGCTACGAAGTTGGCCGGCTCCGAGACAGATCCATAGGTTTGTGACGACTGCTGTAAACGACTAGGAACCCGAAAGTGTGACTGGGCTTGTCGATACCGCGAAAACGTGGCACGGGGTTCCAAAACAGTACATGCGCTCCACGCGCAATAGTAATAAAGAAGTAAAGCATGGCATAATCATGGCATAAGTATAGGATAGTAATAAAGCCCCAAACTACTTTGTGGCCCCAAGAAATAAGATATGACTCAAGCTCATGCTAAGGGGATTCATGGGCCCACATGCGGATAGTGTGAATATTCAAGGAACATGTATCAAGTACTCGGGGTCCTACGGGACACAAGTGGACGGTTAAAAACCAAATAACATATATTGCCCACTTGTGCCTCTGTATTATTTACCTACTTTTAATATTAGTTGTTAAACCGTAATTAAAGCCATGAGCATCTCCAACATTAAGCATGAGGCATTACTCCAACAACTGTGGAACATCGACGACGCGAAGTAGCACCTGAGCAAGCGACTATGATTCGCAAGTCCGACTATCTACCAAACAACAGGTAATAGGAGGTGTCCATAGAAATATAGAGGCTGCAGGGAAGTATAAAGGGATACGAAATCTATAGCATCGCAATACAGATAGCAATAGATCAACAGGAGGAAATAAAGACTACAAATATAAAATAGGTAGAAAGAGGGAGAATGCTCGCCTGAAAAGATTACCGAAGTTTCATAACCAAAACACTTGTCGAAACTCACAACATCTCATCGTCCTATCCGGGAAGAAGAAGATACTAAAAGGAACAAGCGATGCAACAAATTACGACTAATACGGAAGAACCGGTATGATCATGATATGATGCATGACATGGCAAGTTAATGATGCAAACTATGTCGAGAATGTATTAGAGGCATAGCACATTGATGATATAGCATTCGTGAGACATTATTAATAAGAAATAATTAGTTCCCAATTTTATTTATCATGTTTTCCTTGCATAAACAATACTGATTATAAAACTGCTCTTAATGCATGATGCAAATGATAACATGGATATCATGGTTGGATAAGTCTCGTCACACATATCATTTTTCGAATTCGGATTTACAGAATTAAAGTTATGCAATTATTTAACTTATATTCAATTCTGAAATTTTAGTTGAATTTGAAAATAGCTAGAAACTTCTTCTTACTTGAGGTGAACCTACCCACACTCACGGTCAGATGGGGTCACACACCAATCAGGTCCACCTAGGCGCGGGTCAACGAGGGAGTGCCACGTTGGTCAGAAAGGGACCACGGGTGGAGATATCAGGAAAGCGAGGGGCCTGTTTGCAAAGGTTCAGGCACAGACGAGATACTGAACGAAGAACTGATTCGATTGAGGCGTTTTGGGCTAGCTGGCTTGATCTTTGGACGAGGGTGTCAAAGAATACAAGCAGAATTTGAAGATGGTGTAAAAACATAAATTGTACGTCTCACTTGGATCTACAACTCATGTGCTCAAAGTTTCTCAAACGGAGGTCTACAATGGCCAGAACCCAATGGAATTCATAGGTCGATCAAGTTTAGATAACTGAATTTGTCACCAGAGATAGAGGGTTTTGTTTGCTGATTTTTCGAGGATGACAACGAAGAATATGATGCGAATTAGGAGTCTGTGTAAAAACTAAAGTTGTAGGTGGACGATAGACCTATAACTTCCATGTTTGAGGTTTCGCCAGAGGAGGTCTAGATCGCCGGGTAAAACGCCGGGAATAAGGGCGCGCGAGACTGACGAACTGCACTTGATTATTGTCGCTGGGTTGCTGCTGTACTTGCTGCCCGAGCGCACAGCAAGGCAAGCGGCGCGGTGAACGCGTCCTGGTGCGAGGCAGGGCGGAAGCTCACCGGGATGGTGTCGGAGGCGACGGTGGCCGGCCGGAGGTGCGACAGGGACTGCGAGACGATGGCGGGGTAGAGGAAACAGACAGCGGCGGCATCGGCGCACTGCGCACCCCTGGAGTACCTGGAGTATGAAGAAACGGGGCTTGACTAGGGCATGGCGGCTAGGGCTTCCCGGTGGAGGGGAAGGAGAGGGGAGATGATCTGGCTTGAGGAGGTTTGGTTGAGGAGATGAGGCATCCCTGGCGCTGCTTTAACTTGGAGGAAGCGGACGAGGGGAAGGACCTTGGCGTGGTGTTGCCGCTAGCTGCTGCCCAAAAGCGCGAGAGAGAGAGGGGAGGCGCTGCGACCGCTGCACATGATCAAGGAGGCATGGTACAGGGCGCTGGCGGGGCCTGGCTGTAGGAATAGATCAAGAAGGGGGACGCCCAGGTTCGGTCGGGCCTGGTGTAACAGCCAGAGAGAGAGCCTTTGGGGGGCCTGAGATAGAGAGCGAACAGGGGATGGCGATGGATGCAACGAGGGGAGAGGTTCCCTGATTGCGACGATCGGCACAGGGGGAACAGAATAGGGGTTTAGGTTGATCTAGTGGTTAGGTGAACTAGGGGCTTGGATAGCTAGGTGGAAGGTTTAGAGAGGGTGTAGATTGGTCTTGGGTTTTAAATTGGATGGGAAAAGTACATAGGGTTTAGTTAGAGAGTTGATAGGTATGTAGTCTCCTCTTATCTCCTATTTCATTTGTTTTGCTTTTACTCAAATCAAACAAGCTTGTTTAAACAAAGGTCAACAAGATCACTAAGAACCAAAAGAAACCAAGTGGAGGTGACTAGATGAACCCTTGGTTTTATTTGGGATTGAATGGACTTGCATGGATTTAAATCAAACATGCGTTCTGCAAATTCCATGAAACCAAAAGAAGGAAGGTGGTGGTGAGCTTGCATGGGCCATGCATGATGTAATAAGTGCCACTACTAGATGTGAAAACAACTATTTGCACACATGGATATATATACATACATGCATTCAAATTGAATAAGGCCAATGCGAAATATATAAACTTTATTCTCCTATGGAGTGGATTAAAAAATAAGCATAAATGAATATAAAGGGGCAATGCTAGTGTGTGTTTTCCACTAGATGATTATTTAGCCTCATCTATATTCAAACATGCTCACATATTCAAATTCACACCATATAGAAACTAGAGAGGATTTTCTACTCACATAGCATGCCAAGGTGGCCATGAGGCTCCCCATATTCAATATTGTGAAAACAACATATATCACATATGGGAGCATGTAGAAATAGAAGTGCATCCAATCCCAACACATATGAGCTAGATTCGAACACCAAATATAATTGCACTGGCTCACATATAATTAGGATGGTGGAATTGTAAGGTGATGACAAAGAAAGGTAGTGAAGTTAATAAAAGATATGCCCCCAACTCAACTTGGGAATTAAGCATTATATCAAGAACCAACTACAATATATAAGAGGCAAATACAAGTAATACAATATGAATGCATGTGGAATAAAAACTAACAAAAGGGGGTTTATATGATGCTCAAATGCAAGGTGGCATGATGACATGAGCATGATACCAGGATGATGCACAAAACAAAAATGCCAAGCGATTTTCTAGTAGTGGTTTTACCCGGGGTGCTACAATGAGTCATATAGTTCGGCCGTTCCATTTAACGTATGCATAGAAAACTTTTTGAATGATTTGTCGGGTGAAGGTGCATTCATAACAGGTAGGGAAGTGTGGTCGCGGTTGCTTGGGGTTGATAGCACCCCTGGTAAACCAACCTCGCCTCACATCTTTAAGGACCGACTTCGGGACTTGACCCATTACGGCGGAACCATCATTATTACGTGACTCATGGTCTCGGCGAAAGCAAGGTAAAGGTCCTGTCTAACCACCCTCTGTCGGCCTTCCCAGGAAGAGGGCTAATCATGTGGCATTAAGAGAAGGTTAGTATGTGTAGGTAAAGTTGTACACCCCTGCAGGGTAGTAATATTTTTGAAAGGCCGTGTTCACGGTTATGAACGACTTGGTGACCGAACTCTAAGATCATAGAGAACTATAACCTAATCGTAAAACTTGTCAGATCAACGTGTGCTTAAGGATGCTTTCTCATGGGCACGAAGAGGTTATCCTAGTTACGGTTCAAATGATGATGACTTGGTGGATATCAACATGTTGATCAATATTTTGTAGATTTTGCTCTCTTATCCCCTTTTAAAATACTCTGTAGATGAGATTCTTCCCCCTCTTGTTTTACAAACAAAGATGGCTTTATGCAAAACAACTCCACCAGCCATAAGTCTTGCGGAGTACACCCTATACCCACCCTTGCTTTGTTGATACTTTTGGCAGAGTAAGTGTTCCCTGAAGATCAGTTTGGTACTACATCGACACCGACGAGTAGCTTCGGGTTCCCGACCGGCAGCCTGGAATCTATGGGCTAGGATGTCATCATTATGCTTCAGGCCTCTTAGGCCATTTGTTATGTTTGATATACTTAATAGCATAATTTTCCTTCCGTTGTTTGATGTTTGTGGTCAGTGACCTCTGCTTGTAATAATTTGGTTCTCTGCTCAGTTATGAGCTTGCTATAATAAATTTTGTGTCGTAGGGTCACTACTGTGTTAACGATTCTTTATTGGATATTCTCGAGCTCATGGTTAAGCTTATGTCAGACGGAGGTCTGGGATTTGTTTAACCCTGATCCCAGGGGTGTCGCAGACCGAGGAGGCGAGTACATGAGCCATGAGTTTGATGACCATATGAAAGGTTGCAGAATAATTCCTCAACTTACTCCGCCGGGAACGCCGCAAAGGAACGGTGTTTCGGAAAGGCAGAATCGGACCTTGTTGGACATGGTATGATCAATGATGAGTTAGATAGATCTGCCTTTATCATTTTGGGGTTATTGTCTAGAAACAACAGCGTTCACACTAAAGATAGTACCATCAAAGTTGGTAGAGAAGACACCGTATGAGATGTGGATATGCAAAAAAGGCGAGTTTGTCTTTTCTTAATATTTGGGGTTGTGAAGCATTTGTCAAGTGACTTTAGTAGGACAAGCTTACAGCCAAGTCGGATAAGTGTATTTTCGTGGGATATCCGAGGGAAACCATGGGTTACTACTTCTACAACCGAGAAGAGGGCAAAGTGTTTGTCGCTCGGAACGGTGTCTTCCTTGAGAAAGAGTTTCTCAGTCGGGGAGTAAGTGGGAGCATAGTGTAGCTCAAAGAAATTCGAGAGGAACCGGCTAGTAGAGAGTCATAAGAAACCTTGGAGGTTGAGCTGGTCGTGGTAGCTGAGCCAGCAACAACACCTACACTATGAAGATCGGCAAGATTACAAAGTGTTCGTGATGTATTACTGTTAGACAGTGATGAACCGGCAAATTATTCGGAAGCGATGGTGGGATATGATTCCGAGTCATGGCTTGGAGCCATGATATTCGAGTTAAAGTCCATGGATGAAAATCAATTTTGGAACTTGGTTGATCTTCTAGATGGTGCAAGACACGTCGAGTGCAAATGTGTCTTTAAGAAGAAGACAGATATGGATGGAAATGTTTCTGTCTGTAAAGCACGGCTTTTCACGAAGGGGTTCCGACAGGTTCAAGGAATTGACTACAACGAGACTTTCTCGCTCGTAGAGATGCTTAAGTCGGTTTGGATCATGTTAGCTTTAGCATCCTATTTCAACTATGAGATATGGCAGATGGAAATCAAAACGGCTTTCCTTAACGGAAATTTAACCGGGGACGTGTATATGATACAGCCCGAGGGTTTTATCGATCTAAATAATGCTGACAAAGTGTGCAAACTTCAAAAATCCATTTATGGGTTGAAGCAAGCATCTCGGAGTTAGAATATTCGCTTTGATGAGGTAGTCAAATCGTTTGGCTTCATCAAGATTGATCATGATTGTTGTTTATACAAGAAGTTTAGTTGGAGCAAAGTAAACTTTCTAATCTTATATGTGGATGACATGTTATTGCTTGGAAATGATGTCCAGATTTTGCAAGAAACCAAGGAATCATTGGAAAGGACTTTCTCAATGAAAGACTTGGGTGAGGCAACATATATTCTTGGAATCCAGATCTATAGAGATAGATCAAGGAGGCTCATTGAATTGAGTCAAACTACTTATTTGGACAAAGTGTTGAAGAAGTTCAACATGGAATCGTCTAAGAAGGGGTTCTTACCGATGTCCCATGGTATAAAACTTAGAAAGACACAATATCCTTCGACAACTGATGAGATAAATCGGATGAATGCGATTATGTATACTTCTGCAGTTGGATCCATCATGTATTACATGATTTGTACTAGGCCGGATGTTTCATATACTCTAAGTGTTGTGAGAAGATACCAGGCTGATCCTAGAGAAATCCACTAGACAACGGCTAAAAATATCCTAAAGTACTTGAGAAGGATTAAGGATATTTTTTGGTTTATTGAGGTGAAGATTAACTCAGTGTAAAGGGTTACACGGATGCGAGTTATCTTACCGACTCTGATGATTCTCATTCACAATCTGGGTATGTGTTTGTAATAAACGGAGGGGCTATGAGCTGGAAGAGTTCCAAGCAAGATATTGTGTCTACATCTACAACAGAGGCTGAGTATATTGTTGTCTCGGAGGCAAAAAAGGAAGCTGTTTGGATGAGGTATTTCCACATGGATCTTGGTGTGGTTCAGGGCTCGCCCAATCCGTTAGACGTGTATTGTGACAACAATGGTTCTATTGCACAATCCAAGGAACCTAGACAACACCATAAGAACAAGCACATACTCATGTGGTACCACCTGATTCGCCAGTTCATGGATCAGGGTGATATTAAGTTATGCAAGGTACATACGGATGCAAATATTGCGGATCCGTTGACAAAGCTGTTACCACAGCCGAAGCATGAGGCACACCTAAGAGCTATGGGCATTAGATGCCTAGACATGTGATGTCGGAAGATTGACTTTAGTGCAAGTGGGAGACTGTTGGGAATATGCCCTAGAGGCAATCATGTATGATCATATTTTCCATTGTATTCATAGAGATATTAAATTGTCCTGGTATAAACATCTAATGTGTATCATTGAATATGTGATTCGGTTGTGGAACTATACAATCATGTTGTTTGTAATAAATATAATTGGTCATCGAGGTTGTGCTAAACACACAACTTAGACCAATGTGAAATTCGGCTGATGACTCAGTTCCACTTGTCATGGGCATGGAGATGCTATTCCGACTTACACAGATTCGGCTAAAAGAGTTCAGCGAGTCGGATTGACCCATATTGAGGTACAACGAACAAGTTTTCATTTATATATCTCAATCAATGTAATCCTTATACCTGAGATTATTGCACTGTCCGAGTTGAGGATCACCGACTTAGGTTCTGTTAAACGCTGATCCATAACTGGGCAGTTATAAAGGCAGAGTTTAGGTCGAGTGAGAATCAAGCTGTGTGATGTGAATAACCAAGATGGGATTTTGCCCCTCCAGTTGGAGAGATATTCTCTGGGCCCTCTCGGATGATATGATTCGGAAGGCATGGCCATGCATGACTCGATTAAGTGTTAACCAAGGTGATTGACTAAGAGTTAGTCGGATGAATCACTTATCTGGGATCGAGAAGGGAGTCGGACTATTTAAGGGATGAGAGTTATTCTCCTATAGTCTGACAAGGTATATCGTGAGGCAAAAGGGACTCGGATGCAAGTCGCATTAGACAGACATGTCGTCATGAATCTTTGGTACTTGGGAGTCGGCATGTTCTGCTAGGAGCCTCTACCGACTGATCGATTGAGAGTCGGACACCAATCATGTCCAAGTTTCCATGAGCCTTTGGGGGCACACACTTAAGAGCGGGGGCAAGTTCGGATTGGATCTGAACCAGAAATCTTGTTGGGCTGAACCCGAGCCGGATTTGCACTAAGTTAGTGAGTCGGACTCACGGTGACTAATATGGGCTTTAGTGAATGGGCCACGAGTGAGTGGAGCCCACACTCACTCCCTACATATAGTGGGGCGTAGAAACCCAGGAGGGTTGGTCGGTTAGATAATTCCATGCATTGGAAACCCTAGCTCCTCAGCAATCCAGCCGTTGTTACGAACCTAGAAGTTCGTTGGCGGTGCGCCTCCTTGTACTTGTGGATACTAATAGAGGTGTTGTACGATTAGCACCAAGAAGATCGTGATCGGATCGGATCTTGAGGACCGCACTGCATTCAACTGACGCGCTTCATCAGTAATCCGCAACTGCACATGTAGTGGTAATCCTCGTGGCCTTCTACCTCATCTAGATCTTGGGATCACCATGTTAGAGTAAAAGGTTTTGTTTTATCTCTGCATGGCCCAACATTAAATGCCCATGTTAACAAATGTTTGTTTTCACAACTACAAGTGGTGGCATTTAACATCCATGCATGGCCCATGCAAGTTTGTCTTCAACTTATCTTTGTTTGGATTTTCATTAGGTCTTGGAATAGTTCTTGTTGTTTTGAATTCAAATGAATGATCAAGTCAAGAAAGCTACCTCAGATCACCACCTTAACCAACCTGTTTCTTCTTGGATTTTAGTTGATCTTGTGGTTTGGAAATTTTCACAAGAGATTGCTTTAAGTAAATCAAACCAAAACAAATGGAAGAAATAAAAAGAGACTAACTATTTTGGATAAACCCTAATCTATGCTAAACCAACCTATCTACCCCTCCTTGTTGTGGCATCTCTCTCTTCCTTGCTTGCAAGGGAAGATGTTCACCACCACCACTCCAACCCTGGCCCCTTCCTTTCCCTCTCTCCCTTCATACATTGAAAAAGGGTGGACACCCCATGTGTCTTCCTCCCCTCTCAACCACCACCACAACCCATGCTTTTTACACTTCTAACCGTGGGAAAAATCAAGAAATAAAAGAGGGGACCCCAAACCATCTCCCTTGCGAATCAATGGACACCAACACCCCACGACATCTCACCATGTGCGACAGACGCTCACGCACCACGCGTGCACCTATCCTCTCTCTCTCTCATGATCGCTGTCGTGGTATTGCCGATGAGTACGCCATGGAGGGGTCCTCACAGTGCGTGTTTAGAGACATGGGGGAAGGGGGACGGTCGACGGGTACGAGGTAACACAGCTTACCCAGGTTCAGATCCCACAACGGTGGTGGAATCCTACTCTTGCTATAAATCACTATAATGGCAATACGCCGAGTTACAGGGGTTGGTTCTCTGTGCGAGGTATGACTAGAGAGCCAAAGTTATCATCTAAGATTGTGCCCTAAAGGCTCCCATAGGCCCGACTTATATAGTTGCCAGGTCCTAGGGTTACAGGCAAAGTCCTTGCCGGACAGGTTACAGAGTCCTACACTGCCTACAACTAGTCTAGTGTGTCTTGTAATCCAAGGCTTCGGGTACGTCGGTGACTCCTCTGTAGCCTTCCTTTATCCGGCATGGGACTGCCTTCCGGATCCAACTAACTAGGCAGCCCAGCAGCCATGGGCCATACTACCAACTGTGGGCCACCCGGGTTAGTCGGATAAGAGACATACTATAAGGATACCTATATAGTATATCCCCAACAGTAACCCCCAGAGAACTCCGAGATCTTGCGCTGTCTTGCCTCTTCATGTTGAATGTTCCATATAGATGGATGTCGGCAAATCGTGAAGCAACATCTTGTAGTCCTCCCAAAGAACCCTGCAAGGTTTTCTCCGTCTTCAAATCGTAAGTTGGAGAATTGCTGAATCTTCTATCGTACTCTTCCGTAGCCGGACGGGATCTGTCCATGCCGGAATCTTCCGATGTGACGGTCCATCTGCCTATGACAGCTAGGGAGATGTAGACATAGGTCAGCAACGCCTCATAACTCACACATGCAGAGAACGCAATCATGTCCACTTTTCCTGCGCGAGCGATACAAACCGTTGGCGGCGACTGTTGGTATGTGGTGAAATTTCCGCGCACGTCTCCGCACACGTCGTCTACGTGGCAACCATTCGATCAAGCTGCACGAATCTTGATGCCGGAGACCATAAATAGTAACTGCGGTGGAAAATTTACTTTTCCACCTCATTCTCTCCTGCATCGTCTTCTTCCTTCAGCGAGCGCCTCCTCGAGCTCTCCGCGCAACGTGCAAAAAACCCTAGCTCTCCAATCTATCCCAGTCACCGTCGAACACACCCAATGGCCAGCAGCAGCTCCTCCCTTTCGATGGCGGCTTTGGGCGAAGCCGCGACGAAGCCGGCGAGCTCCATCGTCGTGCCCCCAGAGGGCCTGGTCATCCCCAGGTCCGCGGTGGTCGAGGCCACCGGCGGCGTCCATAATCCAGCGGCGCTGGAGCTGCTGGAGGAGGAGTACAACTCACACAAGGGCGACTGGCGCGGTTCGAATATCACGGACCGCGACATCAAATAACTGATCAACAAGGGCTACCTCCCCGCGACGGAGGGGCTCGCCTGGCGGGCGGCGCTGGCCGGCGAGGTCACACCTTCTCCCCAAGCCGGAGAAAAGGTGTACCTCAAAACGCAGATGGTACGCGGCGTCTCCCTGCCCATCTCCAACTTTTTCCTTGCTGTCCTGAATCATTACCGAGTACAGCCACATAACCTCTCCCCCAATAGCATCTTAGCGCTCAGCAACTACGCGGAGCTCTGCGAGGGTTATTTAGGGATTAGGCCTAGGCTAGATCTCTTTTTATACTTCTTTATCATCAAGCGCGAAGCCAGAGTCGGCAAGGACGAGCTTTGAAATTGTGGAACCATTAGCTTTAAGATCCGTCCTGGCCGGTGCTTCCCCGACATCGTCGGCCACGAATCCTATAAGAATTGGCAGTGAACGTACTTCTACGGCCTAGATATCCCTCTGGCTGGCCGAGAAGTCACGTACCCAGATTTTGTCGATGGAGCAGCCGCCGAAGCCTCGACATGGAGATCCTAGGCCTCCCTTCCCTCCGACATCGACGCTTCCCGCGCTATAAGGCGGATAGAGTGGTTCGTAGATACGGGTTTGACCGGATTGGACCTAGCCATGTGCTGGTTCATCAGGCGGATCCAGCCTCTACAGCACCGTTTGAAGCTGATGTACGAGTATTCCAACGATAGAAGGGATAGCCTCCACATCTCCGAGGACAACTTCTCGAGCGACTCCGTCAAGCTCCGCCTCAAGGACATCGTCAAGGTGAAGGACAGGAAGCGTGGCTTCACCATCACCTACGACATGTTCGTAGAGAGCAAGTGCCCAAAGGTAACTGTTTATTTTCCGTGTATGACATATACTCCAGTTCTTCCGTCTAGCCATTACCATCTCATCTAACATGGTGGTTCTTCACTTAACAGCTCAGCGACATAGATGAGGACAGCATGGCTCCTCAAATCTATGATCCAAAGATGAAGGAAGTCACTGTCGTGTCCGACGACGATGCTCCGTTGGCGCGAAAGCGGAAGAGCTCCACCTTTGACGCTGCCGACGGAGGCAAGAAGAAGAAGACGGAGAGTGGAGCCTCCAAGAAGACTACCGCCGCCCTGGAGGCGGAGAAAAGAAAGATTACAGGGATCCCTTTTGCCAAAGCCCCCCCTATTGTGTAAGCTTATTTCGCTCTGACATTGTCCATTGTCTGTCTTATTCCTATACTTATGCATTTTGCACGTTTCAGAAAGAAAGCCACAACCATCTTGAAGAAGACCTCCAAAACTTTCGGGGCTTCTATAACCATAAAGGATATGCTACATCGCGACGTATCTCCCGCCATCGCCCCTGTCACTCCTGTCGTCCAACCCTCGTCCGCTCCGACAAGCTCTGAAGCTAAAGAAGCATCTGGCCCTTCCGCCATGGAAGTGGACTCAGACGCCTCCACAGAGCTTGCTGTTGTCGGCGAACAGGCGACGCAGGAGAGTGCCGCACACCTAATGGCTGAAGCTCCGGCTAATGATGCCATGGGTAGCGGTAAGGCGGTGGTAGAAGGTGGTACATCTGCCGAAGGCAACACCCTCTCCCCCAGGAAGACCATAGAGTTCCCAAAGATAGTCTACCCGGCACTTACGCCGAGTAGCACCTCTCTGGTTCCTGGTGCGGCACCGACATCTCCAACGTGCGGTCTCGAGGAGCTTCTCCGGCAAGCATAAATCTTGCAAGGAAACAGTGTATCCTTCGGCAAGTTGCTGGATGAGAGTGCTACCAACCTCAAGATCGTTGCACTTGTAAGTTTTATTTGCCTTTTGCATTTTATATGATTATCCCACTGTAGCCCTCGAGGATTTACACGGAAAACCATAGGTCTTTGTGTCTAAATGCTCTAAGAGTGACTAAGCTAGAAAACTTCTCACTGTAGCCCCCAAGCATATAGTTTGAATGAATTATTCCGACTAGATGCTTTAAGAGTAGCATACGCAGTGTTTATAAATTTCGATACTATAGCCTCCAAGCTTCTAGTTGTAAATGAATTAGTTCCGACTAGATGCTTTAAAGAGAAGCTAAGCATACGTCTGGGTTAAAAACTTTATAATGTAGCCCCCAAGCTTCTAATCGAAAACTAAATTAGTTCCGACTAGATGCTTAAAGAAAGACTAAGCATATTGCTAAGTTAAAAACTCTCGTTGTAGCCCCCGAGCGTCTAGGTGGAAATTTTATGGCTAGATGCTCCAAGTAGACCAAACAACGTTTAACTTTTTTCTTTCCACAGAATGAGAATGCTCGAAGGGGCATGGCCAACAACAAGTACCAGAAGATGCGCGCGGACCTGGAAGCTGAAAAGGGTAAAACTGCCTTCTTGAAGGAACAGATCATCAAGAGCAAGCGTCTGTTTTTCCTTTCTTTTTCGTATTCCGACTTGATCTTGTGTATTCTCCGAGTACTCATTGTGTACTTTTCTTTCTCCGACTTGTAGAAACCATTTCCAAGGCTAAGGATATTGTCAAGCAATCCAAGCACATTCAGTTGCTGGATAGTGAAAACAAGATCCTTAAGAAGGATAGGGAGGAGATGCTGAAAATGCATGAAGACTCGATGAAAGACCTGCAGGACTCTGCCAACAAGGAGATGAACCGCTTGAAGGAGGAAATCGCGATCTTAAAATATCAGAAGAAAGCTGCCGATGAGCAAAATCAGTGCCATCATGAAGCGTATAAGATCCTCCAACAAGAACGGGACTCCATGGCGGAGACTCTCTGGCAGGCTGAGGCCAGCATCTTCAGTAAGTGATTCTCCGTCTTGTATTTCGGTAGTCTAGATACTCTGAACTTTTGAACTCATGCGCTCCTTTGTCGGAATTTTGCAGCTCCGATGGGTTTAACCCATTTGCCTCCTCTTCCAAAGGAATGCATGATCCTTGCCGGCAACTTTATCAACATCAAGGCATCAGACTCTATGGTGAAGTTCTCGAAGATCCAGCGTCGAGCCCCCGAGCGTGTCTGTGGAAAGCTTCATGTGCACGGGCCGGCACTAGGATGGCATTGTCAATGGTGAAGGCACACTACGAGAATGTCGACATCGACACGGTAACCTCCAGTATCACCAACGTAGACGATGAAGGCAAAAATATAAATCACGAATCTATCTTGGCGTCGCTCGCGGGTTATGGCACTAGCTTTTTCGAGTTGGTCGATGTTAACGTCTTTGTCCCCCTGAAAACCGTTGAAGATAAAGGCCAAAGCTCCTCCGAGTCCCTCAACACTGCCAACTTTGAGGGTGACTCTCCCGCTGCCGATGATGTTGCTTCCAAGTCGCCTACGCCAGAGGATTAAAAACAACTTGTAATATTTGTTTCCTCTATAATGTGTTATGCGGAAAAAACTATGTGTTAACTTAAGGCGGAAAACAATGACGTATGTACTGCTACTTAAGAACTAGTTCCAGCATGTATATATTTTTAAGCAAGCGCTAGCTTATCCATTACTTTGTTTTTTATGCTTGACCTTTCGTTAGTCGAAAGACTCATTGTCGGAACCATGCGCTTAGGCAATGATGCCCAATGGCATCGTCAATAACCTAAGCACAAAATCTCCGACAATAAGTGCCGAAAGTCACTACTCCAGAATCCATATAAAGACGACAAAGAACGTGTAGACCATAAAATTTAAGCTAACGCCCGTAGGCGGAATTTTCACAAGTGCAATCGCAAAGCTTGTGCATAAAGGTTTTATATGATCCAAAAATGAACACTAAAGGAGGTAAAAGACTCAGAAATATGACTGGACAAAAGAGCTTTATTTCATTGATCATATAAGAGGTACACAATTAGATAAAAAATGCTAAGTGTAGAAAGGACGTAGCTGTGCTATGTTCCATATCCGATCAAGCTCCGGGTAGTCATCATCCGGGTCACGTCGCTTACACTTATGATCCTCATTGGGTCTATCCTTCTATTCACGGTTGTCAACGAGGTAGTAAGACCCATAGAGTAGCGCTTTGCTTATGATGAACGGTCCTTCCCATGGCGGGGATAATTTGTGTTACTTCTTATGCTTAAGTCGGAGCACCAAATCCCCCTCTTTAAACGAGCAATGCCTAACGCGGCGACTATGGTAGCTGCATAGCTTCTGCTGGTAGATGGCGGATCTTTGGCATGCCAAAAAGCGCTCCTCCTCGAGGAGGTCCACATCTAGGCGTCTGGATTCTTCAGCGTCATCTTCGTCGTAGGCGGCAACCCTTGGTGCATCGTAAAGTATGTCGGAAGGCAGGATGGCTTCTGCTCCATATACCATGAAGTACGGGGTGTAGCCGGTGGATCTGTTGGGTGTAGTTCGTAAACTCCACATCACAGATGGCAATTCTTCCGCCCAGGCTCTAGCTGCTCTATGCAGCGGTGCCTCAAGACGTGGCTTTATTCCCTGCAGAATTAATCCATTGGCTCGCTCAACCTGACCATTGGATTGTGGGTGTCCCACAGATGCAAGGTCAAGTCGGATGCCCTTCTCCCAACAATAAGCCTCCACTTATCTGAGTGACAAGTTGCTGTTGTTGTCGGTGATAATGCTTTGTGGGAGACCAAACCTCACCACTAGATCCCGGACAAACCAGAGGGCAGTTGCCCCATCAAGCTTTCTAATGGGTTTAGCTTCTATCCATTTAGTGAATTTATCAACTGCTACAAGCAGATGTGTAAACCCACATGGTGTCGTTTGTAACAGTCCCACCATGTCTAGCCCCCAGACTGCAAAAGGCCAAGTTATTGGTATTGTTCGCAATTCTTCAGCAGGAACATGTGGTTGTCGGGCATAATACTAGCATCCCATGCATATCTCTACCAGCTTGTCATCATCCGCCTTCGCGGTCAGCCAGTAGAATCCTTGCCGGAAGGCTTTCGCGACCAACGATCGAGGAGCAGCGTGATGCCCGCAATCTCCGAGATGGATTTCGCGTGGGATTTCAATACCTTCTTGCTGGGAAACACACTTAAGGTATACACTAGTAGTGCTTCTTTTGTAGAGTTATCCATTGATTATGGTATAGCCCTTTTCTCGACGTACTATTTGTCGTCTTTTGACTTTGTCGTCAGACAAAGTTCCGTGTTCGAGATCTTCCATTAACGGTTTTGTCCAAGACGGAGGGGCCTTTGCCACCATGTGGACAAAAGAGTCAACTCTATCCGGGTTGTCGATGTCTGCTCCCTTCACGGATGGAGTCCGTAGATGCTCCAGGAAAACTCCAGGCGGAATTCGTTTGCGCCCTGATCCCAACTTAGACAGTAGATCAGCCGCCTCATTTTTCTCCCTAGGTACATTGACCTCGTAGCCCAAGAAGCTCTTGGCTATCTCGTCCACTTTGTCTCGATATGCCGACATCACAAGGTTCCGCGCATTCGAGGTGCTAGCCACCTACTGGGCAACCAAGTCGAATCTCCACATCAAACTATGCGCTTGATGCCAATATCCTTGGCTACGCGTAATCCGTGAATGAGTGCTTCATACTCCGCCATGTTGTTCGTAGCCTCGAAGTGGATCTGCAGAACGTAGTGTAGCTTGTCCCCAGGTGGTGAATGTAGAAGTACACCATCCCCCGAGCCATTGAGCAACTTTGATCTGTCAAAGGGCATCACCCAATATTCTGGTTCCGGCAATGGGGTAGCATCTGGCATCTCCGTCCAATCTGCAATAAAATCCGCCAAGACTTGTGATTTGATAGCGTCGCGTTTCTTGTAGGTGATCTCAAAGGCAGCAAGTTCAATGCCCCACTTTGTGACCCTTCCTGTAGCGTCGTTGTTGTTGATGATGTTGGACAGTGGAGTCTTGCTCACCACTATGATGGGGTGCTCCTGGAAATAGTGCCTCAGCTTCCGAGAAGCAAGGAATATTCCATAAGCTATCTTCTAGTAGTGCAGGTAACGCTGCTTGGACTCCATCAAGACCTCTCTTACATAGTAAACTGGTCGTTGAACTCCGTGCTCATAGCCTGGTTCCTTCCGCTCTACCACGACGACGATGCTGATTACCCGGTTGGTGGCCGCCGTGTAAATTAACATCGGCTCTCCAGGCTCGGGTGCTGCAAGGATGGGTGCTGAGGAAAGAATCTCCTTGAGCTGCTTCAATGATGCATCTGCTTCTTCCATCCACGTGAATTTGTCAGCCTTCTTCAGCAACTTGTACAGCGGCAGAGCCTTCTCTCCAAGTCGGATGACGAACCGAATAACTGCTGCAACACAACCTGTTAGTCGTTGTATGTCCTTTAGGCATGTCAGACGGTTTATGTTTAAGATGGCCTTGATTTTATCCGGGTTGACCTTGATTCCAAGCTGGGAAACGATGAAGCCCAACAATTTACCAGCTGGAACCCCGAAGACGCACTTCTTGGGGTTAAGCATCATGTTGTATTTTCGGAGATTGTCAAAGGTTTCTTTTAAGTCGGAGATTTAGTCATTTGACTTTTTGGACTTCACCGCTATGTCGTCCACATAGGCGTGAACGTTCCGACCAATTTGATCGTGCAGGCAATGTTGCATTGTCCGCTGGTATGTAGCACCTGCGTTTTTCAGCCCAAAGGGCATCGTAACATAGCAAAACGTGTCGTAGGGTGTAGTGAACGAAATGGCCAATTGGTCTGACTTCCTCATCTTGATCTGGTGGTATCCTGAGTATGGATTGAGAAAACACAAAAGCTCCGAGCCAGCCGTCAAGTCAATGACTTGGTCAATGCGAGGCAAAGCAAACGGATCTTTGGGACATGCTTTGTTCAAGCTTGTGTAATCAACGCACATTCTTAATTCTTTGGTTCCCTTTTTGGGGACAAGTACAGGATTGGCCACCCATTGGGTGTGAAGGACTTCTCAGATAAAACTAGCCTTAATTAACCTAGCTATCTCTTTTCCTATGGCGCGTCTCTTCTCATCTCCAAAGCATCATAGAGGTTGCTTCACTGGTTTGCATTTTGGAACAATGTTTAAGCTGTGCTCGGCAAGTTCCCTAGGTACACCTTTCATGTCAGCAGGTTGCTAGGCAAAGATGTCCCTATTCTCATGGAGGAACTCAACGAGCACGCTTTCCTATTTGGGATACAGGTTCGTCCCAATGGCGGTGGTCTTAGAGGCATCGCCTACCACCGGCTTGGTCTCGATGGCGGCCTTGAATGTTGGAGCGGAGTCGGAAATCTGTTTCTTTGACGCGGGCATCTCTGAGGCATCGACCTTGCTTTGGATCTCCTTGAATTCGTCGCTGTAGAGGACAGCTTCCGTGTAGGCTACTTCTCCAATCTTGCAGTCCCTAGCTTTGGCAAAGCTGCCGGATACGATGATGACACCGTTTGGTCCGGGTATCTTGAGTTTGTTGTAGACGAAGCATGGCTTGGCTATGAAGGTGTGGAATATGTTGCGGCCGAATATGACGTGGTACATGCTCTTGAAGGGGACCACCTCAAAGGTCATGCGCTCTTGGCGGTAATTATTAACATCACCAAAGGCAACCTGAAGTGTGATGCACCCAAGGGACCGAGCCTCTCGACTAGGAACTACGTCGTGGAAGATGGTGTTGGTTCGCCTTAGGTTTTCCTCTGTTAAGTTCATCTTCTACAGCGTATCCAGGTACATGATGTTGATGCTGCTTCCACTATCCACCATACATTTGGTGAACTCATTGCCGTCAATCAAATGGTTGATGACCATGGCGTATTGGTTCTCCGTAGGGATAAGGTCTGGGTGATCCTTCCTGTCCCAAGTAATTGGAATCTCCGACCAGCGCAGGAACTGGGGAACTAGGGGTAGAGTAGCCATCAGTATCCTCATAGAGGTCTTCAATTGTCGAACGGTGGGGTTGCCAAGGAAAGTGTGGAAAACTGCCGCCTTCTTCTCGAATGGGTTCTTGCCTTTTCCGTCTCTCTTGGCGGCGTGCTTGGGGTCAACGTCCTCGTCCATGTCACTTGAATCCTTGGACTCCTCCTCCGTCTTCTTCCCCTTGCCCTTGCCTCGCGGTATGTTCTTCCGACTTTGCTTGTAGCCAGACTCCGGGTCCTCCTTGAGGTCGTTGACGAACTTGCAGTGTTGAGTGGTATGGGTGGCCTTGCCGTTGGCATCGAGGTGTACGAGGCACGGCATATCATGGTACTCCTCGTAGGTTTGGGGAACGCGGAGCGCTGCCGAGGGAGTTTCACTGCCTCTCTTCTTCCCACGACCAGCTCCCCGTCCTCGTCCACGTTGTCCGCCATGACCTCGTCCTGCGAAGGTCATAGCGACCATGTCGGGAGTTTTCTTTTCTTCTGGAGAGGTTTTCCGCTTTGTGCTGCTGTTCCTCCGAGCTTGAGTTGGAACGGCCGTTGCTGGAAGAGAGCCGCGAGCATCGTCGGCGGCGGCTGCGAACTCACTAACCAAATGAATCATCTGATTCAAGTCCAGCTGGTGATTGTCCTGCAAGCGCTTTATCTTATGTCGGAGCAACGTGCCCCTTTACAACCCATCGATGAAGGCGGCCATGGCGGTCTGAGCGTGCACTCCTGCGTAGGAATTCTTCATATCCAGCCAGCGGGAGAGGTAGGCACGAGATGTCTCGTGTTTCTCTTGCACGCACCGCTGTAGATCGCCAATAGTGCAGAGACGTTTGTACGTACCCTGGAAGTTCTTGGTGAACGCTTCTTGCATGTACAACCAATTGCAGATGGATTTCTCCGGCAAGTCATCAATCCATTGACGGGCTTTGCCCGCCAACATCAATTGGAGGTACTTGACGGCAACATTGGGGTTACCCCCGGCGATCTTCACCGCGTTGCCATAGTCCTGCAACCATGTAGCTGGCTTAGCGGTGCCGTCATAGGGCTTGATGGTCTTGTCAATCCGGAAACCTTTGTGGTAAGTTGCAGATCGTATCGCAGGTCCAAAGCAATGTGGTCCCATGTATGGTCCTTCCCAGTCCTCGTGGATCTTGACTATCCGCGAACATGCGTCGTATGGCTCCGGGTGTCTTTTCTTCTTGTCAACAGGGGATGGGATGCGTGAACGACACGGGCCTCCTCCACCATGGTGACTGCTAGGTGGCGACGGAGGCGGAGGTGGTGGTGGGTTAGCCTTCTTGCTGTTACCCTCCTGCGACACCTCACGCTTGTCGTGGTTGGTTGTCGGACGCAGAGGGTCATGGCGCGACCTGCTCTGTCCCTGGTTGCGCTCTCCGTCATGACGGGTCTGCTCCGTGTTATCTCGGATGACGATGCCGCTCTGTCTTGGCGGGGGCATATCCGTACAACGATGAGCTTTGGGGTCTTCGCGATGTCGGGGGGAGCGGGGCGGTGGCGATGGGTGACGAGGTTGGGCCTTTCCTCCATGGTCGGAGGATATGGGGATAGCATCCTTCCTGTTGCGCGCATCCCTCCGTCTTCGTTCTGATGAACCCGTCTGAGACCCGACATCAAGAGTAGATTTGTCCCTTGGCGGCTTATACTGGCTAGACTGGCAAAGCGCTGGGTCAGACTCAAGCCTCTGAGAGGTGGCCTTTTCCTGCTGTTTTACCGCCTTGGCCACTAGGTCATAGACCTGGTCCAACGCCTCAGGAGATCTATCCTGCTCCAGAAGGGTCTTGGAGACGGCGAGGTTGAGGAGAGGAGTGGGCATCACCTGCCTGCCTTCACTGTTAATGTATGGCTTGGCCTGTGCCGGCTTCGGGGGAGCCCATCCTAGGTTTCGCCGTACACCAGGATCGTTGATGATGCGAGCCGGAGCTTTCTTGTCCTTCTGCTGCTGCAGCAGAGTCTTGTACAAGGCCTCCATTGCTCTAGCCTTCTCTATGGATTTCTACGCGTTGACCAGATCTCGATCTAGCTTAGCGGCTTGCTCCGTGATGGCCTGCGCTTTCTCCAGCAGCTGTTGGCGCTTCTCGTCAAGCTGGGCCACGTTCCAGATATGAGCTACGGTTAGTGGAACGACGACAAGATTGCCGTACGTCACTCTATCAGCTGGAGTAACTTGGGCAGCAGCAGACATAGATGCTGGAGGCGGCAAGTTTGCGGTGTTGTTGTTGCTCGGGCCGGTGCCGAGTTCCTGCAGCTGTTGCACTGGGTTAGGCGGAGGGGGCATGGCCTTTGCGCAATCATTGTCGGTAGCAACATGTGGTCCCTTCCCTTTGTACAGAGCTATAGTCGGAGCTTGTCCGGGCTGATCTTCATCCATCGCCATCCCAATGGTGACGAACACTTCTTGAGACGTTACGGCATTGTTGGCTTGCTCGTCGTGCATATACTCTTCCTCCATCTCCTGCATGGCAGAGTCTAGTTCCTCTGGACTGAAATCTATCTCCTCTGAATCTGCACTGAAGTCGGCATATAGCGCATCAATCACAGAGTTGAAGGGTGCCAGGACTTCCTTGATGACGGGGGTGGAGGTGCGATAGCAGCGACGATGATTGGAGGTGGTGGTGCAACTGCTGCGATGTCGGCCAGAGGCGATGGCGGCGGTTGCTGAGGCGGCGGCGCTCCACCAATGAGCGCAAGATCCGCCTGAGCTACCCCCTCGGCCTCCGCGTAGCTGTTGACGGTGTTCACCATGCTTTCGAAGGTGAGGCATCCTGAAGCTTGCTGTGGCCTTAGGAAGTGCCGGAGAAGCGTTCCCTGGCCCAGTCCTTCCACGGAGTGATACATAGCATCATCATTGGGGTAGTGGGCCAGATCGGCTCGTATACGGAGCCACCTGGCAAGGTAATCGCGTGGGTTTTTCCCTCTCTCTGAATGCAACGCGCCAGATCGAAGATGGTAACCATGCCGACGAACTTGGATCTCTGCTATCCAGACGCACGGACGAAGCCGGCGGACTTGCAGGGATCTTCCACCGTTATATCCTGCACAGGGGCGGTTTGGGTGGGCCTTGAATTTTTCTGATCTTTGCCGGCAAACCCCAAAGAGAGATTCGACATTGATCCTTCCGCGAACGTATCCTTCCCGTAGGTGGTCCACGCGGGTCTTGATGCTCCTCCGACTCCCAGGGAACTAGTGCCCGAGTCAGTTTCGCCAATGAAGAGGTGGATGTCTCTGATAGGAACGATCGAACACCGCGTAGGGTTCGTCTTTGCCGGGATCCAGAACTCGTCGGGAGGGACAATCGGAACGTTGCCGGAGAAGATAACGCGACCGATGGCCACGGTTTCGCCGATTCCCACGAAGATCTTGGTCCTCGCCCGCTGAAGAGCCTGAATCGCCTCTTGCCCCACGGTGGGCGCCAACTGTCGTGGTATTGCCGACGAGTACGCCATGGAGGGGTCCTCACAGTGCGTGTTTAGTGATGTTTGGGAAGGCGGACGGTTGACGGGTATGAGGTAACATAGCTTACTCAGGTTCAGATCCCACAACGGTGGCGGAATCCTACTTCTGCTATAAATCACTATAATGGCAATAGGCCGAGTTACAGGGATTGGTTCGTTGTGCGAGGTATGACTAGAGAGCCAAAGTTATCGTCTAAGATTGTGCCCTAAACACTCCCATATGCCCGACTTATATAGTCGCCAGGTCCTAGGGTTATAGGCAAAGTCCTTGTCGGACAGGTTACATAGTCCTACACTGCCTACAACTAGTCTAGCGTGTCTTGTACTCCAAGGCTCCGTGTACGTCGGTGATTCCTCCGTATCCTTCCTTTATCCGGCATGGGCCTCCCTTCTGGATCCAACTAACTAGGCCGCCCAACAGGCCATGGGCCGTACTACCAACTGTGGGCCACCCGGGTTAGTCGGATAAGAGACATACTATAAGAATACCTATATAGTATATCCCCAACAATCTCTCTATCTCTCTCTTTCTCCTATTAAAGCAGCAGCAGAGCACAACCCTGGGCAGCCTCAACTACTCCCTCTTCGTCCTAGATTTTTATCCATCCCTACCATCTTCCTTCCTCGGCATACCTCTAAACCCTAACAGCTCGGGCACCTTTGCCACTACCTTGGGCTCCCCGCTGTCCGCATGTTACCCGGCATCCCGAGCCGCGTCAGCGGTACCAATAGCTTCTTAGACCATGCCCAAAACTCTGAACTCGTAGCCGCACTGGACAAACCTGCAGCAACTTCGGTGAGCCATCCTCCTCTTCTGAACCCCAGTACCTCTTCTACTCGTTTTGTTCTTGCATCGTGCCAGTCTTGCCTCTACCGCATCAACCTAGTCGATAACGAACTCTGCCTCGCGTGCACAGACGATGACAGTAGAATTTTTACGTACCGTAGTACATCTGTTCTTCATAGAAGTCCGGATTACACGAGCTGAAGGGAATATGGCCATGAGAGGCAATAATAAAGTTTTTATTATGTATATTCCAAGTATATGATAGATGTTTATTTTTCATGCTATAATTGTATTAATACGGAAACGTTAATACATGTGTTTTTAATAAACAAATGGAAAGTTCCTAGTTATGCCTCTCTTATAAACTAGCTCGTTGATTAACAAGATAATTAAGGTTTCCTGATCATGGACATTGGATGTTGTTAATAACGAGGTCACAACATTATTGGAATGGTGTGATGAACATTCATCCAAAGTATAGCATTACGATCAAACTCATTGTATTTATATTTCTATAACATCATACGAAGTAATCCTAATCCTTAGGCCATGAGATCATGTTAATCACTAACACTAGAAGAGTATCTTGATAACATCAAATGTCACACCATAACAGGGTGACTATAAAGATGGATTCAGTGCTACGAAGATGTTATGTTGAGGCTCATGGATCAAGAGTGGAATTTGTCCATCCCAATTATGGAGAGATATACTCTAGGACCTCTTGGTGATATCACATTAGTTAGCTTGCAAGCAAGTAATTTCATTACTAGAATGTTATATCACGGGAACAAGAAAAGAGTACATGTCGGTAACGAGATCAATCTAGGTATGAAGATAGCGATGATCGAATCTCGGACAAGTAATATATTGCGAGACAAAGGGATTAAGTTACTAGTGTAAAAGGTTCTCACGATCACAAGAAGTCATTATTGAATGTGTGGGAGTCAGTATGGATATCTAGGTCCCGCTTATGATTATTGATCCGAGAGGGGTCTCGATCATGTCCGTATTATTCGCGAACTATAGGTTGAGACACCGACACCATTTGGAACAAATAGTTTCTATACGAAAAGATTTACAAAGCGCGGTAATTTATTTTACTAGACCCCAGAATTGTTTGGGGTGAAATTGCTGAAATTGTTTCTGCATGTGACATAGAATACTAGCAAGGAGTTTTATGTTAATGTTTGTTAATTAATGTACTTGACAAAATTATGAATAAATAAATAAAAGGAGTTTTATTTAAATAGAGATTACATTAAATTTGGTGGAAATTTAATGGGAACATGAGAGGGTTTTTTGAGTGGAGAAATGAAGGGGCATTTTGTGAGTCGAAGCTCCACCACATGAATGGAGGGAGGGAAGCGGGTAGCCCCATGCGCTGTCCACCCCCTTGGGGTTCCCCCTCCTCCTATATAAAGCCTCCTCGTGAAGGATCTCTCTCCCCCTCGTGAAGGATCTCTCTCCCTCTCTCTCATACTCACACCTCCTCGTGAAGGATCTCTCTCCCCCCTCTAGTTTATCCCCCATGGTCTACAAATAGACAGATACATGTTCTTAGTGGATTTTCATTTGGAAAGAGTTGTTGCTTCTTCTGCATCGCTGGAGCGAGGAGGCGGAGGTTGCTCGGTGGCTTGGACGTGTGTGCGAGCACGGATGTGCTGCTGATTTGCGGCGCTGGACTTCTTATCGATCTTGAGATCGGCAAGTGTTCATCTACATAATCCACGAGTATAACCTCGTTAAACTTTGTCGATCTACAAGGGTATGTTCTCTATGGATGTATATCCACCCGTTGGTTGTATCTAGTAGATAGGTCTTGGTACTTAGTTGTTCCCATCGTAGGAAATTTTTTGTTTTCTATGCTATGAATCCTACACGATCCACCTCCCATGATTTCCATCACGCGCTTGCGAAGAGAGAAACTCCCTCTATATGTAGGATCAAACCACGCTTCCATCCATTGTTTGTAGCTCTGGGAATCGTCCACGAAAGTCGGGCAGTTTTCATTGAATCGAGTAGCCGTAGTTCAGACAGTTCCATCAAGTTTTCCTTGGTTTTCCTCTTTGTTGTCATCAAGATCCCGACCACCATAGCCCAGATTCATTGACGTCCCCTTGACAACAGTTGATGCCCTTGATCCCTTCTACACCTTTTCTCTTTACTGCATCGCAAAATTCCCCACCATTCGCTCGCCATCTTCAATCTAAAACGCGTACAGATAGTTGTTTTCACAATCGAGATCCGTTCATCAGATTAATACCTTGCTGACATTTTTCTAAAATACCAATTGTCAACACCCGAATTTTTAATCCCAGATGCCTGTTATACCATATATCGCAATCCCGGGATTACCATTTTTACGAGACATAACACATTGGATATCACAGTACATCATCCATTACAAACTATACATAAGGTCTTACAACAAATAACGAATCACATGATCCAGTCTTAATAAAATCATAGCAGCGAAATAACGTAATGATAACGGTAGCGTAGGTGAGTCTCCATTTTCATGGTCACAGGCAATGCTGACGATGGGAGATGATCCTAGTTGTCATAACCTTCCTTCTGTCCCTCCTCCTAATAGTCCTCTTCATAGTTTGGCCATGGGAATAGCCAGGGACAAAGCCATGAGTACTCTTTAAGTACTCGCAAACTAATACTAACAAGTGAAGTGGTTTTGGAGTAGGAAGTACTAAGCTCTAAGGTTGTTTTGCAAAAAGACAGATTTATCTCTATTGAGTTCAGAAGCAAAGAAAGCTAGTTGAAAGTTTTATAACACCTAAGTGGGACTTAAATTTCAAAACACAACCCTGTTGTGGTCAAGTCAAAGTCATAAATCATTTCATAAGTCATTTTGAAAACATATGATGACGGAACAATATGGCCACTCCAAATGTCCATAACCGCGGATGCGGCTATCCGAATAGTTTGACACTCTACAGAGGTGGTACACTTTCACCACAACATTCGATACATCCATCAGGAACAACCCTGAATTCACCATACTCAGTATGCGGATAATCAATCCTAACCTTTCCATTATATGCCCTAGTATAGGCTCCTCTCCTTTGAGTTTGGCCTCCCAACCATGACCAACTGTCATCTTGGGTACTGCACAGGTGGACAATCTTCATAAGGTAGCCTCAGCTCATACCTTGGCCGCAAGGGAACCCATACTAAGGTATATAAATTTCCAGTCAAGCCCTACCCAAATTTTGGGTTTTGTGGTTGTACGGTAAAATTGGAATGGTATCGCATCCAGACAACCATCAGTTTTATAAAGGGCTAAGGCTCATGCCTTAACATTTTCATCATCAAAAATCATCTGGTGTTCAAGAACACAGGTCAAAACATTTCAGTAGAATGAATCATCATTCTAAGGTTTTCATAACCATTTTCACCAAGTATTCCCATCTAAAGTTGATCAAATTTTATGCTTAGCATTAGCATCTACAAGTGGGGGTAAATACTAATGAGAGGTGGTAAACAAGTGTATCTTATTTAAGTTCAATCTCATGCCTCAGGATGACAACAAGATTATATAACTTAGGCCAAGTTTTATGCTCTTTATGCTACCTTTAAATATTTTTCTAAACTCTACAAATTACCAAGTAAAATCTAATAGAAATCTTTGATAAAGAAATAAAACAACTAAGCTTGCAAATAAAACTGGGATTGGGTATCAAGTAGTGTAAGCTTTGCAAGTAAAACTTGCATGGTTTATCTTAGGTTGCTAAGATAGTAGTATGAGCTAGCAAAGATTAGCTTGTTAAGTTAATAGCTTGCTAAGATGACTTGTAGTGTTAGGATTGCCTTGTGCAGAGCAGTGGTTGAAGTTCTCCTCGGCTTCTTTCTCGTAGTATCCTCCTTCCTCCTTGTATCCTTCGACGGTACTAGCGTCTATAAATAAATATGAGGTACACAATCACCAAATAATACTTCACTACTTTTATTTATCACACCAAAGTTCACACTAGATGATCTAGCATCATCACTATTATCACAAAGATTAAGGCAATAGTTATATTTCCTTTATTTTAGAAAAGTAACTTGTATTCATTGAAAACTACTAAAGATTTAATATTCTACAACTAAAACATGGGATCATCTTGACACATGTCATCACCACATATTTCAGTACATGGGAATGTGATTTAAAGTGGTGTCACAATTTAATCAGGTTTAACCTTTTTATTTTAATTAATTAAAGTGACTAGAATGGCCTATGGGGCATTCTTTTATTGCTTGTCCAATATTTCTGTAATTAAACCTAGATATTTTTATATATTTAGAAAGGTCTAGTTAAATGTGATTTTTGAGAGTTGGAATCAACTCAAAAGCTTTTGTGGTTGAATATTGAAAAATGTTTGAATGCAGAAAATCTTCTGCCTTGTTATTTTTACTATAGGTGATCTACAATTCCAAATGAATTGAATCAAACGGGCTTGGATTAAGCATTCTAGTACCTTTCTAACAAAATTGGTTTCATGCATTTTGGTTTAGTGAATCGACCTGGGTTTATTTTTGAATCTAGGTACAGAACTAGGTTTGAAACTAAATTGGAAAATCCAAATTCAAACTAACTGAGTTGCGCGGGATGTTAACTGGGCCGGGCCATGGTGCACAGCGCACGCGTGGGTGGGTTTAAGTGAATGACCCCACCAGTCAGCGAGACAGGGGGTGCGAAGCGGTATGGGGTGATCTAGGCCGTGCGATCAAACTCTAATCGAACGGCCACGACCTATCGTCTTCGTCGGGCAACGCCCGCAAGACTAGTGGGGGTCTACGGGGGCTCACCGGGGATCAGGCGAGGGTCGTCGATGGGGGCGAATGACGAAGTCGACGACGGCGAATCTCCTGGTACCGGTGGCTTCTCCTGGGGTGGCTCCAATCAACGACTCCTTTCTTCCTCCTCCGCGGCGAACTCCGGCCAAATTTCGACGATGTGCTGCTCGCCTTGCTTCGGGGGTGAGGTGGGGTGCTTTTCAGAGAGAATGGAGTGAAATGGTGTGCTGAGTTCGAACGGGGTGGCCTCTATTTATAGTGCTGCGAGGGGACCGAAGGGCGCGGGCTGAGATCGTCGGTGTCGTCGGCACAGCGAGCTAAAGGCATGGGCAACGATAGGGGGCGGTGCTGTGATCCCTGGCGAAGCTCAACGGCATGGTCACGTGGCGTGGGGCGGTGCAAGACGGTCGGGACGTCGCGGTACTCTGGGCGGGTCCGACGGAAAGTTTTATGGCGCATCGTGGCTATGGGTCATGCGGCGGCAAACGAGGTTGTCTAGCGGTCTCCTGGGATGCTGGCGATCATGCTTACACGCGGCGAGGGAAGCGCGCGGTCTGTGGGCGTGTGTCACGGGTGGCGCTCTGGCGCGCTTGTAGGGTTTCGTAGCATGGAAAACAAAAAATTTCTATCGCATACAAACAAACAAGCCAAGATCTATCTACTAGATTGTAGCAACGAGTCGATGGAATAACTTACCCTCGAAGATTCCAAAGTGTTTAACGAGAGCGGATTCTCGTGGGTGATGTAGTCGTACTCTTTCCGATCTCAAGATCGCGTAGACGATCCTTGCGGCGCTGCGTTCCGGCAGCGCTCCCGCAGTCGGTCACACGTTCGGTACTCGACGAAGACCTTCCTCTCCCTTGTTCCAGCAGGCAGCGGAGGTTGTAGCACTCTCCTCGCGATTCCGGCAGCACAACGGCGTGGTACCGGAAGTAGAGGGGAGATCTCGCAGGGCTTCGCCTTAAGCCGGAGCGAGTATGGTGGAGTATGAGAGAGCTCCTCGGCGATCTAGGTTTTAGATATACCAAGGAGGAGGTGCTAGAGCCGGCGGCTAGGGTTCCGGGACACCCAAAATCGGCGGCTAGGGCAAAACCCTAGGGGGCGGCGGCTATGGTGGTAGGCGCCAAGCTAGGGTTTGGAGGAGAGGTACTTGTGTGTGCTAGGAGGGAGCCCTGCCCCTCCTTATATAGGTGGAGGGGCCGGCGGCCAAGGGGAGGGAGTGGAGTCCCTCCCCAACTCGGCTTGGGTGGTGCGCCGGCTTGGGGAGGAGGACTCCCTCCCCAACTCGGTTTCACCTCCTCCTCCTCTTTTCCACTTTCCAAATTTAGCCGTTTGACTTTTCAATTTAGCTATTTGACTTTTCAAACTAGGATTCAATTAATCCTTTATTTGGAACAGCGATGACACTTAGTACATGATGCAATCATTCCAACTTGCAATGACACATTCATGTACCCCTTCCCCTCCGGAGTGCCGGACATTCCGGAACCTTCTAGAACATTCCTGATGAAAACACCGGAATCATTCCCGAACTCCAAAACGGGAGTTTCCTTATATGAATCTTATTCTCTGGACCATTCCGGATCTCCTCGTGATATCCCGGATCCCATCCGGGACTCCGAACAACATTCGGTCTCTTTCTCATTATACCATAACTACTCAAACAACGTCGAATCCTTAAGTGTGTCTCCCTACGGTTCGTGAATTATGCGGACATGATCGAGACACTTCTCCGAACAATAACCAATAGAGGAATCTGGAAATTCATATGGCTCCCACATATTTCTACGATTACTTTGCGATCGAATGAACCACTTACATACGATACCAATTTCCCTTTGTCTCACGATAGTTTACTTATCCGAGGTTATGATCGTCGGTATCTCTGCATACCTAGTTCAACCTCGTTACCGATAAGTACTCTTTTCTCGTTCCCGTGATATGTGATCCCTTGTGAGCCAGTCACATGCTTGGAAGCTAATTGGATGACATTCCACCGAGAGGGCCCAGAGTATATCTATCCGTCATATGGATGGACAAATCCCACTCTTGATCCATGTGTCTCAACCAATACTTTCTGAACACTCAATGCCACCTTTATAGCCACCCAGTTACGGTGTGGTGTTTGATGTCATCAAAGCATCCATCCGGTAAAGGTGATATGCATGATCTCATGGTCGAAGGAATTAGGTTACTATGTATCAGAAAGCATATAGCAATTGAACTATTAAAATGACTTGATCTTTATGCTACGCTTATCTATAGGAGTATGTCTACCATATCATTCTCCTAATGATATGATCTTGTTGTTGATAACATCTCAATGTTCATGATAGGGAAACCACAATCATTTATCAACCAACAGGCTAGTGATGTATAGAGGCTTTACTAGGGACTTCAAATTGAGTTTACAAATCACACAAGTATTAATGTTTCCTTGTTAATACTATTATATCATGAATGCAAACATTTATCATAAATACAAAGATATAATAGTAACTACATTTATTATTGCCTCTAGGGCATATCTCCAACAGCGCTCTCGGCATGCTCGCAGAGAGGCTGGGCATGCTCGGGCTGTGTGGTCCAGGGGCAGGCTGCGCTTAGGCATCGGACAGGGGGTGGCAGTGGACGGTGGTGAGTGTCCCAGACATGGTTGGCGAGGCTAGAGCTTATCCTAGCTTGCTGTCGACTAAGGGGTGGCAAGTTGAGCTCGACATGGTCACCATTGATGGCTATGGAAAGCTCCCAGTGGTGCTAGAGCTTGTTATTGAGCTAGATGATCTACTAAAGGTTGTTATGAATCAGAGAGGGAAAAAGTTAGGACAAAATCACTGCTCACTATAGTGTTTGATGTTTGTTTGTTTTGTGTTTGCAAGGTGTTTGATGAAATGGCCGAAAGAGATTCAAATTTGAATTTTTGATCCAACATTTGTGGGTGTATTATTTACATACTAGGGAGTCTCTGGTTGATTGGATTTGTCAAGATGCACTAGTTTGGTTGGTTTTTGAAAATGGGTGATCTTCCCATATGTTAAAGATTCAATTTTGAATTGTCATTTGAATCAAGTTGCCAAATGGTTCTATAAGTTTTAATGGTGGGCTTGGGTTAACTTTTACTTGGTCTAGCAAGGGATGAAAATAAATAGAAATTTTTCTGCTTTAAATCTTGGACTAGAAACACTCAAAGTGGCCTAGTGAGCAATATTGGCACAAATGATCATTTGCTTGTTTTGTTTGATTTTGATTTTCTCTTCATTTGTTTCTTCTTGGAAATTATTTAGATGATGTTGTTTTCATCTTTAAACCATTCCTTGCTATTTAGATCAATAACACAAGTCCATTCATGCATTCATACAATCATCACATTCACACATGCATTCATATTGATTGAATTAACAAAAGTTTTTGTTAACCATAATTTTGGTGATTGGAAATTGATAATCCTGGATAAATATTTTTGGGATGTTACAAACCTTCCCTCCTTAAACAAAATCTCGTCCCGAGATTTGAGAAGGAAGAAAGAAGAAAACTATGATTTAAAAAGATCGGGAAACTCCATCTTGATGTGATCTTCTTGCTCCTAGGTAGCTTATTCTTCAGTGTGGTTACTCCACTGAATCTTGAGAAACTTGATGCTTCGGGTCCTGGTGGTCCTGAAAGCTTCCTCCAGAATACAAATGGGTACTTCAGGGTACCTCAGGTCATCGTTGATCTCTATGGTGCGGTGATCAATGTTCTTGAAAACTTCAGTCTTCTCCAGGACTTCTAGGCATTTGAGAAGTAACGGTATATGGAACACATTATGCACTACTGACATCTCCTCTGGCAGTTCCAGTTGATACGATACTTCTCCTCGATGATTTAGAATCTTGAAAGTTCTGCTATATTTGGGGGCAAGCTTTTTTTGAGTTGGTAACGTTGCATTCCCTTCAAAGGCGACACTTTCAGATATACGAAATCTCCGATGTTGAAAGCGAGGTCTCGACGTCTCTTGTTGGCATAACTCTTTTGTCTTGACGGGGTGGTCTTGAGGTGCTCACAAATCTTGTGAACTTTCTCTTCTACTTATCATAGGATGTGGGGTCCGAAAATCTGACTCTCTCCTACTTCCGACCAATTCAAAGGGGGTACGACACTTCCTTCCATACATGAACTCAAATGGGGCCATTTGCAGACTGGCTCGATAACTGTTGTTGTAAGAAAATTCGGCGAAAGGTAGACAGTCTTCCCATTTAGATGCAAACTCTAGCACACATGCTCTCAAAATATCTTCGAGTATTTAATTTACTCACTCTGTTTGTCCATATGTCTGAGGGTGATAAGATGTGCTAAAATCTAGTCGGGTTCCCAATCCTTCTTGGACTTTCTTCCAAAATCTCGAGGTAAACTGAGTTCCTCGATCTGACACATGCTTCTAGGGACTCCGTGCAAACTGACGATTCTAGCGATGTAAAACTATGCTAGATGTGAACTCTGATAAGTGGTCTTCACTGGTAGAAAATGAGCTACCTTGGACAGTCTATCAACTTTGACCCAAATAGAGTCATTTCCCCTACTAGAAGTAGGCAGTCCAGTGATAAAGTCCATTCCAACTGAATCCCATTTCCATTCTGGAATCTGTAGTGGTTGCAACAGTCCTGCGGGTATTTGATGTCCCGCCTTGACTCTCTGGCTAATATCACACTTGGCGATGTAGCTTCCGATTTCTCTCTTCATCTTATGCCACCAAAATTGCTCCTTCAGATCCTAATACATCTTCGTTCCTCCGGGGTGGATAGAATAAAGGGTATCATGGGCTTCTTTCAAATTATCTTGCTTCAGTTCCGAATCTGCTGGTACATAGAGACGTCCTTTGTACCACAGAACTCCTTCTTCATCCTCGATGAATCCAGGTACTTTCCCTGTACCGATACGACGTTTGAGTCTGTCGATACTAGCATTTCCTTTCCGTGCCTTCTTGATCTGACTGATCAAAGTGGGTTGAAGTTCTATACTAGCCAAAAAATCCTTCACTTACTTATTCCATTCTAAAATCTTCCATCTCCTTGTGCAAACTTGGTTGCTCCTTCAGAATCATGGAGTTCAAGCGGCACAACAATCTGCTAAGGGCATATGCTACCACATTGGCTTTACCGGGGTGATAGTGGATGTCTAGATCATCGTCCTTGATTAGCTCTATCCATCTTCTCTTCCCCATATTCAGCTCCTTATGAGTGAATATATACCTCAAGCTCTTGTGATTCGAATAAATCTCTCAACGGTTTCCCATAACATAATGCCTCCATGTCTTCAGGGCTAGAACTACGACTGCTAGTTCAAGGTCATGGGTTGGATAATTCTATTCATGCAGCTTCAGTTGTTCGGATAGATAGGATATTACTTTGCCTTCTTGCATCAACACACATCCGAGACCGATCTTGGATGCGTCACAATACACATCAAAAGGCTTCGTAATATCCGGCATGATCAAGATTGGGGCTGAAATCAATTTCCTCTTGAGTTCTTGAAAACTTGCTTCACATTTGTCCGTACATTCAAACTTCTTGTCCTTCTTCAGCAATTGGGTCATGGGTCTTGCGATACTCGAGAATCCTTCTACGAACTTGCGGTAATATCCCGCTAATCCGAGAAATGCACGAACTTGGGTTTGAGTGGTTGGGGCTTGTCAATCTTCCACATCCTTCACCTTTGCAGGGTCAACGGCAATTCCTCCGGCTGATACAATATGTCCGAGGAATCCTACCTCCTGTAACCAGAATTCGTGTTTGCTAAACTTGGCATATAAATGATGCTCCCTAAGGGTTACAAGGATGGTCCTTAGGTGTAGCTCATGTTCTTCTTCTGATTTGGAATAGATCAGAATGTCATCGATGAAAACAACGACAAACTTATCCAGGAAGTCCATAAAAATCTTATTCATGAGGTTCATGAAATAAGCGGGGGCATTGGTTAATCCAAAAGACATGGCAATATACTCGAATAATCCATATCTGGTGGTAAAGGCAGTCTTTGGAATATCCTTTGCGCGAATCTTGAGTTGATGATAGCCAGTTCTAAGATCAATCTTAGAAAACACTTTGGCACCAGTCAACTGGTCAAACAGTTCTTGATGGTGACATCATTCAATTTCCGATAATCCGTACACAAATGGTTACTTCCATCTTTCTTGTCCACAAACAAGATAGGTGATCTCCATGGCGACGCACTTGGTTGAATCTTATCTCCAGCATAGCATCCAGTTGCTTCTTCAGCTCCACTAATTCAGACGAGTTCATACTATATGGTCTCTGGGATATGGGTCCAGTTCCAGGGATTAGTTTAATGATAAACTCGATATCCCGATTTGGGGGCATACTGGGCAAAACATCTGGAAATACATCGGGGTATTCACAGACTATTCTGACTTGGTCAATGGTTGGTTGGGCTATACTCTTGTTGCATTTGAATTGACGGGGCAAGGTTTCAGATACATGCTCGACTGATATTCCGGCTGTACTGGTCATGGTTATAAATTTCTTGGCATAATCGATTAATCCTTTATGTTTGGACATCCAATCCATTCCTAGTACTACTTCCAAACCTTTAGTTCCGAGTACTATTAGATTAGCATAAAAATCTATGCCATGGATTCAGATAGGATCGGCCTTGCAAATTTGTCTAGCTTTGGTGGTTGAACCAGATATTTGAACTATCATAACATGATTCAATTTGGTGGGTTGATTCTTACTAGTGCATTCAAATTCTTCAGTAACAAACGAGTGCGATGCTCTAGAATCAAACAACACTCTTGCAAGTATTGAGTTAACAGAAAACATACCCAACACGACATCTGGTGCTTCTTGGGGTTCTTCAGCATGCATGAGAAAGAGACGGCCGTTGCGGTTGAGCGAGTTCCCTAGGGCAAACCTTCTTCCGGGCTGAACACGACGCTGCTGCTGAGCTGGGGCATTTGCATTGGGCGCTATGACAATCTTCTTGGGGCACTCATTGGAATAGTGACCCTTGGTTCCACATTCATAACAAGTCACCTGAGACTTGTCCTTTTCTACAACAGGCACAACATTGCTTCCAGTCCTTGGGGCAGTGTTGGTGTTGGTGGCAGCATTGTTGTTGTTGAACTTGGGTGGAGCACGATTGAAAATGTTGGGGTTTCTGGGGTTATTGTGATTTCCTCCGGGCCTTGGGTTTCCTCCTCCACGGTTGCTATAGGTTGGACGGTTCATCGGGGGTCTATTGGTTCTTGGGACAAATCCTAGAGATGGGTTGGGGCGATACTTTGGTGTATGATGGATTCCTGGTTGATGCATCATGCGACGCTTACGGTTCTCATTAGCTTGGTTGATATTGCCCTCCATTTGAATGGCAGAGTCCACTAAGGCTTCAATATTGGCAAATGGGATATTGACTAACATTGTCTGCATCTCATCGTGCAGACCATTCAGGAATCTCTCCTTGTTCTTGGCTTCAGTGTCTATCTCATCAGGTGTATACCTAGACAATGACAAAAATTTGTCACGGTACTCAACTATTGTCATCCTTCCTTGCTTCAGTACTCTGAATTCATCTCTCATCCTCTTGATCAAACCCGATGGCACATGGGTTCTGCTGAACTTGATTTCGAACTCTTCCCAAGTCATCATTTGACCTCCATTCATGGCACGAACGCTGTTCCACCATGCTCTTGCATCTTCGGCTAGATAGTGGGTGGCGATCAGTACCTTATCGTTGGCTTACACTCCTGCAACTTCTAAGTTGTTCTCCATGGTTTGCAGTCAATCATCTGCATCGACGGGCTCTTCAGCTTAGTGAAAATGGGTGGACTGGTGTTCTGGAAATTCTTGAGCTTGGACCCCTGGTTGAACTGATTTCCATGGCCTTGATTGTTGTTGGCCATCTGAGCTATCTGTTGAAGGGTGGCTAAGTTGGCTTGACATTTATCTCTTTCATCTTCGCGGTCAGAAAATAACATTTGCAAGATTTGCAACATCGGGTCCGAGGATGAAGTGCTTCCTCCTCTAGGCATCTGAAGATTGAGATAGATCATGAGAAAAGGGGAAGATTTCTAAAGTTTAGTGTTTGGTAAATTTTTTGAAGTTGGACTCAGATTTTTCTAGCAACTTTCTTTTCATTCATTCATAGCACACGATACAAACACACACCACAACAAAGAAAAACAGATGGTTTTAAGAACCATTATGGGAAACTACAATACAGTGGGACCGGATACAACTCAGTAGCACTAGTGCTGAAGTGCTACTACTCCTCGGAGTAGGTGTCCTCATCATCAATGAAGGTGAAGTCATCCTCATCGGTGAAGAAGTCCATGTCCTGATCCTCTAGAAAGTCATCATCGTCACTGAGATAGGAGTAGGGGTCTCCACGAAGGTCTTCCCCTGCATTCTCCCTCTCCTCCAGCTGCATGTCTCTCTCATGGACAGTCTCCTCCAACTCGGTGATCCTATGGCGAAGACGGGCAATGATGCACTCCTTCTTGTCGAGCTTACGGCAACAAGACTGGTGATCCTTCGCTAGCATGGCAATGGTCTGATCCTTCTTGGTAGTGATTGCGTACTTGTGGTTGGCGTAGGAGCGGTCATTGGCCAACTCCTTCTGCCAGTCATACATCATGAAGCTGAGGTGGTCCAATTGAGTCTTCAGATCATGGTGATATGGGGCCTCTAGTGGCTATCCCATAACATCACGCCTTGGATAGAACTCAAAGCGGGTACCCTTGATCTGATTGATACTCTGTCCACATAGACGGGCAAGAGATTCCTGCATGGCCCTGGCAAGTCCATCGAGCCAGTTGTTCTCCCTCAAGGTGAACTGAATTCCCTCTGATGTGGGGGCTTCAATCTTTCCTCGGAAGCTTGCAACAACCATCCACTGCAACTCCTCTCCTTCATGATTGTTGAGCTGAGCTCCGAAGAACTCAGGGTGCGGACGCTCCAGCATCTCCGACAGCTGGTCCAAGTCACGCTCAAAGATGAGGTCTCCTCCATTCCCCAACTGATAAAACTTGCTATACTTCACGTCCATCTATAAGAATATAGGATGAGTAAGTTAGTAGAGTGATCAAGTGTGTCAAACTTTATGTAAGTTTGCAAGAATTTTTTAGGAACATAAATTTTCATGAAAGAATCCAAGTGATAAGAATGAGAATAGGTTTTCATAAATACTCATTTCCTTGGTTTTGAAACTACGTTTTTGATTCAAACGTCCATTCTAAACTAGGGTCTTCTATGGTCAGGATGGCTCTGATACCAACTTGTCAACACCCGGATTTTTAGTCCCAGATGCCTCTTATGCCATACATCGCAATCCCAGGATTACCATTTTTGCGAGATATAACAGATTGGATATCACAGTACATCATCCATTACAAACCATACATAAGGTATTACAACAAATAAAGGATCACATGATCTAGTCTTAATATAATCATAGCAGCGGAATAACGTAATGATAACGGTAGCGTAGGCGAGGCTCCATCTTCATGGTCACAGGAAATGCTGACGATGGGAGATGATCCTAGTTGTCGTCACCTTCCTGTTGTCCGTCCTCCTGATAGTCCTCTTCATAGTCTGGCCACGGAAATAGCCAGGGACAAAGCCATGAGTACTCTTTAAGTACTCGCAAACTAATACTAACAAGTGAAGTGGTTTTGGAGTAGGAAGTACTAAGCTCTAGGGTTATTTTGCAAAAAGCAAGATTTACCTTACTAAGTTCAGAAGCAAAGAAAGCTAGTAGAAACTTTTATAACACCTAAATGGGATCTTGAATTTCATGTCACAACTCTGTTGTGGTCAAGTAAAAGTCATGAATCATTTCATAAGTAATTTTGAAAACATCTGACGACGGAACATTATGGCCCCTCCAACTGTCCATAACCGCGGACGCGGCTATTCAAATAGTTTGACACTCTACAGAGGTGGTACACTTTGACCACAACATTCGATACATCCGTCAGGAACAATCCTGAATTCACCATACTTAGTATGCGGATAATCAATCCTAACCTTTCCATTACACGCCCTAGTATAGGCACCTCTCCTGTGAGTTTGGCCTCCCAACCATGACCAACTGTCATCTTGGGTACGACACAGGTGGACATTCTTCACAAGGTAGCCTCAGGTCAGACCTTGGCCGTAAGGGAACCCATACTAAGGTATATAAATTTCCAGTCAAGCCCTACCCAAATTTCTTGTATTGTGGTTGTACGGTAAAATTGGAATGGTATCACATCCAGACAACCATCAGTTTTATAAAGGGCTAAGGCTCATGCCTTAACATTTTCATCATCAAAAATCATCTAGTGTTCAAGAACACATGTCAAAACATTTCAGTAGAATGACTCATCATTCTAAGGTTTTCATAACCATTTTCTTCAAGTATTCCCATCTAAAGTTGATCAAGTTTTATACTTAGCACTAGCATCTACAAGTGGGAGTAAATACTAATGAGGGGTGGAAAACAAGTGTATCTTATCTAAGTTCAATCTCATGCTTCAAGATGACATCAAGATTTATCTAACTTAGGCCAAGTTTTATGCTCTTTATGCTACCTTCCAATATCCTTCTATTATCTACTAGTTACTAAGTAAACTCTAAGAGAAAGCTTTGATAAAGAAATAAAGTATTAAGCTTTGCAAGTAAAACTAGGATTGGGTATCATCAAATGGGTATAAGCTTGCAAGTAGAGCTTGCAAGTGGTAGCTTGCTTAATGAGTAGCTTGCAAGTATTGGCTTGCCTTGTGCAGAGAAGTGGTTGAAGTTTTCCTCAGCTTCTTCCTCGTAGTATTCTCCTTCCTCCTCGTATCCTTGGTCGGTACTAGCGTCTATAAATAAATATGAAGTACACAATCACCACACAATTCTTAACTACTCTATTTAACACACAAAGGTTCACACTAGATGATCCATCATCATCACACTCATCACAAGGATTAAAGCCTTAGTCTTATTTATTTCATTTTAGAAAAGTAATTTCTACTCATTGAAAAACTACTTAAGATTTAATATTCTACACCCAAACATGGTGTCATGTTGACACATGTCATCACCACATATTTCAGTAGATGGGAATGTGATTTAAAGTGGTGTCATAATTTAATAAGGTTAAACCTTTTTATTTTAATTAAATAAAGTGACTAGAAATGCGTATGAGGCATGCTTTTATTACTTGATCCTTATTTGCAATTAACCCTATATATTTTTATATATTCTGAAAGGTATGGTTAAATGTGATTTTTGAGAGTTGGAATCAACTCAAAAGATTTTATGGTTGAATTTTGAAAAATGTTTGAATGCAGAAAAGCTTCTGCCTTGTTATTTTTACCATGGGTGATCTATAATTCTAAATGGTTTGAATCCGTCGGGCTTGGATTAAGCACTCCAGTACCTTTCTAACAAAATTGGTTTCATGCCTTTTGGTTTAGTGAATCGAGCTGGGTTGATTTTTGAATCTAGGTATAGAACTGAGTTTGAAATTAAAAGAATAAACTTAAGTTTGAATTGTTGGGTCGCGCGGGAGGTTTAACTGGCCCGGCCCACTACGCACAGTGCGCGCGGGCTGGTTAAGTGATCGACCCTACTCGTTAGTGAGACAGCGAGTGGCGAAGGGGTACGGGCGATCTAGGACGCATGATCTAACTCTAATCGAATGGCTAAGGTTCATCGTCCACGTCGGGCATCGCCAGCGAGACAGAACCCTAGCGCGGCTAGTAGGGGTCGTGGGAAGCTCACCGTGGCTCCGACGATGGTCGGAGACAGGGGCGAACGACAAAGTCGACGACGGCAATTCTCCTGGTACCGGCAGATCCTCCTGGGGCGGCTCCAATCGACGGCGCCTCTCCTCCTCTGCAGCGGCGAACTCCAGTGAAATTCTGGCCACGTGGTGCTCGCCTTGCTCCGGGGGTGAGTGTGTGTGATAAGTGAGATGTGGGGAGTGAGATGGTGTGAATAGTTTGAGCTGGGAAGGCCTCTATTTATAGTGCCTGAAGGGGACCGAATGGCGCGGGTGGAGCTCGTCGTGGTCGTCGGCACAATGGGCTAATGGCATGGGCGATGATAGGGGACGGTGCATTTCCTCCTGGCGAAGCTCAACGACTGGATGGCGCGGCGTGGGGCGGTGAGGAATGGTCGGAACGTCGTGGCGCTCTGAGCGGGTCGGGCGGCAAGTTTAATGGCGCACAGCGTGCGTGGTCTGCGCGGCGGAGAACAGGGTTGTCTCGCGGGGTGCCAGGGTGCTGGCGATTACTTATGCAGGCGGCGAGGGCGGCGCGTGGTCTGTAGGCTGGTGTCGCGCGCAGCACTCTGGCGCGCTCTCGACTCGCACACAGAGATACTAGGCGCGTGATTGGCGTGTGGTCAGGGGCTGGCTGCGCTCGGGGCTTGTCTAATGGGTGGCGGTGGACGGTGTAGAGTGTCCCAAACAGGGTCGGCGAGGCTAGTGCTTCCTCTAGCTCTCTGGCGGCATGGGAGTGGCAATGGTGCTCTCTGCATGGTCACCATTGATGGCTATGCTTGCTCACAGTGGTGCTAAAGCTAGTTAGATTAGTTTGATCATCTACTGAGAGTGTAGAGTGAGATAGGAAGGGGACAAGGTTGGCCAAAATCACTGCTACCAATAGTGCTTGATGTTTTGTTGTTTGCTGATCACAAGGTGTTTGATGAAATGGCCGAAAGAAATTAAAATTTGAATTTTGGATTCAAACTTGGTTGGTTTGCTAGGTACATACTAGGGAGTATCTGGTTAGTTGGATTGGTCAAGGGGCACTGGTTTAGTTGGGTTTTGAAAAGGTGTGATCTTCACATATGATAAAGATTCAAATTTAAATTGTCATTTGAATGGGGTTGCTAAATGTTTCTGTAAGTTTGAAAGGTGGGCTTTGATTCACTTTTACTTGGTCTTGCAAGGGGTGAAAAGAAATGGAAAAGTTTCTATTTGAAATCTTGGACTAGAACACTCAAAGTGACCTAGTGAGCAAGATTGAAAAAAATGACCATTTGCTTTATTTGATTTGTTTTTTATTTTCTCTTGATTTGTTTCTGCTTGGAAATGCTTTATATGATGTTATTTTCATCTTTAAACCATTCCTTGCTATTTAGGTTAATCACAAAAGTCCATTTATGCATTCATTCAATCATCACATACACACATGCATTCATTTGGTTTTTATTTAATCAAAGTTTTTGTTAACCCTAATTTTAGTGATTTGAATTGATAATCAATGTTGAACATTTTTGGGATGTTACAGCTGGGCACGCTCGGGTTGTGTGGTCCAGAGGCTGTTTGCGCTTTGGCATCGGACAGGGGGTGGCGATGGACGGTGGTGAGTGTCCCAGACATGGTTGGAGAGGCTAGAGCTTCTCCTAGCTTGATGTCGACCGAGGGGTGGCAAGTTGAGCTCGACATGGTCACCATTGATGGCTATGGCAAGCTCACAGTGGTGCTAGAGCTTGTTAATTGAGCTAGATGATATACTAATAGCTTGTTGTGAACCAGAGAGGGAACAAGTTAGGCCAAAATCACTTCTCACTATAGTGTTTGATGTTTGTTTGTTTTGTGTTTGCAAGTGTTTGATGAAATGGCCAAAAGAGATTCAAATTTGAATTTTTGATCCAAACTTTGTGGGTGTATTAGTTACATACTAGGGAGTGTCTGGTTGATTGGATTTGACAAGGTGCACTGGTTTGGGTGATCTTCCCATATGTTAAAGATTCAATTTTGAATTGTTATTTGAATCAAGTTGCCAAATGTTTCTGTAAGTTTAAAAGGTGGGCTTGGTTTCACTTTTACTTAGTCTAGCAAGGGGTTAAAATAAATAGAATTGTTTCTGTTTGAAATCTTGGACTAGAAACACTCAAAGTGGCCTAGTGAGCAAGATTGGCAAAAATGACCATTTGCTTGTTTTGTTTGATTTTGATGTTCTCTTGATTTGTTTCTGCTTGGAAATGATTTAGATGATGTTGTTTTCATATTTAAACCATTCCTTGATATTTAGATCAATCACACAAGTCCATTCATGCATTCATACAATCATCACATTCACATATGCATTAATATTGATTTAATTAACAAAAATTTTTATTAACCCTAATTTTGGTGATTGAAAATTGATAATCCTTGATCAATATTTTTGGAATTTACACCCATTCAGTTTCTTCTCCCCAACCCATAGTCCCTAGCTGTCCCGCGTGGCACCCTCTCACTGGCGTGTACGCGTGCGACCCCGCGGCCTCGCTGTCCCCACATGTCTATGGCAGTGGGTAGACTTACCCCAGGTAACAAAAGCCTTTTATAATTATCCAAATACAAATAAAACCAGAGATGAATATATATCAATATAATTCATATATTTCTAATAGTTTTAAATTTGAATAAACTTTCAAAATGAAATATGAATGCTTTTCAAATATGAATTCAACCATGTGTTCAAATTTGATCTAAGTTGACTCTAACTAGTCAAACCTTTGACAATTGACCATATTTGAATCATTGCATTTAAATATTGTTTTAAATTTATAATTCCAAATAATTTAAATAATATATGTTTTGAATCATAAAAATCTGAGGAATATGATTATTCTATTTATAATATCATTTGAGAAATTTAAAATTTCAAAATAATTTAATTGTTAATAAATTCTATTTTTAATACTTCCGAATTCGGCAGATGATATATCTAAATTGATCAGCGCGGCGAGCCCATTCTAACTAGGCATTCCATGATATGAATGGAAGCATGCATCATATAAATATTAATAGGGCATCAAGGTTTCTGGAAGGAAAGAATGACTAAAACTTACTAAAATGCTTTATTCTTGTACCCCACATCTCACCCATTCCATGATATGCTATATCATGGCTTGTTGCATATGATTTATATGATTGTGCAATGTATTTATTTTGTCCACTTGTGTGTTTGGTTTTTATCCGGATAGACGCTGAGAATGGAGAATATCAGGAGCCTCAGGAGTATTACTCAGATCCTTCTTATTTTGTAACTGAACTTCCAGGCAAGAATTTCCCCATGCTTGCAGTACATATATCACCTATTGCATCTATCTTATTCTTGCATCATGAGTCATGATCGAAATTATATTTAATCCTAAGTATTGCATAGCGTTTACTTTCAAACCCCACTGAAGCTTGTTCCCTCAATACTATGATACATTACTACAGGAGTTGATTGAGCCATGTGAGTCATAGAATTGCATGTGTAGGGTTTGTGAGTGTCTTTGAATAATGAGGTACCTAAACAACTGAATTGAGTAATAATGAGATAACTAAAGAAAGAGGCACCGGTGGGAAATAGCTGAGATCTAGTTTTTATCCACCCACTTCTGTTCTATAGGACCCCAAGTACTTGATTCTTGTTCCTTGACTATCGTATTATCCGCATGTGGGACCATGAATCCCCTTAGTCCTAGCTTGAGTCATATTTCATTTATAGGGGCCACAAATAGTTTGGGGCGTAATTACTATCCTATATTTATGCCATATTTTACTGCTTTATTTACTAATATTGCTCAAGGAGCGTTTACTACTATACTATTTAGGAATGTGGAATGTTTTTGCGGTGTCAACAAGCCCAGTCACGCTTTCAGATTCCCATTCATTTAAAGCCATTAGCACAAACCCCTCGGTCTATCGTGGAGCCGACCAACTTCGTAGAGGGTAGCTTAGTGGGGTGGCCCCTGAAATCAACTATAAATCTTGTGAATTCTTTGTCGTGATGGCTCGTTGGGTTTTCATTTGGTTTTTCTGAGGTTGATCGTACATGTGTTGCTATTTGTGCAAGCCTGTAGGGTAAATATTTATGGAAAATGTGTCCGTAGTTATGGACGACTAGGAGCACAGTTTCTCGATCATAGACAAGCATAACTAAAGTACCACTTTTAAATTGACTAAAACTTGACTAGTAATAGTGCAATAATCATGGAATGATTAATAAAACTGCCAACGGATGGGATGTTCTTCTGCCTTCTCGTTTTGGAATGGGGAGATGAGCGAGTGATGTCTATTTATGTTGGTATATATATATGTTGGGTAATTCACTATTTTTTATTTAATGAGCGTCTGTCTATCATTGGTTAGGCGGATATTGTAGCGTGTCTCTATAGAACTACTAGGCTTTATTTTCGCTGCAACTGCGTCACACTTAGGTTGTTCCCTTTAGATGAATAAAGACTTATTGAGTCCCTTAGGGTCTCACACAATATAATATTGGTTCAGATGGACAGGTATATCCGCAGGAAGGATACTGTATCGAGGAGACCGACGTTGGTGACAACGATCATCTAGTGTAGAGATTCCGGGGATGGATATATGTGAGATCTGTGGGCGGGTGGTGCTTATTTCTAGGGCATCTTATGCTAATTTGCTTCTTATCCATACTCGGATCTTGTCTTTCGCCTCCGCTTGATACTCTGATGTGTGATGTATGAGGATGTATCCTAAACCATTGGAATTATCTAGTAATTTCGATCTTGCCGTAAGGCGTTGAATATTTCTATTTCTTTTAGATAGATTGGCTCTGATCTACTCTTGTATGTCGCTGACATACACACTTGTGTATATTTTGTTCGCATGCCTATCTACTACGTCGCTCGCACTAATACGGTGTTCTTGCAAAGTGGATAGGTTGGTTGGCCGGTACCGTTCCCGTCTCCGCTTAGACGGGCCTGCACGTGGGTGGCATTTGGGCATCCGCGGTAGTACCACCTTATGCATTTTGGGTTCGTCCTGGCTTGTTGCTTAGAGCATAGTGTCCGAGATATTATATCTGGTATCAGAGCCATTCCGCCCTTCAAGGTCTCAGCCAAGATGGTCATTGTCAGTCTAGAAAATATTTTTGGTAGTTATGTATATTAGGGAAAACTAAACGTGATAGTAGGACTTCTTTAATTTTTCTTGTTACCCACCCACCCTTTTCTGGTAAGGAAGTGTAACGTTTATCAATCCTCTTCTAAAAATTCAAATTAGGTTTCACGTGTTTGGGGTTTCCGTAGTACCATAGTATGTCTGTTAAATCCTTCTCTATATGTTGCATCCAACCTTGTTATCAATCTTCCTTTGGTTATCAATAGTTGGTACATTCCATACCGACATGCTTTTTGTAAACCGACGCGATCTATCTGATTCATTATAAACCGACGCGTTCTTGTTAAGGGTGTTCGTCCTTTCTGCATGCTTTCGCAGAATGTGGAGCTGCATATCTCTATCTGTTAAGTTGTTTTTCGCATCAGTTGGTATTTTATTGCCTAAAAATGCGGAAATTTTTTCTTTGATACATCTATGTTTTCACACTCATTTCAGTCATGTGCGATGCTCCATCTATCTTCCTTTGTCGGCATGTCCATGCTAACTTTCTTTTTTGCTACCGGCGCTTTAATCTGGAGTTTTACTTCATATTCAAATTCTTTTGGGCTAAATACATAACGTGTGTCGATCCGATGCTTGTGATTGTTATTTGGTTCTCGGTATAGCTATACGACGCTTATCATGAGTGAAATATGGTCAATGTTATCAATCTAATCCTCTAATGTTGGCGGTTATCTCTTGTGATTTTGAGTTATACCGTGAGCATATCTTTATCATATTCAAGTATCTTTGGCAATCCAGAGGTTTCTTAAGGCACTTTGGTGGATCATCATACGTTTATCAGGCTTCACATCTTTTCGTACTCCATATCTGCAAGGTTCCCTTTGATACGAGAGAATCTCGTCCTTTCATCGCTAATAGCTTTACTTAATGTATGAATTATCATCGGATCTTATCCAAAATCTTCCCTCTTTCAACTGGTGATCCGATAAACCAGGTGAACAAGTTAGTATCTCTTGTTTTATCCGAAGGGCCAGATAATATATTCTTTGCTCCTTATGTTGACCTTTCGTGGTGTTATAACTTTGCAATATTTTCGCCTGTTCTATATCAATGGAATAACATGAAGAACATATTCTTATCTTTCTGTCAAGCTTTGTGAACACCCCCCGTGTGCAAAGTTCTAAAGTGTAAACCTCAAATTTATAGTCACATGTCTCGATCACATCCCTCTACCAAAGACATTGCCACAATTCTGGAATTATGAAAACAATTGTTAATCTTCACCCATCATCATATTTCAACAACTCTAGATCTTTTCCTTGTTTTGGCAAGTATTATCGTCGTTCTGCTGAAGATTTCCTCAATACAGCTAAATCTCGCTCAAATCTTCTCAAGACGGACAAGAAATCTTTTGGTCTTCCACTCGTCAAGAAACCTTTTGAAACCCTCTCACTCTATTGTCTATCCTCAATCCACCGGATGCCACGAATACCATCCAGATCTTTCACAATTCTTCTATTCATGTTTTGGGTGCTACCCGTAATCTGTTTGTTGAATCTTTCATATTTCTCCGTGATTTTCATTTATATCTTTTCCGATGGCTTGCGACTTCCGATATGACGATAACTTCATCATCTATCTTGGATCTGACGAATCATTTGCATCAATCCTTGTTTCCTTATGGAGCTTCATGAGTTTTCTCCTTGTCAGGATCTTCAGTCTAAATTTCTAAGATTTGGGTTGCATAGTTTTTCTTATTCATGTACGGAGTAATTCTTAGGGTGCGGTATGGAATAGCTACCATACCACTATTGTTATCATTCGCTCTTGTACATTGAATTGGTAGATTAATGTGATTCACTCATTCCATAGAAGTTATAAGTGGCCTTTATCCCTCGATACTTTTACTTCCTGCCTTGTTTTTTTGAAGTGTTCTCTCAAGAATGTAATCAGGAATCTCTTGTTGGTGGTCTCATTTATCTCAAGATGGGGAAAATCTTAAACGATCTGGTGGAAACAAATAAAATCTACCCCATACTCCTCATGCTATAGGACCCCGACATCGACAAAAAAGATGGATGCATGATATGTCCGAATTCAATTTGTTAATTCTTTCCTCTTGCTAAAGCCAATTGTGTTCAATGCCATCAATTATAAAATCTATTGCAATAACCTCATGGTTAAGGAAAGAAATAAGCATCTCTACAATAACTGCAGAGCTTCAACTTCTTTTTCAGGGTTCTACCATAAACTTGTATCACTGTTTTTCATGGTGATAATCCGTGCACCTCCTTTGTTTGATCCTTTGGTCCTTACCAACGCAAAAAGAATCTAATCCAAAAAATCAAAAACCCAAATCTTTTTGTTGATATCAAGGAACTCTATTGCTTGAAGGAAATATTATTTTCCGGACTTCATTTATTAAATCTAAGGGAATAAACAATGCTATTTTCACAGTGGTTGATAACTTCTCCAAAGTCATTTCTTTCTTCCGGTGAAACATAGAATCATCTTCATGAGCAGTCCCGAGCTCTAATCCTATCGATGTGTATCATCCTTCAGCTTTAAGTAAGAATCTTCCTTCTTTTGAATCTCTTCATGTTTTTGTTTTAAGGTGTAGTGGTCGCACCATTATGTTGTTCATCACCTTGGGAACATGAGGATCTCCTTCGTTATGAACACCCGCATCTCCTTGGTCTTTTTATTTTCCTAGCAATCTCACGGGGAGATTCTTGTTTAGTGGAGGATATTTGTAGCATCCCAATTGTCAAACAATGGCAATGCTACTTGCCTAGTCTATGTTTTTCGACTTCCTACCTATCATTTATTGCATCATCATTATATCATGCTCATGTCACCATGCCACCTTGCATTTTAGCATCATATATAACCCATCTATTTGGTTCTTATCTTGTATGCATTATATATTGTATTACTTGTATTTGCTTCTTGATGAATTGTAGTTGGCTCTTCATATATTTCTTCCTACCCAAGTTGAGTTGGGGGCAAATCATTTCTAGATTCCACCACCTTTATTTTTCACCACCTTATAATTCCATCATCCAAACTATATATGGGCCCTTGCATTTTATTTGGCATTTTTCTTGCTCATATGTAATAAGATTGATCCACTTATATACCTACATTATCTCATATATGTTTATTATTGTTTTCACAATATGAATTATGTGAATCCACATGGCCACCTTTGTATGCTATGTGTGTAGGAATGCTTCTATGTCTTCTATATGGTTGTTTCTAATAAGTGGGCATGTCTAAATTTATATGTGGCCGATTGATCATCTAGTGGGACACACACACTAGCATGTATCGTTTTATATTCACCTATGCCTATTTCATTCATCCCATGTTTTAACCAAGCTTGTATTTTTGTAGGGGGCTTAATTCTAATTTGAATGCATGTATGGAATAAATGCCCATGTTAACAAATGGTTGCTTTCACAACTACAAGTGGTGGCATTTAACATCCATGCATTTCCCATGCAAGTTTGTCTTCAACTTCTCTTTGTTTGGATTTTCATTAGGTCTTGGAGTAGTGCTTGTTGTTTTGAATTCAAGTGAATGATCAAGTCAAGCAAGCTACCTCAGATCACCACCTTAAACAACCTGTTTATTCTTGGATTTTAGTTGATCTTGTGGTTTGGAAATTTTCACCAAGAGATTGTTTTAAGTAAATCAAACCAAAAGAAATGGAAGAAATAAAAAGAGACTAACTATTTTGGCTAAACCCTAATCTATCCTAAACCAACATATCTACCCCTCCTTGTGTGGCATCTCTCTCTTCCTTGCTTGCAAGGCTAGATGTTCACCACCACCACTCTAACCCTGGACCCTTCCTTTCCTCTCTCCCTTCATACATTGAAAAAGGGTTGACAACCCATGTGCCTTCCTCCCCTCTCAACCACCACCACATCCCATGCTTTTTACACTTCTAAGAGCATCTCTAGTGGCTGGTGTATCCGGTAGTCTAAGCCAAATATAGACCACAGCGAGTCAAAATACGTCTCCAGTGGCTAGTGTATACGGTGGTCTAAATTTTAGACGTCCTCCAAGATCGCTACCGGTACTCCACATTTGGACCACCGAGCGACGACGTCCAAACGAAACTGCTGCCACTCGACCTTGCTCCCGCGCCAATCCGGAGCAGCTAGAGGCGAGGCGGACGGTCGTGCCTCTGCCCTGAGCTCGCCGTAGCTGTGAGGTATGTCCTTTTTTGATTCGTAGATAGACTGACCTGAGAAATAATGCTAGATCTAGATCGCGGTGGTTTTTGTAGGGGAGATGGGAGGCGGTGGCCGCCGAGCTTGTTGGTTCGGTGGGGCGCCACCCGTGTGTGGCTGCCGAGCCTCTAGCTGCCGCGCGCTCACTTGTGGCCCAGGGGCACGGTTCTTGGTGCTGCTCTCTTGATTCAGTATACAGTGCTACAAACTGTTTGTGTTGAATTGCTGACTGACTTTTGCCGACGTATGTATGTACTGCTACATGTATATGCTGAATTTTTGCTGCTGAACTGCTACTTGTCTATACTGAATTGACTAGATGTATATATACTGATCTATTTGTGTGCAAGTGTATAAATAGAAATGGGAGCGGCATGACTATGAAAGATATAGACTGGAATATATAGAACTAGAATATAGTTGTTGAGAATATATCTGTTGGAAATATATCTGTTAGAGATATAGACTACCGAATTTAGACTAGCCACTGAAAAACTAGGTTTTTCTAAAAGAGAATTTTTTTACACCATTGTCTATAGAAAGATATAAACTACTAAATTTAGACAAGTCACTAGAGTATGAGATACTCTAACTGTGGCAAAATCAAGAAAAAAGAGGGGACCCCAAACCATCTCCCTTGCGATCGGTGGACACCAACACCCCACGACAGCTCACCATGTGCGCCAGACGCTCACGCACCACGCGTGCACCTATCCTCTCTCTCGCGATCTCTCTATCTCTCTCTCTTTCTGCTTTAACAGCAGTAGAGCGCAACCCTGGGCAGCCTCAACTACTCCCTCTTTGTCCCAGATCTCTCTTTGTCCCGATCCATCCCAACCATCTTCCTTCCTCGGTATACCTCTAAACCCTAGCAGCCTGCGCACCTTGGCCACTACCTTGGGCTCCTCGCTGGCCACATGTTACCCGGTGTCCTGACCTCGCCCACACCTCTGGACTTGTAGCCGCACAGGAGAAACCGGGAGCAGCCATCGCTCGGGGATGCCATCACCATGAACCCGCAGGACAACGCCTTCGCCTCCTCTTGTCGTTGTCTTCTCCCGCCTCGACAAGCTCCACTCAACTCGGGGCACGTCTTTCAGCCCTCCTCCTCTTCTAAACCCAGTACCTCTTCTTCTCGTTTTGTTCTTGCATCACGCCATTTTTGCCTCTACCACATCAACCTGGCCGACGACAAACTCTGCCGCGCGCACGCAGACGACGATAGTAGCAGTTTTTCCTACCATAGTACCTTTGTTCGACATAGAATTATGGCTTACACGATCCACCTCCGGTACTTTCCATCACGCGCTTGAGAAGAGGGAGACTCCCTCTATCTATGGGATCAAACCACGCTTTCATCCGTTGTTTATAGCTCGAGGAATGTTCCACGAAAATCGGGCAGTTTTCACTGAACGGAGTAGCCGTAGTTCAGACAGTTCTGTCAGTTTTGCCTTGGTTTTCCTCTATGTTGTCATCAAGATCCCGACCACCACAGCCCAGATCCGTCGATGGCCCCTTGACAATAGTTGTTTCCCTTGATCGCCTCTACACCTTTGCTCTTTATGGCGTCGCAAAATTTGTTATATGTTGATCCAAATTCTATAAAGTATAGACCAACTTCTGACAAGCGGAGCGAGGCGGATCGTCGAAGACCTAGGTTTTCACCGATATATAAACCCCTTGTAAGCCGCCGATTGGAATGAGTTACATCTGTAAAATTCCCGGCGTTTGTAAACACTCCTCGATATAGTAAAGTTTCGCTGGCTGGCGCCCGTGGTTTTTCTCTCTTTGTTGGAGAGGTTTTTCCACGTTAAATCTGTGTCCCTTTGCTGTGTTTTTTATTTTCATTCTTCGTTATCTTCTTGTCGCAATTGTAACAAAATTCTCCACCGTTCGTTTGTCATCTTCAATCCAAAACGCGGCCACCTAGCTATATTTGCAATCGAGATCCGGCCAGCTAGCTATATTTGCAATCGAGATCCGTTCATCAGATTCAGACCTCGCTGACCTTTTTTAAAAGACCGCTGCAGTTTCTTCTCCCCCATCCCACAGTCCTTGGATGTCCCACGTGGCACCCTCTCGCTGGCGCGTACGCGTGTGACCTCGCAGCTCTGCTGTCCCCACATGTGTGCGGCAGTAGGGTAGACTTACTTCAGGTAACAAAAACCTTTTATAATTTTCCAAATTCGAATAAAACCAAAGATGAATATATATCAATATAATTCATATCTTCTAAATAGTTTTGAATTTGAAGAAACTATCAAAATAAAATATGAATGTTTTTCAAATATGAATTCAACCATATGTTAAAATTTGATACCGTACTAGTCAAACCTTTGACAATTGACCATATTTGAATCATTGCATTTAAATATTGTTTTAAATTTATAATTCCAAGTAATGTAAATAATATATGTTTTTAAATCATAAAAATGAGGGGAATATGATTATGCTATTTATAATATCATTTGAGGAATTTAAAATTTCGAAATAATTTAATTGTTAATAAATGCTATTTCTTAATAAATGCATTACTTTATTTTCGTAATTCCGAATTTAGCAAATGATATATTTAAATCGATGTGGACGACAAGCCCATTCTAAATAGGCATTCCATGACATTAATGGAAGAATGCATCATCTAAATATTAATGGGGAAGTAAGGTTTATGGAAGTAAAACATGACTAAAAAATTAATAAAATGCTTATTCTTGTACCCCACATATCACCCATGCCATGCTATGGTATGCCATGTAAATTGTGCATCATTCTATCATGGCATATTTGTTTGCTTGTTGCATATGATTTATATGATTGTGCAATGTATTTATTTCGGCTCCTTATGTGTTTGGTTTTTAATTGGATGGACACTAAGCAAGGAGAATATCAGGAGCCTCAGGACTATTACCCAGATCCATCTTATTATGCAATTGAACTTCCAGGCAAGCATTTCCCCATGCTTGCACTACATATAGCATCTATTGCATCTATCTTATTCTTGCGTCATGAGTTGCGATCCAAATTAAAATGAATCTCATGTATTGCATAGCCTTTACTTTCAAACCCCACTGGATCTTGTTCCCTCAATCCTATGAGAAATTACTACAGCAGTTGATTGACCCATGTGAGTCGTAGAATTGCATGTGTAGGGTTTGTGAGTGTCTTTGAATAATGAGTTACCTAAATAACTGAATTGAGTAGTAATGGAATAACTAAAAAAAGAGGCACTGGTGGGCAATAGTTGAGATCTGGTTTTTATCCGCCCTATTGTGTCCCATAGGACCCTGAGTACTTGATTCTTGTTCCTTGATTATTGCACTATCCGCATGTGGGACCATGAATCTCCTTACTCCTAGCTTGAGTCATATTTATTTTCTTGGTGGCATAAAAATTTTGGGGCGTTATTACTATCCTGTATTTATGCCATGTTTTACTGCTTTATTTACTACTGTATTGTTTAGGAATGTGGAATGTTTTTGCGGTATCGACAAGCCTAGTTTACAGCCATTGGCACAAACCCCTTAGTCCGTCGCACAGCCATCCAACTTTGTAGCGGGTGACTTAGCGGGGTGGCCCCCTGAAATTAACTATGAATCTGGTGAATGCTTTGTCATGATGCCTCGTTGGGTTTTAATTTATTTTTTCTAGGTTGATCATGCATGTGTTGCTATTTGTGCACCCCTGCAGGGTAAATATTTCTAAAAGCCGTGTCCATGGTTATGGACGACTTGGAGTATAGTTTCTCGATCATAGACAAGCATAAATAAAATACAGCTTTTAAATTGACTAAAACTTGACTAGCAATAGTGCAATAATAATGGAATGATTGATAAAATTGCCAACAGATGGGATGTTCTTCTGCCTTCTCGTTTGGGAATGGGGAGGTGGGAGAGCGATGTTTATTTATGCTGATATATATGTTGGGTAATTACCTGTTGTTTATTGACCGAGCGTCCATCTATCATTGGTTACGCGGATATTGTAGCGTGTCTCTATAGAACCGCTAGGCTTTATTTTCGCTGCAATTGCATCACCCTCAGGTTGTTCCTTTTAGATGCATAAAGACTTTCTGAGTCCCTTAAGGTCTCACACAATAAATATTGGTTCAGATGGACAGGTATATCCGCAGGAAGGCTCGTGGGTCGAGAAGACCGATGTTGGTGATAACGACCGTCTGGTGTAGAAATTCCGGGGATGGAGATCTGTGAGATCTGTGGGCGGGATATACTTATTTTCAAGGAATCTTATGCCAATTTGCTTCTTATCCGTACTCGTATCTTGTCTTCCGCTTCCGCTCGATACCCTGATATGTGATGTATGAGGATGTATCCTAAACTATTAGAATTATCTACTAATTTGGATCTTTCCATAAGGCGTTGAATATTTTTATTTCTTTTAGATGGATTGGCTCTGATGTACTCTTGTATGTCGCTGACATACACACTTGTGTATGTTTTCTTTGCATGATTGTCGACTACGCCGCTCGCACTTGATACGATTTTCTTGCAAAGTGGATAGGGTGGTTCGCCAGTACCGTGCCCTGCACCTCTTAGACGGGCCTGCATGTGGGTGGCCTTTGGTCCTCCGCTGTAGTACCACCTTATGCACTTTGGGTTCGTCCTGGCTTGTTTCTTAGAGCATAATGTCCGAGGTATTACATCCTCTTACATATAGGGAACGCGAGACGCTACCGGGGTCATTTCGCTACCGCGCTGCTGCTCAAGACCAGCCCTCTTGCCTCCATGTTGTCCGCCTTCGCCTTTGCCCGGGAACGTTATGGCTACCATGTCGGAAGGTGGCTTTTCTTCTATAAGATTCTTCCGCGTGTTGTTGGTGTTCCTCTTGGCTTGGGTTCGTATAGCTATTGCCGGCAGAGAGGAGCATCATCGTCAGCGGCCATGAACTCACTGGCCAAGGAGATAATTTGATTGAGATCCATCTTGTGATTGTCCTACAGGCGCTTCAATGTATGTCAGAGCAAAGTTCCATTTTCCATGTCGTCGATGAAGGCGGTGAAAGAACATTTCTTAATCCCTAGTGTTTTGTGTGTTAGATAACAATACCAAGGATCATTTAAAGTGTGTTGAAGTGTTGCAGCTCTATTTGAGAATAAAGGGAAAAGAACTCTGCCTTTGGGGGCGGATAATCCGGCCCCACCAGGGGCGGATAATCCGCCCCTCCCTTTGCCCAAGCAGGCGCAAGCCCCAGAGAGGGGGCGGAGTTTTGGCCGGACTTTCCGGTCTGGCCGGATAATCCGCCCCTCAGGGGGGCCGGATAATCCGCCCCCCAAGAACTTCACCAAGCTTCACCAAGGCGCAAGCCCCAGAGAGGGGGAGGACTTTCCCCCGGAGAATCCGCCCTTGGGGCGGAGTTTTCCCAGGGGCGGATAATCCGCCCCCAAAGTTGTGCAACGAACATATCTGGGGAGGGGGTATTTAAGCCAGCCATCCCCCTTCCTGCCAGAACTCTTGATTCATCTCGAAAAAGAACAGATCAGATCTGAAAGCTTCATCCAAGAGTGCTCCACCTAGATCCACCCAAAGGCCCCATCCCTTGGGGAATCGAAGGAGGAGAACTCGATCTTCATCATCAGCAATCAAGCGCTTCATCTCCTCTCCATTCATTTGGAGAACCTCCGATCTAGTATTTCTTGCAAATATCTAGATCCTCGTTTCTGTTTATATTGATAAACCTTGTTCTTGTGGCAGCTTGTTGTCATCTCGGGAGCCCCCAATTCGGTTGTTGGTGTGTGCCCCGATAGTGTTGTAAAAGGCACCGGTTCCCGCCTCGAAGGGATCCAATAGTGGAGAAGGTGGATCAGGCCTCTCGTGGCGAGATCCATCGGAGAATAGGGTGAGGCCTATTGTGGCGTGGTGGTCTTAGAACCGCCCACCCCTCCAACGCAGATGTACTTCCCTTAACAAGGAAGGAACTGCGGTAAAACAAATCCCTATGTCTCCGCGTGCTCCACTACGGTTTCCTCGCTCCTCTTTTACGTGCTTAATAGTTAGGGTTACATATAGGGAAATTCTCGTAGTTGCATATCTAGAGAATTTACTTTGTGTCAAGCCTAAAATTGAAAAAGTATTAAAATTTGGTTAGCACCTATTCACCCCCCCCCCCCCTCTAGGTGCCCATACGATCCATTTCAATTGGTATCAGAGCCTTGGCTCTTATTTCGGACTTAACCGCCTAAGAGAAGTATGGGTTCCAAGGGAGATGGGAGTGATGCTCTGGAGGTAGTCACCATGAACGATCTCAAGACGTTGGAAACAACCTTGGTGAGTTCAATGGAGGCTAAGATGGAAGAGATGCGTCAATTGATAATGCGTCTCTCCACATCCGCAGCATCACCTCCATCTAACTCTGAGGATACCACTCCGCAATCCAAGGAAACGGGTAAAACTGTTTCCAAAGATAACGAAGTGGTAGGTGATGATACTAGCAAGAGCTCCTCCTCGAAAAAGGATAGCGGTAAGGATGGATACAATGAGGTTTCTCATGTGTATTCCCCTGATCCGCCTATCCCTCACCCACATATACATAATAGGGGTGATCCACCCAAACTTTCAGCATCTACTTTTTCTCAATGGCAATTTTTGATGAAATCTCATGTGTGCAGTTCCTCCATAGAGTTGTGGAAGATCATCGAAAATGGTCTTCATGTTGGAAACCCCAACAATCTCACAAGAAGAGAAGTGGTCGATAGCCAACTCAACGCTACATCTCTACACATGATACAGCTTGGTGTGGGTGACAAAGACATGCCACACATTCAGCATCTTAGCACAGCTAAAGAAGCTTGGGATGCCCTCACCGAGCTCTTCATCGGAAATGAAAGTATGAGAAGGAATAGATATGATGCCTTGAGCAATGAAGCTGAAGGATTTTATATGCTGGATGGAGAAGACCACGAGGACATGTATAGGAGGCTCAAGGCAATAGCCACAACCTTCAGAAACCATGGTGCAGCTCATGTTGATGATGCTTGGATCAAGCGCAAGTATGTCAGTGCTCTTATGCCATTTGAGCCCACAGATTTGAAAAGTCTCCAAGGTAGGCATAACTATCACCTCATGTCATCCAATGAGGTAATGCAAGAAATGGCCGCCTTCAAAGTGGCTGCCAAGAATGTTGAAGATGCTCGTGCTCGAGCTATGGGGATGCAAAAGGGGGTCAACATGGCCTTGAAGACTAGTGTGATTGATCATGATGAATATGCAGTAGAAGGTCTGGACTGTCCCGAAGATATAAAAAGGATCCACGGAAAATACTTGGCTCTTTATGCAAGAAACTTTTGGAAAGATCCAGCCAAGGCTAAAGCTGAACTAGTTCGCAAGAGTGGAGCCTATGGAAGAAAAGAAAATGGTCCCAAGCTGAGAACATGCTTTAATTGTGGTGACCGGATGCACTTCGTAGCTGAGTGTCCATATCAAAGTAGAGAGGATAATGGAGGAAGACTCATTTTCAAGGACAAATCAAAAGCTCCACGTAAGAAACAGTTTGTAAAGAAGAATGCTCCTTTCAAGAAGCAACCAAAGATTGTTCTAGTGGCTCAAGAAGAATATTCATCGGGGAGTGAAGATGAGGACGAGGACGATAGCTCTCAAGAGGTGGCTGCTATAGCCACTACATCTACATCAACATCTCTCTTCGACTCTCCGAACGAAAACATCATCAACAAGAATGCTACTTGCCTCATGGCAAGAAGCTCCGAGGTAACTTCTTCTAACTCTACTTTTCCCAAGGCTATGATAGACATGGATGATCCTGCTAGTCTTAAGGTTAAAGAAGAGATTATTGCTTTGTATTATTTCTATACTAACTTGCAAGGTGAGCACAAAGTTCGTTTTGAGGCTCTTATGGATCAGCTGGCCCAAAACGAAGCACTCCTCGAAGAAAAGGGCAGAATTGAAAGGGAGGATGCAATGGAAATTGCATCCCTAAAAAATGCTCTTGAAGAAGAATAAGAAGCTCGGGTCTCTCTTGAAGAGAGGCTTGAGTCTATGGAAGAGTCACATGAATAAATCGTGACTAAACTTGTTAAGGAACGTGACAATGCTGTCACCAAGGCAAAGAAGTTAAAGAAGGAAAGGATTGACTTCGGGGATGCTCATGCTCAAGCCAGCCATCCCCCTCCTGCCAGAACTCTTGATTCATCTCGAAAAAGAACAGATCAGATCTGAAAGCTTCATCCAAGAGTGCTCCACCTAGATCCACCCAAAGGCCCCATCCCTTGGGGAATCGAAGGAGGAGAACTCGATCTTCATCATCAGCAATCAAGCGCTTCATCTCCTCTCCATTCATTTGGAGAACCTCCGATCTAGTATTTCTTGCAAATATCTAGATCCTCGTTTTTGTTTATTTTGATAAACCTTGTTCTTGTGACAGCTTGTTGTCATCTCGGGAGCCCCCAATTCGGTTGTGGGTGTGTGCCCCGATAGTGTTGTAAAAGGCACTGGTTCCCGCCTCGAAGGGATCCAATAGTGGAGAAGGTGGATCAGGCCTCTCGTGGCGAGATCCATCGGAGAATAGGGTGAGGCCTATTGTGGCGTGGTGGTCTTAGAACCGCCCACCCCTCCAACGCAGATGTACTTCCCTTAACAAGGAAGGAACTGCGGTAAAACAAATCCCTGTGTCTCCGCGTGCTCCACTACGGTTTCCTCGCTCCTCTTTTACGTGCTTAGTAGTTAGGGTTACATATAGGGAAATTCTCGTAGTTGCATATCTAGAGAATTTACTTTGTGTCAAGCCTAAAATTGAAAAAGTATTAAAAATTGGTTAGCACCTATTCACCCCCCCTCTAGGTGCCCATACGATCCATTTCAGGCGGCCATAGCGGTCTGATCGTGCAATCCCGCGCAGGTATTTTTCATCGATAGTGCAGAGGGTCATTTATACATAGCCTTGAAATTCTTAGTGAACGCCTCATGCATGTCCAACTAATTGCATATGGACTTCTCTAGCTAGTCCTTAATCCATTGGTGGAAAGTTCCTGTCAACATCAGTGGGAGGTACTTGATGGCGTGGTTGGGGTTCCCCCCTACGATCTCCACCGCTTCACTATAATCATGCAACCACGTAGCTATCCTGATAATACCGTCATAGGGCCTGATCGTCTTGTCAATCCAGAAACCCTTGGGGTAAGTTATGGCCCGTATCATTCGGAAAAAGCAACGTGGTCCGAAGTATTGTGCTTCACGGGCCTCATAGATCTTGTCCAAACGGTTAGCCGGATTAGATACATGCAATGGTGATATCCATTTAGCATATCCCCAACAGCTAGTGGTTAAAAGTAAGTACCTTATATATTTCAGTACTCGTTTTGTACTTTCCGAGGCATCTAATATTTGTGTTTTGTGCATCTCAGAGTTAAGTCAATTTTGAAGAGCAAGTCAAAGCTGGAGAGTAAACCGGTCAAGTTGTTGCGCTAGGAGAAACTTGCAATGTCACCAATTGTACCCCTTTCACTCCAACCACTACCCAAAATTCAGCACCGGACGTTCTTTCTTCTCCGCGTGATGGCACTACCATCCCTGACAATCCCACTGCCATGCAAGCATTGGTTACCACTGGTAGACCAACTACTAACAAGGGTGAACCCACTAAGGGTACTGGTCCCATGGATGTGTCATCAGGGAAGGTGGATAAGTTTGCCAGCTCTGCTGCTCTTGGCCTGAAGAGGAAGAAGAAAGATGATATTCTCAAAATGGCTCAAACCAATATTAAGAAGCAAGTCCTAACTATGGAAGCGGTGGGCGAAGTGATGGAGGATGTGAAGGTGGAAGGCCTCCTGGAACAAATCCGAGTCAGAGATCAAAATATCGAAGCCGGAGAAATTCCAGTGAAAAACCTATCTCCCTCGCTAAGAAGGTTTTCCACAACAGGAAGATCGGATTTGAAAATCTGCACTTGGAGCATGTTGTAAATTTTTCGAATCTTGTTTGCAATATTTATTATCATATCCTCTAGCCCCCAAGAATAAAGTCAGACAAATATCGTAGCATAAGATCCGAGTTGATGCTTATAGGCTGCAAAAGAACGATGTAGGATCGTGCTAGAATTTAACTTAGTTAAAGTTGCAGCCCAAGTCTTAGTAGCCGTATGAAAGTATACCGTCTTTAAGTTACAAAAAGTTGTATCTTACAACCAGGGACTATTAAAGAACATATGCAACAATAACAAAGAAATCAAGTCTTTGCGTCTAGAGAATTCCAAGTTGTAGATCAAAACAGATGAGGCAGAAGGTAAACTTTTTTGACACTCAATCACAACTATTGATTCTTATTAGTCGAACATTTCTTCCAGATGATATTTTGTTGATTGTGTCCTTTGCAGAATTGTTGAGCCAGTCATGCAATATGGTGGAGGAGGCCAAAAACTTCAAGGTCCTCTAGATGGAAAATGATGAACTTTGCGAAGAGCTGAACAAGATAAAGGATGAGCACGAGAAATCTGTGACCAACCTACTGGAGTTAACCAGCATGGAGACCGAGAGGCTCCAGAAATTGGTGGCCCTCCAAGATAATAATTATGATGATTTGAAGAGGGAGTTTGATAGTAAGCGGGATCTTGCCCGAGCCACCGAAGCAGAGTTAATCTCATTTCGAGAAGAGCTTTCCCAGTGGAACCAATGTGTGCTTGGTAATTTTCCAGAAATTGTTTTCCCTTTCTATTTCTGACTTTTATTTAGTCCGATTTTTTGATTTTGTTCTTTTCCAGATCCTCTAAAATTGTCAGAATCTTCTTCCTCTAACCCTTGTTTCGAGCGCATCAAGGTAGTCGGACATATTGTTTACGACTTCCGTCAGATTCTTGAAGAAGCTAGCGAGTCGGTAGAACTTTCCGATTTGGACAAACAGCCAGTACTTGAAATGAGGTACAGAGCGAAGGAGATTCTGAAGCTTATCGAAGATTGGAAGATGTCATACGCCCGGACTACAGCACAAACTTCCCACACTATGGTGATGAGTCACCATAGCGAGATGCAAATATGGAACATCACTAAGGGCATCGCAACTAAATACAATGAGGGTAAGTTGTAAGACATCAAGGCTATCTAGGAGTCTTATGAAAGCTAAGCTTGTCGCATGTCAGAGACGACGAACTATGCGACACCATTCTTCCAATCATCTGTTGTGCCCCTTTGCCAAAAGATCCGGAAGACAGCCTCATTGAAGACAAAGAAACCTCCGACTCTCCTGAACAAGTTGGCGACAATGTCGACTCCAGCGCTCCAAGGTATCCACCACTAACAGAATATGTAGCATAAACATTTATGCATTATCCTGAAACATTTATATGGTCTATAATGATGGTACTATATTTTTTGGTTCTATGTGTTGAAGAACTAATGCTTTACTACTTAGAACTTTCTATATATTTGATGTGTGCTCAAAAATTTCTTAAGCACTTTGTGTACACTTCTCGTTTTATCTGGCTCTCTGCCTTGTCCCTTTGATGAAATGGCCAACCTTTAGCATGGAAAGTTTTCCGAGCAATGGAGCTCAATTGCTAAACCAGTTTAAACTCGGAAACAAAGCTTCTAGTACCAACAATTCATTACTCAAAAAATACCCGCGTCTAAGCAATGGATAAAATACCAAAGTATAAACATAAAATGATATTTACACCCTAAGGTAACATTTTTATAGATTTAAAAAAATCATAACTAGAATGAACATGATCACAAAGTACTTTTAGGCATCTAGGGATTTTTGAAATTGACATGCTCTTTTGAAATTAGATGGTAAAAATTTTCTCGGAGAATTATGAGGAAACCAATACTTTTTTCACTTTGAACATGTACATATGATTACAAGGAAATATAACTAAGAATAGAAGGGACGTAGTTGTGCAATATTCCATGGACGGTCTAATTCATCCGGGTTTGTACTACCACCAGCTCTCTTTCTCTTCTGGGTATCAGGTCTTTCCTTGATTGATCTCATATTAGTTAAATTGTATGACCCATTATGCAGAACTCGACTAATCATAAAAGGTTCTTCCCAAATCGAGGAAGTTTGTGCATTCCTTTTTCACGAGTCGGAGAACCATATCATCCTTTCTAAAAGAATGATTTTGCACTTGACGACTATGGTACATGTGTAACTTCTACTAATAGGATGTAGATCTCTTCTCAGCAACAACGCAAACTTCTTAGATTATATCGATATCATCTTGTCGAGAAACTTATGCATATTGTTTTATATAAACTTTGACTAAGGGAGATTGATGGATTAAATCACTCGGAAGAACTGCTTCTGCACTGTAGGCCAAGAAAAAAGGAGCTTATCTGGTTGACCTATTAGGATTTGTTCGCAAGCACCATATCACAGACGGTAATTCTTCCGCCCAAGCCCCCGCAACACGATGAAGTGGTTCTTCGATACGAGGTCGGAGTCCCTGTAAAATGAGAACGTTTTCCCTTTCGACTTGTACATTGGCTTGTGGATATGCGACTGATGCAATATCAAGTCGGATCCCATGATCTTCGTAGAATTTAGCTAGTTCTTCCATGGAAAAGTTGCTCCCGTTTTTATTAACAATACTGTGCGGATATCTAAACCATATGATTACATCCTCGATGAACTTTTTGGTTGTGGCTCCATCAGGATTTGTTACGGGTTTAGCCTCAATAAATTTTTTAAATTTATCCACCATTACTAGGAGATGGGTAAATCCACACTTTGTCATCCTAAACGTCCCTACCATATCAAGCCCCCCGGACCGTAAATGGCCATGTGATAAGGATTGTTCTTAGCTAATCAGTTGGAACATGTGCTTGATGGGCATACTTCTGGCAGCCTTTGCATGACTTGACTAGTTTCTCGGCATCTTCCTTAGCTGTGAGCCAAAAGAATCCATGTAGATAAGATTTTTCCACTAAGGATTTGGCTGCAATGTGATGGCCGCATTCTCCTTCATGGATATCTCGTAAGATTTCCACTCCTTATTCCGGAGAAATACTGCGCTGGAAAACCCCAGAAACTCTCTACTTATAGATCTCACCATTGATTATCGTATATAATTTTGCTCATCGGACGATCTGTCGGACCAGAACTTTGTCTTCGGATAATCTTCCATCTATCAGGAAATCTAGAAAGGGTTGTGTCTAGCTGGGAATTATAACCAGAGCTGCTACTAAAGGGGAGTCGGTTTTCATTTGATAGTCCTCATCAACTCCTATATGGAGGGAACTTTTAAGTTCTCTAAAAAAGCACCGTCCGGAACTTATCGCATAGAGCCTATTCTGGATAGAGCATTGTAATACCTCAGACACTACGCTTTAAGAAACAAGCCAGGATGAACTCAAAGTGCACAAGGTGGTTCTACTGTGGAGGCCCAAAGGCCACCCACGTGCAGGCCCGTCTAAGCAGAGCAAGGCATAGTACCGGCCAACCACCCTATCCACTTTGCAAGAAAATTATATCAAGTGCGAGTTGTGTAGTCGATAGGCATGCGAACAGAACATACACAAGTGTGTATGTCAGCGACATACAAGAGTACATCAGATCCAAACCATCTAAAAAAATAGAAATATTCAACACCATATGGCAATATCAAAAATACTAGATAGCTAATAATTTAGGATACATCCTCATACGTCACACATCAAAGTATCAAGAGGAAGAGGTAATCAACATCCGAGTATGGATAAGAAGCAAATTGGCATAAGATGCCTTGAAAATAAGCACATCCTGCCCACAGAACTCATGGATCTCCATCCACGGAATCTCTACACCAGGCAGTCGTCGCCAGCATCAATAGTCTCTTCGAACAAGTAACCTTCCTCAGAGTCTACCTATCCATATGAACCAATATTTTATCGTGTGAGACCCTAACGCACTCAGCAAGTCTTTATGCATCTAAAGGGAACAACCTGAGGGTGATGAAATAGTAGCGAAAATACATCCTAGAAGTTCTATAGAGACACGCTACAACATCCGCCTAACTAATGATAGACGGATGCTCGTTAATTAAAAAACAGTTAATTACCTAAAAGATATATATCAACATAAATAAACATATCTCGCCCACCTCCCCATTCCCAAACGAGAAGGCGAAAGAACATCCCATCTGTTGGAAGTTTTATTAATCATTCCATGAATATAGCACTATTACTAGTTAAGTTTCAGTCAATTTAAAAGCGGTACTTTAGTTATGCTTGTCTATGATCGAGAAATTGTGCTCAAAGTCATCCATAACCGCGGACACGACTTTCAGAAAGATTTACCTTGCAGGGGTGCACAAATAGCAACACACGCACGATCAACCTCGCAAAAACGAAATGAAAACCCAACGAGTCATCACAACAAAGCAATCACAAGGTTCATCCAATATTTCAGGGGGCAGCCCAGGAAGCTACCCGCTACTAAGTCGGACGGCTCCACGGCGGACCTAGGGTGTGGCGACAGCTATAAATGACCGGGAAGCCGAAAGTGTGCCTGGTCTTGTCGATACAGCAAAAACGTGGCATGGGGTTCCTAAATAGTACAGTAGTAAACGCTCTCCATGAGCAACAGTAGTAAATGAAGTAGTAGCATGGCATAAGTACGGGATAGTAGTAAAGCCCCAAACTAGTTTGTGGCCCCAAGAAATAAGAAATGATTCAAGATCTAGCTAAGGGGATTCATGTTCTCACATGCGGATAGTGCGATAGTCAAGGAACAAGAATCAAGTACTTGGGTCCTACGGGACACAAGTGAGCGGATAAAAACCATATATCATATATTGCCCACCAGTGCCTCTTTCTTTAGTTATCCCTTTACTACTCAATTCAGTTGTTTAGCTACCTCATTATTCAAAGACACTCACAAACCCTACACATGTAATTCTATGACTCGCATGGCTCAAACAACTCCTGCAGTAATGGCTCATATGATTGAGGGAGCAGGCTTCGGTGGGGTGTAAAAGCAAAGGCTATGCCATACTTGGGATTCAATTTTATTCGTGACGCGATTATGTTGCAAGAATAAGATAGATGCAATAGGTGCTATACATACTGCAAGCATGGGGAAATGCTTGCATGGAAGTTCAGTTGTCGAATAAGATGGATCTTGGTAATACTCCTGAGGCTCCTGATATTCACCTTGTTCAGCGTTTATTCGGATAAAAACCAAACACACAAGGGGCTGAGATAAATACATTGTTGGCAGGGGAAAAAGAAAGCACCAAAATAACTTTAGATGTGCAACACAAACTTCTGTTTTGCCTGCCTTGTTGGTAGTGTTTGTGGCTTTGACTGTAATGGTTACAGCTTTGATACCCCTTGCTTCTTCTTCATAAGGAGATGGATAATTATGATATATCTTGGGAATGTGCACTTTTCTTGTTTCTGGTGGGGAGCACACTTTGCTCATCACCATTCTGTCAACCTTTGCCCAATGTTTTATGGATAATAAGAGAATTTGGAAAATTTAAAATTGGAATCTGAGGGGGATAAACTCAGAAAAGAAATGGCTAGATCTTTGAAGAAAAAATGATAAATCTTGTTGTGACATTATTTGTCTACAAGAAACTACAAGGATAACTTTGACTTAGAGTACATCAAAAAAATTGCATAAAGAAGTTTAACGGATTTGAGTTTCTGCCTTTTGTTGGAGCTTTAGGGGGCCTTATTATAATCTGCAATGGATCTATGTTTAGTGGAGAAGTTGCATTTTAGAATGAATTTTCTTTATCCATTAAGTTCACTTGCAACTTATCTCAAGATAATTGGATACTCACAAATGTTTATGGACCTTGCACTTCTGATAGAAAGGCTCTGTTTATTGACTGGTTCCATAATATTGACATGCCTGATGACATGGATTGGATTGTGTTGGGAGATTTTAATCTTATGAGAAAAACTTCTGATAGAAATAATTCTAGGGGAGATCTTAATGACATGTTGCTCTTTAATGAGGCCATCAGTAACTTGGGTCTGATAGAGCTCCCTTTGAAGGGGAAAATTTTACTTGGAGCAATATGCAAAAAAGAACCATCGATGGAAAAAATTGATTGGTTTTTCACCTCTAGTGTCAGGACCTTGTGTTATCCTAACACTTTTGTGGCCCCTTTAGTAAAACCAGTTTCTGACCATATCCCCTGTGTAGTTTCAATTGGCACAAGAATTTCCAAGGCACAAGTGTTCAGATTTGAAAATTATTGGTTACATCACAGTGAGTTCTTTCAAATTGTCCAAAGTGCTTGGAATATCCCCATTAGTTTTCAAGACAGAGCAAAAAACATAAATTATAAATTAAAGAATATAAAGTGATGTCTTAAGCTTTGGGCAAAAAATCTTCCCTGCCTAAAATAGCAAATTGACAAGGTCAACTCTATACTTGAATTCCTTGACCAGCTTGAAGAAATGCGAGATTTAAATATCCATGAATGGAATCTCGGAAAGGTGCTCAAAGAACAAATTCTCACTTTACTCCAAAAAAAAAAGCTTACTAGAAGCAGGGAGGGGAAATTAAATGGGTCAAGCTAGGGGATGAAAGTACAAGATTTTTTCATTCAAAAACAACTATAAACTATATGCACAATTATATTACCAAGTTGAGGACTAATGAGAGGGATGAACCAACAGATCATTCTGAAAAAGCTTCTATTCTATGGAATGCATTCAGGGACAGAATGAGTACCTATGACAAGCCTTTCATGCACTTCAACATTCAAGAATTGTATGACAAAAGCCTGGAGGAAAAGGATAAGGATGAATTAGAAGCACCTTTCTCAATCAAAGAAATTGAAGATGTAGTCAAAATCCTGCCAAATGACAAATCTCCTCGCCCTGATGGTTTCAATAATGAATTCATCAAAACCTGTTGTCCAATTATTGGTAAAGATATCATTTTACTAATCAATGACTTCTTTGAGGAAAAGATTAATCTTGAGAGCTTAAATTATTCCTTCATCCCCCTGGAACCCAAAAAGGAAAACCTGAAACTCCAAATGATTTTAGGCCTATCTCTCTCGTGAACAGTGTACTCAATATTATCACTAAGATTTTAGCAAACAGACTTCAAAGGATTATTCTGAAATTGGTCCATAAAAACCTAGTATGGATTATTGAAAAAGAGATCCATTCTGGATAGTTTGGGATGGGCCTTTGAGTATTTATTCCAATGTCATCAGGCCAAGGAAGAAATCATTATTCTAAAGTTGTACTTTGAGAAGACATTTTACAAAACTGAGCATAATACAATTCTTGAGATTTTAAAAGCAAGAGGTTTTGGGAAAAAGTGGATTGCATGGATTTAGATGATTCTAAATTCTGGAACTTCTCCTGTTTTACTTAATGGGGTTCCTAGAAAGAAGTTTTATTGCAAAAAAGGTGTTAGGCAAGGAGACCCTCTCTCTCCACTACTGTTTGTTCTTGCAGCAGATCTTCTTGAAGTAATCCTCAATAAAGATAAGAGTATGGATATGTTGACACTGCCAGTAAACTATACAAGCTGTCAGGACTTTCCTATGATTCAATATGCTAATGACACCCTCATTGTCCTTAAGGCTGATTCCAAACAGCTTTTTGTCTCAAAGCAATACTTCACACCTTTGCAATCTCCACTAGACTCAGAGATAACTATTAGAAATCAAACATGATTCCCATTAATCTTTCCTCTGAAAGGCTGGAACATTTCACCAAAACCATTTATTGTCAGAAAGGACATTTTCCCTTCACCTACTAGGGACTTCCCCTAGGTATCACTAAACCATCTCTAGAATATTTCCTGCCCATGGTGCAAAGGGTTGAAAAAGATTGTGTGGCATTGTTGATTTTCTAAACTATGGGGGAAAGCTCCAAATGGTCGTTTGTTCTCTCTTCCTTACCCATATTCTATATGAGTTGCCTGCATATACCTATCACCATCATCCAACAAATAAACAAATTCCTTAGACACTACTTATGGAGGAAAAAACACAGAGGTGCAAGACAGAGGTTCTGCACTAATTGCATGGGACAAAATTTCTAGACCAAAAGCTCAGGGTGGCCTAGGAGTGTTAAATCTTCAAGCACAGAATAAAGCTCTTTTATTAAAGGATCTAGATAAATTCTAAAATAATCTTAACACCCCTTGGGTGGCTTTGGTTAGAAATGCCTATTACGCTGATGGATATTTAACTAGGAATCACATGGAAGGGTCATTCAGGTGGAGAGCACATTTAAAACTTCTGGATCTATATAAAGCAGTTGCTAGAGGAAACCTTGGAGATGGGAAAACAATTCTTTTTTGGAATGGTCTTTGGCAAGATGAATGCCTTCATCACAAATTCCCTCATCTGATCACCTTTGTAAAGAACACAAGCATGTGTGTGAATGAGGTACTACAGGCTGACTTCTTATCAGATATCTTTCACCTACCTCTGTCCCAACAGGCCTACTCTGAATTTGGAAAAGTAGAAGAAATCTGCCAAAATGCTCTACTCACAATATAGAATGGACAGACTGATAACTGATCTTATATTTGGGGATCCAATCATTTCACGCCAAAAAAGCACACATGATAATCGTTGGTGTTATCCCAGCAAATGAACTTTTTTCCTGGATCTGGAATTCCTCCTGTCAACCAAAATATAAGTTCTTTTTTTGCTGTTGCTACATGACATATTAAACACAAGGAATCTGTTGGGAAGAAAAAACATGAAGTTAACTTCATACTCTTGTGCAACTCTTTACTGTCCTTATGAAGGAACTATTCATCACCTATTCTGGACCTGCCCTTTTGCCAAGAGGTGCTGGGAATCTGTATGCCCCCAAAGGACCAATGGACTTTCTTTACTATAGGCATTTCAAGACATCAAAGAAAAACTAAAGGTACCTTTTGCAATTCAGATCATGATTTTGGCTTCTTGGGGAATCTGGATTATGAGAAACAATCGCATCTTGAAAATAAGCAGCCAAGCTTCACATCGTGGAAATTTATTTTCTTAGAAGAATTAAGACTAGTTAGCTTCAGAATGAAAAATAAGCATGCACAGAGCTTTAAAGAATGGCTGCAATCTCAAGTGTAATTATTTTTTCATGACTGTAGTGCTTCCATGTTTCTTTCTTTTTGGTCTACCAGCTACCTCAGCTGATACATACTTTGTAAATTCCCAGTTAATAATATAAAAATTGCAGTGGTGGATTTCCCTCACTATTTACCCTCAAAAAAGATCCAAAATAATAGATATCTAATAACTTAGGATACATTCTCATACATCAAACATCAGAGTATCAAGCAGAAGCGGAAATCAAGATCCGAGTGCGGATAAGAAGCAAATTGGCAAGATGCCCTGAAAATAAGCACATCCTGCCCACAGATCTCACGGATCTTCATCCCTGGAATATCTACACCATAAAGTCGTTGCCACCATCAATGGTCTCTTTGAACCAGTAACCTTCCTTAGAGTCTACTTGTCCATCTGAACCAATATTTTATCGTGTGTGACCCTAAGGAACTCAGCATGTCTTTATGCATCTAACGGGAACAACCTTAGGGTGATGCAATAGCAGTGAAAATAAAGCCTATCGGTTCTATAGAGAATTGCTACAACATCCTCCTAACCAATGATAGACGGTCGCTCGTTAATTAAACAATAGTTAATTACCCCACAAATATATATCAACATATATAAACATCGCTCGCCCACCTGCCAGTTCTCAAACAAGAAGGTAGAAGAACATCCCATCCGTTGGCAGTTTTATTAATCATTCCATAAATAATGCACTACTACTAGTCAAGTTTCAGTCAATTTAAAAGCGGTACTTTAGTTATGCTTCTATATGATCGAGAAACTGTGCTCCAAGTCATCCATAACCACGGACACGACTTCCAAAAAGATTTACCCTACAGAGGTGCACAAATAGCAACACACGCACGATCAACCTCGGAAAAACAAAGTGAAAACCAAACGAGGCATCATGAAAAAGCAATCACAAGATTCATTAAATATTTCAGGGGGGCACCCCACTAAGCTACCCACTACGAAGTCGGCAGGCTCCGCGATGGACCCATGGTGTGTGGCGACGGCTGTAAACGACTAGGAACCCAAAAGTGTGACTAGGCTTGTTGAATTAGCGGAAACATGGCACATGGTTCCTAAATAGTACAGTAGTAAACGCTCCCATGAGCAACAGTAGTAAATAAAGCAGTAGCATGGCATAACTATAGGATAGTAGTAAAGCCCCAAACTAGTTTGTGGCCCCAAGAAATATGTAATGATTCAAGCTCTGGCTAAGGGGATTCATGGTCCCACATGCGGATAGTGCAATGGTCAAGGAACATGAATCAAGTACTCGGGTTCTATGGGACACAAGTGAGCGGATAAAGACCAGATCTCAAATATTGCCCATCATTGCCTCTTTATTTAATTATCCCATTACTACTCAATTCAGTTGTTTAGGTACCTCATTATTCAAAGACACTCACAAACCCTACACATGCATTTATACGACTCGCATGGCTCAAACAACTCCTGCAGTATTGGCTCATAGGATTGAGGGAACAAACTATGGTGGGGTATAAAAGTAAAGGCTATGCAATACTTGGGATTCAATTTTATTCGTGACACGATTATGATGCAAGAATAAGATAGATGCAATCGGTGATATATGTAGTGCAAGCATGGGGAAATGGTTTCCTGGAAGTTCAGTTGCCGAATAAGATGGATTGTCGCGAGGCCTAGGTTGCCGGCCACAGATGGGGTATCTATGACTAAGGACTGAATTTTCGTCAGGGTAGCGACAAAGAGTTTTTCCTGATTTGTCGAGGATGATTACGAGAGATAGGGTGGATCGATTCGACCATGTAGCAGCGCGTTGGAAAGCTGGGACTAAGGGCCACAGAGGAGTTTCATCAAGAATGGTAGGATTGGTATACGCACGAAGCGGGCTTGCGAGGAACAGGGCCCGCACTTGCCGTCGACCGAAGACAAAACTTGACAAGAAAATATGCGGGAACGTGATGGCTTTCGGGGAGTTTTCCAGGTAGTATAGAGCACTAAAACGGGCGTGCAACCACTCTAATCGAAGAGGAAGAACCTGGCTACGCATTGGTGGTCACGGTTATGAAATTTGTGGACTGAGGTGACGACACGATTGACCAGAACTGCGGTACTACAAGCGACACCGACATGCGCATAGCAGTGAGGACGTACGGCGGCGAGGCAAGGCATTAGGCAGAAGGAGAGCATGTATGGGATGGCTAGGGGCTCATCAGCAACCAATTGGTGAAGAAAATACAGCTTGGAGAGGAAGGTATTGTTCTTGAGGCTGGGGTCGTGATGCTCCTGATTCATGGCATAATCCGGCTGCAGCAGCGTCTTTGACGTGCTCCGACATGGTTGAAGGGTATGGGTCAAGGAAGAGGAAGTAGGGGAAGCATATCGTGCACTTTGGCACGCCTGCTGGTCACCAGATCGACGAGGAACTTAAGATGTCCGAGGCTAGGGTTCAAAGTGGCATGGGCTTGTCATGGCTATGGAGGGATGAAGAAGATGGAGACTAGGCCTTGATGGGCACTGCCAGATCTTGATCTGAAAGCTAGCTTAGAGGAGAGGGTAGATATGATCAGGGAGGGAGAGGGTAGAGCACATGGGGTTCCACTTTTGCAAAAAGCTAGAGAGAGGTGGGAGGGTTTATTTTCCACTCTTTTCCTTGCTTTACTAAGAGAGGAAATAAGGGGACCAGGGGAGAGGGTGGCATGGGGGATGGTTTGGTGCTAATAAAGGAGGTTAGAAGGGTGGCCTTAGGGAGTGATGCGGTGGATGGAAACCACATTCCATGGACACCATGTGGTGTAGAAGCCCACGAGTAGGAGGTGGGGTTTAGGATACATGGGGTGGTTAGTTTAGGTTTTCTCTCTTTTGTTTCTGTTTGTTTATATTTCCTTTCAAATTCTTATTTGAATTTGAAACCGTACAAAAATAACCAAAAGGAAAGAACCAAAGCAAGAAAGGAAGACATATAGATAGCATCTTTATATAGGTTTCTTGTTGTTGGTTTTATTTGTTTCATTGTTTGATTTCAAATATCTAAACCATGTTGAAAATCCAAAAGAAACCAAAGAAAGGTGATGGGGATATGCCGAGTGGGGTATACCCAGCAGGACGTTTCCTATTGGCCCAAGCTGCCAGCGAGTGGGCCTGCAGGACGGCGACTGGATCAAGACTTAGCAGGAAGCCAGACGACTGGAAGCTGGAGGCCCAGAAGCGTAGCTAGGCCCAGTCGGACTAGGTCAAGTATCCTCTGAATCCTTAACTAATTCGTTTGTAGATATGTAAACCCTAGCGAGGTGAGCCTATATAAACCTCCCTAGGGTACGCATAGAGGAGGTTCCATCATACACCCCTTGCGACTCGCCGCCTAGTCGTCGACCTCGCCCTTTGTACTCTCTCATCAATACAATCTAGAAGGAGTAGGTCTTTACCCTCTGGGAGGGGCGAACCTGGATAAATCCTTGTGTCTCCGCCTTCATCTCGCACCGTAGATGGCTGCCCGCCCTTGCCCCTCGTTCTACTACTCGCTGCCGATTGCAGCATCTGCCATGGCCATTTCCACAACAGTGGCGCCCATGCACTCAAGGAGGTGCTACTCGCGGCCCCGCTACTCGCCGCCCCCGTCAACAAGGAGCCCATGCTCGTCTACATCACGGCATCCGAGCGAGTCTTTAGCGCCGTCATGGTCGTCGAACGGCCAGAAGAGGGCAAGGAGCGCCTGATGTAGCGACCTGTCTACTATATCAGTGAAGTCCTCACCAAGTCACGCCAGCGCTACCCGCAGTACCGGAAATTGGTGTACGCGGTCTTCAGAGCCCAGCGGCGACTGCCGCACTACTTTCAGGAACACCCAATCACGGTCATCTCCTCAGCACCATTGCATGACATCATTCGCAACCGCGAGGTGACCGGGCGAGTCGCCAAGTGGGCCGTGGAGATCGGAGTCCACAACATCAGGTACGAGCGGCGTAAGGCAATCAAGTCGCAGGCTCTGGCAGACTTTCTCGCCGATTGGGAGGAGGCGCAACAGCCAGAGAAACTTCCGTACCTCCACTACTGGTCGCTACACTTCGACAGCTCCAAAAACGCAGATGGCGCAGGGGCAGGGGTCGTCCTCACATCACCAAAGGGCGACAAGCTGCGCTACGTCATGTACCTCGACTTCGCCCCCTGCACCAACAACATGGCCGAGTACGAGGCGCTCCTCCACGGCATGCGAGCAGCCAAGGAAATGAACATCAATCGCCTGCGCTGCTACGGCGACTCCGACCTCGTCGTTGGGCAAGTCGCCGGCACTTGCGATGCAGTCTCCCCCACCATGGCGGCATACTGCCAAGCAGTGGACCAGCTGGGAGGCCACTTTGTCGGCTACTCCGTCGAGTGGATCGATCGGTGCAAGAACAAGGAAGCCGGCGCCTTCTCTCGCATCGGGTCGGCTCGCCTCGCGCCACCCGCCGGTGTCTTCCTCGACACCATCACCAAGCCTTCCATCTCTCCCCCGTGGGAGATCGACATCGAAATTCCGCTGCAACCAGAAGCAGCCCTAGTCGCCATGCTCGCCGAGCCAAGCGACTGGACCGCGCCATATGTCGCCTACCTAGAGGGAGGGACCCTACCTGCTGACGAGACGGAGGCCTGGATGATAGTACGCCGCTGTAAATCCTTCGTCATCATCAACAGCGAGGTACACAAGCGTAGCGTGACCGCGTATTCCAACATTGCGTCCAACCCGCAGAAGGTCGCAAGATCCTCCAAGACATCCATGCCAGCGACTGCGGACACCACGCTGGCGCGTGCTCCCTGGTCGCCAAGGCCATGTGACACGGCTTCTACTGGCTCACCGCGCACGCCGACGCGGTTGACATCGTCCAACGCTGCGTCAGATGCCAGAAGTACGCCAAACAGACCCATGTCCAAAGCTCGGCACTCAAGACCATCCCCATCACCTGGCCATTCGCCGTGTGGGGCATGGACATGGTAGGCCCCTTCAAGAAGGCCCCTTCTGGCTTCACCCACCTCCTAGTCACAGTCGACAAATTAACAAAGTGGGTGGAGGCCAAGCCAGTCCGCAAGTGCGACGGGAAGACCGCCACCAAGTTCCTACGCGAGCTCATTCATCGCTATGGGTTCTCGCACAACATCATCATGGACAACAGCACCAACTTATCCAAAGGAGCCATGGCCGAATTCTGCGAGGAGCACCACATAAGACTCGACCTCGCCTCAGTCGCCCACCCGGAGTCAAACGGCCAGGTGGAACGCGCCAACCAGAGCATCCTCCATGGCTTGAAGCCGCGACTGCAAGTTCCCCTCGAGCGAACTCCTGGGTGCTGGGTCGAAGAGCTCCCCTCTGTCATCTGGGCCATCCGCACCTCCATCAACAGGTCGACAGGGTTCACCCCCTTCTTCGTGGTGTACGGTGCCGAGGCCATCACACCAACAGACCTCAAGCACGACTCGCCGCGGGTGGTCAACTACGCGGAGGCCGACAACAAGCTCGCACGCCAGGACGGAGTCGACCAGCGCGATGAAGCACGTGGCCTCGCTCGCTCCCGCACCGCCATCTACCAGCAAGGACCCCGCCGCTACCACAGCCGGCGAGTACGAACTCGCACCTTCCAGGAAGGCGAACTGGTACTACGTCTGATCCAGGACAAGAAGGGCATGCACAAGCTCTCTCCCCCTTGGGAGGGACCATTCGCCATCGGGCGAGTCCTGGGCAATGATGCCTACTACCTCATCGACGTCCGAGGTGACGGTAAACTCGACGTCGAGCGGCCATGGAATGTAAACCTCCTAGGGAAGTTCTACTCCTAGAACTCCAGACATGTACCTCCTACCCGCTATGAAATAAAGAAGACCGATTCGACAAATTGTGTCCACTCTCCATATCTTGTGCCATTCGCACTCGTAATAACAGCGCTATGCTACTCACGGAAGTCAATCCTTGGTCACATGGCCGGCAGGCCAAGTTGCGGTACGAGGGCACCAAAAAATTTCGAGCCTCATACCGTCCATGAAAAAAGCCAACCGGATCCCCATCGGAGTCGCCTCGCTCAACTGGCTTTCCGAGCCAAGACAACCGCATTCACTTCCCACAGCGATCCAGTCCTCCACATCCTTGGCGCAGTGACTCGAACGGCTAAGTACCACGCTCGGGGACTGAGGCCAGTCCAAACTCGAGCGACAAGGGAAAACTCCAAGTATGAGAGCGGACCTTGGACTCTCCACGCGACTGGTCCTACGGATCAGGTAGAGCGACGCACCTAATAAAAAGCACCCTGTCCTCACCTACCTCGGGCATACGACTAGAACAGCCAAGTACCATGCTCTGGGACTCGGCCACCCGACCCCGTTCGCGCCCGAGAAAACAGCTAAGTACAGAGCACCCCTTGGAGTCGCCATGCGACTGGCTTTTCAAGCCATGGCGAGTCGACCGTAACTTACTAATAGTTTAAACAAACATACATATACATAAAAACAAGGTAAACCCCATAAAAGGGCGGACGCGCTCGGGGACTCGCACAACAAACAATCACGTCAAAACATTGACAAAAGCGTCTATGAATTCCTTAAGGCAGCAAATCTGTTTGCTTACAAGGGCAATTACATATCTGTTACAATTAACGCCACTCGGCAAACTAATCTACTCCGTAGGCTTCGACGACGAAGCGCCACCACCCCTGCGATGGTGGATGAAGGGAACCCATGGGTTCGAGGGGTACGTCGTGAGAGCACCCGCCATGGCCGATCAGAACGGCTGCTCCACCTTGAAGTCGTGGTGCGCCGGCTAGGGGTCGTTCGGGGCAACGACCGTTTCCTGGTACGGAATAAGGTCACCCATCGCCCACACCTGGTCGGAGTACACATCATCCTGCTCGATCAGCTTCAACATTTCGGCGATCTCGACCGCGCCAGTCGATGAAGGGTACCCGCTGGTGACATCGTCGAGGTCGAAGTCGTCGGGGAAGTGCACGAGCCCAAGGCTCAGCATAGTCGCAGCTCCACGACGAAAGGCCGACCGCGACATGAAGTCAACCATAGCCGGGGCCTTCTCCAGGTAGCGCCAGACTTCGACGAGGTCGCTGGGGATCACCTCCGTGGGTGAGATCTCCTGAAGGTACGTCCAAATGCAGGTTGCTGATAGAGCGGCAGAGTCAACCAGCATGGTGACGCATTGCCACATGTCATACAACTGCGCTTAGGGAACATCGTCAGTTATCCTCCCTGCAACACACAATTAAACAGTAAGGAAGTCTCCAAGAAAACAAAGCGACCCGAACGCTCGGGGACTCGCCAAGGAACAAAGAGCTCACCAATCAATGGGCGACAGTGCTCCATGATAAACTCCTGCAGTCCGGAGAGGTCATACAGCAACCCGGCGACGAGTGCATCTGGCATCTTCCGCTCGTCAGCAGCCGCAACAACGGCTGCCTTGGCCCTCTCATCCGCCGAGGCCGCCTCTGCCTTTGCCTCCTTGAGATCCCGCTCCAAGTCAGCGATTCGCCTCTCCACGGCGCTCAAGGATGACTACGTAGCAGTCAGTTCACTCGCCGGTGAAAAGGATACAGATGCCGCCTAGAGGGGGGGTGAATAGGCGGTTTAAAACTTTTACGAGATGGGCTTAACAAAGGCGGAATAAAATTAGCATTTACTTTGGCAAGCACAAAACCTATATAAACTACGGTTCCCCTATGTGCACCAACAACTTATGCTAAGCAAAACAAGCAACTATGTGATAGCTAGATATAATAATTCAAGCACGAAGGCTATCACAAAGTAAATGGCATAAGTAAATAGCTCGGTATAGAGATTACCGAGGCACGCGGAGACGATGATTTATTACCGAGTTCCTCCCATAAAGAGAGTACGTCTCGTTGGAGAGGGGGTGGTATCAAACCACCTACGCCACAAAAGGCCTCCCTTATTCTCCGATGAATCTCACCCCAACGGGATCGATCCACACTTCCACTATCGGTGCACTTGTCGGTGGCAACCGGAACCTCTCACAAGGTTGAGGCACTTCTCCACAACTTAATCGGAGGCTCCCAACAAACGCCACCAAGGCCACAACCTGCAACACCAACAAACCGTCTAGGGTTCCAAGAACCCAAGAGTAAAAAGCTTCTCAACTTTCACTCACCAAATCCTCCGAGGAGAACTCAAACCGATGCACCAAATGCAATGGCAAGAACACAGGAAGTGCTCAAGTTCTTCTCTCCCAAATTCCACAAAAGCTACAAAAGCTAGTGGGAGAATAAGAGAGGAAGAACACACGAGGAAATCCACAAAAGAAACCCCAAGATCTAGATCCCAATATGTTCCCCTCACATAGAGGAGAGATGGATTGGTGGAGTTGTAGATCTAGATCTCCCCTTTCAAATCCCCCAAAAAGATTCAAGAAGTATGGGAGGGATTAAGAGTATTTGCAAGCTCTTGAAGGTCAAAACAATGGAGGAGAGAGAGAATGCAAGTCACAGGCCTAAGGAGGAAGAAGGGGTCTAATTATTCCCCTCCCCAACGAAATATGACCGTTCGGGACCTTCCAGGCCGGATAATCCGCCCCTCCTCCGGATATTCCGGGTTCCCGGACCAAAAAAATGGCTAAGGACTTCGCGGCGCGACCCTCAGTATAGGGGCGGATTTTTGGGGCGGATAATCCGCCCCCATGGCCGGATAATCCGCCCCCCCTGAAAACTGGCAGGAACAGCAAAACTGAAACCATCATAACTTTTTCATTCGGACTCCGATTTTGATGATCTTGGGCTCGTTTCGAAGATAGTAATGATCTCTACAAGATCATGCAGGGAACCATCATAGTCCAGCAATGGAGGATAGAACCAAATGATGAAAGGTTTAACCTATCTATAAAAGACAAACCGGTAAAACCTCCAATATCGAAAACACAATAGAGAATGCATAAGAAATCCGTTTTCAATGGACTTAAGCTTGTCATAGAGATTGACACAATATCTAAATCCTCTCATGGATAAGAACCAAACAAGAACCAATAAATATGATGCCAAGTATGCAAAGGTTTGAGCTCTCACCGAGGGATATGATCAAGTTACTCACTTGAGAGCCCCTCTTGATAGTACGGTTATCTATCCTATAAACCGGTCTCTCCAACTAACACCACGATACCAGTTAGAAAGAAACCCTATCAAAATCAAACCTTTGCCTTGTATATTCCACACCTTAGGATATAGCACCTTTCTTGATTGCACTAGCTTGGTGAAGATGCTCCCCCATACTCCACTATGGAAGAGCCTCTCTTTTAGGCATATCTTCACATATCCATGATCACCATAAGGATGGCACGATACACTTGAGATCATCTTAAGAAACCTTGATCAACACTTGATCTTCTTCACTTTATTCTTATTCCAACCTTGAAGCCAACATATGGTTCAAGCATTGTCTATGGACAAATCCTACAAGTAAAACTCAATGCAAACATAAGTCCATAAAACATTGTCATTAATTACCAAAACCACACATGGGGGCACACATGTTCTTTCAGCCGGGACCATGCCTTGACGAGCCTTCTCCACCGCGGCCGCATGACCCTCTACGTCAACAAAACCATGAATACAAGGAAAGCAAGATTTACGACCAATAACAAGCACAACGACCACTTACCGGCAGTCGCCCAAAGTTGCTCGTTCGTTCCTTGGACAACGAGGAGCTCCTTCTCCAGACGCTCCCGGGTGGTAGGTAGCTCTGCTGACTCGCGCTGCAGACCCTGCACAACCACGAAAGCGTTAGCAAAGAAATTCCTAAGCGCCTAGCCGCTAAAATTCAGCGACTAGCCACTCGGGGAATGGACAGCGAAACAATTCCTAAGTGCCTAGCTGCTGAAAGTCAGCGACTAGCCAGTCGAGGACTGGACATCGAAATCAATAAGGATCCGACTGCTGAAATTCAGTGATCAGATCCTCGGGGACTGTACATGCCTGGATGGCGGCACCTAGCATGCCGTGAAGCTCCATTGCATCCACCGACGGGAGCACGAACGGAGTGCGCCCGCGACGTTGGTCGACCTCCGTGCCGATGACCTCAGGCACCTGGCTCGATGGCGCGGACACACTCGTCGCAGAGGCCTTTGCTACAAAGCGAGGGAACGTCACTACTGCAGCCCCCGCGCCACTCGAAGTCGGGCCCGTTGCCCCGACTAACACCACGGGTTCCACCCGCTGCGACTCCGCGTCCACCGTGGCATTCGAGGCCGCATCTGTTCCAGTCGGAGCTTCGCTCGGGGTGACCACTGGTTCGTCTGAAATTGTGACGACCGCGTCGCCCTTTTCTCTTTTTGCGCCTTCAACAGGCGCCGCGACTTCATCGCTCTTCCTCTTCTTCAAGGGATCGACCTGCGCCCCCGGGGCACCCAACAGGACCTTGGCCACCGAGGGGTGGCCTATCTTATTCACACCAGTCCTGCAATATGGCGATATTAGCGAGTTCTCTAGACAAACATAGGGTGATTGGATAATTCAAAGAGGTACTCACTTGGAGACTGGGATGAAACAGAGGCCGGTGTGAATACTTGTTGGCTTCTCCAATTCTGGCCCCAGCTTCCGGCTGAGACCTGTTTCCAACACGCTCTGGACCCAGATCACAGAGGGCTTCTTCGTAGACGAAGCCGCGGCAGGAGGGCCCGCGGCAGTCACTACGGCTGCTCCCATCGGCGGTGATGCACCTGCGGATTGAGAGGCCCTGAGCCCGGCGACAATGGTAAAGGGCGGCGGTAGTGATGCCAGTGGCACCTCGCCCTGTACCATGGCCGCGTCGGCTTTTGCAGTCGCTTGTGCCGGCACACTGGTCCTAGCCTCCTCGGCCGCGCCGGTAGCTTCGGAGCTACTCGCTTACTGAGGTGGTGATGCTGGCTTGGTTGGCCCCTTCTTCTTCTTCTTCGGTGGAGGTGGTTTCTTCTTTAATGGCATAACCTCACGCTGTGCGGTGTGTTCGAGGAGCTCGTCATCGTCCTCTTCATGATCCTCGAGGCTCCTGCTGGCCTCGAGCTCGCTTTGATGCTGCCCATGGGTCTTGCGGACCATGGGTGCAGCGACCTCCACGGCCTCGTCACCATCGTTGTCGTCGTTGTCTTCATCGCCGCCCTCGTTGCTTCTGACACCGCCCTTGTTGGACAAAGACTTGCTATCATCCTCGGCGGACTCGTTCGATTTTTCGTCGTCTACGGGTGGAAGACAACCTTCCACCACTTGGAACAACTGCAATGACAAGATACAATTAGCACGAACCGCGACTGCAAATCTGTGACTGCGAAGTGTACAGGAAAGAAATGACTTACTGTTGGAGCCTTGCGCTTCGCGGTGTAAGGGGTGACACCGGCCTTCGCGTCGAGGTACTTCGCCTCGGTGATATTCTTCAAGGCCAAGGTGTAGTCGTTGATCCTCCACTCGGCATGGCAGGACTTCGTCAGGTCGTCCTTGCCCGTGTACTCGTACATGTAGTGGGCGCGACCTGCCAGTGGCACTAGCCGCCGCCCAAACCAGCAATTGTACAGGTTGATGGTCTGGAGGCCCTTCTTTTTCAAGTTGCAGATCGTCTGTAGCATTTCATCGACTACCATCCGCTGGTCCAGCGGGAGCTTGGTGACTTGGAGCCGACATGGCTTGGGCTGGTCGACGGAGTACATCGGAAGCGCCACCTCGTCGTCCGGCGGCAACTCGGTCACGTAGAACCAACTCTTCTTCCACTCGTTTGCCGCCTTATTCAGCAGCATCAGATCGAAGAAGGAGGCCTTCGATTTCAACTGAAAGGTGAGGCTGCCCGCGGCCAGCATCGGGCCGCCTGCCTCCTTGTGTCCGATCCTCCCGTGGAACAGATCTTGCCACAGGGGGAAATACGGCAGGCGGCCTAGGTAGGACTCGCAAAACGCCACGAAGATGACGAGTTGCTCGATGCTGTGTGGCCCTAGGTCTGACGGTTGGATGTCGTAGTAGGCACAGAAGTGGCGAAAGAAGAGGAAGGTGGGGAATCCGAGCCCCCTTTCCAGATGGCTCGTGAAGCAAATGAATTCTCCCTCGCGCGGATCTGGCACCACTTCGCCGGCCGCGGGGATGCGCCACCTCCCGGCGTGGAGGATCCCCGCCTCCTCGAATGACTTCAGCAACACTTTCGTGCACTTGGATCTTCCCCACGGTTTTGTCGGAGGCGCCATCAGTCAAAGGATCTGGAGTCGTGGATTGTTCGGAGTCGCTCTGTTTGCTATGGAGGAATGGAAGACTAGGAGGCACGCGATATTGGAGGAAATGTGGGGAATGATCGTTCCTAGCCCGTCACTCCTTTATATAACGGTTGCTACCCGCCATTTTCGGAGGACCGTTACCGTGCGGTGATTATGCAGATATTACCGTTGGATTACCGAATGACTAGTTTGACCAGTGTTAACGGTCCAACTTTGCCTACTCGACTCGCTGGCTTCAGCAACTCGATGGTTCGCCGACTAGATCTCCCTAGCTGGGATTCGACTACTCGTCGGCCCATTCGCCGTGTTGCGAAGCGACTAAGATAACAAGTTCCCTCTTTCATTTAGGGAGTCCACCGCCGATTCGACTGGGCGTCCAAATTGGACCCGCATACTCTGACTACCAAAGAACACCTGCAACAAATCAACGACGGCCTCAGGGACTACTGATGGGGATATGCCGAGTGGGGTATACCCAGCAGGACATTTCCTATTGGCCCAAGCTGCCAGCGAGTGGGCCTGCAGGACGGCGACTGGATCAAGACTTAGCAGGAAGCCAGACGATTGGAAGCTGGAGACCCAGAAGCGTAGCTAGGCCCAGTCGGACTAGGTCAAGTATCCTCTGAATCCTTAACTAATTCGTTTGTAGATATGTAAACCCTAGCGAGCTGAGCCTATATAAACCTCCCTAGGGTACGCATAGAGGAGGTTCCATCATACACCCCTTGCGACTCGCCGCCTAGTCGTCGACCTCGCCCTTTGTACTCTCTCATCAATACAATCTAGCAGGAGTAGGTCTTTACCCTCCGGGGGGCGAACCTGGGTAAATCCTTGTGTCTCCGCCCTCATCTCGCACCGCAGATGGCTGGCCGCCCTTGCCCTTTGTTCTACTACTCGTTGCCGATTGCACCATCTGCCTTGGCCATTCCCATGACACAAGGGATAGAGAGGGTCTCTTGCATGAGCCATGCATGAGTAAATGGCTAGCTCTACTATTTGTGAAAACAACTATAGTACATCAAGTCCATCTACTCATCATGCATCCAAATTGAATTAAGGCATGTCAAAACGAAAGGAAGCTTGTTTTTCCCATATGGACTAAATAAAAGATCATGCATGAATATATGGTAGCCAAGCTTGTGTATGTGATCCACTAGTAACATAGAGCCTCCGTATATTCAATATGGTAATTCATTCCAATTCAAACCATATGGGAACTTGAAGGAATTCTACTCACATGGCAAGCACAGGTGGTCATGAGGCTCCACATACTTAATATTGTGATAACAATAGAGAACACATATGGGAGCATGTAGATTTAGAATTAGATCCATATTATTACATATGAGCTAGACAAGTGCGAAGGAAAATACAAATTGCTCATATATAGTTTGGATGGTGGAATTATAAGGTGGTGACAAAGAAAGGTGGTGGGGTTAAGAAAAGATATGCCCTCAACTCAACTAGGGCATCAAGCATTTTATCAAGAAGCAACTACAATATATCAAGAGGCAAATACAAGCAATACAATATAATGCATATGGGATAATAACCAAATGAGAGGGTTTTATATGATGCTCAAATGCAAGGTGGCATGGTGAAATGAGCATGATATAATGATGATGTAATGCAAGAATGATATGTACGAAGTAGCAAAATATAGACTAGGAAAGTATCATTACAATTGTTAGACAATTTGATGCTACAACTCTTCCCCACTACACAATAATCTCTCCCCGAGATTCCTAGGAAAAGAAAAGGACCAAGGAGAGGCGGGTGTTCAGAACGAAGTTGATCTTCATCTTCCCAAGTTGATTTCTCAACGGAAAGGTGCGACCAATACACCTTGCAAAACTTGCTATACTTGTTGTGAGTCTTGCGTTTTGCTCATAGTAAAACTAGGACTTGAAGAGATTCCAACGAAGGAAGCTTTGTACTTCAAGATGAAGGATGAGGCACACCAATAGGATTAGAGATCGAAACTACACGCGAACATGATTCTTTCTCTCGCCGGAAGAAGAGAACAACTTTGAATGAGTTAACAACCACTATGAAAATAGCATTGTTTCTTCCCTTAGATTTAAGAAATGAAGTCTGGAACCTAATATTGCCTTCAAACAATAGATTTCCTTGATATCAACAGAAAGATTTGTGTTTCTGAATTCTTGGATTAGATTCTTCTTAACACTAGTAAGAACCCAAAGATCATGTGATGGAGGTGCGCGGATTGATTCTTCAAAAAAGGAGGTAACGCTAGCTTATGGTAGAATCCTGAGAAAGAAGCAGAATATCTAGAGTTATTGTAGAAATACTTATTGATTTCCTTAACCATGAGGTTATTGCATAGATTTGCGATTGATGGCATCGACCATAATTGGCTTTACCAAAGCAAAGAATTTCCGAAAAGATGTTAGATATAATTTCCATCCATATTGTATGACGATGTCGAGCACCGGTGGAATGAAGAGAAAGGAGGAGATTTGCATTTTATTGCACTAGATCATTGAAGTTTTCGCTCCACCTTGAAATATACGAGACTACCAACAAGATATTATTGAATACATTCTTGATAAAGTACTTCGGAAAAACAAGGAAGGAAGTAAAATTATCTAGGGATAAAGGCCACTTCTAACTTCTGTGGAATAGGTGAAAATCGCATTAATTCACCAATTCAATGTACAAGACTGAATGATAAGAGTAGTTGTATGGTACCTACGCCATCTTGTACCCAAAACATTACTCCGCACATGAATAAGAAAATTATGCAACCCATGTACCAAAACAGACTGAAGATCTTGACAAGGAGAAAAATCATGAAGCTCCGTAAGGAAATAAGGATTGATGCAAATGATTCGTCGGATCCAAGATATATGATGATGTTATCATCGTGTCAAAATTTGCAAGCCATCAGAAAAGATATGAATGAAGATCACAAAGAAACATGAAAGCTTCAACATACATATTACAGATAGCACCCAAAAGTTGAATAGAAGAATTGTGAAAAACTGGATGGTCTTCATGGCATCTAGTGGATTCAGGATAGACGATAGAGTGAGAGGGTTTCAAAAGGTTTCTTGACGAGCGGAAGTGTAACATCCCAAAAATTCATATTTCAAAGCTCATTCATATCATCCTTGCATCCATCATCATTTAGGGTTTTCTCAAAACATTTCAGAAAACAGAAACATATGGTATCATGATTTTATGTGGACAGACTTATTTTAAATGGCCAACACCACTTGTAAGTTTGATTGTTGTGAACCAGGAAGGTTGCCTTCTATGAGCATAGGATTTAAGTGCAGATTTAAAACCAAGTTTTTCAAATGGAAATGGGTTCCAAAAACCATCTTTCAAATTTTAAACCAAAGTTCATAGCCTCTGATATTTTGATCTCCAAGCTTGACCAATCCTTTACAAAGCTACCCCATGGTTATATGACCATTTTTGGAGACTACTGCTCACTACAAAAATCCTAGGAAAATTTGAATTCAAATTGAACTTGATTTCATTTGAAAATCTACCCAGAAAATCAAAATAGAAAAGGAAAAAGAAATAAACAAAGGAAAAGGCCACGCGCCAGGTTTTAGGCCCAGCATCGAATCGAGCCCAACAAGCCCACCCGGGGGTTTTCTTTTCCTCTCGCACGCACCAGCGCACCCAGACGGTCACTGACGACCGGACCCCACCCTCACTTCGCGCACATCGCTGACGAGCGAGCCCTGCCCACGCTGTCCTCGTCTTCCCTAAACCGCGCCCGCGACCACGTCGCAGCTGCAGTCATGGCCGGTAATGGCGTGGCATAATTGGGCATTAATCCGCGAGCGTTTCCTGTCGAGGCTCCGGCTATAAGATACCCACTTCCTAGCGACCATTTTCCCCCAGTCAATTTTGCCTTCACGCCACCAGGCTGCCCACGACTCACACAACACCGCCGCAAACAGAGCTCACTCTGGCGATCGATTTCGGTGAGTTCCGTGCGCCCCTCCCTCTCTGATTCGTTCGAGCCATTTCGCAATCTCCTTGCGCACCTCCTGACCCCACCAGTTCATCCTGTACTGCCCTAGGTCGTCGTTCCCGCTCGACGCCGCAAGCATCTGACAACCACCTCGACTCCGGCGACCAAATTCCGTAAGTCCCGTGCACCCCTTCACTTCTGACTCACACGAGATTGTTCGCCACGTTTTTGCACATCCCCTAAACCCCCTGGCTTGTGTTAGGGCGACGCGGAACCTCGGCAACGACGCAGACAACAACCACCCGACGCCGTGCACGACTCCGACGGGCTCTCTCAGCCACATCCGAGCGCCCCTCCGCAAACCAGTACCACGTCGAGCTTCAGCACGCCTTTGCGGATCTGGTAAGCACCTTCTTGCTTCCTGGGGCGATGTAGAACGCCGGCACCGCCGTAGTCAGACGCGCCGCCGCCAGTTAATGCCGCTAGCGCCGCCCGAGTATGGTTAGGTTGATTAGGAACGTTGGATCTAGATCCTGTGGCGTAGATTAGAAAGAGGACGAAGAGGTACGCTCGCGTCTGAGCCGCCAGATCTCACTTAGATCGTGCGGTCCGCAGGACCCGATCCAACCGAAGCGGTACGCGCCAATAGGGACGCGACGCGTGGCAAGTGTTAGAACTAATAACAGATTTAAAACCAGAATTTGATCCAAATTTCAAATGCTTATAACTTTTGATTGCCACGTTGGAATTTTGCAAACTTTATACCGTTGGATTCAGTGAAACAAGACCTTTCTGAATATCCAATGTGTTTAACAAATAGTAACAGTTAAAATGACTTTATTTGTAGAAACATGTTTAAGGCTATTTTAAGTATAGATTTATTTTGGTAAATTGTATTAGTGCCAAATAAGTTTAGTTGGCAAACTTGTGACTTGTTAAGTTTCTGTAAACATGTGCATGCTTGGTAGAGTTTTCAAAATCACCACTTGGTAAATTCTTGCATGCATGCATTCATATTATTTTTGATTGAATATAATTGTGTGTAATTGTATGCTATAATTTTATGTAGATTTTGCTAGTGATTGTGATTGTGAAGAGTGCTACTCTCCCCACTACCAAGGCAAGTGATATTTTCATGAATATTTCTATCCTATGTTTTGTACTAGCATTAGATATTTTGCTAAGTCTTGCATGCTATTTTTGCCTAATGCTAAGTTGGGAAATCCTAAGTAGTGTAGAATTGTAGAATTGCTAGGAATTTTTCCTAAGTTAAGTTATCTTACCATGCTTAGCCTAGCTATTTAGCAAACAAGGGTTGGTGAAAATCTATACTTACTATGAAGAAAATATTTCTAAGTCATGAGACTTATGCTTTCCTAATAAAACAACTAAGTCAAATGAACCTCCTGGGTGGAATGGAAGGATTGGGTTATGTTGAGTGGTTACACAAGGCCATGGACTTGGGTTGTGTATCTCACTTGTGGTATGCCACCCAGGCACAAAGGGATTTGGAGGCCAAGTGTTGAGAAAGCTTATAGTGCAACCACTTGGCAATATGGGCTCTGCCTTGATCATATAGGTTGCTAGAACTTAGTCATTTGGATAGTTGGTGGTAGTGGGAATGATAGGTTGGAGCGCGTCCATTTGACTAAGGAAAGGCTTCTGAAGGGTCCTGTCTTGGGAAACCAAGTCTGGTGGGGAAAGTGCACAACCTCTGCAGATGGAAAAACCTAAGTACTTAGCCTTGTCCAAGGCAATGGACAACTTGAGCATCAAGACATGGAAGCTACAAGAATCTCATCACTCAAACTTCTAAGTAAAAATTTGTGGGTGAACAAGGGTAAAGGACCCCAATGTCTATTGGTGGTTTCTTGGGAAGTTTTGATAAAGAAAAACTTAGTGATTTCAACTAATAGGTAAAACCTGTATTCAAGCAAAGCAAGCCAAGCTACACTTAGCCAAATGCATATAGTAATATAGTCCACTAAAAATATACTAAGGTATCACTTGCCAATACTATTCCAAAGTATTGACCCTCTGTGGTTGTAACTTGTGATGTTGCAGGTTACTCCGATGATGAGTAGGAGTCATGAGTCTACACTCAACATGCTTGCCTGTGGCACATGAAGATGAAGACTTATGTTTATTTACTTATTCCTTAAACTCTTGTATTAGGCCTATGGCCCTGAGTTGTAAAAGATTATGTTTTATCTCTGGAATGAATGTAATAAACGACCTTTGTATCTGTGTAGTTCATCTTAAACTGTGGATGCTAGCATTGATCCAGGGAGTAGCATTGCAATCACAGGGATCCATTCCTTTACAAAGGAGGGGTCTAACAGATGGTATCAGAGCACTGTGTTTCCTGTAGGATTATGACCCTAGGATTGGAAAACCACTAAGGAAAAAATTTCAACTACTTCTACACTTGTCTATTCTTCTCGTAAAACTTTTATAATCTTTTCATTCTCAATTCCATTTGTAGATGAACTCCATCAACGAAGCCGTGAAGAAAGGACCACTCATGACCATGACCTTGGAGTGTGAAACTGAGTTTCCCAAGATTCTCAAGGACCTCATGGTGGCAATGGAAGCACATGGAGCAGCTATTTACAAAGGCTTTCCAGTGATGGATGAAGGAGTGGAGTATTGGTGGGTGCAACTTCACTTGTACAAAAACAAGGAAGACAACCACAAGGAAAGGGGATTCTGCATGTACACCAACACTGTAATGCACACCACATTCTTTGAGTCAGCCAGAGATGCAGCTTGGAGGACTATCAAAGAACTAAGTGCTAGAGTCAAGTGCAAGATGCTCAACCTCCAAAAAGACTTAGAGAAGGAGAAAGAACTTACCCAAGAGTTGGAAGCCACCAACCAAGAGTTAAGGGGAGATATAATAGACTTAGTGATGGAATCATGTGAACAAGATAGGTGGGTTGCCTCTAGGAACATTGTGATAGCCACCAGATCCAGTGAGATAGGATTGTAAGCACACTTCGTTAGTTGGACCACCACCTACCACCTTATTTTTCAAAATGATATCTTAAATAAGTATTGGACCATGATTAATGTAATGGGATTATGTATGCATGAATTGGTTGATTTTATGTTCCACGGATATGTATGAATGTTTGTCTTGATTTATCTTAAATGGTGTTGTTCTAACTTTTTCAATCTTATAAAATAGATGCCTATTACCATCAGCACTGTTGAGGAGCTCCAGGTTACCCGTTTTGGCCCCCGTATCGTTGAGCTTACCACTTTGCTCGATCTCCCTCTTCCCACCATCACGGTGTACCCACTCACCAAGTTCGAGAGGAAGGACCTCTGGGGCTTCAAGGTGAACCAGCCCGGACGCCAGACAGAGCCCACTATGGAGGCCATCGTCTTCAAGCTGATGCACGACGACAGGGAGAGAGGCATGGAGGTAGTCATGCAGGACCTGATAGGACGTCTGTTAGGCCGTCACTCCCGACAGGTTAGGGGCACCCACTTCCACGTCTTCGGAAGACGTGATGTTGATGGAGAGTCCATCGACTTTGAGGACGACTCGAGGGACGCGGCAGAGCCGATACGTCTCTATCTCCAGGACTTAGAGTCTCTCCTCAGGCACGTGTACACGAACATGACGAACGTCATGCTCAGCAATGACGAGCTCCAGGTGCAGCTTCGCGAGAAGGACAAGCTTTTCGCACAGCAGGATGAGATGATCAAGGAAATGGAGACAAAGTTCGAGGCCCAGGACCGCAAGTTCAAGAGTCAGGAGAAACGCGTCCAGGATAGGAACAAGAAGATCCGGGACATGACCGAGGAACTGAAGTCCAAGGATTTCGAGCTAGAGCAGCAGCATATGGTTATTGAGAGGCTTCGCTCCCAGAAGAGGGCTCTCAAGGCCAAGGTCGATTCCTTGACCACTACTATTGAGGAGAACAAGACCGCGATGGAGAACGCAGATCTTACCTTCGTCGAGGAGGAGATTGATGCTGATGAGTAGACTTGACTACTCGTTTATCTTTCATATTCATACTTGTTATTTGTGAACTTGTTATTGGACCATCCGACATGTGGATGGCTTGCCACTTGTGTGTTTTATTTCATGAACTTATTATCTGGTTGTTGAACTTTTATTCTTGAGTTGCATGCTATGTGTTTGCTTGTGATGTATTGTGCATAAACATCTATGGGTATCTCATTCTTATCTATTTGAACAAACCACAGATGCCTCCCCGTCGCGCAAACCCCAACCTCAACAACATCACCCCGGAAATGCAACAAATGATGAATGCGCAAACACAGCTTATGCAGATGATGACAACATTCATCCAAAACTAGAATAACAACAACAACAACAACCCCAATAACAACAACAACAATAACAACAACAACAACAAGAACAACAACAACCCTCCGGGTTTTGATATGCTCACCAGATTTCTACGTTTGAGGCCAGCTAAGTTTTCGGGGACAACTGATCCCATGGTAGCCAATGATTGGCTACGTTCCGTGAACAAGGACTTATTGACCGTGGGCTGCACGGATGCTGAAAAAGTCAGGTTCGCAGCACATCTGTTAGAAGGACCAGCCGCCACATGGTGGGACAACTTCCAAATTACCACTCCTTTGGATGAGGTGACTTGGGCTATCTTTGAAGATGGCTTTCGCACTACTCATATCTCATCAGGAATGATGAGCCTGAAAAAGAAAGAGTTTCACAACCTGAAGCAGCGCCACCGCAGCGTGGCAGAATACATAGAAGAGTTCAACAATCTGGCGCGCTATGCACCAGATGAGGTTGACACAGATGCCAAAAGAAAGGAAAAGTTTCTGGAGGGCTTGAATGATGAGCTGAATCTGCAGCTGTCTGTGGCATATGTTCCAACTTATCAGTCTTTGTGTGACAAGGCTGCAATTTTAGAGAGTAAAATGAAGCAAGTCGAGAGTAGGAAGAGGAAACACTCCGACAAACACAGCTCGGGATCGTCTCACAAGCGATCTCACTATGATGACAATGGCAGCTCAGGATCCCACAAGCATGGGAAATTCAACAAGCACCACAACCACAACCGTCATGACAACAAGCATCATCGTAGTCATGACAATGATAAGTACAAGAACCACAAGAGTGGACATAAGAGCCACCATAGTGGAAGTGGAAGTGGAAGCCAGCCTAAAAAGGACATCAGTCAGGTTGAGTGCTTCAAATGCAAGAAGATAGGGCATTATGCTAATTAGTGCCCTGAGAAGAAAGTTGAAGGACCTAACAAGCCCAATCCTTTCCAGAAAGGACAGGTTAACCACATCAATGTGGAGGAGGTCTATGAGGAGCCTGATGTCGTTACTGGTAAGTTCAGACTCAATTCCATTCCAGCATTTGTACTCTTTGACACTGGTGCATCTCATCCATTCATATCAAAAGCATTTGTTGATAGAAATGGGTTTGCATCTGAAAACATTGGGTGTCCAATAAAAGTTAGTTCTCCGGGTGGAGATATGATAGTAAGTCTTGGATGCCGGGATCTTGTCATAGAGTTTGGAAAGCATAAGTTTCCAGTGATCTTGATAATCCTAGATTCCCAAGGACTAGACGTAATTTTGGGAATGGATTGGATGGCTAAGTATGAAGGAGTACTAGATTGTGCTAATCGTACTGTTGCACTCACAACCCCAGAAGGAAAAAGAATAAAATTCAGGTCAAACTTTGAATCCAAAGGAAGTAAGCTAAATTCTCTTAAGGGGGTTAGCATGGACAGTGTGCCAATTGTGTGTGAGTATCCCGATGTGTTTCCGAAAGAGTTGCCAGGAATGCCACCAGATAGAGATGTGGAGTTTCTGATAGATTTGGTACCAGGTTCTGGACCAATAGCAAAAAGACCGTACAAAATATCAGTTGATGAACTGAAAGAGCTCAAGAAGCAACTAGGAGAACAGTTGCAGAAAGGGTTTATTCAACCAATTTCTTCATCTTGGGGAGCCCCAGTATTGTTCGTGGAGAAAAAAGATAGAAGCCAAAGGTTATGTATAGATTACCGTTCTCTCAACGAGGTAACTATCAAGAACAAATATCCTTTGCCTAGAATCAATGACTTGTTTGATCAGCTAGAGGGAGCATGTGTGTTCTCAAAGATTGATCTTCGGTCAGGCTATTTTCAACTCAAGATAAGAGAGCAAGACATACCTAAGACAGCATTCACCACAAGGTATGGATTGTATGAGTACACTGTGATGCCTTTTGGTTTAACCAACGCTCCGGCATACTTCATGAATATGATGAACAAGGTGTTCATGGAATTTCTAGACAAGTTTGTTGTCGTTTTCATCGATGACATCTTGGTCTACTCCAAGAGCAAGGAAGAACATGAAAGACACTTACGCTTGATACTTGAGAAACTGAGGGAACATAAACTTTATGCCAAATTCAGCAAGTGTGAGTTCTGGTTAGAGGAAGTTGGTTTTCTTGGTCATGTTATGACAAAGGATGGTGTGGCAGTTGATCCTGCTAAAGTTTCAGCTGTGACTGATTGGGAATCTCCTAAGAACGTAAAAGAAGTTCGCAGTTTCCTTGGTTTAGCAGGTTACTACAGAAGGTTCATTGAGAATTTCTCAAAGGTTGCTAAGCCAATGACTGAATTGCTGAAGAAGGACAAGAAATTTGCTTGGTCTGAAGGTTGTGAAGTCAGCTTCCAAGAATTGAAGAAGAGACTTGTAACAGCACCGGTACTATGTCTGCCAGATTTGGAAAAGGATTTCCAAGTATATTGTGATGCGTCTCATAAAGGTTTGGGTGCCGTACTTATGCAAGACAGTAAAGTTGTGGCCTATGCCTCGAGACAACTCAAAACTCATGAAGTAAACTATCCCACTCATGATTTGGAGTTAGCCTCTGTCGTCCATGCACTCAAAACATGGATACATTACCTTTTGGGAAAGCGTTGTGAAGTATTCACCGATCATAAGAGTTTGAAGTATATCTTCACCCAGAAGGAAATCAATATGAGACAAAGGAGATGGCTAGAGCTTATCAAGGATTACGACTTAAGTTTGCAATACCACCCCGGTAAAGCAAATGTAGTAGCGGATGCTCTAAGTCGTAAGACGTTTGTAAATGGCCTTACCAAAGGTGAATTGCCAGATGACTTGTGTAAGCAATTCAAAGAACTCAGATTGGAGATTGTGCCTGAAGGACATCTCATGTCCTTAGATGTTCAACCCACTTTATTGGACAAGATCCGAGAAACTCAGAAGGCTGATAAGAAAATTGGAAAGATCAAGGAAAATATGAGTCTAGGAAAAGCTAAGAGTTTCCATATAGACGAACAAGGTACTTTATGGCACGGGAAACGTATATGTGTTCCACAAGACCCGGAGTTGCGGAAACTGATTTTATAGGAAGCCCACAACTCTCCGTATTCTATTCACCCGGGAAACACCAAGATGTACATGGACATGAAAGAAAGATTTTGGTGGAACAATCTCAAAAGGGACATCGCCGAACATATTGCTTTGTGTGATGTATGTAGCAGAGTAAAAGCGGAGCATCAGAAACCAGTGGGTTTGCTTCAACCACTACCTATTCCTGAATGGAAGTGGGAAAATATTGGTATGGATTTCATTACCGGATTACCAAGGACCAGGTCAGGGTATGATTCCATATGGGTAGTAGTGGATCGCCTAACTAAAGTGGCTCATTTTATACCCGTGAAGACAACTTATACAAGTGCCAAGTTAGCAAAAATCTACATGAGCAGAATTATATGCCTTCACGGTGTGCCTAAGAGTATTGTGTCAGATAGAGGAACTCAGTTCACTTCTCACTTTTGGAGACAGCTTCATGAATCCTTAGGAACGAGGTTGGAATTCAGCACTGCTTTTCATCCTCAAACTGATGGACAAACAGAAAGGACTAATCAGATTCTTGAAGACATGTTGAGGGCATGTGCCCTAGACTATGGAGCAAGTTGGGATGAAAGTTTGCCTTATGCAGAGTTCTCTTACAATAACAGTTACCAATCTAGTATTGGAATGGCACCATTTGAGTTACTCTACGGAAGAAAGTGTACCACCCCATTGCTATGGAATGGTGTGGGAGAAAGGAGTTTGTTTGGACCAGATCTCATCAAAGACGCTGAAGAGAAAGTCAAATTGGTTAAGGACAGGTTGAAGATAGCACAGTCCCGACAGAAAAGCTACGCGGATTCTAAGCGTAGAGAAGTCACCTACGAAGTTGGGGATAGAGCTTATCTTAGAGTATCACCACTTCGTGGAGTGAAAAGATTTGGAGTCAAAGGAAAGTTGGCACCAAGATATGTTGGGCCATTCAAGATTCTAAGTCGCAAGGGAGAAGTTGCATATGAAATTGAATTGCCAGAGTCTCTGTCAGCTGTCCATAATGTGTTTCATGTGAGTCAGCTTAAGAAATGTCACCCAGAGATGGAAGAATCATCTTTGAAGGATACCATACCCTTGGAAGAAGTCCAACTAGAAAGTGATCTCACCTATGAGGAAAAGCCTGTCAAGATTCTTGAGACCGCAGAAAGAGTCACAAGGACAAAAACTATCAAGTTTTGCAAGGTGCAATGGAATCATCATTCCGAAGAGGAAGCAACATGGGAAAGAGAAGATGATCTTCGGAAAGACCACCCTCACCTATTTGCTAGCCAATCCGAATCTCGAGGGCGAGATTCATCTTAAGGGGGTTACATTTGTAACATCCCAAAAATTCATATTTGAAAGCTCATTCATATCATCCTTGCATCCATCATCATTTAGGGTTTTCTCAAAACATTTCAGAAAACAGAAACATATGGTATCATGATTTTATGTGGACAGACTTATTTTAAATGGCCAACACCACTTGTAAGTTTGATTGTTGTGAACCAGGAAGGTTGCCTTCTATGAGCATAGGATTTAAGTGCAGATTTAAAACCAAGTTTTTCAAATGGAAATGGGTTCCAAAAACCATCTTTCAAATTTTAAACCAAAGTGCATAGCCCCTGATATTTTGATCGCCAAGCTTGACCAATCCTTTACAAAGCTACCCCATGGTTATATGACCATTTTTGGAGACTACTGCTCACTACAAAAATCCCAGGAAAATTTGAATTCAAATTGAACTTGATTTCATTTGAAAATCTACCCAGAAAATCAAAATAGAAAAGGAAAAAGAAATAAACAAAGGAAAAGGCCACGCGCCAGGTTTTAGGCCCAGCATCGAATCGAGCCCAACAAGCCCACCCAGGGGTTTTATTTTCCTCTCGCACGCACCAGCGCACCCAGACGGTCACTGACGACCGGACCCCACCCTAACTTCGCGCACATCGCTGACGAGCGGGCCCTGCCCACGCTGTCCTCGTCTTCCCTAAACCGCGCCCGCGACCACGTCGCAGCTGCAGTCATGGCCGGTAATGGCGTGGCATAATTGGGCATTAATCCGCGAGCGTTTCCTGTCGAGGCTCCGGCTATAAGATACCCACTTCCTAGCGACCATTTTCCCCCAGTCAATTCTGCCTTCACGCCACCAGGCTGCCCACGACTCACACAACACCGCCGCACACAGAGCTCACTCCGGCGATCGATTCCGGTGAGTTCCGTGCGCCCCTCCCTCTCTGATTCGTTCGAGCCATTTCGCAATCTCCTTGCGCACCTCCTGACCCCACCAGTTCATCCTGTACTGCCCCAGGTCGCCGTTCCCGCTCGACGCCGCAAGCATCTGACAACCACCTCGACTCTGGCGACCAAATTCCGTAAGTCCCGTGCACCCCTTCACTTCTGACTCACACGAGATTGTTCGCCACGTTTTTGCCCATCCCCTAAACCCCCTGTCTTGTGTTAGGGCGACGCGGAACCTCGGCAACGACGCAGACAACAACCACTCGACGCCGTGCACGACTCCGACGAGCTCTCTCAGCCACATCCGAGCGCCCCTCCGCAAACCAGTACCACGTCGAGCTTCAGCACGCCTTTGCGGATGTAGAACGCCGGCACCGCCGTAGTCAGACGCGCCGCCGCCAGTTAACGCCGCTAGCGCCGCCCGAGTATGGTTAGGTTGATTAGGAACGTTGGATCTAGATCCTGTGGCGTAGATTAGAAAGAGGACGAAGAGGTACGCGCGCGTCTGAGCCGCCAGATCTCACTTAGATCGTGTGGTCCGCAGGACCCGATCCAACCGAAGCGGTACGCGCCAATAGGGACGCGACGCGTGGCAAGTGTTAGAACTAAAAACAGATTTAAAACCAGAATTTGATCCAAATTTCAAATGCTTATAACTTTTTATTGCCACGTTGGAATTTTGCAAACTTTATACCGTTGGATTCAGTGAAACAAGACCTTTCTGAATATCCAATGTGTTTAAAAAATAGTAACAGTTAAAATGACTTTATTTGTAGAAACATGTTTAAGGCTATTTTAAGTATAGATTTATTTTGGTAAATTGTATTAGTGCCAAATAAGTTTAGTTGGCAAACTTGTGACTTGTTAAGTTTCTGTAAACATGTGCATGCTTGGTAGAGTTTTCAAAATCACCACTTGGTAAATTCTTGCATGCATGCATTCATATTATTTTCGATTGAATATAATTGTGTGTAATTGTATGCTATAATTTTATGTAGATTTTGCTAGTGATTGTGATTGTGAAGAGTGCTACTATCCCCACTACCAAGGCAAGTGATATTTTCATGAATATTTCTATCCTATGTTTTGTACTAGCATTAGATATTTTGCTAAGTCTTGCATGCTATTTTTGCCCAATGCTATGTTGGGAAATCCTAAGTAGTGTAGAATTGTAGAATTGCTAGGAATTTTTCCTAAGTTAAGTTATCTTACCATGCTTAGCCTAGATATTTAGCAAACAAGGGTTGGTGAAAATCTATACTTACTATGAAGAAAATATTTCTAAGTCATGAGACTTATGCTTTCCTAATAAAACAACTAAGTCAAATGAACCTCCTGGGTGGAATGGAAGGATTGGGTTATGTTGAGTGGTTACACAAGGCCATGGACTTGGGTTGTGTATCTCACTTGTGGTATGCCACCCAGGCACAAAGGGATTTGGAGGCCAAGTGTTGAGAAAGCTTACAGTGCAACCACTTGGCAATATGGGCTCTGCCTTGATCATATAGGTTGCTAGAACTTAGTCATTTGGACAGTTGGTGGTAGTGGGAATGATAGGTTGGAGCGCGTCCATTTGACTAAGGAAAGGCTTCTGAAGGGTCCTGTCTTGGGAAACCAAGTCTGGTGGGGAAAGTGCACAACCTCTGCAGATGGAAAAACCTAAGTACTTAGCCTTGTCCAAGGAAATGGACAACTTGAGCATCAAGACATGGAAGCTACAAGAATCTCATCACTCAAACTTCTAAGTAAAAATTTGTGGGTGAACAAGGGTAAAGGACCCCAATGTCTATTGGTGGTTTCTGGGGAAGTTTTGATAAAGAAAAACTTAGTGATTTCAACTAATAGGTAAAACCTGTTTTCAAGCAAAGCAAGCCAAGCTACACTTAGCCAAATGCATATAGTAATATAGTCCACTAAAAATATACTAAGGTATCACTTGCCAATACTATTCCAAAGTATTGACCCTCTGTGGCTGTAACTTGTGATGTTGCAGGTTACTCCGATGATGAGTAGGAGTCATGAGTCTACACTCAACATGCTTGCCTGTGGCACATGAAGATGAAGACTTATGTTTATTTACTTATTCCTTAAACTCTTGTATTAGGCCTATGGCCCAGAGTTGTAAAAGATTATGTTTTATCTCTGGAATGAATGTAATAAACGACCTTTGTATCTGTGTACTTCATCTTAAACTGTGGATGCTAGCATTGATCCAGGGACTAGCATTGCAATCACAGGGATCCATTCCTTTACAAAGGAGGGGTCTAACAGGAAGACCAAAAGATTTCTTGTCGTTCTTGAGAAAATCTGAGTGAGATTTAGCTGTCTTGAGGAAATCTTCAGTAGAACGATGATAATACTTGCCAAAACAAGGAAAAGCTCTAGAGTTGTTGAAATATGATGATGGGTGAAGATTAATAATTGATTTGATAATTCCATAATTGTAGAAATGTCTTTAGTAGAGGGACGTGATCGAGATAGGTGACTATAAAGTCGAGGTATACACATTGAGAAATTTGCACATAGGCAGTGTTCACAAAGCTTGATAGAAAGATAAGATGTCCTTCTTATTCTTCCATTGATATAGAACAGGCAAGAATATTGCAAATATATACCACCATGAAAGGTAAAAATAAGGAGCAAAGAATAGATTATCTAGCCCTTCGGATAAAACAAGAGATATTGACTTGTTCACCTAGTTGATCGAATCATCGGTTGAAAGAGGGAAGATTTTGGATAAGAACCGATGATAACTCATACATTACACAAAGATATCAGTGATGAAAGGATGATATTCTCCCATATCAAAGGGAACCTTGCAGATATGGAGTATGAAAATATGTGAAGCATGATAAACAGATGATGATCCACTATAGTACCTTAAGAAACCTCCGGATTTCCAAAGATACTTGAATATGATAAACATATGCTCATGGTATAATTCAAAATCACAAGCGATAACCCCCAACATTGGAGGATTAGATTGATATCATTGACCATATTCCACTCATGATAAGCGTCGTATAGCTATACGCAGAATGCAATTACAATTACAAGCATCGGATCGATGCATATTATGTATTTACCCCAAAAAGAACTGAAGATGAAATAAAACTCCAGATTGAAACGTCGAGTTAGCATGGACATGCCAAAAAAAGAAGGCAAATAGTGTAACACACACGACTGAAAAGGAGTGTGGAAACACAGATGTATCAAAGAAAAAATCTGCATTTTCTAGCATTAAGATACCAACTAGATGTGAAAAACAACTTAATAGATAGAGATTAGCAACTCCACATTTTATGAAAGCATGTAGGAAGGAAGAACAACCTTAACAAGATGCGTCGGTTTACAAAGAGTTGGATAGATCGCGGCAGTTTACACATAAGCCTATCAGTATGGAATGTACCAACAGTTGATAATCAAAAGCAGATTGGACAACAAGGTTGGATGCAACAGATAGACAAATGATTAACACATCCTATGGTACTACGAAAACCCAGAACACGTGAATCCTAGTTTGAATTTTAGAACAGGATTGATAAACGTAGCACATCCTTACCAGAAAAGGGTGGGTGGGAGGGTAAGAAGAAAAATGGAAGTAGTCCTACTCTCACATTTAGTTTTTCCCTAATATACATAACTACCAAAATATTTTCTAGACTGACAATGATCATCTTGCCTGAGACCCTGAAGTGCGGAATGGCTCTGATACCAGATGTAATACCTCGGACACTATGCTCTAAGAAACAAGACAGGATTAACCCAAAGTGCATAAGGTGGTTCTACCGCGGAGTCCCAAGGGCCACCCACGTGCAGGCCCGTGTAAGCCGAGCAGGGCACGGTACCGTCTGACCACCCTATCCACTTTGCCAGAGCATCGTATCAAGTGCAAGTGGTGTAGTCGACAGGCATGCGAACAAAATATACACTAGTGTGTATGTCAGTGACATACAAGAGTACATCGGAGCCAAACCATATAAAAGAAATAGAAATATTCAACGCCATATAGCAAGATCCAAAATAAGAGATAGCTAATAGTTTAGGATACATCCTCATACATCACACATTAGAGTATCAAGCGGAAGCGGAAATCAAGATCCGATTGCCGATAAGAAGCAAATTGGCATAAGATGCCCTGAAAATAAGCACATCCTGCCCACAGATCTCACGGATCTCCATCCCTGGAATCTCTACACCAGATAGTCGTCGCCACCATCAACAGTGTCTTTGAACTAGTAAACTTCCTCAGATCCATATGAACAAATATTTTATCATGTGAGAACCTAAGGGACTCAGCAAGTCTTTATGTATCAAATGGGAACAACCTTAGGGTGACGCAATAGCAGTGAAAATAAAGCCTAGCGGTTCTATAAATACATGCTACAACATCCTCCAAACAAATGATATACGGTCGCTTGTTAATTAAAAACGGTTAATTACCAATAGATATATCAACATAAATAAACATCCCTCACCCACCTCCATGTTCCCAAACAAGAAGACAGAAGAACATCCCATTCGTTTGCAGTTTAATTAATCATTCCATGAATATTGCACTACTACTAGTCAAGTTTCAGTCAATTTAAAAGTGGTACTTTAGTTATGCTTGTCTATGATCGAGAAACTATGCTCCATGTTGTCTATAACCGCGGACATGGCTTCCAGAAATATTTACCCTACAGGGGTACAGAAATAGCAACACGCGCATGATCAACCTCAGAAAAATCAAATGAAAACCCAACGAGGCATTATGACAAATAAATCATAATATTCATTAAATATTTCAGGGGTCCACCCCACTAAGCTCCCCACTACGAAGTCGGCCGGCTCCACGGCGGACCCATGGTGTGTGGTGACGGATGTAAATGACTAGGAACCCGAAAGTGTGACTGGGCTTGTCAAAACAATGGAAACGTGGCACGGGGTTCCTAAACAGTATAGTAGTAAACGCTCTCCACGAGCAACAATAGTAAATAAAGCAATAGAATGGCATAAGTACATGATAATAGTAAAGGCCCAAATTAGTTTGTGGCCCTAAGAAATAAGAAATGATTCAAGCTCTGGCTAAGGGGATTCATGGTCCCACATGCGGATAGTGTGATAGTCAAGGAACAGGAATGAAGTACTCGGGTTCTATGGGACACAAGTGAGTGGATAAAGACCAGATCTCAAATATTGCCCACCAGTGCCTCTTTCTTTAGTTATCCCATTACTACTCAATTCAATTGTTTAGGTACCTCATTATTCAAAGACACTCACAAACCCTACACATGCAATTCTATGACTCGCATGGCTCAAACAACTCATGCAGTAATGGCTAATAAGATGGAGGGAACAAACTTCGGTGGGGTGTAAAAGTAAAGGCTATCCAATACTTGGGATTCAATTTTATTCGTGATGCGATTATGATGCAAGAATAATATACATGCAATAGGCGCTATATGTAGTGCAAGGATGGGGAAATGCTTGCCTGGAAGTTCAGTTGTCGAATATGATGGATCCAGGTAATACTCTTGAGGATCCTGATATTCTCCTTGCTCAACGTCTATCCAGTAAAAACTAAACACACAAGGGACCGAGATAAATACATTGCACAATCATATAAATCATATTTAACAAGCAAACAAGGGATGCCATTGTGGAATGATGCACAATTTACATGGTATAGCATAGCATGGCATGGGTGAGGTATGGAAACAAGAAATAAGCATTTTAATAAATTTTTAGTCATGTTTTGCTTCCATAAACATTGATCTATACTTAATATTTATATGATTCATGTGTCTATTCATAACCTTGAATGCATAGTTAGAACGGCCTTGTCGAGCTAATAGAATTAGACATATCATTTGTCGAATTCGGAGCTATAGACTTAAAGTTATTCAATATTTAAGAAATGACATTTATAATCATTTATTAATTCGAAAATTTGAAATTTCTCAAAAAAATTGACAAGTTCAGTAGGGAAGACCCCTACTGTGTCAAAAATTTATAATTAAAAATAAGGTGTGTTACAAGTTACATCACTCATAGTGTCTAGCCATGATTGCATGCCTTCTCTTAAGCTAGGTTAAGCTCTATGCATAGTGAGAGAGAAAAAGTTTTTAAATCTACTAATACAATGGTTGGTGTCAGCCTGCTTGTCCTTAAATATGTAATCATTTCTTTGTTCCCAAAAAATCTAGCATCCAGTTATCAAAATTTCCATGAAGAAATCATATGTGTATCTTCTCTTGGCTTCAGTAATCATATCGTATATGTTGAAATCATGGTTCCATTCAATACCAAGTGCCCATCAGAAGCATTGACTAAAATTGCATTCAAAGAAAAGATGTAAATGATTTTCTTCGGGGTAGTCCTCAAAGAGAACACAATCATAGAATTCCACATAGAAGTTCTTCCTGTTCATCATCTCTTTGGTATTCAATCTATTGTAAAGTAGGATCCAGGCAATGAATTTGTGTATGGGGAGACATCTTGATTTCCATATGTCAACAATTGGGCCTGGAGTGTCATGGTGTCCCATAAGGATATTATAAATATTCTTGGTAGAGAACTGACTGTTGCCCCATAAGAAACTCCATTCATCATTATCCTCGGTGTGAGTAATATTTGTAATTTCAGCAGCCAGATCCTAGAATTGGTTGTGATCTACTAAAGATAATGGCAGACTGAACAGCTCTTATAGATTATCAGAAGACTGCATAACTTTCTCCATTGTTATATTCTGGTTATTAGCAAATGAGTGTAGATGTGGGTATTTTATGGTTCTAATGTTATTATCCCAATTATATTTCCATAGGAGGATAGACATGCCATTCTTCACAGTAGCTGTTGTTAAGTTTCTATAAATATCTGACAGGGCTAAGCAATCCCTCCACCAGAAAGATCCTTTTGGAGTACTAGAATGAGGAGTGTTTCTTCCATTATAGTATGCTTGCCAAATGAGATTTACCCAAGGTATGTCACGGTGATTATAAAACTTGTGAAGATTTTTAAGTAGCAAAGCCTGATTCTGTACTTTGAGGTTTAAGACTCCCAATCCTCCTTCCTCTTTTGGTCTAGCCACAAGATCCCATTTGGCGAGGTATTTTCCATGTTTGGTATTATCTTTATCAGCCCATAGGAATTGCCTTCCACTTTTCGCAAAATGGACAAAGATGGTGATTGGAATTCTGAAAGTGCACATAGCATAAATTGGTAGGGCTTGAATGACAGTAATTAATAAAGTCAATCTACCAGTGTATGTCATCAGAGATGAGATGCCAGTGAGCCTTTTATCCAATTTTGAAACCATGGGCAGGAGATTTGCAACTGGTGGTCTAGTGGTACCCAATGGCAGTCCTAAGTATGTGAAAGGGAGGCTCTCAAGTTTGCAGCCAAAAACATTTGCAAGATGTTCAGCAGCTGAGTTATCAATATTGATAGGGACCAGACTGGTTTTTTTGTAATTAACTTTGAGAACAGTAGAAGTACTGAAATTGTTCAAAATTTCCTTGATATTGTTGAGTTGTTCTTCATCAGTAGGCATAATCATAAGGGTATCATCTGCATATTGTACCATTGGGTATTTCATACCAAAATCTTCATCAATTGGTAGTTGTATAATTACATTACTCCATGCATCATTGATCACAGCTTGAAGCAAATCATCTCTATTAACAAATATTAGGGGGAGAGTGGATCACCCTGTATCACACCCCTTTTGCAAATAATTTTCTTGCCAGGTACTCCATTGAGTAGAACAGAAGTTGATGCAGAGTTGAGTATGGCATTAATGAGTGCAATCCATTTGGGTCCAAAGCCTTTGACTTTCAACATGGCTATAATAGCTGAATATTCCACTTTGTCAAAAGATTTTTCAAAGTCAATTTTGAGGATAATAATTGGTTTCTTGGATTGGTGACAAATATTGAAGTACTCAAAGGTCCAACCAATGAATCATGAATACTTTTCCCTTTGATGAAGCCATATTGGTTTTGGTGCACCATAGGAATAATATCTTTTTCCAGTCTATTAGCCATAAGTTTGGTGAGGAATTTGAGTAGCAGGCTAACCAATGATATGGGTATGAAATCATCCATATTTTCAGGGGTTTTTGGGGATGAGAGTAATTTAAGATGTGTTGATGCTCTCCAATTTTAATGTGCATGTATAAAAATCATTAACAAGACATATAAAATTGTTCTTAACTATCTGCCAGCATTTCTTGAGAAAGAAACCATTAAAACCATCAGGCCCAGGTGCTCTATCTGGTGGCATATATTTAAGAACAGAGTCAATTTCCTCAATGGTGAATGGTTCATCAAGATGAGATAAATCATGCCTTTGAATAATGTTGTGCAGATTAAATAACATGGATGTATTCTCAGATATATGAAGTCTGTCTTTATAAGAGTTCCATATAATTGCTACTTTATGGTGGTGATTATGAATATGAGTGCCTTCATCATCTATCAGGTATGTAATAAGGTTTCTCCTGTAGCTTTGAGTAGCTACTGCATGGAAAAATTTCGAGTATTCATCCCTGTTGGGGATATACTTTCCGGGTATACCCACAAGACTCGCTGACCAGGGTGGCCCACCAATGGGTTAGAGCTTTGCTTCACGGGAGGCCCAGTCAGAGAAAGAGGAGGAGCCAGTTCCAGCTACGACAAGGCCCAGAAGAGTTACCGACTTAGGCATGTAGTATTACTTGTAGTCCAAGCTGTATCTAGTTACCGACTCTGTAACGTAGCCGGATAGGTCTCTCCTGTAACCCTAGGCCTCGGTGACTATATAAACCGGCCCTATGGGAGCGTTTAGGGCATAACGCAACAACCACCACAATCAACTCGCACAGGAGAACCTCTTTTGTAATCCGCTGTAACATCCGGCTTACTCCGATATATTACTGGGTTGCTAGCAGGAGTAGGATCCGATCACCGCAGTCAGATCTGAACCTGGGTAAACTTGTAATCACCGCTCCTGGAACATCCGACGTCTCACACCCCATCTTTCCAACGCCACTAGTACCCCCTATGGCGTACTTGTCGACAGTCCGACGATAGTTGGCGCCCACCGTGGGGCAGGTGACCTTTGGAGCATTGTTACAGGCGGAATCTGCGCGTGCAGGAATCAGCAAAACTATCACCATGGGCCGTGTGGTCTACGCCAGTGATGTCCCTCTTGTCCTTCTCGATGAGACCTGGATTCCAGCTTCGAATCCCGTGAGGACCTACATGATCATGTCCATCGGCGAAATCGATATCTATCTCGGTTTCGCAGAACCCGCCCAACCCACCCTTGAGGTGATGACCATGGCGGAATAAAAATCTGAATCTACTTTGTCCGCAGAAGCGGAAGAGTTCAAGGTCCCAGAGAAAATCAAACCCACCCAGCCCACTCCTGGAGTGGAAGGAGAGGTGGAAGAAGAATCCGGATCTGATCTCCCTGACGAGATTGGATACACGGACGAGTAATATATCCACTATGGATCCGTCCTCCCAGACGTCGTAGGAGAAAAACTACCCTTGAAGCACGGGATAAAGGAGATGATGAAACGCCCCTACATCGATTACGAAGCAATCGCCGACATCAAGGAGAACTTTGAGATGGAGGAGGCAGAAACCCAGCTATGCCACTACTTCAAGAATATGAACAGGGAGAAGCACTGTTTCGTGTACCACATAAGCTTTGGATCCGACTCTGTCGATGCTGGATCTGGTAGCGATTCGGTCCTTGACGCAATCAAAGAAAACGCCGACTTACCTGGCTCCCCTCAGGAGTCAATAACATCACAGGAACTTAGATACTTTGACAAAGAGATGGAGGAGTATGAACAAGAACAAGTCTCCAAGCAAACGCAAGGTGAGCAGGAAAATTCTCCTAGTCCATATGATAGCATGGATGAAAGCTACACCTCGCAGGATGATATGGATACCGGAGATTCCTCCGAGGTCCACAAGCCAACCATGAAGGAAAGTACCGACGGAAGTTTGTCCCCTGGTACCGGACCAAAATTTGTCTTTGCCACTGGTACGCACGTTAAGGCTACTGGGCAGTCAAAGAAGAAGAACAACAACAAAAATCCGACACCGGCGGAGCCGGATATCGAGGAAACCAACAAAGAAAAAGTTGATGAAGAGATCGAGATGGAGAATCAGGACAGAGATCCGATTAATACCACCCCGATCGACCCTCCTGTGGATGGACACGTCGTCACCAAGGGTGCACTGAAATTTACGGAGATGCTCTCACGATTCCAATCCCAACGGCTTCAAATCTCGCGCCGGAGGCGCTGGAGAAAAGGGCTGAGGACCTGGAAAAGCACCGTTTGTTTCTGCTCGAAGAGGCCACTCGCATCATCGAGATGAGACATCAGTTAGATAGTGATCCTACCAAATATCAGTCCGATTTGAAGCGACACCCAAACAAGACAAGGGGAGGTCCGTTTCTTGCCAACAAAACCCGGATATCCACAAAGATCTATTTGACGGAAAGGATGAAGAGAAGATCTGAGTCTACAGCACGCCGTTGGAAAACGGTGCTGCAGCTCGGGCTATCCTCGCTAACAATCCGTCTCCAGCAGGTCCAGCAGTGCATCGCGTTGCTGGAAAAAGGATTAAAGCAGTAGAAAATGGTCGCGTCATTTAGTGGCAAACTGGCATCAAAGTCCGAGTTTTGCCACACTGGCGCTGACCAAAGCGCTGGCGTAAGGCTTCACAGGGGTACGAATCAACGCTATCGTCCCCGTGGAGAAGAAGAAAATTCAAGAACCGGCTCAAACGGCCACTCCCACCGGCCGGCACGTGACTGGGCAAGAGTTATTCCGGCTGCGTCCAAAGACGCCATCAGGGCAATGGTTCCTCATCAGGACCATTGTCGGCAAAACAACCGCTATAGAGATGACCCGGAAACACGCCGCCAGCGAGAGGAGCAAGATCGGCTAAGGATGCCACCACCGATCCGTCCGGTTGGAAATGCTGGACGAAGAGATGATGCGGATCTCCCTGAATCAAGTAGGGACGATGCTCGAAGAAACAGGCATCGGAGTCATCATAATGAGGTTCCACCTCCACCACCGTGTAACCTAGCCGGAAATAATCCACCAGGGCCACCATCGCCTCCCAGCAGCGACCATGAAGGATCCCGGCGTAGCCATGGATGCCGCAGGGGTGGAGGCGGCTATGGTGAAAGGAGAAGCAGAAATAAGACTCCACCGCGGAGGAGCCGTGAGCCTCCAAGGCGCAGATCTCTCTTGCCAGACGACGCTCTCCATCGTATTGCATAAAACATAGAAGCGCGGCGGTACGAGGAAGAAGACGTGTATGTGGGACCCAAGTGTTTTGGACCACGCATATGTCAGACTAAATTTCCGGTTGATTTTGGTATTGCCAAACACATTCAGCCCTATGATGGCGCAGCTCGGCCAGATACCTGGCTCCAGGATTTCTTCCAGGCCTGCTGCATCGCCAAAGGAGGAAACAGCCTGGTTGCTGTCTGATATCTCCGGCTCATGCTGAGGAATACGGCTCGATCATGGCTGCGTTCTTTTCAAACTTAGAGGGAACATACAGGAGGCCCTGCATAGTCGGAGACTCGCAGCGTTGCACACAAAGACCCGGAGAAACCTGCTAGGATTACCTCGGATGATGGATTGACACGTAGAACTCATGCGAAGGAGTAAACGAGAAAGCTACGATAGAAGCTTTTATTGCAGGACTCCTAGTCGGACTTTTACGTCATAGACTGAAGCGTGACCACGTCACAGATTTGAGAGAAATGATAGAAACGGCAAGCAAATATGCTGACGCCGATGATCATTCAGAAGGGCTGCTAAATATTCTGGCCAATCCCAATGCGGCCAAACAGCCAAAACAAGATTAGAAGCGCAAGAACACCTCGGACGAAAAGCCGGCTCCGGACAACGCAGCTGTCAACGCAACATTCGGATCTAGAGGATGAGGAGGGTGCGGAGGCGGCCAGGGTAGAGGCCGTGGAACTTCCCGAATCCAGGGCAGAGGAGATCAGCAACCCGGAAGAACCTATACCTTGGCCGACATTGCCAATAATCCCTGCGTCCACCACTTGGGTAGTAACATAGAATCTACCCACACAAATGCCGAGGGTCGTTTCAATGACGACATCAAGAAAGACTAATCCACTGGCTACAGGGCCAAGCGATGAAAAGGAAAGAAAAATTCCGAGAAAGGAAAGGATCCCAAGGAAGATTCTGACATGGAAGAAGCGGAAACCGCTGTAGAGACCAAGTCGGATGGAAATAAGAATTTTCCGACTAAGAAAGACGCATATGTCTGATTCCTTGGATCCCAACCTGCTAAAGTCAAGAAGGCGGTTCTTCGTGAGCTCAATGCCATGGTTCCGGCTGTTCCACAGTTTCTGGACTGGTTGGAGGTAACCATCACCTCAGATCACTTGAGGAAAACACATCGTCGGGGAAAGTACCCTCTGGTCGTCAATCCTCTTATCGATGGCTATGAGTTCTCTAAAACACTCATGGACAGTGGAAGCAGCATTAACATCCTCTACATCAAGATGCTCCACTGCATGAAGCTACACGAGAGACAGTTGAGTTACAGTAGTGTAACTTTCCATGACATTGTACCAGGGAGACAAGCTGATTCTCTGGGTGAGATTACTTTGGACGTGACATTCGGAACCCGAGACAATTATCGGACCGAGCCACTCTCTTTTGAGGTGGTACCGTTCAAAAGTGCTTACCACGCCATCTTCGGATGTCCGGCTTACTAGGAGTTCATTGCTCGCCCCTGCTACATCTACAACATGATTAAACTTCCAGGTCCAATGGGCGTAATCACCGCACGGGGAAATCCGAGGAAGGCGCGAGAGTGCGACAAAGGATTTGCTGCCTTCGCTAAAGCCGTGTTGCACGCCTAGGAGTACCAGGAGATCAAGAAGACCATCAATCCGTCCGAGATTCCCGCTACGAAGAACGAGATATTGAAGACAAGTTTGCAGTTCAAGGCATCGGAAGAGACGAATAAAACGTCACTGAAGGAAGATGATCCCTTCAAGACGACAAACATAGTGGTAGGCCTAGGCCACGCGTAGGAAAGCGCGCTTGTCGAGTTCCTCAAAGCTAATAGTGATATCTTCGCATGGCAGCCTTCTAACATGATCGGAGTACCCAGGGAACTTTCCGAGCACTCTCTTAATGTGTACCCTGACGCTAAACCCGTCAAACAGTCCTTACGACGGTTTGGTGATGAAAAGCGCAAAGCAATAGCCAAGGAATTAAACCGACTAGAATTAGTAAATTTTATAACACAGGTCATCCATATAGATTGGATGGAAAATCATGTACTCGTGCCTAAAAAGGACACCATTGATTTAAGGATGTGTGTTGATTATACCGCTTTGAACAAGGCATGCCCAAAAGATCTGTTTCCTTTGCCACGAATCGATCAAGTTATCGACTCAACAGCAGGGTCGGAACTACTCTATTTTCTCGAAGCATATTCCGGATATCACCAAATAACGATAAAAAAGTCGGATCAAATTATGAAATCTTTCATCACTCCTTTTGGAACCTTCTGCTACAAAACTATGCCTTTTGGCTTAAGGAACGCAGAAGCAACATATCAACGTACTATGCAACGTTGTCTCAACGACCAAATCGGCGCAACGTCCATGTATACGTAGATGACATAGCAGTTATTTCCAAAAAAAAAGAAAACTTTAATTTCCGACTTGGATGAAACATTTGCTAGTCTATGAAAATTCAATACGATGCTAAATCTGAAGAAGTGTTTCTTTGGAATTCCAACCGGAAAATTGTTAGGTTTCATCGTCTCTGAGCGAGGCATAGATGTGAACCGGGACAAAATCAAGGCTATATTAAACATTACCAGGCCGACTCGCCTGAAGGACGTACAACGTCTCACGGGTTGCATTGCAGCAGTGAGTCGGTTCGTCAGCCGGCTCGACGAAAGAGCCGCACCTTTGTACAAACTCTTGAAGAAAACCGACAAATTTGTCTAGACCCAGGAAGCCAAAACTGCCCTGCAAATTTTGAAAGACCTACTTTCAAACCCACCAGTTCTCGTAGCGCCAGAACCTCAGGAACCTATGTTACTCTACATTGTAGCGACCAACAAGGTCATAAGTTTGGTAATAGTAGTCGACTGCGAGGAAGAAGGCCACGAGCATAGGGTGCAACGGCCAACTTATTACCTGAGTGAGGTCCTGACAGAATCAAAACAACGGTACCCACATCATCAAAAGCTAGCCTATGGAGTGTTCTTTGCCTCCAGAAAGCTACGCCACTATTTTCATGAGCACACGATCAGAGTGGTGAGCACCGCTCTCCTGCAAGATATAATCAATAACCACGGTGCCACAGGACGTGTCGCAAAGTGGGGAATAGAGCTTGCAGCTTTCCACATTGAGTACAAACCACGTACAGCAATCAAGTCCCAAATACTTGCCGACTTCGTTGTTGATTGGACAGAGACGGCAGAAAACACAAGTCCTCCAGACTCAGAATTTTGGACCCTTCACTTTGATGGATCAAAAGCACGAGGAGGCTCGGGGGCTGGCGTGGTGCTCAAATCACCCCAGGGAGATAAGTTGTTCTATGTGTTGCAAATACACTTCACGACAACCAATAATATTGCCGAGTATGAAGCATTGCTGCATGGAATACGCATGGCCAAAAACATTTTCATATCAAGACTCATGTGTTATGGAGACTCGGATTTAGTTGCTCAGCAAGTATCCAATATCTGCAACGCAAACAAGCACATGGCAGCATACAGAGCTGTTGTGGATGAACTATCTAAATCGTTCGAGGGTTTTGAGGTTCAACACATCCAACGAGCAGAAAATGAGGAAGGAGATGATCTATCAAGGATAGGCTCTGCGCGGAAACAAGTCCCGGATGGCGCTTTTTTTAGAGAATTTAAGGGTCCCCTCCATAGTTGGAGTTGATGAGGACTATCCGACGAAATCCGACTCACCTTTAATAGCAGTTCTGGCTGTAATACCCAGCTGGAAAAATGCTATCTAGATTTCCTAATAGACGGAAAACTACCCAAAGACGAAGTCTTGAGCCAGAAGATTGTCCGACGAGCAAAATCCTACACTATAATAAATGATGAACTCTATAAACGGAGTGTTTCTTGCGTGTTACATCGATGTATTTCTTCGGAAGAAGGAGTGGAAATCTTAAGAGAAATTCACGAAGGCGAGTGTGGTCACCATGCTGCAGAAAGATCCTTAGTGGCAAAAGCTTTTTGACACGGATTCTTTTGACTTACAACTAAGGCAGATGCCGATAAAATGGTGAAAACATGCAAAGGCTGCCAAAAGTACGCTCATGAGGCACATGTTCCGGCTGAACAGCTGTGAACAATCCCTATTACATGGTCGTTCGCGGTCTGGGGCCTTGATATGGTAGGGCCGTTTTGCACGGAAAAATGTGGATTTACTCACCTACTAGTGATGGTGGATAAATTTACAAAGTGGATTGAGGCTAAACCCATAACAAGTTGCGATGGAGCCACTGCGAGAAGATTCGTTGTGGACGTAATCATCCGATTCGGATATCCGCATAGTATAATTACTGACAATGGGAGCAATTTTTCCATGGGTGAACTTGCCGAATTCTACGAAGAACAAGGGATCCGACTCGATATTGCATCACTCGCACATCCACAAGCTAATGGACAAGTCAAAAGAACTAATGGGCTTATTTTATAAGGAATCCAAACTCGCCTCGAGGCACCGCTTTGTCGGGCCGCGGGGGCTTGGGAGGAAGAATTACCATATGTGATATGATCTTATGTACAACTCCTAACAGATCAACCGGCTATACTCCTTTCTTCTTGGTCTTTGGTGCAGAAGCAGTTCTTCCAAGTGATCTAATTCATCAGTCTCCATGAGTCAAAGCGTATATCGAAGAAGATGCAGAAGTTTCTCGACAATATGATCTCGATATAATCGAAGAAGTACGTGTCGTTGCTGAGCATAGATCTACAGCCTATCAGTAGAAGTTGCGCAAGTATCATAATCAGAGAGTGCAAAACCGTTCTTTCAGAAAAGGCGATTTGGTTCTCCGACTTGTGCAAAAGAGAAAGCACAAACTTTCCCTGATTTGGGAAGGAACTTTTATGGTTAGAAGAGTTCTGCATAATGGTTCATAATTATTTAACCGATATGAGACCAGTCAAGGAAAGACCTGATACTCGGAAGAGAAAAAGAGCTGGTGGCAGCACAGACCCGGATGAAATAGACCGTCCATGGAATATTGCACAGCTACGTCCCTTCTATTCTTAGTTATATTTCCTTGTAATCATATATGTACATGTTCAAAGTGAAAAAGTATTGGTTTCTTCATATGTTATCTTTGAGAAGTTTTTGCCATTTTATTTCCAAAAGAGCATGTCATTTTTTCCAAAATCCCAGAATGCTTGAAAGTACTTTCTGCTCATGTTCGTTCTGGTTATGATTTTTGAATATCTAAAAGTGTTTCCTTAGGGTACAAAATTTAATTTATTGTCTATATTTTGGTTTTTTTATCTGATTGCTCAGACGCGGGTATTTTCTGAGTAATGAGTTGTTGGTACTGGAAGCCGGCTTTGTTTCTAAGTTTGAACTGGTTTAGCAATTGCACTTCATTGCTCGGCAAAGTTTCTGTGCTAAAGGTTGGCTCACCCATGAAAGGGACAAGGCAGAGAGCTAGATAAAACGACAAGTATATGCATAAAACACAAATTGCTTCAGAAATTTTCAAGCACATGCATAAAAAATATATAAGCATAAAGTACAAATAAAACCATTAGTTTCCATCATTAAATTGCCAGAAGTTTAGAATAATGCATAAAAACTGTTTATGCTGCAGAATCATGCGGTGGTAATGAAGTAGGTGGAGCGCTGGAGTCGACAGCATTGTCGCCCTCGATCTTAGACTCGGAAGCAATGCTGGCTTCTGGCTCTTGGGGCGAAGGAGGCGCGGCGACGGATTTGAAGAAAGACGTCGTATAGTTGGTCATCTCCGCCACGCGACAAGCAAAACCTGCATAGGACTCTTGGATGGCCTTGATGTCCTCTGGGTTACCCTCATCATCATCCTCGGCAATACCTTTGGTGACATGCCAGATTTCCATCTCGCTGTGGTGGCTCATCACCATGGTAAGAGCAGTCTGAGAAGCAGTCCGAGCGTAGAAGATCTTCCAGTCTTCGATAAGCTTCGAAATCTCCTTAACCTTGTCCCTCACCTCGTGCACTGACATTGTGTGCAAGTCAGAAATCTTGACGGACTCGCCATCCTCTTCAAGAGTTTGGCGGAAGTCGTACAAGATATCTCCGATGAGCTTAATGCGCTCGAGGCGAGGTTCAGAGGTAGGAGTGTCAGAAAGATCCAGGGGGGCTGGGAAAGAACCAAAAAGTCAAAATTTGACTAAAAAGAAGTCGAATAATCAACAACAAAGAAAAATTCGGACACCTTACCTAGCACAGAGTGATTCCATTGAGCATGCTCCTTGCAGAGGCTGTTTAGTTCACTGGTTGTGGCCTGTGCAAGATCCCTCTGAATATCGAAGTCCTTCTTGAGATCAGCTAGTTCTTTATCTCAGAGGGCTATTAGCTTCTCGAGACTCACGGTCTCATGGTTGCTTGACTCTAGGACAGCAGCTACGGATTTCTCCGATTCTAAAGTTAGCTTCTCAAGCTTGTCCCGGAGCTCAGCATTCTCTATTTCTAAGAACTTGAAGTTCTCGGATTACTCCACCATCTTGCTGGACTGTCATAACAGTTATGCAAAGGAAAAATATCAGTCGGACAAAACAAGTTTGACTATGACAAAAGTTAACTAACAAAGAGGAAGTCGAAAAAGTTTACCTTCTGCTTCATCTTTCTCAATTTTCAACTTTGAATTCTCAAGACGCAAAGCTTTGATCTCTTTACGTTGATTGCAAATTTTCTTGAGCAATTCCTGGTTGGAAGATGCAATTTTCTGTAAGTTTAGAGACAGAATACCGTCATACGGCTACTAAGACTCGAGCTACAAATTTAACTAAGTAAAATTACAGCATGAGCCTTGGGGGCTACACTACATCATTCTTTTGCCACCTAAAAGCATTAACTCAGATTCAATGATGTTTATTCGGCTTTATGCTTGGAGGCTAGAGGATATGATAATAAATGCAAATAAGGATCGGAAACTTACAATGTGTTCCAGGTGCAACTTTTCAAATCCGAGCTTGGTGCTGTGAAACACCTTCTCGGTAAGGGTGAGGGAAGGCACATCCGTCGCTGGGAGTTTGCCAGACTCGACTTTAGCATCCCAGACCAAAATTTGGTCCAGGAGGCTAACCAGCTTGACGTCCTCCTCCTCCTGGCTCGCTGCCTCTGGGGTTAGGGTTTGCTTCTCAAGGCTGGATTGAGCCGGCCTGAGGATCTCTTCCTTTTCTTTCCTCTTCAGGCCAGAGATAGCAGAGCCGGCCACTTTATCCATCGTTCCTGTAGATGTTACCATGGGATCATTACCCTTGACGGGTTAACCCTTGTTAGTTGCCTGATCATTAATGGTGACCAGGGCTTTCGAGACATTGCCAGCATCAGGAGAGGCAGAAGCTTCCTGTGCTGATGGAGTACTAGATGGAGTTGGTGGCGGCATGGCAAGGGAAATAAAAAAGCTTTTACTGACGTATCTGCTTGCCCGGCTTTCTGTCTGGCTTGATCTTACTATTCAAAGCTGATTTATCTCTAGAACACGAAAATCCTAAATATCAGGTGTGCTCTGGAAAGAAATAAAGGTACAAAAGTACTAAAAATAAAAGATAGGGTCCTTACTTTTAACTACTGGCAGTACTTGGCTACCAGCAGCGATGACAACTTCCTTCGCCTTACGCTTCTTGGAGGCAGGGGCGACAACTTCTTGCACCTCATCATCCTCCGTCGCCTCCGGATCATCTGAAGGAAAGCCCTTTAGTGGAGATAGCTCAGACTCGGAGAGTTTATCAAGCTAATAAAGTCAAAAGGCATCGATAAAAATAGAGTCGGAGAAAGAATAGAAAAGAACGACGAAACGCAAAAGTAGAGTCGAAATATTTACTAGATTCAGAGGACGGTTGGTCATATAAATCTTCATGGATACTTCTGGAACCTTTCGTTCCACTCTTTCCTTGATCAAATATTGCAAAAGGGTCATGTAGTCCTTCGCAGGAATCCGGCTAGAACTGACCCGCATCTTGTACTTCTTGTTGCTGGTGATCTGGTGCATGAGGCGATCTCCATGGTGCTGGAGAGGCTGAATTCAGTGCTCCATCTAGCAGTGGTTCAAGTCGGATCCACGGAGGCCCTCATGCTTCATCAGAAACTAAATCCGCCTCTTGGAAAGGATCAGGATATCAGACAGCTCCGGCGCCTCCGCGTCCCATGAGTTCTGGTGGGAAGCGACGCCGTCGGTGAACGCTGGAAGACCTTTCGCCTTTCAAGGAGCCGGAATATCTTTGTGATAAAATAAGGTTCTGGCCCAACGTTTGACGGATTCACTAGCGTTAATCCTAGGATAGACTCGGTTTCTCCTAAGGACTAAGCTAAGAGTGCTGGTGATGTAAGGCACACCGCGGCTGATGGAGTTCTTCCGAGTACCATAGTAGTACCGGAAAAGGGTGAGACTTGGCCTAATGCCAAGAAACCCCTCGCACAAAGCTGCATGAGTACTAAACTCGAGTAGAGAGTTGGGACGAAGATTATGAAGTTGCACACCGTAGTAGTTGAGGACCTCGACGAGAAAGTCCGACAGTGGCAAGCTGAGGCCACATTCGACGTGTGTGCCGAACATCACCCTCTCACCGTCGCGCGGGGCAGGAACAGCGTGCCCTGAGGTGCTCCTCCACGCACCGACAACAATGAATCCTTCGTCCTCCATGACTTGGAGTTTAGCATTGTCCATGGCGCTAGGGATCCAGAGGCCCCGCATCTTCCTTTCTTCCGCCGCCGACGAACCCGCCGCCGCTCGTGAGGTCAAGGCAGACGCACTGGATCTTGGAGGAAAAGGACTGGTAGGGGAGAGAGATTTTTTCTCACGGTGTGTAGATGGGAACGGGTGAAGAGTGCTCGAGGAGTACGAGGAGGCAATGAATGAATCGATGAAGAGATTAATCTAAGAGAAAGGGTTGTCTCCTCTCTTTTATTTGTCTCTGTGTCAAGATTCGTGCATTAACGCATGTGATTAGCGCCACGCGTATAGGAGAGAGGGAGGTAGCTTCCTCGCGACCACCCCCTCGTTTTTCGCATAGGCATAGAAACGGCGTTCTATTACATAAGGAGCGGACCCACCAACGGTCGTGCTGATAGGACTCCTATCAGTGACAGGAACTGAACTGAAAAGTTGTCAGTCCGCACGCCACTGAAAAATTCGGCTTATGTTTCAAACTGAGCAAGGAAAAGACTAAAGTCAGAACAAAACATATCCGACTCAACTAACTTGGAATCCTACATTACTGGGAGAAGTTTTCGGGAACCCTTATAGATTCTCAAGACGAAGAAACCATCAAGCTAGACGATTTATCCGACTTTGGATCTAGAAGACTTCCGGGGATACTGTTGGGGATATACTTTCCGGGTATACCCACAGGACTCGCTGACCAGGGTGGCCCACCAACGGGTTAGAGCTTTGCTTCATGGGCGACCCAGTCAGAGAAAGAGGAGGAGCCAGTTCCGGCTACGACAAGACCTAGAAGAGTTACCGACTTAGGCTTGTAGTATTACTTGTAGTCCAAGCTGTATCTAGTTACCGACTCTGTAACGTAGCCGGATAGGTCTATCCTATAACCCTAGGACCCGATGACTATATAAACCGGCCCTATGGGAGCCTTTAGGGCATAACGCAACAACCACCACAATCAACTCGCACAGGCGAACCTCTCTTGTAATCCGCTGTAACATCCGACTTACGCCGATATATTACTGGGTTTCTAGCGGGAGTAGGATCCGATCAACGCAGTCGGATCTGAACCTGGGTAAACTTGTGCTCACCGCTCCTGGAACATCCAACGTCTCACACCCCATCTTTCCAATGCCACTAGTACCCCCCTGGCGTACTTGTCGACAATCCCCAAGCTTGGCCCATCTAATCTTTGCCCTATTTCTCCAATAAAGTATTTTGTCTTCAAGGAGTTTCTTTGAGTGAGATGGAAGTACTTTCCTGGAAAAAAAAATCTGCTATAGAAAGGCATCTTTGGTCTTCAATACCAGCTAGTAGGGCAAGCACATAGCTACATTTTCCAATGGTTACATTTAAGTTGGAGATATTTTTACTCGAGTACTTCAGACCATGTCTAAGGCTCTTGAATTTTCCAGTTAGTCTTTGAGCAGCATCTTGCATATAATGGAGCAGAGTTCCATGCATTACTAACCACATCATGAAAGCCAGGAAACTCATGCCAATAATCTTCAAATCTGAATAGCTTAGCTTTAGGGATATTTGTACCAATTTGAATATGAATAGGGACATGGTCAGAGCCCAATCTAGCCAATGGAAATGAGAGAGTATTGGGGAATTCAATATTCCATTCAGAAAATGTGGAAACCCAGTCCAATTTCTCAAGTAGAGGAGTTGCATGCATATTGCTCCATGTAAAATTTCTATCCTTTAGTGGAATCTCCTCAAGATCATGAGTCTGGATCACAACATTAAATAGTATCATATTATTAGTGTCACCACCTGGCCTGTTTCTATCATTTTGATCTCTAATAAGGTTAAAGTCACCAGTGATCGTCCAATATTCCATGTTTGATGAGTCCAGGTCGGCAAGCCATGTAATAACGTCAGCCCTGTGTTCATTTCTAGCTGGACCATAAATATTAGTGAGAAACCACTTTTTGCCAGATGCTTTGCATGTAAATTGTACAGTCAGTTGAAAAGGACTGCTTGAGATAGTAACTCCATCAAAAAGACTGCCATTCCAAATTATGATAATGCCACCAGAGTTGCCAATTGAGGGGGTAAAAGCATAATGAGTGAATTTTCTAGGGCAAAACTTGCTTAGGTATGAGTGATCAAAGGTTTCTCTTTTTGTTTCCTGTAAGCAAATAATATCACTGTTGCATTCATCATTCCTATGTCTAATATCATTCCATCTTTCCTGGAAATTAATCCCTCTAATGTTCCAGCATCTATTCATTGATTAAATATTGGTGGATTGCATATCCAATATTGATAACATAGTTATACAATATGCAGACAATAGGTCTGTCACACTTCAGATGTAGCCTTTTCATTGACTGATATACAGAATTCAGACTGTCACCATTGCTTTCAGATTTTAGTTTTCATCTATGATTTTTGTACTGATGGAAAACTGACAAATATAAGCAGATTGATGTATCTCAATGGTCATCCACACAGATATATAATGAGTAGCATATAATATAATATCGAAAGGGATAAATGATCTGTGTAACTGACATACATAAAACTGATACTGACTCAGATCCATAGTATGGCACATATGGCACATAGTTATTACATAAAAGGATAGGTCCATATTATTCATAGGCACTTCATATAATGAATATCCAGAACTTAAATGAAACTGATAAGAACCAACCAAGGGACAATTCATGTTGCTGCATCTTTTGTGGCACTCCATTAGCCACTAGTTTCCACGAGCTTCTCAACAAATAGCTCACTAGGAGGGATCTGGCATTGCATGGTGGCAATAGACTGGGTGATGGGGACAGATAATTCAGGGGGAGGTGGTGCTTCTTTATAAATTTCCACAGAAAATTCAACATCCAGGTTCTTCTTGATAGATTTCACAGTCTTCTTGCTTTTCCTGGGCACTGACTTGGGAATAACAGGTATGTTGTCTTCAAGTTCTGCTGCATCAGCTGCATTTTTATCCTTGAATCCTGCATTAATATCAGGAATCCACTTCTCCTAACACCCTTTTCATCTGCAGGGACTTTGTTTTTCCTTTTGATAGGGTTGGATGTGATGTCCAGAGATGGTTCAGGTTCATCATGTGAATAGCTCTAGATTAATGCAGATAAACAGGGGTTACCCATGAAGGAGTTGTTGTTAGTTGTATTGTAGCCAACATGATGGGAATTGATATCTTGCACATCGATAAAATCAGCAGTCTAGTTATCAGGAAGTTCAGTAATAGTGCATGAGTTCTCCACAGACAAAACAGGTGCAGTGGAATATATAGTGATGAAACATTTCCTCTCAGCTCCATGGCTACCATTGACATCCATAATCTAAACTCTAGTTCCAGTGATATAATCCTTGGATAGTTTGTTGACAGTGTTGGGTAGATCAGTCAGCACCTCTGATAGCATATGTTGATATGCAGCAAGTGTATCTGCTGCATATATAGTTGGCTAGATATTATGAATATCACTATGCATTACAAAATCCTGAGGAGGTGTGTGTATCATGGGGTCATCTGCAGCTGCAGGGGCAGCATGACCAACAGGTGCAACATTGGGAAATTGGGGTGCAGTAAAATTAGGTTCATCATGAACAACATGGTTGTTGTCTTCCCATATACCCTCAAATGGTAGATTTGGCATGGGGTGGGGGTTAACACCGTTATATGGAAGAGGTTCCTCATCTCCACCAATATCACCAATTAATTTAGCTTGAATAACATAGTTGACAACAGTCCAAGATTGGCCATTACATTCCTCATCAGAGCTTTCACCCAACATTAAGCTTATTGGAATGTCCAGAAGATCAGAAACGCTAAACTTAACTAGGATTCTCGCCTTATTAGAGCCATCCTTGTACTAGACAATAAATCGACCAAATTCACTAACACATTCTCTGATACGCTCAACTAGCCAGGACTCAAGTGGGAAGTTAACCATCATGAGCCAAACATCGTGTGTGAAAGTGAAATTTCTATGATTGAAACCCTTGTTGTGTGCTATGACTCGGAGAACACTATCACCCACAAAATATGGACTACGATCAATAGCAAGATCATGTGCACATGGGACACTAAATTGTACCATAGCAGCACCCATAGCAGATCGGGTGATTTGACGAACATGGTATCCACGCTAGTTGAGGAAGTCACGGATCAGAGCTGCATCACCTTCAAATTGAGTTGGGTCAGTTGGTGGCCCTAGGATAACAATGGCCCAATCATCAACCTTAAGCAGAGGAACAGCGAATATGTGGTATGCGCGACGGCGACGATGAATGCAGTGAGGGACAATCTCCGAGCCCGGTGGGAGATGAGGCAGGGGATCACATGGGTAGTTGCCCATAAAGGTGCCGAGAGGTGAAGGGTTTGGACGACAGCAAAGGGCAGCTGCCGGAGGAGGGGAGGGTGTATCGGTGCAGGCTGGAGTCATAACTACAACGCTACAAATAGGGGATGGAGGCGGTGTTTGTTTAGGTTGTTGACGTTTAATGCGGTAAACCAGAGTTTTGGTTTTTTAGATAGGCATTGGTTCAGGATATGACCGTATTGGAAACAACCACGGCACCTGATGTCTGATGTACACGCACGCGCATGATGGCCCAGGCCCAAGCATCGAAGGCAGAAGAGGATGTTTGGAGGTGAGTTGGGTGGATGGTTGGGCCGAGAAGGAGGCAGGTCGAGAGGAGGAATGAGAGGAGCGTAGGATGGCTGGGCTGCGCGGGAGGGGTGGGCCACGAAGACGGAGGAGCTGGGCGAGAAGGGCGATTTGAATTCGGATCCGAGCGGGAGGAGTGGTGTCGATCTAGGGGAAACGTATCAGCCGTTGCATGGTGGGCCACGTCAGCGAAAGATCTGCTAGGTGCAACCGGAACGGAATTAGCTCCAGTGAGAGGCGATTTTCGGCGATCAATAATCTGCCACTCCAGGGATTGCTCATAGAGCCAGAAACTGAACTCACGTGACCAGTTGGGACCGCCATCTCCCCATAGGTGGAAAAAGAAGATAAAAGATGGGCAAACAAAGCGTTTAAGATTATAGATCATGAAGCCCACAACTTTAGAATAAACCTCAAATGACAGCACATGGTCACGGATGAGGGAAATGGGCAAGACATGGGGTTCGCAACCCAGTCAAGAAGGGAGGGAGAACCCAACGTTGTCGACATCAAGCCTAAAGTTGGCATGACCAAAGGAGGCGACAAGGCGAAAACCAGGAGCATCGGGCAGGGGAAAAATAGGGGTGCTGAATGTAGAACGAACCTTGTTGATAATATGAGTCCCATGGGAGGGATCCAGGAAGGAGGGGAAGGTCGGAGGCGCCATCAGAGCGATCTAGTGGTGGGAGCCATGGCTCGCCTAGTAGGTCACCAGTGGGAGGTGGGAGCCATCTTCTTTGTGCAACGAAATTGCTCAAATGATATTATAACTAGCATAAACATATTCCTCATGTTTTTCTAATTAAAAAACATATATTATTCAAATTATATGAAATTATGAATTTAAATTATTATTATTAAAGCCAAAAATATTAAAAAGGGGTCAAATTCAAAGGTTCGACTAGTTAGGGTCAAATCTAGACTTTCGGGATATATGTTTGAATTCGAATTCAAAAATATTTCAATTTACATTTTGTAAGTTTTTGGAAATTCCAAAGATTTCAAAAGTTATGAATTTATTACCTAAAAGCATATTAAAAACATTTCTGGTAAATACCAAAAAGAAACAGAGGCTTTTGTTACTCGAGCGTATGTAGCCCATGTGTATGACGTGTGGGGATAGGGTGGTGGTGATGCAGCCACGATGAGACTGACTGAAGAGTGGGGCCTACTTGTCAGCGTTAAAAACATGAATAAAAAGGGTGGCCTGTGGGAGTTGAAATCCAGACCTAAATGTTGCACGGCCCTAGTGGATCAAGATGGATACCATATGGGCTGGGCTTCTCTTGGTGATAGCTTATGGGTCGTGCTCTTTAACGGTTTAGTCCGAATCGGGGGTCACTGAAGAAAACAACAGAGAAAACTGAATTTCGCGACCAACGAACTGCAGGCTATAGCGAACTTGCGAGGACGATAACGGGAGTTATAGGACTTAGTTTGGGGTGAGGTTTGAAACCAGAGCAATCTAGTACAACCAAATTCTACAAGAAGCAAATAGTGGTGCCGGAGATGGATTGTGGCGAGGCCTAGGTTGCCGGTAACAGAGGGGGTATCTGTGGCCGAGGACTGAATTTTCGTCAGGTGAGCGACAGAGAGTTTTTCCTAATTTGTCAAGGATGATTGCAAGAGATAGGGTGGATCGATTCGACCGTGTAGCGGTGCGTTGAAACGCTAGGACTAAGGGCTACAGAGTAGTTTCATCGATAACGAATGGATTGGTATACGCACAAAGCGGGCTTGCGAGGAACAGGGCCCGCACTTGCCGTCGATCGGAGACATAACTTGACAGGAAAATCTGTGGGAACATGACGACTTTCAGGGAGGTTTCCGGGCAGCACAGAGCACTGAAACGGGCGTGCAACCACTCTAATCGAAGAGGAAGAACATGGCTATGCATTGGTGGTCATTGTTCTGAAATTGTTGGACTAAGGTGACGACACGATTGACTAGAACATTGGTACTCCAAGCGACACAGGCATGCGCGGCAGCGGTGAGCGCGTACGGCGGCGAGGTTGGCGGCGAGGCAAGGCATTAGGGAGAAGGAGAGCATGTCTGGGATGGCTAGGGGCTCACCAGCGACCAATTTGTGCAGAAAAGCCAGCTTGAAGGAAGGTGTCAAGCTCCATGCACTAGCCAACGCAACCAAAAGTTCGAACTAATGGAAAGGGCTAGTGCAATCCACTTATACACTTCAACACCCCTCTCACGTGTGACGGGAAGAAGTCGGCACGTGCAACCGGAAGAGAGCGACGACGCGCGAAACTCACGTATGACTCAAGAGGCCTATACGTGGACACGTAGGGGTTAACAGCAATTTTAAGATAAATTGCGAAAACCAGGACTCGAACTCGAGACCTTAGGCTCTGATACCATGTCAAGCTCCATGCACTAGCTAACGCAACCAAAAGTCCGAACTGATGGAAAGGGCTAGTGCAATCCAGTTATACACTTCTACAGAAGGGAACGTGCTTGAGGCTGGGGTCGTGATGCTCCTGGTTGATGGCGGAATCCGGCTGCAGCAGCGTCTTCGGCGTGCTCCGATGTGGTTGAAGGGTACAGGGCGAGGCAGAGGAATTAGGGGAAGCAGCTCATGGACTTGGGCACGCCTACTGGTCACCATATTGATGGGGAACTGAAGATGCCCAAGGCTAGGGTTGAAGGTGGCCCGGGCTTGACATGGCTATGGAAGGAGGAAGAAGATGGAGACTAGGGCTTGATGGGCACTTCCAGATCTCGATCTGAAAGCTAGCTTAGAGGAGAGGGTAGATAAGATCAGGGAGGGAGAGGGTAGTGCACATGGGGTTCCACTTTTGCAGAAATCTAGAGAGAGGTAGGAGGGTTTCTTTTCCTCTCTCTTCCTTGCTTTGCTAAGAGAGGAAAGAAGGGGACCAAGGGAGAGGGTGGCATGGGGGATGGTTTGGTGTTGATCAAGGAGGGTAGAAGGGTGGGGTTAGGGAGTGATGTGGTGGATGACAACCACATGCCATGGCCACCATGTGGTGTAGAATCCCACGGGTAGGAGGTGGGGTTTAGGATACATGTGGTGGTTAGTTTAGGTTTTCTTATTTGAATTTGAAACCATGAAAAAATAACCAAAAGGAAAGAACCAAAGCAAGAAAGGAAGAGAGATAGATAGCATGTTTAGATAGGTTTATTTTTATTGGTTTTATTTGTTTCATTGTTTGATTTCAAATATCAAAACCATATTGAAAATCCAAAATAAACCAAAAGAAGGGATAGAGAGGGTCTCTTGCATGAGCCATGCATGAGTATTAAATGGCTAGCTCTACTATTTGTGAAAACAACTATAGTACATCAAGTCCATCTACTTATCATGCATCCAAATTGAATTAAGGCATGGCAAAGAGAAAGGAAGCTTGTTTTTCCCATATGGAGTAAATAAAAGATCATGCATGAATATATGGTGTCCAAGCTTGTGTATGTGATCCACTAGTAACATAGAGCCTCCATATATTCAACATGGTCATTCATTCCAATTGAAACCATATGGGAGATTGAAGGAATTCTACTCACATGGCAAGCACAGGTGGTCATGAGGCTCGACATACTTAATATCGTGATAATAATAGATAACACATATAGGAGAATGTAGATTTATAAGTAGATCCATCTTATTACATATGAGCTAGACAAGTGCCAAGGAAAATATAATTGCTCAAATATAGTTTGGATGGTGGAATTATAAGGTGGTGACAAAGAAAGGTGGTGGAGTTTAGAAAATATATGCGCTCAACTCAACTTGGGCATCAAGCATTTTATCAAGAAGCAACTACAATATATCAAGAGGCAAATACAAGCAATACAATATAATACATATGGGATAAGAACCAAATAAGAGGGTTTTATATGATGCTCAAATGCAAGGTGGCATGGTGACATGAGCATGATATAATGATATGTACGAAGTAGCAAAATATAGACTAGACAAGTAGCATTACAATTGTTAGGCAATTGGGATTCTACAAGCATCTGCTTCCTCATTTTCTGCTCGAGGCATGTGTTGAACCTCAAAACCATGGAACGATTTGGATAGTTCATCCACAACAGATTTGTATGCTGCCAAGTGTTTATTTGCGTTGCAGATATCAGATACTTGTTGTGTAACTAATCCGAATCCCCTTAGGCCTCCCCTCCGTCTCGTACTCTGGCTCCGTGAGTCTTCTGGTGAAATAGGATTTTTGGCATATTTTCCGGGATTTTTCCTGATAGTTGATTTTCTGCACAAAAACTAGACACCAAGATAATTCTGCTGAAAACAGTGTCAGTCCGTGTTAGTTGTATCCAAATCACACAAGTTTAGAGGAGAAACAATAGCAAAAGTGTTCGGGAAAGTAGATACGTTTTGGACGTATCAACTCCCCCCAAGCTTAGCTTATTGCTTGTCCTCAAGCAATTCAGTTGAAAACTGAGTGTGATAAAAGAACTTTCACGAACACATTTGCTTCATATGATGTATATATTCTCAAAACAGGAGTAAATACTTAGAAAATTCATAATAAAGAGTATGCAACTAAGTATACTTAATAGTCATTGGAAGCTATGAAGAGAAACCAACTCAATAATAATAAGTAGCATGAAACATAAATATAAGCAAAATTGCAATGCTCATAATAAGGTATGATAGAGTGGTATCTCGCTTGCCTTTGTTTATAGAGCACAATATAAATGCCAAGGCACCTCTGAAGTTCAAGTGAAGATTAGAAGTAAAGATATCAGAGATACAAGCATCAAAATCATGACATAATTAACAAAGTTTTGAGACAAACATAAGAATGACAACTATGCTCTCAAGAAGGTTCTCATAGAATAAGTGGTGAGTCAACAAGGAAGTAAAAAGATATTGAAAAGTTTGAAAGGCTTCCAAATGCTGAAAGTAAGGTACTCATTAGCTTTGAGCTCTCATTTCCCCTATCATAGGCATCTTTATATGGTTAAGGTGAAAGTGAGGTCCAATATGAGTTATATGTTTGACAGACCATAAACTAGAAACCTCATGTCCCTTGAGTACGAGGGCTGATACGTCCAATTTGCATCACCATTCTATATCATAATTTGCCTCTATTCATTGATATACTTCTTATTAAGAGGTGTTACTTATGTCTTTTCATCTGTTTTTGCATGTTGGATGATTCTTGGAGGATGAACTGTCGGAGTCAGGATTCTGATGGAAAAGAGATGTTTCGATGCATTTTCACGAAGATCATAAAAATACCTGAAAATTTACGGAAAATCATATTTTTCTAGAAGACGAAGGAAGCCGGAAGGGGAGGCGGAGATGGGCCACAGGGAGCCCACACCCCCCCAGGCGCGGGCCACCCCTACGCCGTGCCTACAGGGGGTGTGTCCCACCTGGCCTACCTCTGGCTCTGCCCTCTTGCCTATATCTTCCCCTCGAAACCCTAAAACACGAGGAGCAACCACAGAAAGATTCTGCCGCCTCTACGAGGCGGAAAACACCAAGAGAGAAAGAACTCTCCGGCAAACATATTTCTGCCAGGTAAATTCCTTCCCGTAGAGGGGAGAATGTCGCCATCAACACCATCATCAAGCTATACTTCATCGGGACCATCATCATCATCATCATCCACACCACCATCATCACCACTCCATCCCATTGTAACAATTGTGTTGAATACTTGCATAGTTCGTAGGGGAAACTTTCCCGGTGTTGATTACTATTGTAGTTAATGCTTGTGAGTGGAACCATTGGATTATTGTTTATGTTCAGATTGTTATCCATCACCATATCATCTTTGATCTTGATCCATATGATGTCTTGTGAGTAGTTCGTTTAGTTCTTGAGGACATGGGAGAAGTCATGTTGTTAGTAGTGGATTTGTGTTGAGATATTATTCAATGGTTTAGTATTTAAGTTGTGGTGCTATTCTTCTAGTGGTTTCATGCGAACGTCGACTACATAATACTTCACCATTTATGGGCCTAGGGGAATGCATTGTGCATTTGTCTACTAATTATGGGGTTGCCAGAGTGACAGAAACTTGAACCCCCGTTAGGACACCATTGCACAAGGGAGCATAGGATCTCAGAGTTTAAGGCTGTGGTTAGGTTTGTATCTTAATTGCTTTCCTGTAGTTGCGGATGCTTGCAGGGGGTTTAATCACAAGTATGTATTAGTCCAAGTAAGGTCGGTACATTAGCACAAGTTTACCCACACAACACTTACAACACCAAAGAAGACGACTCACTATTTGAAGCGAAAGCACTTGACAGTATTCCCATGTGTCCTCGAGAATGTTTGGTCCTTATAAGTTTTCCACCGGCTTGTGCCTTTTTAAGAAAGGATTGGGACACTTGCTGCATTTTTTTGTTGTCTTTATTACTTGCACTTTATTTCATTGCTTTATCAGAAAACCCCTAAAAATTCGTTTGCTAAGTATTTACAAAGATTTCCTGCTCCATACCACTAGTCAACACCTTCTGCTCCTCGTTGGGATCGACACTCCTATTTATCGAAAGTACTACGATACACCCCTATACTTGTGGGTCATCAAGACTATTTTCTGGCGCCGTTGCTTGGGAGTGAAGCACTACTGAAGAGTGGAATTGGTAAAGGAAACTTCTACTGTGAGTATTGCTTTTTATTTTCTGTTTGTTACTTTGTTTCCAATATGGATAACCCACTTGGTTTTCTGTTTGATAAAACTACTACCGCTGTTAGGGTAGTAGATGAACCACCACCTGTTGAGATAGATCATTTTAAGATACCTACGAGTATTATTGATCGTGTTATGGATAATTATTATTTAGGGGATGGAACTGTCCACCATGGTGATCATTTGCTTTTTATCCATGAATTATGCGGGTTGTTTAAGTGTGCAGGTATCACAACTGAACAGGTGAAGCAGAGGTTATTCTCTATATCCTTGAAAGGAAGATCTGAAGAATGGTATAAGCTGTCGAAGAATGGTATAAGCTGCCGAAGAATGGACAATCCATGGAATGGGAGGAAATAGTACCTCTCTTTTATTCTAAATTCTATCCTCCCAGTGAGATTCATAAGGATAGAAATCTGATATATAACTTTTGGCCTCGTGATGGAGAGAGTACATCTCAAGCTTGGGGGAGATTGAAGTTACTAATGCTTAAATGTCCTATTCATGAAGTCCCTAACAATATTATTATCAATAACTTTTATGCTAGGCTTTCTCTTCATGATAAAGATTTACTAGATGCTTCTTGTGCTGGATCATTCACACGTATGAAAGAAGAAGCTAAACGGGATCTCCTAGACCGTATTCAAGAGAACACTGAAGCTTGGGAGAATGAAAAAGGGAGAAAGTCAGTTATAAATTATGATTATGAATCCATAAAATCTTTTATGGGAACTGATGACTTTCATGATATTAGTACTGAGTATGGTCTCGATTCTCAAAGTATTGCCAATTGTTTTAAATCCTTTGCCTCTTACATAGAAATTCCCAAACAGAAGTGCAATAAGTACCATGCACGTTAGAAAGATGTTGTTAGCCATGTTCCTGTTAGAAGCACCGAAGTTTGTACTACTAATCATATTGTGCATGAACCTTATGTTGAGAAAATACATTTCCCAGCTAAAGTAAAGGAGTATTCTATGATGATTAGTGCGAATAATAAAGGTACAGAGAAAACTATGGAACCTGATGAGCGAATGAATACTGAACCTGTGGTAGCTATTGTGAAAGATCTTGTCACTAGAAATATAGAGGATGAGCACATTGTATTCTGTGAAGACGCTTCTAATATTATTTCTCATCCTACTAAATCTAGAAAACTAGTGTCCCTGTGCTTTCGGTTAAAATTGGTCATCATTTCTATTATGGTTTATGTGATATTGGTGCTAGTTCTAGTGCTATTCCTTATGAGCTTTACAGGGAAATTATGCATGAAATTAGTTCTTGTGAGCTTGAGGACATTGATGTGGTTATTCACCTTGTTAATAAGGAAACCATTTGCCCTATTGGTATTGTAAGAGATGTGGAGGTCCTCTGCGGTAAGATTAAGTATCCTGCTGATTTTCTAGTGCTTAATTCAGCAGCTAGCAAAACTTGTCCTATCATTTTTGGTAGACCTTTTTGAACACTTGTGGAGCTATTATAGATTGTAGGAAGGAAAAAGTTTTGACTAAGTTTGATGGAGAGTCTTATGAGTTTAATTTTTCCAAATTTGCTAAAGCTCCTTGTGAAAATAGCTTGCCTAATAACGATTTTAGGATGGAACAACTTGCTTCTATTGATCCGTTTTATGACCTTGGACCTCTTTTTGGTGATTGTAAGTATGGTCATTCTAATGATAAAGTTGTTGACAGTGACAGTTATATTGTCGATTTTATTCAAAGTGCTACTGAAAGTTATTATGAGAGAGGGAAACATGGTTTTATGCATCTCAATAATGTTAAGTTTCCCCATTTTATGTTGAAAGATTTGAAGTTGCATTTTTTGTTTTCCTATGCTAGTGGCTTTTTGTTTAAACAATTTGTTTTCTCATGATACCCCCATTCATAGGAAGTGGGTTAGACTCAAATGTGTTAGTTATTTGCTTCTTGATGCTCTCTTTCACTTCAGATATTTATCTCCTATGTGAGTATCTTTGAAACTATCAAGCCTAAATTAAAGGCATTAAAGAAAAGTACTTCTTGGGAGATAACCCAATAGTTTTGTTGAGTCTTGGAAGTTATTATCTCAGTAAAAACCGCTCCTTATCCTTTTTGTTTTAGTTTTTGTGTCAAGATCAACTACTTTTGAGAAGTAGAGGAGTTGTGAAAAGTGGCTGTCCTGGGACAGATTTTTGTGCTACATTGTAAAAATTCATGAAGGATCTCGGTACTTCGGATGGATCTGTATTTTTCTGTGCTTTTTCTCCAAGTTGTTACCCAACTTTCATTAGTTTTGCACTTTTTGATTTGAGAAACAAAAGGTTTTTGAAAAAATCAATCTTTACCTACTGGTATGTTTTGACAGATTTCTGCCATCATTTGCATTTGCCTCTTATATTGATTCCCTTCCAGATTCTTTTGGGTTTTTGGAAAGGAGTTGCAACAGTAGATTTTGTTCTGATGGATTTCAGTTGAAGTGTGAACCTAAAGGTTTATTGTTTTTTCTTACACTAATGTTGCTATTGACGTTTGTGTATTGCCTTGTTAGAAAAGGAATTTCCAGGAGAAGGAGAAAAGGAATTTCCAGGAGAAGGAGAAAAGGAATCTGCAGAGTTCGTCTTTGAATAGGTAAAAGAGGTGAAAACAGAAGGTTCGTGAAAACCCTATCTTTTTATATTTTTGATGTTTTTATTACATACAGAAAGTTACGAAACGAAACAAAGGAGGAAATGGAGGCCAGGGTGGCCACACCGACCCTAGGCGCGGGCCCCAGCTGGCCGCACCTGGAGGGGGTGTGAGCCCCCTGAGCTCCATCTCTGACTCGTTTTCGCATCATTACCTTCCTTATTCTTTGAAACTTCGTAATATATAACCCCCGGATCCCCCGAGGTTCGTATATCGTGTTTCCGTTTCGATCTGTTTCTGTCAGGAAATCTTCTCAAAGTTTAGAGCACCATGGTCTCCGCTAATGACAAAGGCAAGAAGCCCGAGGAAAATGATCCCCAAAACCCCAAGGAGGAGGAGATTTTGGTAGGGGATGAAGAAGACATGGAGGAGGACGAGCATATGGACACCCGCGCTACCGTCGCAAGCATTGGAGTGGTGGCAAATCCTACCAAGCTTAGGACGACAACACAGATGTCTACAGGAGGGAAACCTCCACGTCTTGTCTTTGTTCCACGGTCACCTCCTCCACGTACCAGGAATCCCTTCCATACTCTTATACATGACCAACAATACCAACAGGTGCCCAAAGGGAACTTGCCCTCGGTTTGGGATCTGCCTCGCTCTAACCATGCAGGGAAGGAACACACTAAGAAGGAAGAGTGGGGAAAGAATAGCAAGGACTAGGACTCTCGGTCTGATATGATCATGAACCACATTGAGCAAAATTCGGAGTTGATTCAGACTCTGACCTTCGAGATTGAGGATTTGAGGAAACTGATTGAGGATCTTATCAAGATAACACCACCACCACCGAAGGAGTAATTCATCATCAGGTTTGGCATCCCCTTGGCTTGTTCCAAGCTTGGGGGAGTGCCGTGGTATCCCATCATTATCATTTATCTTTTACCTTTTTAGTAGATTCATATCTTTGGTAGAGAAGTTATCTTATTGGTTGGTTTTCATGTGGAAGTATCTCTCCTTTAGTTGATTATCTATGTATCCCTTGGTGTGAGTTCCTTTATGGAATATTAATGAGAAATTTCATCTTTTACTTTTTGCACTTCTTATTTTAGTTTGCAATCTCTATTATATGATTGATCTTGTTGATCATTATGGGTATCACTTTGGGAGCATAAAGTAGATCTAAATTGGTTTTGGCAAACCGAACTCTCGTCAGTAGCAACACTTTTTGAGGTTTGAAAGGAAAAGAGAAAAAGCTTACAGGTATTTTGTATCATTTATTTTCTTTCTTGATTGGCTCATAAGCTTAGTATTCTTTATTTAAGATCTTGTGTGTCTTCAAGGAAGATTGCAAGTTTGGCTTTATCACTTGTAGGTTTGCTTGTTTGCTTCAACTATTTTGCTTGCTACCTAGCCTTGCTAGCCAAAAACCTGTTTTTAGAAGGCATACTTCTCATGCATCCAACCCCTTTGAACCAAACCTGTTCCATTTGTGTCCACCATATCTACCTATTAGCATTATTTCTATTCCAAGAAAATTCTCAAGCTTCATCTATCTTTCGAATTAAAAATTATTTTTTTATGTGAAAACTAGTTAGTAAAGCTCTCACGAACTTGATGGCACACCTTATTTTCCTTCCCCTAATAAACTTGAACCATTGTGTCATCGAAGTTGTATATGCTTGCATCTATACGTTAGGATTAGCAGAACCGTGTTGTCACGGGGAATGCTTTCAACACTTATGGATACATATCCAGTTGATATCATGCTCTTTTGTTTGTGGATGTCGTCGGTGTGAAATAAAAGAGGAGCTTGTAAGTCCATGGAGTTATGTATGTGTGTTAGAGAAACGCCTGGGCCGCTAGCCTAAGCCATGCCTAATCATCGTGGAAACTTGCAGCATAACCATAGCGATCAATCTGTGAAGCATCCTCAATAAAAAGTTATGCAAATAGCAAATAAAAAGGTCGCTGACATGCTCACTGTCTACTTGCCTTGTCACTTTGATTATGGGATAGCTCCTGTATCATGTGCAAGGGGTACCCGTTGGCGGTTCTTCATGATACACATGTACTTAAAATGACAAGAACTTACCAGTAACTAAAGTTGAGTAGAATGAGGAGAGGCCCTCGTACTCAAGGGACATGAGATTGCCAACTTATATTTCGTCAAGCATATACTCCATCTTTGTTCACTTTAACCTTAATCACTTCAAGATGCTTATGATAGGGGAAATGAGGGCTCAAAGCTAGTAAGTACCATAATCTTTTGGAAGCTCTTTATGAACTTGATCCCTGCTTCCCTCTATGAAGGGCCTTTCTCCTTTTTCGAAGTTGAGTCGGTAAAACTATTTCCTCTCTTTCTCCAGCAAGCATTTGAGTTGTTGTGTTTCAAGCGTTAATATGATGATTTATTCAATCATGTTCTTTATCTTCCTTGTTAGCACAAGACTCTTATCTATTGAGTATTACTTTGAAAGCCATAATTGTGAAAAACCTTTATGTTTGAGCAAAGAGTACTCTTGTTGTTGAAACTTCTATAAAAGTTTTTTGTGAAACTGTTTGCCAGCTGTTCTCTCACCAAGAACAAAAGTTTTCCAATTCCAATTATGATTTATATTTATGCATCTCTATTGTGACTCCTGTACTTGTTGCAAGCTAAGTTATATAATGGTGAGTTGCTTTCTTCTATGAGTTGTGTAATGGTAAGTGTGATGCTTCTTTTCTGTATTCTTTTATCGACACTTCACTCCATAAACGTATGGGCATGTTTACCGAGCTCAGTTTTCGCTTGGGGACAAGCAAAGGTCTAAGCTTGGGGGGAGTTGATACGTCCAATTTTCATCACCATTCTATTAATTTGCCTCTATTCATTGATATATTTCTTATTAAGAGGTGTTATTTATGTCTTTTCATCTGTTTTTGCATGTTGGAGGATGAACTGCCGGAGTCAGGATTCTGATGGAAAGAGAGGTGTTTCAATGCAATTTCATAAAGATCAGAAAAATACCAGAAAAATTACGGAAAATCATATTTTTCCAGAGGAAGAAGGAAGCCAAAAGGGGAGGCGGAGATGGGCCACATGGGGCCCACACCCCCAGGCGTGGGCCACCCCTAGGCCGCGCCTAGAGGGGTGTGGCCCACCTGGCCCACCTCCGGCTCCTCCCTCTCGCCTATATCTTCCCCTCGAAACCCTAAAACTCGGGGAGCAACCAGAGAAAGATTTCCCCGCCTCTGCGGGGCGGAAAACACCGAGAGAAAGTGCTCTCCGGCAAACAGATTTCTTCCAGAGAAATTCCTTCCCGGAGAGGGGAGATCGTCGCCATCAACACCATCATTAAGCTAGACTTTATCGGGATCATCATCATCATCCACACCATCATCTCCACCAGCACCATCATCACCACTCCATCCCGCTGTAACAATTGTGTTGAATACTTGCATAGTTCCTAGGGGAAACTTTCCCTGTGTTGATTACTATTGTAGTTGATGGTTGTGAGTGGAACCATTGGATTATTGTTTATGTTCAGATTCTTATCCATCAACATATCATCTTTGATCTTGATCCATATGATGTCTTGCGAGTAGTTCGTTTAGTTCTTGAGGACATGGGAGAAGTCATGTTGTTAGTAGTGGATTTGTGTTGAGATATTATTCAATGGTTTAGTATTTAAGTTGTGGTGCTATTATTCTGGTGGTGTCATGTGAACATCGACTACATGATACTTCACCATTTATGGGCCTAGGGGAATGCATTGTGTATTTGGCTACTAATTGTGGGGTTGCCGGAGTGACACAAACCAAAAACCCCGTTAGGACACCATTGCACAAGGCAGCGTAGGATCTCAGAGTTTAAAGTTGTGGTTAGGTTTATATCTTAATTGCTTTCCTGTAGTTGCGGATGCTTGCACGGGGTTTAATCGCAAGTATGTATTAGTCCAAGTAAGGTCGGTACATTAGCACAGGTTCACCCACACAACACTTACAACACCAAAGAAGACTACTCAACTATTTGAAGCGAAAGCACTTGATAGTATTCTCATGTGTCCTCGAGAACGTTTGGTCCTTATAAGTATTTCCACTGGCTTGTCCTTTGTTAAGAAAGGATTGGGCCACTTGGTGTGTTTGTTTGTTGTCTTTATTACTTGCACTTTATTTCTTTGCTTTATTAGAAAACCCCTAAAAATCCGTTTGCTAAGTATTTACAGAGATTTCCTGCTCCATACCACTACTCAACACCGTCTGCTCCTCGTTGGGATCGACACTCCTATTTATTGGAAGTACTACGATACACCCCTATACTTGTGGGTCATCAAGGGCCACTCCTCATGCTACTCAACTTTAGTTACATGTATGTTCTTGTCATCGTAAATACATGCATATCATAGAGAACCTCTAACGGGGTACCCCTTGCACATGATACAGTAGCTATCCCATAATCAAAATGACAAGGCAAGCAGACAATGAGCATCTCAGCAATCTTTTTATTTGCTATTTGCATAGGTTTTTATTGAGTATGCTTCACAGATTGCTCATTATGGTTATGCTGCAACTTTCCACCATGATTAGGCATGGCTTAAGCTAGCGGCCCAGGCGTTTCTCTAACACATATATATAACTCCATGAACTCACAAGCTCCCTTTTTATTTCACACCGACGACATCCGCAAACAAAAGAGCATGATATCAACTGGATATGTATCCATAAGTGTTGAAAGCGTTCCCCTTGATAGCACGGTTCTGCTAACTCCCAGCCTATAATTTGCAAGCATATAAATTTCATGGACAGTCATAATGGTTCAGGTTTATTAAGTGCAAGAAATAAAGTGTGCCATAAAGTTTGTGAGAGCTTTCGAACTAACTTTCTCAAAACAGAGAAACATTTTATTTGGAAGAAAACAAGGAATAATGAATATGCATAGAATAGAAAATGATGCTAGTAGGTAGGTATGGTGGACACTGTTGGCAATATTGGTTTTGGAGAGTTGGATGCACAAATAGAGCTCATACTCAGTGCAAGTGAAGGCTAGCAATAGAGAGGGAGCGACAAACGAGAGAGCAATAACTGTCATAATCATGCTTGCAACAAAACAGGACTAATTATGGCATGAAAGTGATACAAGAACTCTGAGGCAAAATAAATCGTCGAGGCTTACTGACTATTGTTTAGTCATATGCACGCGTGAGGATGTGCCAAGTCGATTCAATTAAACATTCAGAGGAGGATACCACAATATCATACCAAAATATGAATAAAACAATGCAAAAAAAACACTCATATGACATGCTACAAACTATTAGCAAGCTGGAGCTAATCATAAGAAAGCAAGAACTACTAAGCATCCATAAATAACATACACCTTACATGAACAGACTAAGCATGCCCACAATGATGATTATATGTACAAAAATGAAAACAAATAGAGTTTGATACCAACCTCTTACCACACCTCAAGTTGTCTTAATCTTCATTATTGCCTTTCAGTTGTGTGACTCGAATAATAACATGAAACCAAACTCAAACGATCACTACTGAACCCTGCAAAGAACTTTACAAAACAAAAAAGAACAACAAATATTTTTGGTGTTTTCGATTTTTCAAAGAAAGCACACAAAGCAAAAACAAACAAAAAGCAAAATATTTTTGGATTTTTCTTTAAGGCAAACCAAAGCTAAAAAGAAAAGAAATAAACCAAGAGAAACAACGAAAATATTTTTGGTATTTTTGTGTTTTAAGAGCACAGAAACAAAAACTAAAAAGAAAACGAAACATGAATAAACAAAGAATCAATGAAACATAATATATACATGAGTGTGATGTCGGTGTACCTCCCCCCAAGCTTAGGCTTTTGGCCTAAGTGGGGCTCAATAGCGCAGGTAGTAACCCCAACTGGTGGGTCATTGTAGGAATGATCAAAATCAGGCGCTTGCGATGAAGAAGAAGACGTGCCCCAATCATAGGAAAGCTGCTGGTATGAAGACTCCCCCACGTTGAAGGGCTGAACCGAATCATCTTCGGCATCCTCTCCAACATTCTCCTCTTGCTGGGAGAGTTCCGCCACGTAAGTGTCAAACTCCTCCTACGTGAGCGACCATCCTTGCCTATTATCAAAATTAAACAAAGTAGGTGCAGGCAAATAAACTACTTTCACAGTCCTACCTCCTCTCCAACCACGCTTGACAAAGTATAATTCATACGGTAAACTTCTCACAGTAGCCCAAGAAGAAACAAAATTATGCTGAACCATAGAATCAAGATCAAGTATCTCAATGGGAAACCGATAATCTGAATGGTGAGGCTCTAAACCATTGAAAGCTAGCAGCCTAGAGGAAATGAGACCTCCACAAATTCCACCCTTCTCGCGGTTAGTAGTAAGACGGTAAGCTATCAAAGCACCCAGGTTATAAGACCTATCCCTATTCAAAGCAGCCGAGATAAAAGCTAGATCAAATGAAGATAACTTCCTAGCAATCTTTCTAGCAAGAACACACTTGGTAATGAAATAGGAAAAATATCTAATGGATGGGAACTGAATGTTCCGAATTTTACCACTTTCCTTTGAGAAGTCGAAACCTTGGAAAATTTCATCATATAGATCCATAAGTGACTTAGGCCTCTCCTTGATCTTCTCACAAGATCCCTAATGGGGCACTCTAATAGCTGCACAGAAATCAGCAAAAGGCAAGTCGACAGCTATATTATAGATTTTATAATGGACCATGGGATTAGACGAGGACCAAGTAAACCGGAAGTCTTGCACCACATCCATGGTTAGCTTGACATATTGAAATGGTTCCCCTTTAACAAAGTGTTCCAACCCTGCATTAGTAATCATAGTTTGGAAATCCTGGAAGATTCTCATGGCTCTCATAAATTCAGGGCATGGATATATGGAAGGGAAGACTCCTTCCTCATGATGGACTTTCATTGGCTCAGGTACCATTAAATCATATTGATTCAGCGGGTATGCACTCATCTTCCTTTCTAAAATTTTTAGACAAACATCAAACCAAGTGATTTTCAAGTTGATAAATGATGATAAACTACTATAGGAACTTGCTAGAGGGCTACACATGCATCAAAATGAAATCTCTAAGCATAGAACAAGCATACAAGCTCACAAACCTGACACCTATAGAAGAAAAATACTCAAGATACAATCTACCAATCACAAATCTAATTGGACAAGCGGGGGATGCACATACCAAGGAGCAATCACTCCAAAAATCAGTAGAAAAGATGGGCTGAGCAAGGAGATCGAAAATCGGGAGCAAGAATAGCAAGAACTCGAGATTGAGAAATTTTTCTGGTGTTTTTCAGGAGAGAGAAAGAAGGTTGCTGGGAGGAGACAACTTGGAGGGCCTCAGGTGGGTCCCACCCATGCCAGGCGCGCCCCTGGGGCTGGCCGCGCCACCAGGGGTGTGCTGGCCTGGGGGGTCCCCCTAGGCCACTCAAGGTGTCCCTTTGCCCCTTTTTTGAGGAAAAATTTATTATGAATTTTCTGGGATTTTTCGGGAAACTTTATTTTTGGCCAATTTTCAGGGCATGAAAATTGATTTTCTCATAGAAAAGATTTTTTTAGAAGAAGCAAAAGAAAACCAAAACCAAAACTATAGAAGTTCTAAAACACTCTAACAAGCAAACAACTAGCAAAACTAAAGCTAACAAGAGAAAGAGCTAAAACTAGGAAGGAGAAAAGTAAAAGTGAGCAAGCATAATCACTGTGGAAGAATTATTTTGTTCATAAAAATCCCTTTGTTAACAAGGTTGATCAAGATATGAAATAAAACTTTGCATTCCACAAAGTGATTATGTTACCTCAAACTTGATAGCAATGGTCCCAATCATAATAGTTTCAAAACTTTCTTGTGGAATGGGACAATATATTTCTCCAACTTTGATGCTCTCAATATTTTCAATAGAATTCAGGCAATAGCTCTTATCAATCTTCTTGGGGAAATAGACAGTATGCTCTTTGTCATTAATATTAAAAGTTACTTTTCCTTGATTACAATTGATGACAGCACCTGCAGTATTAAGATAAAGATCTCCCAAGAATAATGGACATATTATCATCTTCAGGCATTTCAAGCACAACAAAATCAGTTAAAACCGAGCAATTATGAGCTACTTGAACAGGAACATCCTCACATATACCAACAGGAATAGTTGTTGACTTATCAGTCATTTGCAAAGATATATCAGTTGGTATCAACTTTTCTAGCTGGAGTCTCTTGTAGAGAGAAAAAGGCATGACACTAACTCCAGCTCCCAAACCACATAAAGCAGTTCTAACATAATTATTCTTAATAGATAAAGGAATAGTTGGTATACCTGGATCACCAAGTTTCTTTGGAACCTTACCATTGAAGGAATAATTAGCAAGCAAAGTAGAAATCTCCACATCAGGAATCTTCCTTTTATTAGAGACAATATCCTTCATATACTTTGAATAAGGAGGCAACTTAATAGCATCAGCCAATGGAATTTGCAAAAATAAAGTTTTCATCCACTCACAAAACTTGTTGTAGTGTTCTTCCTCCATTGACTTGTGTTTCTTATTGGGAAAAGGCATAGGTTTCTACACCCAAGGTTCTCTCTCACTACCATGTTTTTTAGAAATAAAATATTCCTTAGTGTACCTAGTATTCTTAGTGTTCTTCTCAGGTTCTTCCTCAACTTCCTCCCTATCAGGAGCATCATTTTTTATCATTACCACTCAGTTTCAGTATCAGAGACAGATATACTATTAGGATCTAAAGCAGGTTCAGAGGGTTCCTCAACTATTTTATGTTTCTTTTTTTCTCTTACGAGGACTACCACTACTTTCACCTTGCTGAGAGTCCTGCTCAATTCTTTTAGGGTGTCCTTCAGGATATAAAGTATCTTGAGTAGCTATACCACTCCTAGTTCTAATTCCATAAGCATGTTTATCTCCTGAGGCATTAACTAGCATATCTTTTTGTACCTTAGCAAGTTGATCAATTTGAGTTTGAACCATTTGAAAGTGTTTGCAAAGCATTTTAATATCATTAGCAGTTCTTTCCCCAATATCTTTCAAATCATTAATATCTCTAGAGTTTTCCAATAAATGATTCTGAACTTGTTTGTTAAAATTACCTTGTTTAACTATAAATGTGTCAAGTTCATCTAAGCATTGATCAAGAGGCTTACCATAGGGAATATCACCTTCATCAAAGTGGAGAGAGTGTACCTCAATAGTTGATGAGTGAGGAATTGGCTTACATAATTCTTCTATAGGAGGTAGATTCTTCACATCTTCATCTCTAATACCTTTCTCCTCTAGACATTTCTTAGCTTCCTTCATCATTTAATGCAATTGCTCCTCTCTTCTTTGGTGTTGGTGTTGGAACTGGTTCAGGCACAACTGGTTCAAGAGTAATAGGCTCAGGTGTACTTAGCTCAGTTGAAGTCCAATCATCATAATTCTTGCTTATTTTAGCCATTAATTCTTCAGCATCTGTAGGAGTTCTTTTCCTGAAAACACAATCAACAAAACTATCTAGGTATGTCCTAGAATCATCAATTAGTCCATTATAATAAATATCAAGAAGCTCATTTTTAGGTAATGGACATCCAGGATGTGCATGAATCAAGGCACAGAACCTTGTCCATGACTCAGGCAATTTCTCTTCTTCTCCCTGTTTAAAATAAAAAAAGTCTATACAAAGCAGCATGTCTAGCACTAGGAGGAAAATATTTCTGGAAGAAAGAAGCAATCAAACAATCAGGGCTATCAATGGAACCAGGAGGTAATCTATTAAACCAAGCTTTAGCTTCTCCTTTTAATGAAAAAGGGAAGATCTTAGTAACAAAGTACTTGCGCATCCTAAAATCATCAGAAAATAAGGCACTCATAGTAGAAATCTCACTCATATGTTCCACAACACTCTCATTTTCAGTCCCACAAAAAGGTTCTTTCTAAAAAATGTCTAAATAGGATAAATCAAGAGAGAAATCATAATCTTTATATTTAATATCTATGGGAGAAGTGGAAAACTTAGGATCAGAGGATGGTTTAGCACCATGTGTGTTTTGGCACTCTTCAATAAATTCATCAGTAAACTCAATGTAACCATCATTAATATCATATCTCTCTCTATACTATGGTGAGCTAACATGTGTAATAGTGTCTTCACTAGGAGTTTCAGTATTTCCTAGACTAGCCATAGTAGCATCTAGGAAAGGACCTAATGACCAACTCGCATCAAACATAGTAGAAGTAACATCATGAGTATCAGAAACAGTTTCAGATTCACCAGTAGTAGCAGTGTGTGTAGCATGTGTATGTGGTGATGGTGTAACAAGCTTACTTATAACAAACGGTGAATCAAGAGCAATAGAGGTGTTTAGGACAGTCCCTCTTCTTGTAGTGGATGGTAAAATAGGAAACTTTCCATCATGAGACTTCCCCATGATGAAAGGAATAGAAGTGAACAATAATAGATCCAAGTGAACTTACAAATAAAGCTATGTTCCCCGGCAACTGCGCCAAAAAATAGTCTTGATGACCCACAAGTATAGGGATCGCAATAGTCTTCGAGGGTAGTATTACCCAATTTATTGATTCGACACAAGGGGAGCCACAGAATACTTGCAAGCCTTAACAACTGAGTTGTCAATTCAGCTGCACCTGGAAATAGTTCTTGCTCACAGAATTTTATCAGTAGCAACAGTTTTGTAGTAGCAAAAGCAAAGTAACATCAGCAGTAAACAAGAGCAGTAGTAACAATAGTAGCAAACAGTAGGATATGAGCGCGGTAGGCATAGGGATGGATGGACAGGCGTTGCATGGAAAATTCTAAACATGTAACTTCAAGATCTAGGGAAATTGCAGATAAATAAGAATAAGCATCCAAGTACTAAACAATCATAAGCATGTGCTCCATATATAGTCATGCGTGCTTGCAATGAGAACTTGCACAACATCTTTTGTCATGCCAGCTCGTTGCAGCATGGCCTCAAGGGAAATACTAGCAATTAAGGTGCTCCTTTTAATAGAGCACCGGAGCAAAGTATTAACACTCCATGAACACATGTGATCCTCACATCAAATCCATCCCCTCAGGTTGTCCCAATTTCTGTCACTTCGGGGCCTTTGGTTCCGGACAATGATATGTGTACACAACTTGCATATAAGATCACAAACAATACTATCATAATGGTTCAATAATAATTTCATATCCGAGATCATGGCACTCGGTCCCTAGTGACAAGCATTAAGCACAACAAGTTGCAACAAATTCAAATAGCACTAAAAGAGATACTAGGCACCATGCCCTAACAATCTTATTCGATTACATGATAGAACTCATCCAATCCCTACCATCCACATAGCCTACATCGGGGGATTACTCACTCATGGATGAGGGAAACATGGATGGTTGATGGAGAGGCGTTGGTGATGACGATGGCGATGATCCTCTCCAAATTCCCCGTCCCGGCAGGGTGCCAGAACGGAGTTTTTGGTTCCGAATCACGATTTCTGGTGGTGGCGGCGCAGCGGAACTCTTTCTGGAAAAACGTCGAACCCCCCTTGGTTTTTAGGTCAAGAGGCGTCTTATAGGCGAAGAGAGAGGCCGAGGGGGGTCCTGGGGCATCCACACCCCCTCCAGGCGCGACCTAGGCCCACCCGCACGGCAGGGGGGTGTGAGCCCCTTGGGCCTCCCCTCCGTCTCGTACTCAGGCTCCGTAAGTCTTCTGGTGAAATAGGATTTTTGGCATATTTTCCGGTATTTTTCCTGATAGTTGATTTTCTGCACAAAAACTAGACACCAAGGTAATTCTGCTGAAAACAGTGTCAGTCCGTGTTAGTTGTATCCAAATCACACAAGTTTAGAGGAGAAACAATAGCAAAAGTGTTTGGTAAAGTAGATACGTTTTGGACGTATCACCTGGCCGATGCCGCCCCTTTTGGCAAATGGCCTCCACCGGTGGCGTCTCCTACACCACCGAGGAGAGCAACTCTGCCAGCGGTGACTTCTGCACCGCCGGGGAGCGGGTCTTTGAGTGTGACGCCTCCTGCATCGCCTGGCGGGGGTATTTCTTGTGCAGCTACACCTCCGCTGGTATACTCGCCTTCTTCATCCGCGGGATGTGGTTGAGGTTGAAGTGGCGCAGCTGTGCTTGTTCCCGGACATGGGTTGGTGTTCGCGACGGTGTTCGCGCACCGTGCATGGGGCTCGGCTCCCAAGCCCCAAGTCGTGGGAAGGGCGTGGCAGCAAGCCCGCTCAGCGGGAAAGTCCACCATGACAGGACCTGTCCTGGTGCCAAAACGTCTCCTTGGTGCCATGAATGGCGATGGCGCGTTCGATGCTCATGTTGAAGACGAAGATGAAATAGACGTCGTGACGATGACAAAGCTCACGATGTTGTTGATGCTAAAGGGGGTTGTCGAAGCCGAAAATGCAAGCACCTCCTGCTTGGCGTGCCAGTTGTCACGTCTCGCAAATGCGAACACCAGGGATACTGGGGACCTCCTATTTGTTTGCTAGTGGGCATGAAGGAGTTCTGGCCTTAGCTTCATCGTGGAAACCTGCTGATTTAGACACAAAGCATACACAGAGCACACACAATCATTTTTACCCAAATTCGGGCCTCCCTTCAGCTAACAACCCTACGTCCTGCTTTGGTGGATTACCCAGGGTGGATAGATGTACAAGATGATGATCTCGGTGGTGCCAGGTAGCCGCTTTCTCTCTATCTTCTACACTTCCCGGGCTTCCTCTTTATCACCTCTCTTATCCTTCCTCTCCGGTGTAGAGTAGGATCTCAGCTCTCTCCTTTACAACTATTCTCGGGGCGAACGAGTCTCTCTGCCTATCTATCTCTCCAGAAAGACTTCTTCTTCTCTACCTAGCTGACCCAAGAGGACTTTCTCCGAAACTCTCTTTCCCAAAAACCCTTCTCAAAGACCTTTCTCCTAGACCCTTCTCAAAGACTCTCCTCCCTCACCACAGGATAAATGCCTCCTTTTATACCACAAGGGGTCACTACAAGAGCTGGCATGGAGCATTGCTCTAGGGGGTTCCCAGGATCAATCGCGGTGCACCACACGGTCTTCAGGCAGATGGGCGGTGCCTGTGGCTAATGGATGGCCACGGACGGTGCACAGGCGCAATTGATGGCCGCGTGACAGCTTAGGTCCTAACATATCACACATGCCTGCGCTGCGGCAACGCCATGATGTTGTCCAACGGCACAAACGCGTCACTTGTTCAAAAAGTTGTGCCCGACACGCCTTGTCAGGATCGGTTGACTTTCGCTCTCGGTCCGCGTCTGGCCAAGGAGGGGTGATCTGCTGGTCCTTCCGGGATACAGTCGAGGCCTCTCCTCGGCTCCACTGTCCCCCATCGCGCCCTTATCCGCCTCACGCACGTCCTTGTCCAAGCCTGGTTGGCCGGTCGTGTCTCTCCTCGCAGTACATGTCTCATTCAGTAGGCACCTACACCATAGCCGACACTTAGTATCCATAGGCTCATCATGTCAAACCCATACCTGCTTGGAACACACGGTTCTCGCATTCTTGCGACTTTCTTGCCGACTTAGCCTTGTGAGTGCTAAGCCGACGACCAGTGGGTCCTGGACCACGCGCTAAGGTGCAATGTGAGGGACCCCCGATCCCATTACACTGACACGATAAATGGACCAAAACATTTGGGTCCCACGTATACATCTTCCTCCTAGTACTACTACGCTTCTATGTTGGATTCAATGTGATGGCAAGCATCATTGGGCGAGGGTGTTCTGCGCCTCGGGTGCTCGCTATTCCTGCGTGGTGGCGAAGTTGGATTCCCGCTTCTTCCGTCGTTGCCCTCTCCACCTCTGCGGCTCCCATGGCTATGATGATATCCTTCATGGTCACTGCTAGGTGGTGACGGAGGCTCCAGTGGTTGTTTCCGGCTAAGCGACGGGCTCCTGGAGCTTCGTTATGTCAGCTCTAAGGTGGGTCTTCATGATGTCGGGCACCGTCCTGACTTGTACCAAGGAGATCATCATTGTTTCTTTGTATGGCGTTATCGTCATTGCAACAAGGTTCAGCCAGATGGCTAGTGTGTCTAGGAGTAGGCATTCTTTGCCGGTCCTGATCCTGCTGGCGTCGTGCTTCCTCTTCATCCATGTGGCCATGGATTTGCCGACGATGGTGTTGGTGAGGGGCCAGTGCTCTTGCTGCATCCAGGGATGTATCCGGAAGAACTTTCGACCAGCCTCGCACGGCCCTGCGATGATGACCATTTGATCCAGTCCTGGAGTTTTCTTCATCCCTAGGGGCGTAACGATGATGCTGATTTGTATCCCTTTGGGGTATTACATCAGCATTTTGGCCTACATCAATGCGGCACTGCTCCGATTTTGACATCAGTTTCCTGCTGAACGACGTGGCCGTTTTCTGCTGTTGTAGTCCTTTGTCGAGCAATGCTACACACTGCTGGACTTGTTATAGAGACGAATTATTGACAAGGATAGCTCGAGCAGCTACGGAATTTTCCAATGGTGTGCTATATACTTAGATTTTCTCTCAAGTTTTACCATCAAATAGATCTCTGTGGACTTTCGGGTTCCAGTTAGCAAGAACAGGGCCACCTCTAGTCTTGTTTGGCAGTCCCTTGAATTCATACTCGTACTGGGCGGGATTGTTGTCTATCTGTTGCTTAATCTCGACGATGCATGCGGCCTCATCAATGCTCTTCCAGATCCTTGTCCCTTTTCTCCAGCTTCTCCGGCGTAAGATCCAAAGCAGTTGGGATTGGAACTGTCAGTGTATCTCCGTATATTTCACGTGCACCTTGGGTGACTACATATCCATCAACAGGAGGATCGATCAGTGCGGGATTAACCTGTTTTCCATCCGGTCTCCCCGCCTAGATTTCTTCGGCGATATCTTCATCGTTGGCTTCCTCCACCAGATCTATCGGTGTTGGGGTTTTGTTCTTATTCTTCTTCTTCTTTGTACGCCCAGTAGCTTTTACGTGCGTACCAGTGGAAAAGATGGCTTTTGGTCCAGTACCGGGAGATAAGCTTCTATCAGTACATTCGGTCATGGTTGTCTTTTTGCCAACACCCTGATTTTTAATCCCAGAAGCCTGTTATGTCGTACATCGGAATCCCAGGATTACCATTTTTGCGAGACATAACTGATTGGTACCATAGTTCATCACTCATTACAAACCATAATAGTCTTACAAATAGTTGATCTCATGATCAAGTCTGATTACAAACAAAGCAGCGGAATATATATAATAAAGGTAGCATGGTCGAGGCTCCATCTTCAGGGTCACAGGCAATGCTGACGATGGGAGATGATCCTAGTTATCGTAAGCGTTCTGATGTCCATCTTCCTGGTAGTCTCATTCATAGTCTGGCCATGGGAATATCCAGGGACAAAGCCATGAGTACTTTGAAGTACTCGCAAAATTTCACTAAAGCAGTCAGGCCATTCTAATAGGAATCCTAAGCTCTAGGTTTGTTTGCCACAAGCCAATTTTATTTCAACCACTACCTAGTAATAAAAGTCTAACTTTAGTTGTCTAAGTTACTTTGGTGGGAACCTAACTTCATCTCCACAACTTGTGGGGTCAAGTCAAGGTCATCTTTCAAGTCACAGGTCATTTTGGAAACACCTGACAAAAGAACAGTATGGCCATCCAACTGTCCATAACCTAGAACACGGCTATTCGAATAGTTTGACACTCTAAAGAGGTGGTACACTTTCACCACAACATTCAATACATCCGTCAGGAAAAATCCTGAATTATCATACTTGGTATGCAGATAATCAATCCTAACCTTTCAATTACACAACCTAGTATAGGCACCTCCCATATGAGTTTGGCCTCCCAACCATGACCATCTGTCATCTTGGGCACTGCATAGGTGTACAATCACATTCACAAGGTAGCCTCAGCTCACCTTGTTCCGTGAGGGAACCCATACGAGGACATATAAACTTCTAGTCAAGCCCTACCCAAATTCGGGTATTGTGGTTGTACGGTAAACGTTGGAATGGTATCGCATCTGAACCCAACCATCAGTTTTTATCAAAGTCAATTCACATACTTTCTTCACCATTGTCTTCAAGTAATTGTGTCCATAACACATGTCAAAACATTTCAATAGAATGACTCATCATTCCAAGGTTTTCATAATCATTTGTTCCCATCTAGTGATCAAGTTTATTTTAGCACTAGCATCTACCAAATGGGGGTATGTGTCACTAGTTGTAGGGTACTAAGCTGGTGTATCTACTTTCATCAGGTTCCAAGCTCTCGAGGACACTTTCCTCATCTTCCACTAATCATCCAATTAATTAACTACGGAACAACTTTGCGAAAGGTAAAGCTTGCAAGTAAAGTTGGGATTTGGTATAGTAAAAAGGGTATCACAAAGGCTTGCAAGTGGGGCTTGCATATAATAGCATGCATAATATAGATTGCTTAGTATAGCTTTCCTTGGTTGGTAAGGTGGTCGAAGTTCTATTCCTTGTCTTCGTACAATTCCTCCTCGTCATAGCCCAGATTGATACTAGCGTCTATAAATAAATACGAGGTACACAATCACCAAACAATACTTAACTACTTCTATTTATCACACAAGGGTCACACTATATGATCTAGCATCAGCTCTATCATTACAAGAAAGTATTTTTAGGAAAGTAATTTCTACTCATTGAAAAGTTACTTAAGATTTAATATTCTCCAAATTAAAAACATGGGATCATATTCACAAATGTCATCACCACATACTCTAATACTTGAGAATGTGATTTAAAATGGTTGGCCTTAATTTATATAGTTTAACACTATTATTTAATAATATTTAGGTGTCTAAAAATGACTAGAAAGTCATTCTTTTGGTTTTGGTCTAGGACTACTGTACGTAAGTATGTATTTACATATTCAGAAAGGTCTTGTCAAATTTGATTTTTGAGAGTTGAAATCAACTCAAAATCACTTATGGTTGATTTTAGAAAAATGTTTTAAGTTGCAAAAGCTACTGGCTTGTTATTTTTACTGAGGGTGATCCATAGTTTCAAACTGTTTGAATCCAACGGGACTGATTAGAGATTTTCATATACTTTCAAACAAAATTGGATTCATTCAATTTGGTGTAGTGAATCTCTTTGAATTGATTTTTAAAGTTCACTAAAGAAAAGGTTTTTGAATAAAAAGAAAAAGAATAGATTTGAATTATTGGGCTCGCGCAGGAAACACTACTAGGCTAGCCCAACTACACAGCGCACGCAGTGGCTCATTCAGGCTGGTCCCACGCATCAGCGGCTGATTCTAAACGAATCACTATCAACCAATACTGGCCCTACGATTACAACATGATCTACGGTCGAGGTTCATCATCTACGTTGCGAGGCTCCGGCGAGATTTTAACCTAGCGGCACAGTGAGGGTGGCTGGGGGCTTACCAGGTCTCCAGCTAGGGTTGGCGATGTGGGCGAATGAGCTTGTCGATGACGGTGAGTTCAATGGTGGTCACAGCAGCTCCTGGGGTGGCTCCAATCGACGGTGCCTTTCCCTCACGGCAGAGTTGGACTCCGATAATTCCAGCGATAGATTGCTTGCCTTGCTCCGAGAACAGGTCAGGGGTGTTTCTGAGTGAGAGAGGAGTGGAATGGTGTGGAGATTGAGGCTGGGGAAGGGGTCTATTTATACTCCCACGGGTGAGGCAGTGCGGCATGGCAAGGGCTCGTCGGCAACGTTGCTACAGGTCGATCTAAGCATGGAGGAGGGTATGGTTCGACGCTGCTGGGTGTGGCGATCGTCATGCGAGTGGTGGTGCGACAAGGGGCAGTCTCACTCGGTCAGGCAACGTCGGTGCTCCGTGCGGGTACCGCGGTGTTCGTTAGCGAGTACGATGGTCAAGGGGGCGCGCGGTGACCAATGGGCATGTCTGGGCGGTGGCTGGTGACGCCACGGGTGTGTGTACGAGCGGAGAGGTCGAGTCGCGACGTGTCTGTGCGAGGCGGCTGCGGCGCTTCGTCGTACTCTTGGCATGTCCGTGTCCTAAATGGGCGTGGCCATTCCAGTGTCTCCGCATCTCCCCATTGGTCGAGGGGTGGTCAGAGAGGGGCGATGAGGTCACGGCTATCAGCTAGACTTCGTGGGCGAGTAAGGGGTGGCATGTGGCTTCATGTCCACCTCTGAGTGACATGGTGAGATCGGGTACCACTTCAATTGATCAAGATAGTGAAGAGGAGTGGCTCAATTTCACGGCTGCGTACTAGGGGTGATCGTGGGTGAGCTAGGGTAAAGAATTGGAGTATAATTGCTGAGCAATTGATTGATCACAAACAATAGATAGTTGGTAGTTGTACTGTGATCACCAAGTGTTTGATCAAATGGCCGCATGAACTAGATCATTACCAAATTCAATGATTTTGGTGAGTGATCTGATACTAATCTTGGTAGTCTCTGGGTGCAATGGTTTGCCAAGTGGTGAAGGTTTGAGTGGTTTTCCAAAAATGGCTATCTTGATACATAAGATAGATTCAAATTTGAATTGCCTCTCAAAAGAGTTTGAAAATGTTTTTGCAAGGTTGGAAATCTTCATTGGGTTGAGTGTCACTAGGTCTAGCAAGGGGACAAAAGAAATGGGAAATTTTATGTTCGTAATTAGTTGCTAGAGATGCTCAAAGTGAGCTAGTGGTTAACTTGGGCAGAAATGACCATTAGGTCTTATGTTTCATATTTTCATTTTCTTTTGTTTTGATTTGATAGTGACCTAGATGATATGGTTTTGATCTTTAAGCCATTTCTCATCATTTACAACAATCATACATGGCATGGAAATCATTCATACACACAAGAATTAAGATTAGAATTTAATTAATAAAAGATTTTGTTAACCCTAATCTTGATTAATTAGGGAATGATCCTAATTAATATTTTTGGTGTGTTACAAACCTTCCCCCCTTAAACATAATCTCGTCCTGAGATTTAGGAAAAACTACGAACCAAAGAGATTGGGAAACTCCTTCCTCATGTAATCCTCGCGCTCCCAAGTGGCTTCTTCTTCAGTATGGCTGCTCCATTGGATATTGAGAAACTTGATACTCCTGGTCCGGGTGGTCCGGAAAGCTTCTTCCAAAATACGGATAGGTTCTTCACGATAGGTCCGGGTTGATCTCCACATCTCTGTGATCGATGTTCTTGAAAACTTCGATCGTTTCTGGAACTTCTAAACACTTCCGAAGTAACGAGACATGAAACACGTCATGCATGGCTGACATCTCTTCTGGTAGTTCTATCTGATAAGATACCTCTTCTCAGCAACTTAGAATCTTGAAGGGTCCAATATATCTGGGTGGCTTTCCTTTGAGTAGGAAATGCTGTATTACTTTCAAGGGTGATACTTTGAGATAAACAAAATCTCCGACATTGAAGGCTAGATCTCGACGTCTCTTGTCGGCATAACTCTTCTGTCTGGACTAGGAAGTTTTGAGGTGCTCACGGATCTTGTGAACTTTATCTTCTGCTTCTCTTAGGATGTCGGGTCCAAAAATCTGACTCTCTACTACTTCCAACCAATTCAGTGGGGTACAACACTTCCTTCCATACATAAACTCAAATGGGGCCATTTGCAAACTGGCTTGGTAACTGTTGTTGTATGAGAATTCTGCGAAAGGCAGACAGTCCTCCCATTTAGATCCATATTCAAACACACAAGCTCTCAACATATCTTCGAGTATTTGGTTTACTATCTCCATTTGTCCATCGGTTTGAGGGTGATAAGTTGTGTGCTGAAATTCAGTTTGGTTCCTAATCCTTCTTGTACTTTCTTCCAAAATCTTGAGGTAAACAGGGTTCCTCGATCTGACACAACGTTCTTGGGTATTCCATGCAAACTGAATATCCTAGCAATGTACAACTCTGCTAGCTTCGAGCTCTGATAAGTGGTCTTGACAGGTAAGAAATGAGCTACTAAGAGAATCCGCTACCTTATGCAAACTTGGTTGCTCCTTCATAACCATGGCGTTGGATCTACACGGCAGTCTACTAATAGCATCCGCTACCACATTGGCCTTGCCGGGGTGGTAGTGAATGTCAAGGTCATAATCCTTTATTAACTCTATCCATCTCCTTTGCCTCATATTCAACTCCTTCTGAGTAAAAATATACTTCAGGCTCTTGTGATCTGAGTAAATCTCACAATGATTACCCATAAGATAATGATGACATGTCTTCAAGGCTAAAATAATGGCGGCTAACTCTAATTCATGGGTGGGGTAATTCTGCTCATGTTGCTTCAGTTGTCGGGACAGATATGATATCACCTTGCCTTCTTGCATCAACACACATCTGAGACCAATATTGGATGCGTCACAATACACATCAAAGGGCTTCATGATATCCGGCATGATCAAAATTGGGGCTGAAATCAATCTCTTCTTGAGTTCTTGAAAACTCGCTTCACATTTGTCGGTCCATTCAAACTTCTGATCTTTCTTGAGTAACTGAGTCATCGACCTAGCGATGCTTGAAAATCCTTCAACAAACTTGCGGTAATATCCCTCTAATCCAAGAAATGCACGAACTTCAGTTTGAGTGGTTGGTGCTCTCCATTCATCAACATCCTTAATCTTGGCGGGGTTGACAGTAACTCCTCTGGCTGACAAGATATGTCCTAGGAATCCTACTTCCTTTAACCAAAAATCACACTTGCTGAACTTGGCATACAATTGACGCTCTCTAAGGGTTCCAAGTATAGTTCTTAGATGTTGTTCATGTTCTTCCTCCGATTTGGAGTAGATTAGAATGTCATCGATGAAAACAACGACAAACTTATCCAAGAAGTTCATAAAAATCTTATTCATGAGATTCATGAAATAATCGGGGGCGTTGTTTAATCCAAAAGACATGACCTTGTACTCATACAATCCATGTCGGGTCGTGAAGGTAGTCTTTGGAATATCCGTTGCACGGATTTTTAGTTGATGATAACCAGTTCTAAGATCAATGTTAGAGAATACTCTGGTACCGGTCAACTGGTCAAACAAATCTTCTATCTTTGGCAAAGGGTACTTGTTCTTGATGGTGGCGTCATTCAACCTCCAATAATCCGTACATAAACGGGTGGCACCATCTTTCTTATCCACAAACAGAACAGGTGATCTCCACGATGATTCACTTGGTTGAATCAGATCTTTGCTAATCATGTCATCCAGTTGCTTCTTGAGCTCCACTAACTCAGATGGGTTCATACTATAGGGTCTCTGAGCTATGGGTCCAGTTCCAGGGATTAGTTCAATGATAAACTTGATATCCCGACCTGGGGGCATACCGGGCAATTCATCTGGGAACACATCGGGGTATTCACAGACTACTTTGACTTGGTCAAGGGTAAGTTGGGCTAAACTCTGGTTGCACTTGAATTAACGGGGCAAGGTCTCAGACACATGCTCAACTGATACTCCGGTGCTACTGGTCATGGTTATGGCTTTCTTGGCACAATCTATGAGTCCTTGATTTTTTGACATCCAATCCATTCCTAGTACTACTTCCAAACCTTTTGTTCCGAGTACTATTAGATTGGCATAGAAATCTATTCCATGAATTCTGATAGGTACGACCTTGCAATTTTTTCTAGCTTTGGTAGTTGAACCAGGTATTTGAACTATCATAACATGCTTCAAAATTGTTGGTTGAATCTTACTAGTGCATGCAAATTCTTTCGTAACAAATGAGTGCGATGCTCCAGAATCAAACAAGAGTCTTTCAAGTACTAAATTAACAAAAAACATACCCAACACGACATCGGGCGTGTGGAACAGACGGCCAACACGGTTGTTCGGGTTGCCCGGGGCGAATCTCTTTACAGGTTGGACACGACGCTGCTGCTGGGCAGGTGCAGTGACATTGGATGCTGTAGCAATGTTCTTGGGGCACTCATTGGAATAGTGACCCATCACTCCACACTCAAAGCAGGTGATTGCTGACTTGTCCTTCCCTGCAACAGGTACGGCATTACTTCCAGTCCGTGTGGCAGTGTTGTTATTGGGATTGGTTGGCCTTGGTGGTGCACGGTTGAAGTTATTGGGGTTGCCATGGTTGTATTGGTTGTTGCCTCCAGGTCTGGGGTTTCCTCTACTACGGTTGGGAAAATTGGGGTGGCACATAGGTGGCCTGTTGTTCCTTGGTGCAAATCCAGCAGACGAACTGGGGCGATACTTTGGGGTATGGTAGGGTCCTGGTTGGTGCATCATATGACGCATACGGTTTTTAGTAGGTTGGTTGATCTTCCATCTGGATTGCTGAATCCACTAAAGCTTCCAGATAAGCAAATGGGATATTGACTAACACCGTCTCCATCTCATCATGCAAACCATTCAGAAATCTCTCCTTTTTCCTGGCTTCAGTTCCAATATCATTTGGGGCATACCTAAACAGAGATAGAAATCTGTCGTGGTACTCTACCACAGTCATCCTTCCCTGCTTCAGCTCCTTGAATTCCTCCCTCATCCACAGAATCAAACCCGGTGGCACATGTGTTCGGTTGAACTTGAGTTTGAATTCATCCCAAGTCATCATCTGTCCTCCATTCATGGTGCGGGTGTTATTCCACCATGCTCTTGCAGAACCAGCAAGATAGTGGGTGGAAAAAACAATACTTTCTCTACCTCCTCTACTCCGGCTACTTCCAAGTTGTTCTCCATAGTCTGCAGCCAGTCATCGGCATCTAAGGGCTCTTCTAACTTACTAAATATAGGGGGATTGGTATTCTGGAAGTTCTTAAGTTTGGATCCATGATGATCCCGATTTCCAGGGCCTTGGTTGTCATGGGCTAGTTGAGCGATTTGTTGAAGAGTGGCTAGATTGGCTTGACGCTCGGTCCTACCGGCTTCTCGGTCGGCTACTAACATTTGCAAGATTTGGACCATCGGGTCTTGAGATGAGCTGCTCCCTCCGCGAGGCATCTGGAGATTGAGATAGATCATGAGACAAGAGGGAATTTGTTCTAAGGTTTATGGGTTTGGTTAAAAGATTTTAAACTTTTGAGTAAGGCTAAGTTTTGATAGCCAACAACTCATTCTCATTCATTTCAAAGTCACACCATAAAAGCAACACATTCCAAACAACACATCACCACAAACAGATGGTTTTAAGAACCATTCTGGCAAGCTACGATATAGTGGGACCGGATACAACTCACACCTATGATAGTGCTCAAGTGCTACTACTCATAAGAACCGGTGGATTCTTCATCATCAATGAAGGCGCGGTCTTCATCATCAGTGTGGAACTCTTGGTCTATGTCCTCCAAGTAGTCATCATCATCACTGAGATACGAGTAGGGATATCCATGAATATCTTCCCCTTTGTTCTCCCTATCCTCAAGCTGCATGTCCCGATCATGGATGGTCTCCTCCAAGCCTGACACTTTGTGAAGAAGGCGGGCAATGATGCGATCCTTCTTGTCACATAGCTGGCGAAGTGACTTGCGCTCCTTCATGAGGATGGCGAAGGTCTGGTCCTTCTTGGAGGTAGCAAGTTGATTCACGTTGGCGTCAGCACGAGCGTTGTCCAGTTCCTTCTGACTCTCACTAAGCATGAAGGCAAGATGGTCCACATGGTGCCTCAAGTCAGGGTGGACTGGAAGATCCAGGGGTTGTCCGTTGGAGTCACTTCTAGCATAATGAGCAAAGCGGGTGCTGACGATCTTGTTGATATTCTGCCCACATAATTGGGCAAGTGCTTCCTATATTGCTCTGGCCAGTCCATCGATCCAGTTGTTCTCTCTGATGGTGAAATGGATCTTCTCCGAGGTAGTGGCTCCATCTTTCTGCGAAGATCGGCAACTATCATCCACTGTAGCTCCCCTATGGGGTGATCATGGAGTTGAGCTCCATAGCACTCCGGACGCGGGCGCTCCAGAAATTCAGCAAGCTGACTCAGGTCGTTCTACTAGCGTTCTTTTTTCCATCTTCCTCGTAGTCTCCTTCATATTATGGCCATGGGAATAGCCAGGGACAAAGCCATGAGTACTTTGAAGTACTCGCAAACTTTCACTAAAGCAGTAAGGCCATTCTAATAGGAATCCTAAGCTCTAGGTTTGTTTTCCGTAAGCCAATTTTTTTTTTCAACCAATACCTAGTTGTCTAAGTTACTTAGGTGGGATCCTAACTTCATCTCCACAACTTGTGGGGTCAAGTCAAGGTCATCTTTCATGTCATATGTCATTTTGGAAACATCTGACAATAGAACAGTTTAGCCATCCAACTGTCCATAACTGCGGACGCGGCTATTCGAATAGTTTGACACTCTGCAGAGGTGGTACACTTTCACCACAACAGTCGAAACATCCGTCAGGAAAAATCTTGAATCATCATACTTGGTATGCGGATAATCAATCCTAACCTTTCAATTACACAACCTAGTATAGGCACCTCCCCTATGAGTTTGGCCTCCCAACTGTGACCATCTGTCATCTTTGGTACTACATAGGTGGACAGTCATATTCACAAGGTAGCATCAGCTCACCTTTTTCCGCGAGGGAACCCGTACTAAGACATATAAACTTCCAGTCAAGCCCTACCCAAATTCGGGTATTATGGTTGTACGGTAAACGTTGGAATGGTATCGCATCCGAACCCAACCATCTATTTTTATCAAAGTCAAGTCACATACTTTCTTCACCATTGTCTTCAAGTCATTGTGTCCATAACACATGTCAAAACATTTCAATAGAATGACTCATCAGTCCAAGGTGTTCATAATCATTTGTTCCCATCTAGTGATCAAGTTTATTTTAGCACTAGCATATACCAAATGGGGGTATGTGTCACTAGTTGTAGGGTACTAAGCTGGTGTATATACTTTCATCAGGTTCCAAGCTCTTGAGGACACTTTCCTCATCTTCCACTAATCATCCAATTAAGTAACTACGGAACAACTTTGCGAAAGGTAAAGCTTGCAAGTAAAACTGGGATTTGGTATAGTAAAAAGGGTATCACAAAGGCTTGCAAGTGGGGCTTGCATATAATAGCATGCATAATGTAGCTTGTTTAGTATAGCTTGCCTTGGTTGGTAAGGTGGTCGATGTTCTCTTCCTCTTCTTCGTAGAATTCCTCCTCGTCGTAGCCCGGATTAATACTAGCGTCTATAAATAAATACGAGGTACACAATCACCAAATGATACTTAACTACTTCTATTTATCACACAAGCTTCATGTATAAACATTGTCTTTCCATCGCACACCACCCGCGCGACAAGCTTCACCTACAAAACATGCATATTCATGGCCAATTAATCACCTAGTATATTCAATACTAAGAGGAGACCGCGATGAGAGAGTGTGGACAAATAGATCTACAAGTTGGAGAGATAGTTGACAAATAGATCTACAAGTTGGAGAGATAGTGGACAAATAGAGATGTGGAGAAGAAAAGTAAGTGTGTTTTAGATCTACAAGTTGGTGAGAGGCTTCCCCTTACCAATATATCAACTATAGTAGGTTTAAATGCAACAAAATGGAGAAAAGTATGGGCACAATGGGGTGGGAGGAAGAAGGAAGACGATCTGGGTGTGGATGAGGGGGATAAGAATGTGAAATAGGTGGTGGTAGGTAGAGGATGCAATCTGCCACCTTTTGCAGATCTGGAGGCGTAGTTCTGTGACGCATATAGGAGATGGCGTATGGCTATATGCGCCACATAATATGGGGCTGCACTTTCCGCGGTGGGACCGGCATCAACTTTCTGTGGCGCATATCCCCATATGTACCACAGAGAGTTGGTCAACCAGATTCTATGGTGGGCCCCCCTTCTATTGAAAAGATTATAAACAAATTTCTAGAAACCTATTCACCCCCTCTAGGTTAACCATCTTACTGTTTCAATTGGTATCAAATCCAAGGGCTCTTTTTAAGGGCTTTACCTCCTAAAGAGAAATATTGTTTTCTTCAAAGATGATGAGGGAAAGACTTATTTGGTCAAGTAGCATCGCAAAATTCTTGCCCATAAATATTGTGATAAGGCTAAGGCGGATTCCGACCTCCTTGCTCGAATGAGCTACCTAGAAGGATGTCTTAAGGGTCTTTACGAAGGGGGTTTTCTTGGTAATCCTTCGGTACTACCTCAAGGGAGGCCATTGGACACCAGAAAGTATATTGTTGAGAAGTCCTTGTTGGAGATATGCCCTATCGGGAAATAATAAAGATGTTTATTATCATATCTTAGTAGTTCATAATAAGTTTTATACCATGCTATAACTATATCAATCGGAAACATTGGTACACGTGTGGTATGTTACAAACCAAGTCCCTAGTAGCCTCTATTTAACTAGTTCATTTGTCAATTGATGATCAAGGTTTCTTGATCATGGACATTTATGTCAATTGACAATGAGGCCATGTCATTAGATGAATGATGTGATGGACATTGTACCCAATATTTGTGTGGTGCATGAATGTTTGCATGGGAAGAATTTTTTTGTTGTTTCTTGTTGCCCCAATGTGGTGCATGGATGTTTGCCAAAATGTTGATTCATTTCCATTTCGTAAAATTTTTGCACCACCAATATGTCCTACTTTTAGGAAAGGTCATGCTGAATTTTTCCGGCGACCATGCATGTGTGTGTGCATAAGGTGTGGTTCTAATTAACCTACTCTCTCTTTTGCTCTATATGTTTATACCACGCAAGCAACCATGGTCACCACGATGATCAAGGGTCGAGTTACTAGGTACAATAAAGACGAGAAGGCGAACATGATTCAAAACAACAAGACCCAGATAAGATGTCCATGACGAACATGCAAACTCCGGTGCTAGATCGACCCTGATTCTGGACAATTGGAGGGTCACCTGCTCATGCACAGTTTCATGCGCGACTTCAATGAGGTGCCGGTAGAAAATGGTGGTGGTCATCATGAAGACGATTGCGGGCGAGAAGACGAAGAGTCTCTCGGGCATGGTCATCATGACAAAGGAGATTCCAGCGAGCATGATCATCATGAAGAAGGAGATACTGGCAGACATGATCATCATGAATAAGGAAATGCCGGCGGGCATGATCATCATGAAGAAGGAGAAGACCCGAACACCTAGACGTTGCTAACTTCGGCCTTGTGGGACCCTCATGTTCAAGAACTTCTCCTCAAGGAGACGAGCAACGCCAAAGCTGAAGCGAGAGAGAAATCCAAGCTAGCACAAATGGAGATAGATGGGATGAATCCATTGTATCCTGGGTGTCGGCATGAGGATACACACTTGAGTGTAACGCTCAAGGCTCTAGAGATGAAGGCGAAACACAAACATGGAATTCTGGCATGGTTGTCTTCCTAAGGGGAACACATTGCCACCAAGTTTTGAGGAGGCTAAGAAAATCGTGCGCCCTCTCGAACTACTGCATGTTAAATACCACGCATGTATCAATTATTGTGCACTTTATCGTAACGAGTATACGGAGAGAACCATATGCCTGGTGTGCGTCCAAGGATGATACAAGAGAGGGAACAAGAAAGTTCCTCGAAAAGTGGTATGGTACTTTCCTATCATTCCACGTCTATAGCGATATTTCGTAGATCCTAAGGAAGCAAAGCTCATGCAATGGAACATGGAAAGGGAGAAATCCGAAGATGATCCATAGAAGGGCAAGATCCTGACACACTCTTCGGACGCTAGCCAGTGGAATGCATTCGACATAGATTTCGAAGAGTTCGGGGGCGATGCAAGGAATGTCAGCCTAGGTATGAGCACTGATGGACTCAAATCATTTTGGCAACCAAAGTAGCACGCATAGCACCTGTCATGTGTTTCTATGGACGAACAACCTCCCCCATGGCTATGCACGAAGCAAAGGTACGTACACATGAGAATTCTTATTCTGGGCCAAAACAACCAGGTATCGATATGCATCTGTATCTTGGGCTGTTGAAAGAGGAGTTAGCCATGTTGTGGGAGACGCTAGCCCGTACGTGGGACACTTACACTAGAGAATATTTCCCTCTGAGAGACACGTTGCTCATGATGGTGCAAGACTATCCTGGTTACACATATGTATCGTCCCTGGTGAACCACGAACACAATGCATGTGTCAAGTGCATGGATAAAGACCCCGCTTCTCCAGCTACCAATGGATCTCGGGTCTTTGAAAACCGTGTTCCAAGGGACTAAAAAGTGGCTTCACATGGATCACCCGTTGATAAAACACGGTGACCTGTTCAATGGTAAAGACGAGCTCGAAAGAACCCCATGTCCGAGGAGCGGTGAATAAATCAAGAAGCTATTGAATAATTCGGAAGAGTGCCCTGCACCTAGAAAGAAGCGACCGAGGACAAAGTCGCTGCTGGCTATATGGAAAGCGAGGTCTAATTTCTAGGACCTGTCATACTGAAAGGTCCTCCACATGCCCCATAGCCTCGATGTAATGCACATCATGAAGAACATTACCGAAAGTCTGCTTGGCACTATACTCAACATGCCAGAGAGGACCAAGGATGGGCTGAAAGCAAGAAACGACCTGAAATTGCTTGGCATCAAGAAGGATCTTCAGTATCCTGAAAGTGACGATGACGATTAGACGGAAGGGACTCAAGGTTGCCGCAAAAGGGTTAATAAGAATGAGGTGGTGGTGGTTCGTGCTGCCTGCTTCACTCCGAGTCAGGAGGAGATTGAGAAATTTTTCAGGTGCCTCCTAGGAGTCAAAGTTCCTGACGGTTACTCGGAAAAAGATAAGCAGATATATGGACGTAGCAAAGAAGAGGTTCAGAGTTATGAAGTCTCACAACTGTCACATGCTAGACATAGATACTTACAGTTGTGATCCGAGGGATAATGGAAGAGCACATCCGTCAGATGTTGTTTGGCCTCTGCCAATTTTTCGACGTCATCTCTAGGAAGTCTATCGGCATGATGCAGCTCGATAGGCCACAGGAAGAGATCATGGTGATACTATGCGAGCTCGATATTTACTTCTCGTCTGCATTCTTCTACATCATGATGCATCTGCTTGTCCATGTCATGGATGACATCAACCAGCTCGGGATGACATTCCTGCACAACATGATGCCATTTGAAACGATGAACAGTGTCATCAAAGGATTCGTTCGCAACAGGTCTCGTCCAGATGGAAGCATAGCCAAGGGCTTTCTGATATACGAGTGCATCTCCTTCTTCCAGAACTATCTAACCACCGAGAACAAGGATGTTGGAATACCCACCAAGAAGCACCTCGGCAGGCTCGCTAGATATGGTCACTGTGAGGGCTACTTCTCACTGATTGCTAATCGACGCGCTGAATTTGATAGGGCACACCGAGTTGCACTACAACACATTTAATTGGTCGGCCCTTGGGTGGAAGAGAACAAAAGATTAATCGAGCAGGAGTACATCGACCGGGGCTGCCCGAGGAAGAAGGTATACGTAACTAGAGAGTACAACTCTAGCTTCACGGGTTGGTTCAAGAAAAGGCTATTGGACAATCCCATGTCGACGCCTTCTATGGAAGATTAAAAACTCATATTCTCCTTGTCATAGGGCCCAACGCATAACCTAAGGACCAATCAGTCGTATGAAATCAATGGTTACAAGTTCTACACTAAGGAAAAGGACATGAATAGCGAATATCAAAATTTAGGAGTAACTATGATGTCCTTCGCTGATGACGAGACTACTATCATGGAAAGATTCTATAGAAGGATCGAGGAGATATGGGAGCTAGACTACTGTGGAGAGACGGTACCGATGTTCCATGTTAGATGGGCCAACAACATCAAAAAAGAAGGTCGGTATTTCACCACCTGCGTTAATACCCGATGCCCAATCACCGAAGAACGCCTCCGTGAAAAATGAGCCATGGGTACTCGCTTGCCAAGGTGATCAATGTTTCTTTATTACCGACCCGTCAAAGCCTAGCCATGTTGTAGTGAGGAGGGGAAAGAGGAGCATCATCGGAATGGAAGGATCCTCTCACGAGCAAGACTTCTACAAGAACGAAGATCCGAAGATCGAAGAGGAATTTGACAAGTACTTCGATATGCCTACTACTACAGTAAGAAGGAAGACCACCCTACCTACTAAAGGTTGTCCATTCACGAGAAGAAATCTTAAAGTGCCCGGGCTAAAGTATTCAACCGCGACGAAAAAGGGCAAGAAGATTGTGAAGAGAGGCTAGATCAACTAAAACTATATATATATATATATATCTCATGATATTCGTGTGTGTATAAAGATATTGATGTATATGATTTGGGTTTTTTAGAATAATATAATTATGTGTACTCACAAAATGTGTATATATGTTTCTTGCATGTTTTAACATAATTAAAATTAATTTTTTAAAAATAAATAAAAATTGGGAGATAGCCAGGGTTCGAACCTGATTTCCCTAGGTTTATACTCGTCGAGCAAACTAGCTAATAACACTAGGGTATCTAATGTTTTGTTTCACAGACAAGTGTAGCTGTCATTTAGACTAAATGCCAAATTTATGATACACCACAGAAATTATGCAATTTTATGGCGCATCGTTATGATATGCTCCACAGAAATTTGGCACTTAGCTAAATAACCGGTTCGGATCTTTTCCTTTCCCCTTCCCTACCCCATTCCCTTGCTTTGACAACCCACGCACCCGATGAACCCTAAGACCACACGCACGCGCGCACGCCCGCCGCACCGAAGGATGAAGGAGGAGGCCCGGGCACTCTCACTAGATGAGGATGAGGAGGCCTGTCACGCGCTCTCACCTGAGGAGGACGAGGAGGCTCGTCTCGCGCTCTCACCAGAAGAGGAGGAGGAGGCCCATCCCGTGCTCTCACCGGAGGAGGAGGCCCATCCCGTAGCGGGAGCACCACCGCCACCTCGTCGATGACTACCTCCCCATCCTTAGGTACACTTCCCTCTCTCTTATTTTCCCCTCTCAATATTGTTCTTCCCCTCTCTGTCAGTCACGGTTTGATTGTGCCGGATGCGAGTTTCTTGTTAGACTTGTCATGATTTGAAATAAAAATTCATGAAAGAATAATTAGACTTGTCACTCTTCTACAAATCCGATGGGCATTTACTATGTACAAATCCGATGGTCATTAGGGTTTAGGGTTGTAATGTGTGTTGTATTTAGGCCGGAAATTCTTGATTGTTTCATGTGACACCACCTTCCTCATGTTGCAAATAAACTTTTTTTCATGTTTGTTATATGATGTGGTGTTCATCTTAGCACAGTCATGTTCTCATCTCCATTTTATTTTTTATTCCCTGCCTTGTGGTTGAATTCGAATTTGAAATGGACAAGCTAGCAATTTTTAGTTGGCAGTGCTAGTGAGCGGTCCTTGTAGAATTTCAACGGTTTCCCTTGTGTTGGATCTATCCAATATGTGCGCTAGCTTTACACATGTAAATGAGGAGGCTTCCTTTTCTTTGTTCTTGGCCATTGTTACAGATTAATTTCGATTGGAACAATCGGTAATTAGTAAAACAAGTCAAAAAGTGCTGATTGATCTACTGCACACACTCGCCTGCCTCTTTAGTACATGTTTGCTTGTACTACAATTCCTAAGGGCATCCACAGCGTTGCGTAGCTAAATACCTGTAGAAACCTAATTTGGCATCGGAGACAAATATAGCTACGACTGCACAGCGTTGCCTCCGCCAAATTTCTGTACATGCGGACCCCACTGACGAATAAAACTAGGAAAAAGGTCTTCTCTCCCACCCTCCAGGGCCTTTGCGTGACGCCATGAAAAGAATTCCCCTTTCCTGTCTAAATTCCTCCGTGGATTTGGCTCTCCTTGGCTGCCCTTTTCTTTGGCTGCCAGATCCGACGATGATGGATCCCATCAAAGGGTTTGCAGGTGTGTGCGAGCGGCGGCTTGCAAACGAGTGGCGGCGGTGATCCCGGAGAAGAGTGGTGGAGGCGAACGACTCGAGCAGCGGCGGCGATGCACGACTCGAGCGGTGGCGCGGAGACGAGCAGCGGTGCGCGACTCAAGCGGCAGCGCGGAGACGAGCGGCCACATGGCCAAGTCGTCTACTCCAGTCGCAGCCGCTGATGCAGTCAACGACGACGCTTGGCCAGGCACAGGCGTACGCGCGTCCAGGCGCAGGCCGCCGTTGGTAGCGAGGAGAGATATTGTATTATATTGTGAGAAGAGAATTTGGCATCCGGAGCAACTAGATGCTCCGGTTCTCTCTTTTTGTTGTTTTAGAACTATGCCCACAACGGAGAAAACTAGTTCCAAAAGTTAAAAAGGTATAAAATGGAACCAGTTTTAGCACAACGCTGTGAGTGCCCTAAGGAGCTCTAAGCTTCGTGGAATTGAGGCTCCGTGCGAGCTTCCATTGTGAGTTTTGCTTATGAGATGTCACGAAGGGGTACATGCCAAGATATAATTTCAGTTTGGATTTTCTAGAGTCGGTTTGTTGGGTCTTTGGGTCAACGTGTTGGGCTATCCAAAGAAAAGAACGTGTGGAGTCGAGGGCCTGCAAAGCGACCAACACCGACACCGAGGACGCGGCGGCCGCAGGGGAATCGAACGCCCCACTCCTCCTCCCGGCTCCCGTCGAAGCCGACACAGAGAATGGAGGCGCGTGGCCCTGGAGAGCGGCTGCTGCTCGGGGAGGAGCACATGATCTCTCATGTGTGTCATCGCTTACTTCTCGCTGCTCTTCTCCTCCTTCCTAATGGGCATCGGCATGGCTGGCCGTGATGAACAACCTGGGCCAGATGAGCATCGCCATGTGATTCTCTGAAGTCTTCCTCTTTGTCTCCATGACCAGCATCTTGGGGTTCTTCGGCCGCCTCACCTCGGGAACCATCACGACACTACAATGCGCCCACCGCCTTGCGCAGATCCCCACCTCTCCTGTGATGAGGTGTGTGAGCCGACGGCGACGCGCTGGAGGCCTCGAAGAGTATACGACGCCGGAGCTGCAGGAGGCTTCCACGGCTCTAGCCGTGAGCCGCGCCGCCGCCAACGTGCTGCAGCGGCGCCTGCCGGGACGTCCGAGCCTCTGGGTTGGATCTCCTACCTCGACCCCACCAAGATCGGCAGAAGGATGTCAAGCAACAGAGGGTGGTGCCGATGGGAAAAGCAGGGAGATTTTCTCAAACCAAACCGGCGGCGGCGACTGTTATCTTGCGGTGAAGGCAGCGGAGAGCGACCTTACCAAGCTTCAAAGTACATGGGGCTTGACGCCCATTGTGGGCAAGGAGAAGATCATCTATTTTGTGAGTACTCTTCTTCTCTCACTTTTTTTTGTTATGTTTACGTTTATGCTTCAGATTGATGCTGACAAATAATGATGCACCAATAGGTGGTAAACTAAATAATAAATGATCAGTTGTGGCGAGAGAATTTGAGTTCGATCTATCTCTTAATAATGCACTGCTCATTTCTTCAGTTTCTTGGTATACCTAAAGATAGAATTATTTTGTTTTGCGGCTTATTGGTAGTTTTAGAGAAATATTTAGTACAGGTTAGCAGTGCATAATGCCATGCTTGTGCATTTATTTGGTGTGTACAAATTTAGAATAAGGATTGAAACTTATGTCAATTGTTTTGGAACCATCACTACAGGAGGTGTAATCACTGAAGGTAGAAAAGGTTTGTCATATGCATGTTTATATGTGTGCTTACATTTCTTCAGTATTCTCAGTAGAGAAAAGAGGTTTGTTCCTTGTTTTGTAGTGTGGAGACTTTGCCACAATCATGAGCGGCATTGGCGATAGATGGCTCGACTAGAGATGGGGCGATAAGGGCCTCAAGTTGAGAGATCTAAGAGGGCGAGGGACAAGAGCTGACAGATACAATCGACTTCTACGTCAGGAGTTCGGGAAACCTGCTGAGGGCCTACTGAGTTTCATGAGTTTGATATTTTTTAGGCACGGATTCAAATCTGTCAAAACTCAAAATTTCTTCTGGGATATATAAATTTAGGTTCATCAAAGCAATAATGAATGCCTACTTCAGGTCGCCTTCATTAAATAATTATTTCATGTTGACAAATGTATTTTCACACAAAATCATATACATAATTGTTAATGCAATCAGAAGTAAAGAGTATTTGTACTTTACACGCTGATGACCTCTGTGTGCATTTCCTAATATATATGAGAATATTTGATTATTTATGAACTAAATTTTTTACATGTACATTTTGCGTGTTTTTCAAGACTAATCATAAAAGTTGTTTTTGGAAAAGCTATCCAAGTAATGTGTGACTATTTTTTTATGCTTCCCAGGTGTCTATCTTGAATGCCTTCTATATTTACGAGGGTTCATAAGATTTAAGTTACCTGCATGTTTTGTGGTGCACCTCTTCTATTTTTAGTTTTTACTTTCCTGGATATGGTATGCCATTTGTGCTAGCTCACTGCGTCCAAGTTTTAGCAGATAAAAGTATCACATGCAATGAAATGTGAACAATTTGTCATGTTGTCGATGTAAGGTGTCAGAAAACCGAACATGTAAATGGTAGTGTGGGACATGGAAATAAAAGGGCATCAATCATATTTGTTTCCTATTTTGGGTTGTATACTTGATTGCATCCAATTAGTTCCTGATATGTTTTTTCTCTTGATGAACTACTAATAATTTATTTTCTTCGTAACTAATTAGGTGATAAACATATATATGATCGTGTTTTTGGAGTGTATGATTGTGGCCTGGACTTTTGTGCTACTACATTGCAAACAACATCAGGTAAACCGAAGTGAAGTATATATTTCAGTCCGAACAAAACTGCACAGTGATAACAGTTTGCATAAGTATCATGTGTATGCAAATTCGCTACCTGAGTTACGTTATATATTGATCTTATGAGTGATCTATGCTGACTTTACAACAATATTTTTGTAGCGGACAACTTGTTGCTAGCAGGAAGACGTGGGCCAAGATCATAACAAGTTCATTTATCCCTTTGCGCGTTAATCGGCTATGGACGCGGCCGGAAGTAATCGGATGTGCTCATGCTGCAGCCACATGTCATCCTACAGAGGTAAGAATCTATGCACAGAAAGGGTTTTAACTCTTGAGTGCCGCTGAGGATAAAAATGATGCCTCCAGGTCGTGCTCCATGCTCTTTGCATCATTGCTTATTACACGTTTCTTTTACTTTGGGCATAGTCTGCGTGCGGTGCCGATTTGATTCTGTACACCATGGTGATCCAATATTATATTTGGATGCTTGGTAGGGAAGCAAGGATACCAACTAAGGGGGTGTTTGTTTGGGCTTTTGACCACTTCTTCACCGGAAAAAGCCAGAAAAATGAAACAAACGGCCAGCTGTGTGTTAGGCTTTTGCCAAAGTACTTCTACGAAACAGGCGTCGCGGGCAAAGCACGTCGCTGGGTGCTTCCCGCAGCTTCCCGCAAAGGCCAGCGAACTGTTTTCTAGTTTGGACATATCGATGAGCGATATTTACAACAAAATGCCACCGGTCAACAACCCAACATATCCCAGTGAAAAAAAGGCCCGCTCGACCCCGTCTGGTATCCTTCCCAACGACGCCCTCCCGAACGATAGGATAGGGCTCCCGAGCGCTGCTATTTCCGCCGCCAGCCTGCCCGATAGGACTCCTCCCTGCCGCCCTCCTCCCCGCCAACGCTCCTCCCGAGCGATAGGACTCCTCCCCGCCGCCCTTCTCCCCGCCAGCGCTTGACTCCTCTGTGTTGCCCACCTCCCCGCCACCGGACCTCCCCTACTTGCCCCCGTCCTCACACGTTCCCGTGGTCTGCTGCCTACCGCCGGACCTGCTGCCCGCTGCCGAACCTGCTGCCCGCCGCCGGACCTGCTGCCCGCCGCCGAACCTACTCCAGTTGATCATCGTCCTCACACGTCCGCCGCCAAGAGGTGAGGCCGCTGGTCTGATGTATTTCTTAATAGAGTTATTTCATATAATTTGATGTGGAGAAGGATTGGCAACTGTTCTGAAGTGGGATTGCATACCGCTAGCAAATTTCTTACTAAAAATCTCATACTGCTAGCAATTCCCTGGGCCGCAACACCGCAGCTTCCCCTGACCGACTCGTTCCAGTCCAGAGGTGAGCCACTGTTCTGACGTGGGATGCCTACTGCTAGCAAATTTTATTTATGTCAGATGCGGTGCTGCTAATCTGTGCTATGAAATTTGGTATTGTTAGATGTTATACTGCTATATAATTTCATACATGTATTTCTTGATGTGGTGCTGCATGAACATTTGATGTCACTTGTGGTACTGATGTACAATTTGATGATGTTTCTGCTATTAATGTGAGGTTATTTGTTGCTAATAATGTGTTGGTCACTTGTGGTACTAATGTACAATTTGATGATGTTGCTTGTTGTAGTATTGCTACATGTTGGTGTTTCTGAAATGTCGAAGATGGTTTGGGATCCATACCACACTAGAGTTTTCTGTGACATTTGTATGGAGAAAGTGAACAGAAACAATAGGGATGGGGGTTGCGTGAGTAGAAAGGGGTAGAAAATTTTTGGAGACAAATTTTCCGAAAAAACAGGGGAAAAATTAACGCAAAAAAAATTCAAGAACAAATGGTATGCTTTAAAGAAGGATTACACGGGGTGGATGGAACTGCAAAATGCGACCGGGCTTGGTAGGGATCCTATTACAAAAACTATGGATGCAGATGATGATTGGTGAAAGAATCACATAGCTGTAAGTTACCATTTTTTATATTTGCCTTTCCTTTGTATATGTTATTATGATCATCGGACTGATCTCTCTATTATGTTCTTATTTGTAGATTCGCCCTGACCATGCAAAATTTAGGAATGGGCCACCTCCCAACTTGGAACAATAGGATGTTATGTTTAGAAAGGCACATGTCACAGGACAATCAGCTGCCATTGCAGGTTAGGAAGAAGGAAATGGCAATGAGGCTCCAATAATGCTTGACGATGATACCTCGCCTTACAACAATGCAATAGCGAAACGCAAGCATGTATAGAATGAAATGGGAACGGGCAAACACAAGCATGTAGAGAAGGATTTTTTAGCGATATTCTAGCGATATGTGACTTCGATTTGAGATTCTAGCGATATGTGACTTCGACTTGAGATTCACCTTTGTTGTTGCTGGATGGCCTGGTTCGGCACATGATACACGCATTCTACAACACTCCATTAAGAAGTATCCAATAGAGTTTCCAACCCCTCCTGGTGGTAACATTCTATATCTTTGTCTACATGGTACACACATAGTTGCAAATGCATTGTTTTTTATGTTTGATTTTTTTTCGTTTATGTGCAGATACATATTACCTTGTTGATTCTGGTTATCCAAATAGAAAAGGGTTCTTAGCTCCTTACAAGCAGAACACATACCACATACCAGATTTTCGTCGAGAAGGGAGACCAACAAATAGAGAAGAGATTTTCAACTATCTACACTCATCGCTCCGGAATGCTATCGAGCGTGTCTTCGGTATATTGAAAAACAAGTGGCGCATATTGAAGTATATTCCTTCTTACGGTCTAGTTATTCAGAAAAGAATTATTCTTGCTTGTATATCATTTCACAATTTTATCAGAGACTCCAACTTACGCGACAAGCAGTTTGATCGGTGTGATGCAGATGAGAACTACCTTCCTAAGGTCAAAAGGCAATCAGTAACATTAGTCAGTGATACTGCTCCGAGTGGACTACACACAGTAGATATGAACTTAACGTGTGATCGCATCGCTACTGTATTGTACAATGCTAGAAGAAGATGATCGGTTTGATCAGTGTGGATGTATCTATATTCATTACGCGACTATCTTTATTTGTTTAATGGTTGGATATGTATTTTGGACAAACCAATATGTAAAATATGATATGTAATAATAATTTATGCGTTTATGCACTTCAATAGTAAAGTTTACGTGTTATATTAATTACAGGGACATTACAGACATCCTTAACATACAGCCAACCAAGTTGCCAAACTGTCAAACTCAGAGAAGTAGCTTTTCCTGCACAGCAGCTTTCCCTGCACAACTGTACAGCTAGCCACATCCCAAACAAACAGGCCCTAAGTGATGATGCTGGATGCAGCAAGGCTTGCTGCACCAACACTGATAATTTTGATCTCTTTGGGACATTGTTTGCAAGTGAGAACCACATATAGAGTTATGATTTCTGTTTTACGGGATAGGATTGTAGAATTTAACGACAGAGGCACACATTTTCATAAATAAGGTAATTTAAATTAGTTATAATGAGTATAATTCACTTTCATAAGTTGTTATTCTTTTTTCAAATCTAAACCATTAAGCGTGCAACCATAAGTTCATAACACATTATATTCTTCAAAGTTTTTGTAGACTGGACAAAAGATTGTGTGGAACATAGAGATGCTTGCTGACTATTCTAATATGATTTTTCAGGCCAAAAATAAATTAATCCTTGCACCAATGGTCAATGATAAAAGAACAAGTAGTTTAACAAAATCAATTCAGTTATTAGATTGATGTTATTTTATTATACTAGAGAAGTGTCCATTATGTAATTCCTAATGGCAACTTTGAACGTGCTACTTTTGGTCCAGCTGTATGTTCATGTTAAATTTATATACTTTGATGCCTCCTATATGACATACAGATTCTTGGTACTGTGCTGTTTTTTTACCAGTTTTTGTCTATTTCCTTGAGTATTTTTTCTATGCTAGAATATGATGGCTAACTACAAAGTTTGTGCTATTCAGGCGGATTATACCTTCAAAATAAGTGTGCATGTCCTTCAGGCCTGAAAGTACATAGAAAAGGTAGAAAGATGTAATTCCTGATCTACCAACACGTAGGTATTATTGTTTGTCATGTGCATGTTTCCAGTGTGATTCTTCATACTAGGATGTGGAATTATTATAAATTGGTACTCATGATTTACCTTTCAGTTGAGAATCATTCTACCTTTTTATGTCAATTTTTTAACAGCTTAACCTCTCCTCATTATCTCTAAAAGATGGTTTTAAGCCATCGGCTATGTGCTCTGCCTACATGATCCACGTGGCTGAAGATCAAAACCTTCGCAAGTTGCATCCCTGTCTCAAACTGTATTTTACCGTAAACATTTTGTGTTGAAAAAAGTACAAATATTGAATCTTCACTCCCAAACTAATTGAAAATATACCTTTTTAGCTTTTTGTTTCACTTACTTTGAGGTTCATTAATTATATGGATGCTCACTTTGAGGTTCACTTGTTGTATAGATGTTTCAACGTTTTTCATATCATTGTCGAAATATGATAATTTAAAGAGGAAGCCTAGAATAAGTAAAAAGATTGACCCAAAAATGGAGGCTTTCTTATGGAGTTAAATCCATGGTTAGTCATTAAACTCGCTTAGCAAAGTCAATACGATTATTGTACAATAGGAATACAAATTTACGGTCACTAAAGACGCATCGGAGCGTCACACGCAGTCACCGCTCGTGTCGTAGAGGTGTATTTGATGACGTGGCGCTGAGTAGGACATACCTTCAGATAACTTAAAGGATAGGCAGGAATACCCAGCTATAGGAGGGTCTTTTTGCAAAACATGTTATCCACTTCCCCTGCCTCTCGCGCACTCCGGCGAGGCTCCACCTCAACCTCCTCCTATGGTTCCCCCTACTTCCATGCTTCCCTGCACCTCCTTGCGCCCCCACAACTAGCCCTAGCCCCGCCTTGGTCGCGGGCCAACCGCCGTTGGTCGCGGGCTCCTCTGCCCCTGTTGTCCCCTCCTGCTCATCCGTTGTGTGCCTCGACGGATCCCCTTCTCTTCTCGTGCGCTCCCGCGGCCTGTGCCGTCGCCTTCGCAAAAGCTCGCAGGCCGCCGATGGCCAACACGCGAGCAAGTGAGGTAAGCGCAGACGACATACATCCCGTTGGTCTGCTTGGTGCTGGCGAAGGGTCGGCGTAAGCTAGAGAAAGAAGACACATGTAGTAGAGGATAAGAGTGTGAACGCGGTTGCTGTCAATCTGGCCGTCGTCGCTGGGAGCAGCACCAGCCTCGGGAGCCATAACCACTGTCATTGGTAGCAGCTCCACGACCACGCCACCGCTGTTACGATTCAGTACCGAACTTTACTAATTCAATCCGCGTCTTGGCATAATCAGGTTGAGATCATGTTCTTCTGAAAGCTAGAGCCTAGCGGTTCTCGTTTCCATCCAACTAAATGAATTAAATTATTAATATTAAACAACTAGCTAGCTTACTTAGCACATAATCAGTTGGTTTTATGTCACAATATTGTCATCATCACCTGATAATGCAGCTCTAAGTTCACTGACACGACTGAATTTGGCTGATGAAGAGATCGTGGCTGACAAAGCCCAACCTAGCATGCAAATCCCACTGGAGCTGTCACTACCTACACCTCGTCGGAGTTTTGTCGCCGGCACTACTGCTCCTGCAGGGGACAGTTCCGGCGAAGGAGAAATACGTATAACCTACTGTGACATTGACGCCGCAACGCGCTCGAGCACGCGACCTCATCGGCGGCGCGTGGTGGCCGTAGGCTACTGATGTCATGGTGCGTGTGGCGGTCGGCTGCGGCGACGTGTCTCCGGCGGCGGCGTTGACTCCCGTATTGACTGCCTGCACCGATCTCCCTCGTCATCCAGCTCTGCCATGGGCCCCCACCACAATGTCTCCTGGAGCCACAACGCCGGTGCGGCCAGGGTGGCCGATCTGATGGCGCTCCCGCCTGCGCTGGCCGCCTCCTTGCTCCGGCACTTCAGCATGAGCGCCCAGCCGTGTGGAGGATGCCATTTTTATCCTTGCTGGGAGTTAGGAGTGAGCGTCTATGAAAACAAAATATGACATGAGGGTTTTTTTGCAGAAAGAAACACAAGTGGAGGCTGACACTAGGTCCCACTCAGCACCATTTATCAAATACACCTCTACGTCGCGAGCGGTGACCGTGTGTGACGCTCCAACGCGTCTTTAGTGACCGTAAGTTTGTATTCTTATTGTATAGTGATCATATTGATTTTGTTAAACGAGTTCAATGACTAACCATGAATTTAACTCTTTCTTATGTGTAAATAACCGGAGGTTTATCCATAGTAATTGTGATTCATTTTTTGGTCGCTGCATGTATGTAGCGATACGTGATATCTTATGTGCTACATGTGGATTAGTGTTTTTAAGCCGAAACTATAAATTTGCTGATGGTAGATAGTTTCATTCCCATATGTTCAAGAAAGTATATATGTACGCCTTCTATCTATTGAAAAAAAGTTTGTGGGATTATTCATTGTTTTGCTTGATAAATTATTACTATATTGCCAGGTTGCAACTCATATTCGTATCTCATCTATAAGGAGAACTAAGCTCCCTAGAAACAATGAGATTTGAGGGCTCCAAGTGTTGCTTTCGATGTGGTATCCACTATCGTGTAGGCCTGACGATTGGGCTCAATGTCGGTTCTTTTGTGTCAGGAGGTGTCCAGGACTCTCCCTTACCCCTCAGAACCTGGCAGGATACCGCGTGCATGTGTGCTGTAGCGGCTTCTCTCTCCCACAAACTATTGGCGCCGTCACGGGAAATTTGGAGGCGGCGATGACCTCCCTCATCCCCTCCATCTCTCGCCCGTCATATCAAGGGCCACATCTTGCGGACCTTTTTCTCTTCCGTCCCATGCCTCTTCATCCACATATGTGAGCGGCCCCAGGAGTGCTCCTCCATAGCCCCAGTGTGGTGTGATCTTCTCCTTGGTGAGCTGTTGTATTGTGAATTCTCTTCTCTAAACCCTCACTAAAATTAGCTTTTATATTAATATCTTACCAACAAAAATTGGTTTTGTATATGTCTTATTTTAGCATTTCTCTCTTGCCCAGATTATGGGTTGCATGAGCAGAGGAGAGCTGGCTGGGGTGTAGTCTGCATCTCGCCTTCGGTGGCACCCTGCAGTCTTGCACAAGCATTCATCATCTAGTCAGTTTACTTAGATGTTGACATACACGGCTACAGAATGTTTATCCATGTCAGCCCATGTTAGTTTGATTTGATAGAGTTCTTTCCATTGATAATTCAATACACACTCTTTATTGTTTCAGTTCAATTGGTGAAAACTTCAATGGTAGTGAGGCTTTGGTGCTTTCTCTGATTGTAGGCTACATTTGTTGACATTCGTTTGGTATATTGGAAAGAGAGTATGGATGGTGTTGACACAATGACCTGAAAGTTTTTCTTGATACGCATGTATGTTGTATGTATTTACTTCTACATGTCAATTTGTAATCTATACTACTCCTGTAAGAATCATGTCCGTTCTCAAAATGAGCACCCGAGAACTCTTGTGAGACCTTATGTAACAGTCCGTCGTCTCTCTTTTTCAGTTTTTCTGTCACTTAGCCTTGCTGCTATTTTGCTTTCATACAGGATATCAGTCCATTCTAAAACTTCCAAGGCACCAATATTCGATAGAGTTGATACCAGATAGCATCTTGAAAATCTATTTATTTGCCAAGTATTAGCTTATCCTACTGATAATGGTTGTATTAGAGGAGGATTTAGCCAGCCTTATAGCTCACATATGCACTGGTTTTTCAGGCTTGCTAATAGTAGGATGAACCGCCATAGGAAAAACACATAATGATATCAGGACCAAGCTTAAGCAAGTTTCTTTCTCATGAATTGTAATATCAAGTAGTGATATCTTTGTATATTAAAGATAGTCGTGGTTATCATTCAAGCTCCCTTCATATCGTATAATATTCTTATATAAACAATTAAATTGCAAAAAGTACGTTCATTTGTCCTATAGCTGCCATGTAAATTCCTATATAGAGTAAATCTACACCGTAATGTGACCAAGCCTGGACCACAGAAGCTTTAACAAAACCATATATATGTGAGAAAACAAGCAACGCTGCCATATAGGATTTAAACCTCATTAGGAGATGACGGCACAGCAGAGCGCAATGACTCCATCTAGTTTGTTTTATTCCTAGGAATCAGTGTACTCAACTGTACGCATATATGTAGCACAAAATCATGCAAAGTGCTGAATGTTTATACCTACATCTGTATGAAATCAGTTGACCAGCTTGTCTATACTTCTTTTTTGTTTTCTTTGCCAAATTTGGTGCCTATACTGCTTAGTACTGCTATCCTATAGTATAATTGTAGCTCTATTATTACTGCTTAGTACTGTTGTCCTGCTTAGTACTATTTTCCTATTGCAAAATTTGGTGTCTATAATGGTAGCTCTATTATTCAGAGTGGTACTGTAGTATTTTAGCACTTCCCATAGTATTGTTGTCCTTTTTTTATTCCAGAACCTAACTTTGCTAGAAAAGTAACACTAGTATTTGTGTATGACAGAAGTTAAAATATAGTAACACTAGTATTTGTGTATGACAAAAGTTAAAATATAGTAACACTAATATTTGTGTATGACAGAAGCTAACTCTCAAAATATAGTAACCCACAGAAGCTAACCTAGCCAAAAAATACAGAAAATTCAAAAGTTTTTTGTGTATGAAAAAATGCACAAGATGTGTTTGAGAGTTCTGGTGATCTGATTTAGGTGGGGTTTGAATCAGTGGATGAATGATTGAAATATGCACACTTTTCATGTTAAGAGTTTTGGCAAATTCAAAACTTTGTGTATGTAGAAAATTCTAAATTCAAAAAACTACTATAATTCAAAATACTTTCGCTGGTACTCCTGGCACCCTAGGTAATTAGCTTGATTCTTGTATGATCAGAGTCAGTTAGACAGTAATGTTGCAAAAAGATCACAGTTAGTTAGAAATGATAGTTAGTTCAGTATTATAGATATATACTGGTGATGCTGCTTCACTGATTTTCCTTTCAGCTACATAGTGGTGCTGCTGGTGCCTCAGTATTATAGACCACAGTCAGTTAGACCATGTTTTACTTCTATGATTTGCCTGTCATATTAAGAATCAGAGTTGTTTCTTTTGTGAATGAGATGGTGATGTTGCTGCTTTATATCTTATTACATGTTGAAGTGCACTTTTTAGTAATCTTATTTTCATTGTTTCCTAGTATTATTGTTTGTTTCCAGGTATTAGAAATGCCAGGCAGCAACACCATGTTTGTTTCCTAGTACTACTATTTCTTTATATCTTATTAAATGGTGTTGCAGAGTTTTTTCTTTTTTGAATGAGATGGTGTTGTGATGGATGGTGACGCTCTTATTACATTTTGGCAACTATGTACTAGTGCTTAATGTAGAGATACTACATGGATGATGGATGATGATGGATGGGGCCAATGGGGATGTCAATGGGGTTGGGGCTGTTTTTTCTTGTAGGGATTTGAATTAAGTTGCCATTTCTCCTGAAGTGTTGATTCACTTCCATTTCAGTTGATAAATGGGCACTCCTAGGTCAAACAATTAGCAAAGGTTAAGCCGAATTTTTTGGTCGATATGTGTGCTAAATTTTTGCCTCTTTTTTATAAAGTGCAAACATGTTGGACAATGACGAAGCCGACCCTTCAAAGCACATGAGCGTCGAAGAACAAGCCCGAGAGGCCAACAAGTCGTTATGGCGGGCGTCCCAAAAGCAAGAGGAGGTTGAGGACGAGATGAGGATGACACCACCACCGGGGAATGCTGCCGGAGGTGGTCGGGGCAACGAGGGTGATGATGATCACGAGGGGGACGACGAGGACTATGATGGAACTAGTGAAGGCGAAGAGGAGGATGACACCACCACCGATGGTGGCGATCGCTCGGATGGCGGTAGCGGCAACCCAACTGCTATGTATAAGAAGGAGAGGGAAAGGAAGGATCGGAAGCCGCAAGTGCTCGCCAACGTCTGTGATGAATTCACTGAAGTCACAAAAAGTGGCCTACCCATGGCACCTATGTTGATTGCCAAAGGGTACGGCATGCAACTCGGGTGTATCGTCCGAGAAAGCATGTCATCAACACGAAGCACATCAGAAGTTCTGCCAATTAGGATTTGGTCGAGAACCTCCTTAAGAAACTTTACAAACAATACACATTCCCAGGGCCATTCAAAAATGTGGAGAGAAAGAACCCGGTGAACAAACTAGCATTGACAAATATGAGCAACGCCTTGAGCAGATGGAAAATCCAGGTAAAGAAGAGAATTGACAAAGGTGAAAGATAGGAGATTATAATTAAGAAAAATCCGATGCTCGACGAAGAAGAGTTATTCAAGACGGAGGTAGCTACCGCTGACGCTAAAGCATGGACTGAGTGGGGAAGGAATATACGGGATCAGAACATAGATAACCAACGGCTTGGAAGCGGCGGTTATAGAGGGAAACAACCCATTTGGGACAAGGAGGACGACAAGCTTGAACGCATGGGTAAAGACAACCTGTGGCATAAAATCATAGACTTGCAGCTAAGGAACTTTGTCTGGGCCCGCTACTACCTGGACCCGAATACAGGGGAGTCCATCACCGATGATCCGGAGGTGAAGGACTTCGAGAAGGAGCTGGTAAGGAATTTACCACTGATATCAAGTCTATTGCGTTCTAATTAAATCAATGAAGCCAGGAATATAAATTCATGGGTTCACCTCTCCTTGTCTCTACAGGAGAAGGAATTGAACGCTACTGCTGAATCATCGTCCTAGGATTCAACGGCGGAGCCGTGGGACACGGTTTTCAACAGGGAGATGAATGCTTACAAGAAGAGGGACAAGTGCTTTCCGCCTTCCTTAGTTATCCGTGTGTCCGGCTTCGGTACGAGCATGAAGTTTGCCGAGTACTACAAATAGGACGCCAATATAAGAAGGTAGAGGAAGAACCAGTCGGCAGCTCAAGATAAAGCAAAAAGTGAAGGTGCATACACTAGAGAAAAACATGGATGAGAAAACAGTGGACAAGTTAGTGGAAGAGAAGCCCCATGCGATCATCCCCCTGGGTTGTTCGAGGGGCTAGCTGCTTGGAATGCGGCAGGTCAACAGGGGAGGATACAGCTGCCTAGCTTCAATGGCAGAAAATCGAGCATCAAACGTGTCACCGGACTTGGTGATCCTGCCGTCCGCCATCGCCGTGGTGCAGCCGCTAGAGCTGGTTGCACCGATGCCCCTGGTCCCACCAAAAATACCAAGCCACAGCTAGTGGCGGTGGTGCTACATAATGCACCCGAGCAGGAGAATTCTAATGATAGGCCGTCCGTCGGCACCAGCCGTGTCTCGACATTAGCCGATCTCAACACCATCACCAAGGTAATTAATTATTTAGTCTGCGCCATCTCCTTTTTTCCTTAGATGACTGCCATCTCATGATGCCCAACATGTTTTGACTCAGGACACTTCTTGCATACTACTCCTTAAAGTTGTCCACGGTGAGATGAAGTATGTTGCCAAGGGCACTCTCATACAACCAGCGAGCCGCACAATGCACAACAATCTAATGGATGATTCCATTATGAGGGTCCGGATTGCTCGGATGTTTCCAGGGTGCGACAATAAGGACCCCCCCTTTCAACCTCAAGGGGCCGACGAACACAAGACCCTTGTAGGATACCACAACTGGTCCTTGACAAGGCCGAATACCTAGATTCGTCTTGTGGGGCGCACCGGAGCCACCTCGATCATCTGGCCACCACCTTATAAGACAACCGTCATCGTTACTGATGGGGTTCGTTGCATAGAAAACAAAAAATTTCCTACGGTTTGCAACTGCCAAGATCGAATCTAGGAAATACTTTGTAACGGTTACAAATGGACTCACCCTCATAGACCGTAAGAGGGATAATGTTCCTGCAAACAAATGTGGTTGATGTTGTACATTCCAGACCTCAAGGACATGCAGATGATCAGGGCCACAGACAGGCAGCGCCTCCGTAATCGGTCACACGTTCGGTGTGTCGATGACTCCCGATCCCTTGCTCTAGCCAGGCAGTGGAAGTAGCGGATCCCCGGGAAGTCAACCATCGCTACACCATGGTAGTGGTGGTGGAGGGGAAGGTGTAGAAAAGGGCTTCTCCAAGCACCTTTTCTAGTGGCAATGGACAAGGCAAGCAAGGATGAGAAGAATCCAACCTTGGCGCATATGAGAGAGCTTGTGAGAGTCTATGCGGAGAGGAGGAGGTGACCTCCTTTTATACGCTCCATGGGTCTGCCCCCTCCCCTCCTCTCATTAAATCTCCATTAAAGCACTTTAATTCCCTAAAAGGTCTATTAAAACACTTTAATTCCCTTAAAGTTCTTATCATTAAAGCACTTTAATTCCATTAAAGCACTTTTAAACCCTTAAAGTTCTATCCATTAAAGCACTTTAATTCCATTTTAATGAAACTAAATTTAATGAACACTTCATTTAATGAGTACTTCATTTAATGAACACATTAATATTTTCATCCCTTGCTTTGATTCGATACCTTGAAACTATTTCGTCAGATTCAGCAGAATAATTTTCTATAGCAGAACAATTTTCTGTGATGTCCATTGACTTCCCCTATGTTCCCTATCCACTCAAACTCGTTAGTTAACCTTAAGTGTGTCTTCCTATGGGTTCGGGAACTATGTACACATGATCGAGATTTTCTCCGATCAATAATCATTAGCGGGACCTGGAGATTCATAATGCCTCCCACTAGTTCCTCGAAGATCTCATGATAGTCCGAACCTCTTTCACTATAATCAAATTCCTTTTATCTCATGATATATTACTTGTCCAAGATTTGATCATATCATCTATCCCTTATTTAATCTCGTTCCCGACAAGTACTCCTTTTCTCGTTCCTGTGATATGATATTCTAGTGATCAAATCACTTGCTTGCAAGGCTATGTCAATGTGATATCACCGAGAGGGCCCTGAGTATATATCTTCGTCATTTGGATGGACAAATCCAATCTTGATCCACGAGCCTCAATTGACACTTTCCAAATACCTGATGACACCTTTATAATCACCTTGTTATGGTGTCACATTTGATGTAATAAAAGTACTCTTCCGGTGAATGTGATTAACGTCATCTCATGGTCTAAGGACATTGAGTTACTACGAATGCCCTAGTATTTGTGCATGATAGAATCTAACTCTCAAAATATAGTAACCCACAGAAGCTAACCTAGCTAGAAAATACAGAAAATTCAAAAGTTTTTTGTGTATGAAAAAAATGCATAAGACGTGTTTGAGAGTTCTGGTGATCTGATTTAGGTGGGGTTTGAATCAGTGGATGAATGATTGAAATATGCACACTTTTCATGTTAAGAGTTTTGGCAAATTCAAAACTTTGTGTATGTAGAAAATTCTAAATTCAAAAAACTACTATAATTCAAAATACTTTCGCTGCTACTCGTGGCACCCTAGGTAATTAGCTTGATTCTTGTATGATCAGAGTCAGTTAGACAGTAATGTTGCAAAAAGATCACAGTTAGTTAGAAATGATAGTTAGTTCAGTATTATAGATATATACTGGTGATGCTGCTGCTTCACTGATTTTCCTTTCAGCTATATAGTGGTGCTGCTGGTGCCTCAGTATTATAGACCACAGTCAGTTAGACCATGTTTTACTTCTATGATTTGCCTGTCATATTAAGAATCATAGTTGTTTCTTTTGTGAATGAGATGGTGATGTTGCTGCTTTATATCTTATTACATGTTGTAGTACACTTTTTAGTAATCTTATTTTCATTGTTTCTTAGTACTATTGTTTGTTTCTAGGTATTAGAAATGCTAGGCAGCAGCACCATGTTTGTTTCCTAGTACTGCTATTTCTTTATATCTTATTAAATCGTGTTGCAGAGTTTTTTCTTTTGTGAATGAGATGGTGTTGTGATGTATGGTGATGCTCTTGTTACATTTTGGAGTCCATGTACTGGTGCTTAATGTAGAGATACTACATGGATGATGGGTGATGATGGATGGGGCCAACGGGGATGTCAATGGGGTTGGGGCTGTTTTTTCTTGTAGGGATTTGAATTGAGTTTCCATTTCTCCTGAAGTGTTGATTCACTTCCATTTCAGTTGATAAATGGGAACTCCTAGGTCAAACAATTAGCGAAGGTTAAGCCGAATTTTTCGGTCGATATGTGTGCTAACTTTTTGCCTCTTTTTTATAAAGTGCAAACATGTCGGCCAATGACGAAGCCGACCCTTCTAAGCACATGAGCATCAAAGAACAAGCCCGAGAGGCCAACAAGTCGTTCTGGTGGGCGTCCCAAAAGCAGGAGGAGGTTGAGGACGAGATGAGGATGACACCACCACCGGGGAATGCTGTCGGAGGTGGTCGGGGCAACGAGGGTGATGATGAGAATGAGGGGGACGACGAGGACTACGTTGGAACTAGTGAAGGCGAAGAGGAGGATTACACCACCACCGATGGTGGCGATTGCACGGATGGCGGTAGCGGCAACCCAACCGCTATGTAGAAGAAGGAGAGGGAAAGGAAGGATCGGAAGCTGCAAGTGCTCGCCAACGTCTGTGATGAATTCACTGAAGTCACAAAAAGTGGCCTACCCATGGCACCTGTGTTGATTGCCAAAGGGTACGACATGCAACTTGGGTGTATCGTCCGAGAAAGCATGTCGATCAACACGAAGCACATCAGAAGTTCTGCCAATTAGGATTTGGTCAAGAACCTCCTTAAGAAACTTTACAAACAATACACATTCCCAGAGCCGTTCAAAAATGTGGAGAGAAAGAACCCGGTGAACAAACTAGCATTGAAAAATATGAGAAACGCTGTGACACCCCCGGGATCAGGGCTAAACAAATCCGAGACCTCCATCTGACATAAGCTTAACCTTGAGCTCGAGAATATCCAGTGAAGAATCGGTAACACAACAGTGACCCTACGACACAAAATTTATTACAGCAAGCTCATAGCTGAGCAGAGAACCAAATTATTACAAGCAGAGGTCACTGAGCACAAAGCATCAAACAACGGAAGGCAAATTATGCTATTAAGTATAGCAAACTTAACAAATGGCCTAAGAGTCCTGAAGCATAACGATGACGTCCCAGCCCATAGATTCCAGGCTATCGGCTGGGAACCCCAAGCTACTCGTCGATGTCGATGTAGTACGCGTCTTCAGGTGAACACTTACTCTGCCAAAAGTATCAACAAAGCAAGGGTGAGTACAGGATGTACTCCGCAAGACTTATGGCCGGTGGAGTTGTTTTGCATAAAGCCACTTTTGTTTATAAAACAAGAGGGAGAACAAGCTCGTCTAGTCAGAGTATTTTAAAAAGGGATAAGAGAGCGACATCTCCGAAATATTGATCATCATATTTTGATATCCACCAAAACATCATCACCTAAACTAGGATCACCCTCGTACCCATGAGGAAGCATCCTTAAACACACATTGATCTGCCAAGTTCTATGATTAGGTTCATGTTCTCTATGATCTTGAGTCCGGTCGCCAAGTCGTTCATAACCGTGAACACAGCTTTTCAAAAATAATATTACCCTGCAGGGGTGTACAACTTTACCCACACATACTAACCTTCTTTTAATGCCAGAATCATTAGCCTCTTATTTGGAAGGCCGACAGAGGGTGGTTAGACACGACCTTTACCTTGCTTTCGCCGAGACCATGAGTCACGCAATAAGTATGGTTCTGCCGTAACGGGTCAAATCCCGAAGCCGATACTTAAATATGTGAGGCGAGGTTGGTTTACCAGGGGAGCTATCTACCCCAAGCAACCTCGGCCACGCTTACCTACCTGTTATGAATGCACCTCCTTCACCACCTTCGAGAAGATCCAGAATGCATGTCGAATGGAACGCCCAAACTATGTGACTCATGGAATCTACTAGGCAAGTTAGTCAATCAGGGGTCCCCATAAACCCCGTGTGGTTGTACGCTCGTCTTGGTTCAAGAGGCAAGAACTCGGGTCCTAGTGGTGGCGAGCATGGGACTAGAAAAACCATATCCCACCGTGGCCTCCCATATAAGCCTTAGCATATTTAATCTCATAACACCTCTGATCTCATCTCATCACGTTCTCCTGTCATACTAGATTCTCTGCATCTAATACATCATCTGGATGTACCATACCCAACAGTTATCCATGGCTAAGAAGGACACAAATATAAGCTCTAGCAGTGCACACAAGCCAAACCTAGTTATGCTAGGAGCAGTGGATCAGGTAATATAATCTCAAAGGGAGTAATGCAACAGATAGTATATTCAATCTATCGATAAAAGACCACAGTAGAATCGTATGCATCATGGTAGAATTGAAATACTTTCGAAATCATAGGCTTATATCATGGTGGGGCTATGCTTGCCTTTTCCAGTTGATAACAGATAAGAAGATCTTCGGGAGCCTTGTACTTGACTTGATTATAGTTGGTCAAGTAGTGTTCGTCAATCTTCGAGATCTTCGATGGTGTTGTCCTCGGGATTTGATCTTGTTCTCGATATCGTATTCTACCGAGAAGAACCAAATACCGGAAAGAAAGGGAAACAATCAACACATGGCATCGATGCAATGCTCAAGCAAGGATGATGATATGACAAGTTGAATGGCATTGAAAAGTAATCCTAAGACATGCTTGACAGTTTAATCGGGGTTCCGAGGGGCATAAACCCTAACTCGAGGAAACTCTAGAATCATATGAAAGGGGTTACTATGTTGTTCTAATTATACTTGTCATGTAAGTTGATTAACAATGCATGATTATAGCATAGATAGATAGTTCTCATTTTTCTGAACATTTTGATATATTATACATATTTTTCTGACCTATAATGAATTAGATATTGAATTTACAAGTTTAAAATCATTTTCTGGAATTATTAAACCATTTTATTAGATTTATTGCGCCAGGCTGACATTAGCTGGGGGGAGGTTTAATATTTTTACACCGAGGCTTTACCCAACCGCAGTAACTGACAGAGGGGCCCCAGGGCCACCTCAGCTAGCCACGCTAGCGGTCATCGGTCAAAGGGTCCATGGCCACGTCACCCTGACGTCGCGGTGATGTCACACCGACAACCACCATTAGGTGGTCACCGGAGGCGGCGTTGTGAGGCGCGCGGGGCGATGGGGCTAGGCGCGTTCGAACGATGGCAGCAGAGCGAACCGAATAGCAGCGGCGCCACCAAGAATTGGTCGCCGGAACAGTGGCTGTGACGGCGCGCTGCAGGAGAGCTTGTAGACGAACGGTGAGCGGCGTCTACAACACGAGAGGGGGAGATTGGAGGGGCCCTTGAGCACTGTGTGCTCACCGTGATCCTGACAGTGAGGTCGATATGGATGGAGGAGGTCTGTCGTGTCGGCTATGTCGATGACAAAGCTCGTCGGTGACGGAGAAGATGACTTCGATGCAGTCGATTGCGGGCTTCCCTGCTTGATTCCTTTGGTGACGAGGATCCTCACGTCGAGGCGGAGCCGGTAGTGGTTTCAGACGAGCAAGGGGTGGTCAGAACGACGGGGACAAGCGGTGGCCGGAGCTAGGGTTTCGGGGCTTCTGCGTGCGAGCATCACAGAGCGAGGTAGAGAGGAAAATGGGGATGAGAAGAGAGGGCACGACACGGCGAGGTCCTTATCCCCTCCTGAGAGCGGCGGAGGGCATCGCGATGCGGCAACGACATCGGGCAGCGGCAACGTAGGCACGCAGATGCTTGCCGCTTGCGGGGAAGACGACGAACAAGAGGTGTGAAGAGGTATGGGCCAGATGGGACGCGTTGGGCTGCTGCTAGCTGCGGCTGAGCAACAGGGAAAGAATGGGAAGGACGGTGGGCTAGCTGGGCCGGTCTGATAGATGCTGCTGCTCTATTTTTTAAGAAAAAAACCTTTTTATTTTTCTGTTTTGTATTTCTCTTTGAAATTTCAAATTCAAACTGTTTTGATCCATTCAAAATTACCAGAGTTTTTGTAAAATATATAAAATAATCAGGGGCCCTTGTAGACCAGTTGGGATCCATTATTGTGGTAGTTTTCTAAAATATTCAAAACCATTTGAATTGTTCAAAGAGAGGGGAGAGAACTAGGGTTTAGGGTTTTATTTATTTTCTTCAATGTACAATTTAAATGATGATGCTCATGAATGCACAAACAAAACCCTAATTAGCAATTAGGTAAAACAGGGGTGTTACAAACGCCTTGAGAAGATGGAAAATCCAGGTAAAGAAGAGAATTGACAAAGGTGAAAGATAGGAGATTATAAGTAAGAAAAATCCAATGCTTGATGAAGAAGAGTTATTCAAGGCAGAGGTAGCTACCGCTGACGCTAAAGCATGGACTGAGTGGGGAAGGAATATACGAGATCAGAACATAGGTAACCAACGGCTTGGAAGCGATGGTTATAGAGGTAAACAACCCATTTGGGACAAGGAGGACGACAAGCTTGAACACATGGGTAAAGACAACCTATGGCATAAAATCATAGACTTGCAGCTAAGGAACTTTGTCCGGGCCCGCTACTACCTGGACCCGAATACAGGGGAGTCCATCACCGATGATCCGGAGGTGAAGGACTTCGAGAAGGAGCTGGTAAGGAATTTACCACGGATATCAAGTCTATTGCATTCTAATTAAAACAATGAAGCCAGGAATATAAATTCATGGGTTCACCTCTCCTTGTCTCTACAGGAGAAGGAATTGAACGCTACTGCTGATTCGTCGTCCTAGGATTCAACGGCAGAGCCATGGGACACGGTTTTCAACAGGGAGATGAATGCTTACAAGAAGAGGGACAAGTGCTTTCCGCCTTCCTTAGTTATCCGTGTGTCCGGCTTCGGTACGAGCATGAAGTTTGCCGAGTACTACAAAGAGGACGCCAATAAAAGAAGGTAGAGGAAGAACCAGTCGGCAGCTCAAGATAAAGCAAAAAGTGAAGTTGCATACACTAGAGCAAAAAGTGGATGAGAAAACAGTGGACAAGTTAGTGGAAGAGAAGCCCCACGTGATCATCCCCCCTGAGTTGTTCAAGGGGCTAGCTGCTTCGAATGCGGCAGGTCAACAGGGGTTGATACAGCTGCCTAGCTTGAACGGCACAAAATCGAGCATCCAACATGTCACCGGACTTGGTGATCCTGCCGTCCACCATCGCCGTGGTGCAACCGCTAGAGCTGGTCGCACCGATGCCCCTGGTCCCGCCAAAAATACCAAGCCACATCTAGTGGCGGTGGTGCTACATAATGCACTCGAGCAGGAGAATTCTAATGATAGGCCGGCCGTCGGCACCAGCCGTGTCTCGACATTAGCCGAGCTCAACACCATCACCAAGGTAACTAATTATTTAGTCTGTGCCATCTCCTTTTTTCCTTTGATGACTGCCATCTCATGATGCCCAACATGTTTTGACTCAGGACACTTCTTGCATACTACTCCTTAAAGTTGTCGACGGTGAGTTGAAGGATGTTGCCAAGGGCACTCTCATACAACCGGCGAGCCGCACAATTCACAACAATCTAATGGATGGTTCCATTATGAGGGTCCGGATTGCTCGGGTGTTTCTAGGGTGCGACGATAAGGACCCCCCTTTCAACCTCAAGGGGCCGACGAACACAAGACCCTTGCAGGATGCCACAATTGGCCCTTAACAAGGCCGAAGACCTGGATTCGTCTTGTGGGGTGCACCGGAGCCACCTCGATCATCCGGCCACCACCTTATAAGACAGTCGTCATCGTCACTGATGGGGTTCATTGCATAGAAAACAAAAAAATTCATACGGTTTGCAACTGCCAAGATCGAATCTAGGCAATACTTTGTAACAGTTACAAATGGACTCACCCTCATAGACTGTAAGAGGGATAACGTTCCTACAAACAAATGTGGTTGATGTAGATGGTACACGTCCGACCTCAAGGACATGCAGATGATCAGGGCCACAGACGGGCATCGCCTCTGTAATCGGTCACACGTTCGGTGTGTCGATGACTCCCGGTCCCTTGCTCTAGCCACGTAGTGGAAGTAGCGGATCCCCGGGAAGTCCAACAGCGCTACATCATGGTAGTGGTGGTGGAGGGGAAGGTTTAGAAAAGGGCTTCTCCAAGCACCTTTTCTAGTGGCAATGGACAAGGCAAGCAAGGAGGAGAAGAAGCCAACCTTGGCGCATATGAGAGAGCTTGTGAGAGTGTATGCGGAGAGGAGGAGGTGACCTCCTTTTATAGGCTCCATGGGTCTGCCCCTCCCCTGCTCTCATTAAATCTCCATTAAAGCACTTTAATTCCCTAAAAAGTCTATTAAAACACTTTACTTCCTCAGTCACGGTTTGGAGGGAGTCTTACAAAAACCATGCGTTTTCATAACTCTTTTCCTCTAGGCGTGTTAGACTTAATTACATAATTAATGCCCCATTTTTCCTTCCCACTTTCTACTCCATGCAGCCAAAATTAATTCTTGTATGCAACTCCACCAATGCATGCGCCTAAACTTCTCTTTTCATTGAGTAATTACGTTTAATAGGGCGTCGAATAATTAATGGACGCATGTTTTTGGCACAAATCTGCCCCAATCAGCATCCACCTAGGTTTCAACAATCTCTCTAAAATGCCCTCCAAACCGTGACGGAGGGAGTAATTCCCTTACAGTTCTTTCCATTAAAGCACTTTAATTTCCTTAAAATTCTATCCATTAAAGCACTTTAATTCCCTTAAAATTCTATCCATTAAAGCACTTTAATTCCATTTAATGCAACTAAATTTAATGAACACTTCATTTAATGAGTACTTCATTTAATGAACACATTAACATTTTCATCCCTTGCTTTGATTCGATACCCTAAAACTATTTCGTCAGATTCAGCAGAATAATTTTCTATAGCATAACAATTTTCTGCGATGTCCATTGACTTCCCCTATGTTCCCTATCCACTCAAACGTGTTAGTTAACCTTAAGTGTGTCTTCCTATGGGTTCGGGAACTATGTACACATGATCGAGATTTTCTCAGATCAATAATCATTAGCAGGACCTAGAGATCCATAATGCCTCCGACTAGTTCCTCGAAGATCTCATGATCCTCTGAACCTCTTTCACTGTAATAAAATTCCTTTTATCTCATGATATATTACTTGTCCGAGATTTGATCACTCAGTATCATCTATCCCTTGTTTAATCTCGTTCCTGACAACTACTACTTTTCTCGTTCCTGTGATATGACATTCTAGTGATCAAATCACTTGCTTGCCAGGCTATGTCAATGTGATATCACCGAGAGGGCCCTGAGTATATATCTCTGTCATTTGGATGGAAAAATCCAATCTTGATCCATGAGCCTCAACTGACACTTTCCAAATACCCGATGACACCTTTATAATCACCTTGTTATGGTGTCAGATTTGATGTAATCAAAGTACTCTTCCGGTGAATGTGATTAACGTGATCTCATGGCCTAAGGACATTGAGTTACTACGAATGTGATACCAATTTAAACTTGATGGCATGATCGTGTTGCTACATCTACTTCGGGTGACTGTTCATCATATCATTATCTAATGATATGACCCTATTATTAACAACATCCAATTTTATGTTCAGGAAACCTTTTATCATCCGTTAATCAACAAGGTAGTATAAATAGAGGCTTTACTAGGAACCATTTTTGTTTATAAATCACACATGTATTAATGTTTCCTTATTAAAACAATTCTATCATGAAAAATAAACATCTATTATAAACCTAGAATAGCATAATAACCACTTTATTATTGCCTCTCGGGCATATATCTTTTAGTCTCCCACTTGCACTAGAGTCAATAATCTAGTTTACATAGTCATGAATCTAACATCCATAGAGTTCTGGTGCTGATCATGTTTTTCCCTTGGGAGAGATTTAGTCAACGGATCTGCAACATTCAAATCTATAGCTACTTTGCAAATCTCTACATTGCCATCCTAAACATGTTCCCGGATGGAGTTAAAGCGGTGCTTTATATTCTTGGAATTCTTGTGAGACCTTGGTTCCTTAGCATTGGTTATGGCACCATTGTTGTAACAATAGATCACCACAGGATCCAAAGCACTTGGAACCACACCCAGTTCGGAAATGAACTCCTTCATCCAAACTGCTTCCACCACTGCTTCCAAGGCAGAGATATATTCTGCCTCCATTGTAGATCTCGCAATCACTAGTTGCTTGAAACTCCTCCAACTTACCGCTGCACCATTCATCAACAATACATATCCAGATTGTGATTTAGAGTCACCCGGATTGGTGTCTAAGCTAGCATCAACGTAACACCTTGAGATGAGCTCTTCTTCACCTCCATATATGAGAAACATGTCTTTAGTTCTTCTTAAGTACTTAAAGACATCCTTGACTGCCTTCTAGTGTTCTAAACCTGGATCAGATTGGTACCTACTAGTCAAACTAACAGCATGTGCCACATCTGGCCTTGTATATAACATAGTGTACATAAGAGAACCTATTGCTGAGGCATAGGGGACATGGTCCATTATTTATCTATTTATTGCTATTTCTACACTTTGAGTCTTACTCAAAACCATTCCTTGCAACATCGGTAAGAACTCCTTCTTACTTCCGTCCATTTTGAACATCTTCAAAATCTTGTCAAGGTATGTACTTTGTGACAATCCTATTAAGCGTATTGATCTATCTCTACAGATCTTGATGCCTCGTATGTATGCGGCATCACCAAGATCTTTCATTTCAAACTTACTATTTAAGTAATCGTTTACGCTTTTCAAAAGTTCTATGTCATTTCCAATAAACAATATATCATCCACATATAAGACTAGAAATAAAATAGAGATCCCACTCACTTTCTTGTAAATACAAGCTTCTTCGATGGTTTGGACAAATCCAAAACCTTTGATGACTTCATCAAATTGGAGATTCAACTTTGGGATGCTTGCTTCAGTCCATAGATGGATCGCTAAAGTTTGCATACCTTGTTAGCATCCTTAGGATCGACAAAACCTTTTGGTTGTATCATATACAACTCTTCCTCATTGTTTCCATTAAGGAATGTTGTTTTGATACCCATCTGCCATATTTCATAATAGAAAAATGCATCAATTGCTAACATAATCTTCACAGACTTTAGCATTGCTACTGGTGAGAAAGTCTCATTGCAGTCAACTCCTTGAATTTGCCGGAACCCCTTCGCGACAAGTCAAGCTTTATAGACGGACACATTACCATCAACATCCATTTTCTTTTTGAAAATCCATTTATTCTCAACGGCCTTTTGGTCGTGAGGTAAGTCTACCAAAGTCCAAACTTGGTTATCATAAATGGATTCAATCTTATATTGCATGGCTTCTAGCCATTTGTTGGAATCTGGGCTCATCATCGGTTCATCATACGTCGCAGGGTCATCTTTTCCATCTATCATGAAATTGAGGACTTGATCACCGTACAGTTCCAGAGTTGCACGTATCCTGACTGACTTGCAAGGTTCGATAGTATTCTCTCTTGGAGTTTCATGAGGAGGTGTGGGTACCTCATAATAATTTCCTTCTTCCATTGGTGGAGTCAACACCAGAACATATTCCATCGATGCCACTACTCGCCACTTCTGGAATGGGATGTTCAATAACCTCATCGAGTTCTACTTTCCTACTACTCACATCTTTCGATGGAAACTCTTTTTCTAGAAAGGATCCATTCATGCCGACAAACACTTTTCCTTTGGATCGGTGATAGAAGATGTATGCAATTGTTTCTTTTGGGTATCCTATGAAGACGCATTTCTCCACTTTGGGTTCGAGCTTATCAGGTTGAAGTTTCTTCATATAAGCATCGCATCCCCAAACTTTTATAAATGCCATCTTAGGTTTGTTGCCAAACCATAATTCATACGGTGTTGTTTCAACGGATTTTGATGGTTCCCTATTCAAAGTGAATGCGGCAGTCTCTAATGCATGAACCTAAAATGACAATTTAAAATCTATAAGGCACATCATAGATCATACCATATCTAATAAGGTTTGATTATGATGTTCCGATACACCATTACGCTGAGGAGTTCCGGTGGGAGTGAGTTGTGAAACAATTCCACATTGTCTCATGTGTGTGCCACACTCATAACTAAGATATTCTCCTCCACGGTCGGATCATAGAAACTTGATCTTTCGGTTATGATGATTTTCTAGTTCACACTGAAATTCTTTGAACTTTTCAAATGTTTCAGACTTGTTTTTCCTTAAGTAAATTACCCATATCTACTTAAATCATCCATGAAGATTACAAAAGAACGACATCCACCACGTGCCGACACACTCATTGGACCACATACATCGTTATGTATTATTTCCAACAAGTCGGTCGCACGCTCCATTGTTCCTGAGAACGGAGTTCTAGCCATCTTGCCCATAAGGCATGGTTCACATATTTCAAATGATTCATAATCAAGTGATTAAAGAAGTCCATCAGAATGGAGCTTCTTCATGCGCTTTACACCAATATGACCTAAACGGCAATGCCACAAATATGCAGCAATATCATTATTCAACTTAATTCTTTTGGTATTCACATTATGAATATGTGTATTACTAATAACAAGATTCAAGACAAATAAACCATTCAACAAAGGTGTGTGACCATAAAATATATTATTCATATATAAGGAACAACCATTGTTCTTCGATACAAATGAATAACCGGCTTACATTAAACATGATCCAGACGTGATGTTCATGCTCAACGCAGCCACATAATAACAACTATTAAGGTTTATTGTCAATCCCGATGGAAGATGAAGTGGCAGCGTCCCAACGGCTATCACATCAGCCTTTGATCCATTGCCTACGCGCATCGTCACTTCATCCTTTGCTAGTGGTCGACTATTCCTTAGTCCCTGTTTCGAGTTACATATATTAGCAACCTAACCAGTATCAAATACCCAGGTACTAATTCGACTACTCGTAAGGTACACATCAATAACAAGTATATCATATATACCTTTGTTCACTTTCCTGGATTTCTTATCTGCCAAGTACTTTGGGAAGTTCCGCCTCCAGTGATCAACCTCCTTGCAGTAAAAGCACTCAGTATCTGACTTCGGGCCTCTCTTGGTCTTCTTCTCAAGCGCGACAACAGACTTGATGTTCTTCTTGATGTTACACTTGGGCTTGACCCTCTGGCCCTTTTTCTTGAAACTGGTGGTTTTATTGACCATCAACACTTGATGTTACTTTTTGATGTCTACCTAGACAGTCTTAAGAATAGCCACGAGTTCGGTGAGAGACTTGTCGGCACAATTCATATTGTAGTTAATTACAAATGCTTTGTAACTTGTTGGTGGCGATTGCAGAACCCTGTCCATCATGATTTCAGCTAGAATCTCACATCCTAGTGTCTCAAGACATTGAGCGTATCCCGTCATCTTTATGACGTGCTCGTTCACAGAGTTGTGCTCCTCCATCTTAGCGCCAAAAAACTTTTCTGAGATCTCATATCTCTCTCGTCATGGATTTGGTCCCCAAACATAGTTTTGAGTTCCTACACCATGACATCAAATAATTTCAAAATGCTTTTGGAGCTCGGGCTCCAATGATTGGAGTATCACGCATCGCATAAGAGTGTAGTCATCAAACTTTGTGTCATACATAGTATGCTCCTCCTAAGGAGCATCATCTATAGGGGCATCACCTAATGGACCGTCAAGTACATAGGATCTTTTCATGCCCACGAGGATAATCCTCAAGTTGCAGTGCCAGTTGGTGAAGTTAGACCCATTGTCTAGCAGCTTTTCTTTCTCAAGGAATGCATTGAAATTGAATGCAGGGGGTGCCGTGATCTATAATGTATTTTTAAATACTATTTAGACTAGGTTTATGTCAGATAGAGTTCAAGCTAATTCAAAATTATTTATATGAACTCCCACTCAAAATAACATCCCTCTAGCCATTTTAGTGATTACACGAACCAAATTCACTACGCCATGACCGATCATCACGAGTGGTGGAATAGCTCTAATGTCGAGCATCGTATGGATCATCAGATCTCCATATGACTCGTGCTTTACCTTTTGGTTCATGTTTCAAGGACATGTCTGTACATGCTAGGATCATCAAGTAAGAAACTTAGTATCCGCGTGTGTAAAAATGTCTTACACCTATTGTATGCGAATGTAGAATCTATCACACCCGATTATCACGTGGTGCTTCGAGACGACGAACTTTCTTAACGGTGCATACTAAGGAAGAACATATTATTATCTTAATATTTAGTGGGAAGGATCATCTTATAGTGCTACCAAGGCAATCAAATACTAGCTAGGCGATCAAATCAACACAAAATAAGATGCATCAAAGAATAAACATCATATGCATATATAATGTGATGAGATATGGTCCTTCTCGCATTCGATCTCCATCTCGTGCATCATGGAATGATATTCATCATTCCACCGGCGTGTCACCAAGGTCCATGGTGTCGCCATCAATGTTTTCTCCACTAATCTAATTACATGGATTTCAATTTTCTGGCACGCGAGCCATAAAATAAAATAACAACCATATCGCTCCTACCGGTTGTTTTACAATAAAACAAATTGCATATAATAACATTTGTATCATAGACCATATCACATCGCATGCCTATACGTCTCTAATTTATTTTTGCATATTTTATGCGGTTGTGGGCTTTCTAGGATAGAACCGTTCAACCTACAAACTTCAGCCACAACGGTGATAACCAAGTTATTAAGTAGACAGTTGTAAATCAGATATCAACTATAGTGAGAGAGAGAGAGATAGACACTCGCTATGCAAAACGAGTTGCATGTCAAGCATGGAACATGTCCCATGTGCGAGGACATGTAAAGTTTGTCCGGGCCGCTTCATCCCACTATGCCACCAATATCCAAAATACAAGAGATTTGCAATAACAAGACTTATCAACACCCACATCTCCATGTGATCTAACCATACAAAGCATCTACACATAGACATAGATCTAATACCACTGATGGGGTTCATTGCATAGAAAACAAAAAATTTCCCACGGTTTGCAACTGCGAAGATCGAATCTAGCTAATAATTTGTAATGGTTATAGATGGACTCACCCTAGTAAACTGTAAGAGGGATAACATTCCAGCAAACAAACCTGGTTGATGTAGATGGTACACTGATACGTCCAAAACGTATCTACTTTCCCGAACACTTTTGATATTGTTTCTCCTCTAATTTGTGTGATTTGGATACAACTAACATGGACTGACGCTGTTTTTAGCAGAATTGCTTTGGTGTCTAGTTTTTGTGCAGAAAATCAACTTTCAAGAAAAATCCCGGAAAATATCGCAAAACTCCTATTTTACCAGAAGACTCATGGAGCTAGAAGGCGGGACGGAGAAGGGTCACAAGGGGCCCACTCCCCCTGGCCACGCGGGCGGGCCAGGCCGCGCTTGGGGGTGGTGTGGCCACCTCAAGCACTCCCTCGGTCTCCCCCTTCGCCTACATAAGCCCTTTGACCTAAAAACAGAGGGGGGTTCGATGTTTTTCCAGAGAGAGTTCCGTTGCGCCGCCACCACCAGAAACTGCGATTCGGAACTAGAAACTCCGTTCTGGCACCATGCCGGGACGGGGAATTGGAGGAGATCATCGCCATCATCATCACCAATGTCTCTCCATCAACCATCCATGTTTCCTCCATCCATGAGTGAGTAATTCCTCGCTGTAGGCTATGGGGATGGTAGGGATTGGATGAGATCTATGATGTAATCGAATAAGATTGTTAGGGCATGGTGCCTAGTATCTTTGTTAGTGCTTTTGACATTGTTGCAACTTGTTATGCTTAATACTTGTCACTAGGGACCAAGGTCCATGATCTCAGACCTAAACATGTTATTCATTCATGATGATAATATTGTTTGTGGTCTTATCTGCAAGTTGTTTACACATATTATTATTCGGAACCAAAGGCCACAAAGTGACAAAAATTGGGATAATCGGAGGGGATGGCTATGATATGAGGATCACGTGTGTTCATGGAGTGTGAATGCTTTGCTTCGGTACTCTATTAAAAGGGGTACCTTAATTTCCAGTAGATTCCCTTGAGGCCCTGCTGCAACGGGCTAAGATGACAAAAGATGTTGTGCAAGTTCTCATTGCGAGCATGTATTACTATAGATGGAACACATGCCTATGATTATTTAGTACTTGGATGCTTTATCTTATTTATCTATAATTGCCCTAGATCTTGATATTGCATGAATAGTCTTGTCCATGCAACGCCCGTCCATCCATCCTTGTGCCTACCGCACTCGAATCCTGCTATTTGCTACTATTGTTACTACTGCCTTTGTTTTACTGCTGTTGTTACTTTGCTATTGCTACTACAAAACTATTGCTACTAATAAACTACTGTGAGCAAGACTATTTCCAGGTGCAGCTGAATTGACAACTCTGTTGTTAAGGCTTATAAGTATTCTTTGGCTCCCCTTGTGTCGAATCAATAAATTGGGTTATACTACCCTCGAAGACTATTGTGATCCCCTATACTTGTGGGTCATCAAGACTATTTTCTGGCACCATTGTCGGGGAGCATAGCTTTATTTCTAAGTTCACTTGGGATTACTATTGTTTGCTGCTATCCTTTTCATCATGGGGAAAACTCGTGATGGAAAATTTCCTAAATTACCATACACTACAATAAGAGGTATAGTTTTAAATACCTCTGTTGCTCTTGATTCACCATCTGTTATAAGTAAGCTTGTTACACCACCACCACATACACCTGCTACACACATTGCTACTATGGCTGAATCTGAAATTGCCTCTGATGCTCATGATGTTACTTCTACTGTGCTTGATGAAAGTGGTTCATTAGGTCCTTTCCTAGATGCTACTATTGCTAGAACTATATTGGGAAACACTGAAACTCCTAGTGAAGAAACTATTATACCTATTAGCTCACCTAAGTCTAGAGAGTTATGATATTAATGATGGTTGCATTGAAATGACTGATGAATTTATTGAAGAATATCGAAACACATGTGGTGATAGTGCTATTAAGAGTCTTCTTGAGAAACGTACTATTATACCTAAACTGTTCCTTGATGCTAAGTTTTCCACATCTCCCATATACTTTAAATATAAATTTTATGATTTCTCTCTTGATTTATCCTATATAAACATTGTTGAGAAATAACCTTTTTGTGGGACTGAGAATGAAAGGGCTATGGCACATATGACTCAGCTTTCTACTATGAGTGCCTTATTTTCTAATGATGTTAATATGCGCACCTACTTTGTTGCCAAAATTTTCCCTTTTTCACTAAAAGGAGAAGCTAAAGCTTGGTTTAAAAATCTACCTCTTGGATCCATTGGTAGCCCTGATTGCTTGATTGCTACTTTCTTTCAGAAATATTTCCCTCCTAGTGCTAGACATGTTGTTTTGCAGAAACTTTTTGATTTTAAATAAGGAGAAGAGAAGAAATTCCCTAAGTCATGGACAAGGTTCTGTGCCTTGATTCATGCACATCCTGGATGTCCATTACCTAAAAATTATCTTCTTGATATATTTTATAATGGACTAACTGATGAATCTAGGACATACCTGGATAGTTTTGCTGATTGTGTTTTCAGGAAAAGAACTCATGCAGAATCTAAAGAATTGATGGCTAAAATAAGCAAGAATTATGATGATTGGACTACAACTGAGCCAATTACACCTGAGCCAATTACACCTGAACCAATTCTGCCTGAACCAACCCCAACACCAACACCAAAGAAGAGGGGAGTGATTGAACTAAATGATGAAGTGATGAAAGAAGCTAAGAAATGTCTTAGGAGAAGGGTATTAAATCGAAATATGTGAAGAATTTACCTATTATAGAAGAATTATGTAAGCCAATCTCCCACTCATCCACTATTGAGGTACACTCTCTCCAACATTTTGATGAAGGTGATATTCCTTATGGTAAACCTCCTGATCAATGCTTAGAGGAACTTGATACTTTTATTGTTAAACACGGTAATTTTAATAAACAAGTTTAGAATCATTTATTGGAAAACTCTAGAGCTATTAATGAGTTGAAAGATATTGTGGAAAGAACTTCTAATGATGTTAAAATGCTTGTTAAACATTTCCAAATGGTTCAAACTCAAATTGATCAACTTGCTAAAGTACAAAAGTATATGCTAGTTAATTCTTCTGGAGATAAACATGCTTATGAAATTATAACTAGGAGTGGTGCTACCACTCAGGATCCCTTATATCTTGAGGGACATCCTAAAAGAATTGAGCAAGATTCTCAACAAGCTAAAAATAGTGGTACTTCTTCCAAGAGAAACAAAAAGAAACATAAAATAGTTGTAGAATCTTCTGAATCTGCTATAGATCCTAATAGTATATCTGTCTCTGATGCTGAAACTGAAAGTGGTAATGATAACAATGATGCTCTTGATAAGGAAGAAGTTGAAGAAGAACCTGAAAAGCACAATAAGAACACTAAGTATACTAAGGACGATTTTTTTGCTAATAAAAATGGTAGTGAAAGAGAGCCTTGGGTGCAAAAACCAATGCCTTTTCCTAATAAGAAACACAAGTCAAAGGAGGAAGAACACTATAACAAGTTTTATGATTGGGTGAAACCTTTTTTTTTGTAAATTCCTTTGACTGATGCTATTAAGTTGCCTCCTTATTCAAAGTATATGAAGGATACTGTCTCTAATAAAAGGAAGATTCCTAATAAGGAAATTTCCACTTTGCTTGCTAATTATTCCTTCAATGGTAAGGTTCCAAAGAAAGTTGCGGATCCAAATATTCCAACTATTCCTTTCTCTATTAAAAATAATTATGTTAGAACTGCTTTGTGTGATTTGGGAGCTGGAGTTAGTGTTATGCCTTTTTCTCTCTACAAGAGACTTCAACTAGAAAAATTGATACCAACTGATATATCTTTGCAAATGGCTGATAAGTCTACTACTATTCCTGTTGGTATATGTGAGGATGTTCCTATTCCAGTGGCTCATAATTTCTTGGTATTGACTGATTTTGTTGTGCTTGAGATGCCTGAACATGATAATATGTCTATTATTCTTGGGAGACCTATTCTTAATACTCCAGGTGTTGTCATCAATTATAATTAAGGAAAAGTAACTTTTAATATTAATGAGAAAGAGCATACTGTCTATTTCCCAAAGAAGATTGATAAGAGTTATGGCCTAAATTCAACTGAAAATATTGAAGGCATCAAATTTGGAGAAATATATTGTCCCATTCCACAAGAAATTTTGAAACTATTATGATTGGGACTATTGCTATCATGATTGAGGTAACATAATCATTTTGTGAAATGCAAAGTTTTGTTACATATAAATTGTTTTGGTAACAAGCCTCGATTTACCATGTTAACAAAGGGATTTTAATGGACAAAACAATGCTTTCACAATGATTATCCTTGCTCACTTTTATTTTTGTCCATTCCAATCTTTGCTCTTCGGCTTGTTCATATTTGTTTTGTTAGTTGCTTGATTTTTAGAGTGTCTTAGAACTTCTGTAGTTTTAGTCTTGGTTTGCTTTTTCATTTTCCAAAAATCTTTTTCTGCAAGAAAATCAATTTTCATAACCTAAAAATTGGCCAAAAATAAAGTTTCCCAAAAAATTCCAGAAAATTCATATTAAATTTTTTCTTGAAAAAAGGGGTAGAGTGGCACCTAGAGTGACCCAGGGGGACCCACCAGGCAGGCACACTCCCTGGTGGCGCGGCCAGCCCTAGGGTGCGCCTGGCCTAGGTGTGGGCCACCCCTGGCCCTCCACTTAGCCTCCTTCCAGCCACTTCTTTCTCTCTCCTAGAAAACACCAGAAAACTTTGCATAGCTCGAGTTCCTGCTGTTCTTGCTCCCTATTTTTGATATCCTTGATCATCCCATCTTTGCTGCTGATTTTTGGAGGGATTGCTCTCCGGTTGGTGCCTCCTCCGCTTGTCCAATTAGATTTTTGATTGGTGGATTTTATCTTGAGTATTTTTCTACTATAGGAGACAGGTTTTGTGATCTTGAATGCTTGTTCTATGCTTAGATATTTCATTTTGATGCATGTTTAGCCCTCTAGCAAGTTCCTATAGTAGTTCCCCCTCATTTATTAACTTGGAAATCACTTGGTTTGGTGTTTGTCTAAAAATTTCAAAAAAGGTCCATGGATAACCACACTTTTGGAGAGGTGTTTGAAAGAGATGCACCTAGGAGGGCAAGGCCTTCGAGATCATCCTCTCAAGATAGTCCATCATACAATGAGGATCTTATTGCGCCGGGCTTTGGTAATAAGGGAGATGAGGGGGATGCACACCCTTCTACCTTCCCTTGTTTTGCCTTTTTGCAAGCTGCAGGGATCCTCGATGATTTCCTAACTCTTGTTCAGAGGGTTGGTCTAACTGATTATATGCATGATGAGAGTGAGCAATATGCGTTGCTCACCAAAACTTTTGTGGAGAGTTTCACTTTCACTCACCCCCCTTTCAGGATAGATGTTTCATTCAAAATCTATGATAGGCCTATCACAATGACATTGAAAAGATTTTGCATAATTATAGGTATTGACACGGCTGGGATGGTGAAGAATATTCAAGGTCGACCCGCTGATTTGTTGGAGCTCTATTGTGGGGTAACAAATGATGATGACCGCACAACCCAACGCGGGAAGATAAGAAATATTCAACTCCCAGATCTCAGATATTTTGCTTATTATCTTTCCACTAGCATTCTTGGTAGGGAGAACACTAGCAATATTTCCAACTATCATTTGGCTTTTCTAGCTGTTGCACTTAACAATGAAACCAGGTATAATCTTGGTTCTCTCATTGCTCACCGCCTAGCTGTTAGAGGACCCATTTAATGGGGTATTATTGCTACACGTGTAGTTGCTGCCTTAGACCTTTTTGTTGATCCGAATGATATAGTGCTAGCCCCATAGAGGCTTGATCTAGCTGCCTTGAAAGTGTATCACTTTGTTACTGGTAGCTCTAGCCTTGAGAGTTTAGTTTACATGATGATGTTTACTGATAGGGATGAGAGGGAAATTCCTTTGCCACAGTCTACTTTGTTCAGTATTTGCAGGGGACCTTGGTCACGTTCCAAGGAGGAGATGGACGATCAGCTCCACGTGCTTGGTTTCCACGGGCACTATCAGGGGGATGCGCCCTCTTATGACTACTCTGCGCAGTACATTGGGGCTTCCTCGAGCACGTACTAGGACGAAGGGGCCTCTTCGTCACACTACGGAGGCACTCCTTCTTGGCCAGCCTAGTATTGATCTCCACTTAGGCCAAAAGCCTAAGCTTGGGGGGAGGGATACCAACATCACACTCATCTACATATCATGTTCAGTCGATACTTTGTATATCCATGTTTCGCTTTCTTTTTAGTTTTTGTTTCTGCTTTCGGAAAAACAAAAAGACCAAAAATATTTGTTGTTCTCCTCTGGTTTTGTGAAGTTCGTTGTAGGATTCAGCGGTCCTCAGTGACTTCTTTGGAGTTTGGTTTATCTTATTATTCAAGTTACACAAGTGAAAGGCAATAATGATGATTTATGACAACTCGAGGTGTGGTAAGAGGCTGGTAATGAACTCTATTTGTCTTCATTTTTGTACATATACTCATCATTGTGGGCATTCTTAGTTTGTTCATGTAAGGTGTATCTTATTTAATTGATGCTTAGTAGTTCTTGCTCTTTTATGATTAGCTCCAGTTTGCTAATAGTTTGTAGCATGTCACATGAATGTTTGCTTGCATTGTTCTATTCATAACTTGGTATGACATTGTGGTATCCTCCTCTGAATGTATCATTTGAATCGACTTGGCACATGCTCACACGTGCATATGACTGAACAAAAGCCAGTTAAGCCTCGATGATTTATTTTGCGTCAGAGTTCTTGTATCACTTTTATTCCATGGTTAATTTTCTTTTGTTGCAAGCATGATTATGACAGTTACTGCGCTCTCGTTTGTCGCTCCCTTTCTATTGCTAAGCCTTCACTTGCACTGAGTATGAGCTCTACTTGTGCATCCAACTCCCCAGAACCATAATTGTCAAAAATTGTCGACCATATCTACCTACTAGCATCAATGCTATTCCATGCATATTTATTATGCCTTTTTTTTCTTCCAAATAAAATGTTTTCTTGTTATGAGAAAGTTAGTTAGTAAAGCTCTCACGAACTTGATGGCACACTTTATTTTCTTGCACTTAATAAACCTGAACCATTATGACTGTCCATGAAAGTTAAATGCTTGCAAATATAGGCTGGGAGTTAGCAGAACCGTGCTATCACGGGGAACGCTTTCAACACATGTAAATATTATCCAGTTGATATCATGCTCTTTTGTTTATGGATATCGGTGGTGTGAAATAAAAGGGGAGATTATAAGTCCATGGAGTTATGTAGATGTGTTAGAAAAAAACACGTGGGCCGCTAGCCTAAGCCATGCCTAATCATGGTGGAAACTTGTAGCATAACCATAGTGAGCAATCTTTGAAGCATCCTCGGAAAAAAGTATATAGAAAATAAAGAGAGAAGAAAAGAAATAATGCACCATTCCCATATAAATAAAGGATCGATGAGATGCTCACTGTATGTTGCCTTATCATTTTGATATGGGATAGCTCATGTGTCATGGGGCAAGGGGTACCCCATTGGTGGTTCTCTATGATACACATGTATTTACGATGACAAGAACTTACCGGTAACTAAAGTTGAGTAGAATGAGGAACATCCCTCGTACTCAAGGGACATGAGATTTCTAGTTTATGGTCTGTCAAGAATATAACTCATATTGGACCTCACTTTAAACTTAACCACTTAAAGATGACTATGATAGGGGCAATGAGATCTCAAAGCTAATGATTAATGTACTTTCAGCATTTGGAAGCCTTTCAAACTTTTCAAAACCTTTTCACTTCTTTGTTGAGTCACCACTTATTCTATCAGCACCTTCTTGAGAGCATAGTTGTCATTCTTAGTGTAATGTGCTTGTCTCAAAACTTGGTGAATTATGACATAACTTTGATGCTTTTATCTTTGATATCTTTACTTCTAGTCTTCACTTGAACTTCAGAGGTGCCTTGGCATTTATGTTTTGCTCCACAATCAAACACAAGCGAGATACCACTTTATCATACCTTCTTATGAGCATTACAATGTTTCTTATGCTTATGTCGCATGCTACTTATTATTATTGTGTTGGAATCTCTTCATAGCTTGTGTGACTATTGAGTAGACTTAGTTGCATACTCCCTATTATTAATTGTCTAAGTATTGATCATATGCTGAGAATATTTACATCATATGAAGCAAATGTGTTCGTGAAAGTTTCTTTTATCGCACTCATTTTTCAACTGAATTGATTGGGGACAAGCAATAAGCTAAGATTGGGGGAGTTGATACGTCCAAAACGTATCTACTTTCACGAACACTTTTGCTATTGTTTCTCCTCTAATTTGTGTGATTTGGATACAACTAACCCGGAATGACGCTGTTTTCAGCACAATTGCTTTGGTGTCTAGATTTTGTGTAGAAAATCAACTTTCAGGAAAAATCCCGGAAATATCGCAAAACTCCTATTTTACCAGAAGAATCACGGATCCAGAAGACGGGACGGAGAAGGGCCACGAGGGGCCCACCCCTGGCCGCGCCTGGGGGTGGTGTGGCCACCTTGGGCACCCCCTCGGTCTCCCCCTTCGCCTACATAAGCCCTCTGGCCTAAAAACAGAGGGGGGTCAACGTTTTTCCAGAGAGAGTTCCGCTGCGCCGCCACCACCATAAACCGCAATTCGGAACCAGAAACTCCGTACTGGCACCGTGTCAGGATGAGGAATTGGAGGAGATCATCGCCATCATCATCACCAACGCCTCTCCCTCAACCATCCATGTTTCCCCCATCCATGAGTGAGTAATCCCCCGATGTAGGCTATGGAGATGGTAGGGATTGGATGAGATCTATCATGCAATCGAATAAGATTGTTAGGGCATGGTGCCTAGTATCTTTGTTAGTGCTTTTGACATTGTTGCAACTTGTTATGCTTAATGCTTGTCACTAGGGCCCGAGTGCCATGATCTCAGATCTGAACATGTTATTGATTCATGATGATAGTATTGTTTGTGATCTTATCTGCAAGTTGTCTACACATATTATTATCCGGAACCAAAGGCCCCAAAGTGACAGAAATTGGGATAACCGGAGGGGATGGCTATGATATGAGGATCACGTGTGTTCACAGAGTGTTAATGCTTTGCTCCGATACTCTACTAAAAGGGGTACCTTAATTGCCAGTAGATTCCCTTGAGGCTCCGCTGCAACGGGCTGGCAGGACAAAAGATGTTGTGCAAGTTCTCATTGCGAGCACGTATGACTATATATGGAACACATTGTTGGAATTATGCCCTAGAGGCAATAATAAAGATGTTATTATTATAATTCTTGTTCATGATAATGTTTATATTCCATGCTAGAATTGTATTAAGCGGAAACTTTAATACTTGTGTGGTTTGTGAACAACACCGTGTCCCTAGTACGCCTCTAAGTACTAGCTCATTGATTAATGATGGTTAAGGTTTCCTAACCATGGACATGAGTTGTCAATTAATAATGAGATCATATCATTGGGAGAATGATATGGTGGACAGACCCAAACTAAGCGAAGCAATTAGATCGTGTCATCGTGTTCGTCTTTGCGAAGCTTTTCTTATGTCAAATATTGTATTCCTTAGACCATGAGATAATACAACTCCCTGGTATCGGAAGAAAGCTTTGAGGTCATCAAACGTCATCCTATGAGAGGGTGATCATAAAGGTGTCTCTCAGGTGATCGGAAAGTATCTGTTGGGTTGTATGTATCAAGATGGGATTTGTCCCTCCCAAGTTGGAGAGATATACTTCGGGCCCACTCGGTAATCGATATCAACACCGCTTGCAAGCATGTGGTTAAGGAGTTAATCACAAAGTGATATCGGATTACGGAACGAGTAAAGTACTTGTTGTGAACGAGATTGAACTAGGTATGACGGTACCGACGATCGAATCTCGGGCAAGTAAAATATCGCGAGACGAAGGGAATATATATATGGGATTGATTGAATCCTGGCATCGTGGTTCATTCTATATGATCATCGATGAATGTGTGGGAGTCAATATGGGTGCCCAGAACCCGCTGTTGATTATTGATAGAAGATCATGTCTGCATATTCTCGAACCCGCAGGGTCACACACTTAACGTGTCTCGACGCTAGGATAGATTGGATAATTGGTTTATGAGTTTTTGCTCGGAGTCTCGGATGGGATCCGGGACATCACGAGAGGTTCCGGAGTGGTCCGGAGAATAAGATTCATATAAGGCAGTGCAGTTTTTGGAGTTCGGAATTGTTCCGGGTTAATCGGTATTGTACCGGAAGCTTCTAGAACCTTCTGGAAGGGGACCAACGTGGCCCCACCTTCCGGGAGGGGGCATGGGCCTATGAGGGAGTGCCCTGGCCGCATTGGGACAGGGGCACAAGGCCCCATAGGGCCCAGCCGGCCAAGGGGGTTTTAAACTCGAGATAGACCTTCTAGAAGGGGGGTTTCCTTGCCCCCCACTCCTTCTCCTTGGGGCCGCCGGTTTGGGCTTGGGGGAGGGGTTAGGGCTGCGCCCACCCCTCTATATAAAGAGGGCTGGGGGCGCACCAACCCCACACACCTTCCCCTCCAACCCTAGCCGCCCTGCTGCCTTCCTCTCTCCCTCCCGACTGTTTGTAGGCGAAGCCCTGCTGCAGAAATTCTCCACCATGTACACCACGCCGTCGTGTTGTAGATCCAATCCGTATCTCCACCATACTTTCTGGTCCATGGAAGGAGGAGACGTCGAGGTGCTGCACGTGTGCATCTCACGGAGGCACCGCCACTTGTGGTGCTAGATCGGATCGGATCGCGAGGAGGAGAAGCGAGTACGACTACATCACCCACGTTCCGACGAACGTTCCGCTGTGCGAATCTTCAAGGGTATGAAGATCTAATCCAATCTCTCTCGTTGTTTGCATCTCCTAGATTAGATCTTGGCTTTCCCTCTGTTCGCATCCATAGAAAATTTTGATTTACTATGCCGCGAAACCCTTCAGTGGTATCAGAGCTAGATCTATGCATAGATGTGTTTCACGAGTAGAACGCAACATGGTTGTTGCGAGCGTTGATGTTTTCTGTTGCAAGCCTCTTGTTTGTATTCTTCTTATGACGCGGGATAGTGAGATTGAAGCGGTCCAGGCCAACCTTATGCGACGTCGTTCGCGAGACCGGCTCCACACTTGACGTGTGGCTTGTTCCACACATGCGGCTGGTGGATGCCAGTTTCTCTCACTAAGTTGTCATGGGATTAACACCGGAGTTTGGCAACCATAATATCACCGTTGTGGCTTTCCGTAGGTAAGAATCGTTCTTAGCATCTACTCCCATAAGCCACGTAAAACATGCAACAACAAAGTAGAGGCGTCTAACTTGTTTTTGCAGGGAGTGTTTTCTGTGATATGGTATGGCCCAAGATGTGATGTGTATAATGTATGCGATGATCATGTTTTGTAATGTTTCACGACTTGCATGTCGATGAGTACACAACCGGAAGGAGCCATATGGTTGTCTTTATAATTGTGTATGACCTGTGTGTCAACTTCTTATACGCCATGTAATAGTTTCACTTTATCGCTAAGTAGTTAGCAATAGTTGTAGTTGCTATTCGTGGTGGAGGCAATCATGGTGGAGTGATGGAGATCATGCCGAAACGCACAGGATGGAGATCATTGCGCGAAGATTGGCTATACCATGTCACATAAAGTTATATGCATGTGATGTTTGTCCTTTTATGTATCTTATTATGCTTAGATCGCGACGGTAGCATTATAAGATGATTCCTCACTTAAAGATCAAGATAAAAACTGTGTTCTCCCCAAGTATGCACCGTTGCGAAAGTTCGTCGTGTCCAAGCATCACGTGATGATCGGGTTCTATAGACTCTACGCTCACATACAACGGGTGCAAGCCAGTTTTGCACACGCGGAAATACTTGGGTCTAACTTGACGAGCCTAGCATGTACAGACATGGCCTCGGAACACATGAACCGAAAGGTTAAGCATGATTCATATGAATGATATGATCGACACTTCGTTGTCCACCATTGAAACCACATCTCTTCTCGTGAAGATTGGATTAGGTGTGGTGAATTTGGATCGTGTTCACTAAACAACTTGAGGGATGTTGAATTTAATGGGAGTTCATCTAGTAATTTGATTAAAAGTTGAACTAGTTATCATGAACATAGTCTAATTTGTACTTGCAATACTGTAGATCAAATGGCTAAGTACAACTTCAACTTCAACGTTTTTGCTGAGAAGGAAAAGCTTAGAAACAATGGGTCTAACTTCACCAATTGGTTCCGCAATCTAAGAATCATTCTCTCTGGCGGTTAAAAGGAATATGTCCTTGGGAAAGCGTTAGGTGACCCCCCTGCTGCAACTGCGCCGGCTGATGAGAAAACTCAGTCGCGCAAAGATGATTATGGTGTGATTAAGAGCACCATGTTGTTTTCTATGGAACCGGAACTTCAAAATCGTTTTGAAGACTATCCCGGGCCCTTTGAGATTCTCGAAGAGCTGAAAACCATGTTTCAGACTCAGGCCCGTTCTGAGAGATATGAGATCTCTGAGAAGTTCTTTAACTGCAAAATGGAGGAAGTGAGTTCCGTTAGTGAGCACGCCATTAAGATGACGGGCTACACTCAACGCCTTGAGCAACTGGAATGCACGATTCCAGAGGAGCTCAAGATTGACAGGGTTCTGCAATCACTCCCTCCCAGCTACAAAAGTTTTGTAGTGATTCATAATCAGATTGGTTCCACTGATACGATCACCGAGCTCTTCGCAAAGCTGAAGGCCGCGGAAGTGGACATCAAAAAGGATAATCATGTGTTGATGGTCAACAAGCCCACCTTCAAGAAAGGTAAGGGTGCAAAGAAGCCCTTCAAGAAGGGCGGCGGCAAGCGCACTGCCCCTGCTGAGAAGAAGCTCAAGTTTGGTCCTAAGGCGGACACTGAGTGCTTCTATTGCAAGGACAAGGGTCACTGGAAGCGCAACTGTCCGAAGTACTTAGCGGACAAGAAGGCTGGCACCATCAAAGGTATATTTGATATACATGTTATTGACGTTTTCCTTACTAGCCCTCGTTTTAGTGCCTGGGTATTTGATACCGGTTCAGTTGCTAATATTTGTAACTCGAAACAGGAGCTACGGAATAGACGGCGGCTTGCAAGGGATGAGGTGACGATGCGCGTTGGCAACGGATCAAGAGTTGATGTGATGGCCGTCGGCACGCTCTCCTTAGTTTTACCTTCGGGATTAGTTTTAAACCTTAATAAGTGTTATTATGTGCCTGCGTTGAGCATGAACATTATTTCTGGATTTTGTTTATTGCAAGACGGTTATTCATTTAAATCGGAGAATAATGGTTGTTCTATTTATATGAGTAACATCTTTTATGGTCATGCACCTATTGTGAATGGTTTATTTCTTCTAAATCTCGAAAGGGATGAAACACACATCCATAACATTGAGGCTAAGAGATGCAAAGTAGATAGTGATAATACTACTTATTTGTGGCACTGTCGTCTAGGTCATATTGGTGTAAAACGCATGAAGAAACTCCATTCTGATGGACTTTTGGAGTCTCTTGATTTTGAATCATTTGACACATGAGAACCATGCCTCATGGGAAAGATGATCAAAACCCCGTTCTCCGGCATGATGGAGCGAGCAATGGACTTGTTGGAAATCATACATACCGATGTATGCGGACCGATGAGTGTTTCGACGCGCGGTGGATATCGCTATTTTCTCACTTTTACCGATGACTTAAGTAGATATGGGTATATCTATTTAATGAAACATAAATCTGAAACGTTTGAAAAATTCAAAGAATTTCAGAGTGAAGTGGAGAACCATCGTAACAGAAAGATTAAGTTTCTACGATCCGATCGTGGAGGTGAATATTTGAGTTATGATTTTCTCACGCATCTTAAAGCAAGTGGAATCGTTTCACAATCCACGCCACCCGGAACACCACAGCGCAATGGTGTGTCTGAACGCCGGAACCGAACCCTATTAGATATGGTCCGATCGATGATGTCTCTTACTGATTTGCCGTTATCATTTTGGGGTTATGCATTAGAAACCGCTGCATTCACTTTAAATAGGGCTCCATCTAAATCCGTTGAGATGACACCGTATGAACTGTGGTTTGGTTCTAAACCTAAGTTGTCGTTTCTTAAAGTTTGGGGATGCGAAGCTTACGTCAAGAAGTTGATGCCGGACAAGCTCGAACCCAAGCGGAGAAATGCGTCTTCATAGGATACCCTAAGGAAACTATTGGGTATACCTTCTATCACAGAACCGAAGGCAAAGTGTTTGTCGCAAAGAACGGTTCCTTTCTTAAGAAGGAGTTTCTCTCGAAAGAAGTGAGTGGGAGGAAAGTAGAGCTAGACGAGGTTATTGAACCTTCTCTTGAGTTGGAGAGTAGCGCAGCACCTGAAATTGTTCCAGTGCCACCTGCACCAACGATAGAGGAAGCTAATGACAAGGATCATGAAGCTTCGGATGATGCTGCTACTGAACGTCGCAGGTCGACAAGGTCGCGTGCCCCTCCTGAGTGGTACGTCAACCCTGTCTTGACTGTCTTGCTAGTAGAAGACAGTGAACCTACGAACTATGAGGAAGCGATGATGAGCCTAGACTCTGAGAAATGGCTAGAAGCCATGAAATCCGAATTGGGATCCATGAGCAAAAACCAAGTATGGACTTTGGTGGACCCTCCTAGCGACCGAAAGGCCGTTGAGTGCAAGTGGATCTTCAAGAAGAAAATGGACGCGGATGGTAATGTTACTGTCTATAAAGCACGACTTGTCGCGAAAGGTTTTCGACAAGTTCAAGGTGTTGACTACGATGAGACTTTCTCTCCTGTAGCGATGTTTAAGTCCATTCGGATTTTATTAGCAATTGCTGCGTTTCATGATTATGAAATATGGCAGATGGATGTCAAGACTGCTTTCCTCAATGGCAACATTGATGAAGAGTTGTATATGATGCAACCCGAAGGTTTTGTCGATCCTAAGGATGCTGATAAAGTATGCAAACTTCAGCGTTCTATTTATGGACTGAAGCAAGCATCTCGGAGTTGGAACCTTCGTTTTGATCAAGTGATCAAGAGCTTTGGATTTGTTCCAAATTGCTACGAAGCTTGTATCTACAAGAAAGTGAGTGGGAGCTCGGTGACGTTTCTGGTACTATATGTGGATGACATATTGATTATTGGAAATGACATCAACATGCTTAACGATGTGAAGAGTTATTTGAACAAGTGTTTTTCAATGAAAGACCTAGGTGAAGCTGCTTATATATTGGGCATCAAAATCTATAGAGATAGACAAAGACGCCTGATAGCTTTAAGCCAGAGTACATACCTAGACAAAGTTCTGAAAAGGTTCAGAATGGATAAGGCAAAGAAAGGTTCAGTGCCTATGTTTTCAGGTAAGATATTGAGCAAGGCTCAGTGTCCAGCTACGGTAAATGATAGGGAAGCTATGAGCAATGTGCCTTATGCCTCGGCCATAGGTTCGATCATGTATGTCATGCTATGTACTAGACCGGATGTGTCCAATGCTCTTAGTTTGACGAGCAGATATCAAAGTGATCCAGGAGTGGAACACTGGACAGCCGTAAGAACATCCTAAAGTACCTAAATAGAACTAAAGAAATGTTCTTAGTCTATGGGGGTGATGAATAACTCGTCGTAAAAGGTTACGTCGACGCTAGTTTCGACACCGACAAGGATGATTCTAAATCTCAGACAGGATACGTGTATATTTTGAATGGAGGAGCTGTGAGCTGGAGAAGCTGCAAGCAAAGCGTGATCGCGGGATCTACAGTAGAAGCGGAATACATGGCTGCTGCAGAAGCGTCAAGTGAAGGAGTTTGGATCAGAAACTTCATCACTGATCTTGGCGTGGTTCTAAGTGCATTGGACCCATTGGAGATATTGTGTGACAACACTGGCGCCATAGCACTCGCTAAGGAACCAATATATCATCCAAAGACCAAGCATATCAACCGCAAGTTTCATATAATCCGAGATTATATAGCAGATGGAGATCTGAAGATTAGCAAAGTACATACAAATCTGAATGTCGCAGATCCATTGACTAAACCTCTTCCACGTGTAAAACATGATCAGCACCTCAGTGCCATGGGTGTGAGATTGTTGCCAAATGTGAACTAGATTATTGACTCTAGTGCAAGTGGGAGACTGTTGGAATTATGCCCTAGAGGCAATAATAAAGATGTTATTATTATAATTCTTGTTCATGATAATGTTTATATTCCATGCTAGAATTGTATTAAGCGGAAACTTTAATACTTGTGTGGTTTGTGAACAACACCGTGTCCCTAGTACGCCTCTAAGGACTAGCTCATTGATTAATGATGGTTAAGGTTTCCTAACCATGGACATGAGTTGTCAATTAATAATGAGATCATATCATTGGGAGAATGATATGGTGGACAGACCCAAACTAAGCGAAGCAATTAGATCGTGTCATCGTGTTCGTCTTTGCGAAGCTTTTCTTATGTCAAATATTGTATTCCTTAGACCATGAGATAATACAACTCCCTGGTATCGGAAGAAAGCTTTGAGGTCATCAAACGTCATCCTATGAGAGGGTGATCATAAAGGTGTCTCTCAGGTGATCGGAAAGTATCTGTTGGGTTGTATGTATCAAGATGGGATTTGTCCCTCCCAAGTTGGAGAGATATACTTCGGGCCCACTCGGTAATCGATATCAACACCGCTTGCAAGCATGTGGTTAAGGAGTTAATCACAAAGTGATATCGGATTACGGAACGAGTAAAGTACTTGCTGTGAACGAGATTGAACTAGGTATGACGGTACCGACGATCGAATCTCGGGCAAGTAAAATATCGCGAGATGAAGGGAATATATATATGGGATTGATTGAATCCTGGCATCGTGGTTCATCCGATATGATCATCGATGAATGTGTGGGAGTCAATATGGGTGCCCAGACCCCGCTGTTGATTATTGATAGAAGATCATGTCTGCATATTCTCGAACCCGCAGGGTCACACACTTAACGTGTCTCGACGCTAGGATAGATTGGATAATTGGTTTATGAGTTTTTGTTCGGAGTCTCGGATGGGATCTGGGACATCACGAGAGGTTCCGGAGTGGTCCGGAGAATAAGATTCATATAAGGCAGTGCAGTTTTTGGAGTTCGGAATTGTTCCGGGTTAATCGGTATTGTACCGAAAGCTTCTAGAACCTTCCGGAAGGGGACCAACGTGTCCCCACCTTCCGGGAGGGGGCATGGGCCTATGAGGGAGTGCCCTGGCCGCATTGGGCCAGGGGCACAAGGCCCCATAGGGCCCAGCCGGCCAAGGGGGTTTTAAACTCGAGATAGACCTTCTAGAAGGGGGGGTTTCCTTGCCCCCACTCCTTCTCCTTGGGGCCGCCGGTTTGGGCTTGGGGGAGGGGCTAGGGCTGCACCCACCCCTCTATATAAAGAGGGCTGGGGGCGCACCAACCTCACACTCCTTCCCCTCCAACCCTAGCCTCCCTGCTGCCTTCCTCTCTCCCTCCCGACTTTTTTTAGGCGAAGCCCTGCTGCAGAAATTCTCCACCATATACACCACGCCGTCGTGTTGTAGATCCAATCTGTCTCTCCACCATACTTGCTGGTCCAAGGAAGGAGGAGACGTCGAGGTGTTGCACGTGTGCATCTCACGGAGGCACCGCCACTTGTGGTGCTAGATCGGATCGGATCGCGAGGAGGAGAAGCGAGTACGACTACATCACCCACGTTCCGACGAACGTTCCGCTGTGCGAATCTTCAAGGGTATGAAGATCTAATCCAATCTCTCTCGTTGTTTGCATCTCCTAGATTAGATCTTGGCTTTCCCTCTGTTCGCATCCGTAGAAAATTTTGATTTACTATGCCGCGAAACCCTTCACACATGCCTATGATTATTTAGTACTTGATGATTTATCTTATTTATCTGCAATTTCCCTAGATCTTGATATTAGATGAATAGTCTTGTCCATGCAACGCCCGTCCATCCATCCCTATGCCTACCGCACTTGAATCTTGCTGTTTGCTACTATTGTTACTACTGCTTTTGTTTTACTGCTGTTGTTACTTTGCTATTTCTACTACAAAACGGTTGCTACTCATAAACTTCTGTGAGCAAGACTATTTCCAGGTGCGGCTGAATTGACAACTCAGTTGTTAAGGCTTATAAGTATTCTTTGGCTCCCCTTGTGTCGAATCAATAAATTGGGTTATACTACCCATGAAGACTATTGCGATACCCTATACTTGTGGCTCATCATACACGACCGTCCTCAAGGACGTGTAGACAATCAGCGCCATAGATAGGCAGCGCCTCTGTAATTGGTCACACATTTGGTGTGCCAACGACTACCGATCCCTTGCTCTAGCCGGGAAGCGGAAGTAGCGGATCCCCGTGAACTCTAACAGCGCTACGCCATGGTAGTGGTGGTGGAGGGGAAGTTTTAGAGAAAGGCTTCGCCAAGCACCTTTTCTAGTGGCAATGGACAAGTCAAGCAAGGGGAAGAAGATGCCAACCTTGGGGCATATGAGAGAGCTTGTGAGACAGTGCGTGGAGAGGAGGAGGAGGAGGAGGAGGAGTCCACCTCCTTTTATAGGCGCCATGGGGCTGACCCCTCCCCTCCTGTCATTCAATCTCCATTAAAGCACTTTAATTCCTGTAAAGGTCTATTAAAACAATTTAATTCTCTTAAAGGTCTTTCCATTAAAGCACTTTAATTCCATTAATGCACTTTAATTCCCTTAAAGGTTTATCCATTATAGCACTTTAATTCCATTTTAATGCAACTCAATTTAATGAACACTTCATTTAATGAGTACTTCATTTAATGAACACTTCATTTAATAAACACATTAGCATTTTGATCCCTTGCTTTGGTTTGGTACCCCGAAACTATTTCGACAGATTCGGCAGAACAATTTTCTATGATATCCATTGACTTCCCCTGTGTTTCCTATCCGCTGAAACGCGTCGGTTAACCTTAAGTGGGTCTCCCTATGGGTTTGAGAACTATGTATACATCGAGACTTTCTCCGATCAGTAATCATTAGCGGGACCTGGAGATCCATAGAGACTCCCACTAGTTCCTCGAAGATCTCATGATCGTCCGAACCAATTTTGCTGTAATCAAATTCCTTTTGTCTTGCGATATATATTACTTGTCCGGGATTCAATCACTCAGTATCATCTATACCTTTTTTTAATTTCGTTCCCGACAAGTAATTTTTTCTCCTCCTGTGATATGACATTCTTGTGATCAAATCACTTGCTTGCAAGGATATGTAAATGGGATATCACCGAGAGGGCCCTGAGTATATCTCTCCGTCATCCGGATGGACAAATCCCAATATTGATCCACGAACCTCAATTGACACTTTCCAAATACCCGATGACACCTTTATAATCAACCTGTTACCGTGTGATGTTTGATGTAATCAAAGTACTCTTCGGGAGAAAGTGATTGACGTGATCTCATGGTCTAAGGACATTGAGTTACTACAAATGTGATAGCAATTTAAAATTTATGACATGATCATATTGTACGTGTACTTCGGGTGACTGTTCATCATATCATTCTCCAATGATATGACCCTGTTATTAACAACATCCAATGTTATGATCAGGAAACCTTTGACCATCCGGTAATCAACATGCTAGTATAAAGAGAGGCTTTACTAGGAACCATTTTTGTTTATAAATCACACATGTATTAATGTTTCCTTATTAATAAAATTATAGAATGAAAAATAAACATCTATTACAAACCTGGAATAGCATAATAACCACTTTATTATTTCCTCTCGGGCATATTCCTTTCAGTCGCCACCAACAACTTTTGGGGGAGTGTGGACCGCCCCAAGGCGATGTCGTCGCACCACAACCGCCATCGCTGCCGCCACCACCATCACATGATGGAAACAACAAAGATGATGATGAATTTGTCAACATCGACGACTTCATCAACACCGGCAACAACAAAGGATTGTACATGCCTTGTGTGGATGAAGAACCCTTCATCGCTTGAAACAGTCAAGGCGGTCGTCCCAGTACATGCACGCAATGCTTGGTCTTCCGTGATTTTGCTGAAGAGACACCTCCTGCCGCCGATCCACAGGAGAAACCTGGATTCGTTTTCAGCCCTAGCACACTCTAAAAGGCAGTCGGTGATCACTTAACATCCCTAGTGGAGGAGCCTACTACGAAGGCGAAGAAGCACATGAAGAGAGGTAAGAAATCTGAGATCCAACCTTGTACAAAGAGGATCCGGCCTTAGGACGATGTCGTACCAGCCTGCAAGGATGGCTTTCCCTGAATGCATATAGCTAGTGAACCGATACTAACTCCAAAGATGATTTTCCTCGCTCGTGGAGCCATGCTAACTTTTCATGATAGTATCAACACACTAGAGGGCGTCCTTCTTAAAGACAAAGATCCAAATTACCCAGTTTTCACATTCAAGGTGCCTTCAGAAGTGTACTTCGTCCATGAAGCCCCCGCGGATCTGTTCTTCATAGCATACGAGGACATCTTGATGTTGTTTCTATCGAAACGGCTAGACTATAACTTGGTTCGACTATACACGCTCAGTCTAGCGATGAATGTCAAGAGAGAGAAAACCCCGTACATCGCGATAGTAGATTCCTACTACATGCGTGACAGCTAGTTGGCGGAAGGATCAGAGACGCGGACCATGGTGAGGATATACCTCCAAAAGTTCATGATGGACAACAAGAGGACGGATACACTTATTTTTCCTTTCTTTCTTGAGTAAGTACACACCCGCTCGCAGTCGTAACTTATGCTTTATTATAGATTTCTTACTTTGTCCTTTTCCAACATCCCGTTTAAATCGTGTTGTGCAGAGACAAATATTGCACACTCATCGTCATTTCCATGAAGTTTTCGCTAGCAACTTATTTTGACTTGGGGAGTAAGATGAAGAAGAAAGACTACTCTAGAAGAAGGGGTGTTCTGACTGAGGCTCTCGAGGGCTACGCCGAAAAGGGATGCCCCTTTGCCAACAAGGGGGATGTATGAAGGATATCAAACGCGTGTTCAAGCATGTGTTCGAGTTCCCCTGCGTGAACTGATACGTCGAAAACGTATCTATAATTTTTGATGGTCCATGCTTGTTTAGTATCTACTTTGCTTTGCTTTGTCCACACTTTTAGGTGTTTTTATATGTTTTATCATACTAACCTATTAACACGTTGCCGCAGTGTCAGTTGCCAGTTTTCTTCTGTTTTTGGTTCTAGAAAAGCTAGTAAGGAAATATTCTCGGAATTGGACGAGACAAAAGCCAAAGTCAATATTTCACCGAGGAGAACACGAAGTCCAGAGGAGAGACAGAAGGGAGCCACAGGGCGGCCGCACCCCCTAGGCGCGGGCCCACCCTAGGCCACGCCTGGGCAGGGTGTGGGCCCCTGGCTGCCCTCCTGCCTCGCCTCTTCGCCTATAAGAAGCCCCCGATGCCTAAACCCTAAGTACCCGATCAATATTACACGAAACCGTCTATAGCCGCCGCCACCATCGTCCCTATATCGGGGGATCTGAAGCTCTTTCCAGCACCCTGCCGGAGGGGAGATCATCCCGGAGGCCTTCTTCTTCATCATGCCAGCCTCCGGTATGAAGCGTGAGTAGTTCCACCTTGGACTACGGGTCCATGTAGTAGCTAGATGGTTGTATCTCCTCCTTTGTGCTTTCATGTCTAGATCTTGTGAGCTCCGTTCATGATCAACATCTCATCTATATGTAATCATGCATGTTGTGTTTGCGGGGATCCGATGGATATTGAGATTACTATGTCAGATTGATTAATGGTTTTGTCTTATTGATTCTATCATGTCTGTGTTGTTTGTGATCTTGCATGCTCTCCGTTGTTAGTAGCTATCTTGGCCAAGTAGTTGCTACTGACTCCAAGAGGGGGTATTTATGCTCGATAGTGGGTTCATGCCTCTATTTAATCTAAGCGAAGTGATAGAAATATCTAAGGTTGTAGATGTGTTGTTGCTACTAGGGAGGAAACAACGGTCTCTTGTTTATGGAGAAAGTGGATTGTTTACCTTACACACTTTGCATAAAGCATTTGTCTGTTGCTTGCAACTTAATACTGGAGGGGGTTCGGATGATAACCCAAAGGTGGACTTCTAGGCATAGATGCAGTTGGATGGCGGTCTATGTATCTTGTTGTATTCCCCAATCGAATCTCATAGGATCATGATGTCTAGTATTGTTTTGGTATGCCTTGCTCAGTCATGTCAATTGCCCTACTGTGATTTGTTTACCCAGCATGCCATGTTTGTTTATCTAAGCAGAACACCTCTAGTGAACTATGGACCCTGGTCCAATCTTTACCATTGATACATCTTCCATTGTTATTGTTTACTTTCTACAAACCACTGTTACCTTCCACACCATACAGTTAATCCTTTGTTAGAGCAAACATGTGAGATTGACAATCTCACTGTTTGTTGGGGCAAAGTCTTGAGTTTATGTTGTGCAGGTCTCCATGTTGCTTGCAACACCTTTGAGTCGTTTCCTTCCTCCTACTGGTTCGATAACCTTGGTTTCTTACTGAGGGAAAACTTGCTGTTGTGCTCATCATACCTTCCTCTTGGGGTCTCCCAACAAAGTGTTCACACACTCATCAAGCTCTTTCTGGCGCCATTGCCGGGGAGGCTAAGGACGTCTTTGCAAGGGGAGTCCTTCACAAACCTTTATCTTTACTTTGTTTTTGTTTTGCTTAGTTTCTTTTGCTTGGTTTTGTTTGCCTATTTTTTATCAAAAAATCCAAAAAAAAATAGTTTAGTTTGGTTTCGTTTCTCTTAGCAAAAACACACAAAAATTAGTTCCTGCTCTAGTTGCTGGTCTGTTATTGCCCTGCTTTGTCATGCTTTCTGTCAATGGATGGTTTCTTTGAAACTAGTTCTTATTGGCAAGGTGGGTTCACGGAAGAACAAAGGTATTTTTATAAGGAACACCGTTTGTCACAAAAAGGGAAACACTTATGGGAACAAATTGATAAATTGAATACTAATGCTAGAGAGGTGTGCTCTACTTATAATGTTACTTATTGCTTTGATAAGTCTTGTTGCTGTAGGAGGTATAAACACCTACCTTTTCAATGTGAGTATAATGATAATGTTACCATATCTTCTTATGTTAAAGGAAATTATGACTTTTATGATGTGGAACAAATTGAAGAATTTATTGCTTTCAAGGGTGCATTTGAAATTGCTAGTTTGCTTGAAAATATTGATGAATCACCTTATGAATATGAGGTTTATGATATACTTAAATTTTGCTTTGATAATTACAAGGAAGAAAATGGCTACATTCTTGAAAATTTTAATAAGTGCTTTCCACAGATGGAAGAGACTAATGCCTTGCAGGAGCCTATGGAAGAAGAAATTGCTGAACCTGAAAGCTCATTAGATGAAAAAGAGGAGGAGAGTGATGAACAAAAGGAGAAAGAATGGATTAGCTACCCACGCCTACCTTCTAATGAGAGTAACTCTTCATCCCTTACATTATTTGATTGTCCTTCATGCTTACCAAAGGAGGATGAATGTTATGTTCCTATGGATTCTTTTGAAATATCTGCTATAGGTAAAACTTGTGATAATAGTTATGCTCTTGTTATCTATGATAATCTTATATTTGTGCCTAACTTCGAAATGCATGGTACTAAGGAGTTTTGCTTAGAAAATGTTTATGATAAAGCTCTAGATGATGGTCCTATATTGAATGATCAGTCACCTTATTATAAAATTGTTAAAAGTGGGTTTGATTTTAATCCCACTATTTTTAAGCTTAATAGAAATTATGTGTTTCTAGATCATGAAAAGCATGCTTTATGTGATATTTATATTGTTGAGTTTATTCATGAGGCTACTAAAAATTATTATGAGAGAGGAAAATATGGTTGTAGAAGTTTTCACTGTACTAAAACACCTCTCTATGTGCTGAAAGTTTTGAAGTTGCTCTTCTTTAATCTACCCATTCTTGTTACTATGTGCTTCTTTGATTTATTTTCTTACAAGATTCCTATGCATAGGAAGTGGGTTATACTTAAATGTGTTTTGAATTTTCTCCTTGATGCTCTCTTTTACTTCAATTCATATTTCTTATGTGAGCACCTTCTCAAACTATCATGCCTAACTTAAAGGCATTAAAGAAAAGTACTTGTCGGGAGATAACCCAAGAGTTTTTATTGAGTCTTAGAAGTTACTACTTCAGTAATGACCTCTCCTTATCCTTTCTGTTTGCTTTTTGTGCCAAGAATGACCTCTAATGAGAGGGAAGTAAGATTTGGGAAGTTGCTGTCCCAAAACATATTTTTGTGCTCCACCATAAAAAATCTTGAGGAGTCTCTGTAAGTCGGATTGAGATGAAAATTTACGAATAAATCCCCCAGTATGTTAGCTAACTTTCGTTAGTTCAACACTTTTTTATTTGAGCAACAGAATGTCTTCAAAAAACTCGGTTTCTACCTGCTGGTCTGTTTCGACAGATTTCTTCCATTATTTGCATTTGCTTCTTATTGATTCCTTTCTGGGTTATTTTTTAGGAAATTGAGCTTTTTGAGGGAATTGCTACAGTAGCTTGTGTTTTTAGTGAATGTTTTTCTGTTTTAAAGCTAAACCCAAGGGTCTATTATCTTTTGAATACACTAATGTTGCTAATGAAGATTGTGTGAAGTTAAGAAAAAATTTCAGGTGTAGAGAGATAATGATGTAATTAGATGAAGAATGGACAAAATCTCAATCTTGGAGATGACACCACGGTGTAACCCCAAGAAATATCCAAGAGGTACAAGCGTCAAAGCTTGGGGATGCCCAAGGCATCCCCTTCTTCATCAATAAAAATATCAGGTCTTTCTAGACACTTCGTTTTTATTGTTTCATGCACTGTTGTGTTGTTCTTGGAGCGCCTTAGTATTCGTTTGCTTTTCTTAGTTTGTTTTCTTGAATAAAGTAGTTTGGACCCCCGCTCTCGCTGTGTTGTTTCAAATAAGTTGATTGGTGTTGGAAAGGGGTAGAACGTTCTTGCTTGAATAGTGCAAGAGGAGCTTGCTTTGACTGTGACTTAGACTTTAGCATGTCATGCTAGGTGTTGTTTTAACCTTAGTTTTAACCTTATGCTTAGTGATTATTGTTGTGGCATGACTTGTTCCAAACAATTGGGATTGCTTAGTGTGCCTTGAAAAAATCATGCGTTGTTTTAGCATGCAAAAGCATAGTATTGTGGTATTCTCCTTTGATGCTTTGTTTGGGTTGAATTGGCACATGATCACACCATGTTATGACTATGAACAAGTCACCATAGCCTCTATGATCATTTAGTCCTTGACTTTTAGTACCACTCTATGCTTTTACTAGTAATGTTTTTTCGCTCTGCATGATTATGGCCATTATTGCTCTCTTAGTTGGTTGCTCTCAGTCTTTTTCTAGCCTCCACTTGTATGAGTAAGTTCTACTCATGCATCCAACTCCCAAGAAACCAAGTTATTCCAAAGTTTCCACTATAAATTCCTATGCATGGTGTGTTACACCATTCCAAGTATATTCTTGTTTTCAGCTATCTTCCAATTAAAAAGTATTTTGTTATGTGAAAACTTAGTGACTAAATCTCTCACAAACTTGATGGCACACTTTATTTTTCTTGCCACTCATAAACTTGAACCATTGTGTCATCTATGTTGTATATGCTTGCACTTATACATTGGAATTAGCAGAACCGTGCTGTCACGGGGAACGCTTTCAACATTGCACTTGTACTTCGTACACAGTTGATATCATGCTATTTTGTCTATGGATGTCGTCGGTGTGAAATAAAAGGGGAGCTTATAAGTCCAGGGAGTTATGTATGTGTGTTAGAGAAACGCCTGGGCCGCTAGCCTAAGCCATGCCTAATCATGGTGGAAACTTGCAGCATCACCATAATGAGCAATCTGTGATGCATCCTCAATAAAAATCTATGCAAATAGCAAATAAAAAGATCGCTGAGATGCTCATTGTCTGCTTGCCTTGTCATTTTGGTTATGGGATAGCTCATGTACCATGTGCAAGGGGTACCCCGTTGGCGGTTCTTTATGATACGCATGTACTTACTATGACAAGAACTTATAGGTGACTAAAGTTGTGTAGAATCAGGAGCGGCCCTCATATTCAACAGACATGACATTGCCAACTTATACTTTTTCAATCATATACTCCATAGTTTGTTCACTTTAACCTTAATCACTTCAAGATGCGTATGATCGGGGCAATGAGGGCTGAAAGCTAACAAGTACCATAATTTTTGGAAGCTCTTTTTGAAACTTGAAATCCCTGCTTCCCTTTATGAATGGCCTTTCTTCCACCATTATATTGAGTCTCCACCTTCTACCTTTAGGCACCAGTTAAGAGACATAGTTGCCATTCTTAGCTCTGTGTGCATTGTCCCAAAACTTATTGATTGATGCATATTGTTGATATTACTTGTTCTTGTGCTATTTGTATCTAGTCACTCTTATGAACCTTGAAGGTGTCCTCTTCATCTATTTACTACTCTATGAGGGACAAGCTGAATGCCACTATGCCATATTTTCTGTATGTGAAACAAACAAACATTTTTCAATGCATGTTATTCATGATCTTTGTTTGTAGCCTTTCATGTTGCATGCATAGTTACTTTGTCTTACTGTTAGAACTTCATCTTTCATGCTCATGTTTAGAGTTCTTTGATCCCATATTTTATTGCTTGCAAATGGTTTCATCTTGGTTTTGATGGTGCATGTCACCTAAAAAATTATTCTTTTTATCACTTACCTACTCGAGGACGAGCAGGAGTTAAGCTTCGGAATGCTTGATACGTCGGAAACGTATCTATAGTTTTTGATGTTCCATGCTTGTTTAGTATCTACTTTGCTTTGCTTTGTCCACACTTTGAGGTGTTTTTATATGTTTTCTGGTACTAACCTATTAACAAGTTGTCGCAGCGTCAGTTGCCATTTTTCTTTTGTTTTTGGTTCTACAAAAGCTAGTAAGGAAATATTCTCGGAATTGTACGGGACAAAAGCCAAAGTCAATATTTCACCGAGGAGAACACGGAGTCCAGAGGAGAGACGGAGGGGAGCCACAGGGCGGCCGCACCCCCCCAGGCACGGGCCCACCCTAAGCTATGCCTGGGAAGGGTGTGGGCCCCCTGGCCGCCCTCCTACCTCGCCTCTTCGCCTATAAGAAGCCCTCGATGCCTAAACCCTAAGTACCCGATCAATATTACACGAAACCGTCTATAGCCGCCGCCACCATCGTCCCTATATCGGGGGGATCTGAAGCTCTTTCCGGCACCCTGCCGGAGGGGAGATCATCCCAGAGGACTTCTTCTTCATCATGCCAGCCTCCGGTATGAAGCGTGAGTAGTTCCACCTTGGACTACGAGTCCATGTAGTAGCTAGATGGTTGTATCTCCTCCTTTGTGCTTTCATGTCTAGATCTTGTGAGGTCCATTCATGATCAACATCTCATCTATATGTAATCATGCATGTTGTGTTTGCGGGGATCCGATGGATATTGAGATTACAATGTCAGATTGATTAATGGTTTTGTCTTATTGATTCTATCATGTCTGTATTGTTTGTGATCTTGCATGCTCTCCGTTGTTAGTAGCTATCTTGGCCAAGTAGTTGCTAGTGACTCCAAGAGGGGGTATTTTTGCTCGATAGTGGGTTCATGCCTCTATTTAATCTAAGCGAAGTGACAGAAATATCTAAGGTTGTAGATGTGTTGTTGCTACTAGGGAGGAAACAACGGTCTCTTGTTTATGGAGCAAGTGGATTGTTTACCTTACACACTTTGCATAAAGCAGTTGTCTGTTGCTTGCAACTTAATACTGGAGGGGGTTCGAATGATAACCCAAAGGTGGACTTCTAGGCATAGATGCAGTTGGATGGCGGTCTATGTATCTTGTTGTATTCCCCAATCGAATCTCATAGGATCATGATGTCTAGTATTGTTTTGGTATGCCTTGCTCAGTCATGTCAATTTCCCTACTATGATTTGTTTACCCAGCATGCCATGTTTATTTATCTAAGGAGAACACCTCTAGTGAACTATGGACCCTGGTCCAATCTTTACCATTGATACATCTTCCATTGTTATTGTTTACTTTCTGCAAACCACTGTTACCTTCCACACCATACAGTTAATCCTTTGTTAGAGCAAACCGGTGAGATTGACAATCTCACTGTTTGTTGGGGCAAAGTCTTGAGTTTATGTTGTGCAGGTCTCCAAGTTTCTTGCAACACCTTTGAGTTGTTTCCTTCCTCCTACTGGTTCGATAACCTTAGTTTCTTACTGAGGGAAAACTTGTTGTTGTGCTCATCATACCTTCCTATTGTGGTCTCCCAACAAAGTGTTCACGCACTCATCATGAAGCAGTCGGCTACTAGCATCGCCATGGAGGCCTTCTACGTCATGCATCACCTTAAAGGATTTGTCTAGGATTGCCAGAACCTAATGCTGCCATCTAGTCTCTAAGGATGGGCCAAAAATTTGGCGCAATCCGACAATGATGATCTTAGAGAAGAGTTCCATCGCATCCATATTAAGTTGTCGAAAATCATCATAGAAGATGTCAACACAATGGAGGGTTGACTAAGAGGGATATCGAAGATCGCCTCCATAAGTAGGGTGACATCAGGATGTGGATGGTGAAAGAGGGCTATCTACCATTCCCAAAGCCAACCGATAAGACTTCTTCATGATTGATGTGTTCTCCTAGCATTATCGAGTGTGTGCATAGATGTATGCATGTAGTGTTGTGTCATCAACTTTACTACTATGGTCGTATGTCATAAACTTTAGTAATGTGGTCATTGTCATTGAACTTTTATGATTGTGATCGATCTTCTATCCTTTATGTTTCTAAATATTTTTCTTTAATTTTTGTGAAGATATATGTGTGTGAACCCTTTAGTTATTTATGTTGCATGATTTACTAATATGCCTTGTCTATAGAGCTGACGAAGTGGTACGTGGTGTACAAGGGTTTGGTTCCAGGAGTCTACGATGATTGAGAGGACTGTCAGAAATAGGTGAACAAGTTCAGTGGCAACAACTACAAAGGATACACGACTAGAGAGGATGCGGTAGCCAAGTGGAAGAACCACCTGTGGAAGGAGAACCAGATGAAGATATTGCTCGTGCTCCTTCTCTTTCTCACCATCATCACAGATGTATTCTATTTGATCCTAGTGTAGGTGACATGGTTATACCCCACACGTACACAACATTGGAATACCTAGTCCAGCCCAAGGAAGGCCCACGACAAGATACGTGACCTGTGGAGATTTCGGGTGGCCCAAGTCCATGACGCCTTCGGATTCTTGGAGAACAAGACTAGAGTAGATAGAATTTCAAATGGGACAAACACTAATCTGTAACCGACTCGACCTACGTCCGGGACATGCCTATGTATATAATGGCTAGGAGGTCACGGCGAGGAGGACAATACTCACCTCATATGCACCTCACGCCAGATTGCACCTACGCACACCTATAATCCTCGGTTCTGCCATAATCAAGAGCAGACAAGCAAGATTAGGGTTTTCCCTCCAGGGGCCTGAACCTGGGAAAATCTCGTGTCCCCGTGTTGCTTGTCTGTTAACCGTTCCGCGATCTCCAGCATCCCCATATTCTCCAAAACCCAAGTCCATAACAATGGGCATTGACGACACTGAACCTCGTCAATTGGCGCCGTCTGTGGGAACTGGGGACGCTAATTGTGTGATCGTGACGGTCCCATACGGAGAGATCTACAACTCGTCGGCGACGGAGAATCACCTCCTCTTCGGTACCTTCAACTTCACCGCCCACTCACTAGCTACCCTGAGGGATTTCGAGTCCATCGGCGACGGGCTTGAGATGCTATTCGGGAGCTTCTGCTTCCAAGTGGGGCAGACCATCATCCTCCGTCTCCCAGAGCGGGTGACACCACCGTCCATCAGGCCTGCTTCATGGGTCTCACCCATCAGCATGTTACGCACGTCGACGATGGCAGATGAGTCATATGACAGCAGCAACTGCAACTCACATCTGTGCGGTCCTCCCTCAGACGAAGGAACTTTCGGTTCCGGATCCGAAAGCTGCGGCAGTAGCGATCCAACTCACGGGCGCTACCTATGCGCCGTGGTCATCCAAAGCGAATTAGAACCGCCTCTAGGTTCAAGTGCACCCAACCCACCTCCCAATCCACAAGGTGAGAACGGAGGAAACGGGGGAGCTCCATCGCTTAGGCCAAACGAAGGCGACGCCAACGCCTACCAGAAGATCAACCTCAGCGAGGAAGGATGGCGCCAAGCACACAAGGCCATGGCAGGTAACGTCATCCTACATGTGAATGCTTCACGGGATCTGCTGATGGCCTACAACCTCCTCCTCCTCGGCGAGCATAACCGACAGGTGAAACTATAGGAGGAGCTCGACAAACGCAAGCAGGCGGCTTTGGAGTTTAGCGTGCGGAGAGCTGCGCTCTCTGCCACTGGTGGTTCCAGCTTGCACGGCAACAACGCCAACAAGCATCGCTCCCACATGGAGCACATGGACCCCGTCGCATGTCGCGACGTCACCAGGGCCCTCAACACATCCTTCATGACGATAGACGTGAACGGCAATGTCATGCCGAAAACACTGCTGGTTGCGATCATGGCGGCCACCACATACCTCGCATCTCATCCACCTCTGGTGGGTGACCCGAAGAGCGCCATGCACAAGTCTGTACTGGCTGGTCTCGGACTCTTCGAAGCTGCGCTCCACGAAGAGGCTCCTGCGGAGCCAAAGAAAAAAGTTGCGGTCAAATTCACCCGCAGCTCTACACCCTCATCCGACGAAGACAAGCACGATCTGCCTCGATGTCGGAAGATCCCACGGCGCCGCAGCAGGGACTACGACGCTCGAAATGATCTCACCCAGTGCAAGATCGACAAGGCACGCGCTAAACGAGTGTGTTCAACCGAATCCGACGAGGATGACGACGGAGAGCTGTGTGGAGCCAGATGCTTCAGCAGATCCATTCAGCAAACGCGGGTGCTGAAAATTTTTAAGCTCCCTTAGGACACTCCGAAGTTTGACGGCACACAGGACCCAGGACCCAAAAGCCTGTCTCAGCGACCACCTCTCATCTGTCAAGCTACACGGTGGAAACAGGAACACCGCCCTATAGTGCCTTCAGCTGCAGCTGATAGGCGCAACTCGGATCTAGCTCAGCAGCCTATCTTCCGGCTCCATCCAAAGCTGGGAGGAGCTGGCATACAGCTTCATCCGCAACTTCAAGGGCACCAGTAAGAGGCCAGCCTCGATCGAAGAACTACGGGCATGTACCCAAAGTACGGGAGAATCCATTCGCTCGTACATCCTACGCTGGTCCCGCATCAAGAACTCCGCCGCGCACATCCCCGAGGACAGGACAATCGATGCCTTCAAGGATGGTGTCAATTGCCTGGACTTCAAGGAATAACTTGGGCGCGTCAAGCCCAATACGCTCGATCACCTCATGGACATCACCAACAGGTGGGCAGATGGCGAGGATTCCCTCCACCAAACGCATTCGGATGACGAGGACGACTATGGCCGCAGGCACGAGCACCGCAGCAAACGAAGATCGTGCGTCTATGACGATCCCGACGGAGTCGACATGGTTGCGGCTGGCCTACGCCAACCGACGCAACGACAGCAACCGCAACGGCGGATACCGCGGAGGCAACTTCTGCGACAGAGGGAGACCCACGCAAACATGGCAACGTCGTAGCTGTGATGACGAGCGATCGCCATATGAAAAATTGTCTGGTCCTTGCACCATCCACTTCTACATCGACAAGCAAGATGTCAAGAAGAAGGCCAGCCACATGCTAAAGGACTGCCGCGAGTTCCAGAAGCTTAGCGAGGGTTTCATCCAAATGCGACGCCAGATCGTGAACCTTGGATTTGGGCCCGCACCTGCACCAGGTGACATCGCCCACGGAGCTCCTACACCACCACCTGTTGGACCATCGAATCCAGCGATCGCACCTGCGCCAAACAATGGCACAGGAGGATACCCGCCGCCAAAAGGGTCCCTGATGATCCAGTAGGGGCGCCTAACCAACAGGGTGCAATAGAAGATCACCCGCCAAGTGAGCCTGGAGTCCTACATCACGTTCGACCATTCGGATCACCCACGAAAGATACCTCTCCCAGGTCATGCTTCCCTGGTTCTTGAGGCGCAGATGGGAGGATTCGAGATGAGCCGCATCTTAATGGACGGCGGCAGCGGCATCAACCTGATGTTCGCCAGCACACTCGCAACAATGCGGATCCCGCTGTGCAGCCTGGAGCAGTGAGATACGACGTTCCACGGCATAGTCCTAGGGAAGGGCATATACCCCCTGGGAAAGATATGGCTCGACGTCATCTTCAGCTAGACCAAAAATTTCAGGCGCGAGCGGCTAGAGTTCGAAGTGGTGGACTAGCCATCACAGTACCACGCCATCCTCGGGCACGTGGCATTCGCAAGATTCCTAGCAGTACCGCACTATGCGACCTGGTACTGAAGATGCCACAACCCAAGGGCGTCATCACCGTCCAAGGAAGCTTCACCCAATCCGACCACTGCGACAGAGACTTCAACAGAATCTCCCAGTCGTTTGTCATGCAGGAGGAGCTCACGCGGCTCAGAGAGGTGACAGACAATGGGGCATCCCCACTCTCCAGGTAAAACGCACCCGATATGTCATTCGACTCCACAGTCAACACGAAAAAGTCGCAGGTCCACCCGACAGACACCTCCAAGACGGCATTGATCGCCAACGACCTCAGCCCTCCGTAGGAAAGTGTGCTCGTCGAATTCCTCTGTGAGCGCATGGAAATCTTCGCCTGGTGTCCTACGGACATGCCAGGAGTTCCCAGGGAATTCGCCGAGCACGCACTCAATGTGTTCCCCGACGCAAAGCCAGTCAAACAGTCGATCCGACGACTGTTCGAATCAAGAGCTGAAGCTGTTGGAATCGAAGTCAACAGACTGCTCGATGCCAACTTCATCCGAGAAATTAAAGAAAGCGAGTGGCTGGCCAATACAGTGCTGGTCCCCAAGAAGGACACGGACATCCTGCGGATGTGCGTGGATTTTACATTGCTCAACAAATAATGTCCCAAGGACCACTTCCCTCTACCGCGGATCGACCTGATCATTGATTCGACTGCAAGATGCGAGAAACTATCCTTCCTCGATGCCTACTCTGGCTATAACCAGATTCGGCTGAAGGTCGAAGATTAGGGGAAAACGGCAGTCATCATGCTGTTCGGAGTGTTCTGCTACAACACCATGCCCTTCGGGCTGAAGAACGCAGGTTCCACGTACCAGAGGTGCATGTAGGCATTCCTGAAAAACCAAATCGGTTGCAACATGCAAGTCTATGTCGACGACATAGTAATCAAGACCAGGGAGGCCAAGACACTATTCGATGATCTCCGAGAGACGTTTGATAACCTCGATCACTACAAGATCAAGCTAAACCTAAAGAAGTGCGCCTTCAGTGTCCCATCTGGCCAACTACTCGGCTACTTCATCTCTCAACGGGGGATTGAGGCGAATCTGAAAAAATCAGGGCCATACTGTCCATGGAGAAGCCAAAGAACCTAAAAGGTGTCCAACAGCTTTCTGGGCGCATCGCAGCGCTGAGCAGATTCATCAGTCGCATGGGAGAGAAGGCCTTGCCCTTTTACCATCTGATGCGCATGGCGGACAAGTTCAAGTGGACACCTGAAGTGGACGACGCATTCGAGGGTCTCAAGCGGCTGCTCTCCACCTCGCATGTCTTGGTCACACGAAAGGAGCGAGAACCTCTGCTGCTATACATCGCATCTACGCAACAGGTGGCAAGCATCGTACTCGTGCTCAAACGACCTGTAGATGGCAAGACCCACGGGGTCCAACGCCCAATCTACTACCTCAGCGAGGTACTGACACCAACAAAGCAGAGTTACCCTCACTACCAGAAGCTCGCCTATGGCATATTCATGATGGCTCGTCGACTGAGACACTACTTCCAGGAGCACCAGATAATGGTCGTCAATGAGGCGTCATTGTCCAACATCCTGAACAACCCCGAAGCCACGGGAAGCGTAGCCCTGTGGGGCATCGAGCTGTCTCCTCTAGACATAGTCTACAAGCGGCGCAAGTCCATCAAATCGCAGGTCCTCCCTGACTTACTCGTCCACTGGATGGAACTCCACTTGCCAGAAACTCCGAACATGACGCAATCATGGACGATGCACTTTGACGGCTCCAAGCGCGAGCCTGGAGCTGGAGTTGGCATCATACTGACGTCCCCTCAAGGCGACACGATGAAATACGTCCTTCGGATGAAATTTCGTGCCTCCAACAACGAGGCCGAATATGAGGCCCTCATCCACGGCATGCAGATGGCCAAAATCTGCGACGCAACGCGCCTAGTCATTTACGGTGACTTGAACCTTGTCGTCCAGCAGATGATGAACGATTGCAATGCTCATAGCGCCAACATGATCGCGTACCGCGCGCTCTACAACTCACTCGAAGGGGACTTTTACGGATGCGAACTTTGGCACGTCGGAAGGGAATGCAACAAGGAAGCCAATAGACTCGCCAACATCGGCTCCACCTTCACACGGGTGCCACCAGGTGTGTTCCTCGAACAAATCTGTGTACCCTCTATCAAAAGGAAATTCCCCAAGGGATCACCCGAAGAAGCAGAGCACTCGGGGGTTGTGCTACCCGAAGGACAGGAAGGACCCGAAAAGCTCGACACCGAAGCCGAACTGGTCAGCCTAATGCAGGTCATGGCAATTGAGGAGACATGCACGTAGTCGTACCTTTGGTACCTGATAAACAAGGAACCGCCCGATGACCCGACAGACTCCCGGCGCATATCCTGCCGGCCTAAAGCCTTCACCATCCACAATGGTGAGCTGTACAAGCACAGTATTTCGGGTGTGCTCCAAAGGTGCGTCACCATCGGTGATGGAAAAACCATCCTCCAAGACATCCACGAGGGCATTTGCGGTCATCATGCAGGCAGCCGCGCCCTAGTCGCCAAAGCTCTATGAGCTGGATTCTACTGGCCAATGGTCATGCACGATGCTAAGGACATCGTCCGAAGGTGCAACGCCTGTTAGAGGTACGCGGACAAGCCGCACACACCAGGATCAGAGCTAAGGCCCATACCACTGGCCTGGCCCTTCGCCTAATGGCACCTTGACATGATCGGCAAACTGCCTAAATCTTCAAAAGGAGGTCACGTGTACCTCCTGGTCACCAACCAAAGCGGCAAAACTGTCGTCAAGTTCTTCGAGTCCATAGTCTACAGGTTTGGTGTACCACACAGCATCATCATGGACAACGGCTCAAACTTCATCTCAAAAGAGTTCCAAGACTTCTGCGAGGGTCTTGGAATCAACATATTGTATGCCTCCGTGGCGCACCCGCAGACCAACGGGCAGGTCGAAAAGGCCAATGGCCTCATAGGAAACGAAATCAAGAAATGCCTGCTATGCCCACTCGAACGGCTTGCGGGAGCCTGCGTACAACGCCGAACATCTCAACTGGATTCACACCTTTATTCATGGTGCACGGAGCCAAAGCCGTACTACCTGCTGAGGTACACCACAAGGCGCCACGGGTCGCCGCCTACAGCGAAGCCAAATCAAAGGCCGCACTCGAAGATGCCGTCGACACACTCGACTAAGCACGCGACATCGCCATGGCTCGCTCAACGGTCTACTAGTAGAGCCTCCACAATTATCACAGCCGTCAGCTGCGCCCAAGGTCCTTCGTCGAAGGAGACCTCGTCCTACGACTCAAGCAAGAACGGCCGAAGAAGCTCGAGTCACCCTGGGAAGGACCCTACATCATCACAGAGGTCATCCCAGGTGGTGCCTACCGCCTAATGGACATCGCATCAGGAGTCGAATACTCCAACCCCTGGAACGTTGCACGTCTGTGACGCTTCTACCCCTAGCTACCTCTTTACTTTCAATAAGGCTACTCAGCCAAACAATGTACCTCCTCGTTACGCTATGAATAAAAGCTAAGTCCCTTGGCCGAAATTTCTTTTTCTTTGCATTACTTTTCGCTATAACACGCTCGGGGGCTGCGCCTCACCTCATGACCTTGTCGACTGAGAATAACGCATACAACCTGAGTAGCTGACAACGTCAGGCTAACGAAAAGTACATGCACATAACAAAGCACCACGTGTGAAGGGACACGGGTAGGCTACACTAGCGCAAATCAAAATTTTCTACCGTGTAAACCAGGATTACTGTTGTCATAAATCACGGGATTACCACTAGACGCGCAGTTGCGGAACTTGATGAAGCGCGTCGAGGTAGTGCAGACGATCTATGACTCCTCCTCGTTCTCGTTCCACGAGCAGCTCCCCTTGCGCTGCTCGTCCAAACGCTACAAATGAAGCGCCTCCGAGGTATCCACACGTACAGGGTGGAAGCGTCAGACGCCGGATTGCAAGGTCCGCGCGCGCGGCACAGGCGTGAGGAGTGGTGGCTGGCTGGAATGTTCTAAGGTCTAACCCTGGTTAGCTCGCCCCACCCTCTCTTATATAGGCGTCCCTAGTGGGCTTCTACATTAGCAGCCCATTAGTACCCTAAGCCTGGTCTAATTCGGATCCAATCCTCATTAGGCTTCCAGCCCCTTAAGTGTGTGACCCTATAGGTTCATATACGTATAGACATGACATGAATACACTTATTCTGCCAATAGTTGGTAGTATCCTCTAGCAAGACGTGCCAACTCCTAAAGTCATACAAAGATCATATTGGACGAACCATCACAAGGTTTAGTACATGTCTTTCCCTTTGCCTCACGATATTTGGTCTAGCTCCAAGCTGACCTCTCTTTCTCGATACCGTAACTCGGAATCCCTTTACTAGGTTAACTCTTAACCTTATGTAGCATGGCCATGCATTTCTGGATCCGATCACTCGAGGGGCCCAGAGAGATATCTCTCAAGTAGAGAGGGGCAAATCCCATCTTGATTGACCATGCCTTGCAGCATGTTTTAGGACAAACCCGAAAGCTACCTTTAAAACTACCCAGTTACGGTGCAACGTTTGATAGCCCAAAGGAGGTCGATCCACATATCAAGTACATGCGACAATATCAGGTTTAAGGACAAAATGTACACGATGTGTAGAGAGAGAGCTGCAAATAATTGCCAGTCTCAAGTTGGGTCAGTCCAACCCCATGTTCATAACATGTGTCCACATCATTGGTTTGACATCTCCATGTCTATGACTTGCGAAACATAGTCATCAACCAATCGATGTCCTAGTATAATATTCATGTGTGTCCTCACATGGACTCCGACTAGGGACAACTATTAAATAACCATACAAGTAAAGAGTTTCACAAACAATTCACATAATTGCCAATCAATACAAGTTGCCTGATATGGATATTCAAGGAACATTACAATAACTCATGGATACATATGAAATATAATCATCTCTATTATTGAATCTAGGGAATATTTCCTTCAGTCTCCCACTTGCACTAGAGTCAATCTAAAATGTATCTAATACCAATTGCTCTTGTGTGCGCTTCATGCGCGGGCTGCGGGAGAGGCTTAGTCAATGGATCAGAAACATTTGAGTCTGTATGTATTTTGCATATCATGACACTACCATCCTCAACGAACTCACGAATCTGATGGTAACGCATGCGAATATGTTTGTTCTCCTGGTGCTGTCTAGGTTCCTTGGCTTGTGCAATAGCACCATTGTTGTCACAATAAACTTCCAAGGGATTGGATGCGCCCTGAACCACACCGAGAGCGATCAGGAAATTCCTAATCCAAACAGCTTCCTTTACAGCCTCCGAGGCAGCAATATATTCAGCTTCTGTTGAAGAGGAGGTCACCGTATCTTGCTTGGAACTTTTCCAGCTCACAACACCACCATTCAAGACAAACACATAACCTGATTGTGATTTCGAATCATCTGAGTCGTTAAAGTAACTCGCATCTATGTAACCCTTTACACTGAGTTCATCCTCACCTCCATAAACTAGGAACACATCCTTAGTCCTTTTCAAGTACTTAAGGATGTTCTTTACCGCTGTCCAGTGACCTTCACCTGGATCAGCCTGGTATCTGCTCGTAACACTTAGAGCATAGGAAACATCTGGGCGAGTACATATCATTGCATACATGATGGATCCAATAGCCGAAGCATATGGAACCCTACTCATGCGCTCACGCTCATCAGTATTCGAAGGACACTGAGTCTTGCTGAGTTTTATGCCGTGAGACATGGGCAAGAACCCCTTCTTAGCCTCTTCCATGCTGAACCGTTTCAACACTTTGTCAATGTATGTACTCTGGCTTAATCCAATTAGCCTTCTTGATCTATCTCTATAGATCTTGATGCCCAGAATATATGCCGCTTCTCCCAAGTCCTTTATCGAAAAACTATTTTTCAATGAGGTCTTAACAGACTCGAGCATAGGAATGTCATTTCCAATCAGCAATATGTCATCTACATATAAGATTAGAAATACTAGCGCTCTCCCACTTTCCTTCTTGTAAACACAAGGTTCTTGTTCGTTTTTGATGAAGCCAAACTCCTTTACAACTTCATCAAATCGAATGTTCCAACTTCGAGATGCTTGCTTCAGCCCATAAATGGACTTCAGAAGTTTGCATACCTTTCCAGCATTGTTTGGATCGACAAAACCTTCGGGCTGCATCATATACACGTCCTCAGTTAGGATTCCATTTAGGAAAGCCGTCTTGACATCCATCTGCCATATTTCATAGTCGAAATGTGCAGCAATGGCTAGAATTATCCGTATAGATTTAAGCATCGCTACGGGCAAGAAAGTCTCGTCGTAGTCAACTCCTTGAACTTGTCAAAAACTTTTGCAATAAGTCAAGCTTTATGGATGTGAACATTTCCATCCATATCAATCTTATTCTTATAGATCCATTTGCACTCGATGGCTTTAAAACCATCAGGCAGGTCAACCAAGTTCCAAACTTGATTGTCACCCATGGACTCTATCTCGGATCTCATGGCGATCAGCCATTTCTTAGAGTCTAGGTCCACCATCGCTTCTGCATAGGTCGTAGGCTCATCATTGTCTAACAATAATAATTCCCGCACTTCGTGGAGCCTCGCCGACCTTCGTGGTTGTGGTGCTTCTGTTGCCACGGTTCCTCAATTTGTTCTGCTACAATAGCATCACTCGTAGAAGCATCCCCAACTGGCTCATCTTGAACTTCTTCAAGTCGCACCGACCTTCCACTTGTTCCCTTTGTGAGAAACTCTTTCTCTAAGAAAACACTGCAACGAGCGACAAACACTTTGCCCTCTTCTCGGTTGTAGAAGTAAAACCCTAATGTTTCCCTCGGATATCCCACGAAAATGCACTTATTTGATTTGGGTGTTAACTTGTCCGACTGAAGTCGCTTGACAAAAACATCACAACCCCAAATCTTTAGAAATGACAAACTGGGATTCTTTCCAGTCCACATCTCATATGGTGTCTTCACTACGGATTTAGATGGTACCCTATTAAGTGTGAAAGCTGTCGTTTCTAGAGCGTAACCCCAAAATGACAACGGCAAATCCGACGGGCTCATCATCGATCGAACCATGTCCAACAAAGTTCGATTACGCCGTTCAGAGACCCTGTTTCTTTGAGGCGTTCCGGGCGGCGTAAGTTGTGTTACAATTCTGCAACTCTTAAGATGATTGCTAAATTCGTGACTCAAATATTCACCTCCACGATCAGATCGCAAGGCCTTTATTTTCTTGCCACGTTGATTCTCTACTTCACTCTGAAACTCCTTGAACTTTTCAAAAGTTTCAGACTTATGCCTCATCAAGTAGACATAACCATATCTACTGAAATCATCAGTAAAAGTAATGAAGTAGTGATATCCTCCTCTGGCTGTCGTGCTCATTGGTCCACATACATCAGTATGTATGAGTTCCAACAAGCCTGTCGCTCTCTCGGGTAGACCGAAAAAGGCGACTTGGTCATCTTTCCAAGTAAACAAGCTTGACATGTCTCGTATGATTCAAAATCAAACGAAGTTAGAAGACCATCACCATGGATCTTCTTCATACGCTTTTCACTTATATGCCCCAAACGACAATGCCATAAATAGGTAGGACTCAAATAATTAGGCCGAAGCCTTTTAGCACTAACATTGTAAACAGATGCATCATCAAGATTTAAAATAAATAACCCATTCACAATGGGAGCATTAGCCATAAACATATCATTCTTAGAGATTACACAACCATTGTTTGCACTCGCAAATGAATAACCATCCCTCATCAAACATGAAGGTGATAAAATGTTTTGACCCATACTAGGAATGTAATAACAATTATTCAATTCCATAATAGATCCTGACGGAAGGTGAAGTTGCATGATGCCGACGAACAATGCAGCAACCCTTGCTTTATTTCCAACGCGAAAATCCACTTCGCCTTTCTGCACTTCTCTAGTCCTTATTAGCCCCTGCATCGAATTGCAAATATGAGCAACTGATCTGGTATCAAATACCCAAGAGTTAACATAGGAATCAGCGAGAAGAATGTCCACAACATTTATAACAAGCGTACCTGAGTGGGAAGTACTCTTACTTCCACTCTTCTTCAAAGAAGCCTGGTACTTACTGCAGTTTCTCTTCCAGTGGCCATGTTCATGACAAAAGAAGCACTCAGTGTCATCTGCAGGTCCAGCCTTTTGCTTGGGTGCAGACTTAGGGATCGTATCCTTATCCTTGCCCTTCTTCTTCCAAGAAGTACCCTTTTTCTTGAAGCTAGGATTGTTCTGCACAGCCATCACATGTCTATGACCTGCACACTTCTTCATGCCACTTTCTGCTATTTTAAGCATCCCACATAATTCATTAAGGCCCTTCTCCACCCCATGCATATGGTAGTTCGAAATGAACTGCCCATAGCTGGATGGAAGAGACGCCAAAATGAAGTCAGTGGCCAACTCTTGGCCTAGTGGAAAACCAAGCTTTTCCAAAGTCTGACTGTAACCAACCATTTTGATCACATGGGGGCCTACAGCTGCTCCCTCTGCTAGCTTGCATTCGACAAAGGACTTGGCAACATTGTACCTCTCAGTCCTTGCCTGATCTTGGAACATGTCCTTAAGCGCGACGATCATATCGTACGCTTCCTGATCCTCAAACTTCTTTTGGAGTTCAGGTTCCATGCATGCAAGCATAAGACAGCTAACCTCAAGAGAATCATCACATGCTCTCTTGTAGGCGTTCTTTAGGGGAGCAGATGCATTATCAGCAGGTTCATCGGGGATTGGGGTATCCAGAACCGTTTCCTTTTTATCAGACCTGAGAACAATTCTCAGGTTACGGATCCAGTCCAAATAGTTTTTCCATTTAGTTTATCTTTGTCAAGAATCGAACGCAAAGAGAAAGGTGATGTAGTGTTCGGTGCCATTGATCTACAACAGAAAACATGCAAAATACTAAGCCATGTAACCATGAAAGAGTAAAACATATTAAACAATTTAATAGCATATACTCCCACTTAAATCAATATCCCTCTATTGATACTAAGTGATTCAAGATCCACAATTAACAAGTCGACTAGTGAGCTTTAGCATCACTGCTAGAAGACAAGGTAAATTGGTAAGCAACACTTTCTAATCATATCACATATGACTCTTGTTGTTGGGTGACATCTCTATGTCAAAACTAGGCGCCCAACCTTTATGCCCCAAGGTCCTTAACTATTAAGATGACCTTGTCAAGCTCATCAACCCTTATGCGTGTAGGTATCCGATACAAACCCATCCAGCCAAGGAAAACCGCGGCACCCTAATTTCATAGGACCACCAACGATTGTACAGGGCATAGAATGGTGCAAGGTTTGGTTGGGAGGGCATGGTTTAAATTAAACTTTGTGAGGGATAGTTCTACTTCTATCATCTAAGCATGCATAGAGTAAAACACATAAGAATAGCATTCACATAAATGTGACACGGTATGGCCCATTTTCTCATGGTGATCTCCATCGCCATAGAACCTGTCCACCATGATGATCTCCATCTTCATGTTCCATGTGAGCCATCCTCCAAGTGATGAGTCCTCCAAGAACTAATACAAGCTATTACTCCTAACAGCTAGTAATCAAAATTACATAGTATTGGGATCATCACAAGTTGGCACACAGGCCATTACAATAAATGACAACACAAATGGCTCTAGCCGTGTTGCCCTACTCGCGACACGCAGGTCATGCAAAATTTTCATACATGCATCGCATACATATATGGGCCATACTGATCACATACATCCTGCAAAAACAAGTTATGCATAGAATCGCATTCTACCAGATCATGTGACATCGCATCACCTAGTTACCTTAACGAGATACAAAAGGGGCTACGATTAAGGGGGGTCTAGGGGGTCTCCCCCTGCGGGGCTCAAAGGGGCAGCGCCCCTCGCGGTATGAGAGATTGAATCTTCACGATTTTCTTTAAGGATTTTGATCGGCAAATCAAATTTACCATAAACCGACTCCTGTCCCGATTCAATCAAAATCCTTTGATCACGGTACATCGATTTTAGATCTAGATTCTGATTCGATCAATCATATTGATCTTCGCGTGATACAACAGGATTTATGTGTCACTGTCTACCCCGATGGCGGACACCGACCGGTAGGGGTAAGTCGTTCGACAACCTCAGAATCACGATCACAGAAAGCAAGATCACAGATCAATCCAGAACCACCGCAATACAAACAATCACATCATTCATATCAATCTGCATATCACCATATGCAAACATCCCGAACCTACAACTGAACAGCATCGGCTCTGATACCACTGAAGGGATACGGGTAGGCTACACTAGCGCAAATCAAAATTTTCTACCGCGTAAACCAGGATTACTGTTGTCATAAATCACGGGATTACCACTAGACGCGCAGTTGCAGAACTTGATGAAGCGCGTCGAGGAAGTGCAGACGATCTACGACTCCTCCTCGTTCTCGTCCCACGAGCAGCTCCCCTTGCGCGGCTCGTCCAAACGCTATAGATGCAGCGCCTCCGAGGTATCCACACGTACAGGGTGGAAGCGTCAGACGCCGGACTGCTAGGTCCGCACGCGCGACACAGGCGTGAGGAGTGGCGGCTGGCTGGAATGGTCTAAGGTCTAACCCTGGTCAGCTCGCCCCACCCTCTCTTATATAGGCGTCCCTAGTGGGATTCTACATTAGTAGCCCATTAGTAGCCTAAGCCTGGTCTAATTCGGATCCAATCCTCATAAGGCTTCCAGGCCCATAAGTGTGTGACCCTATAGGTTCATATACGTATATACATGACATGAATACACTTATTCTGCCAATAATTGGTAGTGGCCTCTAGCAAGATGTGCCAACTCCTAAACTCATACAAAGATCATATCGGACAAACCATCACAAGGTTTAGTACATGTCTTTCCCTTTGCCTCACGATATTTGGTCTAGCTCCAAGCTGACCTCTCTTTCTCGATACCGTAACTCGAAATCCCTTTACTAGGTTAACTCTTAACCTTATGTAGCATGGCCATGCATTTCTGGATCCGATCACTCGAGGGGCCCAGAGATATCTCTCTCAAGTAGAGAGGGGCAAATCCCATCTTGATTGACCATGCCTTGCAGCATGTTTCAGGACAAACCCGAAAGCTACCTTTAAAACTACCCAGTTATGGTGCAGCGTTTGATAGCCCCAAAGTAGGTCGATCCACATCTCAAGTACATGCGACAATCTCAGGTTTAAGGACAAAATGTACACGATGTGTAGAGAGAGAGCTGCAACTAATTGCCAGTCTCAAGTTGGGTCAGTCCAACCCCATGTTCATAACATGTGTCCACATCATTGGTTTGACATCTCTATGTCTATGACTTGCGAAACATATTCATCAACCAATCGATGTGCTAGTCTAATATTCACGTGTGTCCTCACATGAACTCTCGCTAGGGACAACTATTAAATAACCATACAAGTAAAGAGTTTCACAAACAATTCACATAATTGTCAATCAATACAAGTTGTCTGATATGGATATTGAAGGAACATTACAATAACTCATGGATACATATGAAATATAATCATCTCTATGATTTCCTCTAGGGCATATTTCCTTCAATATGCTACTATATACAAACTTTACAAAGGGCACTACGAGTCCACTCGAAAAAAATACAAGTTTTACATCAATTATTCTTTACAGGAAATACCTATCCTGGAGAATTGCACTCGCCCGTTGCTCGAACAAATCTACTATCTCCTTAGCATGTTGCGCCACAGCTGCATAATGAAGGCGCATATCCCAAAGGGTGCCATCAGGCCGAAGGGGTGGCCTAGTCGCCACCTCCGCAAGGTTGGCATCATGAAGATGCATCCAAACAAGGGACAATGCAGCCTTCACCCCAGCGACCAGCTAACGCCGCACCAACTCCTTGACGTGGCCCACGTTACGAAATTTCGCCAGCAGACCCTAAAGGATGGAAGGTGCCTCATCTAAGGGGAACATGATGGCCCAAGTGGATGCAAGAAAATCCTCGCCTACTTCAGCACCCGAGAAACCTGGTGCACGCGATCTTGCACCATCGCAAGGACGATGGCCTGGTCGCGGTCCATCCAAAAGAAGCCACCAGCCTCCAGGTCCTATTGCGTCAGGCAATTCATCCGAACAGCGACGTGCTCTTTATCTTCCTTCGGAACAAGATTCGCACCTGCAGAACACACACACTGAGCAAAAATGCAGAGCTTCGCTCGAAAGAACAACAGTTAGCAAAGACTCACATTGCAGTTGCTCGCTCATCTGCCGTAGTTCCCCCATCAAGAACTCCTCCCTTGCAGTGGCTCGCTGAGCCTTCAACTTCCACACATCAGCGTGGCCTCGAATGCCAAGGATATCCTTATCCAAGCTGCGTACGCGGTCGTGAAGAAAAGCCAGTTGCAATGCATTGTCTAGATATGGTCGCGGCTCAGGAGCAGTCGAAGTGACAACGGGAGTCTCACCCGAAGGACCCTAAAGGCAAAAAAGTCAAGCATGAACATCACAAACATCTCTAGCAACAGCTCGAAACATAATTTATATACATCAAGGCCACCTCGTGGCATAAGTTGGGTTTGATCATCATCAAAAGATTACATTACAAAAGAAAAAGGATAAACTATCCTAGCTGCAACACTTGGGCCTAGGCACCCGCATCCGGAGTGGCCTCAGAGCCATATTGCCTACTCTTGGCCTCCTCCTACTACTTCGCTACATACTCCACCAGCAGATCAATGAGTTTCGGCCCATAACGCTTACAGCAAGAGGCGAAGAGGGCGAACGCTACCTCTGAGCCATCTGCAGCCGTTGGCATCTAAGAGGTCATGTGCGGCAGGTCCAGCTCCGCTCCGGACGCCATCGCCATTGCCAACCCCATGGAGGCGTCGATGCCCTTCTGCTTGCGCTTATACGCCACCGGAGCGTCCTCCGACAGGGCATCCGCAAGGGCGTCTACATCCTCAAGGGCAACACCCTTGGGGAGGACCTCCTTATAGAAGCACCGGAGAACTTCCTTGGCCTTCGCCAAGGAGCCAGCAGTAGTGCCACAGCGATCCTCGACCACTGCAGTGGCATCGGCCAGAACATCTCCATGCTCCAGCACACCATGATCAAACGTGATGCCTGAAGCATCTGAAACAAAGAAGAAAAGATACCGCATAAGAGCAAGACAAGGCACAGTCGAAAAAGTGCAAGACCCAAACAAGTAAAAGAACACTCACCAGAGAAGGATTTGGCTGCAGCCATCAGCCTATCCGCCATCTCCTTCTCGCGAGCAGCCGCTGCAGCAGCGAGCTGCTCCTCATGATCAGCAGCCTCCTTTTGTAGGCGCTCCTTGGCTTCGGCAGCATCAACAACCTCCTTCTGCAACTGCTCCTTGGCCTACACAGCATCTGTGGCCTTCTTCTCCGCTCGATCAAGGCTCTTCTCGAGAGCGTCCAGCCGATGGAGAGCCGCATTGTTTTCATCTGCAACACCAAGAACCACCTGATCAATACAAGAAAAATCCACAGGATGGACGAACTACAAAAGGGAGAGTACATTACGCACCTTGAAGCTGATGCATGCTAGCCTCCAACGCCAAGTGCTGCTGGATAAGAAGATTGGCGACGTGCACAAAGGGCTGCAACAGAAAGAGAAACCATCAAAAAAGGCTCGGGGGCTGCGCCCCGCAAGAGCAAACACGGTCAACATGTCACCTGAAAGGGCTCGGGGGCTCCCCCCAAAGGATAAAAAACCTTACGTGTTCAGGCGTGGACTCCGAAGTTCTGCGTGCAGTCTTTTGGGTTACGACCGCCCGAGCCTCTCGCTTGGAGAAGTTCGGGCCATCATCCCCAGAGTCGGCCACTACCTGAGCGGGAGAAGCCGTCGGATTCGAATCCCCCACAGTCTCCCGAGCGCCCTCACTAAGAGGCTCCTGCAAAGAATGGCTCCAGGAAAAAAGTTTGATCAGATAACAACCTACACTACCCAGACAGGTGACAGTAAACAACTTATGTGAAATCACTTACGAATCAATATCAGGAAGGTTGAAGACAGGAGGAGCCTTCTCCTTCTTCGTCTTCTTGGTCGGCGGCTGCGGCGCCATCGCTCGAATAGGCACGACATGGATAGGTGCGGACAATGCACCTTCATCCTCGACATGCTGGTCAAGGAAGGACGGACCTCGTGGATTTGGCGGGGTAGATGCATCCGAAGACTCACTCCGGGAGTGCTTTCGGGTCTGCCCCTCACTCACCTCAGGAGCATCCGTAGTACGCGACTGAGCTGGAGGAATCTCAGACTCGGAGTCCACCTCCTCATTGTCTGGTGCCTCCCTAAACTTCTCAGACAGAGGAGGCATAAACCCCGTAACCTAGAGGCACTGCAGGTAATAAGAGAAACAACATAAGTAACTACAGCAAACAACAAACACCCGCTAAAGCGCAACACGCACGAACAAGCATCACCTGAGAAACCCCTTTATTGGCGCTAAGAGGGGGTCAACGATTTCCCTGGAAGGTCCTCACCAGCCTTGAACTTCAGCAGGGGACGAAGGGCTGTATCGAGGTCACCCGAAGACAACTCTTCGGATGAAACCCTCATCAGATTGCTAGAGCCGGCGTAGAGGAACATCGGGTGCGCCCTAGCCTGGAGCGGCTGCACCCGGCGCTTAAGGAAGGTGCGGATGATGTCGACACCGTTGACCTTCTTGCCTGGCACTAGCTGAAGAGCCTCCACCCATTGGTAGAGCCTCTCCACCTCCGCAGCTTCACCCTCCAAGATGTGGTTCTTCCACGATCTTTTCGGGATGATCTTCTGCTCGGAGTCGAAGGGGGAAAGCCCATTTTGCTGACCGTCCAGCTTAGCATCATGGATGTAAAACCACTTCCGGTGCCACTGCTGGACGGACTCACAAATAGAAAAAGAGAAGAATTGGACAAAAGGACGGACGAAGATGATGCAGCCGCCAAGCGTATATACTCCGCCGGTGCCAGACTGCCTCTTCACAGAATAGAGCTTCCGGAAGAGGCCAAAGTGTGGCACCGAGCCAGCACTCGCAAAGGGTAATGAAACAAGCGAAATGGAGAAGAGAATTGGGAGACAGATGGTGTATCTGAATCCCATGGAAGAAAAGGAGTCCACAAAGGTAATCGTGGATGGGAAGCGAAAGACCGCAAAGGACAAAAGCAACGAACATCACCTGAAACCCTACGGGTGGGCGGGGGATTACCTCATCACCAGGAATCCTGACGTCCTCCTTGTTCTGCGGGATCAACCCCGCGTCGCGCAGTTTGCAAAGATCAGTATCGTGCATCTCCGTGCGCCTCCACCTACCGTCGATGATACGAGGGGCAACAACAACTTTCTTGCCGCCGCCGACGGCGCTCGAGCCAGCTCCGGTGGCGGTCTTCTTTGGCTTGCCCATTGCGCGGCGTTGGGAGCGGCGATGTGCATGAAGAAAAGAGGAAGGAAAAGAGCGAAGAACTTCTAGTGCGCAAGGCAGAGAGGCTGTGCTCGTGAAAATGGAGGCAATGGCGAGAAGCAAATGGCAAAGGGTAAAAAGAAATCACTGTTTACCTACGGTATAAAACAAGAAAGACGATGAACAAGAGCCGTTGATCCAGAAGCCCTAGCACGCACGCAAGATCTAGCACAGCAACGAACCATCGCCAGCACGCCGTCCACTATGCACGGAAACCGAGAAGACATCGTAATTCTCGCCACGTTCGCGCGTGACTAGTCAACTTCAAGTCATATGATGGGACCCACGATCTTTCCATCGCATCACCTCTGCCGCCGCAGACGGTTGAGATCACCAATCGTCAACACTAATGTCATAAAGGCCAAAGCCAGCAACGGCTGGAAATTTTCGGTTCATCAATCAAGTACTTATTTGAATCTACGATTCAAACAACTACTCAGGGGATACTCCTATCAGGAGCGCTGGCTGCGCACTTGAGACATGATTAAGGTACTACAACTCGCAACTGTCTTTGAGTCCTACGTCGAGTCTACGACTCCACTATGGACCCTGGGGGCTACTCCCATAAGGAGGATGGGTTTGGCATCCGAAAAATTTGTGTCCTTCGGACCTAAGTAACTGAACTAAAGTCTCTACTCGAGTCTATGAATCGAACAGACACTCGGGGGATACTCCCATAGGGAGCGCTGGTCACGCACCCTACAGACTCTTCAACTACGATCCTTCGGATCAAATACGACAAAATCTTTTTGGCAACTTTGCCCAAAAATGCTAAGTGAGAAGCATTCTCCTTGGCCACCCGAAACACCTCCGCGGTGATTACATTTTGGATGTTGTGTCTACGATGCAAAGATAAGCCCTACATATATCGTATGATGTCCTGGTAACACACCTGACTGCGCTCTGCCAGTAAAATTCCATGTCAATAGGCATGATGAAAAATCCCGACGGACACAATGGGTACATCACTTGAAAAACCACTGGGATTCGACTCCTATAAGACCTCAGCGGCCTGAGTCGAATTACGCCAGCATCCGTTCTGGATTCGAGTCTAGGGACTCAAGTCTGAAGAAGATCGTGTTGTTTTGTCCTATGACAGTTAACTGGCCCTGATCCATCGGGAAAGTCAGAAACATGCATCAACAATCCCTACAAACTAAATCATTTTCTCTTAAAAATAGGTCCAACTGCACCCGAGAGATTGAAGAGTCCTCGGCCGAATCTACGATTCGACTGAACACTCGGGGGCTACTGACATGGTTATACCCCACGGGTACACAACATTGGCACACCTAGTCCATCCCAAGGAAGGCCCACGACAAGATACGTGACCTGTGGAGATTTCGGGTGGCCCAAGCCCATGACGCCTTCGGATCCTTGAAGAACAAGACTAGAGTAGATATAATTTAAAAGGGGACAAACCCTAATCTATAACCGACTCGACCTACGCCCGAGACCTGCCTATCTATATAAAGGCTAGGAGGGAACGGCGAGGAGGACAATACTCACCTCATATGCACCTCACGCTGTATTGCACTTGCGCACCCCTGTAATCCTTGGTTCCGCCGTAATCAAGAGCAGACAAGCAGGAGTAGGGTTTTCCCTCCGGGGCCCTGGACCTGGGTAAATCTCGTGTCCCCGCGTTGCTTGTCTGTTAATCGTTCCGCGATCTCCAGCATCCCCATCTTCTCGAAAACCCAAGTCCATAACAATGGGCATTGACGAGATCAAACCTCGTCAGTAGGCGGTGACCACTTCATTTGTAATGTGAGATGATGAATTTTTTACCAGTGCTTGTGTAATAATTTGCCACTTGTCACTCTATATGTATCTCGGTCGGGCTCTAAGTAATGTGATGGCACTATATTCGTGGTTGTATTATGTTTTTTTCATATACTATCTAAAATGTACTGTTTCTACTGCTCTGTATAAATCATGTATAAAATCTTGTAATATACCTGATTATGTACTAGTACTGTTTTTTAAATACCTTTATAATACTTTGTGGCGCATGCAGATATCTTTTTGTGGCGCATGCAGATATCTTTCTGTGACGCATATCAAGAAATGCGCCACTGGATCTATTTCTCTGGCTCATAGCCCAAGATGCGCCACAAAAGTTTGAGAATTCTGGTAGAAAGCAAGAGAAAGCAAGATGTGCCACAAAAGTACAATTTAGTGGCGGGTATCAGTGGTGCATCTTATATGCGTCATATGCGTCATAGAAGTCCAAAATATGTGTGCCACAAGGGTTTTCCTAGTAGTGCTAGGTGAGGCAACCCAGATGATGATACATGGTACTTCAAGCACGAAGGTTATCACAAAGTAAACAACACAAGTAAGGTGTTCGGTTTAGGAATAACCGAAGCACGCGGAGACGAAGATGTATTCTAGTGTTCACTTCCTTGGAGGAAAGCGACGTCATATTTGGACAGGTGTGATATCCCACGAAGGATTTTCCTAAGCCATGAAGGGTACCTTATCTCCGAGCCTATCCCGATGAAGGAATAGCTCACTTACTCATGGTAAATTTTAAGGCAGTCTCCAAACCCTCACAAACTATCCACGGGGAAAATCACAAGTCGAAAGTCTCCGGGTGACCCTAGCCACGTAAGGTTTCCCATGAACCCAGGAGTAACAAGAAAACTCGATGAAATCAAGGTGGAATAAAATATGGCTTGGTGGCAACATAGATCGAGACCCTCTCTTGCTTTCTACCAAATGGATTTGGATTTGGTTGGTAGAATGGGAGATCCTCAAGCTTTGATGTTTTAACAATGGATAGAGAGAGATCAAAGAATGAATATGAGTGATTGACCTAAGTTCTAAGTGGAGAATAAAGGAGTATTCATAGTCTGGGTGGAAAACCAGCTATTTGGGAGAGCCAGTGACAGAACCGGCGATAAGTTTGGAGGAGCCGGATTCTAGGATGTAAACTTCCAACGCCAGTCCCGGCGGGCCAAAAACTTCCGACGGCTAGCCGGAACACGAGTTAGTAACGTGTTCCGTTAGGCGCCCGGAATTTCTGGCGGCGGCGACGCCGAGAATCTCGTCGATTTCGCAGAACCTCGTCACGAGCTATGTTTACACTTTGACTTTTGGCTCTTCTCAGGTGGGTGTGTTGACTATTTGGTGTTAGGATGTGTATATGGTGTTTGGCATCCTCAAAAAGCTCATCGAGATAGCCCGTCTTAATAGTGCGGTATTTCCTAATCGACTCAAATAATAATAAGAGAGAAAAGCAACAAAAACACCGGCTCTTCTCATGATTAGGGAATGGGGTTCTCACACAACCTCTCACTATCACTTGTGGACTAAAACATGTGTAAACACTAGTAGGTAACATTATTCCACACTTTAGCTTCGGTATTAACATTAACCAAAATAATGGATAAGGGCATTTTTCTCTTACAAGAGGGAGGAAGAGAAGGACGACGAGTTCTAGTTTAGTTTTATCATTTACTCGTAGTTCTAATGTTCTAATAATTTAGTTCTATCGTTGTATTTCAAACTATGTTTAGACTTATCGTTAAATGAACTTTATTTTTTATCTATTTTTTCTGTTTTGTTTGATGTATTTTGGTTTAAAATATGTTTTCAATGCTGTATTTTCGTGCGTCCGGTGAAGTACAAGTTGCATCGCGCTACGTTTTAGCACGCCCGGTGAAACAGATAACCAGCCGGATTACCGAACGTATGCTGTAGATGCTTTAAGTAAATTGTTCTTGGAAAAGAAGGAAGAAAGAGAAAAAGAAGTGATCGCTTTCACGGGAGGTGGAAGAGGAGTTGTTGGCCTTGGCACATCGTGTGGGCGCACGCGCTGGCGTGGAGGACTACGTGCAATGAAACCCAACTGCATGTACCGTGCAATGGCTACTTTTGTCAACCGCTAAAGATTACTCCCTCTATTTTAAAATATAAAATGTTTTATTTTTTTGAAAAAAATATACTCTATCCATATTACTTACAGTTGAAATTGCTGTATCTGACACTAAAACATGTCTAAAGATATTTATTTTAATGATAAATAATATGGATCGGAGAGAGTATCTAAATGTATTTTAATGTGTATATTTACTTCAAACCTACACACTCAAATATGTTTAGATTCATCTCTTTCACAAAAGCTAAAACATCTTATATTTTAAAACAGAAGAATAGATACCTCAAATTGTTGTGTTTTAATCTCTAAAACTATCGATTTGATACCATCTATTTGTATTTTCATTCCGTTTTTTTTAGAGAACAATAGGTTTCCTGCTTTTGCATTAAGTATATATATTAATGATTTTAACTTTGTCTAGATATAAACTAGCTGAATGCCCGTGCGTTGCTACGGCCTCTTATTTTCCTTTTATCACACATGTCTCATGTGTAAATATAAAACTCACACAAATATTTATGTATATTAATCTCCTCCTATTGCTTGGCTGTAATCCCAATTTTTTTTGCATTTGTTTGCTTTTTCTATGCATGTAGTTGAACTTCTTTTGATTGTTTAATCGCTTCTTTGTAAAGAGTTTTCTGCCTCGGAAAGGTAAAACGGGAACTTGGAACAAGAGCGATCAACGAACAGAACGCTGTTGAAAACACCACTTTTCAGTTTGTAAAATCAGCTCCCAATATATCTCCTAACGAATAAGACCCTTGCTGCTCAGACAAAAACATCTTTCTCTAGGTCGGCTAAAATAAGTTCTATAATGGCATTTCAATGTTGTTGCATGTATTCTATACTCCTAGAGGCATCCTTTCATAATCGGCAACCTCATTAACCTTCAAATATCAATAAGTTCTAGAAAAACTATTGCTTCTGAGTCTCACATATCGATATCTCATTGCATCGTATGGGTTGATGAGCAACCCAAATTGCAAAATCAAGCACCATCTCACTGCACGTTTACTAAGAAAGTCATTTCATGCTCTTTCTTATTGTCTCATGTTGAACCGAAAGGTCGCCAAGTGAGATTTTTTTAAACAAATATAGGTTGAATGCAAATTCACTTAACTGAATAGGTCAGAAACTGAACAAAATCTTCAATTCTCGGTGGTAATGTACCGCTGCAACAAATATATGTGAACTGTAACCAGGTTACCTAGCTATGCCTAGAGAGATACACTACCAGTTCGTCACCCTTATACCCACAGTTACGTATTCATTCATGGACTACAAAATAGGAGTCAATTGAGCGGCTTCATTTGGGTCACAATAGGAATATAAACTCAGAAATAAACAAATTTTAGCAATTCTGGACCCTGTGATTAAGTCAGAAAAAGATAATCAAACAATATTAAACATCTACTTTTTTTTCAATTCTAGTGTTCCATTCAATGTTTAGAGAAAACTAATACAGTGCTTAGCCCGCTACAGCATGCTTTCGTGTTGTGCGTCAGGCTCACAGTGGGGCAAATATTTACAAGCATCTCATAATCAGTTTCTGAACTCCATTAAAGAAATTCAGACATGACCTTTCTTTAACATATTCCAAAAACATGTTCTCATATTTACTCTGAACTACAGCCCGTAGAGGCATTTGGTCAGACATCTGGGAAGAAGATGGCCTCGCCGCCACTGATAGTTGCTCGGTGGTCTAGCTTTTGCCCTTGGCTACACTGGTGAATGATCCACAACAAGCTACTGCTTCGTCTGCAGCACAATATCTCCAGAAACACAGAATTACTCGCAATATATTTATCTACCACAAAAGCTGAACCAAATTCCGGTTTATGACCACGCACACACCTAGATCAGGAGCAGCAGTCTCGACAGCTGCACCATCGTGCCATTGGCTAGGGAGGCAGCTGAGGTTGGGAGCATGATCCGCCTCCGGATACTCCTGTATGGTGGTAATGGAGCCATCTCTTCAGTATGATCGGCGAAGGGGTGGCCGAGCTGGCACGGCGGGTAGCTGTTTCCATCTTCAATCAGGTATTATTCAGGGTCAAGCAACTTTCCCTGCTCCAGCTCGTGGCGGGACAGCTCCGGCCGCTGCCAGGGCTCGACCTCCTCTATGTTGGAAATTGGCCCGATATGCGATGCCTTTCGTCGAGTAATTTCCGACAATAGACGATGCGATAGCGGCAAGATCACCCGATCAACTCCGGCGAGACGCGCAGAACTAAAACCAACGCTCACGTACACGTTGATCAATCTAAGCTAGCTAGCTAAACTCACGTACAGAAAGATCGATTATTGCCACAGGAACATATCGCTCCTGCCTTGTCCTTTTTATTTCTTTGTCTCTCGGTGTGTCTACAAGCCAGGGGCTACACGCATATATATACTACACGCATATATATACTAGGATCAGCCGACCGACTCAAACTAGCTAGCCTACTCGGTGACTGACTCCTAGTTCTACTCGAATACATGCAGCATACCAAATAGAGACACACAACGTGTACTCAGCAGAACCTATACGTATACGACTCATATTCGTATAGGCCGGAGCGCACGATGCCGTACCGGCATCTCACGTGCTTATTCCTAACAATCACCCTAAGCACGACGTGCGCGTCGCTTCCACCTGGGTCCCAAATGCGTCAGCTGCTCCTCGCGGGCGTCATCCACGGCATTGCTTTCGCCGCTCCCTTCCTCAGCACCCATGTCGCCGGCTTTGCTTTTGCCGGCTTCTCCATGACTTCACGCCGACAAGCCTTTTTGTCCGCACCCTTCTCCATGCCTTCACGCCGACTGTCCTTTTTATATGCGCCTTGAGACATTATACTTGGTTTGATGAAGTACTTTCTCATCGATGCCTCGCATATTTGATCTACCGCTTGCCGGTGCTCTTGGATTCAATAGAACAAATATGTAGGAGGTAGCTCAAATTGGTTTTCTTCTAGCTTCTCTATACCACGTGAAAAGCCTCGTGATGGATCTGCACCCCCTATTGTTGGGTCTTCTTTATCTGTCTGGCCACCAGTCCACACTCTTGGACCATCGCCTTCTTGTTGGAGATATGCCCTAGAGGCAATAATAAATATAGTTATTATTATATCTTTGTGTTTATGATAAATGTTTATATTCATGCTATAATAGTATTAACAAGGAAACATTAATACTTGTGTGAATTGTAAACTTAAATTGAAGTCCCTAGTATAGCCTCTATACTTCACTAGCTTGTTGGTTAATAGATGATTGTGGTTTCCCTATCATGAACATTGAGATGTTATTAACAACAAGATCATATCGTTAGGAGAATGATATGGTGGACATACTCCTATAGATAAGCGTAGCATAAAGATCAAGTCATTTCAATAGTTCAATTGCTATATGCTTTCTGATACATAGTAACCTAATTCCTTCGACCATGAGATCATGCATATCACCTTTACTGGATGGATGCTTTGATGTCATCAAACACCACACCGTAACAGGGTGGCTATAAAGGTGGCATTGATCGTTCGGAAAGTATTGGTTGAAACACATGGATCAAGAGTGGGATTTGTCCATCCACATGACGGATAGATATTCTCTGGGCCCTCTCGGTGAAATGTCATCCAATTAGCTTGCAAGCATGTGACTAGGTCACAAGGGATCACATATCACGGGAACGAGAAAAGAGTACTTATCAGTAACGAGGTTGAACTAGGTATGCAGAGATACCGACGATCATAACCTCGGATAAGTAACATATCGTGAGACAAAGGGAAATTGGTATCGTATGTAAGTGGTTCATTCGATCGCAAAGTAATCGTAGAAATATGTGGGAGCCATATGAATTTCCAGATTCCTCTATTGGTTATTGTTCGGAGAAGTGTCTCGATCATGTCTGCATAATTCACGAACCGTAGGGAGACACACTTAAGGATTCGACGTTGTTTGAGTAGTTATGGTATTATGAGAAAGAGACCGAATGTTGTTCGGAGTCTCGGATGGGATCCGGGATATCACGAGGTGATCCGGAATGGTCCGGAGAATAAGATTCATATAAGGAAAGTCCCGTTTCGGAGTTGGGGAATGGTTCCGGTGTTTTCATCGGGAACATTCTAGAAGGTCCCGGAATGTCCGGCACTCCGGGGGGGAAGGGGTACATGAATGTGTCATTGCATGTTGGAATGATTGCATCATGTACTAAGTGTTCTCGCTGTCCGAAATAAAGGGTTAATTCAAATCCTAATTGAAAAAGTCAAACTGCCAGTTTTCGGTCAAACTGCCAGTTTTCGGAAAGAGGAGAAAGAGGAGGAGGTGGAGGCCGAGTTGGGGAGGGATTCCTCCCCTTGGCCGGCGCCTCCCAAGGCCGACTTGGGGAGGGACTCCCCTCCCCTTGGCCGGCCCTCCCACCTATAAAGGGAGGGGCAGGGCTCCCCTCTCTAGACACACAAGTTTCCTACCCTCTAAACCTAAACCCTAGATCTAAACCCCGGTTTAGAGCTATTTTGGTTTAGAGCCTTCTAATTGGTTTAGAGCCCTCTAATTGGTGTGTCTAATTACTAGACCACTAATAGCCTCTCTCATAAGCTCCACCATACTCGCACCGGCTTAAGGCGAAGCCCTGCGGGATCTCCCCTCTACCTCCGGTACCACGCCGTTGTGCTGCCGGAATCGCGAGGAGAGTACTACAACCTCCGCTGCCTGCTGGAACAAGGGAGAGGAAGGTCTTCGTCGAGTACCGAACGTGTGACCGACTGCGGGGGCGCTGCTGGAACGTGGCGCCGGAAGGATCGTCTACACGATCTTGAGATCGGAAAGAGTACGACTACATCACCCACGAGAATCTGCTCTCGTTAAACACTTTGGAATCTTCGAGGGTGAGTTATTCCATCGACTCGTTGCTGCAATCTAGTAGATAGATCTTGGCTTGTTTGTTTGTATGCGATAGAAAATTTTTGTTTTCCATGCTACGAACCCCTACAGTGGTATCAGAGCCGTGTCTATATGTAGATCTGTTGCACGAGTAGAACACAATGGTCATTGTGGGCGTTGATGCTTTTATTGTAGATTGCTTTTTGTGTACTTTGCATCTTGCGGTATGTTGGGATGAAGCGGCCCGGGCTAACCTTACATGACATCGATCATGAGACTTGCTCCACGCTTAACATGCAACTTGTATTGCATAAGTGGCTTTGCGGGTGCCTGTTTCTCCTAGCATAGTAAAGATCCAATTTACAACGGGTAATCAACAATGCTAGTATCAATGTTGTGGTTCTTGTTCGTAGGTTAGAACGACACTTATGGAAAGCCCCAAACCACGTAAAATATGCAAAGAAAGTAGAAGCGTCTAACTTTGTTTTGCAGGGGTGTGCAGTGATGTGATATGGCCATGATTGTGATTATATTTGATGTATGCAATGTTCCTTATTGTAAGTTGGCAACCGGCAGGAGCCATATGGTTGTCTTTAATTTCTGTTAAGACCTGCGTGTCTATTCAAAATAGTTGTAATAGTTGAAGCTGGTGGACGACAACCATGAAGAAGCGTCATTGACCTTGATGCTATGCCGGTGATGATGGAGATCATATTCGTGCTTGAAGATGGAGATCGGAAGCACAAAGAAGAAAGGCCATATCATATCACATATTATGAATTGCATGTGATGTTAATCCTTTATGCATCTTGTATTGCTTAGTAGACGACGGTAGCATTATAAGATGATCCCTCATGCACATAAATTTCAAGTTCTAAAGTGTTCACCCTTAGTATGCACCGTTGCCAAAGCTTGTTGCTTCGAAGCACCACGTGATGATCGGGTGTCTTTGATTCCGCGGGTGAATACAACGTAAGCAAGCCAGATTTGCTTATGCGGTAACTAAGGTTTGATCTTGACGAGCCTAGCATGTACAGACATGGCCTCAGGAACACGGATCGCCGAAAGGCAAAGCATGAATCATATAGTAGATATGATGAACATGATGATTGTTCGCCATTAAAACTATATCGGCTCTCGTGATGATCGGTGTTGATATAGTAGTTTTGGTTCGTGTGATCACTAAAACAATGTGAGGGATGTTGTTTTGAGTGGGAGTTCACCTAGTTTAATTTCATTAATTAATTTGAACTCAATTTGTCATAAACTTAGTCTAAACTATTGCAAATATGTTGTAGATCAATGGCAGCCCCTACCATCAATTTTAATGCGTTCCTAGAGAAAGAAAAGTTGAAAAACAATGGAAGCAACTTCGCGGATTGGTTCCGCAATTTGAGGATTGTCCTCACAGCTGGTAATTTGACCTATGTGCTGGATGCACCGCTAGGTGACCCACCTGCAGCTGATGCTACCGATGAAGTAAAGAATGTTTACCTCGCTCGGAAGAATCAGTACTCCATAGTTCAGTGTGCTATCTTGTATGGTTTAGAATCGGAGCTTCAGAAAAGGTTTGAAGAGTCAGATCCATATGATATTGTCGAGGATCTCAAATTAATTTTTGAGACTCATGCGGCAATTGAAAGTTATGAAGCTTCTGAAAAGTTCTTTAACTGCAAGATGGAAGAGGGTAGCTCCGTCAGTGAGCATGTGCTTAAGATGTCTGGGCACGCAAATAAACTTCAAAGTTTGGGTATAGTGATTCCTAATACTTTGGGAGTTTACCGCATCCTCCAATCACTACCACCAAGTTACAAGAACTTTGTGATGAACTACAACATGCAGAACATGAACAAAGAGTTGCCAGAACTATTTGCTATGTTAAAATCTGCAGAAGTGGAGATCAAGAAAGAGCACCAAGTGTTGATGGTCAATAAGACCACCAAATTCAAGAAAGGCAAGTCTAAGCAAAAGGGACACTTCAAGAAGGGTGGTAAGAAAGTTACCATGCCAACGAAGAAGACCAAGGCTGGACCTAAGCCTGAAACTGAGTGCTTTTACTGCAAGGGAGAAGGTCACTGGAAACGGAATTGCCCAAAGTACTTGGCGGATTTGAAGAACGGCAACATCAAGAAGAAAGGTATATTTGATATACATGTTATTGATGTGTATCTCACTAGTATTCGTAGTAGTGCCTGGGTATTTGATACTGGTTCGGTTGCTCATATTTGTAACTCGAAACAGGAGCTGCAGAATAAACGGAAGCTAGCGAAGAACGAGGTGTCGATGCGTGTGGGAAACGGATCAAAGGTTGATGTGATCGCGGTCGGCACGCTACCTCTTCATCTACCATCGGGATTAGTTTTATACTTAAATAATTGTTATTTGGTGCCTGCGTTGAGCATGAACATTATATCGGGATCTTGTTTATTGCGAGACGGTTACTTGTTTAAATCAGAGAATAATGGTTGTTCGATTTATATGAGTAATATGTTTTACGCACATGCACCTTTGATAGATGGTCTATTCTTATTGAATCTCGATAGTAGAAATACACATCTTAATAACATTGAAGCTAAACGTTTGAAATCAAGCGATAATTCGACCTATATGTGGCACTGTCGTCTTGGTCACATTGGAGTGAAACGTATGAAGAAACTCCATTCCGATGGACTTCTTGAATCACTTGATTTTGAATCACTTGAAAGATGCGAAGCATGTCTGATGGGTAAAATGACTAAGACTCCATTTTCTGGTATAATGGAGCGAGCTACGGACTTATTGGAAATCATACATACCGATGTGTGTGGTCCAATGAGTGTAGCATCGCGCGGTGGTTATCGTTATGTTCTTACCTTCACGGATGATTTGAGTAGATATGGGTATATCTATTTCATGAAACATAAGTCCGAAACTTTCGAGAAGTTTAAGGAGTTTCAAAGTGAGGTAGAGAATCAACGTAACAAGAAGATTAAATTTCTACGTTCTGATCGTGGAGGTGAATATCTAAGTTACGAGTTTGGCGAGCATTTAAAGAAGTGCGGAATACTTTCACAATTGACACCGCCGGGAACACCACAGCGTAATGGTGTGTCCGAACGTCGTAATCGAACTCTCTTAGATATGGTTCGTTCTATGATGTCACTTACAGATTTACCGCTATCATTTTGGGGTTATGCATTAGAAACAGCCGCATTCACTTTAAATAGGGCACCATCTAAATCCGTTGAAACGACACCGTATGAATTATGGTTTGGGAAGAAACCTAAATTGTCGTTCCTTAAAGTTTGGGGATGCGAAGCCTATGTAAAGAAGTTACAGCCGGACAAGCTTGAACCCAAAGCGGAAAAATGCGTCTTCATAGGATACCCAAAGGAAACTATTGGGTATACCTTCTATCATAGATCCGAAGGCAAAATCTTCGTTGCCAAGAATGGATCCTTTCTAGAGAAGGAATTTCTCTCGAAAGAAGTGACTGGAAGGAAAGTAGAACTCGACGAGGTTGTCGAACCTTCTCTCGAAATTGCGAGTAGCGCAGCACCGGAAGAAGTTCCTGTGGTGCCTGCACCAATAAGAGGGGAAGCTAATGATGATGATCATGAAACTTCGGTTGAAGTTGCTACAGAGCCTCGGAGGTCAACGAGAACTCGTACCACTCCAGATTGGTATGATTCCGTTATGAATGTCATGGTGGTGGACAACACCGATGACCCCGAGACATATGAGGAAGCGATGATGAGCCCAGATTCCAATAAATGGCAAGAAGCCATGAAATCCGAGATTGGATCCATGTACGAAAACCAAGTATGGACTTTGGTGGACTTACCGGATGGCCGTAAGGCTGTCGAGAACAAATGGATTTTCAAGAAGAAAACAGATGCTGATGGTAATGTTACTGTCTATAAAGCTCGACTTGTCGCAAAAGGGTTTCGACAAATTCAAGGAGTTGACTACGATGAGACTTTCTCACCAGTAGCGAAGCTAAAGTCTGTGAGGATTATGTTAGCAATCGCTGCATATTATGATTATGAGATATGGCAGATGGATGTCAAAACAGCATTCCTCAATGGAGACATTGATGAAGAGTTGTATATGATGCAACCCAAAGGTTTTGTCGATCCTAAAGATGCTAACAAGGTATGCAAACTTCAACGGTCCATCTATGGATTAAAGCAAGCATCCCGAAGTTGGAATCAACGTTTTGATAAGGTAATCAAAAGTTTTGGTTTTATACAAACTTATGGAGAAGCTTGTATTTACAAGAAAGTGAGTGGGAGCTCTATAGCATTCTTAATACTATATGTGGATGACATATTGTTGATTGGGAATGATGTAGACCTTCTTAATAGTGTCAAAGAATATTTGAATAATAGTTTTTCAATGAAGGATCTTGGCGAAGCAGCTTACATATTAGGCATAAAGATTTATAGAGATAGATCGAAACGCCAAATATCATTGTCACAGAGTACATATTTGGACAAAGTTCTAAAGAAGTTTGGAATGGAAGAAAGCAAGAAAGGGTTCTTGCCCATGTTGCCCAATACGACCTTGAGTAAAACTCAAAGTCCGACATCGGCAGAAGATAGAGAAAGGATGAGTAAGACTCCCTATGCCTCAGCCATAGGATCTCTAATGTATGCCATGCTATGTACTAGACCCGACATTGCATATGCTGTTAGTTTAACTAGCAGATATCAAAGTGATCCAGGAGTGGATCATTGGACAGCGGTCAAAAACATCCTTAAGTACTTGAGAAGAACTAAGGATATGGTTCTTTCTTATGGAGGTGATGAACAGCTCGTTGTTAATGGTTACACCGATGCTAGTTGGAACACCGATCCGGATGATTCTAAATCACAATCTGGATACGTATTTATTTTGAATGGTGCAGCAGTTAGCTGGAGGAGTGCAAAGCAAAGCGTTGTGGCGAGATCTTCAACTGAATCGGAATACATGGCTGCTTCGGAGGCTTCACAAGAAGCAATATGGATGAAAGAGTTCATTACAGAGCTGGGTGTGGTTCCTAGTGCGCTGGACCCAATGTCTATCTACTGTGATAACATGGGCGCCATAGCCAATGCGCAAGAACCAAAGGTCACACAAGAAGCTGAAGCATATCAAGCTACGTTTTCACGCTATTCGAGAACATATCCAGGATGGGGATATAAAGATTTGCAAAGTACACACAGATCTGAATGTGGCGGATCCGTTGACTAAACCTCTCCCGAGGGCAAAACATGACCAACACCAAACTGCCATGGGTGTTCGGTATATTACCATGTGATCTAGATTAGATGACTCTAGTGCAAGTGGGAGACTGTTGGAGATATGCCCTAGAGGCAATAATAAATATAGTTATTATTATATCTTTGTGTTTATGATAAATGTTTATATTCATGCTATAATAGTATTAACAAGGAAACATTAATACTTGTGTGAATTGTAAACTTAAATTGAAGTCCCTAGTATAGCCTCTATACTTCACTAGCTTGTTGGTTAATAGATGATTGTGGTTTCCCTATCATGAACATTGAGATGTTATTAACAACAAGATCATATCGTTAGGAGAATGATATGGTGGACATACTCCTATAGATAAGCGTAGCATAAAGATCAAGTCATTTCAATAGTTCAATTGCTATATGCTTTCTGATACATAGTAACCTAATTCCTTCGACCATGAGATCATGCATATCACCTTTACTGGATGGATGCTTTGATGTCATCAAACACCACACCGTAACAGGGTGGCTATAAAGGTGGCATTGATCGTTCGGAAAGTATTGGTTGAAACACATGGATCAAGAGTGGGATTTGTCCATCCACATGACGGATAGATATTCTCTGGGCCCTCTCGGTGAAATGTCATCCAATTAGCTTGCAAGCATGTGACTAGGTCACAAGGGATCACATATCACGGGAACGAGAAAAGAGTACTTATCAGTAACGAGGTTGAACTAGGTATGCAGAGATACCGACGATCATAACCTCGGATAAGTAACATATCGTGAGACAAAGGGAAATTGGTATCGTATGTAAGTGGTTCATTCGATCGCAAAGTAATCGTAGAAATATGTGGGAGCCATATGAATTTCCAGATTCCTCTATTGGTTATTGTTCGGAGAAGTGTCTCGATCATGTCTGCATAATTCACGAACCGTAGGGAGACACACTTAAGGATTCGACGTTGTTTGAGTAGTTATGGTATTATGAGAAAGAGACCGAATGTTGTTCGGAGTCTCGGATGGGATCCGGGATATCACGAGGTGATCCGGAATGGTCCGGAGAATAAGATTCATATAAGGAAAGTCCCGTTTCGGAGTTGGGGAATGGTTCCGGTGTTTTCATCGGGAACATTCTAGAAGGTCCCGGAATGTCCGGCACTCCGGGGGGGAAGGGGTACATGAATGTGTCATTGCATGTTGGAATGATTGCATCATGTACTAAGTGTTCTCGCTGTCCGAAATAAAGGGTTAATTCAAATCCTAATTGAAAAAGTCAAACTGCCAGTTTTCGGTCAAACTGCCAGTTTTCGGAAAGAGGAGAAAGAGGAGGAGGTGGAGGCCGAGTTGGGGAGGGATTCCTCCCCTTGGCCGGCGCCTCCCAAGGCCGACTTGGGGAGGGACTCCCCTCCCCTTGGCCGGCCCTCCCACCTATAAAGGGAGGGGCAGGGCTCCCCTCTCTAGACACACAAGTTTCCTACCCTCTAAACCTAAACCCTAGATCTAAACCCCGGTTTAGAGCTATTTTGGTTTAGAGCCTTCTAATTGGTTTAGAGCCCTCTAATTGGTGTGTCTAATTACTAGACCACTAATAGCCTCTCTCATAAGCTCCACCATACTCGCACCGGCTTAAGGCGAAGCCCTGCGGGATCTCCCCTCTACCTCCGGTACCACGCCGTTGTGCTGCCGGAATCGCGAGGAGAGTACTACAACCTCCGCTGCCTGCTGGAACAAGGGAGAGGAAGGTCTTCGTCGAGTACCGAACGTGTGACCGACTGCGGGGGCGCTGCTGGAACGTGGCGCCGGAAGGATCGTCTACACGATCTTGAGATCGGAAAGAGTACGACTACATCACCCACGAGAATCTGCTCTCGTTAAACACTTTGGAATCTTCGAGGGTGAGTTATTCCATCGACTCGTTGCTGCAATCTAGTAGATAGATCTTGGCTTGTTTGTTTGTATGCGATAGAAAATTTTTGTTTTCCATGCTACGAACCCCTACACTTCTGGCCTTGCTGGCCTGTTTACTGGGCTCGCTTCAGCTCCCCCTCATTTTCTTATAATTGCTGGGCAAACAAGTGCAGGTATCGCTACGCATACATCTGTGCACCCTTCCAGTTCCATATCTTCTGGCCACAAACTAGCCTTTTCTTCAAACTCTTTGTCTTCTGGGAGAATCCCTAGTGCTTCTGGCCTGGTGTCCACGCATGGAGCTTACCCTAGGCCTTCAATGTCTTCTGGGCCCGAACTTACTAACAAGGATATGCTCGATTGATCTATATTTTCTTCATACTCAAGATCCCACGTGACGTGAAAAGTTGAATATTCCGGTTCGTTGTAGCCCTAATTCCATGACTTGCCTTCCTTAAAGATTACGTCTCCCTTGAAAACCACCTTATTGGTATAAGGATTGCACAAGCGGTATGTCTTTGATCCTTCATAGCCTGTCATGATCATTGGAATACGTTGTTCCGCCAATTCCGCCTTTACATGTGCCACACATCCAAAAGTACGAAGATGATCAACCGAGGGCTTCCATCCGTACTATGCTTCGTACATTGTTGTACCAACTCCACTCTCAGTAGATTCCATCTTCAGCAAATATACAGCCGTATTGACTGCCTCACTCCAGAATTTTCCTGGCAAGCCTTTACTCTTCATCATGCTCCGTGCCATGGTCAACACAGTTTGATGCAGCTCACCCCCCCTCATCAATGCGTAGGGCTCTTATCTTTGCCTCCACCTTAAACTCTTCGGCTTCCTTGATCTTCTCGAATGCTTGTTGAGCTTGATCCTTACTTTTCAGGAACACAATCCACATGTATTTACTATGATCATCCACCACAAGCATGAAGAACTTATTGCCATACGGAGCTGCGGGTGAGATTCCAACGCATAGATCACCATGAACAAGTTCCGAGGCTTCACTTGCCTCAAACGTGGCTTCACATGGGAACGGGGCACTCTGTTCCTCATGATGCACACACGGTAGATCGTGATCCACTTGCGCCACAATCTCCGTAGCCGGTGATGGATGATCCTCCTCATCCTTTAACTCAGTTACTTCGAGCATCAGCATCATCGGTCCATCATCTCCTTCCTGGGCGATGAGAGCCCTCTCCTTTTCCTTTGGTGCTTTTCGGCAATCAGCCTTGAAGTGACCGAGCTCGCCGCAGTTATGACACCTTACTTTCTTTATGTCAAACTTCCTCCGCGGCGGGGCGTCATCTTCATCCTCCTGCCCTGCGATGTACTTTTTCGCTGGACGTTGCTTTTCCTTGCCGCTCGTGGAGCCTCCTTGCTTTTCTTTTGAAAGAGTCATCCACTGCTGCTTTGTGAGCATCAGGTGCTCAACCTGTTCTGGATCACCGAAGCTGATCCGGATTCTCTCATCATGTGCCTTGAATCTTCCGACGAGATCCTCAACCGTCAATGTATTCAGGTCGAGACATTGTTCGATCGATGTAACGATCTGCATGTAGCGCGCCGGCGCCGCACGCAGGAACCTTTTGACGTTCTTGATCTCATCCAATTTCTCGCCATATCCCCTGATTGCGTTGACAAGGGTAACGAAACGGGCGGCAAACTGATCAATCGTCTCGCTCTCCTCCATCTTCAGATCTTCATAGCTTTCTGTCAAAGTTTGAAGATGCGCTTCCTTCACGCGGGCATGACCTTCGTGCAAGATCTTGATCGTCTCCCATGCATCCTTCACCGATTTCTTTCCGACGAGGTGCTGCATCACTGTAACACCCTCAGAATCGACCCTATGCAAGTTTCAACGATTTCCGCCAAACCCGCATAGAAATGATTCAAAGGTGCCCACCAGGCACTTTCGTGCGGGTGGATAACAAAGTAATAACATTACACAACAGTCCTCGATGGGACCCACAGAACAGATATATATACAACACGACTCCATGAGTCAAGAATACAGATATACAATACAAAGATCCAAATCACCTTGAAAATGATAGCGCGTCCGACTACGGACAAGATGCAAATGGGGCTAAGAGCCCTGAAGATTAACCAATGGCGTCCATAACCCTTCCCAGGCCAAGCCGGAAGGGTAACCCTGCTAACGACGTCGATCTCAAAACCTGCTTAAACAAAAGGGGTGCCGACAAAGGGCAAAGGAAAAAGAGGAGCGTCAGTACTGAGGCCAGTACACGGCGAGACTAGAATTCGGCGGTCCTCGCCTACATAGGTATGGTGGACTGAGCGGCAGCGGCAGCATGCACTAAACAACCTATAGAGACTCGATACAACTAGCGGCTATCAGAGAGGGGTAAGAAAGGCCTATTCGGAACCAACCTGAATCCAACACCAAACAACCCATCCTGGCGTTCCCCCTCGAGACCAAACGAGGAAGTCAACCGAGGAACGCACACAGTTGGCAGTTTTATTTATTCAGTTATCGTTGCAGCAATTACTAGTCCGGTATAGATAATCATCCTGATAAAATAAGCAGTGGGCCGTTTTAGTTAATCATTCCGTTGTAGTTGCAACACTTACTAGTCAGATACAATTAGCATGAGATATCCCAAAACCCAGCAGTTGTTGGTACTTTTATTTAGCCATTCCGTTGTAGTTACAATACTTACTAGTCAGATACAGTGGTCGCAAGCGACAACCCAAACAAGCAATTGTTTGCAGTTTTATTTAGCCATTCCATTATAGTGAAGCTGATTACTAGTCATTATAAAGTCAAATTTATAGGACTACTTTAGTTATAGTTGTCTATGATCGAGATACTGTGCTCCAAGTCGTCCATAACCGTGGACATGGCTTTCAGAAAGTTTTACCCTGCAGGGGTGCACAAATAGCAATACACACTCGATCAACCTCGGAAAAACCAAATCAAAACCCAACGAGGCTTTCACGACAAAGCAATCACAGGATTCAGAAATATTTCAGGGGGCCACCCCTTAGAGTACATCCGCAACAAAGTTAGCTGACTCCGAGACGGACCCGAGGTTTGGGTGGACGGCTGTGAACGACTGGGAACCCGAAAACTCGGGCTTGTCGACACCGCGAAAACGTGTCCCGATCCTAAACAGTACAGGTGCTATCCATCGCACAATCGTAAATAAAGCAGTAAAGCATGGCATAAGTACAGGATCGTAAATAAATCCTCAAACTAGTTTGTGGCCCCAAGAAATAAGAATGAATCAAGCTCTGGCTCAGGGGGGTCCCATAATCCTCCCGGATGTGGATAGCGCGAATATTCAAGGAACAGGTATCAAGTACTCGGGGTCCTACGGGACACAAGTGGACGGTTAACAACCAAATAACATCTATTGCCCACCTGTGCCTCTGCTTACCTACTTCAATTTTAGTTGTTAAACAGTAATTAAAGTCTTGATCATCTCCAACAATAAACACACGGCAATACTCCAACAACTGTGGTACTTGACGACACACAACAGCACTTGAGCAAGCGACTACGACGCGCAGGTCCAACTATCTAACAAACAACAGGTAATAGGATGTGTCCAAGGCAATATAAGACTGCAAGGGATGTTCCGGGTACGAAAACTAGAGCAACGCAACACAGATAGCAATAGATCAACATGAGGGAATAAATACTATAAAAGTAAGATAGGTAGAAAGGGGGAGATGCTCGCCTGAAAACATTGCCGAAGGTTCAACCGAAGATCGGGTCGACACTCGCATCAACTCAACGGCCTTATCCGCGAAGAAGCAAAACACTAGAATAAACACCGGATGCACTATTTAATACCACGGCAGAAGATCGGGCATGATGCATGTATAATGTATGACATGGCAAAGGTGCGATGCATTTAGGCCATATTAAGCGGAACCGGGGTCCCGACAATTAATTAAACGGTTCAAGTTATTTAGATACCCCGCAATTTAAATGTTGTAATAACAGGACAAGATTATATCACCGGTTCACTACACAATTTAAATGAGGCCAATATGAGACTAGATTTGCCCGCATATGGGCCCCATATTTAATTATGAGATGAATCGGCAAAAGGCCCCCAAACCACACAAATATGCATGCGAGATGAATGATTTAATATGCAACAAGTTTCATATTTAGCATTTATAAAATAGGGCTCGGGAAAAGGTTCACACATTAGGGTTCGGCGATCTTGGGTTTCGAGGGGTTCGGGGTCGGTCTCAGGGTTCGACGGAAAGGCAGGGTTCGGTTCAAGATGGAGAACTTGGGTCCAAGCGGTCGATCTTGCCGTCGCGCAGATCTTGCCGGGTCCGTGTATCGGGACGGACTTGGCGTCCGGGGTGAAGAACTTGGCGTCCTCGAGGAAGTACTTGGCGTATACGTGTCGGCGACCTGGGCGTCTGGGTTCTCGGCATCAAATCCGGGAAGGAGTACTTGTCTCATCGGTGGTCTTTGGGTCCGAGAAGGAGATCTTGGGTTCCGAGCGGTTCTGGGATCGGTCTTCGGATCCCCGGGATCTTCGGGTTCGAGCCGAAGATCTTTGCGTTTCAATATTCACGCGGGCAGACGGAGATCTTGGTCTTGGGCGTCGAGATCTTCTTGGTCCATGCAGCAGATCTTGCGTGTCTTCTCGAAACCCCTTGGATACCGGCGGTCTTGGGGGACACCGTGTTCGGTCCGACTTTCTCTTGGCCAGCAAAAGATCTTGGCGACGGCACGCTCATATTTGGGTACCACACGGAGATCTTGACGGGTACGGAGCCATCCCTAAGACAGAGAGGATCTAGAGGGCACAGATAGAACAACGTGGCACCAAACAAAAATTACAGCATCTGCGCTTGTGCGCAACCAGAGCATCAAGAACTCGTCGGTACCAAGCGTGCACACAGAGCATAGACGGCCGGAGCTTCCAGGAACCACGGTGGCGGCGACAAAGGGCGACAAGAGGCCGGCGGAAGGGCGCCCGAGCTTGGGTTCCCGCGCGTGGCGGCGGCCCGAGGGTGAGGGGGAGGCAGAACGGCCTCGAGGCGGAGAACGTTGGTGGAGCCGCGCGACGCGGGAGGGAGCGAGGAGGCAGAAGGCGCCGGTGCAGAGGAGATCCAGGGTGACGGGGTCCGTGCGAGGGCGGACGGGGCCTGCAGGGCGGGGCCGCCTAGGTCGGCGGCGGGTCGGAGCGGGGCGCCTGGGCGACGGTGGCTCGGGGACGGGCTCGACGTAGAGCGGCCGGAGCCGCGCGGGGCGTGGTGGTGCAGGGCGACGAGGCGGAGGAGGGAGGCCGGACGGTGGTTGCCGAGGGAGGAGGGAGCGCGAGACCGGCGCGGGGTCGCCGGCGAGGTGGCGGTCCGGTGCTGGGGGAGGGCGAGCCGAGCGGAGAGGAGAGGACGGTGCGGGCGCGTCGGGGAGAGAGGTAGGAGAAGGTGGGGGAGGGAGAGAGGTGGGGGGCAGGCGGGTCGGGATGGGCCAGGGGGACAGACGGTCAGGGGTGTTGAGTGTGTGTATTGCGGGGTGGGACCAGGGTGTAAGGGAGAGGGGGTAGGTGGGGCTATGTGAGAAAGAGAGAGGAGGATGGGGGCTGTGGATTGATGAGGTGGCAAGGTGGGTGGGGATTGGGGGAGATGGTGAGATGGCACGCTGTGATTGGTGGGTAGATTAGGACTAGGTAGCTTTAGGAATTAGAGGGGGCTGGTTTAGGACTAGATATTTATTTTTCCGGGTTTTCTTTACACATTTATTTTAAAGAACCTTTGTAAATCATTTAGTCAAAACAAAATATCTGGACATCCGAAGTTTGATTTGATTTAAGACGGGGGTGTTGCAAAAACAAAATAGTCCTTTGTAAAAATAGTTTTCTCAAACAGATGCATGATGATGTCATGATGATGCACCAAACAAAATACCGAGCGATTTTCTAGTAGTGGTTTTTGCGGGATGCCACAATCACGTCCTTCGGGACGACGGAATAGAGCGCCGTTAACGCTTGGCGATCCTTCCGGTACTTCGCGCCTCCCTTGACGTACTCGTCGCCTCCTGGATCGATGGCCTCCCAAACCTCCTGAGCCTCCATGGCCACCTCCATGTTGAGTGCCCATAGCCCGTAGTCCTTGCGATCGAGGCGCGGATACAAAGCCGCCCCCCACCGTCTCTGTCACCGGTGCCGATGCCGAGCTCTCGCCAAACTTCACCATCGCCATGACCTCCTAGTACTTTCAGCAGATCACGAACGACGACCTTGGCTCTGATACCAATTGTTGGAAATTGGCCTGATATGCAACGCCTTTCGTCGAGTACTTTCCGACAACAGACGACGCGATAGCGGCAAGATCACTCGATCAACTCTGACGAGACGCGCAGAACTAAAACCAACGCTCACGTGCAGGAGCTAAGCAGGCAGCCACACGTTGATCAATCTAAGCTAGCTAGCTAAAATCACGTACGGGAAGATCGATTATTACCACAGGAGCATATCACTCCTGCCTTGTCCTTTTTATTTCTTCGTCTCTCGGTGTGTCTACAAACCAGGGACTAACACGTATATATACTAGGATCAGACGACCGACTCAAACTAGCTAGCCTACTCGATGACTGACTCCTAGTTCGACTCGAATACATGCAACATACCAAATAGAGACACACAACGTGTACTCAGCAGAACCTATACGTATACGAATCATATTCGTATAGGCCGGAGCGCACGATGCCGTGCCGACATCTCACGTGCTTATTCCTAACACTCAAGTTGTTCGTGCGCCCGCCCCTAACTTATACAAAAAATGTAAAAGAATATAATTAGAAGGGGGGCAGTATTTCATCCAAAGGAAAATATATGAAACATGATATGAACATTTATCAGAAGAAATGTGTTGCTACTAAAAAAATGAAAAAAATCAATTATGCCTGGATGCAAAATGAACTTGTCAATAGAATAGCCCGTACACTGCAACTTCTCTGATCATGCGGAAGGTATATAAAAGGACCAAGCTCTACCATTGCAGATGAATCTCTCAAAAACATGACCTTTGCAAATGGCTTTATCAACTGATCGTAGGAATATTCCAGGTAGCTCATTTATCCAAGCGCTATGATATTACAATGTGCCTGAAAGTAAAAGAAATTCCTGATTTGTCCTTCACAAGGATAAAGGAAATCATACATCAGTACCTTTTTTTAAACAACCGAAAAGGTAATCTTTATAAGGTGATGTTTGTTTTCAACTAAACATATAGGATGATCAAGTGCAGGAAAGTATCTAAATTTATGGACCAAATCAAAAGAAAATTACCCTACAAAGAAATTGGAAGCATTTTACTGAATGACTCACAAGTTAGCAATATTTTTTTTTTAAATAAACAACTCAACATGATTTGACTTACCAGTTACCAATCTTCAAATTTGCAAATAATGAAATTTGAACATGATTAGAAGTCGTGAATACCCATCTTTTACCTACACTCCTCCATGATCCCCTTCCTCCATGACCCTCATGCCCTGAAGCTTGCTTCATGAAGCAATGACGAGCAGATCTCCGCTGACCCCGCATGCGTTGCCGTCGCGCCGCATGCTGAACTGCCTCTAGAGGTCCTGCACACGCATGCGTTGTTGCGTCCAGTAACCTCGACAGAAGCATCCCGTTGTACTTCGGTGGCCAGACCGGGGGCAAGGGATCGACAGGTGGAGACATTTCGTCATGTGGACGTGGGAAGAACGCGTGCCACCAGAGGTTCGACCACAGCACGAACGCCTCCTACGCCGCCTCGAGCGCGCATCCGCGGACGCCGCCTCGATGGTAGAAAGCACGAATGCTAGGATGCTGCCATCAGGAACTGGTCTTCCTTCTCCATCCCACTCAGACCAATTCCTTCTGCCTGGGAGGGGATGAGGCACTGTTGGTTATGAGGAGGAGGTCGGACGGAGAGGGTTGTACCTGCGCCTCCGCGTCTTGGGCGTTGCATCTGGGATTGGTTGAGGCGGCGCGGGGAAGAGGCGCAGCTGTTGGAGATATGCCCTAGAGGCAATAATAAATGTAGTTATTATTATATCTTTGTGTTTATGATAAATGTTTATATTCATGCTATAATAGTATTAACAAGGAAACATTAATACTTGTGTGAATTGTAAACTTAATTTGAAGTCCCTAGTATAGCCTCTATACTTCACTAGCTTGTTGGTTGATTAATGATTGTGGTTTCCCTGTCATGAACATTGAGATGTTATCAACAACAAGATCATATCGTTAGGAGAATGATATGGTGGACATACTCCTATAGATAAGCGTAGCATAAAGATCAAGTCATTTCAATAGTTCAATTGCTATATGCTTTCTGATACATAGTAACCTAATTCCTTCGACCATGAGATCATGCATATCACCTTTACCGGATGGATGCTTTGATGACATCAAACACCACACCGTAACTGGGTGGTTATAAAGGTGGCATTGAGTGTTTGGAAAGTATTGGTTGAGACACATGGATCAAGAGTGGGATTTGTCCATCCACATGACGGATAGATATACTCTGTGCCCTCTCGGTGGAATGTCATCCAATTGGCTTGCAAGCATGTGACTTGGTCACAAGGGATCACATATCACGGGAACGAGAAAAGAGTACTTATCGGTAACGAGGTTGAACTAGGTATGCAGAGATACCGACGATCATAACCTCGGATAAGTAACATATCGTGAGACAAAGGGAAACTGGTATCGTATGTAAGTGGTTCATTCGATCGCAAAGTAATCGTAGAAATATGTGGGAGCCATATGAATTTCCAGATTCCTCTATTGGTTATTGTTCGGAGAAGTGTCTCGATCATGTCCGCATAATTCACGAACCGTAGGGAGACACACTTAAGGATTCGACGTTGTTTGAGTAGTTATGGTATTATGAGAAAGAGACCGAATGTTGTTCGGAGTCTCGGATGGGATCCGGGATATCACGAGGTGATCCGGAATGGTCCGGAGAATAAGATTCATATAAGGAAAGTCCCATTTCGGAGTTCGGGAATGATTCCGGTGTTTTCATCGGGAATGTTCTAGAAGGTTCCGGATTGTCCGGCACTCCGGGGGGGAAGGGTACATGAATGTGTCATTGCATATTGGAATGATTGCATCATGTACTAAGTGTTCTTGCTGTCCCAAATAAAGGATTAAATTGAATCCTAAAACAGAAAAGTCAAATGTCCAGTTTGAAAGTCAAACGGCTAAAACAAGAAACTGTGGGAAACAAGAAAGAGGAGTTGGAAACCGACTTGAGGGAGGAGTCTCCTCCCCAAGCCGGCGCGCCACCCAAGGCCGACTTGGGGAGGGACTCCCCTCCCCTGGCCGCGCCTCCCCACCTATATAAGGAGGGGCAGGGCTCCCCTCCTAGACACACAACTTTCTACCTCTAAATCTCCGGTTTAGAGCCGTTTTGGTTTAGAGCTTCTAATTGCTTTAGCCAGCGGTTTAGAGCCTTCTAATTGGTTTAGAGCCTTCTAATTGGTGTGTCTAATTACTAGACCACTAATAGCCTCTCTCATAAGCTCCACCATACTCGCACCGGCTTAAGGCGAAGCCCTGCGGGATTTCCCCTCTACTTCCGGTACCACGCCGTTGTGCTGCCGGAATCGCGAGGAGAGTGCTACAACCTCCGCTGCCTGCTGGAACAAGGGAGAGGAAGGTCTTCGTCGAGTACCGAACGTGTGACCGACTGCGGGAGCGCTGCCGGAACGTGGCGCCGGAAGGATCGTCTACGCGATCTTGAGATCGGAAAGAGTACGACTACATCACCCACGAGAATCCGCTCTCCTTAAACGCTTTGGAATCTTCGAGGGTAAGTTATACCATCGACTCGTTGCTACAATCTAGTAGATAGATCTTGGCTTGTTTGTTTGTATGCGATAGAAAATTTTTGTTTTCCATGCTACGAACCCCTACAGTGGTATCAGAGCCGTGTCTATATGTAGATCTGTTGCACGAGTAGAACACAATGGTCATTGTGGGCGTTGATGCTTTTATTGTAGATTGCTTTTTGTGTACTTTGCATCTTGCGGTATGTTGGGATGAAGCGGCCCGGGCTAACCTTACATGACATCGTTCATGAGACTTGCTCCACGCTTGACATGCAACTTGTATTGCATAAGTGGCTTTGCGGGTGCCTGTTTCTCCTAGCATAGTTAAGATCCAATTTACAACGGGTAATCAACAATGCTAGTATCAATGTTGTGGTTCTTGTTCGTAAGTTAGAACGACACTTATTGAAAGCCCCAAACCACGTAAAATATGCAAAGAAAGTAGAAGCGTCTAACTTTGTTTTGCAGGGGTGTGCAGTGATGTGATATGGCCATGATTGTGATTATATTTGATGTATGCAATGTTCCTTATTGTAAGTTGGCAACCGGCAGGAGCCATATGGTTGTCTTTAATTTATGTTAAAGACCCGCGTGTCTATTCAAAGTAGTTGTAATAGTTGAAGCCGGTGGACGACAACCATGGTGAAGCGTCATTGACCTTGATGCAATGCCGGTGATGATGGAGATCATGTTCGTGTTTGAAGATGGAGATCGGAAGCACAAAGAAGAAAGGCCATATCATATCACATATTATGAATTGCATGTGATGTTAATCCTTTATGCATCTTGTATTGCTTAGTAGACGGCGGTAGCATTATAAGATGATCCCTCATGCACATGAATTTCAAATCATAAAGTGTTCGCCCTTAGTTAGCACCGTTGCTAAAGCTTGTTGTTTCGAAGCACCACGTGATGATCGGGTGTGTTAGATTCCGCAAGTGTATACAACGTAAGCAAGCCAGATTTGCTTATGCGGTGGCTAAGGTTTGATCTTGACGAGCCTAGCATGTACAGACATGGTCTCAGGAACACGGATTACCGAAAGGTAAAGCATGAATCATATAGTAGATATGATGAACATGATGATTGTTCGCCATTGAAACTATATCAACTCTCGTGATGATCGGTGTTGATGTAGTGGATTTGGTTCGTGTGATCACTAAAACAATGTGAGGGATGTTGTTTTGAGTGGGAGTTCACCTAGTTTAATTTCATTAATTAATTTGAACTCAATTTGTCATAAACTTAGTCTAAACTATTGCAAATATGTTGTAGATCAATGGCAGCCCCTACCATCAATTTTAATGCGTTCCTAGAGAAAGAAAAGTTGAAAAACAATGGAAGAAACTTCGCGGATTGGTTCCGCAATTTGAGGATTGTCCTCACAGCTGGTAATTTGACCTATGTGCTGGATGCACCGCTGGGTGACCCACCTGCAGCTGATGCTCCCGATGAAGTAAAGAATGTTTACCTCGCTCGGAAGAATCAGTACTCCATAGTTCAGTGTGCTATCTTGTATGGTTTAGAATCGGAGCTTCAGAAAAGGTTTGAAGAGTCAGACCCATATGATATTGTCGAGGATCTCAAATTAATTTTTGAGACTCATGCGGCAATTGAAAGTTATGAAGCTTCTGAAAAGTTCTTTAACTGCAAGATGGAAGAGGGCAGCTCCGTCAGTGAGCATGTGCTTAAGATGTCTGGGCACGCAAACAAACTTCAAAGCTTGGGTATAGTGATTCCTAATGCTTTGGGGGTTTACCGCGTCCTCCAGTCATTGCCACCAAGTTACAGGAACTTTGTGATGAACTACAACATGCAGAACATGAACAAAGAGTTGCCAGAACTATTTGCTATGTTAAAATCTGCAGAAGTGGAGATCAAGAAAGAGCACCAAGTGTTGATGGTCAATAAGACCACCAAATTCAAGAAGGGCAAGTCTAAGCAAAAGGGACACTTCAAGAAGGGTGGTAAGAAAGTTACCACGCCGATGAAGAAAACCAAGGCTGGACCAAAGCCTGAAACTGAGTGCTTTTACTGCAAGGGAGTAGGTCACTGGAAGCGGAATTGCCCAAAGTACTTGGCGGATTTGAAGAACGGCAACATCAAGAAGAAAGGTATATCTGATATACATGTTATTGATGTGTATCTCACTAGTATTCATAGTAGTGCCTGGGTATTTGATACTGGTTCGGTTGCTCATATTTGTAACTCGAATCAGGTGCTGCAGAATAAACGAAAGCTAGCGAAGAACGAGGTGACGATGCGCGTGGGAAACGGATCAAAGGTTGATGTGATCGCGGTCGGCACGCTACCTCTTCATCTACCATCGGGATTAGTTTTATACTTAAATAATTGTTATTTAGTGCCTGCGTTGAGCATGAACATTATATCAGGATCTTGTTTATTGCGAGACGGTTACTTGTTTAAGTCAGAGAATAATGGTTGTTCGATTTATATGAGTAATATGTTTTACGCACATGCACCTTTGATAGATGGTCTATTCTTATTGAATCTCGATAGTGGAAATACACATATCAACAATATTGAAGCTAAACGTTTGAAATCAAGCGATAATTCGACCTATATGTGGCACTGTCGTCTTGGTCACATTGGAGTGAAGCGTATGAAGAAACTCCATTCCGATGGACTTCTTGAATCACTTGATTTTGAATCACTTGATAGATGCGAAGCATGTCTGATGGGCAAAATGACTAAGACTCCATTTTCTGGTATCATGGAGCGAGCTACGGACTTATTGGAAATCATACATACCGATGTGTGTGGTCCAATGAGTGTAGCATCGCGCGGTGGTTATCGTTATGTTCTTACCTTCACAGATGACTTGAGTAGATATGGGTATATCTATTTCATGAAACACAAGTCCGAAACTTTCGAGAAGTTTAAGGAGTTTCAAAGTGAGGTAGAGAATCAACGTAACAAGAAGATTAAATTTCTACGTTCTGATCGTGGAGGTGAATATCTAAGTTACGAGTTTGGCGAGCATTTAAAGAAGTGCGGAATACTTTCACAATTGACACCGCCGGGAACACCACAGCGTAATGGTGTGTCCGAACGTCGTAATCGAACTCTCTTAGATATGGTTCGTTCTATGATGTCACTTACAGATTTACCGCTATCATTTTGCGGTTATGCATTAGAAACAGCCGCATTCACTTTAAATAGGGCACCGTCTAAATCCGTTGAAACGACACCGTATGAATTATGGTTTGGGAAGAAACCTAAATTGTCGTTCCTTAAAGTTTGGGGATGCGAAGCCTATGTAAAGAAGTTACAGCCGGACAAGCTTGAACCCAAAGCGGAAAAATGCGTCTTCATAGGATACCCGAAGGAAACTATTGGGTATACCTTCTATCATAGATCCGAAGGCAAAATCTTCGTTGCCAAGAATGGATCCTTTCTAGAGAAGGAATTTCTCTCGAAAGAAGTGACTGGAAGGAAAGTAGAACTCGACGAGGTTGTCGAACCTTCTCTCGAAATTGCGAGTAGCGCAGCACCGGAAGAAGTTCCTGTGGTGCCTGCACCAATAAGAGAGGAAGCTAATGATGGTGATCATGAAACTTCGGTTGAAGTTGCTACAGAGCCTCGGAGGTCAACGAGAACTCGTACCACTCCAGATTGGTATGATTCCGTTATGAATGTCATGGTGGTGGACAACACCGATGACCCCGAGACATATGAGGAAGCGATGATGAGCCCAGATTCCAATAAATGGCAAGAAGCCATGAAATCCGAGATTGGATCCATGTACGAAAACCAAGTATGGACTTTGGTGGACTTACCGGATGGCCGGAAGGCTGTCGAGAACAAATGGATTTTCAAGAAGAAAACAGATGCTGATGGTAATGTTACTGTCTATAAAGCTCGACTTGTCGCAAAAGGGTTTCGACAAATTCAAGGAGTTGACTACGATGAGACTTTCTCACCTGTAGCGTGTTGGAGATATGCCCTAGAGGCAATAATAAATATAGTTATTATTATATCTTTGTGTTTATGATAAATGTTTATATTCATGCTATAATAGTATTAACAAGGAAACATTAATACTTGTGTGAATTGTAAACTTAAATTGAAGTCCCTAGTATAGCCTCTATACTTCACTAGCTTGTTGGTTAATAGATGATTGTGGTTTCCCTATCATGAACATTGAGATGTTATTAACAACAAGATCATATCGTTAGGAGAATGATATGGTGGACATACTCCTATAGATAAGCGTAGCATAAAGATCAAGTCATTTCAATAGTTCAATTGCTATATGCTTTCTGATACATAGTAACCTAATTCCTTCGACCATGAGATCATGCATATCACCTTTGCCGGATGGATGCTTTGATGTCATCAAACACCACACCGTAACAGGGTGGCTATAAAGGTGGCATTGAGTGTTCGGAAAGTATTGGTTGAAACACATGGATCAAGAGTGGGATTTGTGCATCCATATGACGGATAGATATTCTCTGGGCCCTCTCGGTGAAATGTCATCCAATTAGCTTGCAAGCATGTGACTGGGTCACAAGGGATCACATATCACGGGAACGAGAAAAGAGTACTTATCAGTAACGAGGTTGAACTAGGTATGTAGAGATACCGACGATCATAACCTCGGATAAGTAACATATCGTGAGACAAAGGGAAATTGGTATCGTATGTAAGTGGTTCATTCGATCGCAATGTAATCGTAGAAATATGTGGGAGCCATATGAATTTCCAGATTCCTCTATTGGTTATTGTTCGGAGAAGTGTCTCGATCATGTCCGCATAATTCACGAACCGTAGGGAGACACACTTAAGGATTCGACGTTGTTTGAGTAGTTATGGTATTATGAGAAAGAGACCGAATGTTGTTCGGAGTCTTGGATGGGATCCGGGATATCACGAGGTGATCCGGAATGGTCCGGAGAATAAGATTCATATAAGGAAAGTCCCGTTTCGGAGTTAGGGAATGGTTCCGGTGTTTTCATCGGGAACATTCTAGAAGGTCCCGGAATGTCCGGCACTCCGGAAGGGGAAGGGTACATGAATGTGTCATTGTAAGTTGGAATGATTGCATCATGTACTAGGTGTTCTTGCTGTCCAAAATAAAGGGTTTATTTAAATCCTAAATTGAAAAGTCAAACGGCTAGTTTGAAAGTCAAACGGCAATTTTGGGAAGTGGGAAGAGAGGAGGATTGGTGGAGGCCGAATTGGAGGAGGGTTCCTCCCTTGGCCGGCGCCCCACCAAGCCGACTTGGGGAGGGACTCTCCTCCCCTTGGCCGGCCAGCCCCTCCCACCTATATAAGGAGGGGCAGGGCTCCCTCCCAAGACACACAAGTTCCTATCTTCTACCTCCGGTTTAGAGCCGTTTTGGTTTAGAGCTTCTAATTGCTTTAGCCTGCGGTTTAGAGCCTTCTAATTGGTTTAGAGCCTTCTAATTAGTGTGTCTAATTACTAGACCACTAATAGCCTCTCTCATAAGCTCCACCATACTCGCACCGGCTTAAGGCGAAGCCCTGCGGGATCTCCCCTCTACTTCCGGTACCACGCCGTTGTGCTGCCGGAATCGCGAGGAGAGTGCTACAACCTCCGCTGCCTGCTGGAACAAGGGAGAGGAAGGTCTTCGTCGAGTACCGAACGTGTGACCGACTGCGGGAGCGCTGCCGGAAGGTGACGCTGGAAGGATCGTCTGCGCGATCTTGAGATCGGAAAGAGTACGACTACATCACCCACGAGAATCTGCTCTCGTTAACCGCTTTGGAATCTTCGAGGGTGAGTTCCACTATCAACTCGTTGCTACAATCTAGTAGATAGATCTTGGCTTGTTTGTTTGTATGCGGTAGAAAATTTTTGTTTTCCATGCTACGAACCCCTACAGTGGTATCAGAGCCGTGTCTATATGTAGATCTGTTGCACGAGTAGAACACAATGGTCATTGTGGGCATTGATGCTTTTATTGAAGATTGCTTTTTGTGTACTTTGCATCTTGCGGTATGTTGGGATGAAGCGGCCCGGGCTAACCTTACATGACATCGTTCATGAGACTTGCTCCACGCTTGACATGCAACTCGTATTGCATAAGTGGCTTTGCGGGTGCCTGTTTCTCCTAGCATAGTAAAGATCCAATTTACAACGGGTAATCAACAATGCTAGTATCAATGTTGTGGTTCTTGTTCGTAGGTTAGAACGACACTTATGGAAAGCCCCAAACCACGTAAAATATGCAAAGAAAGTAGAAGCGTCTAACTTTGTTTTGCAGGGGTGTGCAGTGATGTGATATGGCCATGATTGTGATTATATTTGATGTATGCAATGTTCCTTATTGTAAGTTGGCAACCGGCAGGAGCCATATGGTTGTCTTTAATTTCTGTTAAGACCTGCGTGTCTATTCAAAATAGTTGTAATAGTTGAAGCCGGTGGACGACAACCATGGTAAAGCGTCATTGACCTTGATGCAATGCTGGTGATGATGGAGATCATGTTCGTGCTTGAAGATGGAGATCGGAAGCACAAAGAAGAAAGGCCATATCATATCACATATTATGAATTGCATGTGATGTTAATCCTTTATGCATCTTGTATTGCTTAGTAGACAACGGTAGCATTATAAGATGATCCCTCATGCACATAAATTTCAAGTTCTAAAGTGTTCACCCTTAGTATGCACCGTTGCCAAAGCTTGTTGCTTCGAAGCACCACGTGATGATCGGGTGTCTTTGATTCCGCGGGTGAATACAACGTAAGCAAGCCAGATTTGCTTATGCGGTAGCTAAGGTTTGATCTTGACGAGCCTAGCATGTACAGACATGGCCTCAGGAACACGGATCGCCGAAAGGTAGAGCATGAGTCATATAGTAGATATGATGAACATGTTGATTGTTCGCCATTGAAGCCATATCAACTCTCGTGATGATCGGTTTTGATATGGTGGATTTGGTTCGTGTGATCACTAAAACAATGTGAGGGATGTTGTTTTGAGTGGGAGTTCACCTAGATTAATTTAATTATTAATTAGAACTCAATTTATCATAAACTAAATCAAAGTGAATTTGCATAGTTGTTGTAGTCATTGGCATCCGTTTACTACCTTGCGCTTAGTTATAATTGAGATGATAGAACTATAGAATTCTGGTTAGTTACTTTACGAACTGGTATCGTATTGTATTGAAGTGTTAATCTAAAGTTTAAAAGTCCTATTGCAAACTTTCAGTAAGTTCCAGTTACTCCATGAAGTTTAATAATTAGTATTAAATCAAGAGTAACAATTCCAAATGTTAGTATATAAGTATCATGTTTGTCTCCATGATTCTTGATATTCAAAGATTGTCTTAATATCAAGGTTATCTAGGATCTGAAAGAGTTGTTTCAGAAACCATGATGTGTGGAAGATATTGTGATATCTGAAACGAAGTTTTGGTTGCAACATGATAGAGTATAATATGGCAAAAGTCATGTTCTCATATTTGATGAGAATTTGCAAAAGGTTGGAGACACTAGTTGTCCTAATCCTCCAAAAGGTTTTGGAAAGCAACATTATACTCATAATTCATCGTTATAAGCTAAAAGTAGCTTGATCTTGGACATTCCATGATAAGGTGAATATTTGATGTAGGTAAAATGTTTACTACACCAAGAGATTACTAAAGAAAGGAATTTGAAAGAACACCAAATATTTGATGATGGTGATCTACTTCAAAGTGCAAGTCCAAAGACATTGGTATTTAACTATACACGCTTTGGACTATGTGTCATATGTATGACCCCACTATTGATATTGATAGATTCTTTCAAACAGAAAAGGAAATATTGAAAGAGAATCTCATAAATATATGGCAGAAAAGAAAAGACTAGAATTGTTCAGTTTAAGTATATAGATGATATACATGTTGTGGCTATATTCTTTGCTTATTAAACAATGTGGTTCTCAAGTATTTGATACTGAATTTGTTGGTGTGAATCGTCATACGAAACAACACAATTCATGAACTACAATGGCCTAAGTAACTAGCAAAAGAATATGTGATGATGTTCATCGAGAACAAATAAAGGGTTATTGTGTTGCTCGTTAAACATCAAAGCTTGCCTTCAAAGATTTGTTTTATCAGGTATTATGAGAACAAAAGGGTTGTTCAAATAATTGCCGTAATCCATAAAAGATGGATGATTTACAAATCTCGTTGGAGAAATCACATCCATAAAACAAGTGCTAAAAATGTCGAAAGACAAATTGATTGAAAGATCACTTAGGAAGTGACATCGCCGTTTAAATTATATTGGAAAGATAACATGAAGAAACTCCATGTGGATGGAATTTTGGAGTCTTCTGATTTTTGATCAAATGACGCTTGTGAAACTTTCCTAGAGATAATTAAAACTTCGTTCATAGGCCAAAAGGGAACGAATGACTAGCTTATTGGAACTTGTACATATTGTTGTACGAAATCCATTATGTGTAGTCAAGAGCGATGGATTTCAACTTCATATGCTTTCTCCAAAAATTTGAGTGAATATATGAATATTTACTTAATAAGGATAAAGTATGAAACACTTGAAAAGTTCAAAGACTTTCAAGATGAAGTGCAAAATCATTGTAACAAGAATATAAACAGTTTATGATAAAGATCATAAAGGAAGATATTTGAGTTACAAGTTTAGCATAATACCTAAGATTTAAGGAATCGTTCCGTAGATTTGCATTTCCCGAAACACCATAAAAGTATGGAGCGTTCGAGATATGTAATTAAACCTTGTTTGACATGGTAAGATCAAAGGTATAATTCATAAAACTGCCATTGTATTTTAAAGATTAAAAGCTTTAGAGATTACCGTTTTTCCACTGAAAAGAGCTCCATCATAATCCGTTGAAATGACACCATATAAGGTTATGGTTTGGGATAAAACCCAAGTTGTCCTTTCTTAAACATTGGTATGCTATGCATAAGAAAGATGTGTGCAACCAAAGTCGGATGAACCTGTCTTTGTATAAACTGTTCCTCCATAAAACACCGGAGACAAAAGTGTTTGTTGCTTAGAACGTCAAGTTTCTTTGAGAAGAAATTTTTCGTGAAAAGTTAAGTGGGAGGACAATAGAAACTTTGATAAGGTTAAAAGAACCTTAGCTATATGTGCAAAGTTGCGCAGCGCCGAAAAGTGTTCCGGAGGCGGCAACAATGCTCATGGCTCACGTGCCTCAAAGGTTGTGGTCACGGAGATCTAAGTTCCTATTGAAACAAGTAGATCGGGTAAACAATCAAATACCAAGATTTGAGGGTTGAATCATTATTTGAGAATAATGAACCGACTACATGCAAAGAAGCGATGATGGGCCCTGACTCCGTGAAATGGCTTGAAGCCATAAAATCCGTGATAGTTCCATACACGAGAAATCAAGTTTTGAACTTGAAGGACCCTCGAGAAAGGTGTAAGACCTTACAGTTGTGTCTGGATCTATAAAGAAATAGACATGGATGTTTTACATCTATGAAATAGTCGACATGTTGGGAAAGAGTTCACAACAATGTTCAAAGGTTGACTATGACAAGATTTGATCTATCATAGTGATATTTAGTCTAGACGGATTAATGAAAGCAACCACTACATATAATTTGTTATATGGTAGTTGAATAAACAAAACAAGTTCTTCTAATAGAATCGTTACCTAGGACATGTGCATAAACACGGTCCATAGGGTTTTGTCAATTCAAAGGATGCTAAAAGCATATGCAAACTTCAATGGTTAGAGTGAGCATAGCGGAGTTGGAATCTTCACTATGATGAAACTGTTAAAAGGGTTTAATTTCATCAGAGACAATGAAGATGCTTGCATTTGCAAGAAATTAAGTGGGAGCGCTAAGACATGTTTCTAATACATTATGTGGAAGACATATTGTTGATTGGAAATAATGTATCTTTTATTAACACATATTAAGAATTTCATCCCGATGAAAGACTTAGGCAAAACCCAAGTATTTTGGCATCAATAGACGCTAATATGGTTGTGCCAGAAGTACATAGACAAGATATTGAATGAGTTCAATATAGGAACTACAAGAAAGGTTCTTGTTGCACAGAAAGGATTGAATAAGTTCAATGTTGATGATATATTCAAGTGTATTGACATTTGGTAAAGTGAAACAAATAATCAAGTATAGATTGATACTTGATGTATGAAATCACAAAGAGTATTTATATCAATCATACTGTGATATGTACAAATCCAGATATGTCCTATGCTCTAAATGTTGTGAGCATATACCAGAATGATTCGTAAGATGATCATTGGACAATAGTAAGGATATTCTTATGATCTTTTGGAAGAACTAAGAGTATATTATTTGTAGAAGTGACAAATAGATGGTTAGTTCATTGTAAAAGTACTACATTGATACTAGTTTTGTCACAAAGTACAAATTAAGTTTATCTCAATCTAAATTAAGGGTGGCACGATATAATGGAAAGTGGGTTCCATAATGGATTTGGATGAGTTCCAAAGTTAAGACATTGTGACAGATACTACAACAAAAGGCTAAGTATATGACTGCTATTATAGCAGCAAAAGAGGGCATTTGTGTCAAGTAGTTTGTTATCAAACTAGGTGTAGTTCACAGCGGGATAATACTATGAAGATATATTGTACGACAATATTATCAACATGTTTTAACCCCAAAGAACTAAAGGTCACACCAAAGGACCAAATTTGTACGAAGCCATCTCATTAGAGAATGAGTGATGCGTAGAGACGCAAAGACATGCAATTACACACGGACCTGGAAGTGTCAGATCCGGAGATCAGTTGACCACTAGCAATCGTGTACATACAACACCGGAAAGCCATAGGTGTTGAATACACAAAGGTTTGAAACTAGATTATTGACTCTAGTGCAAGTGGGAGACTGTTGGAGATATGCCCTAGAGGCAATAATAAATATAGTTATTATTATATCTTTGTGTTTATGATAAATGTTTATATTCATGCTATAATAGTATTAACAAGGAAACATTAATACTTGTGTGAATTGTAAACTTAAATTGAAGTCCCTAGTATAGCCTCTATACTTCACTAGCTTGTTGGTTAATAGATGATTGTGGTTTCCCTATCATGAACATTGAGATGTTATTAACAACAAGATCATATCGTTAGGAGAATGATATGGTGGACATACTCCTATAGATAAGCGTAGCATAAAGATCAAGTCATTTCAATAGTTCAATTGCTATATGCTTTCTGATACATAGTAACCTAATTCCTTCGACCATGAGATCATGCATATCACCTTTGCCGGATGGATGCTTTGATGTCATCAAACACCACACCGTAACAGGGTGGCTATAAAGGTGGCATTGAGTGTTCGGAAAGTATTGGTTGAAACACATGGATCAAGAGTGGGATTTGTCCATCCATATGACGGATAGATATTCTCTGGGCCCTCTCGGTGAAATGTCATCCAATTAGCTTGCAAGCATGTGACTGGGTCACAAGGGATCACATATCACGGGAACGAGAAAAGAGTACTTATCAGTAACGAGGTTGAACTAGGTATGTAGAGATACCGACGATCATAACCTCGGATAAGTAACATATCGTGAGACAAAGGGAAATTGGTATCGTATGTAAGTGGTTCATTCGATCGCAATGTAATCGTAGAAATATGTGGGAGCCATATGAATTTCCAGATTCCTCTATTGGTTATTGTTCGGAGAAGTGTCTCGATCATGTCCGCATAATTCACGAACCGTAGGGAGACACACTTAAGGATTCGACGTTGTTTGAGTAGTTATGGTATTATGAGAAAGAGACCGAATGTTGTTCGGAGTCTTGGATGGGATCCGGGATATCACGAGGTGATCCGGAATGGTCCGGAGAATAAGATTCATATAAGGAAAGTCCCGTTTCGGAGTTAGGGAATGGTTCCGGTGTTTTCATCGGGAACATTCTAGAAGGTCCCGGAATGTCCGGCACTCCGGAAGGGGAAGGGTACATGAATGTGTCATTGTAAGTTGGAATGATTGCATCATGTACTAGGTGTTCTTGCTGTCCAAAATAAAGGGTTTATTTAAATCCTAAATTGAAAAGTCAAACGGCTAGTTTGAAAGTCAAACGGCAATTTTGGGAAGTGGGAAGAGAGGAGGATTGGTGGAGGCCGAATTGGAGGAGGGTTCCTCCCTTGGCCGGCGCCCCACCAAGCCGACTTGGGGAGGGACTCTCCTCCCCTTGGCCGGCCAGCCCCTCCCACCTATATAAGGAGGGGCAGGGCTCCCTCCCAAGACACACAAGTTCCTATCTTCTACCTCCGGTTTAGAGCCGTTTTGGTTTAGAGCTTCTAATTGCTTTAGCCTGCGGTTTAGAGCCTTCTAATTGGTTTAGAGCCTTCTAATTAGTGTGTCTAATTACTAGACCACTAATAGCCTCTCTCATAAGCTCCACCATACTCGCACCGGCTTAAGGCGAAGCCCTGCGGGATCTCCCCTCTACTTCCGGTACCACGCCGTTGTGCTGCCGGAATCGCGAGGAGAGTGCTACAACCTCCGCTGCCTGCTGGAACAAGGGAGAGGAAGGTCTTCGTCGAGTACCGAACGTGTGACCGACTGCGGGAGCGCTGCCGGAAGGTGACGCTGGAAGGATCGTCTGCGCGATCTTGAGATCGGAAAGAGTACGACTACATCACCCACGAGAATCTGCTCTCGTTAACCGCTTTGGAATCTTCGAGGGTGAGTTCCACTATCAACTCGTTGCTACAATCTAGTAGATAGATCTTGGCTTGTTTGTTTGTATGCGGTAGAAAATTTTTGTTTTCCATGCTACGAACCCCTACATAGCGAAGCTAAAGTCTGTGAGGATTATGTTAGCAATCGCTGCATATTATGATTATGAGATATGGCAGATGGATGTCAAAACAGCATTCCTCAATGGAGACATTGATGAAGAGTTGTATATGATGCAACCCAAAGGTTTTGTCGATCCTCAAGATGCTAACAAGGTATGCAAGCTTCAACGGTCCATCTATGGATTGAAGCAAGCATCCCGAAGTTGGAATCAACGTTTTGATAAGGTAATCAAAAGTTTTGGTTTTATACAAACTTATGGAGAAGCTTGTATTTACAAGAAAGTGAGTGGGAGCTCTGTAGCATTCTTAATACTGTATGTGGATGACATATTGTTGATTGGGAATGATGTAGACCTTCTTAATAGTGTCAAGGAATATTTGAATAATAGTTTTTCAATGAAGGATCTTGGCGAAGCAGCTTACATATTAGGCATAAAGATTTATAGAGATAGATCGAAACGCCAAATATCATTGTCACAGAGTACATATTTGGACAAAGTTCTAAAGAGGTTTGGAATGGAAGAAAGCAAGAAAGGGTTCTTGCCCATGTTGCCCAATACGACCTTGAGTAAAAATCAAAGTCCGACATCGGCAGAAGATAGAGAAAGGATGAGTAAGACTCCCTATGCCTCAGCCATAGGATATCTAATGTATGCCATGCTATGTACTAGACCCGACATTGCATATGCTGTTAGTTTAACTAGCAGATATCAAAGTGATCCAGGAGTGGATCATTGGACAGCGGTCAAAAACATCCTTAAGTACTTGAGAAGAACTAAGGATATGGTTCTTTCTTATGGAGGTGATGAACAGCTCGTTGTTAATGGTTACACCGATGCTAGTTGGAACACCGATCCAGATGATTCTAAATCACAATATGGGTACGTATTTATTTTGAATGGTGCAGCAGTTAGCTGGAGGAGTGCAAAGCAAAGCGTTGTGGCGAGATCTTCAACTGAATCGGAATACATGGCTGCTTCGGAGGCTTCACAAGAAGCGATATGGATGAAAGAGTTCATTACAGAGCTGGGTGTGGTTCCAAGTGCGCTGGACCCAATGTCTATCTACTGTGATAACATGGGCGCCATAGCTAATGCGCAAGAACCAAGGTCACACAAGAAGCTGAAGCATATTAAGCTGCGTTTTCACGCTATTCGGGAACATATCCAGGATGGGGATATAAAGATTTGCAAAGTACACACAGATCTGAATGTGGCGGATCCGTTGACTAAACCTCTCCCGAGGGCAAAACATGACCAACACCAAACTGCCATGGGTGTTCGGTATATTACCATGTAATCTAGATTAGATGACTCTAGTGCAAGTGGGAGACTGTTGGAGATATGCCCTAGAGGCAATAATAAATGTAGTTATTATTATATCTTTGTGTTTATGATAAATGTTTATATTCATGCTATAATAGTATTAACAAGGAAACATTAATACTTGTGTGAATTGTAAACTTAATTTGAAGTCCCTAGTATAGCCTCTATACTTCACTAGCTTGTTGGTTGATTAATGATTGTGGTTTCCCTGTCATGAACATTGAGATGTTATCAACAACAAGATCATATCGTTAGGAGAATGATATGGTGGACATACTCCTATAGATAAGCGTAGCATAAAGATCAAGTCATTTCAATAGTTCAATTGCTATATGCTTTCTGATACATAGTAACCTAATTCCTTCGACCATGAGATCATGCATATCACCTTTACCGGATGGATGCTTTGATGACATCAAACACCACACCGTAACTGGGTGGTTATAAAGGTGGCATTGAGTGTTTGGAAAGTATTGGTTGAGACACATGGATCAAGAGTGGGATTTGTCCATCCACATGACGGATAGATATACTCTGGGCCCTCTCGGTGGAATGTCATCCAATTGGCTTGCAAGCATGTGACTTGGTCACAAGGGATCACATATCACGGGAACGAGAAAAGAGTACTTATCGGTAACGAGGTTGAACTAGGTATGCAGAGATACCGACGATCATAACCTCGGATAAGTAACATATCGTGAGACAAAGGGAAACTGGTATCATATGTAAGTGGTTCATTCGATCGCAAAGTAATCGTAGAAATATGTGGGAGCCATATGAATTTCCAGATTCCTCTATTGGTTATTGTTCGGAGAAGTGTCTCGATCATGTCCGCATAATTCACGAACCGTAGGGAGACACACTTAAGGATTCGACGTTGTTTGAGTAGTTATGGTATTATGAGAAAGAGACCGAATGTTGTTCGGAGTCTCGGATGGGATCCGGGATATCACGAGGTGATCCGGAATGGTCCGGAGAATAAGATTCATATAAGGAAAGTCCCATTTCGGAGTTCGGGAATGATTCCGGTGTTTTCATCGGGAATGTTCTAGAAGGTTCCGGATTGTCCGGCACTCCGGGGGGGGGGGGAGGGTACATGAATGTGTCATTGCATATTGGAATGATTGCATCATGTACTAAGTGTTCTTGCTGTCCCAAATAAAGGATTAAATTGAATCCTAAAACAGAAAAGTCAAATGTCCAGTTTGAAAGTCAAACGGCTAAAACAAGAAACTGTGGGAAACAAGAAAGAGGAGTTGGAAACCGACTTGAGGGAGGAGTCTCCTCCCCAAGCCGGTGCGCCACCCAAGGCCGACTTGGGGAGGGACTCCCCTCCCCTGGCCGCGCCTCCCCACCTATATAAGGAGGGGCAGGGCTCCCCTCCTAGACACACAACTTTCTACCTCTAAATCTCCGGTTTAGAGCCGTTTTGGTTTAGAGCTTCTAATTGCTTTAGCCAGCGGTTTAGAGCCTTCTAATTGGTTTAGAGCCTTCTAATTGGTGTGTCTAATTACTAGACCACTAATAGCCTCTCTCATAAGCTCCACCATACTCGCACCGCCTTAAGGCGAAGCCCTGCGGGATTTCCCCTCTACTTCCGGTACCACGCCGTTGTGCTGCCGGAATCGCGAGGAGAGTGCTACAACCTCCGCTGCCTGCTGGAACAAGGGAGAGGAAGGTCTTCGTCGAGTACCGAACGTGTGACCGACTGCGGGAGCGCTGCCGGAACGTGGCGCCGGAAGGATCGTCTACGCGATCTTGAGATCGGAAAGAGTACGACTACATCACCCACGAGAATCCGCTCTCGTTAAACGCTTTGGAATCTTCGAGGGTAAGTTATACCATCGACTCGTTGCTACAATCTAGTAGATAGATCTTGGCTTGTTTGTTTGTATGCGATAGAAAATTTTTGTTTTCCATGCTACGAACCCCTACAGCAGCGCCGCGTAGCTAGCTGGAGGTGGGGTGAGCGGGGCGAGGCGAGGCAAGGCAGGGAGGCCCCTGGCGGCGCGCGGGGCGTCTGGAGGCGACACATCGGGGAAGCTGGTGGAGCCGGCCGGCCGTGGGGGGCGGACGCAACGGGCGGCGCTGGAAGATGGTGGAAGGAAGGGGATAAGGTCGGGTGTCACTTCGCGGTGGCAGAGAAGTAATTTTTCCACACCGCCAGGGGCAAAAGCGTCAAATCAGGGCAGACGGAAATTTTGAATGGTGACGAACGTTCCCAATCTTCTTCTTTTTAATAATACTAGCACAATGCTCGCGCGTTGCTGCGAATAGCAACCTTGTATGCGTAGGAAAAATGTGCATGTGTTATATCAAAATAAAAAAATGCTATTTCACGAAAAACAAACATCTATATATAAAGAATTTCACTACTTGAATTCATTTTTTATTAACAGAACAAAACGAATTTTTCATCTAAATTCATCTAAAATTAAAATTACAAAAAAACAGCTCGTAAACCTCTTGTCCTACTTGTTTTGCTTGGATCGTGCTTTCTCGGGTTCACCATCTACGCCAGGTGATCTGCTCTAATTTATCAGTGTACCAAACTGGTCTAAAATCCGTTCATGCTCTTCACCTAATAGATCCGTTAAATCTTGTTTTTATTAACTGCATGCAGTCACGCACTGGTGGCCTTGGGTTGCTTTGGGCCAACGGAGACGGTATCTCCGGAAATGGTTTTACAGTACGTGCCATCCTAAAAAAGCTTAAGCCAAAGCGACAAATTAAAACGGAACGTCCGTTAAATCTTGTTTTTAAGCTATTGAATTAAAAAAATTTGGAACCCCCGAAAACAGGCCATCTGGCCCAGCGGTCCAATCCTGAGTCGCCTCCCTGGCTCTTTTCGCAAGAAGGGCCCCCGCCGTTAGTTCAAGAATGCGATTAAGCCCCATCTTCTCCTTTCGTTCCCAACGCCAGGAGAGCCTGAGACACCCCGTGCCTGCCGCCAGTTTTGGAATCCTCTGCACGTCGCCTACCGCCTCCCCGACGACCCTTGCTTCCCCACGTGCAGGCCCTGCCCCACCTCTTCCCTGAGGCCATGGAGCCTCCCCGCTAGCTTCCACCGCCTACTACTCCGTTCCTGCATCCAAGCGCGCAAGTCCCTCTCACCAAGCTCGTCGTCCCTTTCCTCGACCCGGCGGCCCCGCAACGTCCTCTTCCCAATCTCGTCCATGGCGCCGTCGTTCGGGACCTCCTCGCCGCGTCTCCTCGTTGCCCCTGATGCAGTCCCTCGCGCCTCTACTCCCGATTATATTTGGATTATTTAGCTCACGCCACAAATACCCCAGCCCACAATCTATATCTTCAAACCCAAACAGCGGCAGCTACTTTTGAATCACGGGTCTATTTGCTGATACCTCAGACAACTTTTGAACTATATAAATCGGTGGAAATTGATGTAAGAAATCAGGGTTGGACTAAATATGATTTGTGTCAGGATTTGATTGATTGATTCGACATAACGCTCGAAGATATGTATTCCTACACGCCGGTAGAAGTTGTGGGCTGTATTAATCGTCCTGGCCCAACCATCGTGAAGGAGCCAACCAAGCCTAGTCTAAGCAAAAAGGGGAATCGCTTTTTGCCGGTGGTTTCCGCACAAAGTGTTTTCTTTTTAACTTAAACGGTGGTTCAGCGGTAATAGCTGGTTTGGTGTTAGGGTAAATCGGTCCAAAAAAGTGTTGGATCGGGAGAAACACTTCGTGCTTTATTATTATTATTAGGTATAGATAGATACATCTAGTCTAGTTACTCCCTCTGTCACGGTTTGGAGGACGTTTTAGAGAGATTGTTGAAACCTAGGTGGATGCTGATTGGGGCCAGATTTATGCCAAAAACATGCGTCCATTAATTATTCGACGCCCTATTTAACATAATTACTCAATAAAACGAGAAGTTTAGGCGCATACATTGGTGGATTTGTATACAAGAATTTATTCCTTCCTCCGTCACGGTTTGGAGATAGGAGTGGGAGTAGATAAAATTGAGGTTATTAATATGCAACTTTTATGATACCTTTTACTACTAATCAAATATGAGTAGTATAATCTCATCTAACGGCTGAGAGAGATTTGGCCCAATAGCCCATCTATTCATTATGTGGAGAAAACTTGATAAAATGATTAAATCCTGAGGCGCCGCCACCGCTTCACCACTAACAGGGCGCCGCCGCTCTCTCCCTGATGTGTGCCGCCACCACCGCTTGTACCCCACATGTCAACACCCGGATTTTTAATCCCAGATGACTGTTATGCCATACATCGCAATCCCAAGATTACCATTTTTGCGAGCCATAACAGATTTGGATACCACAATACATCATCCATTACAAACCATATATAAGGTCTTACAACTCAAGCAGCGGAAATATGTAATAATAACGGTAGGTTAGGCGAAGCTCCATCTTCGGGGTCACAGGCAATGCTGACGATGGGAGATGATCCTAGTTGTCGTAACCTTCCTAGGATCCATCCTCCTGGTATTCCTCTTCATAGTCTGGCCATGGGAATAGCCAGGGACAAAGCCATGAGTACTCTTTAAGTACTCGCAAACTAATACTACCAAGTGAAGGGGTTTTTTGTAATAGGACACTAAGCTCTAGGGTTATTTTGCAAAAAGCCAGATTTACCTCTACTAAGTTTAGAAATAAAGAAAGCTAGTTGAAGTTTCATAACACGTAAGTGGGAACTTGTATTTCATATCACAAATCTGTTGTGGTTAAGTCAAAATCTCAATTCATTTCACAAGTCATTTTAAAAACATCTGACGGGGGAACAGTATGGCCACTTCAACTGTCCATAACCGCAGACGCGACTATTCGAATAGTTTGACACTCTGCAGAGATGGTACACTTTCACCACAACATTCGATACATCCGTCAGGAACAAATCCTGAATTCACCATACTCAGTATACGGATAATCAATCCTAACCTTTCAATTACACGCCCTAGTATAAGCACCTTTCCTGTGAGTTTGGCCTCCCAACCATGACCAACTGTCATCTTGGGTACTGCACAGGTAGACAATCTTCACAAGGTAGCCTCAGCTGAGACCTTGGCCGTGAGGAAACCAATACTAAGGTATATAAGTTTCCAGTGAAGCCCTACCCAATTCTCGGGTACTATGGTTGTACGGTAAAATTGGTATGGTATCGCATCCAGACAACCATCAGTTTTATAAAGGGCTAAGGCTCACGCCTCAACATTTTCATCACCAAAATCATCTGGTGTTTGGAAACACATGTCAAAACATCTCAATAGAATGATCCATCATTCCAAGGTTTTCATAACCATTTTTCCACCAAGTATTCCCATCTAAAGTTGATCAAGTTTTATGCTTAGCACTAGCATCTACAAGTGGGGGTAAGTACTAATGAGGGGTGGTAAACTAGTGGAGTTTAACTAAGTTCACTCTCATGCCTTAGGATGACATAAAGATTATCTAGCTTAGGCCAAATTTTATGCTCTTTATGCAACCTTCAATTATCTCTCTAGAATCTACAATTCACTTAAGTAAGCTCTAAGTAATAGCTTTGATAAAGAAATAAAGTAGAAGCTTGTAAGTAAAACTAGGATTGGTTTATCAAGTGGATATGATCACATATGCTTAAGACATATAGTTGGCATAGTAACAAGCAAGTATTTACTTGCATAGGTATAGTATCTTGCAAGTGTTAACTTGCACAACCAACTGGTAGTATTAGGCTTGCATCAGTATCAGTATGAGCTTGCTAAGTTAATAGCTTGCAAGTATTGGCTTGCCTTGTGCAGAGCAGTGGTTGAAGTTCTCCTCGGCTTCTTCTTCGTAGTATCCTCCTTGTATCCTTGGTCGGTACTAGCGTCTATGAATAAATACGAGGTACACAATCACCAAACAATACTTAACTATTTTCAATCATCACACAAAAGGGTCCTATAGATGATCTAGCATCATCGCTAACATCACAAGAATAAAGCATTTGTCTTAATTATTTTATTTTTAGCAAAGTAATTTCTACTCATTGAAAAACTACTTAAGATTTAATATTCTCCAAACCAAACATGGGATCATGTTGACACATGTCATCACCACACATTTCAGTACATGGGAATGTGATTTAAAGTGGTGTCACAATTTAATAAGATTTAACCTTTTATTTCAAATAAAAATAAATGACTAGAAATGCCTATGTGGCATCCTTTTATTACTTGAACAATATTTCTGTAAGTAAACTCATATATTTTTATATATTCTGAAAGGTATGATCAAATGTGATTTTTGAGAGTTGGAATCAACTCAAAAGCTATTATGGTTTAAATTTGAAAAATGTTTGAATGCAGAAAAGGTTCTGCCTTGTTATTTTTACCAAGGTTGATCTATAGATTCAAATGATTTGAATCCAAAGGGCTTGGATTAAGCATTTCAAAACCACAAAATTGGTTTCATTCAATTTGGTTCACTGAATCGAGCTGGGTTGATTTTTGAAACTGGTACAGAACTATGTTTGAATTAAAATAGAAAAAGTTAAATTCAAACGACTGGGCTGCACGGGAACTGCTAATGGGCCGGCCCAGTGTCACTCCGCGGCGCGGGGCTTAACTGATAGGGGGTTCCACCAGTCAGTGGCTCTTTAAACGCGAAGCGGTACGGGGCAATCTCATCCGCACGATCTAAGTCTAATCGAACGGCTGCTACTCATCATCCACGTCGGGCGGCGCCGGCGAGACAGAAACCTAACGCGGCAGGTGGGAGTTGTCGCGGGCAGGTGGGGGCCGGCGAAGGACGAAGTCAATGACGGTGAACCTCCTGGTACCGGCAGCTCCTCCTGGGATGGACGAAATCGAGGGCGCCCTTCTTCTGCAGAGGCGGCCTGCTCCGGCGCAATTCCGGCGATGCGCTGCTCGCCTTGCTTCGGGGATGAGGTGGAACGATCAGTGAGGTGAGGGGAGTAAGATGGTGTGAAGAATTCGACTGGGGGTCGTCTCCTTTTATAGGCTCGACGGTGAGACCGAACGGGATGGGCAGACGATGGTGGCGACACGGCTACGGGCAGCTAGAGGCATGGCCGAGGGTGGCGATCGATCGATGGTCTCCTGGCGATGCTCTAAGGTGTAAATGCGCGTGTAGGGGCGGTGGCAAACGGTCGGGAACGCTCGATGCGCTACGAGGCATAGGCGGCTTCTTCGACGGCGAGCGGTGGCTACAGGGCACGGGCGGTGAAATGGGCATGTCTGGCGGTCTCCTGGGACGGTGGGGAGCATGCTGGCGGGCGGCAAGGGCTCGAGGTGGTCGGGTTGCGTGGGAATGGTGCGTTCTCTGTGGGTGCACGTCGGCATGGTCGACAGCGGCACGGGCGCGGCGTTCCTGACGGTTCTGGTTGATGTCTGCGAGGCAGGGCTGGTCGAGAGGGGGCGGTGAGGCACGGGCTACCTCCCAGACAAGGTTGGCACGGCTAGTTCTTCCTCTAGCCTGCTGTCTACACTGGGGTGACATGGATACTCTCGGGCTGTTCACCATTGATGATATTAGCAAGCTTACAGGCGGGATAGTAATTAGTTAAGTTTGCTAGATGATCTACTGAGGTTGTTGTGAGCTAGAGAGGGAACAAGTTTGGCCAAAATCACTGCAGACTATAGTGTTTAGATTTTATTTGATTTGTATCTGCAAGGTGTTTGATGAAATGGCCGCATGAATTCAAGTTTTGAATTTTGAAAAGATTTTTGGTGGGTGTGCTAGGCATGTGCTGGTGTGTCTGTAGATGCTTGGGTTTTGAAAGTTGAGCTTGTTTGAGTGGTTTTTTGAAAAAGTGGGATCTTTCCATATGAAATAGATTCAATTTTAAACTGTCATTTAAACTATGCATTTGAATGTTTCTGGATGATCACAAGATGGGGCTTGATACTTTGTTATGAGTACTATCAAGGGGTGCAAAGATCCAAACAAGTTTCTGTTAAGTTCTGAAAGTTAGAGATAGCCAAAGTAGGCATGGAAGTTAATTTGACCAAAGTGACCATTCATTTAATTTGTTTGTTTTGATTTATTTATCTTTGGAAAAAGTGTGGGGATTGTTTAGATGATGTTTATTTCACCTAAGAATCATTTTACAAGCAAATAAACACATAATCATGGCAATTCAAAAGAATCCAAATTGTAATACATACACATAAGAATGCTTTCATATTTTTAATTAGAAAAGTTTTTGTTAACCCTAATTTTGGTGATTAGAGTTTGACGATTCTATTTCAATATTTTTGGGATGTGACACCACACCTGCACCGCCTGTCCGCACTCGCCCTGCTGCCACCCCTCACCACTCTCTGCATGTCGTCGGCACCGCCTCCACACAAGAGGTCTCCTCCATAGCCATGTTTACGCCGCCAAACTCCCACTCCTATCTCCATGACGCCAGACCCCATCTCCATGGCCGCTTCAGTACCCATCCGCACAGCCGACGCCGACGCTGACCCCTAGAGTGAACGCCGATGCTGACCCGCACGACGCCCTCGGCACGCTGCCATCAAGTACGTTTCAATCTGAGGTCAATTAGGAGGGCCAAATTATGATGCATGTAGAACAATAGTATGCAAATCCGATTAGACTTGGTAACACCAAACTATTCTTTCAGGTACCATTTACTTGTGCAATGCTAGCTGTAGTTGCATACTACACGTGTCAACCTGTGCAGAACGAATTCCACAGCACAGACAACTACGCAAGACTCTCCTGCCTTTTTTCAGTTAACGGTAGGAAGGATTTGTTCAGACTAGGATGATAGTTGATCAGGTCCATTTTGTTGCACCTCAATCTGCACTGCACGTGGTTGTTGAATATTGTTCAAGGTCCAAGCTCAGCTGAATGTGTCGATACCATTCTAAGTCCAATGTAAATAACTGAAGTCAGTAGCTACATGAGCATGAGGCCATTTTGTGCAAAGTCACTGTGGTGGTTGCGATGTGGCATTGATATTCCAATTATAAAGTTTGGTGTATATGTATCCCAGTTATCGTGGCTACTGGTGTATTTGTGTGGCCATTAGGCTGGAGTAGAATGATAAGCAAGATGCCATTATTCAGTTTTATGTGTCATATAGTGCACTAATTTTTGATACATCATTTTCCCCCTGTCAATTCCAGCTTGAACTCAGCATTTCTTTGTTGGAATAATCCTCGCTGATCGAAAGGGGTTTTAGCTTCACTGTCTTTCAGTTTCAGAGTAGTGTCTCTGTCTAAGTTCAGTTTTAGCGACAGAGATTTTGGTTTTCAGTTGTTGCACAATGCGGTCTGTGCATTCGTGTCCTAGTTTGTAGGACAGCCGTGGGCTCGTTCCGAATCGTGGGATGGCACGATTCAGTCAGGGGCATGGCCGATCTTCTCGGCAAAGTTTGTTATTCTCGCTGAATAAGAAGGAATAGAAACGGAAAAGCGGCTAGTTGAACGCTGCACAAAATCGTCAGAGTGTTCATCTCCTTTCTCTGTTCCTAGTTCATCCAATTCACGCGCGAGAGGTTGAGTGAGATTAGGTTGTAGACAGCACGTGGTATCAGAGCCTCGTTGCTCCATGCCCAAAGGTGGGATGCCGAAGAACGCCGGCGACCCGTCCAAGAAGTCCGACGAGCAGTCAGATGAGAACGCGGGGAAGGGCGAGTTCGGATCGCCAACGTCATCGCAGGAATGCGTGCTCGCCGTCCCGCGCTCTGGGCGCGATGTGGGCGGCGGATCGAGCACGGTGTGGCCGGTCCTCACGCGGACGAACTACAACTCCTGGTCTCTCCTCATGCGCGTGATCCTGCAGGTTCGACACCTGTGGGATGTGATTGAGACCGGGGCAGGAGACTACGACGACGATCGTTCGACTATGGAGGCGATCCTTAGCGCGGTCCCGCCGGAGATGATCCCTCTGCTTGCCGTCAAGAAGACGGCGAAGGAGGCGTGGGACGCGATCGCGACGATCCGCGTCGACGCCGATCGGGTGCGCGAGTCCAAGGCGCAGAACCTGCGCAAGGAGTACGAAGCGATCCGCTTCAAGCCCGGTGAGACCGTTGATGAATTCGGGGTGCGTTTGCAGGATCTAGTTCATCAGATGGAGGTCCTCGGCGATCCGGTGGATGACAAGAAGGTCATCCTCAAGTACCTGCGCGTCGTGCCCAAGCAGTTCAAGCAGATGGCCCGCTCGATCGAGAGCCTCCTCGACCTCTCCAAGATGTCGATCGAGGAACTCACGGGGCGCCTCAAGGTCTGCGAAGAAGACGAGGACGACGACGTCGCGAATGGCGCGAGCGGCGGCAAGCTGCTGCTCACTGAGGAGCAGTGGCGCGCTCGCATGAAGCACGACGGTTCCTCTGGCAGCAGCGGAGGGACTGCGTCAGGCAAGCAAGGCCGGAACAAGGGACGTGGACGCGATGGTGCTCGTGACAAGGGCAAGAGCACCGGCGGCGGCGCCCAGAAGGACGAAGAGTGCCGCTACTATGGTAAACTGGGTCATTGGGCCCGAGACTGCCGCAAGAAGAAAAGGGATGAGGCTCACCTGATCAAGGAGGGCGATGACGAGGACGTGCAAGCAGCGATGCTGATGGCGGAGCTGTGCCCGGCCAGCGACGAGCCGGAGCGCGTGGGCGGCCACGTCTTCCTCAACGAAGAACGAGCCAAGGTTCGTCTTGGCGAGCTCGAAGAACCCGTAGAGGTGCCATGGTACCTCGACACGGGCGCCTCCAACCACATGGCGGGCAACCGCGCCGTCTTCTCAGAGCTGGACGAGAGCTTCAAGGGCACGGTACGCTTCGGGGACAACTCTGTCGTCGAGATCACCGGCCACGGCACCGTGCTGATCGCCGTGCGTGGGGAAGAACATCGTGCCCTCACCGACGTGTACCACATCCCTCGACTCAAGACCAGCATTGTTAGCCTCGGGCAGCTAGACGAGCATGGCTGGCCATCGTCCATCCACAACGGCTTCATGTCGCTGTGGGATCGGAACGATCGCCTCCTCGCCAGAGTTCCTCGCTCACCGAACCGTCTGTACAAGGTCACGCTGCAGATCACGCAGCCTGTGTGACTCTCCGCACGCAGCTCCGAGGCAGCGTGGAGCTGGCACGAGAGGTTTGGGCACCAGAACTTTGGCGCGCTCCAGAAGATGTCACGCACTGGAATGGTGCATGGTCTCCCGGTGGTGGCTCACGCAGACCAAATCTACGAGGCATGTCTCGCAGGCAAGCAGAGGCGCTCGCCTTTTCCCCAGATCGCCAACTTCCGCGCCACGACATCGCTCGAGCTCGTCCACACCGATCTGTGCGGCCCCATCACGCCGCCAACGCCGGGAGGAGGGAGGTACTTTCTTCTTCTTGTGGACGATCACAGCCGCTACATGTGGCTCAAGGTGTTGCCATCGAAGGACGGCGCCGCCGACAGCATCATGCGCTTCACGGCCGCCGCGGAGCGTGAATGTGGGCATCCTCTCCGCACCTTCCGTACGGATCATGGGGGAGAATTCACCTCCACTGCGCTGGGCTCCTACTTCGCCGGCCTTGGTGTCTAGCGGCACCTAACTGCGCCCTACTCGCCGCAGCAGAACGGCGTCGTGGAGAGGTGCAACCAGATTGTCGTTGGGATGGCTTGCAGTATGCTGAAGGCCAAGCGCGTGCCGCTCCGGTTCTGGGGAGAGGCGGTGTACACCGCTGTGTACGTGCTCAACAGATCGTACACACGCGCTGTCGACGGCCAGACACCCTTCGAGGCGTGGTACGGCCGGAAACCGGACGTGGAGCACCTGCGCACATTTGGCTGCGTCGCGTACGCGAAGGTCACGCGTCCAGGCTTGAAGAAACTGGAAGATCGCAGCATCAAGGCTGTCTTCCTAGGCTATGAACCAGGCTCCAAAGGCTACAGGCTATACGAACCTGTGGGCAAGCGCATCATCGTGTCCAGGGACGTGGTGTTTGACGAGGGCTCCATCTAGGACTGGAGCAACGAGGAGCAGGGCGAGCACGACGAGCTTGTCCTGGAGTACATGGTGCACGGGGGAGCACCCGGCGACGCGATCTGGGCGGCGAGCCAGCGACGTCGTCCACGACAGCCTCGCCTCCTACACCACCAAGCAACGGCCCACCCGCAGCAAGTGCAGCACTCACTCCCGCGGGGGCGTACACTGAGGTGGGCGAAAGCTCAGGCTCAGGGCCTGCGCCGTCCGTGCCTACATCGACCACCGCGTCGAGTTCGTCACACCGCCGGATAGCTTCACTGACACTCTTGATGATGGTGATGATCCGGAGAATCTGCACCGCTTCCGCATAGTGGCGGAACTGATGGACAAAGGAGCAGCAGCACCACCACAAGGGAGGCGTCTCTTCCTCATGGACGAGCCAGAGTCCTTCGACGACGCGGTCCCTCACGAGTGTTGGCGCCAAGCGATGCTGGACGAGCTGGCATCAATTGAGGAAAATGACTCGTGGACACTCATCGATCTTCCTCCCGGGCAACGCCCCATCGGGCTCAAGTGGGTGTTCAAAACAAAGAAGGACGCTGCAGGTGTCGTGGTGAAGCACAAGGCGCGCTTGGTGGCCAAGGGCTACGTGCAGCGCGAGGGAGTCGACTTCGATGACGTGTTCGCGCTTGTAGCTCGTCTGGACTCCATGAGGCTTCTGGTTGCTGTTGCAGCGCACCAGGGCTGGCAGCTGCACCATCTCGACGTCAAGTCCGCGTTTCTCAACGGGGACCTATAGGAGGAGGTGTACGTTGGGAAGCCGCCGGGCTTCGCACAAGCTGCAGGTGAGCACAAGGTCTTCAAGCTTCACAAGGCTCTCTACGGCCTTCGCCAAGCTCCTCGCACGTGGAACAAGAAGCTGGACGATACACTCGAGCAGCTTGGCTTCACCAGCAGCCCGTCGGAGCACGCCATGTACACGCGTGGCCACAGACACTCTCGTCTTCTTCTTGGCGTCTACGTGGACGACCTAATCGTCACCGGCGCCGACGCAGACGAGATCAAGCGGTTCAAGCTGGAGATGATGAAGCAGTTCCGCATGAGCGACCTTGGGCTTCTGCACTTCTACCTCGGGATCGAGGTGATCCAGGGGAAGGACGGAATCACGCTGGCGAAGTCCAGCTACGCTGGGAAGCTGCTCCAGCGTGCCGGCATGGAGGGGTGCAATCCAGCACTAGTGCCCATGGAGCCCCGCACGAAGCTGAGCAAGGATAGCAAGCACCCACCGACGGACGGTACGTTCTACAGAAGTATCGTGGGTTGCCTGCGCTACTTGGTTCACACCCGCCCCGACATCAGCTTCGCGGTGGGCTATGTGAGCCGTTTCATGGAGTCACCGACGACGGAGCATCTCGCCGCCGTCAAGCATCTACTACGGTACATCGCGGGCACGCAGTCTTTTGGCTGCAGATACACTCGCGGTGGTGATCACGAACTGAGCGGCTTCAGTGATTCCGACATGGCCGGCGACGTTGACGACCGCAAGAGCACCACCAGCACCCTCTTCTCGTTTGGGGACAGTCCTGTCACATGGCAGTCCCAGAAACAGAAGGTGGTGGCCCTGTCGTCGTGCGAGGCGGAGTACGTCGCCGCCACCACCGCGGCATGTCAGGCTGTGTGGCTGCGTCGACTGCTGGACGACATCACCGGCAAGCAGAGCGGTGCCACCACTATCTTCTTCGACAACAAATCAGCCATTCAGTTGTGCAAGAATATTGTCTTTCACGATCGGAGCAAGCACATTGAAGTGCGCTACCACTACATCCGCCACTGCATCGACGACGGGAAGATCAACGTCGAGCACATTAGTACCAGCGAGCAGCTGGCCGACATCCTCACCAAGCCCTTGGCGCGCGTACGCTTCGAGGAGCTCCGCACTCGCATTGGCATGGTGGACATCAAGTAGGATCAGCAAGTCTTAGGGGGAGTTTGTTGGAATAATCCTCGCTGATCGAAAGGGGTTTTAGCTTCACTGTCTTCCAGTTTCAGAGTAGTGTCTCTGTCTAGGTTCAGTTTTAGCGACAGAGATTTTGGTTTTCAGTTGTTGCATGACGCGGTCTGTGTGTTCGTGTCCTAGTTTGTAGGACAGCCGTGGGATCGTTCCGAATCGTGGGATGGCACGATTCAGTCGGGGGCGTGGACGATCTTCTCGGCAAAGTTTGTTATTCTCGCTGAATAAGAAGGAATAGAAATGGAAAAGCGGCTAGTTGAACGCTACACAAAATCGTCAGAGTGTTCATCTCCTTTCTCTGTTCCTAGTTCATCCAATTGACGCACGAGAGGTTGAGTGAGATTAGGTCGTATACAGCACGCCATAAACGATGGCCACGGCGACTCCCAAATTGCCAACTACTACCGCGACAGGCTCCACGTTGCACTCTCCCTGGACTCGAAGAAGCCGTGAGGGCGTTGGTGCACTGCTTCTCCTGCGATGTGAACTTACAAGAATTTTGGTGAATACTACTACTCCCTCCAACCCATATTAGTTGACTTGAATTTATCAAAATTTAGATGAACTTATATACTAAATAGTAAATAGTGTCTAGATTCATCCAAATCTAGCCATATTTGAATCAACTAATATGGGTCGAAGGCAGGGACGAAGCTCCCAGTAGGACAAGGTAGGGTGGTCGCCCTACCTTGATTTTTGGCAAGAACCTTTAGATGCACATGTTTTTTCTGAACATTTTGAGTGGTCATATGCTAAAAACGGACTTCGTATGAGAGAGCTATGCTTATTTTAGTGAACACTGCGCAAAACTGATTCTAAAGTGAAATAAGGTGTTGGTATTGTCTATTTTTAAACCAACTCTTTATTTTTGCAACATCTAATTCTCAATCTAATAAAAACTAGCCTCTAAACAATGTTCTGGATGGGGTATCTTAGGAGGACCCGAGAGTAATGTGGCCACTTTATAGCATTTGGCCAGAACCAACCCGAATTATATAATAGTTTATGTTTTATGTTTCTATTTTGGCTTTTATATACTATTGATATAAAATTCTAATTGACATTCTGGTTCAATTGGAGAAATGATGGTTGAGATCTCTCTCGAAAGATCTGAATTCGCCTAAAATCCTAAGTATGGACGAATTGGTAACAAGAGTGAGAAGTCGTTAAAAGCGAGAAGACACTAGGTCACTATTGATTATTTTGAAGTATGTACACTTTCTATTATTCTATAGAATCTATTACAACTAATTTTGATTATTGCTTCGATGAGTTGTTGTTAGAGTTGTTTCAGAACTTCTTATCTTGACTCAAGTGACTCATTTTATAGTTTCAATGTGAATAAGATTTCTTAGCTTACGAAGATTTATTTTATTATAAGCATGAGCCTATATAAGATAACATTAAGATATTCGTTATTCATATGCGAAGAATTAAAGACTTCGGAGATTATATTAATATTTGGATGATACATAATGCTTATTGAGTTGGCATTGCTTTTACTCGTAGCAACAACAATAGTTAAAAAGGTATTGTCTATGGCAAAGATCATCAAGACCGAGTTTGATATTTACTTTTATTAGAGTTCGCCTTACCTTATATTTTTCCTGCCACTGGTCGGAGGGAGTACCACGCTTTGATGTAGTCTGAACCAGGACCCAAAAAAGTGGAGAGGAGCCATGTTCAGATTTCCCGCGGTCTCTGCTGTACCATGATATTTTGTTACCCAGATGTATGTCATCCTGCACGAGATGATTGCTATGCTGAAATTTAGTTATATATGCAAACAGTTAATGGGTTCTTGTAGGCCAAAGCAAGTTGTTTACTCATGTCACTGACTGTAGTTACAACATCTGAGAAGTGTATGTTCAGTTTAATAGTATATGAGCTGGACCAGTAGACATAACTGAGATGGGCATTTCACATTTAATGTCATTTTGAGCATTCACATACTGAACCTCGAGTGACTTTATATTTAACACTAGGATGTTAGTAGTATGAGAGATTGTCTTTGTTGTGATAACATTGATGTACCGATCGGTAAGGAAAACAAGTACAAAGTGGAGGTACAATCGCAAGAAGACCACTAGCTCAACTAGAAATTGCAACATCGAATCGGATGCCAGGCGAGCTTCGGTGTCATCTTCCTTCGCTAAAATAAGTACTCCCTCCGATCCATATTACTTGTCACTGAAATGGATGTATCTAGATATGTTTTAGTGCTAGATACATCTATTTTAACGACAAGTAATATGGATCGGAGGGAGTACTGATTTGCCTGAACATGAACTGACTGTTTCATCTATGGAGATAAAACACATTCAGGAAATTTGTGCCTGCAAAGAGAATAAAAAATGTTGAATAAACATGGCAACGGTGCATTCAAAGTATAAGTGATTAATCTGTGTAGAAACTCTTTTCTTTCTCTTGATAATTATATACCAGCTAATAAATCAACAGAGAATTGCATAACTGAATTTTAGAACATATGCACTGGTGAGTCATACGAGAATGCATAGGTGACATAAAAAATCACGTAAAATGCTAGATCTTGGCAGGGGCGGCGCTATCCTCCCGGCCTCATCCTCCGGATGGTGATGGAAGGAGCGTGTCGAGCCCGATCTCGACCGTTTCCTATCGGATCTGTTGCAGCCGGCGGCGGGATGGCTTCTGGGTTCGTCCGGCTTCACGAGGTCACCTAGGGCTGCGACCCGGGCATGGTGGTGGCCTTTCTCCCCCGTCGGAGTTGGTAGGCCGGTCGAATAAAGGTGGATCGGCCTAGGGTCCCTCTTGTGTGGATATGATCATCTTCCTGAGAATGGTTCTTGATCTGGCCGGAGTGGGGAGTTCCGGAAGGCTCCGCCGGCAAATGTACCAGCGCTTCTATGCCTGCAGTTCGCTGGATCAGGTGGTATTCGGTCGTGTGCACCCATTTTTTATTTCGACAGTTAGGTTTAGGAGGGAGCGCCACGAAGCTCTGTCCTTTGTTGCCACCAGGCGACTTCCGATCCATGGTGAAGTCAGAAGTGGAGAATTTATGAAGGACAGGTTTGGAGATCTATCTATGGAGGTTCGAGTCGTCGTACTGTTGAGGGACTTGCTTAGTGTTCTGGGCTAAACAGCATCCGTATGTAAGTGGGGACGGCAACACAGGTGAATTTCAGAATCTTACCTTTCAGGGTGAAAATCCAAGGTCTGGCCTTAGCTGGTTGTGCCTGGCAATGGCCTTGTTGAAGGCATTGTTTTGAGAGTGAGGATTATCTTCAGGGTGAAAATCTAGATCTTTGATCAGGCGACGACAGCGCTTGTGCACTGTTCCCTTCTTGGAGGCGTCGCTTTTAAAGAGCCTGGAGTTCAGATGTTGTATTGGTGGTGGCTGTACCATTGCTGCTAGGACCGAAACACTGTAACGGGTATTTTATTTTTTTAGTTTTCTTTATCTTTTGTTGGTTGTGTGTATCCGTAATGCCAATAGGGTATTGCGTTCTTGCAGAGACCGGGTATAATTGGTTTCTCTTGATATTAATATATGCTCTTTTTCAAAAAAAAATGCCCATGACACTTTTCTCTTTACAGAGCAATTAACTCTGTCGCCATTCTAGCAGACTGTCAATACTGAAATAAAGTGAATGGTTCCTTGGTAATGTAAACATGATATCGTGAAAACTGAAAAGGAAGAAGAATGTCACCTCGTCAGGACAATTTGGGGTTTACGCCAGCCTTCAACAAGCACATAACTTAGACGGAGCCATGAGGTTGCTGCCGATGATGGGGACAGCCACCGTGCTCTTCGCAGCGGCGCCAACACAAGAAGTCTGTGATAGTAGGCACCTGCCCGAGCACCGGCCACCTCCTAGCCGACCGTCTGTGTGGGCGTGGGGCACTCACGCCTCTCCTCACGCCGCACTCCGACCTCTCGCAGGAAAACACAGCTAAAGTGGACTGTCTGGGTGGCGACGATGAGCGCGACGCTGAAGACACCCTGAACACACGCGGTGATCCTCCCATGGAATGCTTGCATTTCAAGTCGTTCCCCCTGTCCTGGATACCACTTCGCCGAGCACCTTGCCTCCCCTGTGCCAACCCTCTCCGGAATTTTCCCCATCCACAATAGTTCCAACCCACCGTCGCCGACATCTCTCACTTCGTGCCGCCGCTGATAGAACCGAGACCGGAAATCATATCACGAAGGCACCCACGCACCCGAGGTGGACTCACGTAAGAGGCGAGGGGGGCGCGCTCTGGTCGATGAGGACCACCGGAACGCGGCGGCCATGCGACTGGAAGCGATAGAGGCGGGTTTCATCGTGAGGACTGAGGAACGAGTTGGACTGTATTGGACCTAGCAGTAGGCCTTTTGGGTCGGGGCCGTCCACGAGATTTTTTAGTCCGGTGCCGTTTTTAATGAGTAGTATAAATTATACTAGTCACTTTTTTAACACTAGTATAAACTGTTATTGGCCTTTGGATGCATGAAAATAGATGGCTATTATTTATTTGAGGGTACTACAACTAATAATATGGATCTAAGGAGTAGAAAGAACAGCTGTAAAATGTTAAGCACCATGGAGGGAATCGAAAGAATAAGAAGAAAAAACTAAAGAACCTCCCAGCATGGTATAATTGAAATTTGGTTACCCTTTATCCATTGGTTTTGGTTAGGTTACCTAACCTAAAAAAAGCTCAATGGGCCTGGTGGTTAACCACCAAAACAACCTAGGTCCAAATGGTTCGTTCCCTTTCTACCTATGGTTAATCCTGCACAATGCCTCTTGAGCGCCTCTGATGTGGACATCCCATCTATTGATACAACCGTTGTACCTACAGGTACATACATACAAGGACCTATCACAAGATCTCGTGCCAAACAACTTAACTATCAGGTACTTTCGTTTCTTGGAACTATTCCTCACATACATGAGAATATGATGCTGCCTAAATCAGATGTATTTATTACTCTTAGGAATGATGGACCAAGCATGGATGAGAGGGACAACCATTGGAGCATGGCCATGCATGGAGATGGCAGCAAGCATGAGATGATTCAAGAGAAGACCACGGATGAAGATTTTAGAACTTTGAGGCCACCATAATGAAGAAAGGAGGCTTGGACGAAATATTCAAGATTAATACTTCACAAATTCGTCCATAGCTTAATATGGTGCTGCGACACCTTTATTTTGGGTCAGGCCCATGTAATTTTCGCAGGATTTTAATTAGCCACTTTTTAGAGTCCGTATTTGAGGAGAAAACGACTTCTAGGGTTGGATTCGGACACCACTTCTATGGTTGGCCGAAACCCCATCTTTTCCTCCTTAAATACTCCCCATAGCCGTCACTTTAGACTCGGATTTTGTTTAGACATTAAGTTAGCCATCATAGCAACTTCGCCAAGGCTCGAGCGTCGCAGAGGCCTCTTGTACTTCGCACCTATACAGGATCCCACCTTTTCAATAAATCTTTCCTCTTAATCCGCAATATCTTGATTGCAATATTAGTTCTTACTTGTTCTCGATTTCAGGTAGGAATTAAGACCCTCGCTGGTCAGGCTGATCGTGTTCCCGCAGGATCGGTAACCTCCAGGAGATTGGCCTAGCGATTGCATTGGCGCTCGTGCGCGCACGTGTAGTCGGATCGTCAAGCCCGAACTCTACCAAGTCGACTATCACCATCTCATCGAAATATCGGACACCTTTGCCCTATCAAGTGGTATCAGATTTCAGGTTGCTCGGTGAGATTTTACTGCTTTCGTAGATTAGATCTGTTTTACCTATAACCCATGAAAAAGCCAAAAACACAGTTAGAGTTTAGATCCATCCTATCACCAATCTACGCCTCGCATTATATTTTCAATTTTTGCATTGTTGAATTTGTGTCTGCATCGTCGCGTCGAGTTGCTGGTCTTAGTGTCTCGTCCCTTAGAGTTTCGAGTTCTGATCACAGTAGTCACCGCCACACTCGCAGATCACCGCCACCATATTCCGCCGCATTACACCCAGTCACCATAAACCCTAAAACTCTGCCACCGCCTTCCTACCGCGACACGGATCCGATCACCTTTCCTGCCGCGGCACGAGTCCGAGTTGAGTTATTGTTTCTTAGTTTTCTTTTTACTTTCCTTCCTTGTTGTTTCCGTGTTGAGCTATAGTCCGTGTCGAGTTAGAAGTTCAGCCGTAAGTCCAGAAGGAGAGCAAAAAAAAGTCTGGAACCGCCTCCGAATTTTTTTTCTAGCTATACTAATTTTCGGCCCCGGGGATCACTTTTCTCCATCGGCCGTTATAGCGACATTTTTTTGGCGCCTGCGCGCTTTCCGGAGCATAATACAAAATTTTCAAAAAAAAAATTTGGGGCTAACCTATTTTTAGATCTCATAGATCAGTCTTAGACACTCGTCATCATAGTGATTTTCAGCATCTCGGTTCGCTTTTCAGGGTGTCATATCATCATCCATTGCTTGTTGTGTCGCGTCGTGACATCGTTGGTGATCTAGGCTCGCGTCTCTAGTACGGTCTAGCCTAGGACCAGCACAGTAACGTCGTTGAGCATTCTTTCAGCATTTGCATTGCTGTTTTGATAATTGCTAATCCCTTTGCTAAGCCTTCCTAGAGCTCCACAGATTTCTCCACGTGTGGTGTCTCGACTCCTGGTAATCGCTCTGTTCAATCTCTGGACTCACTAATCCTCGCGGTTGCACATCGCCTTTTCCTGCTGTTTGGTAAGAGCTTGTAAGAGCTTTGTATATTGTTTGACGGATTACGCGTGCCTTCCACCATATTTCCGTAGTATATACCTATGCTTTTAAAAGGACTAACCATGACAAATACTTCACAGAACCCTGCCACAATGACGAACCAAGAACTACATGCCCACTTCTCCAAGCTCTTGGTCGGTCGCGCTGAAGATGTGGATGCACGCCTAGGGGAGTTTGACACCAAACTCACCAACTCTATGGACAAGATCGATGGAGTCGAGAAATCCTTCAACGACAAGCTTGACGCTCGGTTCAAGGAGGTTTTGGACAGATTGCCGGCACCCGCACCCGCACCCGCCCCATTGGCACCTTGGCATGGCGCACGGCGCATTTCGATCATGGGTCATACTGCTGGTTCGGCTGCCGCCGCACCTCAGGCGGCTACCGCTGCAGCTGAGGCACCTCAAACTTCCGCCGCGGCTGCTGCTGCGACATTGGAGACAGACGACGGGTACTACTACGACCCCGACGACGATGATCTATTTGACGAGGAGGTTGAACAACCTCCACACCCAGCGGGCCGTCCCCGACATTACCACCGCAACGCTCGACCTCCGGTACGTGATGATGATCATGTTGCAAAGCTTAAATTAAATATTCCATCTTTTGAGGGTAAATATAATCCTGATGCATATCTTACATGGGAGATGGAAGTAGAACAATGTTTTGCATGTTTAAAATATCCTGAGAATATGCGTGTTAGTGCTGCTACATGTGAATTTACTAAATTTGCTTCCCTTTGGTGGTCTGAGTATTGTCGTTTAAATCCTACTACTATTCCTCATACTTGGACTGCTTTAAAAACTGCTATGCGTGTTCGTTTTGTTCCTCCCACTTATCAACGTGATTTACTAAAGAATCTGACACGTTTGGAACAAGGGAAAAATTCTGTAGAAGAGTATTATCAGAAATTGCAAACGGGAATGGTTCGGTGTGGTCTTGTTGAATCTACTGAACAAATGTTTGCACGTTTCTTTGGTGGATTAAACAAGGACATTCAACACATATTAGATTATAAGGAATATAATTCTATCACCCGTTTGTTTCATCTTGCTTGCAAAGCTGAACGTGAAGTACAGGATCGCCAAACACCATGGAGGAGGACTAATAATTCTGCAGGTCGCACATCCACTTGGACATCCCGACAGTCAGCGCCTCCTTCTCGTGATTCGCCACCAGCTACTACCACATCCAAGGCCACCACAAGATTTCCAGCTGCTCCTCCACCGTCATTCAATGCTCCTGCTCGTAGTGCATCTTCTATGGCTTCCACGGGTAAAACAAAGGATATACAATGCCGCAAGTGCTGGGGTTTTGGTCATATTGAGAGACAGTGCACAACACAACGTGTTGTGATGGTGCGTGATGATGGTCAATATGATTCAGCGAGTGACTTTGATGAAGATACATTAGCCCTTATTTCTGCTCGAGATGGAGACAATTGTGATTCTGATGAAGAGACAGAGGTAATGGGAGCTGAAACTGCTGATCAATACAAGAGCCTAATTACACAACGTGTGTTGAGTGTGCAATTGAGCAAATCTGAGCAAGATCAACGCCACAACCTGTTCCAAACACGTGGTGTTGTCAAGGAAAGAGCTATACGGATCATCATTGATGGAGGGAGTTGTAATAATCTGGCTAGTGTTGACATGGTAGAGAAGCTTGCACTTCCAACAAGACAATGCACACATTCATATTACATCCAATGGTTTGAGAGTTCTCGCAAGATCAAGGTAACAAGAACGGTACATGTGTATTTTACTATTGGTACATATTCTGATTTTGTTGATTGTGATGTTGTACCTATGCAAGCTTATTCTTTGTTACTTGGTAGACCATGGCAATTTGATAGAGAATCTGTTCATAATGGCAAAACTAACCACTATTCTCTTATGCATGATGGAAAGAAAATTGGTCTCAAACCTATGACTCCCGAACAAATTTTAAAAGATGATCTTGCTAGAGCTAGTAGAGCTAAAACTGAGGAGAAAAATAAAAGTGAGAATCAGATTGTTGCTTCGGATTTTGTACCACCAAAGACCACTAAATCTGATTCTAAACATGCTACTGAAATACGTTTGAAGAGTCCATGTATGCTTGCAAATAAAATTGATATTGCTGAACTAGATGTAAACAATACTCAATGTTATGCAATTGTCTGCAAAGAGGTTTTGTTTTCATTTGAGGATATGCCTCCTTCTTTGCCACCCGCTATTGCTAACCTTTTGCAGGAATATGAGGACGTCTTCCCCGCTGAGCTGCCACCAGGACTACCTCCTATTAGAGGAATTCAACACCAAATTGATCTAATTCCTGGTGCTATGTTGCCCAACCGCGCGTCATATAGAACCAATCCAGATAAGACAAAGGAGATACAACGCCAAATTCAGGAACTACTCGACAGAGATCATATTCATGAGTCCCTTAGCCCCTGTGCTGTTCCTATTATTTTGGTACCTAAGAAAGATGGTTCTTCGCTCATGTGTACTAATTGTAGAGCTATCAATAATATTACTATTCGATATCGTCATCCTATTCTACGTTTGGATAACATGCTTGATGAATTGAGTGGCTCTACCATGTTTTCTAAAGTTGATTTGCTTAGTGGTTACCACCAGATTCATATGAAATTGGGAGATGAATGGAAAACAACATTTAAAACTAAGTTCGGTTTGTATGAGTGGTTAGTGATGCCGTTTGGTTTAACTAATGCACCCAACACTTTCATGAGATTAATGAACGAAGTTTTACGTGCTTTCATTGGACGTTTTGTGATAGTCTACTTTGATGATATTCTGATTTATAGCAAATATTTAGAGGATCATTTGGACCATTTACGTGATATTTTCAATGCTTTACGTGATGCACATTTGTTTGGTAATCTTGAGAAGTGCACCTTTTGCACCAATCGAGTTGCGTTTCTTGGCTATGTTGTTACATCACAGGGTATTGAAGTAGATCCAGCCAAGATTGAAGCTATTGAGAATTGGCCGCAACCCAAGACGGTCACACAGGTGAGGAGTTTTCTTGGCCTCGCTGGTTTTTATAGGCGCTTTGTCAAAGACTTTGGATCAATTGCCGCGCCGCTGAATGAACTTACCAAGAAGGATGTGCCCTTTGTTTGGGGCGATGCACAATAATAGGCCTTCGTCATATTGAAATATAAGCTAACACATGCTCCCTTACTCCAACTTCCTGATTTTACTAAGACTTTTGAGCTTGCATGTGATGCTAGTGGAATTGGTTTGGGCGGTGTGTTATTACAAGAGGGAAAACCTATTGCATATTTTAGTGAGAAATTGAGTGGGGCTAGTCCGAACTATTCTACTTATGATAAAGAATTATATGCGTTGGTTCGGACATTAGAAACTTGGCAACATTATCTATGGCCAAAAGAATTTGTTATATATTCTGATCATGAATCTTTGAAGCATATTCGTAGTCAAGCTAAGTTGAATCATCGTCATGCAAAGTGGGTTGAATTTATTGAGTCTTTTCCTTATGTTATCAAACACAAAAAGGGTAAAGATAATATTATTGCTGATGCTTTGTCGCGCCGTTATCCTTTGTTATCTCAACTTGACTTCAAAATATTTGGATTAGAAACTATTAAGGAACAATATGTGCATGATGCTGAATTTAAAGATGTGTTGCAGAATTGTAGAGATGGTAGAACATGGAACAAGTTCGTCTTCAATGATGGATTTGTGTTCCGTTCTAACAAACTATGCATTCCAGATAGTTCTGTTCGTCTTTTGTTGTTACAGGAGGCGCATGGAGGAGGATTGATGGGACACTTTGGTGTCAAGAAAACGGAGGATGTTCTTGCTGCACACTTCTTTTGGCCACGTATGCGTCGAGATGTTGAGAGATTTGTGGCACGCTGCACTACTTGTCAAAAAGCTAAGTCTCGCCTTAATCCACATGGTTTATATATGCATCTTCCTGTTCCTAGTGTTCCATGGGAGGATATTTCTATGGACTTTGTTTTGGGATTGCCACGTACACAGAAGGGGAAGGATAGTATTTTTGTTGTTGTGGATCGGTTTTCTAAGATGGCACACTTTATTCCTTGTCATAAAACGGATGATGATGCGCATATTGCTGATTTGTTCTTTCGTGAAATTGTTCGTTTACATGGTGTGCCAAATACTATTGTTTCTGATCGTGATACTAAATTTCTTAGCCACTTTTGAAGATGTTTATGGGCTAAGTTGGGGACTAAATTGCTGTTTAGTACTACATGTCATCCCCAAACTGATGGACAAACTGAATTAGTAAATAGAACTTTGTCTACTATGTTGCGGGATGTTTAAAAGAAGAACTTAAAATTGTGGGAAGAGTGTTTACGTCATATAGAATTTGCTTATAATCGTTCGCTGCATTCTACCATAAAGATGTGCCCGTTTGAGATCGTCTATGGTTTTGTTCCTCGTGCACCTATTGATTTATTGTCTTTACCTACTTCGGTGCAAAATAATTTGGATGCTACACAACGCGCTGAAATGATATTAAACTTGCATAAGACTACTAAAGATAACATAGAACACATGAATGCTAAGTATAAACTTGCTGGGGATAAAGGGAGAAAGCATGTTGTGTTTGATGTTGGAGATCTTGTTTGGTTACATTTGCGTAAGGATCATTTTCCTGATTTACGCAAGTCTAAGTTAATGTCGTGTGCTGCTGGTCCCTTTAAGGTGTTAGAGAAAATAAACGATAATGCATATAAACTTGAGTTGCCTGTAGACTTTGGTACGGTTAGTCCTACGTTTAACATTGCATATTTAAAGCCTTACTTTGGTGAGGAAGATGAGATTGCGTCGAGGACGACCTCAATTCAAGAAGGGGAGCATGATGCGGACATCCCATCTATTGATACAACCGTTGTGCCTACAACTACACACATACAAGGGCCTATCACAAGATCTCGTGCCAAACAACTTAACTATCAGGTACTTTCGTTTCTTGGAACTATTCCTCACATACATGAGAATATGATGTCGCCTAAATCAGATGTATTTATTACTCTTAGGAATGATGGACCAAGCATGGATGAGAGGGACAAGCATTGGAGCATGGCCATGCATGGAGATGGCAGCAAACATGAGATGATTCAAGAGAAGGCCATGGATGAAGATTTCAGAACTTTGAGGCCACCATAATGAAGAAAGGAGGCTTGGACGAAATATTCAAGATTAATACTTCACAAATTCGTCCATAGCTTAATATGGTGCTGCGACACCTTTATTTTGGGCCAGGCCCATGTAATTTTCGCAGGATTTTAATTAGCCACTTTTTAGAGTCCGTATTTGAGGAGAAAATGACTTCTAGGGTTGTATTTGGCCACCACTTCTATGACTGGCCGAAACCCCACCTTTTCCTCCTTAAATACTCCCCATAGCCGTCACTTTAGACTCGGATTTTGTTTAGACATTAAGTTAGCCATCATAGCAAATTCGCCAAGACTCGAGCGTCGCATAGGCCTCTTGTACTTCGCACCTCTACAGGATCCCACCTTTTCAATAAAGCTTTCCTCTTAATCCGCAATATCTTGATTGCAATATTAGTTCTTACTTGTTCTCGATTTCAGGTAAGAATTAAGACCCTCGCTGGTCAGGCTGATCGTGTTCCCGCAGGATCGGTAACCTCCAGGAGATTGGCCTAGCGATTGCATTGGCGCTCGTGCTCGCACGTGTAGTTGGATCGTCAAGCCCGAACTCCACCAAATCGACTATCACCATCTCATCGAAAGATCGGACACCTTTGCCCTATCAGCCTCTCTAGATTCCCTAGCGCCGCCTAGACGCACCCGTCCGACGAGCTGCCCGCTTGCCCCTCCGCATGTTGGCTTCGTGTGGCCTTCCCTTTTCCGGATGTCCTGATGCCATCACTCACCAGCGGCCCTCCGCAACAGCGACTTGTAGCACCCCGGGAAAACTCGAACTAGAAAATTTCTTATTATTTTATTTCTTTCATCATCATCATGACATCATGCATATTTCTGCACTAAACTATTTTCAAAATCCCTATTTGTTTTCCACATTAGCCCCACTCATTTCAAATTATAATGACCGAGCCTTTCGAATATTTTCTATGTCTAAAACTCTAATTACAGCTGTTTTATTTAAATAAATAATAAATAAAATAAATAAATATTAAAAAAATTTATAAAATTCCCAGGAGAGGCCGCCACCGGTCAAGCCCAAAAGACCAGCGGGCAGCAGCCTACTACCCCCAAAGCCTACCACCCTTTCCAAACCCTAACCCTAAAACCATCCCCACCCACTCACTGGCCGCCGCGACACAACACAGGCTCGCGCAACGCACACAACCACACTCACCGACACACCCCCAGCCGCCTAAACCCACCACCTACCATCACCAGGTCGAACCAACACGTCACACCGGATCCATCGCTGTACACCATAAGCCGACACCGTCAAGCCACCCGCCTCGATCCCAGCCTCTTTATCGCACCCCTGGCCCCACCCCACTACCGACGCGCCCGCCTCGCCCGCGTTTTCCTCACGTGAAACCCGACCCCGCTCGCTCTCCCTCGCCCCGCAAATCCCACACGCCATCGCCGACTCCTTCCTCGCTCGACAGCGCCGCCGCCTCTCCCTGGATCACCGCCCCGCGACGTCTCTCCCACTAACCCCCGCTCATCTCTCCGCTCTCGCCTCCCGTGCTCCTCTGCACCCGCGCGAGCCCCGCCGCCGTGCTCCTCTTCCAACCTGGCAACCCTCGTCAGACGTCACCTCCGCCACCATCGATTCGCCGCCTCCTGACTCTCCTGCGCGTCCCCGCTGCGTCACTCCGCCGCCGTTCTCGACATCTGCACGGCCGTCCCTCGACTCCGCCATCTGCGGACGCGAGCGCCGCCGGTCGCTCTTCACCAACCCTCGTCGGCCGTCGTCGCCAGCGAGCCGCCGACCTTGCCACCCCGACCATGGCACCGCCGCCGCGCATCCTCCCTGACAGTTTCCGTCGCTCACCGGCCCAGCTTCGGCCTTTCGGTCCTGCTCCGGCTGCCGCCCATGCTGCCGTGCCGCCTCCCCGGCCGCTGCTGACCCCGCTACCGCAGGCCCGCCTTCGTCCTAGACCGAGCCGCGTCTTCCGACATCGTGTGAGCCGTGTGTCATTGCGCGTCTCTGCATTGTGGTACTGCTCCGTGCTGTCGCTGCCCTACACCTTTGGCGCACTCATGTTTTGTCTTGTGTGTTGTCCTGAATCGAAGTACGCCCCGCATCCGATCCTTGTTGTTCAAGACCTACCTCGCCAAGATCGTTGACACAGGACCGAAGAGCACCAAACACCAAGATCCCCTTCAGGGGAGATGATAAATGATCTAAGTACGCCGTCGACAATCGAAGCCGAAGTCCCGTCATATCAAGGCCTCCGACAAGGGGTCCTAAGATGATGCCGCCGCACCAAAGCTCTCCTTTCCGAATCCGAAGACCCAAACCCGACGCATCAAGTTCACCTTCATTGATTCCGAAGACTGCGTCCTCCAAGACCGTCCCGGTCTCCGTCGATCCCCAAAACCCTAAGATCCCTGATCTAAGATGCGACTCCTAACTATCTTGAACCATATTTTCTTATAATAATTGACATCTATGAATTGTTGCATTTTAAATTATACACGCTTGCATACTTATTTCAGGTCCTGGCTGTGTAGTCGATTCACATTACAAATAAATATGAAGACCATATGCGGCCTTTTCGAGCATTATATTGACTCTATTTAAATTTATGTAGCGAATCGATTTTATATTTTGTCTAGATAAGATAATATTTAAATTGCAGCGTGTATAAAACAACTATAACCATATACTTAATTGTCGGGACCCCGGTTCTGTTTAATATGGTCTAATTGCATCACATCTTTGCCATGCCATACATCATACATGCATCATGCCCAATCTTTTGCAGTAGTATTAAATAGTATATCTAGTGTTTCTTTTAGTGCTTTGCTTCTCCACGGACTAGGCCGATGAGTTGATGCGAGTGTCGACCCGATCTTTGGATGAACATTCGGCAATGTTTCAGGCGATCATTCTCCCCCTTCTACCTATTTTATATTTGTAGTCTTTACTTCCTCCTGTTGATCTATTGCAATATGTGTTGCGATGCTTTAGATTCCGTAGCGATGCTTTAGATTCCGTACCACTTTATATCCCTTGCAGCCTATATTGTCATGGACACATCCTATTACATGTTGTTTGGTATCTAGATGGCCTTGCGAGTCGTAGTTACTTGCGCAGGTGTTGCTTCGTGTCGTCGATGTTCCACAGTTGTTGGAAAGTTGCCACATGCTTTATGTTAGAGATGATCATGACTTAAATTATAACTGATATTAAAATGTTGGGAATAGGTATAACTAATGCAGAGGCACTAGTGGGCAATAGAAGAGATTTGGTTTTTAACCGCTCACTTGAGTCCCGTAGGACCCTGAGTACTTGATACCTGTTCCTTGATTATTCGCACTATCCGCATATGGGACCATGAATTCCCTTAGCGAGAGCTTGAGTCATATCTTATTTCTTGCGGCCACAAAGCAGTTTGAGGCTTTATTACTATCCTGTACTTATGCCATGTTATACTGCTTTATTTACTATTGCGCGTGGAGTGCCTCTACTGTTTTAGAACCCTGTGCCACGTTTTCGCGGTATCGACAAGCCTCGGTCATACTTTCGTGTTTTCGGTCATTTACAACTGTCGTCACAAACCTCTGGGTCTGTCTCGGAGCCGACCAACTTCATAGAGGGTAGCTTAGTGGGGTGGCCCCTGAAATATTATATGAATCTTGTGATTGCTTTGTCGTGATGCCTCGTTGGGATTTCATTTGGTTTTTCCGAGGTTGATCATGCGTGTGTTGCTATTTGTGCCCCCTGCAGGGTAAAACTTTTTGAAAGCCGTGTCCGTGTTTATGGACGACTTGAAGCATAATATCTCGATTATAGACAACTATAACTAAAGTAGTTCTATAAATTTGACTTTGGAATGGCTAGTAATCAGCTTCACTGCAACAGAATGGCTAAATAAAAGTACCAACAACTGCTGGGTTTTTGAATGTCTCATGGTATATGTATTTGAGTAGTAAGTATTGCAACTACAACGGAATGGTGAACTAAAACTGCCCACTTCTTATGGTATCAGGATGACTCTTGCTATCTATATCTGGCTAGTAATTGCTGCAACTATAATGGAATGAATAAAACTGCCAACTATGTGAGTTCCTTTGTTTGACTTCCTCGTTTGGTCTCGAGGGGAAATACCAGGATGGGTATGTTTGGTGTTAGTATCAGGTTGGTTTCGAATAGGTCTTGCTTATCCCTCTCTGATAGCCGCCGGTTGTATCGAGTCTCTATAGGTTGTTTAGTGCATGTCGCGCTGCCGCTTTAGCCCACCATACCTATGTAAGCGAGGACCGCAGAATTCTAAGACTCGTCGTGTACTGGCCTTAGTACTGACCGCTCTTTTTCCTTTTCGCTTTGCCGGCACCCCTTTTGTTTTAGCAGGTTTTGAGATCGACGTCGTTAGCAGGGTTACCCTTCCGGCTTTGCCTAGGCAGGGTTATGGACGCCATTGGTTATTCTTCAGGGCTCTTAGCTCAATTTGCATCTTGTCCGTAGTAGGATGTTGTATCGTTTTCAAGGTGATTTGGATCTTTGTACCGTATATTTGTATTCTTGACTCATGGAGGCATTGTTATATATATATATCTATTCCGTGGGATCCATCGTCTACTAATGTGTAATGGTATTACTTTGTTTTTCACCCGCACGAAAATGCTTGGTGGGCACGTTTGAATCGTTTCTATGCGGGTTTGGTGGGAATCATTAAAACTTGCATAGGGCCGATCCGAGGGTGTTACAGAGTGGTATCAGAGCTCAGCAGCTATGATACCCCACTGGTCCAGCCTATAGGATAACCTAGCTAACGGACGTTGTAGAGTGTCAAAACTATTTTTGAAAAACGGTTGGATAGATCTGATTAGGTCTGCTTTTACTCCTTACTCCTCTGCTATTCTGCTCTTACCTCTGCGTGTTTTGAATCTGCTCTCTTATCTTTTCGTTGAGTCTAGGAATTCTCGTGGTTGGGTTTCTGTTGTACCTTCAGGATTTCGCTTGCATCCTTTGTTAACGGTGCTTCGACAACTGGTCTTCATGTTATCTGAGGAATCTTCCTCTGTGTACCTTTTGGTGGACCGGAAATTCACTAAAAAATTTCTTTGGATCTTCCGGTGTTTTCCTGCATGATGACATCATCCGCATCAGATCCGATGAGAAGGCCGCATCACTCCCTTGTTTTCCAAACGTTGTTTGTCAAGATCTACAGTCCGAATCCCGAGAGTTGGTTTCATAAGTCTTCTATTCATGTACAGAGTAATGCTTTGAGTGCGGAATAGAGTCGCGACCATACCACTACTCTTATCATTCGCTTTTGTACATTGAATGGTGGATCAATGCAATTTACTCCTTCCATAGAAGTTAGAGATGGCCTTACCTTTGAGATCTCTACCTTCATCTGTGTTTCACCGGAGTGTTCTCTCGATGACGTGAGCAACAACCCTTGTTGGTGGTGTTGCCGATTTCAAAATGGAGAAAGAACCCTTGTTATTGGTGTCGCGAGTATTTACATGAAGCGAGAAAAATCAGACTGTTGGCATTTCTTCCCTGTACCAGGAGGCGGATCTCGAGGGCGAGATCAATTGTTAGTGGTGTCGAATTGTAGCACCCCGGGAAAACTCGATCTAGAAAATTTCTTGTTATTTTATTTCTTGCATCATCATGACATCATGCATATTTCTGCACTAAACTATTTTCAAAATCCCTATTTGTTTTCCACATTAGCCCCTCTCATTTGAAATTATAAAGCCCGGTCCTTCCAGATATTTTATATGTCTAAAACTCTAGTTACAAATGTTCGATTTAAATGAATAAGATAAATAAATATTAAAACCAGGCCGCCACCGGCCAGGCCCAAAATCCCAGCTGGCAGCAGCCTACTGCCCCGAAAGCCTACCATCCTTTCCAAACCCTAACCCTAAAACCATCCCCACCCACTCCCTAGCCGCCGCGACACAACATAGGCGACCGCACCGCACACAAATACACTCACCGACACACCCCCACCCGCCTGAAACCACCACCTACCATCACAAGGTCGAACCAACATGTCACACATGCATCCACCGCGATACACCACAACCCGACGCGGTTAGGCCACCTGCCTCGATCGCTCCCCTGGCCCCACCCCACTACCGACGCGCCTGCCTCGCCTGCGTTTTCCTCATGTGAAACCCGGCCCGCTCGCTCTCCCTCGCCCCACAAATCCCACACGCCACCGCCGCCTCCTTGCTCACTTGACAGCGTCGCTGCCTCTCCCTGGATCACCACCCCGCGCACGTCTCTCCCACCAACCCCCGCTCCTCTCTCCGCTCTTGCCTCCCGTGCTCCTCTGCACCCGCGCGAGCCCCTCCGCCTTGCTCATCTTCCTCCCTAGCAACGCTCATCACATGTCACCTCCGCCACCATCGATTCGTGGCCTCCTGACTCTCCCGCGCATCCCTGCTGCGTCACTCTGTCGTCGTTCTCAACATCTGCATGGTCGTCCCTCGACTCCGCCATCTGCGCCCACGAGCGTCGTCGGTCGCTCTTCACCAACCCTCGTCGGCCGCCGTCACCAGCGAGCCGCCGACGGTAGAATGGACAAAAATAACCCATATCTAAAATGATTTCACAAAATGACCCCTCAGGGTAACAATTTCACTGGCAGTAACCCTTTGGGTAATGCCTAACAGCAAGGCTATACTCTACTGTGCAACGCCTTGTTGTTAGGCGCTATGCCCCCTGCCAGCGTGGCACCGCCTGGCCCGGCCCTGGCCCCACCCGGACGTGTGAAGCCTAGGCGCTAAGCCTGGGGAGAGTAACGCCTGAGCGCTATGCTCATTGTGTAGCACCTATCTGATAGGCGATATGCTCTAATGTGTAGCGCTTGTCAGATAGGCGCTATACTTTGAGACTTAACTGCCACAACGAGCCCCCCTCCCCACCCCTCCCCATTCACCCCCCATCTCGACCCAGCCAAGAAGAACAACAAGGAGGCGCCCCCTTCTCCCCTCTCTTCTCCCCCCTCAAATATCTCACATTGGAAGCTTCATTTGGTGGATTTGTGCCCCTCCCCAGCTACTAGAGGTACCCTCCTTCATTCCCCTCCGTTTTGACCTCTTGAAATCTTTCATTTTGGTTGGACTTGGCTTGAAACCCTAGAAATTGATTTGGTAGAAATGTTTGGAATTTTTTTATATTCATTGGCCAATGTTGGGTATAAATATGTGTATAAAGCATTTAGTTAGGTTTAGGGTTGTTGAAATGTCATTGTTTGGTTTATTGGTATGTTATGGCTAGGGTTAGGGTTTGCTTATGTAAGAGAGGGTGTTATTATTAGCTTTATGGTTTGGTAATGTGTCTAGTATATTTTTGTTTATCTTGTCATGGTTAGTTAATGAACATACTATCCTATGTGTTAGGGATGGAAAGAATTGTTCATGTTCATCATGTGGACAAGGATGCCTTTTTGAAAGGCAACATAGAACCGGACCCGGATGAGCTTGATATTGTGTTTGAGCATAGTACCACCTATGCCGAGGTCTTGCAGCAAGTGAGGATTGAATTTAAATGAATGGACCCATGTGATGTTGTTGAGTTGGAGGGAAGACATAATGTGGGTTTTGGAATGCATATCCGTTGGAAGACCATGCGTATCTTCTACGAGGCTCATTGGCTTGCATACAAGGAGGTGGTGGCCGAATCACTAGACAAGGCTCTTGAGCTATTTGCCACCAAGAAGGTTGATAGTTCATTGCCTTTGGACTTGAACCGTCTTGCCTCCCCATTGGATAGTAGGAGTCCTCCACTCGCAGAGCAAGAGCTATGGAGTGAACCTCCTTTGACCCAAACATTGAGCCCGATTTCAAGACACCAAGACGAAGTGTTGGAAGAGGACAATGATGATTGTGAGGATGATGATGATGTTGAACTCCATGACAACAATGTTGGAGATTTGGAGAAATATATACTCAAGTTGACATGGACCGTGACCTCCCGTATTCTCGAGGCTATGCATCGGACTCGGATGATGATGGTCCCGAAGAAGAAGTTGACAAGGAGGGGTTCACAGCTAGAGAGGCCGAAATCCATGATAACGTATTGGGGTGGGACCATCGGGTGCCTTTGTTTCATGATCTTAGTCTCGCGGATGAAGCCACGGTTGATGGTGGCAAAGGCATAGTGCTTGGACCAAGGACAAGTTCTTACCGGGATGACAATCACATGAATAATCGATTTTGCAAACGATCAAGGTTTAAGACCTTGTTGGAATTTAAGCAATGGATAAAGGACTTATTAGTGAAGCATCATCGTCCTTACACGGTCGTGCACTCGCAAATCAAGAAGCGTTACACGGTGAAGGGCGAGGAGGAAGAATGTCCTTGGATTGTGCGTGCAAGACCATTCAACGGAGGTCCCGATTGGCACATAACTAGTTGTGTATCAACTCACATGTGACGGGGCTTGATGGTGGATCGCAAGGATGTGAAGCACGAGCACCGGCAAATCACCTCTGAGTTCCTCGCTTATAGGCTTTCCAATGACATCGCGTCATTTCCAATAATGAGCATCAAGATGGTCATGGAGCTTGTGAAAGCCCTCTTTCACTACGAGGTGAAGTACGGGAAGGCATGGAAGGCTAAGCAAGCCGCATTAAAGATGTTGTACGGTGATTGGGAGGAATCATATAACCGAATCCCAAGGTTGTTGGGAGCGATGGCCGATGCTAACCCAGGCATGGTTCATGTGGCTAAACCTTATGGGAACAAGACAAGGATTGTAAACGGAAGAACCGTTCGTGTTTTTGGCCGTGAATTTTGGGGTTTAGAGCAATGTGTTTAGGCATTTGAACATTGTAGGCCGGTCATATCTATTGATGGCACCTTTATGACCGGTCAATTCAAGGGCACTATCTTGATTGCTATAGCCAATGATGCCAACAATCGGTTGATTCCTTTGGCGTTTGCTTTTTGGTAGAATCGGAAAGCAATGATAATTGGGAGTGGTTCTTCCATCTTTCGAGAACAAGGATATTAACCCCTCATAGGGAAATATGTGTCATCTCAGACCGTCATCAAGGATTTCTTAAAGCGGTGAACCAAGATATTCCCGGCCATGCTCCGTTGCACCATCGTTGGTGCATGAGACACTTTTGTGCAAACTTCTATAGGGCATGCAAGAGCAAGGAATTGGCCGATGATCTACAAGATTGTTTCCTCGCTTTCATGGAACATCGTTTCTCAAACTTGTACAACAAATTGCTCTTCAACAAAGAGCTCAATGCGGGTGGCCGAGAGTTTCTCGATAGGATGAAGAAAGGACAAAGTGGGCACGAGCTTTCGATGACGGTGGTCTGAGGTACGACCAAATGACAAGTAACATGGCAGAGGCCTTCAACAAGTTGCTCAAAGGTGTCCATGCATTGCCCATCATGACAATAGTATGATATAGATTCGACATTATGAATGGGTATTTTTTGAAATACTCAGAGGAAATGGACCGGCAGATTGCGGGGGACAACAAGAATAAGTACAAATACGAGTACCCACCTAAGGTTGATGATTGGATGCAATTTCAGTCAAAGAAAGCGGCTTCCCAAGTTGTCACGGAATATGATAATGACGAGCTAATTTACCAAGTTACGGAGCTCGGAGGTACAACGGCTGATGGTGTCCAACACGGAGGTCGAGCTTTCAAGGTCTCGCTCAAGACTTGTGAGTGCACATGTGGAAGAGGAAGAGAGGAAGATGAAGGAAGTTTAGGAAGAGGAGAATAGGAAGGCATTTGATTCGGTAGTTCAACTTTCTCATGACTTTGCTAAAAAGAAGGATGAAGAGGACGAGGTGAAGAGGAATAAGGAAGAGGAGGAGAGGAAGAGGAAAAAGAGAAGGAAGAGGAAGAGAGGAAGAGACAAAAGGAGAAGGAAGATGAAGAGAGGAAGAGGAGGTACAATGCTAGGCCACCTTGCGCCGACCAAGAGGAAAGGCCACGGAAGGCATTTTGTACTTCTGAGGACCATGGAAAGGAGGTTCATATTTGATGGTGCGAAACCAATTGCATTGTTAAGCAGTCCCAAGACTACCATTCCGATAGTTGGGGAAAGAAGTTCTTCATGTGTGCCAACTACTCTTGCTCTCCTGTGTGTAGCCGCAACCCGTACGAGACTCCACCGGTATGCACAAAGCTTTTTAGTTCTACATGTGTCCCAACTATTCCATATCGTAGTACTAACATGCACTATTTTCTTGTAGTCTCCCCCTCCGGTATGCAGGTACTACACTTGGATAGATCTCAAGAAACCTCAAGCCAACAAGAGTATCCAAGAGATCGATCGTGCCATAATAAGAATGTTCTACCACGAAGGGTTGCGTGACGAGGAGATGGCAAAGAAGCGCAAGCAACGTGAGGACGAGCGCCGCAAGAAAGATAAGGAAGAGGAGCGCCTCAAGAAGGAGGCTTGTGCTGCAGAGAGGGAAAGGCTGCGTCGAATGTTGGGGATATGCTATATGGGTATCCTCATAGCATGTCTCTTATCCGACTAACCCGGGTGGCCCATAGTCGGTAGCATGGCCTGTGGCCTGCTGGGCGGCCCAGTTAGGTGGACCCAGAAGGGAGGCCCATGCTGGATAAAGGAAGGCTACGGTGGAGTCACCAGCGTACCCGGAGCCTTGGAGTGCAAGTTACACAAGACTAGTGATAGACGGTGTAGGACTCTGTAACCTGTCCGGCTAGGACTTTTCCCTATAACCCTAGGATCTGACGACTATATAAGTCAGGCCTATGGGAGCCTTTAGGGCACGAACACAGATAACTTCATACAACCTCGCGCAGCGAACCTATCTCTGTAACTCGGCGTATTGCCCTTATAGTGATTTATAGCAGGAGTAGGATTCCGCCACCGTCGTGGGAGCTGAACCTGGGTAAGCTGTGTTACCTCGTACCCGTCAACCGTCCGCCTTACCCCACGTCTCTAAACACGCACTGTAAGGACCCCTCCATGGCGTACTCGTCGCAATACCACGACAGTTGGAGCCCACCGTGGGGCAAGAGGCGCTTCAGGCTCTTCAGCGGGCGAGGACCAAGATCTTCGCGGGAATCAGAGAAACCGTAGCCATCAGCCGTGTTCTCTTCTCCGGCAACATTCCGATCGTCCCCCCTGACGAGTTCTGGATCCCGGCGAAGACGAACCCTACGCGGTGTTCGATCGTTCCTATCGAAGACATCCACCTCTTCATCGGCAAAACTGACTCAGGCACTAGTTCCCTGGGAGTCGTAGAAGCATCAAGACCTGCACGGACGGCCTACGGGCAGGACACGTTCGCGGAAGGATCGATGTCGGACCTCTCCTCGGAGTTTGCTGGCAAAGATCAGAAAAATTCAAGGCCCACCCAAACCGCCCCTGTGTAGGATATAAAGGTGGAAGATCACTGCAAATCCTCCGGCTTCGTCCACGCGTCTGGACAACATAGATCCAAGTTCGTCGGCGTGGTTACCATCTTCGATCTAGCGCGCTGCGTTCAGAGAGAGGGCAAAAACCCCTGCGACTACCTCGCCAGGTGGCTCCGTATACGGGCAGACCTGGCCAATTACCCCGATGATAACGCTTTGTATCACTTCGTGGAAGGACTGGACCGTGGAACGCTTCTCCGACATTCTTTAAGACGACAGCAGGCAACATGACGCCTTACCCTCGAAGAGGTGGTGAGCACCGTCAACAGCTACGCGGCAGCTGACGCGACAGCCCAGATGGAGCTTGCGCTCAGAGACGGAGAACCTCCGGTTCAGCAGCCGCCGCTACCGCCTCCCGCCGCCATCGTCGTAGCAGCACCACCACCTCCAATCATCGTCGAGGCCGTCGCACCTACACCGCCCGTCATCGAGGAAGTCCTGGCACCCTCCGACTCTGTCATTGACGCACTTTACGCTGACTTCAGTGCAGATTCAGAGGAGATAGATTTCAGTCCAGAAGAGCTAGACTCCGCTATGCAGGAGATGGAGGAGGAGTACTCGCGCGACGAGCAAGCTAACAACACCGTCATGTCTCGAGGGGTGTTCGTCACCATTGGGACAGCGATGGATGAAGATCAACCCGGGCAAGCTCCGCCTACGGCGCTGGAAAAGAGGAAGGGGCCACTTATTGCCGCCGACGATGATCGCGCAAAGGTCATGCCTCCTCCGCCTAACCCAGTGCAGCAGCCGCAGGAACTCGGCACTGGTCCGAGCAACAACAACACCGCAAACTTGCCGCCTCCAGCATCCATGTCGGCAGCAGCCCATGTTACTCCAACTGATAGAGTGATGTACGACAATCTCCTTGTCGAGCCACTAACCGTTGATCATATCCGGAATGTGACTCAGCTTAACGAGAAGCGCCAGCAGCTGCTGGAGGAGGCGCAAGCCATCGCGGAGCAAGGCGCTAAACTAGATCGAGATCTGGTCAACGCGCAGAAGTCCATAGAGAAAGCTAGAGCAATGGAGGCCGAGTACAAGACTCTGCTGCAGCAGCAGAAGGCTAAGAAGGCTCCGGCTCGCGTCATCAATGATCCTGGTGTACGGCGCAACCTAGGATGGGCTCCCTCGAAGCCGGCACAGGACAAGCCATACATTGATAGTGAAGGCAAGCAGGTGATGCCCACCACACTCCTTAACCTCGCCGTCGCCAAGACCCTTCTGGAGCAGGATAGATCGCCTGAGGCAGTAGAACAGGTCTATGACCTAGTGTCCAAGGCGGTAAAGCAGCAGGAAAAGGCCACATCTCAGAGGCTTGAGTCTGACCCAGCGCTCTGCCGATCTAGCCAGTACAAACCGCCAAGGGACAGATCTCCTCAGGATGTCGGAACACAGACGGGTTCATCAGAACAAAGACGGAGGGATGCGCGCAATAGGAAGGATGCTATCCCCATATCCTCCGACCACGGAGAAAAAGCCCAACCTCGCCGCCCATCGCCACCGCCCCGATCCCCCCGACGTTAGGAAGACTACAAGGCTCACCATCGCACGGATATGCCCCCTCCAAAGCAGTGTGGCATTGTCATCCGCGACAACGCGGCACAGACCCGTCATGATGAAGAGCGCCACCAAGGACACAAAAGAAGGTCACAGCACGACCCTCCGCGTCCGACAAGCAACCGTGACAGGCGCGAGGCGTCATAGGAGGGTAACAGCAAGAAGGCTAACCCAACTCCACCTCCGCCTCTGTCGCCGCCAAGCAGTCACCATGGCGGAAGAGGCCCGCGGCGTTCATGCATCCCATCCCCTGTTGACAACAAGAATAAGAACCCGGAGCCGTACGATGCACGTTCACGGATCGATAAGATCCACGAGGCCTGGGAAGGACCATACCTGGGACCACATTGCTTTGGACCTGCGATACGGTCCGCAACTTACCCCAAAAGTTTTCGGATCGACAAGACCATCAAGCCCTATGACGGCACCGCCAAACCTGCCACATGGTTGCAGGACTACAGCAACGCGGTGGAGATTGCCGGAGGCAACCCCAATGTCGCCGTTAAGTACCTCCCGTTAATGTTGGTGGGCACGGCCCGTCAATGGATCGACGACTTGCCGGAGAAATCTATCTACAACTGGCTGGATATGCAAGAAGGATTCACCAAGAACTTTGAGGGTACATACAAGCGTCCCTGCACTGTGGGCGATCTGCAGCGGTGCGTGCAAGAGAAAGACGAGACATATCGCGCCTACCTCTCCCGCTGGCTGGATATGAAAAATTCCTGCGCAGGAGTGCACGCTCAGACCGCCATGGCCGCCTTCATCGATGGGTTGGAAAGGGGTACGTTGCTCCGACATAAGCTAAAGCGCTTGCAGGACAATCATCAGCTTGACTTGAATCAGATGATTCAGTTAGCTAGTGAGTTCGCAGCTGCCGACGACGATGCTCGTGGCTCTTTGTCGGCAACGGCCGTTCCAACCCAAGCTCGGAGGAACAGCAGTACAAAGCGGAAAACCGCTCCAGAAGAAAAGCAATCTACCGACATGGTCGCGATGACTTTTGCAGGACGAGGAGAAGGCCGACAACGTGGCCGAGGAAGGGGAGCGGGCCGCGGGCAGCAGCGAGGAAGTGAAACCACCTTGGCGCCGCTCCGCGTTCCCCAAACCTACGAGGAGTACCGCGATATGCCGTGCCTCGTACACCTCGACGCCAACGGCAAGGCCACCCATACCAATCGACACTACAAGTTCGTCAACGACCTCAAGGAAGACCCGGCGTCCGGATACAAGCGAAGTTGGAAGAACAGACCACGAGGCAAGGGCAAGGGAAAGAAGAAGGAGGAGGAGTCCAAGGATTCAAGTGACATGGACGAGGACGTTGACCCCAAGCACGCCGCCAAGAGCGACGACAAGGGCAAAAACCCCTTCGCAAAGAAGGCCCCGGTCTACCACACTTTCCTTGGCACCCCCACCGTCCGACAACAGAAGACCTCTCTAAGGATCCTGATGGCCACTCTCCCCCCAGTTCCCTAGTACCTGTGCTGGTCGGAAGTTCCAATAACTTGGGATAGGATGGACCACCCAGACCTTGTGCCCACGGAGAACCAGTACGCCATGGTCATCAACCCATTGATTGACGGCGTGGAGTTCACCAAGTGCATGGTGGATAGTGGAAGCAGCATCAACATCATGTATCTGGATACACTGCAGAAGATGAACTTGATGGAGGCAAACCTAAGGCGGACCAACACCGTTTTCCATGGCGTAGTTCCTGGACGGGAGGCTCGGTCCCTTGGGTACATCACACTTCAGGTAGCCTTTGGCGACGTTAATAATTACCGCCAAGAGCGCATGCCCTTTGAGTCCAGAGCAAGGTCAATGACTCAGAGATGCCCGCGTTGAAGAAGCAGATCTCCGACTCCGCTCCTGCGTTCAAGGCCGCCATCGAGACCAAGCCGGTGGAACTTGTGGTAGGCGATGCCTCCAAGACCGTCGCCATTGGGACGAACCTAGATCCCAAATAGGAAAGCGCGCTCATCGAGTTCCTCCGTGAGAATAGGGACATCTTTGCCTGGCAACCTGCCGACATGAAAGGTGTACCTAGGGAACTTGCCGAGCACAACTTAAACATAGATCCAAAATGTAAACCAGTTAAACAACCTCTACGACGCTTCGGAGATGAGAAGAGTGTAACACCCTCAGAATCGGACCTATGCAAGTTTAAGCGAAAACCCGCCAAACCCGCATAGAAACGATTCAAAGGTGCCCACCAGGCACTTTCGTGCGGGTGGAAAACGAAGTAATAACATTACACAACAGTCCTCGATGGGACCCACAGAACAAATATATATACAACAGCGACTCAATGAGTCAAGAATACAGATATAATATACAAAGATCCAAATCACCTTGAAAACGATAGAGCGTCCGACTACGGACAAGATGCAAATGGGGCTAAGAGCCCTGAAGAATAACCAATGGCGTCCATAACCCTGCCCAGGCCAAGCCGGAAGGGTAACCCTGCTAACGACGTCGATCTCAAAACCTGCTTAAACAAAAGGGGTGCCGACAACGGGCAAAGGAAAAAGAGGAGCGTCAGTACTGAGGCCAGTACACGGCGAGACTAGAATTCGGCGGTCCTCGCCTACATAGGTATGGTGGACTGAAGCGGCAGCGGCAGCATGCACTGAACAACCTATAGAGACTCGATACAACTAGCGGCAATCAGAGAGGGGTAAGAAAGACCTATCCGGATCCAACCTGATTCTAACATCAAACAATCCCATCCTGGTGTTTCCCCCTCGAGACCACCCGAGGAAGTCAACCGAGGAACTCACACAGTTGGCAGTTTTATTTATTCAGTTATCGTTGCAGCAATTACTAGTCAGGTATAGATAATCATCCTGATAAAGTAAGCAGTGGGCACTTTTAGTTAACCATTCCGTTATAGTTGCACCACTTACTAATCAGATACAAATAGCATGAGATAACCCAAAAACCCAGCAGTTGTTGGTACTTTTATTTAGCCATTCCGTTGTAGTTGTAATACTTACTAGTCAGATACAATGGCGCAAGCGACAACCCAAACAATCAATTGTGGGCAGTTTTATGTAGCCATTCCATTATAGTGAAGCTGATTACTAGTCATTATAAAGTCAAATTTATAGCACTACTTTAGTTATAGTTGTCTATGATCGAGATACTGTGCTCCAAGTCGTCCATAACCGCGGACACGGCTTTCAGAAAGTTTTAACCCGGCCGGGGTGCACAAATAGCAACACACACACGATCAACCTCGGAAAAACCAAATCAAAACCCAACGAGGCTTTCACGACAAAGAAATCACAGGATTCAGAAATATTTCAGGGGGCCACCCCTTGGAGTACACCCGCAACGAAGTAAGCTAGCTCCGAGACGGACCCGAGGTTTGGGTGGATGGCTGTGAACGACTGGGAACCCAAAACTGAGCTTGTCGACACCGCGAAAACGTGTCCCGATCCTAAACAGTACAGTGTGCTCCTCGCACAATCGTAAATAAAGCAGTAAAGCATGGCATAAGTACAGGATCGTAAATAAAACCTCAAACTAGTTTGTGGCCCCAAGAAATAAGACTGAATCAAGCTCTGGCTAAGGGGGGCCCATAATTCCCCGTATGTGGATAGCGCGATAAATCAAGGAACAGGTATCAAGTACTCGGGGTCCTACGGGACACAAGTGGGCGGTCGTAAATCAAATATTATCTATCACCCACCGATGCCTCTGCTTACTTACTTCAATTTTAGTTGTTAAAAAGGAATTAAAGGGAACGATAAGTAAAACCATGATCATCTCCAACAATTAACTTGCGGCAATACTCCAACAACTGTGGTACTTGACGACACGCAACAGCACTTGAGCGAGCGACTACGACACGCAAGTCCAACTATCTACCAATCAACCGGTAATAGGATGTGTCCAAGGCAATATAAGGCTGCAGGGGATATCACGGGTACGGAAACTAGAGCATCGCAACACAGATAGCAATAGATCAACAGGAGGAAATAAAAACTAGAAAAGTAAGATAGGTAGAAAGGGGGAGATGCTCGCCTGGAAACATTGCCGAAGGTTCAACCGAAGATCGGGTCGACACTCGCATCAACTCAACGGCCTTATCCGCGAAGAAGCAAAACACTAGAAGAAACACCGGATGCAATATTTAATACTACGACAGAAGACCGGCATGATGCATGCATGGTGTATGACATGGCAAAGATGCGATGCAATTAGGTCATATTAAGTGGAACCAGGGGTCCCGACAATGATTATATGGTTCAAGTTGTTTTTCTACCCCGCAAATTAAATGTTGTTTGAACATGGCAAAAGATAGTACCGGTTCGATGCACAAATTTAAATGAGGCCAATATAAGGCTAGATTTGCCCGCATATGGGCCCCATATTTAATTATTAGGTGAATCGGCATAAGGCCCCCAAACCACACAAATATGCATGCAAGTATGGCAAATAATAGGCAACAAGTTGTTATTACTTTTATAAAATAGGGCATCGAGAAAAGGGGTCACACATTAGGGTTCGACGATCTTGGTCCGAGGGTTCGGGGTTCGATAGGGTCCGGGGTCCGGTCTCGGGGTTCAGGGTTCGACGGAAGCGTTCTCGGACTCCGGGGTCGTTCTCGGATTACTGGGTAGATCTTGTCGCACGGGTGGTCTTCGAAGTAGATCTTGTTGTTCTGTGTCGGTGACCTCGGCATCCGGGAAGCAGGACTTGGTTCGGCGCCGGGGGCGCATCGGATTCTCCTGGTCGGTGCCGATCTTGTCGTTGCGAAGATCTTGTCGGGTCCGCGCCATCGAGTCGGTCTTGGCGTTCGGGAAGAAGAACTTGTCGTCCTCGTGGCGATCTTGGCGTTCTTCAGGTTTGGGTTTTGGCGTCCGAGGGAAGTACTTGGCGTTCCGGATCGGTCTCGGATCCATGAAGCAGACCTCCGCGCCCGGGGGTTTCTTGTCGGTGTCCTTGGGGTTTTCCGAGATGAAGTACTTGAGGTAACGACTCCAAGATCGGTGGCGAACTTGAACGGCTTCGGGTGTTCGTGCACTTGTTGGTAGCATGACCACATGGACAAGACCAAATTGTCCTGCACCCGTGAGGAGGCACACTCGCCGAGGCCCAGGAGGCCAACGCACATATAGAGAGAGGACAACGCCTTCACTGGGGCATGCGACCTGGCCGGAGAGGGTACGCGGGGTTGCTCCTGTGAGCTGGGACCGGAGTTGGCTCACGAAGGGGAGGCAGGGCGACCAACGGCGCAGAGGGCGACGACTAGAGGCGGGGCGGATGACGACGCGCCTGGGGAGACCTGGGGTTGGGGAGAGGAGCAGCAGAGGAAGGTTGCCGGCGGCGGGAGCGCCAGGGACTGGCGGCGGCGGGGACGGGCGTACGCGGGAGGCGGGCCGCAGGGGCGAGCGGCGGTTGCCAGAGAGGAGGAAGATGGAGGCGGGCGAGCGCGGGCGGCGAGGACGGCGACTGGCGGCGCGGGGCGAGCCGGCGAGGGGGACGGAGGGCGAGCTCGGGGGCGTCCGCGTCGGGGGAGGCGACGCCGGTGAGGAGGGAGCGGCCGGCCGGAGGCGGGCGGCGCCGGGCGCGGCTCAGGGAGAGGGGCCCTGGGAGGCGGGGGAAGAGGAGGAGAGGTTGGAGGGAGGGCGGCGCCGGCGGAGGTTGGGGAAAAGGGAGAGAGGCGGGTCGGGGGAGGCGCGAGCCGGCGGGGGCGGCCGGAGAAGGAAGGGAGGAGCGGACCGGAGACGCGGCCGGCGAGCGGCGAAGGGAGAAGGAAAGGAGGTGGCCGGCGGAGATGGAGGAAGAAAGAGGGAGGCGGGCGGCGCCGGGTGGGGAGCGGGAGGTTGAGGAAGGAGAGAGGAAGGGAAGAACAGGGCACGGGCAAGTGGGTGGTGGGACCGGGTGGGGCCAGGGCTGTCGGCTGGAGTGGGGGTCGGGCGGGGTGAGTGGAGGAGTGGGTGCGTGTGTTGCCTGTGTGCGTGTGTGGTGTGTGCTGGGGGTGGGTCCCAGGGGAGAGAGGGGGAGAGAGAGAGGGAGGGGAGAGGGGCTGGCTGATGTGGCAGCGTGGGATTGGGTGAGGGAGAGAGGAGAGGTGAGGTGGAGAGAGATTATTGGTGGGGGTGAGGTGGAGGGGTTGTGGGTAGATTAGGTTGGGTAGCTTTAGGATTATGGGTGGACCGATTTTATTTCTGGGGGTGGTCGTTCGGGTCGAATCGGCCCGTTCGACTGCCCCTACTAAAATAATTTAATATTTTATTTGTTTTAAACGGACCGTTTGCAAACCGATAGCAGACAAGACAAAATATTCCGGCGACCCGGGTTTTGCGTTTGAATAAAGATGGGGCGTTTAGAAAACAAGAACAGGTTTTTCCGCAAATAGTTTATGCCAGCAAATGCAAGATGATGACGATGCTCAAATGCAATGTGGCATGATGACATGAGCATGCGGTCATGATGATGCAATGCACAAAAACAACGCGATTTTCTAGTAGTGGTTTTGCGGGATGCCACAATTCGACACCACTAACAATGGATCTCGCCCTCGAGATCCGCCTCATGGTACCGGAAGGAAGGCCGGTGATCTGCATCTTCTCGCTTCGTGTAGATCCTCGCGACACCACTAACAAGAGGTCGTTGTCCGTGATCGTCGGGAGAACACTCCGGAAACAAAAGGTCGAAGGTAGAGGTATCCACAATAAAGCCACCCCTAACTTCCGTGGACGGAGTAAAATTGCTGGGTCCACTGATTCGATGTACAAGAGCGAATGATAAGAGTAGTCGGATGGTGATCAGTCCATCGCGCACCCAAACCATTACTCTGCACACGAATAGGCGGATTACGCAACCAACTCTCGGAATTAGACTGAAGATCTCGACAAGCGAGGTTCGGAAACAAAGGAGTGATGCAGACTCTGCATCGGAGCTGGCATAGAGGATGTCGTCGCGTCGGAAAACACCGGAAGGCACAAACAAGGAACAAAGAATGGTACCACAGTAGACGGATTCCTCAGGCAGCTTGCACACCGGATGGTAGACACCGTTATCAAGGAGGAAGCGAAACCCTGAAGGTACGACGGAACCCAACCACGAGAAATCCTGGACTCGAAGAGAGAGAAGAGAGCGGTTTCAAAACACGTCGAGATAAGAGGAGAATAGCAGAGGGGTAGGAAGTAAAATCAGAACTAATCAGAACTATCCAACCGTTTTTGCAAAAATAGTTTTGACACTATACTTCGGCCGTTAGCTAGGTTATCCTACAGGCTGGACTTGTGGGGTATCACAACTGCTGAGCTCTGATACCACTCTGTAACACCCTCAGAATCGGACCTATGCAAGTTTAAGCGAAAACCCGCCAAACCCGCATAGAAACGATTCAAAGGTGCCCACCAGGCAGTTTCGTGCGGGTGGAAAACGAAGTAATAACATTACACAACAGTCCTCGATGGGACCCACAGAACAGATATATATACAACAGCGACTCAATGAGTCAAGAATACAGATATAATATACAAAGATCCAAATCACCTTGAAAACGATAGAGCGTCCGACTACGGACAAGATGCAAATGGGGCTAAGAGCCCTGAAGAATAACCAATGGCGTCCATAACCCTGCCCAGGCCAAGCCGGAAGGGTAACCCTGCTAACGACGTCGATCTCAAAACCTGCTTAAACAAAAGGGGTGCCGACAATGGGCAAAGGAAAAAGAGGAGCGTCAGTACTGAGGCCAGTACACGGCGAGACTAGAATTCGGCGGTCCTCGCCTACATAGGTATGGTGGACTGAAGCGGCAGCGGCAGCATGCACTGAACAACCTATAGAGACTCGATACAACTAGCGGCAATCAGAGAGGGGTAAGAAAGACCTATCCGGATCCAACCTGATTCTAACATCAAACAATCCCATCCTGGTGTTTCCCCCTCGAGACCACCCGAGGAAGTCAACCGAGGAACTCACTCAGTTGGCAGTTTTATTTATTCAGTTATCGTTGCAGCAATTACTAGTCAGGTATAGATAATCATCCTGATAAAGTAAGCAGTGGGCACTTTTAGTTAACCATTCCGTTATAGTTGCACCACTTACTAATCAGATACAAATAGCATGAGATAACCCAAAAACCCAGCAGTTGTTGGTACTTTTATTTAGCCATTCCGTTGTAGTTGTAATACTTACTAGTCAGATACAATGGTCGCAAGCGACAACCCAAAAAATCAATTGTGGGCAGTTTTATGTAGCCATTCCATTATAGTGAAGCTGATTACTAGTCATTATAAAGTCAAATTTATAGCACTACTTTAGTTATAGTTGTCTATGATCGAGATACTGTGCTCCAAGTCGTCCATAACCGCGGACACGGCTTTCAGAAAGTTTTAACCCGACCGGGGTGCACAAATAGCAACACACACGATCAACCTCGGAAAAACCAAATCAAAACCCAACGAGGCTTTCACGACAAAGCAATCACAGGATTCAGAAATATTTCAGGGGGCCACCCCTTGGAGTACACCCGCAACGAAGTAAGCTAGCTCCGAGACGGACCCGAGATTTGGGTGGACGGCTGTGAACGACTGGGAACCCAAAACTGAGCTTGTCGACACCGCGAAAACGTGTCCCGATCCTAAACAGTACAGTGTGCTCCTCGCACAATCGTAAATAAAGCAGTAAAGCATGGCATAAGTACAGGATCATAAATAAAACCTCAAACTAGTTTGTGGCCCCAAGAAATAAGACTGAATCAAGCTCTGGCTAAGGGGGGCCCATAATTCCCCGTATGTGGATAGCGCGATAAATCAAGGAACAGGTATCAAGTACTCGGGGTCCTACGGGACACACGTGGGCGGTCGTAAACCAAATATTATCTATCACCCACCGATGCCTCTACTTACTTACTTCAATTTTAGTTGTTAAACAGGAATTAAAGGGAATGATAAGTAAAACCATGATCATCTCCAACAATTAACTTGCGGCAATACTCCAACAACTGTGGTACTTGACGACATGCAACAGCACTTGAGCGAGCGACTACGACACGCAAGTCCAACTATCTACCAATCAACTGGTAATAGGATGTGTCCAAGGCAATATAAGGATGCAGGGGATATCACGGGTACGGAAACTAGAGCATCGCAACACTGATAGCAATAGATCAACAGGAGGAAATAAAAACTAGAAAAGTAAGATAGGTAGAAAGGGGGAGATGCTCGCCTGAAAACATTGCCGAAGGTTCAACCGAAGATCGGGTCGACACTCGCATCAACTCAACGGCCTTATCCGCGAAGAAGCAAAACACTAGAAGAAACACCGGATGCAATATTTAATACTACGACAGAAGACCGGCATGATGCATGCATGGTGTATGACATGGCAAAGATGCGATGCAATTAGGTCATATTAAGTGGAACCAGGGGTCCCGACAATGATTATATGGTTCAAGTTGTTTTTCTACCCCGCAAATTAAATGTTGTTTGAACATGGCAAAAGATAGTACCGGTTCGATGCACAAATTTAAATGAGGCCAATATAAGGCTAGATTTGCCCGCATATGGGCCCCATATTTAATTATTAGGTGAATCGGCATAAGGCCCCCAAACCACACAAATATGCATGCAAGTATGGCAAACAATAGGCAACAAGTTGTTATTACTTTTATAAAATAGGGCATCGAGAAAAGGGGTCACACATTAGGGTTCGACGATCTTGGTCCAAGGGTTCGGGGTTCGATAGGGTCCGGGGTCCGGTCTCGGGGTTCAGGGTTCGACGGAAGCGTTCTCGGACTCCGGGGTCGTTCTCGGATTACTGGGTAGATCTTGTCGCACGGGTGGTCTTCGAAGTAGATCTTGTTGTTCTGTGTCGGTGACCTCGGCATCCGGGAAGCAGGACTTGGTTCGGCGCCGGGGGTGCATCGGATTCTCCTGGTCGGTGCCGATCTTGTCGTTGCGAAGATCTTGTCGGGTCCGTGCCATCGAGTCGGTCTTGGCGTTCGGGAAGAAGAACTTGTCGTCCTCGTGGCGATCTTGGCGTTCTTCAGGTTCGGGTTTTGGCGTCCGAGGGAAGTACTTGGCGTTCCGGATCGGTCTCGGATCCATGAAGCAGACCTCCGCGCCCGGGGGTTTCTTGTCGCTGTCCTTGGGGTTTTCCGAGACGAAGTACTTGAGGTAACGACTCCAAGATCGGTGGCGAACTTGAACGGCTTCGGGTGTTCGTGCACTTGTTGGTAGCATGACCACATGGACAAGACCAAATTGTCCTGCACCCGTGAGGAGGCACACTCGCTGAGGCCCAGGAGGCCAACACACATATAGAGAGAGGACAACGCCTTCACTGGGGCATGCGACCTGGCCGGAGAGGGTACGCGGGGTTGCTCCTGTGAGCTGGGACCGGAGTTGGCTCACGAAGGGGAGGCAGGGCGACCAACGGCGCAGAGGGCGACGACCAGAGGCGGGGCGGATGACGACGCGCCTGGGCGACCTGGGGTTGGGGAGAGGAGCAGCAGAGGAAGGTTGCCGGCGGCGGGAGCGCCAGGGACTGGCGGCGGCGGGGACGGGCGTACGCGGGAGGCGGGCCGCAGGGGCGAGCGGCGGTTGCCAGAGAGGAGGAAGATGGAGGCGGGCGAGCGCGGGCGGCGAGGACGGCGACTGGTGGCGCGGGGCAAGCCGGCGAGGGGGACGGAGGGCGAGCTCGGGGGCGTCCGTGTCGGGGGAGGCGACGCCGGGGAGGAGGGAGCGGCCGGCCGGAGGCGGGCGGCGCCGGGCGCGGCTCAGGGAGAGGGGCCCTGGGAGGCGGGGGAAGAGGAGGAGAGGTTGGAGGGAGGGCGGCGCCGGCGGAGGTTGGGGAAAAGGGAGAGAGGCGGGTCGGGGGAGGCGCGAGCCGGCGGGGGCGGCTGGAGAAGGAAGGGAGGAGCGGAACGGAGACGCGGCCGGCAAGCGGCGGAGGGAGAAGGAAAGGAGGTGGCCGGCGGAGATGGAGGAAGAAAGAGGGAGGCGGGCGGCGCTGGGTGGGGAGCGGGAGGTTGAGGAAGGAGAGAGGAAGGGAAGAACAGGGCACGGGCAAGTGGGTGGTGGGACCGGGTGGGGCCAGGGCTGTCGGCTGGAGTGGGGGTCGGGCGGGGTGAGTGGAGGAGTGGGTGCGTGTGTTGCCTGTGTGCGTGTGTGGTGTGTGCTGGGGGTGGGTCCTAGGGGAGAGAGGGGGAGAGAGAGAGGGAGGGGAGAGGGGCTGGCTGATGTGGCAGCATGGGATCGGGTGGGGGAGAGAGGAGAGGTGAGGTGGAGAGAGATTATTGGTGGGGGTGAGGTGGAGGGGTTGTGGGTAGATTAGGTTGGGTAGCTTTAGGATTATGGGTGGACCGATTTTATTTCTGGGGGTGGTCGTTCGGGTCGAATCGGCCCGTTCGACTGCCCCTACTAAAATAATTTAATATTTTATTTGTTTTAAGCGGACCGTTTGCAAACCGATAGCAGACAAGACAAAATATTCCGGCGACCCGGGTTTTGCGTTTGAATAAAGATGGGGCGTTTAGAAAACAAGAACAGGTTTTTCCGCAAATAGTTTATGCCAGCAAATGCAAGATGATGACGATGCTCAAATGCAATGTGGCATGATGACATGAGCATGCGGTCATGATGATGCAATGCACAAAAACAACGCGATTTTCTAGTAGTGGTTTTGCGGGATGCCACAAAGAGACACACCATTGGCAAAGAGATAGCTAGGTTACTTAAGGCTGGGTTTATCCGAGAAGTCCTTCACACCCGATGGGTGGCCAATCCTGTACTTGTCCCCAAAAAGGGAACCAAGGAATTAAGAATGTGCGTTGATTACACCGGCTTGAACAAAGCATGTCCCAAAGATCCGTTTGCTTTGCCTCGCATTGACCAAGTCATTGACTCGACGGCTGGCTCGAAACTTTTGTGTTTTCTCGATGCATACTCAGGATACCACCAGATCAAGATGAGGAAGTCAGACCAATTGGCCACTTCGTTCACTACTCCATACGACACGTTTTGCTATGTCACGATGCCCTTTGGGCTGAAAAACGCAGGTGCTACCTACCAGCGGACAATGCAACGTTGCCTTCACGACCAAATTGGTCGGAACGTTCATGCCTATGTGGACGATATCGTGGTGATGTCTAAAAAGTCAAACGACTTAATCTTCGACTTAAAAGAAACCTTTGATAATCTCCGGAAATACAACATGATGCTCAACCCTAAGAAGTGCGTCTTCGGGGTTCCAGCCGGCAAATTGTTGGGCTTCATCGTTTCCCAGCGTGGAATCGAGGTCAACTCGGAGAAAATCAAGGCCATCTTAAACATAAACCGTCCGACATGCCTAAAGGACATTCAACGACTAACAGGTCGTGTTGCAGCAGTTAGTCGGTTTGTCAGCTGACTTGGAGAGAAGGCTTTGCCGCTGTACAAGTTGCTGAAGAAGGCGGAAAAATTCACGTGGACAGACGAAGCAGATGCAGCATTGAAGCAGCTCAAGGAGATTCTTTCCTCAGCGCCCATCCTTGCAGCACCCGAGCCTGGAGAGCCCCTGTTAATTTACATGGCGGCAACCAACCGGGTTATTAGCATCGTCGTCGTGGTAGAGCGGAAGGAACCAGGCTACGAGCATGGAATTCAACGACCAGTTTACTATGTGAGCGAGGTCTTGACGGAGTCCAAGCAGCGTTACCCGCACTACCAAAAGATAGCTTATGGAGTATTCCTCGCTTCTCGGAAGCTGAGGCATTACTTTCAGGAGCACCCAGTCAGAGTAGTGAGCAAGACTCCACTGTGCGACATTATCAATAACAACGACGCTACAGGAAGGGTCGTGAAGTGGGGCATTGAACTTGCCGCCTTAGAGATCACCTACAAGAGACGCGACGCTATCAAGTCACAATCCTTGGCGGATTTTATTGCAGATTGGACGGAGATGCCAGATGCTACTCCGTTGCCAGAACCAGAGTACTGGGTGATGCATTTTGACGGATCAAAGTTGCTCAATGGCTCGGGGGCTGGTGTACTGCTACAGTCACCAAAAGGAGACAAGCTGCACTACGTTCTGCAGATCCACTTCGAGGCTACAAACAACATGGCGGAGTATGAAGCACTCATTCATGGACTACGTGTAGCAAAGGATATTGGCATCAAGCGCATAGTTTGCTGTGGAGATTCCGACTTGGTTGCCCAGCAGGCGGCTGGCACCTGGAACGCGTGGAACCCTATGATGGCGGCATATCGCGACGAAGTGGACGAGATAGCCAAGAGATTCTTGGGCTACGAAGTCAAGTATGTGCCTAGGGAGCAAAACGAGGCGGCTGATCTACTGTCTAAGCTTGGATCAGGGCGCAAGCAAATTCCGCCAGGAGTTTTCCAAGAGCATCTACGCACACGATCCGTGAAGGGCGCCGACATCGACAACCCAGATAGAGCTGACTCTTTCGTCAACATGTTGACAAATATCCCTCCGGCTTGGACAAAACCGTTCATGGAGTATCTCGAACACGAAACTTTGCCCGACGACAAAGTCGAAAGACGGCAAATAGTACGACGAGCAAAGGGTTATACCATAATCAATGGGCAACTCTATAAAAGGAGCACTACTAGTGTATACCTAAAGTGTGTTTCCCAGCTAGAAGGTATGGAAATCCTGCGCGAAATCCATCTCGAAGATTGTGGGCATCACGCCGCTCCTCGATCGTTGGTCGCGAAAGCCTTCCGGCAAGGATTCTACTGGCTGACCGCGAAGGCGGACGCCGACAAGCTGGTTGAGATATACACGGGATGCCAGTATTATGCCCGACAACCACATGTTCCTGCTGAAGAATTGCGAACAATACCAATAACTTGGCCATTTGCAGTCTGGGGGCTAGACATGGTAGGACCGTTACAGACGGCACCGTGTGGATTTACGCATCTGCTTGTAGCAGTTGACAAATTCACCAAATGGATAGAAGCTAAACCCATTAGAAAGCTTGATGGGGCAACTGCCCTTCGGTTTGTCCGGGATATAGTGGTGAGATTTGGTCTCCCACATAGCATCATCACCGACAACAGAAGCAACTTATCACTCGGAGAAGTGGAGGCTTATTGTTGGGACAAAGGCATCCGACTTGACCTTGCATCTGTGGCATACCCACAATCCAATGATCAGGTTGAGCAAGCCAATGGATTAATTCTGCAGGGAATCAAGCCACGTCTTGAGGCACCGCTACATAGAGCAACTGGAGCCTGGGCGGAAGAATTGCCATCTGTGCTGTGGAGTTTACGAACCACACCCAACAGATCCACCGGCTACACCCCTTACTTCATGGTATATGGAGCAGAAGCCATCTTACCTTTCGACATCCTCCACGATGCACCAAGAGTTGCCGCCTACGCCGAAGATGACGCCGAAGAATCTAGACGCCTAGATGTGGACCTTCTCGAGGAGGAGCGCGTTTTGGCATGCCAAAGATCTGCCATCTACCAGCAGAAGCTACGCAGCTACCATAGTCGCCGTGTTCGGCATCACTCGTTTAAAGTGGGGGATTTAGTGCTCCGACTTAAACAGAAGAAGTCACACAAATTATCCCCGCCATGGGAAGGACCGTTCATCATAAGCAAGGCGCTGCTCAATGGGTCCTACTACCTTGTCGACAATCGTGAACTCAAGGATAGACCCAACGAGGATCATAAGCGTAAGCGACGTGACCCGGGTGATGACTACCCGGAGCTTGATCGACCATGGAACATAGCACATCTACGTCCTTTCTACACTTAGCATTTTTTATCTAATTGTGTACCTCTTATATGATCAATGAAATAAAGCTCTTTGGTTCACTAATATTGCTGAGTCTTTTACCTCCTTTAGTGTTCATTTTTAAATCATATAAAACCTTTATGCACAAGTCTTGCGATTGCACTTGTAAAAATTCCGCCTACGGGCGTTAGCTTAAGTTTTCTGGTCTACACGTTCTTTGTTGTTTTTATGTGGATTCTGGAGTAGTGACTTTCGGCACTTATTGTCGGCGATTTTGTGCTCAGGTTATTGACGGTGCCATTGGGCATCATCACCTAAGCGCATGGTTCCGACAACGAGTCTTCCGACTCACGAAAAGTCAATCATAAAAACCAGAGTAATGGATAAGCCAGTACTTGCTTAAAAAATTATATACATACTGGGAATTAATTCTTAAGTAGCAGGATACGACAACCATATTTTTCCGCCTTAAGATTACATCACCAAGTTTTTTCCGTGCACACACCAAAGGTGAAACAAAAACAACAAAGTGTTCTTCATTCTTTGGGCGCAGGAGACTTGGAGGTCGCATCATCACCAGCCGGAGAATCACCCTCAACATCGGTGCTGTGATGAGACTCGGAGGAATCTTGGTTGACGCTATCAATGGTGTTCCTGGGCACGAAGACATCAGCATCCACCAACTCGGCAACCCTGGTGTCATAACCCGCGAGTGATGACAGGATGGCTTCGTGATCGATCTCCTTGCCGTCATCATCTACGTCGGGATGCCAGAGGTCACCGTGTCGATGTCGGCATCTTCATAGTGTGCCTTCACCATAGACAGCGCCATCCTTGCGCCAGCCCATGCGCATGAAGCTTTCCAGCTCGCGACACGCTCGGGGGCTCGGCGCAGAATCTCCGAGTACTTTGCCACGGAGTCCGAGGCTTTGATATAAATCTGGAGGGGCTTGGCAATCTCCTTGGCTTGGGCGATGGCGGTATTGATGAATTTGCCGGCAAGAACCATACATTCCTTGTCTGAAGGAGGCGAGCGGGTTAAACCCATAGGAGCTGCAAATTCCGACAAGGAGCGCATGAGTTCGATAAACTCTAAGTATCCAGACTACAGAAATACAAGGCGGAGGAAACTTACTGAAGATGTTGGCCTTGGCCTGCCAAAGGATGTCCGCCAAGGATTCCTTCTCCTGTTGGAGGAGCTTAAACGCCTCGCTATGGCGAAGGTTTTGCTCATCAGCAGCTTGCTTCTGATCCTTTAGGATCGCAAGATCCTCCTTCAAGCGATTGATCTCCGTGGAGGCGGAATCCTGCAGGGCTTTCATGGAATCCTCGTGCATCTTCAGCATCTCCTTCCTCTCTTCCTTCAGGATCTTGTTCTCGCTGTCCAGCTGCTGGATATGCTTGGACTGCTCGACAATGTCCTTGGCCTTGGCGACATGTTCTGCAAGTCAGAGAAAACAACGTACACAGTGAGTACTCGGAGATTATGGGAACAAAAGTAAGACGGAAATGCGCAAAAAGAAAACAGACTCTTGTTTTTGATGATCTGTTCCTTCAAGATGGTAGTTTTACCCTTTTCGGCTTCAAGATCTGCGCGCATCTTCCGGTACTTGTCGTTGGCCATGCCCCTCCAAGCATTCTCGTTCTCTGGAAACAAATACAAAGTTAATCGTTGTTTGGTCTGCTTGGAGCCTCTAGTCGGAGATTTTCCACCTAGATGCTCGGGGGCTACAACGAGAGCTTTTAACTTATCAATATGCTTAGCTTTTCTTTAAGCATCTAGTCGGAGCTAATTCAGTTCTCGATTAAGAGCTTGGGGGCTACAGTGTAAAGTTTTTAGCTCAGAATCTGCTTAGCTTTTCTTTAAAGCATCTAGTCGGAACTAATTCAGTTACAACTAGAAGCTTGGGGGCTACAGCATTGAAAATAATGAACACTGTGTATGCTACTCTTAAAGCATCTAGTCGGAGTAATCCATTCCATCTAAATGCTTGGGGGCTACAGTGAGAGTTTTTTCTAACTTAGTCACTCTTAGAGCATATAGATGCAAAACCTATGGTTTTCCGTCTACATCCTCGGGGGCTACAGCGGAATACTCATAAGAAATGCAAAAGGCAAAGTAAAACTTACGAGTGCAATAATCTTGAGGTTTGTAGCGCTCTCGGCCAGCAGCTTGTCAAAGGAAATGCTATTTCACCTCAAGATATCTGCTTGTCGGAGCAATTCCTCAATACCGCATGTCGGAGATGACGACACTCCTCCAGGAACCATAGTTGTGTTACTCGGCAGGAGCGCCGGGTAAACTATCTTTGGGAACTCGAAGGGTTTATGGGGAGTAGGGGCGCCGCCTTCGGCAGAGGTACTAGCTCCCACCACCGCCTTGCCGCTACCGATGCATCCTTAGCCGGAGCTTCAGCCATTTGAAGAGCAGCGCTCTCCTGCGTCGCCTGCTCGCCGACAACAGCGAGTTCGGTAGAGGCGCCAGAATCCACTTCCATGGCGGAAGAGCCTGGTGCCTCCTGGACCTGAGAGCTTTTCAGATCAGAGGAGGGCTTGACGGCAGGAGTAGCAGGCGCGATGGCGGGGGAGGAGTCGCGATGCAGCATATCTTTGATATTTCTAGAAACCCCAAGAGTCTTGGAGGACTTCTTGAGGCTGGTTGTGGCTTTCTTCCTGAAACATGCAAAATGCATAAGTACAGGAATAAGACAGATAAATAAGACAATGTCGGAGAATGAGAGGCTTACACTAGGGGGTGCGCTATGGCAAAAATCCCGATGGCTTTTCTCTTTTCCGCCTCCAGGGCGGCAATACTCTTTTTGGAGGCTCCACCCTCTGTCTTCTTCTTCTTTCCTCCGTCGGCAGCGTCAGAGGTGGAGCTCTTCCGCTTTCGCGCCAACGGGACATCGTCGTCAGACATGACCGTGACTTCCTTCATCTTTGGATCATAGATTTGGGCATCTAGGTTGTCCTCATCTAGATCGCTAAGCTGTTAAGTAAGAAATTACCGTGTTAGATAAGATGGCACTGACAAGATGGAGAAACTGGAGCAATGTCATACACGGAAAATAAATACCTACCTTTGGGCACTTGCCGTCTACGTACATGTCGTAGGTGATGCTGAAGCCGCGCTTCTTATCCTTCACCTTGACGATGTCCTTTAGACGGAGCTTGACGGAGTCGCTCGAGAAGTTATCCACGGAGATCCGGAGGGTATCCCCTCGATCACTGGTGTACTCGTGCATGAACTTCACGTGGTGCTGCAGAGGTTGGATTCGCCTGATGAACCAGCACATGGCTAGGTCCAAGCCAGTCAAACCCGTCTCTACGAACCACTCGATCCGCCTTATTGCGCGAGAAGCGTCGAGGTTGGAGGGAAGGGAGGCATGGGATCTCCATGTGGAAACTTCAGCGGCCCTCTGGGATCTCCACGAAGTCCAGGTACGTCACTTCTCGGCCCGCCAAAGGAATGTCGGGGCCGTAGAAGTACGTCCGCTGCCAGTTTTTGCACGACTCGTGGCCGACGATGTCGGGGAACCACCGGCCAGGTCGGATCTTGAAGCTTATGGTGCCGCAGTTCCTAAGCTCCTCCCTACTGTGTCCGGCTTCACGTTTGACAGTGAAGAAGTACACGAACAAGTCTAACCTAGGCCTAATCCCTAGGTAACCCTCACAAAGTGCCGTGAAGTTGCTAAGCACTAAGATACTATTGAGGGAGAGGTTGTGGGGTTGGACCTTGAAGTGGTTCAAGACGGACAGAAAGAAGTGGGAGATGGGCAGAGAAACGCCGCGTACCAGCTAAGCCTTGAGGTACACCTTTTCTCCGGCTTGGGGAGAAGGTGTCACCTCGCCGGCCGGCGCCGCCCGCCAGGCGAGCCCCTCCGTCGCGGGGAGGTAGCCTTCAGCGACCATCTCTTGGATGTCGCGGCCGGTGATGTCCGAGCCGTGCCAGTCGCCCTTGTGTGAGTCTGGCTCTTCTTCCAGAGGCTCTAGCGCCGCCAGATTGTGGTCACTGCCGGTGGTTTCAATCACCGCCGACGCGGGGATGACCAGGCCCTCTGGGGGCACGATGACGGAGCTCGCCGGCTTCGCCGTGGCTTCGCTTAACACCTCCATCGACGGGGAAGAGCTGCTACTAGCCATGGAGGACTGGAAGGATGCGACTGATGCAAAGAGAGGCTAGAGTTTCTTCGAAGTATTCCACAGAGAGCTCACGGAGGCGTGCGGCTGGAGGAAGAAGATGATGACGCAAGAGAATGGGGTGAAAAAGTGGCAAGTGTCCCACGGTTACTATTTATCTTACTCTGCGTCAAGATTCGTGCAGCTAATCGGACGGTTGCCGCATAGACGACGTGTTCGAGACCGTGCGCGGTAATTTCGCCACGTCTCCAACCGCCGCCGCCAATGGTTCGTATCGCTCGCCCGGGAAAATCGGATATGATTGCGTTCTCTTCATGTGTGAGTTACGAGGCATCGCTGACCTAGGCCTATGTCGTCATAACTGACATGGTAGATGAGCCGTCGCATCGAAGATTCCGGCATGGACGGATTTAATCCGACTACGGAAGAGTACGATGGAAGATTCAGCATTTCTCCGACTTACAAATCAAAGACGGAGAAAAACCTTGCAGGGTTCTTTGGGAGGACTACAAGATATTGCTTGACGATTTGCCGACATCCATCTAGACGGAGCACTCCACGTGAAGAGGCAAGACGGCGCAAGATCTCGGAGTTCTCCAGGGGCTACTATTGGGGATATGCTATATGGGTATCCTTATAGCATGTCTCTTATCCGACTAACGCGGGTGGCCCATAGTCGGTAGCATGGCCTGTGGCCTGCTGGGCGGCCCAGTTAGGTGGACCAGAAGGGAGGCCCATGCCGGATAAAGGAAGGCTACGGTGGAGTCACCAGCGTACCCGGGGCCTTGGAGTGCAAGTTACACAACACTAGTGATAGACGGTGTAGGACTCTGTAACCTGTCCGTCTAGGACTTTTCCCTGTAACCCTAGGATCTGACGACTATATAAGTCAGGCCTATGGGAGCCTTTAGGGCACAAACACAGATAACTTCATACAACCTCGCACAACGAACCTATCTCTGTAACTCGGCGTATTTCCCTTATAGTGATTTATAGCAGGAGTAGGATTCTGCCACCGTCGTGGGATCTGAACCTGGGTAAGCTGTGTTACCTCGTACCCGTCAACCGTCCGCCTTACCCCACGTCTCTAAACATGCACTGTGAGGATCCCTCCATGGCGTACTCGTCGGCAATACCACGACATCGAAGGCATGGCGCTCCATGGTGGAGGACAAAGAGAAGAAGAAGAAGGGCAAAGGGCCTATGCTTTAGACTTGTAGACGGAGCCTCGTGGCCCATTGAGCATGTCAAACTTGAAACATGTTGACAATGTTGTGAACTTTGAACACTATCGAACTATTAGTATGTAAAGCCCCTTAAGGGCATAAACACCATGTTTGAGATGCTTCTTTTCGAGTATGTCATGAACTGATTACAATTTTGAGGCATAGCGCCTGTCTGCTAGGCACTACACAGGTGTAGCGCCTGTCTGCTAGGCGCTATACTAGCAAATTTCAACTCCACCAAAAACAATAGGAGCATACTGAGAGCAAACTGAGAGATGGCAGGCGAGGGAAACCTCTAAGTCAGAGTGTAGCGCCTGACTGATAGGCGCTATGCCCCTGTGTGTAGCGCCTATCAAACAGGCGCTACACTCCGACTTAGAGTATTTCAATCTCCTGCGCTGCTCGGTTTGCTATCTGTACGCTCCTATTGTTTTTGGAGCAGTCGAAATCTGGTAGTATAGCGCCTGTCTGATAGGCGATACAAACAGGGGCATAGGGCCTATTAGACAAGCGCTACACTCTGACTTAGAGGTTCCTCGCCTGCTATCTCTCGGTTTGCTCTCAATATGCTCCTTTTGTTTTTGGAGCAGTTGAAATTTTCTAGTATAGCGCCTAGCAGACAGGTGCTACACTGCTGAACAGGACCGGGTTCAGCTGTTTCACAGCACAAGTGCACATATGTCAATATATTAAGTTTCATAATACAATCAACAACAACATAGTGGCTAAAGATCAACATGGTCTCAATCATCAACATAGTCTCAATCATCAACATAGTCTCAAACATCAACATAGTGCCATACATCAACCCATACATAGTCTCAAACATAGTGCATCGTCGTCAACATTGTTCCATACATGACCTACTTCCGTCCACGCGTTCTCGGGCCTTGACCCCTCCTTGGAGGTATCTTCTTTGTCAACTCCTCTTCTTCTTGTGACTCGTCATCATCATCATACCGTAGGCCTCTCGTCCTCCTAGTAACTCTTGAACTCTGTGGCGGCTCGTCTTCGACAACATTGACCTTTTCTTTGTTACGGAAGTCGTCCGGCGTCCAGCGCTAGAACTGTTTCCTTGGCTTCAGCTGGTATGCGGAATGAATCCGGTACTCCTGTGTAATACCCTCAGATCGGCCCTATGCAGGTTTTAGCAATTCGCGCCAAACCCGCATAGAAACAATTCAAAGTTGCCCACCAAACACTTGCGTGCAGGTGGAAAACGAAGTAATATCATTACACAATAGTCCACGATGTAACCCACAGAACAGATATATACAACAGCGACTCATCGAGTCAAGAATAAAAATATACAATACAAAGATCCAAATCTCCTTGAAAACAATACAACGTCCGAGTACGGACAAGATGCAAATTAGGCTAAGAGCCCTGAAGAATAACCAATGGCGTCCATAACCCTGCCCAGGCCAAGCCGAAAGGGTAACCCTGCTAACGACGTCGATCTCAAAACCTGCTTAAACAAAAGGGGTGCCGACAAAGGGCAAAGGAAAAAGAGAGCGGTCAGTACTGAGTCTAGTACACGGCGAGTCTTAGAATTCACCGGTCCTCGCCTACATAGGTATGGTGGACTGAAGCGGCATCGCAGCATGCACTAAACAACCTACAGCGACTCGATACAACTGGGGGCTATCAGAGAGGGGTAAGAAAGGACTATTCGGATCAAAACCTGATACTATCACCAACCATACCCATCCTGATATTCCCCCTCGAGACCAAATGAGGAAGTCATACCGATGAAATTCACACAGTTGGAAGTTTTATTCATTCCATTATAGTTGTCGCACTTACTAGTCAGATATAGATATCTTGAGTCATCCTGATATAATAAGCAGTGGGCAGTTTTAGTTAACCATTCCATTGTAGTTGTGATACTTACTAGTCAGATACATATAGCATGAGACACCTCAACCCAGCAGTTGTTGGTACTTTTATTTATCCATTCCGTTGTAGTTAAAACTGATTATTAGTCACTATAAAGTCAAACTTATACCACTACTTTAGTTATAGTTGTCTATGATCAAGATACTGTGCTCCAAGTCGTCCATAACCGCGGACACGACTTTCAGAAAGTTTTACCCTGTAGGGGGGCACAAATAGCAACACACGCACGATCAACTTCGGAAAAACCAAATGAAAACCCAACGAGGCATCACGACAAAGAAATCGCAAGATTCATATAATATTTCAAGGGCCACCCCACTAAGCTACCCGCTACGAAGTTGGCCGGCTCCGTAACGGATCGAGGGGTTTACGACAATGGCTGTAAACGACTGGGAACCCGAAAGTGTGACTGGGCTTGTTGATACCTTGTAAACATTCCGCATTTGTTCCAAAACAGTACAGGCGCTCCACATGCAATAGTAAATAAAGTAGTAAAGCTTGGCATAATTATAGGATAGTAATAAAGCCCCAAACTACTTTGTGGCCCCAAGAAATAAGATATGACTCAAGCTCATGCTTAGGGGATTCATGGTCCCACATGCAGATAGTGCGAATATTCAAGGAACAGGTATCAACTACTCGGGGTCCTACGGGACAAAAGTGGATGGTTAAAAACCAAATAACATCTATTGCCCACCTGTGCCTCTACATTATTTACATACTTTCAATTTTTAGTTATTAAACTCTAATTAATGCCATGATCATCTCCAACATTAAACATGAGGCATTACTCCAACAATTGTGGAACATCGACGGCATGACGCATCACCTGTGCAAGAAACTACGACTATCTACCAAACAACAGGTAATAGGACGTGTCCATGTCAATATATGGGATATAGAAAGTATAAAGGGGTACAGAATCTATAGCATCGCAACACAGATAGCAATAGATCAATAGGAGGAAGTAAAGACTAGAAATGTAAAATAGGTAGAAAGGAGGGAGAATGATCGCTTGAAAACATTGCCGAAGGTTCACCCGAAGATCGGGTCTACATTCGCATCAACTCATCGGCCTAGTCCGTGAAGAAGCAAAGCACTAGCAAAAACACCAGATGCACTATTTTAATACTACAACAGAAGATCGGGCATGATGCATGTATGATTCATGACATGGAAAAGGTGCGGTGCAATTAGGAAATATTAAGCGGAACCAGGTCCCGACAATTAGATATATGGTTCTAGTTGTTTAGGTACCCCACAATTTAAATGTTGTCTTAACAAGGCCATTATTACACTAGATTCGCCCGCATATGGACTCCATATTTAATTATGAGGTGAATCAGCATAAGGCCCCCAAGCCACATGATATGATGCGAGCATTAAAAATTTTATATGCAATAAGTTGATATTACATTTATAAAATATGGCTCGGGAAAAGGGGTCACACGTAGGGGGGCTCGACGATCTTGGTTCGGGGTTTCGATGGGGTTCGGGCTTCGCCACCAGGAACGGGGTCTCGGCGTCCATGTCGGAGATCATGACGTTCCACGAAGGAGATCTTGACATCAGATGGTCCTTGTCGGAGTTCTTGGAATTTGGCACCTCCATCAGATGGTGAACTTGAATATACAGCACCGGGTTCAATATGGTCCGTCGGGTTTGGCTCCTCGCATCGGCATTGGAAGATCTCGACATCATAGGACGAGACCAACTTGGCATTGAAAGACGAGGCATACGGGAGAATCCTTCCCACATCTATGCACACCAACATCAATAGCGGGTCTCCGGGCTCGATCTTGGCATGGTCCTGGTACAACTTGTTATCAATCTAGCCTACAGTTCACGCAGTCAAACTGAGCCGACACTAAAATGATCCAACATGATAGGAGCAATAAAACCGCACATTACAATGGAAAACGGGTTTCCTGACGGCAACTATTACTGCAGAAGACACGGCCGAGCCTGACAGCACGGATGAGGAGGCGCCCGAGGCTGCAGAGAAAGAAGAGGCGACGCGCATGGGGCTTGAGAAAGGGCGCCAGGTTGACTGGGCGGCACAAACGACGGTGGCTGTAGGCGCGTCGGCCGGAGACGGAGGGAACCCCCAACGGAGCTTGCATGGGGTGGAGGCGGCAGGCTTGGTGGTGAGCGGCTCTGCGAGGACGAGACCTACAGGAAGAGGTAACGGTGAGGGAAAGGGCGGCCGCGGTGATGGGGTCGCAGGGGGAGATCATGGAGACGGCAGACGCGTCGACGCGAGGCCCGACGATGGGGAGCTGTGGGACAGAGGTGGGATCAACGGTGGAGGGAAGCAGACGCGGCTGGCGGAGGTCGCCCATGGCGGCTGCGCACTGGGGAGGCGAGGCTGGAGGTGGGGAGAGAGAGGAGGGAGGCCTGCATTAGCGTCAGAGGGTCGGGGATCGAGGGTAGGAGGCGCAGGCGGCGGGGAACGATCGGGCAAGCAGGAGGGAGTCGGGTACGCGGGGAAAGGGGAGCGTGCGAGGTGGGGTCCATGCAGGGAGATAAACGGAGCGGTTCCTGGGATGGGGCCTGGCTCACACGAGGTGGGATGTGTGGGTGCGTACGACGCGGGGCAGGGTGGGTCCATGCACTACGGGGCGTGCGTGTGTCGATGTATAGAGCTATGGTGTGTACTACCGCTGAGAGAGAGGAGTGGCAGCGGGGTGGAGGGTTTGGGGTAGGATATGGTTAGGGTTAGGGTTAGGCTAGGGTTTGGTCTAGTGGGTAGTTGGTGGCATGTTATCTGGGCCTTTGGGCCTGGCCGACTGGGCTGCCTCCCCAAGTAGCAAAAATAGTTTTTATTATTTATTACTCCCTCCATTTCAAGGCTTAAGGCCTATATTTTTTTTGAAAAGTCAAACCAACTGAACTTTGACCAAACTTTTAGAAAAAACTATCAATAAACATGATATTTTGTAAACATCATAAGAAAATATATTTCATTATCTATCTAATGATATTGATTATGCATTTTGCATATTAATATTTTTTAGTAAAAACTTGGTCAAACTTGACATACTTTGACTTTTCAAAAAAAATATAGGCCTTAAGCCTTGGGATGGAAGTAGTATTTTCTTTCTTTGAAAACAAAACATTTGTAAAAAGGTTTTAGAAAAATAAAAGATCCGAATAGATCTAGGGTTTCTATTTGAACAAAGAGGGAATATCTAGTAAACAAAATAGGCTTTTAGCAAAATACTTTTATAATAAACATGCATGATGATGTCATGATGATGTGCAACATCGAGCGATTCCTATTAGTGGTTTAACCCAGGGTGCTACATACTGCTCCGTCTCATTCTCCATATGAGGCATCTACATGTAAGATTGTATGGTTATGAAAATGTATGGCAAACAAAAAGCACTAAATGCAGGTAAGAAATAAGGTTGTCCCATACCTCATCTTCCGAACGAATCGCCGAAGTGGTCTCATCCTCAACGTCATCTTGAAGATGGGCCGAGGGATCAGTAGTCGACTTGGACCTAGAATTGGATGGGGTTGTGTACTCGGGATCGCGGGAACCTAGCATGTTAGATAATCGACGCATCTTTTGGGACGAGCGCTGTAAAAAATAAAAAGAGAAGTCAAAACCAGTAAAACAACAGTCCTATAAGAGTACTCGTCTCACATCCGTACCTTAAGGACGTCTCGCATCATGCCTTCTCCCTTTTTCCCCTTAGGGGCATCATAAAGAATCGCCTCGGCATTGTCGGCGTATTTATTTATCTCCGTTCGCTATAGAGTCAAGAAAAAGAACATGTTAGGCAAGAAAGAGATGAGAGGGCAAGGAAAGTAATGTAAGGGCAACGATAACTTTACCGGAAAGTTGAGCGAGGAGGAAATCGGGATGTCGGTCCCCTTCCTGACCTGCCGGTTGTACTGGTGGTAGGCAAGGTCATCGAACACACACAACTCTTGCAATATTTATTCCTAAAAGGATGGCGGGAAAATGGAGACACGGGTACTAGAAAGAAACCACCGAATGTAGTTGTTGAATGCAACTCTGGAATGAGGTCTTCCACTATTCCATTCCGTTTGTCGAGCCTGCTCCACACAAATGTGGAAGTCCATGACGTGCCTCCTATGATGGTGATTCCAATTCTTGATCTTCCTCTGCCTCTTCCTGTCGAACCTGCATAACAACAAAGAGCATACAAATGTGGAAGTCCATGTTAGTACCATCTACAGAAATTGAGCACAAGTTCTCATGCTAACTAACCTATGAAGCTCCTTGTCGGTGTCCTTCCACACGGGAGGATTGCATTGAAACAACCCGAGCTGCCTCATCACCCGGTGTGGCATATGAAACTCAACTGCCTAATTGCAAATCAATGGGTAGCCCATGAGCCAGAGACATTGTTCGTCCAAGCACTTTGGGTTAATATTAAACCCGGGAGCAACACCGAGATCGTCCCCATAACCATAAGGCTCCCACTCCACCTGCAACATATCACAATAGCATGTTTGCTATCGATTTTGACTCATGAGGTAAATATTATGGGGAGCGATGTAGATACAAACATCTACCTGCTCAGCCGTAATCGCATCGAACTCGTTCGTGTACTTTAAGTACATGGGATCGACATCGCTTGTCATCTCCGATACCACGTCCCACTTGTAAGCCCAAGTCGGGAGGCTTAGAGGGTTTCTATTATATAATGGCCAAGGATGGTGGCCCACCTCTTTTAGACGCCCAACTGGTAAGCATTCCCAGTTCCATATCGAGAGAAGAACCATAGCACCACCTATTCCGGCATTTTGGCCTGCCCTACGATAGGAATCGTCCAACTACAAGAGAACAAAAAAGAGGTCAGGATAACATATGTGTAGACTCGAGATATACAAATGAATGTAGAGTGCATAAGTGATTACCTGTCGGTACAAGTAGGCAAGAGCCGCCGAACCCCAGCTGATATTGCTATTCCATTTTGCTAGTGCCTTCAGCCACATCCACTGAACGGTCCTACCTCCACTGTCAGCAAACAGAGTCCTAGAAAGGACATACCGCACGTACACATGAGCATGTGTCTCGATCACCTCAACCTCGGTGGGCTCAGGACAATGCGCAAAGTTCTCCACAATCCACGCGTATGTCGCGCCTCTGGGACTCTATATTTGCTCCTATCCTTCAAGTTCTTCTGGAGCCATGCCAATAAGTAGCTGCATCTCATTGCGCACCCATCGGAATCTGTGCTCATACAGAGAGGCTCCCCGCGATAGGAAGTCCAAAGATCATGGAAACATCCTGAAGACTAGGGGTGATCTGGCCGGTCCGGAGGTGTAAAGGGTGCACCTCCGGCCTCCACCGATTGACAAGTGCGGTGATAGAAGCCGCGTTGAGGTTTGGCGTCGACCGGCTCACAAGCGTGATGAAAGGGAGAAGGCCTAGCCGCTTGATGTACTCAGTATACCGCTCGTCGTATGGCATGTCATTCGAAGACACACCATGTGACATGGTTATTCCCTATGGTTACACAACATTGGTATACCTGGTCCAGCCCAAGGGAAGGCCCACGTTAAGATATGTGGTCTGTGGAGATTTCGGGTGGCCCAAGCCCATGATGTCTTCGGATCCTTGGAGAACAAGTCTAGAGTAGATAGAATTTCAAAGGGTACACACCCTAATCTTTAACCGACTCGACCTAAGCCGAGACCTGCCTATCTATATAAGGGCCAGGAGGGCATGGCGAGAAGGATCTCTTCCACCCTCGCATACACACCTTCATGCCAGATTGCATCTGCGCACCCCTATAACCTTCGGTTCCGCCATAATCAAGAGCAGACAAGTAGGAGTAGGGTTTTCCCTCTGGGGGCCTGAACCTGGGTTTCTTGTCTAACGCATCTTTTCTATTAATCGTTCGTTTCTTGTCTATTAATCGTTCCGTGATCTCCAGCATCCCCATCTTCTCCAAAACCCAAGTCCATAACAATGGGCATTGACGAGATCGAACCTCGTCAATTGGCGCCGTTTGTGGGAACTGGGACACTGATTGTGCGATCGTGACGGTCCCATACAGAGCGATCTACAACTCATCAACGACGGAGAGCCACCTACTCTTTGGCCCCTTCGACTTCATTGCCCACTTGCCGACCACCCTACCGCCCACTTGCCGACCACCCTGAGGGATTTCGAGTCCGTTGGCAACGGGCTCGAGATGCTGTTCGGAAGCTTCTGCTTCCAGGTGGGGCATACCAGCACTCTCAGCCTCCCAGAGCAGGTGCCACCACCATCCATAAGGCCCGCTTCGTGGGTCCCACCCATCGGCACGCTGCGCGCGTCGACCTAACAGACGAGTCAGATGACAACAGCAACTGCAACTCAGATATGTGTGACCCTCCCTCAAATGAAGGAACCTATGGTCCTGGATCCGAAAGCTGCGGCAACAGCGATCTAGTCCACAGGCGTTACCTATGCGACGTGGTCATCTAGAACGACCAGAACTGCCACCAGATTCGAGTGCACCCAACCCGCCTCCCAACCTGCAAGCTGGGAACAGAGGAAACAGGGAAGACCTGCCACTCAGGCCTAATGAAGGCGACGCTAACGCCTACCAAAAGATCAACCTCGACAAGGAAGGATGGTGCGGTGACCCAGCATACCAGTGCATGTGTAGTACACTATAGTCGTTGACATGACATCCACAGAACACCATTCCATAAATATCACATCCCTTAGAGTCGTACAACAGAAACATTGTGGGTCCATATTACAAAAGTACACACATTATCTCTACTATATAATTTGTGTAGAGGTGGTTTTCGTCTGCTTTTTTGTCCGTCGGACATTTTTCACTTTAGCCCCTCAAAAATTAGAGCATCAACCCGCGGTACATACACCACACGACACGCTCTCTCTCCCGAACCCCGACCTTCCCTTTTTCGGATCGGACTAGAGTGGCGGAGGAGATGGCGTCGATGGCGCAGGGGATGGTGTCCGATTCTCCCGGAGCCCCACCTTCCCGATCGGATCGGACTGGAGTGGCGTATGGGATGGCATCGGTGGCGGAGGGGATGGCGTCCGATTCCTATAGGAATCGTATCGGTCTGGAGGGGCGGAGAGGATGGCATCGGTGGCGGAGGTGATGGCGTCTGATTCCTATAGGAATCGGATCGGACTGGAGGGGCAGAGAGGATGGCGTCGGTGGGGGAATTGGATAATTACGAGGGAGAGATTGGATAACATACTTCTATGTACGTGAAGAAATAGAACTAGGGAGAGATTGGATAATTCACATCTGCTTCTTCCATGGAGATTTCGAGGACTACTCTCTGAACGACAGTAAATTGTTCTTGCCTCCCTGGCAAGATCAAAAGTTCAAACTAAATTTGGAAATACAGCCTTGAGTGCGCATAGTTTCCTACAGCATATTGGTTGGCACGGCTCTTCTCAGTGAGTTCGGAAATAAAATCTGATGTCCTAGGTTTCTCACAACATACAAGCCACTATATAGAGTACGGTAAATTGCAGTAATCAGATGAATGAAAAAGAAACCTGAACAAAGCGAGAGAAATCTGCAGGTAGCTGACCTTCTTGGTCCTAGAGACCACAGACGACACATGGGAAGGTCCTTTGGGAGAAAGGGAAGGAGAAGGGAGAATTTACTGTCGGCTGAAAGTGCTTCGGCATGGCGGCCGTGGCCCTGCTTCTCCGGCTACCCGATGGATATGAGGAGAAGGAGTCACTCTGAGGAGATTCCAGAATGTGGAGATGAATTCCTCCGCGCATGTCCATGAGGCCGCTCAGTTAGAGGCAACGTCCGCCGGTCCCGCATCCCACTCGACATGCTCGGCGGAGCGAGGCTACGGAGGAGGGGTTGTCGTGGAAGAGCGTCCTGCCGAGCCTGAGCCACGAGCATCGGAGCGGGAGAGGCTGCCGGAGTCGAGCGCCGTGGTGTGGAATTTAGGAAGAGGAAACGAGATTAGGGAAGTGGGTAAGGGGGAATAGAAGACATTAAAAAAGAGTAGTCAGTTGTCTTTGCAGTTTTTTTTCAACCGTCATCTTAGCCTGTTGACCAGGGAGTATAAGATCTTTTTACATGGTATAGTCCGCCCTGCGACAAAAGTGCAAGACAGCTCTTCACCTCCTGTGTATACATGTACTATTACAACAATTCAGATCTATATTTTTTTTAAAAAGAGAATTGTTTTTATGTGCGTTCTATATAGTCAAATTTAAATTTTATATTGATATATAAAAAAGATAATTGTTTTTATATGCATTCTATATAGTCAAATTTAAATTTTATTGATCTACTCCCTATAACCCATATTAGTTGATTCAAGTTTGTTAAAATTTAGATAAATCTAGACACTATTTAGTATGTAGGTTTATCTAAATTTTGAAAAATCCAAGTCAACTAATATGTGTCGGAGGAAGTATATGTTTTGTTTTGTGTTTTGCATAAATAACGTTCAATTATTCAAAGTAAATAATTAACATTGTCACCTTAAATGACGAATCAAAAACGGTCCATAGACAACCCACTATTTTTCTTATATTTATAGGTGAAACATTAGTAACAATAAAAAATGGGTTGTGACAAACTGGCATATATATAAAAATAATTCACCATTTATGGGAAAACAAAATAAGTGACGACATAAAAACTTAAGGGCCATGGCAACACATGGTAATTGTTAGTTTTTGTCTATGCATATGATGTAGAATTTTAGCTTTTTATTCAAGTATGTTTCAATAAAATAAAATCTTATTATTTTCGGAATGTTGCATGGCTGTCATTTTCTATGAATATGAGTTTAATGTCGATTTGTTTCATTTGCTAGATAAGAAAAAATTAACACCCGTAGCAACGCACGGGCATTCAACTAGTTATTATTACAATATCGGAAGTTGAAGGCTTCCAAAGATCCAACTTACAAACCAAATATAAAGTGTTCAGCGGAAATTTAAAAGTAACAACTCCGATTAGGAGTGGGGCTCAACAGCTTATTCTATAGAGTTCATGCTGCTCGGCTCCGATGGTTACTACTAACTAGGTACTTAGTTGGTCTCATTCTCATCGACACCGTATCGGATCTCGTAATCCACTCCTTTAACTCCTCCGGATAGATCAGGTTCCTCGTAGAACACATCTTCTTGGCATTTAGCTGCATACATTGGCACGTCTTTGGATTCCTCAGAGTCTAAGCAAGGTATCAAAGGAAAGAATGAGTAACAGCGTTACCCAACAAGTTCATTATATGCAAGGTGGGAAATTTGATGCTCTAACTACCACCTTGGATTATAAATCCTTGGCACTATGCAGTTTTTGTAAATCTTTCTTCAAAGATTGATTTTAGTCTGAAAAACTATGACAATCAGCCTTCACAGGTTGACTAGAACTTTCATGGAGTTCCTTTCCTGCTGCGTTCGTAGCTCCTTCCCGTAACAGGGAGTAACAAGTTATAGTTCTTACACTCTACAGAGATGCGTTACTTTACCCATGAGAGATCAACTCCTTGTTGCACAACCGGGCGTACTTTCCCGTCCACAATTCCATGATGTGGGGCCCAGTAGTTGGTCCAAACCAATCACTGCCCCCTTCGCGACCCCGCATGCCTCCTTGGTGTACACCATGCCCACATAATGAATTATGACAATGGTTTATACAAACCATTAGATGCCAAAACTATCATGGGACATTGAGGGTTCTTACCCATATACTGCATATCCTCTACGAATTACCAATTAATATGCACGCTACGAGGATAACAACCACGACCTGCACATCCGGCTTCATGCGAGTGGAAGAAGATGCAGCTGAGTTCTCTGTCCCATTCCAAATCTCATGGCTAATGCGTAATATACGGCGCTAGAATCACTGATGTCAGGGGTTATTAGGTCCCTATTTGATCATCATTGTTGCAATTAGAACACTAAGTTATATTGCTCCATTATATCACCACTTAGGATGATATCTATGGTTTCTTTGTTTATGAAAATAATATTTTCTTTCTTTTATAACACATATGATAACACACAATTTGCAAATACTTTGATAAAGACTCTTCAAAGGACATGAGCAAGTGATGAACTTGCCTTATGATGGCAAGGTAGTGAAGTCTGATGCTTGCACTGGACCTTGAGCTTCTAGTTCTATAAAAATATCATTATTGCCCGGTAAGGACAATATTTAAAGAAGCAAAATGATTATGCAGGTGATGTAATGCATTATTTAAATTTATATGCATTTATCCCAAAAAATTCCCTTTTGAGTAATAAGGGATTTATAAATATTTCTTTTTAATATTTATAACATGTATTAAGTTATTTTATTTTATTTCCCTTTATTTGACTTTTATTGATTTAATAATTCCTTTAGGAATTTATTAATTATACCTTAATTTTATTACTAAATATTTATTTAGTATTTTTCAAAAATACTATAATATTAATAAATAATGAAAGTGATTTTAATTTATTTTTATCACCTTTCAATAATTTTGTAAAATTCCATAAGGAATATTAAAATTACAAAATTCTTATAAAAATTTGAATGTCCCAAATTTAATATCTTATTTTATTTGGACAAAGTGGATTATTGTGAATCCAAGAATATTTTATTTATAATTTTTGGACTATTATTTTATTTTCTATAATTTTATTGATGTCATGGGTATTTTTGTCTTTTCCAATTGATCAAAAGTTTTATTAAATACTCTATGATGGCCCCTTGGGCTTATTGGGCCAGGGTGGCCCAATAGGGCAGGGTCAAATAATTATCCCGAAGGGTTTTGGCCCACCCAACCCACTCTGCCTCCTTCTCTCCCTCGACCTCATCTGACTCGACCCCGTGACCGGCGATGACGCCACCGTCGTTCCCCGCCGCCGTCGGTCGTTCTGGCCGCCGTCGTGGTGCGAGTTGGGGTTGTCGACGACGCTCGTTCGTTCTGTCCACTTGGATTTGACTCTGGGGCTTCCCCGTGGCCAGGTCCACCCCATTCCTGAACCCTAGGCTTGGGAAAAGGTACTGCCGCCGTGCCACGACCCTGCCTACGGTGGTGTGCTGCGATCGTGTGCTGCTGCGGCCGCCGCCGTGGCAGGTGCAGGTTGCAGCGCCCTTTTGGGTGCTCCCTGTGCCATCGCAGTTCGTCGGCCACACTGCTTCCTCTTCGATTCGTCAGCGAGGACCTCGGGTAAGTGGTCTTTGTGGTCCTTGTCCATGCTAATGTCCTGATTCTCTCTATGTGTACCTAGTGGCTTCTCATGCCAAGTGATTATATGCTGATTGGGTTAATCTCTTGATTAGGGTTCTTGCTCTGATTAGGGTTCATCACCCCCTGTCGATCATATCTATGATGCTTTAGATCTAGTGTTGACCATATTTGATCATGGGAAAAGATGGTTTGCTGTGATTGATGATTAATAGTAGCTTTGTTGCTGCTAATTGCCTGTCAGATTAATTCTAGTGGTAATCCACCATGATCCATGCTAGTGTATCAATGAAATCCTTGATTGGATTATGTTGTTGATCTAAGAGTTTACTCTACTGTCAGATTGCTTATACTGATAGTAGTTGCTTATTGCAATTATACTGTTGGCTTGTCTGAGATTATACTCACTGAATCAAATCATTGCTTGCAATGATTTCTGTGGATGTATAAATGAATTTAAGGTTGATTCCTGGCACTTGGCTTCAGGAAAATGATATGTAGTGGTTGTCCCTTTTTATCTATGGAAGCTAAGTAAAGATTGGTTTTAGCTCATTAAGAACTTGTCCTTGTGATACCGTTGTATTCTGGCACACAAGTGATTGGGTTTTTATTTCTGGGCTTAGATTGATTATGCTTGTGATTAAAACTGATAAGATGATATGGAAGCTTTCTTATCTTGCCTATGATGTTGGTCTGAGGCTCTAGGATGTAATTCCTAGTTAGTTGGGCAATAGTTTGTTTGAAACTTATAGGATTAGAGGTGCTACTCTCTTTGAGAGGTGTGCCCTGATCTCATGAGATCAAATGAATGATCTAAGTTGCAAAAGTAACACTAAACTCAGTGATGTTTGTCTGAGGGTTCAGTGCTTGTGGTTGAGCTTGATTTCTTATCTTATACTTGAACTCTCTAGGATAGATTCACCTCCTCTGGGTGATTATTGAGAGATCACTTCATAAAACAACACATGCTTTGGTTTAGATAATATGATGAAATCATGTGATGGTTTTATTAGGCTCACCACAAAATTTGATGTTGGTGTAGTAGATTGCTGATGATCTTGATCTTGATCTTGATCTACTTTTGCTGGCTCCTGAGATTGCTCTTGAGTTTGCCTGCTCCTCCTAGCTCCTGGGCTTGACCTTGCTGTCCACCAGATTCATCCCTCTCCTTATGTCACCATCCTGGTGATGTTTGGGTTAATCTGGGTGGTTGGTTTGGCTGTTGTTCTTGGTTTACTTGTTGTTCACCCTGGCTGTGTTGTGGTGTGGTGATGCACTAAGGTGCTTCCCCATGGCTGTGCTCTTGTTTTGTTTGATCTGGCTGTGCTTGTGAAGTCGGCAGCACACCCTTTGCATGCTTGTGTGTGTGCAGCCCGTGTGCCTGCTATGGACATATGCATAAGTTCAGAAAATTTGAACTTACTATTATCAATCTACTTTTACCTTGGCTGGTGAATTGGTCCATTTTAGCTGTCATTTGCATTCTGGCTATGAATTTATGAAAGATGAAATCTTTCATATTGGTGAAACTTGCCCCTCTTTAACATTTCGCAATGATGAGATTGTCAAGTGCACCTCACTGACATATCTGAGAGAAATATATTCTAACACTAATCTTGTTTTATTTCTGTTTAATCTTTGTTTTGCAGGTTCAAAGATAAAGATGAAGATTTAGTGTAGGTTTTAGATATAGGATAGTCAGTAGATGTAATTTTCTTAGTCCTTTGTAATTTTTCTTTTATAATTCTCGTAATCTTTATTTATTCAATTGTAATAAAGATTATATTATTATTAATAAAGAATATTCTTATTCTTTATTATGTTGTAACTTGTTTATGTCTTTATAATATGAAAATGAATTTCATAGTTTCTATTGTTTTGAGATTTAAGTTATACTACATATATCTTAATTAATTTAAGGTTCAAATCTTATATCTAAATCATTTAAATTATTATTCAAACACTTTAAGTTTTTAAATTCAAACCCCTTTCAGAACACACATATTTATTTTAAGATCACATCAAAGTTTATAACAATCCTCCTTTAAGTCTAAACCTAATCTTAAAGTAAGAAAGAAACATTGATCACTTAAGGTTTTATTTGGCGAAAATTTTACCCACCTTTCACAAATAGATGCATGCAACAATACATAATCCTAAATCTACCCTTCGTTAGGTTACTAAATGCTGGGATGTTACAGATGGCGCCAAGCACGCGAAGCCGTGGCGGGCAACATCATCCTACCTGTGAATGCTTCACGGGATCTTCTGATGGCATATCACCTCCTCCTCATCAACGAGCATAACTGGCAGGTGAAGATGATGGAGCAACTCGACAAGCGTAAGTAGGCGACTTCGAAGTCTAGCGCGCGGCGAGCTGCGCTCTCCTCTGTTGGCGGTTCCAGCTCGCACGGTAACAACATCAACAAGCATCGCTCTCGCATGGAGCACATGGAACCCGCCGCGTGCCGTGAATTCACCGGGGCCCTCAACACGTCCTTCATGATGATGGACGTGAACGCACTGTCATGTTGAAGACACCGCAGGCTGCGATCATGGCGGCCACTACATATCTCGTGTCCCATCCACCTCTAGTGGGCGACCCGAAGAGCGCCATGCACAAATCCGCGCTAGCCGGTCTCGGACTGATTGGAGTTGCGCTCCACGACGAGGCTCCTGCGGAGCCGAAGAAAAAAATGCGGTCAAGTTCACCCACATCCCTACACCCTCATCCAACAAGGACGAGCATGATCTGCCTCGATGTCGCAAGAGCCCACGACGCCACAGCAGCGACTACGACGCTCGAAACAATCTCACCCAAAGCAAGATCGACAAGGCACGCGCTAAACACGCGTGTTCAACTGAATCTAGCGAGGACGACGACGGAGAGCTGTGTGGAGCCAGGTGCTTCAGCAGATCCATTCAGTGAACATGGATGCCGAAAAATTTCAAGCTCCCTTCGGACACTCCGAAGTTTGACGGCACGCATGACCCGATGGCCTGGCTCAACGACCACCTCTCATCCGTCAAGCTGCACGTCGGCAACAGGAACACCACCCTACAATGCCTTCAGCTACATCTGATAGGCGCAGCTAGGATCTGGCTCAGTAGCCTGTCCTCCGGCTCCATCTGAAGATGGGAGGAGCTGGCATACAGCTTCATCCGCAACTTCAAGGGCACCAGCAAGAGGCCAGCCTCGATCGAGGAACTCCGAGGCTGCACCCAACGTAAAGGCGTGTCCATTCGCTCGTACATACTATGGTGGTCCCATATCAAGAACTCTGCCGTGCATATCTCTAAAGAAAGGGCAATCGATGCCTTCAAGGATGGTGTCAAGCGCCCGGACTTCAAAGAAGAACTTGGGCGCGTCAAGCCCAAGAGACGCTCGACCACCTCATGGACAACGCCAACCGATGGGCGGATGGTGAGGATTCCGTCCACCGAAATCATTCAGATGACGAGGACAACTATGGCCGCAGGCGAGAACACCGCAGCAAACGAAGACCACATATCTACAACGACCGCGATAGAATCGACATGGTCGCGGATGGATACGCCGATCGACACAACGACGGCAACCGCAGCAGCAACTACCGCGACGGAGGGCGACCCACGCAGATGTGGCAACGTCGCAGCCGCGATGACGAGCCCTCGGCATACGACAAATTGTCTGGTCCTTGCACCATCCACTTCTACATCGACAAGCAGGATGACAAGAAGAAGGCCAGCCATGTGCTCAAGGACTTCCGTGAATTCCAGAAGCTTAGCGAGTGTCTCACCCAAATATGGTGCCAGATCGTGAACCCTGGATTTGGGCCCGCACCTATACCAGGTGACATCGCCCACGGAGCTCCTCCACCACCACCTGCTGGACCGTTGAATCTAGCGATTGCACCAGCGCCAAATAACGGCGCAGGAGGGTACCCACCGCCGAAGGCGGCCCTGATGACCCAGAAGGGGGCCCAACCAAAAGGGTGCAAAAGAAGATCACTTGCCAAGTCAGCCTGGCGGTAGGCTCCCCACCAGCCATCCCTGAGTACCTCAGTGGCTCGGAGTCCTGCATCACGTTCGACCATTCGGATCACCCACGCCAGATCCCTCTCCTCGGTCATGCTGCCCTGGTGCTTGAGACGCAGATCGGGGGATACGAGGTGAGACGCGTATTCATGGACGGCGGCATCGGCATCAACCTAATGTTCGCCAGCACACTCGCAGCATTGTGGATCCTGTTGTGCAGCCTGGAACAATCAGACACGATGTTCCACGACATAGTCCCAGGGAAGGGCATATACCCCCTAGGGAAGATATGGCTCGACATCATCTTCGGCCAGCCCGAAAACTTTAGGCGCGAGCGACTGGAGTTCAAAGTGGTGGACTGACCATCACAGTACCACGCCATCCTCGGGCGCGTGGCATTCACATGATTCCTGGCAGTACCGCACTACGCGTACCTGCTACTGAAGATGCCAGGACCCAGGGGAGTTATCACCGTCCAGGGAAGCTTCACCCGATCCGACCACTGTGATATAGACTTCAACATAGTCTCCCAGTCATTCGGCATGCAGGAGGAGCTCACAAGGCTCAAAGAGGTGACAGACAACGAGGCACCCCCAGTCGCCAGACAAAACGCACCTGACATGTTGTTCGACTCCATGCTCAACACGAAGAAGGTGTAGGTCCATCCGACGGATGCCTCCAAGACGGCGTTGATCGCCAACAACCTCAGCCCCGCATAGGAAAGCGCGCTCATCGAATTCCTCCGTGAGCGCTGGGAAATCTTCGCCTGATGTCCTGCGGACATGCCAGGAGTTCCCAGGGAATTCGCTGGGCATGAACTCAATGTGTTCCCTAACGCAAAGCGAGTCAAGTAGTCGATCCGACGACTGTCCGAACAAAGAGCTAAAGCCGTTGGAATCAAAGTCAACAGACTGCTCGATGCCAACTTCTTCTGGGAAATCAAGGTGAGCGAGTGGCTGGCAAACACCATGCTGGTTCCCAAAAAGGACACGGACATCCTGCGGATGTGCGTGGACTTCACATCACTCAACAAGTACTATCCCAAGGAGCACTTCCCTCTACCACGGATCAATCAGATCTTCGATTCGACTGCAGGATGCGAGAAACTCTCCTTCTTCGATGTCTACTCAGGCTACAACCAGATTCGGCTAAAGGTCGAAGACCAGGAGAAAACGGCGTTCATCACGCTATTTAGAGTATTCTGCTACAACACCATGCCCTTCGGGCTGAAGAACGCAGGTGCCACGTAGCAGAGGTGCATGCAGGCGTGCCTGAAAAACCAGATCGGTCAAAACATTCAAGTCTATGTCGATGACATAGTAATCAAGACCAGGGAGGCCAAGACGCCGATCGATGATCTCGCGAGACGTTTGATAACCTTGAGCACTACAAGATCAAGTTGAACCCAGAAAAGTACGCCTTCGGCGTCCCATCCGGCCAACTACTCGGCTACTTCATCTCCCAACGGGGGATCAAGGCAAATCGAAAGAAAATCAGGGCCATACTGGCCATGGATAAGCCGAAGAACCTCAAAGGTGTTCAACAGCTAGCTGGGCGGATCGCAGCACTGAGCAGATTCATTAGCCGCATGGGCGAGAAGGCCCTACCTTTTACCAGTTGTTGCGCAAGGCAGACAAGTTCGAGTGGACACCCGAAGCAGACCACACATTCGAGGACCTCAAACGACCGCTCTCCACCTCACCCGTCCTGGTCACGCCAAAGGAACGAGAACCTTTGCTGCTATACATCGCAGCTACGCACCAGGTGGTAAGCACCGTACTCGTGGTCCAACGACCAGAAGATGGCAATACCCACGGGGTCCAACGCCTAATCTACTACCTCAGCGAGGTACTTACTCCAACAAAGCAGAGGTACCCTCACTACCAGAAGCTCGCCTACAGCGTATTCATGACGGCTCGTCGGCTGAGCCACTACTTCCAGGAGCATCAGATCATGGTCATCAACGACGCCCCACTATCCAACATCCTGAACAACCCCGAAGCGACAGGACGCGTAGCCCTGTGGGGCACCGAGCTGTCTCCTCAATACATAGTCTACGAGCGGCGCAAGGCCATCAAATCTCAGGTCCTTCCGGACTTTCTTGTCCATTGGATGGAACTCCAGACATGTCGCAGTCGTGGACGATGCACTTCGACGGCTCCAAGCGTGAGGTTGGAGCAGGGGCCGGCGTCATACTGACGTCCCCTCAGGGTGACAAGATAAAATATGTCCTTTGGATGAAATTTCGCGCCTCCAACAACGAGGACGAATATGAGGCCCTCATCCACGACATGAAGATGGCCAAGATCTACGGCACAACGCGCCTCGTCATCTATGGTGACTCGAACCTTGTCGTCCAACAGACGATGAACGAGTGCAACACTCACAGCGCCAACATGATCGTGTACCACGCGCTTTACAACTTACTCGAAGGGGACTTCGACGGCTGCAAGCTGTGGCACATCGGAAGGGAAAGCAACAAAGAAGCCGATAAACTCGCCAACATCGGCTCCACCTCCGCACGGGTGCCACCAGGTGTGTTCGTCAAAAAAAATCTGCGTACCCTCTATCAAGAGAAAATTTCCCAAGGGAGCAACCGAAGAAGCAGAGCACTCGGGGGCTGCACCACCAGAAGGACGGGAGGGACCCGAAAAGCTCGACATCGAGGCCGAGCTGCTCATCCTGATGCAGGTCATGGCGGTTGAAGAGACCTGGATGGAGCCATACCTTCACTACTTGATAAACAATGAACTGCCTGATGAACCGACAGATGCCCATCGCATATCTCGCCGGTCATAGGCCTTCACCATCCACAATGGAGAGTTGTACAAGCGCAACATTTCTGGTGTGCTCCAAAGGTGCGTCACCATCGGCGACGGCAAAACCATCCTCCAAGACATCTACGAGGGCATATGCGGCCATCGTGCAGGTAGCCACGTCCTAGTCGCCAAAGATCTATGAGCTGGATTCTACTGGCCAACAGCCATGAAAGACGCCAAGGACATCGTCCAAAGGTGCAACGCCTATCAGAGGTACGCGGACAAGCCGCACACACCAGGATCCGAGCTAAGGCCCATACCATTGGCCTGGCCCTTCGCCCAATGGGGCATCGACATGATCGGCAAACTGCCCAAGTCCTCGAAAGCAGGCCACGTCTTCTTCCTGGTCGCGGTCGAAAAGTTCACCAAGTGGATCGAGGCCATGCCCGTCACCAACCAAAGCGGCAAAACTGCCGTCAAGTTCTTTGGGCCCATCGTCTATAGGTTCGGCATACCACACAATATCATCACGGACAACGGCTCGAACTTCATCTCGAAGGAATTCCAAGACTTCTGCGAGGGCCTCGTCATCAACATATCATATGCCTCCATAGCGCACACGTAGACCAACGGACAGGTCGAAAAGGCCAACGGCCTCATAGGCAACAACATCAAGAAACGCCTGCTATGCCCACTCGTAAGGCTTGCAGGAGCCTAGGCAGAGGAGCTACCCTCCATCCTCTGGAGCCTGCGTATAACGCCGAACAGCTCAACCGGTTTCACGCCCTTCTTCATGGTGCACGGAGCCGAAGCCGTGTTGCCTGCCGAGGTAAGCCACAAGGCCCCACGGGTCGTCGCCTATAGAAAAGTCGAATCAACGACCGCACTCGAGGGTGCCATCGACACACTCGACGAGGCACGCGACATTGCCGTGGCTCGCTCAGCGGTCTACCAGCAGAGTTTCCGCAACTATCAGAACTGTCAGCTGCGACCCAGGTCCTTCGTCGAAGGAGACCGCGTCCTACGACTCAAGCAAGAACGGTCGAAGAGGCTCGAGTCACCCTGGGAAGGACCCTACATCGTCACATAAGTCATTCTAGGTGGCGCCTATCGTCTCATGTACATCGCATCAGGAGTCGAATACTCCAATCCCTGGAACGTCGCACGTCTGCGATGCTTCTATCCATAGCTACCTCTTTACTTTCAATAAGGCTACTCAGCCAAACAATGTACATCTTCGTTACACTATGAATAAAAGCTAAGTCCCTTAGCCAAAATTTCTCTTTCTTTGCATTCTAAATACAGTCGGGGGCTATGCCTCACCTCACGACCTCGTCGACTGAGAACAATGCATTCAACCTGAGTAGCTGACCACGTCAGGCTAACAAAAAGGACATGCACATAACAAAGCACCACGTGCTAGTAGATATGAACTTTACAAAGGGCACTACGAGCCCCCTCGAATAAATACAAATTTTACATTAAATCTTTCTTTACAGGATCTACCTATTCTAGAGCATCACATTCGCCTGTTGCTCGAACAGATCTACGATCTCCTCAGCATGCTGCGCCACAGCCGCATAATGCAGGCGCATGTCCCATAGGGTGCCATCAGGTCAAAGGGGTGGCCCAGTCTCCATCTCCGTAAGATTGACATCACGGCGATGCAGCCGAACAAGAGACAAAGAAGCCTTCACCCCAGCAATCAGCTGACACCGCACCAACTCTTTGACATGGCCCATGTTCCGAAATTTCGCAAGAAGGCCCCAAAGGGTGGAAGGTGCCTCATCCAAGGGGAACATGATGGACCAAATGCTGCCAGAGAATTCCTCGCCTTCTTTAGCACCCGAGAAACCTGGTTCATGCGATCTTGCACCGTCGCAAGGACGATGGCCCAATCAAGGTCCATCCAGAAGAAGCTACCAATCTCCAGGTCCTGTTGCGTCAGGCACTACTAGGAAAATGGCTATAGGTAATCCACACTTCTGTGGCGCACTTGATAGTGGTGCCCCACAGGTAAAATAGGTGTGGCGCACTTCCCACAGGTGCCATACGGCTAACTGTCATAACCGTGGCGCACATGGGGGTGGTGCGCCACGACTATGTGTGGGCCAGGGCACATGTGGCCACAACACACATACCCGTAGCGCACTAGGTCAAGGTGCGCTACGGATGTGTCACTTAGCCAGAGCGCACTTTGACCTAGTGCGCTACGGGCATGTGTGCCGCAGCAGCTGGGTCAACTTGGCCGTAGGGCACTCTGCCCTAGTGCCCTACGGCTAAGTGGCCTGCGCCAACTCCACCCCCCTGTGGATCGCCTTTTTAGGTTTTGCAAAAAATAAAAGAAAATAATAAACACTTCAAAAAATAAAATCCTTTCATATTTAGGTAGGTAATGTGATATAGTTTCTAGGAAAATTAACAAACATGAGTTTCCACTTTTTCTGCAAAAAAAGTCATGCCACGGTAAAATGGCCGTAACTTTTGCATACGATGTTGTAAAAAATCGTATAATATACCAAAATGACGAGAACGAGATTTCGCATCTGGTCGCAACCACCTTTGGTCGTTTAGCGATTATTTAGATTTTCAAAATTCGAAAAGAGTAAAAAGTTATAGTCAAAAGACCATTTTTTCCTGTAGAAAAAAATAGGGGGCAACTTACCCATAGTGTGCTACGAGTAAGTTGGGCGGGATTCAAAATTTGAATCCCCACCCCGCCCTCCTACCTTTTCCTTCCCCTTTTCCCTCCCCTTTTCCTTTTCCTTTCCCTTCTCCTTCTCCTTCTCCTTCTTCCTTCTCCCTTCTTCCTTCGCCTTCTCCTCCTTCCCCTTCTCCTCTCCTTACAATGATGGCGCGACGGCGGCCTCCTCCTCTCCTTGCAGTGACGGCGGCATTCTCCTCCTCCTCGTAGTGACAACGGGCGACGGCGGCACCCTTCTCCTCACCTACCTCCCTTCCTCCCTCTCTTCCTCCCTCTCTTCCTCCCTCTCTTCCTCCATCTTTTCCTACCTCCCTCTCTTCCTACCTCCCTCTCTTCCTACCTCCCTCTCTTCCTACCTTCCTTTCTCCAACCACACCCTTCCTACCACCTCGACACCGGTGAGGACTAGAGCGGCCACGGCCTCCCGCACCTCCCTCTGGTGGTAGGTCGTGGCCACGGCAATGCTCCGGCGAGGTGACACGACGGCGGCGATGCATGGACCCGATTGCTTTTGCAATTCAAAACGAGGGTGTTTTTTTTGCATTTTTTGTTTTTTGAAAAACACATCTGTGGCACACCCTGTACCCCTACCCGTGGCGCACCTGGTAGTGCGCCATGCCTATCTCGAGATAACCGTAGCGCACACATCTGTCGCACACCCTGTACCCCTACCCGTGGCGCACCTGGTAGTGCACCATGCCTATCTCGAGATAACCGTAGCGCACCAGGCAGTACGCTACGGTTAAGAGATAGCCGCAGCACGAGGCTAGTGGCGCACAACTAGTGCGCCACGAATGCCCTTTTTAGGTGCGCCACGAATGGCCATTTTCCTAGTAGTGAGGCAATTCATCCGAATTGCGACGCGCTCTTTCTCTTCCTTTGGAATGAGATTAACACCTGCAGAACACAGGCAATGAGCAATGATATAGAACTACACCCGAAAGAACAGCAGTTCGCGAAGACTCACATTGCATTTGCTCGCTCATCTGCCACAAATCCCCCATCAAGAACTCCTCCCTGGCAGTGGCTCCCTCAGCCTTCGACTTCCACACATCTACATGGCCTCGAATGCCAAGGACGTCCTTTTCCAAGCTGCGGACATGATCACCCAGAAAAACCAACTACGACACATCATCCAAGGATGGTCGCGGCTCGGGAACATTCAGAGTGACAACAGGAACCTCACCCGAAGGACCTTAAAGGCAAATAGGCAAGTGTAAACATCGCAAGCACTTATGACAGCAACTCAAAAGATAGACTTATATACATAAATAAAGCCACCTCGTGGCATAATAGAGCTTGTCCATCAGCATGATGTTACAAAAGGAAGCAAAAGAATAAGCTACTCTAGCTACAACATATGGGCCTAAGCACCCGCATCCGGGGTGGCCTCGGAGCCAGACTGCCTGCTCTTGGCCTCCTGCTGCTGCTTCGCCGCATACTCAGTCAGGAGATCGGTAAGCTTAAGCCCATAACGCTTACAGCGAGAGGCAAAGAGGGCGAACGCTACCTCCGAGCCATCCGCAACCCTCGGCATCTGGGATGTGATGTGCGGCAGATCCAGATCAGCTTCAGACGCCATGGACATCGCCAACCCCATGGAGGTGCCGATGCCCTTCTTCTTGCGCTTATACGCCGCCGGAGCTTCCTCTGACAGCGCATCCGCAAGGGCATGGACCTCCTTGTAGAAGCGCATTAGCACTTCTTTGGCCTTCACCAAGGAGCCAGCGATAGTGGCGCAGCGATCTTCGACTGCCGCAGTAGCATCAACCAACACATCTCCATGCTCCAGCGCACCACGATCAAACGTGATGCCTGAAGGATCTGAAACAAAGAAGAAAAGCAATGAGAAAAGACAAGAGGCAGTAGAAAAGACACAAGACCCAAAACAAGTAAAGGAAAACTCACCGGAAAAAGCTTTGGCTGCAACCATAAGCTTATCTGCCATCTCCTTCTCGCGGGCAGCTGCTGCAGCCGCGAGCTACTCCTCGCGATCGACAGCCTCCTTCTGCAAGCGCTACTTTGCCTCCGCAACATCCACGGCCTTCTTCTCCGCTCGACCAAGGCTCTTATCGAGAGCTTCTAGTCTTCGGAGAGCCGCATTGTTTTCATCTGCAACATGAAGAACCACCTGATCAATACAAGCAAAATCCTTGGGACAGATGAACTAAAACAGGGTGAACAAACTACGTACCTTAAAGATGCTGCAGGTTAGCCTCCAACGCCAGGTGCTGCTGGATAAGGAGGTTGGCGCCGTGCACAAAGGGATGTAGAAGAAACAGAAACAAAAAAGAAATCATCAGGAAAGGCTCGGGGGCTCCGCCCCGCAAAAGCAAAATGACCAACAGGTCACCCAAAAAAGGCTCTAGGTCTCCCCCCTCAAGGAGTAAAACAGAAAGTACTAACGTGTTCAGGCATGGACTCCGAAGTTCTGCGTGCTGTCTTCTGAGCTACGCCTGCCCGAGCTTCTCTCTTGGAGGAGTTTGGGTCGTAGTCCTCAGAGTCGGCCACCACCTGGGGGATAGAAGTCATCGGCTTCGACTTCCCCTATATCCTCCTGGGTGTCCCCGTCAAGGGACCCCTCCGAAGAATGGCTGCAAGTAAAGATTTCGATCAAAACAACATCTCACACTACTCAGAAAGACGACATGAAAAAACTCAGGTGAAGTCACTTACGACGCGATGTCTGATAAGTTGAAGACGGGAGCAGCCTTCTCTTTCTTCTTCTTGGCCGACGGCTGCGGAACCACCACCCGAAGAGGCACGGCAAGAAAAGGTGCAGACGACGCACCATCATCCTCGCCATGTCGTTCAAGGAATGGCGGACCTCTTGGAGTTGGAGGAGTAGACGCATCCGAAGACTCACTTCGGGAGCACTTTCGGGTCCGCCCTTCACTCGCCTCGGGAGTATCTATAGTAGGCGACTGCGCCGGAGGAAGCTCGGACTCGGAGTCTACCTCCTCATTGTCCGACACCTCCATACACTTCTCAGGCAGAGGAGGCATCGACCCCATTACCTTGAGGCGCTGCAAGCACAAGATAAAGGGAAACAAGATAAATAACATCAGCGAACATAAAACACTTGGAAAAAGCGCTACGCGCATGAACAAGCATCACCTGGGAAACCACTTTCTTGGCGCTAAAAGGAATGGTCAAAGACTTCCCTGGGAGGTCCTCGTCGGCCTTGGCCTTCAGCAGGGGCTGCAGGGCCCTATCCAGGTCACCGAAGACAATTCTTCGGAAGAAACCCTAGTCGGATCGTTGGAGCCGACGTCGAGGAACATCGGATGCACCCTCGCTTGGAGCGGCTGCACCCGACGCTTGAGGAAGGTGCGGATGATGTGGACACCATTGACCTCTTTGCCCGGCACCAGCTGAAGAGCCTCCACCCATTGGTATAGCCTCTCCACCTCTTCGGATTCACCTTCCAGGATGTGGTTCTTCCATGATATCTTTAGGATGATCTACTGAGAGGAATCGAAGGGGGCAAGCCCATATTGCTGACTGTCTAGCTTAGCATCGCGGATGTAGAACCACTTCCGGCGCCATTGTTGGACGGACTCGCAGATAGAAAAGGAGAAGAATTGGATGGAAGAGAGGATGGAAATGATGCAGCCGCCGAGCGGATAGACTCCGCCGGTGCCGGACTACCTCTTCATGGAATAGAGCTTCTGGAAGAGGACGAAGTGCGGCTCGATACCGAGCCAGCACTCGCAAAGAGTGATAAAACAAGCAATGTGGAGAAGAGAATTGGGAGAAATGTGATGCAAATGAATCCCATAGAAGAAGAGGAGTCCACGAAGGAAATCGTGGACAGGAAGAGAAAGACCACAGATTACAAACGCAAAAAACATCACCTAAAACCCTTCGGGTGGGCGGGGGATCACCTCATCACAAGGGAGGATGGCGTCCTCTTTGTTCTTGGGAATCAACCCAGAATCGTGTAGCTTGCACAGATCCCCATTGCGCATGTCTGTGCACCCCCACCCGCCGTCCGTGATGCGGGTGGTCGTGGCGGTCTTCTTGCCGCCGGCGGTGGCGCTCGAGCCAGCTCCGGTGGTGGTCTTATTCGGCTTGCCCATCGCGGCGGTGTGAGCGTAGAAAAGAAGAGGGAAAGAAACAAAGAACTTATAGTGCATAGTGTAGGAGAGCAGCGCTCGTGAAAATGGAGGCAATGGCGATGAGCAAATGGCAAATGGTAAACGAAAATCACTGTTTACCCACGTTATTAAAAGAGGAAGATGAAGAACACGAGTCGTTGATCCAGAAGCCCTAACGCACACCCAAGATCTAACCCTACACATGTCAGGACAGCAACGGACCATCGCCAGCATGCCGTCCACTACGCACGAAAACCGAGGAGATGCCGTAATTTTCGCCACGTCTGCGCGTGACTAGTCAACTTCAAGTTAGGCGTTGGGACCCATGGTCATCCCATCACATCATCTCTGCCTCCACAGACGGTTGAGATCACCAATCTTCAGCACTGACGTCATCAAGGCCAAGCTAGCAACGGCTGATCATTCAAGTACTTACTTGAATCTATGATTCGAGCAACTACTGGGGGGCTAATCCTATCAGGAGCGCTGGCCGTGCACCTGGGAAATGACTAAAGTACTACACCCGACAACTATCTTCTAGTCCTACGTCGAGTCTGCGACTCCACTACGGAATCGGGGGCTACTCCCATAGGGAGGATTGGTTGAGCATCCAAAAAAATTGTTTCCTTCGGACCTAAGCTGAAAACAACTGAACTAAAGTATCTGATTAAGTCTACGACTCGAACAGACACTCGGGGGCTACTCCCATAAGGAGCGCTGGTCGCGCACCCTATGAACTCTTCGACTGCGGTCCTTCGGATCAAGTACGATGAAATAATTTTGGCAACTTTTCCCAAACCAACGCTAAGTGAGACGCAATATCCTAGGCCCCCGAAACACCTCCGCGGTGATCAAATTTCGGATGTTGTGTCTACGACACAAAGATAATTCCTGCAGATATCATCTTATGGCCTAGTAACGCACCTGACTACGCTCTGCTAGTAAGCTCCCGTGTCAACGGACACGATGAAAATCCTGATGGACGCGTTGGGTACATCACTTGAAAACCACTGGGATTCGACTCCTATAAGACCTCAACGGCCTGAGTTGAATTATGCCAGCATTCGTTCTAGATTCGAGTCCGGGGACTTGGGTCTGAAGAAGATCGTGTTGTTTTATTCTATGATAGTTAACTGGCCCTGATCCGTCGGGAGAGTCAGGCACACGCATGAACAATCCCTATGAACTAAAATATTTTCTCTTTAAAATAACAGGTTCAACTGCACCCGAAAGATTAAAGAGTCCTCAGCCGAATCTACGATTCGACTGAACACTCGGGGGCTACTGACATGGTTATACCCTATGGGTACACAACATTGGTATACCTGGTCTAGCCCAAGGGAAGGCCCACGTCAAGATACGCGGCCTGTGGAGATTTTGGGTGGCCCAGGCCCATGATGTCTTCGGATCCTTGGAGAACAAGTCTAGAGCAGATAGAATTTCAAAGGGTACAAACCCTAATCTATAACCGACTCGACCTAAGCCCGATACCTGCCTATATATATAAAGGCCAGGAGGGCACGGCGAGAAGGATGTCTTCCACCCTCGCATACACACCTTCACGCCAGATTGCATCTGCGCACCCCTGTAACCTTCGGTTCCGCCGTAATCAAGATCAGACAAGCAGGAGTAGGGTTTTCCCTCCGGCGGCCTGAACCTGGGTAAATCTCGTGTCCCGCGTTGCTTGTCTGTTAACCATTCCACAATCTCCAGCATCCCCATCTTCTCCAAAACCCAAGTCCATAACAATGGGCATTGATGAGATCGAACCTCGTCACCATGAGACCGAAGCTTGAGGGGACGAAGCCTCTGCATACATACAAGATCAAACATTATGCTTTTTCCAACACAATTGAATCAATAGAAAAATAAAAACAAAGAAGTTCAACCATGGTTTTATTACCATATGCTTCTCCGCCATCAAGTATGCTCGGTGTTCATGATCATAGTAATCCTCAAGTAGCCACACCTTCCTACATATATATTCCAAACATCAATAAAATGTGTGTGGTTCATCCTATGTGGCCATTGTTTCAATTTATACAATAAACTACAAATAATATGGGAGCATATTATTCACACTTCCATACAAATCCATATAAAACCATCATAAACAATGAAAATCAACAACACACTTCCATTCCCCATCAAATACAACTAATATGTAACTACCAAGTAACCAAAAACATGCACAAATAGGACATATTATGAATCCAAATAGACCTAGGGTTTCAAACAACTTAGAAGATAATGGGCAAGATTCATTGGATGAAAGAGATGGGAAAGGAGGGGATTAACTTGAGGGAGGGACGGGGGAGCAAATCCACGATGAAATCTCTCAGATCTGATGGATTTGAGGAGGGGATTTGAGAGAGAGGGGAGGAGGAACCGCCGACACCTCCTTGTTGTTCTTCTGATGGCTGGGCAACTGAATGGTTCAGGGTGGGGAGGGGGGCTCGCACATGGCAGTTAAGTCTCAAAGTGTAGCGCCTATCTGATAGGCTCTACACATTAGAGCATAGCGCCTATCAGATAAGCGCTACACAATGAGCATAGCACCTGGGCGTTAATCTCCCCAGGCTTAGCGCCTAGGCGTCACATGGCCGGGTGGGGCCAGGGCCAGGCCAGGCGGTGCCATGCTAGCAGAGGGCATAGCGACTAACACAAAGGCGCTATAAAGTAGAGTATAGCGCCTTGCTGTTAGGCGTTACCCGAAGGGTCAGTCCATTGAATTTTTTATGCCGAGAGGTCAGTTTGTGAAATTCTTTTCAAAATGGGTTATTTTTGTCCATTCTATCGCCGCCGACCTCACCACCCTGACCATGGCACGGCCGCCGTGCATCCTCCCCGACAGTGTCTATCGCTCATTGTCCCAGCTTTGGCCTTTTGGTACTGCTCCGGCTGCCGCCCACGCTTCCGTCTACTGACCGCGCTACCGCGGGCCTGCCTTCGTTCTTGATTGAGCCGCGTCTTCTGCCATCGTGTGAGCCATGTGCCATCGCACGTCTCTACCTTGTTGTACTTCTCCATGCAGTTGCTGCCCTACACCTTTGGTGCACTCATGTTTTGGCTTGTGTGTTGTCCTGAATCGAAGTACGCCCCGCATCCGATCCTTGTTGTCCAATACCTACCTCTCCAAGATCATTGACACGGGACCAAAGGGCACCAAACGCCAAGATCTCCTTCAGGGAGATGATAAATGATCCAAGTACGCCCTCGACAATCGAAGCTGAAGTCCCGACATAGCAAGGCCTTCGGCAAGGGGTCCTAAGACAATGTCGTCGCACCTAAGCTCTCCTTCCCAAACCCGAAGACCCAAACCCGATGCACCAAGTTCACCTTCATGGATTCCGAAGACCGCGTCCGCCAAGACCGTCCTGATCTCCGTCGAACCCCGAAACCCTAAGATCGCTGATCTGAGATGTGCGACCCCTACCTACTTCGAACCATATTATTTTATAATAATTGACATCTATATGAATTGTTGCATATTAAATTGTACATGCTTGCATACTTATTTCGTGGGTCCGGGTCGTGTAGTCGATTTACCTCATAAATAAATATGGAGACCATATGCAGCCTTTTCTAGCCTTATATTGGCTATATTTAAATTTGTGTAGCGAATCGATGTTATGTTTTTCCTAGATAAGACAACATTTAAATTGCGGGGTATCTAAAACAACTATAATGATATACTTAATTGTAGGGACCCCGGTTCCGCTTAATATGGCCTAATTGCATCACATCTTTGCCATATCATACATCATACATGCATCATGCCCGATCTTCTTCCATAGTATTAAATAGTATATCTGGTGTTTCTTTTAGTGCTGGTTCTCCATGGACTAGGCCGATGAGTTTATGCGAGTGTCGACCCGATATTTGGATGAACCTTCGGCAATGTTTTCAGAAGAGCATTCTCCACCTTCTACCTATTTTACATTTCTAGTCTTTACTTCCTCCTGTTGAGCTATTGCTATCTGTGTTGCAATGCTTTAGATTCCGTACCACTTTAAATCCCTTGCAACCTATATTGCCATGGACACATCCTATTACCATTTATTTGGTAGATAGATGGCCTTGAGAGTCGTAGTTGCTTGCGCAGGTGTTGCTTCATGTCGTCGATGTTCCACAGTTGTTGTAAAGTGGCCACATGCTTTATGTTGGAGATAATCATGACTTAAATTGATATTAAAATGCTGGGATTAGGTATAACTAATGCAGAGGCACATGTGGGCAATATATGTGATTTGGTTTTTAACCGCTCACTGGTGTCCCGTAGGACCCCGAGTACTTGATACCTGTTCCTTGACTATTCGTACTATCCGCATGTGGGACCATGAATCCCCCACTACTAGAGAAAAGGCTATAGGAGACATGCTTATGCGAGGCACATTTAGACCATATGCGCCTCCTATAAAATAGGCGAGGCACACTCCTTCTCCATGCGCCTCTAGTATAAAAATAGGCGAGGCACATATGATAAGAATGCGCCTCCTATAATCCCTGTACGGACTAAATCTAGCAGCCCCATATTATGCGAGGCGCATTCCAGTCATATGCGCCTCCTATGTATTAGATAGGCGAGGCGCATATGGGAAGAATGCGCCTCGCATAATCTGTGTGGGCCCGCGTGTTGATAGGTGCACGAATATGCGAGGCGCATATGGTTATATGCGCCTCCTATATTTGATAATATGCGAGGCGCATATGATCATATGCACCTCAAGTAACTCCTGCGGGCCCAGGCGGAGTTAGGTGGCCGCATATGCGAGGCGCATATTGCTATATGCGCCTCCTATAGTTTGAATTATAGGAGGCGCATATTGTGCAATATGCGCCTCGCATAACCTGGCAGGAAGCTGCGTTGCGTCTGCGTGGGAGGACACGGCACATGGCACGCCAGTAAAAAGCAGCAATTCCCTTCTAGCGCCTCCCCGTCCCCGCCTCCTCGTCCCCAAGCCCGACCCCGACGCGCCCCCACGATCCCGCTCACCCCCGAGCTCTGCGCCACCCTCCGCCGTGAGTACGCCACCAAGCCCGACCCCGACGCCTCGCCCGCGGCCCATGGACAGGACGAGACCACGACGACGCCGCTCACCGCCGAGATCTGCGCCGCGCTGCGTCGGGATCTCGAGCCCTCCCCCGGCGACAACTCCGACCTCGCGCGATGCCTCCGCCAAGGCCGACCCGGAGCGGGCCCCTTTCGCAGCAACCGCCAAGGCCGACCCGAAGCCGGCCCTTCCTGTGACAGCCGAGCCCAACCTGGCGCGGGGCTCTTCCTCGAGCATCAGGGGCAGGAAGCGCTTCCGCGGCATGCCGAGCGCGGAGATGGTGCGGGCCACGGTGCCCATGGAGGCGGACATCCTGCGGGTGCGCACCCTCACGAGGCGAGCACGGCTCACCTTCGAGGCGCTCCGGGGCTACTACCACCGGCGCGGCGCCTCCGAGAACAACCTCGCCGGCCGCAACCGCGCTGACATGCGCGCCCTCAACACCATGATCTCGCGCGACCTCCGCCTCTACCGCGACAAGTGCATCGTCGGGCCCGTCCCGGGCGTCTCCGTCGGCGACGCCTTCACCTACCGCGCCGAGCTCATCGTCGTCGGCCTCCACAACTACACGCAGGCCGGGATCGGCTTCGTGCCCGCCAGCCTCGTCAGCGAGGGCCACCCCATCGCCACCAGCATCATCTCCTCCGGCGGATACCTCGACGACCGCGACAACGGGGACATGCTCGTCTACACGGGGAGCGGCGGGAGGCCAAGGAACGTCGGGGACCACCACGCCGACCAGGCCTTCGAGCGGGGCAACCTCGCGCTCGCGTACAGCTCCAAGTACGGCGTCGAGGTGCGCGTCATCCGCTGCCACGACTGCGACGCCAGCCCCAGCGGCAAGCTCTACGTCTACGACGGCCTCTACAAGGTGGAGGTCGACGGGGTGGACTTCCGGGGTAGGTCCCTCACGGTGCGGCTCGACGACAGGAGGAGGGGGAAGGCCAGGGCGGAGGACCGAGGACGCAGGCGGGAGGCGCCCTCGCCGTGGCACCAGGGATCCATCGTGCTCGTCTGCCCCGGTGCCTAGAAGGGCCAGATCAGGGCCGAGCACTACGGCGCCAGGAAGACCAAGTTCATCACTTCTGAGGGCAATCTTCTCCAAGAAGTAAGTTACTTCATCACTTCTCTCAAACATATACACATTCAACTCATAAATTTTAATACTAGTGTGTCATGAATTATGCAAGTACGCAACATTTATGCTACAAAAGCTCTGGTTTTGCACTCATGTCAGCTGTACCATGCGACATAGGTTGCTAGAATGACGATTGCAGCCTTAGCTTTCTACTTTTTTGATTCATTAGCTTTTTCAATTCAACATAGAGCGCTAGCGATTTTGCTGATACTGGATGCTGCATTTATTTAGCAATCAGTTAGTGAAAGCTTGAAATTGTATTCAGTGATTTCCTGTACAGTTATCTTTCACAAGGAAGCTTCCAAACCTGGGCTTTCGAAGTTTATAGTTCTCAGTTTAGAAGGATTTTATGAATGAGCATCCCAAATTGAAGCTTTGAAATGCATCATTGTTTCACTATCTTGTATGCTGTCAGATTTATTGAATAGAAGATAGTGGTTATGTAACACGGCATTTTATATTAAGAAGGAACCATCCATGAGTTGCTTTGCTTTCTCCACCCCCTCTGTTGTGACATAACAGAAGTTTAGGACTCAGGTGCCTCTAGAGATATTTTGGGTAATCAGTTTGGTTGTTTTCACGATCTTTATTAGTCTTGGTTGCTTAAACTGCCAGTCCTTATTGGTGTTTTGTTTTGTTCTTTAAAATCTACACTTTGTGTTCTGTTTGAATAATCTATGGGATAAATGGAATTTGATCACTATAAATTATTGGTGTATTTTCCTATATTGTAAAAACCTAGACCTGATTGATCAATACATCAGAGACTGCAATGTAAATTTCATCTTAAAGAAGTAAAGTACTCCTAATACTGTACTAGTTCATGGGTGATGATCTTAAATCGTTAGGTGCTTTCCAGTTTTATCCCATGCCAATTCAACTACCACTTTGTGAACTAAAAAAAGATATTGGCCTATAATCAAGCTCTTAAAATTTACCTGTCAGTATGATGCCCACCATCTATTGACTAAAGTAAATACATCTCACATATCACTGTTGACACTTGGATTCAGTTTTAGCATTGATGTACAATGAACTAAAGTAAAATATTTATGTTCCCACTTCTGTAAGTGGAGTGCAGCACTAGATTGTCTAGTTCTGCTCCCAAGATAAGTTTGTCCAATGAATGTTTAGTTAGTTCAAAAAAATAACTAAAATCTTGACAATGCTTTTACATGAAAAATGGCCTTTAAAAATATTTGAGACACAGTACCTTGCTTGAATCTGATTAGTTCTTATAGTGCATGTCATGTATACAGAAATACTTACAACTTCATTATTAGTGCAAGATTGGTTAATAGTAGAAATCCATCTGGCCCATTCGTTCTCAGTTCTTTATTTCCCACTTCCGCTTTTGTTACATTTCAGATTTGGACTTTTGTAGTTTTGCCTGTAACTATTTGTCTATGCCCTACTTCTTGTGGTTTGCTTTCTTTGTCTTTCTTCGAAATGCCGATGATTAGAACGTGTTGTGATGTCATGTGTATGACTATGCCGCTGTTCGATCTGGTGTGCCAAGTAGACTAGTAATTTGGGCATATACTCTACTTGCCGCATGAGATCGAACAGCGAGCATTGTTATTTCCGTGCCCAATCTAAGTATGAGGCACTAATCCAAGTCATTCTTGGTTTGCTTTTTTTTGGTCTTTCTTCGAAATGCCGATGATTATAACCTGATTTCTTACATCTTGTTGCACCCATATATATATGATGATTCTATCTTGTGAACTGCTATTGCTTTCCACTGACACAACTTCTCGGGCAACAACTACCTAGGCTACGAGAGTAGAGAGGTGGCGGAAGAGAAGTGGAGGAGGCACAGAAGGAAGAAGTGGAGGAGGCACAGAAGGAAGAAGTGGAGGAACTTCCTCGTGATCACCACCTTGTTGCTCTTCATGGTAGGTTATGTGCTCTACTTCATCTAGCTAGAGCTCCATCGTCGGAGTTGTAATGTGGTTGTGAACTTGTAATCGGAGGTGTAATGTGATTGTGAACTTGTACTCGGAGGTGTGAACTTGTGGCACAAACACTTGATGTATGAACTTGTATGTCATGATTGATGTGTAATGTATTGTATTCATGTTGGTTCTATTATGCTTTGGCAAATTGCAAGTTTCTGAAAAATTATGTGCTCTTTATACTGTATTCTGGACTATATTGTATATTTGAATATCTGTATATTATTAGTGGTCTGTAAAACTTGAATTTCGAAAATAATACCGGAGGCGCATATAGGACACTATAGGAGGCGCATATCCTATAAATATGCGAGGCACATATCCTATAAATATGCGAGGCGCATATCCTATAAATATGCGAGGCGCATTGTAAACATATGCAAGGCGCATATGATATGCGCCTCCTATACTTCACATATGCGAGGCGCATATCAATATACGCCTCGCATAATAATATAGGAGGCACATATCGATATGCGCCTCGCATATGTGAAGTATAGGAGGCGCATATCATATGCGCCTCGCATAAAAAATAGCCGAGGCTTGAAGCTAGAGGCGCATATGATATGCGCCTCGCATAAGCTTTTAGGTGCGCCTCGCATAAGCTTTTCTCTAGTAGTGCCCTTAGCGAGATCTTGAGTCATATCTTATTTCTTGGGGCCACAAAGTAGTTTGGGGATTTATTACTATCCTATACTTATGCCATGTGAAACAACATGTGGGCCCCCATGTGTGGTTTTGGTAATTAATGACAATCTCTATGGACTAATGCTTGTATCAAGTTGTACTTGTAGGAATTGTCCATAGGCAATGCTTGAACCATATGTTGGCTTCAAGGTTTGGAGAAGAAGAAAGTGAAGAGGATCAAGTGGTGACCAAGGTGTTCAAAGAGTGATCCACAGATTGGTCATGTGAGAGTTAAACCTATGGCAAGTATGTCTTGAAGAATAAGATGGAGTAATATCTCTGGTGCACCTTCAAGGCATCAACATAATGAAGAAAAGAAGAAATGATATGCAAGCTAAAGATGTGCAATATCTAGAAGATCTCATGGTTGAAGCTTGCCATCCTCGGTGATCATGGATCGATGAAGACAAGGTCAAAGTAAAGGTTTCCCCATGTTGTATGGGGGAGTAACTTGCAAGTCTTCATCAGGCAAGTGCGTATAAGAGCAATCAAGAAAGGTGTTCCATCTTGAGAAGGACAAGATCTTCTACATCATAATCAAGTGGAATATGTGCAAGGCAAAGGTATGATCTTGATAGGGTTTCCTTCTTACCGGTCTCGTGGTGTTAGTTGGGGAGACCGGTTTATAGGATAGACAACCGTACTATCAAGAAGGACTCTCAAGTGAGTAACTCGATCATATCTTTCAGAGAGAGCTCAAACCTTTGCATACTTAGCATCATCCTTTCTTGGTTGTTATTTGGATCTTATCCAGGTGAGGTTCTAGAGCTTGTGGTAATATCCATAACAAGCTCTAGTTCATCAAAAATGGATTTCCCTTTTATATCATATTGCGTTTTTGATCCTTGAGGTTTTTCCGGTTTCTCACCAAGAGAGGTATCTCACATTATAATACATGAAATGTTCTCTCTTGGTGGTATCCATTATTTTCAACAAAATTGGTTTCGGGTCAATAGGAGTTTCCAAACTCTAGATATCACCATTTGAAGTTTGCCTCTTATTTGGTCCAGACCGGAGTCTCCGGTCTACATGGACTGGAGTCTCCGGTGTGGTCCGGAGTTTCCGGATGTGTTTCCGGTGGTGACTTCAGAATCATGGCAGGGACATACTTTATGGGGGTATGGAGCAAGGTCCAGAGGCTACTCTGGAATCTCCGGTCTTTGCTCAGTCCGGAGTCTCCGTTGTTGGAGGACCGGAGTCTCCGGCCAAGTTGGGTCATGGCTGGTCCAGGTCATTCGGATAGGTGGTCCAGAGTCTAGTACAGAGGTTGAGTCGGAATCTCTGTTGTAGACCAGAGTCTCCGGTGTAGACAGGAGTCTCCGGTCTGACTTTTGCCCAACGGGCAGAAAACGGTCAGAAATCTGTGGGCCTATAAAAAGGGGCCCTTCTTCCCCAATGTCTTCGCTCGTGTTTTTACAGGCTTTATCCTCCATTCTTGACCCTCTTGAGCTTTCTCCCCTTTCAATCCCTCCCTTGATTCTTGCATTTACTTTAGGGATTTGAAAGAGGAGATCTATATCTACAATCCCACCAATCCATCTCTCCTATAAGTGAGGGGAACATCTTGGGATCTAGATCTTGGAGTCTTTTGTGTATTTCCTCCATTGTTCTTCCTCTCTTATTCCCCCACAAGATTTTGTAGCTTTGGTGGACTTTGGGAGAGAAGGATTTGAGCACTCCTTGTGTTCTTGCCATTTGAATTTGGTGCATCGGTTTGAGTTCTCCCCGGAGGATTTGGTGAGTGAAAGTTGAGAAGCTTTTTACTCTTGGGTTCTTGGAACCCTAGACGGTTTATTGTGTTGCAGGTTGAGGCCTTGGTGGCGTTTGTTGGGAGCCTCCAATTAAGTTGTGGAGTAGTGCCCCAACCTTGTGGCCTTGGTGGCGTTTGTTGGGAGCCTCCAATTAAGTTGTGGAGAAGTGCCCCAACCTTGTGAGAGGTTCCGGTTTGCCACCGACAAGTGCACCGATAGTGGAAGCGTGGATCGATCCCGTTGGGGTGAGATTCACAGGATAATAAGGGAGGCCTTTTGTGGCTTTGGTGGTTTTATACCACCCCCTCTCCAAACGATACGTACTCCATGTTGGGAGGAACTCGGTAAAATATTGCCGTCCCCGCGTGCCTCGGTTATCTGTATACCCGAGCTTTTACTTATGCACTTTACATTGTGATAGCCTTCGTGCTTGAAGTAATCTATATCTTGCTATCACTTTTTTGCTTGTATTGCTCTGCATAAGTTGTTGGTGCATGCAGGTGATCCCTTGTTGTTCTAGGTTTTATGCTCAACAAAGTAAACGCTAGTTTAATTCCGCCTTTGTTGAGCATCTCTCGAAAAAGTTTTTAAACCGCCTATTCACCCCCCTCTAGGCGACATCTGTATCCTTTAACCATGCTTTAATTATTTATTTACTATTGCGCGTGGAGTGCCTGCACTGTTTTGGAACCTGATGACCCACAAGTATAGGGGGTGTATCGTAGTACTTTCGATAAATAGGAGTGTCGATCCCAAGGAGGAGCAGAAGGTGTTGACTAGTGGTTTGGAGCAGGAATTCTCTATAAATACTTAGCAAGCGGATTTTTAGTGGTTTTTTATAATGCAAGGAAATAAAGTGCAAGTAAATAAAGACGACAAATAAATGCAGCAAGTGGGCCAATCCTTTCTTATCAAAGGACAAGCCGATTGTAATACTTATGAGGACCAAACGTTCTCGACGACCAATCCTTTCGCTTCATATAGTTGATTAAACTTCTTTGGTTTGATAAGTGTTGTGTGGGTGAACCTATGCTAATGTACCGACCTTACTTGGACTAATATATACTTATGATTAAACCCCTTGCAAGCATCCGCAACTACAAGAAAGTAATTAAGATAAAAACCTAACCACAACATTAAACTCTGAGATCCTACACTCCCTTATGCAAAGGTTTCCTAACGCGTGTTCAGGTTTCTGTCACTCCGGCAACCCCACAATTCGTAGCCAAATACATAATGCATTCCCATAGGCCCATAAATGGTGAAGTATCATGTAGTCGACGTTCACATGACACCACTAGAACAATAGCACCACAACTTAAATATCAAACCATTGAATAATACCTCAACAAAAATCCACTACTAACAACATGACTTCTCCCATGTCCTCAAAAACTAAACGAACGACTCACGAGACATCATATGGATCAAGATCAGAGATGATATGATGATGAATAACAATCTGAACTTAAAAAATAATTCAATGGTTCCATTCACAAGCATCAACTACAAAAGTAATCAACACCGGGAAAGTTTCCCCTAAGAACTGTGCAAGATTCAACACAATTGTTACAGCGGGATGGAGTGGTGATGATGGTGCTGGTGGAGATGGTGGTGAGGATGATGATGATGATCCTGATAAAGTCTAGCTTGATGACGATGTTGATGGCGATGATCTCCCCTCCTCGGGAAGGAATTTCCCTGGCAGAAATCTGTCTGCCGGAGAGCTCTTTCTATCTCTATAGTTTCCGCCCGGCAAAGGCGGCGGAGTTTCCATGGTTGCTCTTCGTGTATTAGGGTTTCGAGGAGAAGATATAGGTGAAAGGGCATAGAAGGAGGTGGGCCAGGGTGGCCACACCCCCTGGTGGCGCGGCCCAGGGTGGCCCGCGCATGGGGGGTGTGGGCCCCCTATGGCCCATCTCAGCCTTCCCTTCTGGCTTCCTTCATCTTCTAGAAAAATATGATTTTCCATATATTTTCTGGTATTTTTCTGATCTTCGTGAAAATTGCATCTAGACACCGCTTTTTTCCATTAGAATCCTGACTCAAGCAGTTCATCCTCCAAGAATCATCCAACATGCAAAAATAGATGAAATGACATAAGTATCACCTCTTAATAAGAAATATATCAATGAATAGCAGTAAATTATGATATAGAATAGTGATGCAAAATGGACGTATCAACTCCCCCAAACTTAGACCTCACTTGTACCCAAGCGCAAACTGAGCTCAGTAAACATGTCCATAGGTTTATGGAGTGAAGTGTCGATAAAAAGAATACGGATAGGAAGCATCACACTTACCAATAAACACTCATAATAGAAAGCAAGTTACCATTATATAACTTAACTTGCAACGAGTATGGGAGTCACAATAAGGATGCATAAAGACAAATCATAATTGGTAATGGCAACCTTTGTTTTTGGTCAGAGAACAGATGACAAATCATACTTTTTCAATCAAAGCTTTTGTAAAGAAGTTTATAACAGGAGTCCTTTTGCTCAAACATAAAAGTCTTTTCAAAATGATGGCTTTCAAAGTAATAGTCATTCAGATAAGAGGTTGTGCAAAACAAGGAAGATAAGGAACATGATTGAATAAATCATCATATGAATGATTGAAACACAACAACTCAAATGCTTGATGGAGATAGAGAGGAATAGGTCTACTGAATCAACTGAGAAGTAAAAGAAAGGCCCTTCGCAGAGGGATTTCAAGTTCATAAAGAACTTCCAAAAGATTATGGTACTTACTAGCTTTGAGCTCTCATTACCCCTATCATAAGCATCTTGTGCTGATTAAGGTTAAATTGAATAAAGATGGAGTATATGCTTGACAAAATATAAGTTGGCAATCTCATGTCCATTGAGTAAGAGGGCCGCTCCTCATGCTACTCAACTTTAGTTACCGGTAAGTTCTTGTCATAGTAAGTACGTGTGTATCATAGAGAACCGCCAACGGGGTACCCCTTACCCCATGACACAGGAGCTATTCCATATCAAAATGACAAGGCAAAACAGACAATGAGCATATCAACAATCTTCTTATTTACCATTGGAAAATGGTGCTTTTTCTCTTCTTTCCTCTTTTTCGGTCTCTCTCTTTTTATATAAGAAGAATGCTTCATAGATTGATCACTATGGTGATGCTGCAAGTTTCCACCATGATTAGTCATGGCTTGGGATAGCGGCCTAGGCATTTCTCTAACACATATACATAACTCCATGGACGTACAAGCTCCCCTTTTATTTCACACTGATGACATCCATAAACAAAACAGCATGATATCAACTGGGTAGATATTTACTGGTGTTGAAAGCATTCCCCGTGATAGCATGGTTCTGCTAATCCCAACTTATAGGTTCAAGCATATACAACATAGATGACACTATGGTTCAAATTTATTAGGGGCAAGAAAATAAGGTGTGCTATCAAGTTCGTGATAGCTTTACTAACTAGTTTTCACATAACAAAAGAATTTTTAATTTGAAAGGTAGATGAAACTCGAGAATTTACTTGGAATAGCAATAATGCTAATAGGTAGATATGGTGGACTCCAATGGCAAAGGTTTTTGTTTAAAGGATTGGATGCATGAGAAGTATTCCCTCTCAGTACAGGTTTTTGGCTAGCAAGGCTGGGTAGCAAGCAAAAGAGTTGAAGGAAACAAGCAACCATACAAGTGATAAAGACAGACATGCAATCTTCCTTAAAAACACAAAATATCTCAAATAAAGATTATTAAGCTCATGAGGCAATCAAGAAAGAAGGAAAATGATATAAAATACCTGTAAGTGCTTTTCTCTTTTCCTTTCAAACCTCAAAAAGTGTTGCTACTGACCAGAGCTCGGTTTGCCAAAACCAATTTAGATTTAGTTGATGCTCCCAAAGTGATACCAATACTAATCAACAAGATCAATCATATAATAGAGATTGCAAATTAAAATAAGAAGTGCAAAAAGTAAAATATGAAGCTTCTCATTAATATTCCATAAAGGCACTCACACAAATGGATACATAGATAAACAACTAAAGGAGAGATACTTCCACAATGCAAACCATCCTATATGATAACTTCTCTATTCAAGATATGACTCTACTAAAAAGGTAAAAAGATGAAAGATAATGATGTGATACCATGGCACTACCCCAAGCTTGGAACAAGCCAAGGGGATGCGAAAACCTGATGAAGAATTAATCCTTCGGTGGTGCCGGTGTTCCCTTATCATCGTCAGACTTCCAAGGTAAAGGCTCCCCATCCACAAAGGATGTCTTTGTTTCTACAATCTTGAAACTAGCAGCAGAGCTTATCCGTTTAAACCTAGCCTCATACTCACAGTTTTTATTTTGCATGTTGTAGATCTGTGCTTGTAATTGGTTAGTGGTCAGATGGAGCGAGAGGATTTTATCTCGAAGCTCGGCATTCTCGCTCTTGTGCTCGGCGATGAGTTCTGAACTTATCTTATGGATGACGTCCACTTCGCGTTCCGCCATATTCTTGTACCTAAAAACTTCCTGCTCCAATGCTTCCATCCTATCTTCTAGACTTCCTTCTCCTTTAGGGACCTAAACTTCTTTTATCTGCACCTTTCCATCCTAGGGAAACAACTCCTTGGGGTGCACTTCAACTCATACATGTATGGGTTGATGATGTCCGCAGAGGAATCCTCCTTGGGTGATGCAGAGGAAGACATTGAGGCTCCAAATCTGAGAATCTGCCTGACAAAAACAGATCGAAACAAAAACACAATGAGAACATGATATACGAACCTTAGGGGATCCAGGGGATTATATATTACGAAGTTTTACCACATAAGGAAGGTACTAGGCGAAAACAGGACGGAGACGGGCTTCGGGGTGATCACACGCCCTAGTGGCGCGGCCAGGTGGGGCCCACACCACTAGGAGGTGTGGCCCACGCGGGCTCTATTTCCTCATCTTTTTCTTATCGTAACCCTCCATAAGGAATAAAAACAGCAAAAATATAAAGAGAAAATTTTTTGTGAACCTTTGATTTCCAGAACTTTTACCTATTCGAAGTGGACTCTGTAGGTTCCGGAGTTTGATCTCTAATAAATTCTTCTGGATTCACCATTTGAATAACATCAACATCTTCATTATAAGAGTCTCCATAGATATAATGTTTTATCCTTTGACCATTCACCACTTGTGTAGTGTTGTCCCTTAAAGAAGAAATTTTTATAGCTCCTGAACGGTACACCTCCTTAATAACAAAAGGTCCTTGCCACTTTGAGAGTAGTTTTCCTGCAAAAAAACTGAGACGAGACCTATACAATAGAACTTTCTCACCAACATGAAACTCTCTCTTAAGAATCCTCCTATCATGCATTCTTTTAACTTTTTCTTTAAAGAGTCTAGCATTTTCATAAGCTTCACTTCTCCACTCATATAAGGTACTTAAGTCAAGAAATCTTTTCTCACCAGCAAGTTTAAAATCTCTATTCAGTTCTTTCACTGCCCAATAAGCTTTGTGTTCTAATTCTAGAGGGAAGTGACAAGCTTTTCCATAAACCATTTTGTAAGGAGACATTCCCATAGGATTTTTATAAGCACTTCTATAAGCCCACAGAGCATCATTCAACTTTTTAGCCCAATTTTTCCTAGATCTTTTAACAGTCTTTTGCAAGATAGATTTAATTTCTCTATTTGAAAGTTTTACCTGTCCACTGGTTTGAGGATGATAAGCTGAAGCAATTCTATGGTTAATGCGGTGACCCAGCATACCACTTCATGATGTAGTACACTATATTTGTTGACATAACACCAATGAAACACCGTTCACTAGTATTACATCCCTCAGAGTAGTACAACAGAAACATAGCAGGTCCAAGACATGACTATAGGTTACAACTCAACTCTTTACACAAGATCCAGAGAACACTCTAGGTTAAAGAGAGAGAAAGAAATTTATTACAAAGGAGAATCAGAAATAAATAACTCCAAAACTATCATACTATTAAGACTAGTATCTTAACTAGGGGTCTGGCATTGCTGCTATTGCAATACACTACAGAAGTAGGTTCTATGGCCAGAGATTCTATTCTTATCTAAACCACAACTTTGTCTTCACTTGAGTGGATATATATGTTGACTTACTTGACTTCATTGAAGAGCTTTAGCTTTTGATGATGATTCCTGGAGCATAACTTGATGTAGGCGTCGTCTAGACTGGCTTTAGAACCTAGCAAGCGTTAAGAAGATACTTTGAGTACGAGCGTATTTAGCAAGTTCACTAGAAAACGAGTGTTTGATGCACTATATCTATAGCCACAGACCATAGGTCGTATGCAATGCAAGTTTTCGTAAACATTTCTTCAAAGGTTGCTTTTATTCTGAAAAGTTATGTCCATCAGCCTTCACGGGTTTACCAGAACTTTCATGGAGTTCCTTTCCCACCGCATTCGCAGCTCCTTCCTGGAACAGGGAGTAACAAGTTACAGTTCTTACACTCTGTAGAGGTACGTCACTTTAGCCATGAGAGACCTTAGGTTTTGTTGCACGGCCGGGAGTATGTCCCCATTCAAACTTCCTTGGTTTGAGGCCCAACCTAAGATCCAAGCCAATCACTGCCTTCTCCGCAACCCCGCATGTCTCCTTGGTGTACACCATGCCCACCTTTTGAATTACGGCAATGGTTTGTACAGACCGTTCAGATGCCGGAACTATCATGGGACGTTGAGGGCTCCCACCCATATGCTGCATATCCTCTATGAATTACCATATAATATGCATGCTACGAGTGATAACAGCCACGACCTGCACATCCAGCTCCATGCGAGAGGGAAAAGATACAGCTGACTTCTTCGTCCCATTCCAAATCTCATGGTCAACGCGTAATATACGACGCAAGAATCACTGGCGACATTGGTTGTTAAGTCCTAGATAATATGTTCTTTTACCACCGAAACTCTTATAGTAGGTTATTACCTCATGGTAAATAACCTATAATCACATTATTATGAAAATAGTGTTTTCTGACCTTTTTCAAATGCAGGTGATGACAACACTGGATTGGTAAAATACTTTACAGAAAATAATCAATGGACATGAGCAAGTGTGAACTTGCCTTTTGTGATTGCAAGATTATGCACTCACGGTCTTCAAGAAAATATAAGATCCAATTGCTGAAATCTGCATCATTGGTCCGGTAAGGACTAATGTTTAAAGAAGCAAGATGCTTTTATGCATGAGTAATGTAATGCAAGTTGATAAACGCAAATCCCGAGGATAATGTTGTTCTAGGGTTTGGATACTGGAAAGGGTTTCCTTGGAATTTGTTTCCCTTTTAGATTAAGTTTCATACATGTGCTTCTTATTAAGGCTTGTGAGTGTGTGGAAAACAACATGTATTTATACAACAACAAAATACACAGTATGGAATGCTACTCAAGGTTCCTTACATCTTAATTGTTTATCTTCAAGTTTTACTTTACAAGTAATGTCACTTATAAAGAATTTAAGTATTAACAATCTTATTATACAAGTAAAGTATAAAGTAAGGTGTTTACTTTTAAGTGTCATATGTTGATTGAAGTGGCAAAATGAATAACTTTTTAAGAAAAGATTCCTTTATTAAGGTTTAAACAATCTTTGTGATTAATCAGATGTGGTTGATGTTGTTTGTGCTTGCTTGAATAGTTTGGATTTGAGATGCTTTACAATTTAATTATAACAGACCAAAGTTACCTATAAAGTATATAATAAAGTTTTTAGCAATATACTTAAAGCTTTGTAACTATGAGTAACTTTAAGAATGTAGATAGACTTAGGGTGTATTACTTATGATACTTGTATCCTGTTCACTTTATATTGTTTCTTTAGAGTTATTTAAGAATGGCATTACTTCTATTGGAGTATTGATTTTTTTACATTATAATGGTATAAAGGGATTTATATCCCTATAAGGGTGTGGTTAATGTTTGTGAATAAGTAAACAATATTATTTATTACTTATGAACTCACTTATAGTGTTTTGATTTGTTTGTAAACTTGTGGTTAATATAAAGAATGGGTTTTATCTTATTACAATTGTTCTTGAAGATTTTATATTAGATAAGGATTCTTTTATAAAATAATTTATACTTATGGTTGAAGGTTCATTCAATAAAATTGCATTTAAATGGTGTTAAATCATTTTGACCTCATAATGTTAGTATTTAAGATTAATACTATTTCTTACATTTAATTGGTTAATTTAAGAAATATTAACAAATTTAATTTGTCATTTTATGAATTATTAACTAAAGAAATAGGTTAAAATTCAAGTTATGAAAGTGTTTAACTTTTTATTTAACTCAAAAGTGGAATATCACATTTTTAATATGTATGTATTATTTTTGTGATTATTTTGGTATATTACATTTATTATTGTGATTTATAAATAATAAGATATGATTTTAATAAGGTTTATAACTTTCCAAATACTTAATAAATAATAAATATTCAATTAAGTGAAATATTAATGTATAATTATATTTTTAAAGTATAATTCTTATTTTTCTAAGATTTTTAGTATTTTATTTATATTTTTAGTATTTATCAATATTAAAATATGATTTATCAAAGTTTTATTACTTATAAAACTTTTATTAAATTATATTTATTTAAATAATCATCATAATAATATTTGATAATAGTTTTAAGTAGTAGATTTTATTTTTCTGAAATTTTTCATATATTAAACATATTTTTCTGAATTATAAAACAAAAGTTATTAATAAAACAGGATTTAATCTTTTTATTATATTGGAATTAATAATGTTTTATCTAGTTCATAAACAGAAATACTTTTTATACCAAAGCTAACCTAGACTAAGTCAGTGACTAGTGGGCCATCGGCCACAACACCCCTCAGATTAGTGAATGCACTTGTTACCGGTCTAACTTCTACCCATAGCCAATGACAGGTGGGCCAGGGACCACGTCACGTGCCACATGGGCAAAGATCGGTCAAATGAACTGACCTGACGCAAGCATGACGTTGTTGTGACGTCATCCCACCGGTGATGGTCAGGTGGCTGGCAACAACGGCGATCTAGTGGAGTTTGGCATGCGTGGTTGCTACGGTTCGAAAGAGCGCACTGCAGGGAACCTACTAGTAGCGGCGCCGCTCAGATATGGTCACCGGAGGATGACTGGTGACGAGGTACGGCGGCGGCGGTTATAGATGAAGCCGGTGGACATGATTTTAGAAGCAATAGAGAGATTAGAGAGGTGCCCGAGTATCAGGAACTCACTGGCGTTGCAGTGGAGGGCTTAGTGTGACCGGAGGTGGCCTGAATTGAGGTAGACGACGGAGTAACCCGTCGGAGATGGAGGTGCCGATTGGTGCGATTGGAGCTCCTTCGGCTTGTGCTTCGTGGGGCAATCGAACCAGATGATCAAGGGGATCCTAACTACGGCCTCAGCGGTTCAAGGGGAGCTCGGAAACGTCGGCGACGAGCGGCTCCGGCGAGGCTAGGTTCTCGGTATGGAGGATTCAGAGAGAGAGAGAGGTTGCTGAGAGGGGAAGTGAGGATGAGGAAGAGCGGGGCATCGGCGTGGCCTTCTTATCCTCTCCAGGTGTCGGTAGCCTCGGCACGAATCATGGCGACCACGGTGGACGACGGAGATCGAGCCAGGCAGCTGCTTGCCGGCGAGTCCTTCTGTCGCGAGGAAGAAGAAGAAAATTAAATCGAAAGGGTACGCGGGCTTCTGTTGGGCTGGAGTGGGCTGAAGCGGAGAGAGCGGCTGGCGTCTGCTGCTGCACGCGGGCGATGTTTAATTCCGTGAGGAAGTGGGCCGTGGGCCAGATTTGATGTTTCCTCTTTTTTCCTGGTTCTATCCCATTTTCTATTTCCTGTTTTGTTTTTAGCTTTGAATTTAAGCAATAACTTTGACTTATCTTTATGGAATTTCTTTGCTAATACTTGCAGCAATGATAAAAGGTATTTAAAATTATGTTGTGAGTTTTTTATTATATATTGTTTAAAGTTTCTTTATTTTCTTTTATATAGATATTTTTCCTATTATTATTTGTGAGGGCCTTAAATATGAATTTAATTTGAAATAAATTCCTAAACTTATTATAGAATGTATTACTACTAACTAATGATATTCTATTCTCATTGATACATAATATTAAGGAAACTTTTATATTTACTAATCCTTCATAAGTATTTGATACATAAAGTTCTAAGTACTAATAGTGTTTGAAATTATAATTGCTTGCCCTAGGGTTTTAGGGTTCTTGATACATTTGTATTATTTTGTTGATATGAATAAAGATTAATGGATAAATACATTGTCTTTATGTTTGTGATCAGAATGACTTCATCTTTTATACAAGAAAGTTATTTCCTAGAAGGTTTTATGGAAAATAATTGATAAGGATAACTCCTAAGTATATATAAGTATGATAGTTAGGAATGACAAAGATGTGCTTATGTGATTTGCTATAGGAAACTATTCCTATAAAGCTTTGTGGAAATAAGATGATAGATCATTTATATGAAATAGATATTATGTTTGGTTAAAGATTTAGGTTTTAGTGTTTACCAAGAATTTCTATATTCCATAGTTCACAACCCTGGATTTCTAACTAAGGAATTCCTTTCCTAGATATAATACTTCTTTCTATCCATCATCATGTGTTAACATGATGAGCTTTACCTCACAAGAATATTCTTACCCACCTTTTATTCTTCTAACACCTCTTGTAATTCCAATGAGCTTGATTCTAAAGCATTTCCTAATATTTTCATATCTATACTTGGGTATATCAACTACTCTGCTGTTGATAATCCCCAATCCAACAAGTGGTTACTTCTAATGCCAATCATACTCTTCCTTAATCATCCTTCACTAATATCACTTCAATAGATGTATACATCAAATCCTACTTCACCTCAAGTGCTTAGTATTTCCAAAGAGGAAAATACTACTTCTTTACTCCAATGTTGCTCTAACATCATTTTAATCATACTATCTTGTCTCTACTTGACTCCAATATCTAAAATTCCAACCTCACATTATATTAATGTGACTTGTAATGACTAATCTAGGATAATATATCTATACTAGGTTTCAATCATGTTTTATTCACCAATGTCACTCATACATGGTATAAGCATTCAATGTTGGTGAATAAGGCATGGTCATTATTATACTTTGTGGTTTAGGTTTCTAGTTGGCTAATCAAGGCTTCATCAATGCTACATTACAGTTGTTTTGAAATTATCTTCTTAGTATCTCTATTGGATTAAGAGATATCATTCATTGACTATACCTACTTGATCCAATAGGATTACTCCTGGGAACTTGCTTCAGGGTTCATCCTTGTAATCTTCTATGTTACCATATTGTTTTGATTTTCTTCCATCACTCTGTAATATCCCAAAAATATTTAACTTGGATCATCAAACTATAATCATCAAAATTAGGGTTAACAAAAACTTTCCCAACTAAAAATATGAAAGCATTCATATGTGTGTGTATTCAAAATTTGGATTCTTTTGAATTGCCATGGTTCTGTGTTTCTTTGCTTGTAAAATGATTCTTAGGTGAAATAAACATCATCTAAACAATCCCCAAACTTTTCCCAAAGACAAACAACTCAAAATAAACAAATGAAGTGAATGGTCATTTTTGCCAAATTAACTCTCATGCCTACTTTGTCTATCCCTAGTTTTCAAAACTTAACAGAAACATTTGGGGATCTTTGCACCCCTTGTTAGTACTCATAATAAGGTACCAAGGACCACTTTTTGATCTTCCAAAAACATTCAAATGATCAGTTTAAATGACAGTGTAAAATTGAATCTATCTCATATGGGAAGATCCCACTATTTCAAAAACCACTCAAACAAGCTCAATTTTCAAAACCCAAGAACCCACAGAATCCTCAGCACATGCCTAGCACACTCACCATAAATCTATTAAAAATTCAAAAGTAAGTTTCTTGCGGCCATTTCATCAAACATCTTGCAGATTCAAATCAAACAAATCACAAACACTATAGTGTGCAGTAAATTTGGCCTAACTTGTTCCCCCTCTGGTTGCAACTAGCCCTTAGTAGATCATCTAGATCCTTTCACTAACCTCTAGCACCACTGTAAGCTTGCCCTGCCATCAATGGTGAGCAAGCCGAGCCTCACCATGCCACCCCAAGGTAGACAGCAAGCTATAGGAAGAACTAGCCGTTCCCACCATGTCTAGGAGGTAGCCAGCACCTCACCGCCGCCCACTATCCCCTCTCCAAGCCAGTGCAATCCGTGGACCACCAGGAACGCCGCGCGCCCAGTGCCACTGCGACATGCCGAGCCCGCCCCAGAGCGTCGCACCCGGCACACGTGCACACGCCGCCCCTCGACCGCAGCCCGTGCCCACCGCTTCGCCATGATCCCAGGAACACGCTAGACACCCCCATTCGCTGCCCCGTGCCTCACAGCCACCGCTCGGCGTCGAAGACGCTGCCTCTGCCGCGCAGAGCACCGCACGTTCCCGACCGATTGCCACCGCCCCTAAGCGCGCATTCAAGTCCTAAAGCATTTCCAGGAGACCGCCCGTCGATCGCCAACCTCAGCCATGCCGCTAGCCGCCCGTAGCCATGTCGCCACCGTCGCCTGCCCATCCCTCTCGGTCTCGCCGTCGAGCCTATAAAAGGAGGCCACCCCCAGCCGTTTGAAGCACACCATTCCACTCCCCTCACCTCACTGGCCGTTCCACCCTCTAGCCGGAGCATGAGGAGCAGCAGCTCGCCGGAATTGCGCCGGAGCAGGCCGCCTCTGGAGAATAAGGGGGGCGTTGATTTCGACCACCCCTGGAGCTGCCTCAACCGTCCCTGAGCTCGCCGTCGACCACTCGTTCGTTTTCCCACCTCGCTGTCATCGCTGGAGCCCTGGTATGCCCCCTATGCACCCCCACTGAGCCGCTAGCGTTCGAGCTCGCCGGTGACATGTTCATCGTCGACGGCGATCCCCAGCCGTCGATCTCCCTTCTAATCCAACGAACCACACAGCCCCGTACCGCTTCGCGTGTTATGAGCCAGTGACTGGTGGAACTCCCCTGTTAGATGAGCCCCGTGCTGTGGAGTGACACTGGGCCGGCCCATTAACCTCTCCCGCGCGACCCAACCGTTTGAATTTAGATTTTTCTATTTTAATTCAAACTCGGTTATGTACCTAGATTCAAAAATCAACCCAGCTCGTTTCAGTGAACCAAAATGCATGAAACTAATTTTATTAGAAAGGTATTGAAATGCTTAATCCAAGCCCGTTGCATTAAAATCATTTGGATATTTAGATCAACCTTGGTAAAAATAACAAGGCAGAAGCTTTTATGCATTCAAACATTTTTCAACATTCAACCATAATAGCTTTTGAGTTGATTCCAACTCTCAAAAATCACATTTGATCATACGTTTCAGAATATAGAAAAACATATGGGTGTACTTATAGAAATAATGTTCAAGTAATAAAATAATGCCACATAGGCATTTCTAGTCACTTTAATTATTTAAAATAAAAAAAGTTAAACCTTATTAAATTGTGACACCACTTTAAATCACATTCCCATGTACTGAAATATGTGGTGATGACATGTGTCAACATGATCCCATGTTTGAGTTAGAGAATATTAAATCTTAAGTAGTTTTTCAATGAGTAAAAATTACTTTTCTCAAATTAAAATAAATAAGACAAATGCTTTAATCTTGTAATGATAGGTGATGATGCTAAATCATCTATAGTACACCTTTGTGTGATGAGTGAAAGTAGTTAAGTATTGTTTGGTGATTGTGTACCCCGTATTTATTTATAGACGCTAGTACCGACCAAGGATACGAGGAGGAAGGAGGATACTACGAGGAAGAAGCCGAGGAGAACTTCAACCACTGCTCTGCTCAAGGCAAGCTATTAACTTAGCAAGTTAACCCTTGCAAGATACCCACTTATGCAAGCTAATACTTGCTTGTTACCATGCCAACTATATGCCTTAAGCATATGTGATCCTACCCACTTGATAGCCCAATCCTAGTTTTACTTGGAAGCTTTATACTTTATTTCTTTATCAAAGCTTTCTCTTAGAGTTTACTTAAGTGACTTGTAGATTCTAGAAAGATAATTGAAGGTTGCATAAAGAGCATTAAATTTGGCCTAAGTAGATAATCTTGATGTCATCCTAAGGCGTGATATTGAACTTCATTAATCTCCACTTGTTTACCACCCCTCCTTAGTACTTACCCCACTTGTTGATGCTAGTGCTAAGCATAAAACTTGATCAACTTTAGATGGGAATACTTGGTGAAAATGGTTATGAAAACCTTGGAATGATGAGTCATTCTAATGAAATGTTTTTACATGTGTTTCCGAACACCACATGATTTTGATGATGAAAATGTTGAGGCATGAGCCTTAGACCTTTTTAAAACTGATGGTTGTTTGGATGCGATACCATTCCAATTTTACCGTACAACCACAATACCCGAATATTGGGTAGGGCTTGACTGGAAATTTATATACCTTAGTATGGGTTCCCTCACGACCAAGGTCTGAGCTTAGGCTACCTTGTGAAGATTGTCCACCTGTGCAGTACCCAAGATGACAGTTGGTCATGGTTGGGAGGCCAAACTCACAGGAGAGGTGCCTATACTAGAGCGTGTAATCGAAAGGTTAGGATTGATTATCCGCATATTGAGTATGGTGAATTCAGGATTTGTTCCTAACGGATGTATCGAATGTTGTGGTGAAAGTGTACAATCTCTGCAGAGTGTCAAACTATTCGAATAGAAGCATCCGCGGTTATGGACAGTTGGAGTGGCCATACTGTTCCCCCGTCAGATGTTTTCAAAATGACTTGTGAAATGAATTGAGACTTTGACTTGACCACAACAGAGTTGTGATATGAAATTCAAGTTCCCACTTAGGTGTTATAAAATTTCAACTAGCTTTCTTTGCTTCTAAACTTAGTAGAGGTAAATCTGGATTTTTGCAAAATAACCCTAGAGCTTCGTGTCCTACTACAAAAACCCCCTTAACTTGTTAGTATTAGTTTGCGAGTACTTAAGAGTACTCATGGCTTTGTCCCTGGCTATTCCCGTGGCCAGACTATGAAGAGGAGTAACATGATGATGGACCACAGGAAGGTTACGACAACTAGGATCATCTCCCATCATCAGCATTGCCTGTGACCCCAAAGATGGAGCTTCACCTACGCTAGCTTTATTATTACGTTATTCCGCTTCTTGAGTTGTATTAAGAACTGGATCATGAGATCCTTATTTGTGTAAGACCTTATGTATGGTTTGTAATGGATGATGTACTGTGATATCCAAATCGGTTATGTCTCGCAAAAATGGTAATCCTGGGATTGCGATGTATGGCATAATAGGCATGTGGGATTAAAAATCTGGGTGTTGACAAGTTGGAATGAAAGTCATCCTGACCATAGGAGACCCTAGTTAGACTGGACGTTTAAATCAAAAACTTAGTTTCAAAACCAAAGGAAGTGAGTATTTACAAAAAAAACTTATTCCCATTCTTATGACTTTGATTGTTTCATGAAAATTCATGTTCCTCAAAAACTTTTGCAAAATACCTAAAATTTGACACACTTGATCACTCTACTAACTTACTCATCCTATATTCTTATAGATGGACGTGAAGTACAACAAGTTTTATCAGTTGGGTAATGGAGGAGACCTCATCTTTGAGCGTGGCCTGGACCAACTTTCGGAACTTCTGGAGCATCCGCACCCCGAGTTCTTCGGAGCTCAACTCAATGATCAGGAAGGAGAAGATCGGCAGTGTCTAGTTGTTGCAAGTCTCAGAGGAAAGATTGAACCTCCCACTACAGAAGGAATTCAATTCACCTTAAGGGAGAACAACTGGCTCGATGGACTTGCCAGGGCCATGCAGGAAGCTCTTGCCCATCTGTGTGGGCAGAGTATCAACCAGATCAAGGGTACCCGCTTTGAGTTTTGTCCAAGGCGTGATGCTATGGGACAACCACTGGAAGCCCCATACCACCACGAGATGAAGACTCAGTTGGACCACCTTAGCTTCATGATGTATGATCGTCAGCAGGAACTGGACAATGCTCGTGACTACTCTAACCACAAGTCCGCCATCATCAAGACGAAGGATCAGACCATCGCCATGCTAGCGAAGGACCGCAAGTCTGTCCGCCGTCATATTGACAAGAAGGAGCGCATCATTGCTCATCTTCGCCACCGTATCTCGGATTTGGAGGAGACCATCCACAAGAGAGACATGCAGTTGGAGGAAAGGGAGAATGCCGGAGAAGACCTTCGTGGAGACCCCTACTCTTATCTCAGCGATGATGATGCTTTTCTGGAGGATCAGGCCATGGACTTCTTCACCGATGAGGAAGATTTCGCCTTCATCGATGATGATGAGGATGACGAGGATGATGATTACACCGACTCCGAGGAGTAGTAGCACTTGAGCACTAGCGTAGTGAGTGGTATTCGGTCCCACTGTATCGTAGTTTCCAGAATGGTTCTTAAAACCATCTGTTTTTCCTTTGTTGTGGTGTGTGTTGTATCGCGTGCTATGAATGAACAAAAAGCAAGTTGCTAGAAAATCTGAGTCAAATTTTAAAAACTTTTCAAAGTCCCTGAACCTTAGAAATTTCCCTATGTTCTCATGATCTATCTCAATCTTCAGATGCCTTGCGGAGGAAGTAGTTCATCCCCGGACCCGATGTTGCAGATCCTGCAAATGTTGGTTTCTGACCGCGAAGCTGAAAGAGCAGAACGTCAAGCCAACTTAGCCACCCTTCAGCAGACAGCTCAGCTGGCCCACAACAATCAAGGCCAAGGAAATCATGACAACCATGGATCTAAGCTAGAGAATTTCCAGAACACCAACCCACCTGTTTTCACTAAGTCAGAAGAGCCCCTAGATGCAGATGATTGGCTGCAAACCATGGAAAACAACCTGGAAGTCACCGGAGAGGAAGCTAACGAGAAAGTTCTGTTCACCACCCACTATCTAGCCGGAGATGCAGTAGCATGGTGGATCAGCGTTCATGCAATGACCGGAGGACAGATGATGACCTGGGAGGAATTCAAGGTCAAGTTCAGAAGAACCCATGTGCCACCGGGTTTGATCAAGAGAATGAGAGATGAGTTCAGAGAACTGAAGCAAGGAAGGATGACCGTGGTGGAATACCGTGAAAAATTCTTGTCATTAGCTAGGTATGCCCCGGATGAGATCGACACTGAAGCCAAGAAGAAAGAAAGATTCTTGAATGGTCTGGATGATGAGATGCAGACAGTGGTGGTCAATATCCCCTTTGCTGATATTGAAGCCCTCGTCGACTCTGCCATTCATATGGAAGGAAAGATCAACCAAGCCAATGAGAACCGCAAGCGCCGCATGATGCATCAGCCAGGAACCCATCATACCCCAAAGTATCGCCCCAAACCATCTCCAAGATTTGCCCCGAGAACCAACAGACCCCTGATGAACCGTCCGACCTATCCCAACTGTGGAAACCCAAGGCCCGGAGGAAATCACAACAACCCCAGCAACTCTAGAAATTTCAACCGTGCCCCATCCAAGTTCAACAACAACAATGCTGCCGCCAACATCAACACTGCCCCAAGGACTGGAAGCAATGTTGTGCCTGTTGCAGCAAAGGACAAGTCGCAAGTGACTTGTTATGACTTGTGATGATCCAGAAGGGGTGCCCAACCAACAGGGTGCAGAAGAAGATCACCCGCCAAGTTAGCCTGGCCGTGACCTCCCCACCAGCCATACCTAAATACCTCAGCGGCTCGGAGTCCTGCATCATGTTGGACCGTTCGGATCACCCATGCCAGATACCTCGCGCAGGTCAAGTTGCCCTGGTGCTCGAGGCAGAGATCGAAGGATTTGAAATGAGCCACGTCTTCATGGACGGCGGCAGCATCGCCAGCACACTCGCAGTGATGCGGATCGCACTGTGCAGCCTGGAGCATTCAGACATGACGTTCCACGGCATAGTCCCAGGGAAGGGCATATACCCCCGGGCAAGATATGGCTCGACATCATCTTCGGCCAGCCCGAAAACTTCAAAAGAAAGTGGCTAGAGTTCAAAGTGGTGGACTGGCCATCACAGTACCAAGCCATCCTCGGGCGCGCGGCATTCGCAAGATTTTTGGCAGCACCGCACTATGCGTACCTGCTACTGAAGATGCCAGGACCTAGGGGCGTCATCACCATCCAAGGAAGATTCACCAGATCAGACATCTGCGATAGAGACTTCAACAGAATCTATCAGTCGTTCGGCATGCAGGATGAGCTCACAAGACTCAAAGAGGTGACAGACAACGGGGCACCCCCAGTCACCAGGAAAAACACACCTGACATGTCGTTCGACTCCATAGTCAACACAAAGAAGGTGCAGGTCCACCCGACGGATGCCTCCAAGACGACATTGATCTCCAACGACCTGAGTCCCGCATAGGAAGGCGGACTCGTCGAATTCCTCCATGAGCGCTGGGAAATTTTTGCATGGTGTCCTGTGGACATGCCAGGAATTCCCAGGGAATTCGCCGAGCATGCACTCAATGTGTTTCTAGATGCGAAGCCAGTCAAGCAGTCGATGCGTCGACTGTCTGAGCCAAGAGCTGAAGCCTCTGGAATCAAAGTCAACAGACTGCTCGATGCCAACTTCATTAGGGAAATCAAAGAAAGTGAATGGCTGGCCAACACCGTGCTGATCCCAAGAAGGACACGGACATCCTGCGGATGTGCGGGGACTTCACATCTCTCTACAAGCACTGTCCCAAGGACCACTTCCCGCTGCCACGAATCAATCAAATCATCAACTCCACTGCAGGATGCGAGAAACTCTCCTTCCTCGACGCCTACTCAGGCTACAACCAAATTCGGCTAAAGGTCGAAGATCAAGAAAAAACAGTGTTCATCACGCTATTCGTGGTGTTCTGCTACAACACCATGCCCTTCGGACTGAAGAACGCAGGCGCCACTTACCGGATGTGCATGCAGGCATGTCTGAAAAACCAAATCGTCCACAACATCCAGGTCTATGTCGACGACATAGTAATCAAGACCAATGAGGCCAGGATGCTAATCGACGATCTCCGCGACACGTTCGATAATCACTACTAGGAAACATGCTGTTAGTGGTGCACCTGAAATGGCCATCCGTGGCGCACTAGTGGTGCGCCACAATCCCTGTGCTACGGCTAAACCATACCCGTAGCACACTGCCTGGTGCACTACGGGTACATGGACACATCTGTAGCGCACCTGCCCGTGCGCCACGGCTAGAAATGATAGGGCGCTTCCACTATCTTCCATATGGAGCACATGGCATTGCGCCACTAAAGTTCATCACGTGCGCTTTAGGTCATGTGCGCCACTAAAGCCATGCCATGTGCGCCACGGGAATTTTTTTTTAATTCTGAGCCAGATGATATTCTATACAGATTATATACAATATTTAAGGCAGATATACACACATAGATATAAGATATACAGTTATATATATGAATACACAATCTCCAAAACAATATTGAAACAAATACATATAGATAAGTCCCATACATGAATACCTAGTATAAGTTACATTGTTTCGATCAAGTTACATTATTTCGATCAAGTTACAAAGTAGTTTGTGACATGCGAATACATGTTTCTTGAACAAGTTAGAGCTCGGAAGCTCGCCTAGACATCTAAACTAGAAACAAGCGCGGTATAAACAACCAAAGACGATAAGCATCACCGCGACGAAGGTGTAGGTCTTCATCCGGTTCCTCTTCCTAACTCCCGCTAGATAGCGCGCGCCATAGTGTTGTACCCTTTGTAGCTATTGCTGCTAAAATGGTGCACCTGTCTCCGACAGTCTTCCCAATCATCGTAGACTCCGGGAACCCGTCCCTTGTACACGACGTACCACGTAATTTACAAGTTGGCAATAATAATTAACTGATGAATGAAAAAACATGTACAATTAAAGTCGCATATGAAGATACACTTATAGAAAGTAGTACCAACTTAAAAAGACCAAAGTAACTCAAAAAGAATGCCTCATATATAACTAGGTCGTTGCACACATGAATATGCTATGAAGGAACTGTAAGCCAAGTAGGATGCACAACATCTAGACTTGTGCATAGCACAAGGCTTACAATCCCTTCACAGCACATTCACATATATAATGTACCACGACATTTCAATCATCGGCATTATTCTCGAAAAAAACCAAAGTAACTCAAAAAGATGCCTCATATATATATATAGGTCGTTGGACACAGGAATGTGCTATGACGGAACAGTAAGCCAAGTAGGATGCACAACACCTGGACTTGTGCATATCACAAGGCTCACTATCCCTTCGTAGCACATTTACATATATATAGTGTGCCACGACATTTCAATCATCGGCATTCTCGAAATAAGGCCAAAAGTAAGCAAAGAACCAAAGAGTAAGCAGAAAAACCAAGCATTGATTCATATATAATAATAATAAGCAAAAGAATTAAGCAATGATTCATAAACCTAATAAGCTAAGTAGTAGCATGTACTTGTCCACACACACAAAGGTCATCTATAGTTTGGAACTACAACTAGGCCAACATCAAGACTTCTGGCTCGGCTCAGGGAACGGGAGGATGCCTTGTCTCGTCATGAACTTCCTATAGTCACCTTGTATATCTATGCGATCTTCTATGTCACGGTTATTCAGAAGATTTCCTCCGTAGAAGATCCCCCCGAAATCATGACATCACGAAAGATGATTGCCCCAAACTGCTGCTGGATGCGGTACATCTCTTGTCTAATATCTGAATCAGTGATCTTGGCCTTGGCTTCGGCCCACTGTTTGAGATGATCTGTCAGCGTAGAATTCTGCTGGTCTAGTAGGAACACCCTCATGCGATTGAGTGCATAGTAGGCTTCCTTCTTACTGCCTTCCGGCTTCTTCACGCAAGGGAACTCCGTTACATGGTTGAAGATGTGCCTGCCGAACTTGACCTTCTTATGCACAAAGGTGGTGCCTTCCGTCGAGGCATAACCAGTGAGAGCACCATCTAGAACTTCCTTGATCTTGTCGTAGTTTTTCTTCTTTTCTAGACTCTCCGAGTCAAAATACGTGGCATGCGAATGCTTCGACAATAAGGAGATGAGTGTGCAGTGTTCATATCTACGCAAAAAATTCAAATGGAATGTGTTGGAAAAAGAATGATGATAATCTAATAAAGCCAATCGATGGTGGCGAGTGAATAATGACTTACTCGGGAAAGTAAGGCACGAGAATGTATTCCTTTGTCTTGTTCGCCACAAAGATTCCTTTTAGGTACGAGGCCACGAATCGTCGTTCAACGGCGCTTCCCAAGCAGCCGTCACGCATGTAGTAGGGGTCCACTACCGCGATGCCCGGGTGTTCTCTCTAACGATCTGCATGGCCAGGCTGAGAGAAAATAGGTGGACCATGGTATAGTGTAGAGAGTACAGGTGGAACATACTAAAGCAGTCGTAAAACCGCAGGAAGAATAGATCCGCGGGGGCATTGTCGACGAAGACCAAGCCTGGTGTCTTTCTCCGTCAGAACAGATATTTCTCCGCTAGAAGGCGTCTCTCTACCGTCAGCACATCGTCATGCACACTCTTCAATTCCGAACTGGCGAGACTCCACAAATTCTTAGGTAGCATGGGCTCACCCGCCACATGAATCCTCCACATAATACCCTCAGGTCTTGGTGGCCCATCCCGAAACCTAATCAGATTCGCAGTTGACACCACCGGCTGGCTCGAGCTGCTAGATTTTTTTCTTGGCCTTTTTTACTTTTGGAGAGTGGGCAGGGACTGCAATCTGAGCACCGGCCTCCCTATGTAGTGTGTCAGGGCTTAGAATAAAGGGCCAGTTGGTTGTATCAGCTGGCTCAGTGAAGGCGCAAGCTGGAGGCATCTCCTGAGAACCAAACAGACGCTTGGTGATAGTGGGTTTCTCTATGGGGCCACCAGCTGGGTCTTCGTTGCAAAACTGAGTGTTGAAGAACTGATCAAAGTATTCGTCGTCCTCGTTCGGATCTTGCGCCATGTGCATATCATCAACATGATCATCCGACCCACCGTGTGGAGGTGACGGCGGGGGTAGTAAGGGGGCCTTGTGAAGGGATACGGGTAGGCTACACTAGCGCAAATCAAAATTTTCTACCGCGTAAACGAGGAATACTGTTGTCATAGATCACGGGATTACCACTAAACGCGCAGTTGCGGAACCTGATGAAGCATGTCGAGGCAGTGTAGACGTTCTACGTCTCCTCCTTGTCCTCGTCCCACGAGCAATTCCCCTTGCGCGGCTCGTCCAAGTGCTACAGCTGCAACACCTCCGAGGTATCCACATGTACAGGGTGGAAGCGTCAAACGCCGGACTTCTAGGTCCACGCGTGCAACACAGGTGTGAGGAGTGGCGGCTGGGAGGAATGGTCTAACCCTAGTGAGCTCGCCCTACCCTCTCTTATATGGGTGTCCCTAGTGGGCTTCTACATTAACATCCCATTAGTAGCTTAAGCCTGGTCTAATTGGGATCCAACCTCATTAGGCTTCTAGCCCCTTAATTGTGTGACCCTATAGGTTCATATACGTATAGACATGACACGAATACACTTTTTCTTTCAATAGTTGGTAGCGGCCTCTAGCAAGACGTGCCAATTCCTAAACGCATACAAAGATCATTTCGGACGAACCATCACAAGGTTTAGTACATGTCTTTCCCTTTGCCTCACGATATTTGGTCTAGCTGCAAGATGACCTCCCTTTCTCGATACTGTGATTCGGAATCCCTTTACTAGGTTAACTCTTAACCATATGTAGCACGACCATGCATTTCTAGATCCGATCACTCGAGGGGCCTAGAGATATCTCTCTCAAGTAGAGAGGGGCAAATCCCATCTTGATTGACCATGCCTTGCAGCATGCTTCAGGACAAACCCGAAAGCTATCTTTATAACTACCCAGTTACGGAGTAGAGTCTGATAGCCCCAAAGTAGGTCGATCCACATCTCAAGTGCATGCGACAATCTCAGGTCTAAGGACAAAACGTACATGATGTGTAGAGATAGTTGCAAGTCTAATTGCCAGTCTCAAGTTGGGTCAGCCCAACCCCATGTTCATAACATGTGTCCACATTATTGGTTTGACATCTCCATGTCTATGACTTGCGAAACATATTCATCAACCAATCGATGTGCTAGTCTAATATTCACGTGTGTCCTCACATGAACTCCGACTAGGGACAACTATTAGATAACCATCCAAGTATAGAGTTTCACAAACAATTCACATAATTTCCAATAAATACAAGTTGCCTGATATGTATATTCAAGGAACATTACAATAAATCATGGATACATAAGAAATATAATCATCTCTATGATTGCCTTTGCGGAATATTTCCTTCAGTCTCCCACTTGCACTAGAGTCAATCTAGATTGTATCTAATACCTATTGCTCTTGCGTGCGCCTCATGTGTAGGCTGCGGGAGTGGCTTTGTAAAGGGATCAACAACATTTGAGTCCATATGTATTTTGCATATCATGACACTACCATCCTCAACGAACTCTCGAATCTGATGGTAACACATGCGAATATGTTTCTTATTATGGTTCTGTCTAGGTTCCTTGGCTTGTGCAATAGCACCATTGTTGTCACAATAAACATCCATGGGATTAGACGCGCCCTGAACCACACCAAGAGCGATCAGGAAATTCCTAATCCAAACAGCTTCCTTAGCAGCCTCCGAGGCGGCAATATATTCAGCTTCTGTTGAAGAGGAGGCCACCGTATCTTGATTGGAACTTTTCCAACACACAACACCACCATTCATGACAAACACATAACTAGATTGCGATCTGGAGTCATCTGAGTCGTTAAGGTAACTCGCATTTGTGTAACCCCTTACACTGCATTCATCCTCACCTCCATAAACTAGGAACACGTCCTTAGTCCTTCTAAAGTACTTAAGGATAATCTTTACCGCTCTCCAGTGACCTTCACCTGGATCGGCCTGGTATCTGCTCATAACACTTAGAGCATAGGAAACATCTAGGCGAGTACATATCATTGCATACATGATGGATCAAATAGCCTAAGCATATGGAACCCTGCTCATGCTCTCACGCTCGTCAGTAGTCGAAGGACACTGAGTCTTGCTAAGTTTTATGCCGTGAGACATGGGCAAGAACCCTTTCTTAGCCTCTTCCATGCTGCACCGTTTGAACACTTTGTCAATGTATGTACTCCAGCTTAATCCAATTAGCCTCCTTGATCTATCTCTATAGTTCTTGATGCCCAAAATATATGCCGCTTCTCCCAAGTCCTTCATCGAAAAACTATTTTTCAATGACATCTTAACAGACTCGAGCATAGGAATGTCATTTCCAATCAGCAATATTTCATCTACATATAAGATTAGAAATACAAGCGCTCTCCCTCTTGTAAACACAAGGTTCTTATTCGTTTTTGATGAAGCCAAACTCCTTTACAACTTCATCAAATCGAATGTTCCAACTCCGAGATGCTTGCTTTATCCCATAAATAGACTTTCGAAGTTTGCATACCTTTCCAGAATTGTTTGGATCAAAAAACCTTCGGGCTGCATCATATAGACGTCCTCAGTTAGGATTCGATTTAGGAAAGCCGTCTTGACATCCATCTGCAATATTTCATAGTCGAAATGTGTAGCAATGGCTAGAATAATCCATATAGATTTAAGCATCGCTATGAGCGATAAAGTCTCATTGTAGTCAACTCCTTGAACTTATCGAAAACCTTTTGCAACAAGTCGAGCTTTATAGATGTGAACATTTCCATCCATATCAATCTTCTTCTTATAGATCCATTTGCACTCGATGGCTTTAAAACCATCAGGCAGGTCAACCAAGTTCCAAATTTTATTGTCTCCATGGACTCTAACTCGGAACTCATGGCGATCAGCCATTTCTTAGAGTCTGGGTCAACCATCACTTGTGCATAGGTCACAGGCTCATCATTGTCTAACAATAATAATTCCCGTGTTTCACGAAGCCTTGCCGACCTTCGTGGTTGTGGTGCTTCTATTGCCACAGGTTCCTCAACTTGTTCTGCTACAATATCATCACTCGTATAAGCGCCCCCGACTGGCTCATCTTGAACTTCTTCAAGTTGCACCGACCTTCCACTTGTTCCCCTTGTGAGAAACTCTTTCTCTAGGAAAACACCGCTACAAGAGACAAACACTTTTCCCTCTTCTCAGTTGTAGAAGTAATACCCTAAGGTTTCCCTCGGATATCCCACGAAAATGCACTTATCCGATTTGGGTGTTAGCTTGTCCTACTGAAGTCGCTTGACAGATGCATCATAACCCCAAATCTTTAGAAAAGACAAACTGGGATTCTTTCCAGTCCACATCTCATATGGTGTCTTAACTACGGATTTAGATGGTACCCTGTTAAGTGTGAAAGCTACCATTTCTAGAGCGTCACCCAAATGATAATGCTAAATCCGATTGGCTCATCATCGATCAAACCATGTCCAACAAAGTTCAATTGCGCAGTTCAGAGATCCCGTTTCTTTGAGGCGTTTCAGGCGGCGTGAGCTGTGGAACAATTCTGCAACTCTTAAGATGATTGCTAAATTCGTGACTCAAACATTCACCTCCACGATCAGATCGCAAGGCCTTTATTTTCTTGCCACGTTGATTCTCTACCTCACTCTGAAACTCCTTGAACCTTTCAAAAGTTTCAGACTTATGCTTCATCAAGTATACATAACCATATCTACTAAAATCATCAGCAAAAGTAATGAAGTAGTGATATCCTCCTCTGGTTTTCGTGCTCATTGGTCCACATACATCAGTATGTATGAGTTCTAACAAGTCTATCGCTCTCTCAAGAAAACCCGAAAAAGGCGACTTGGTCATCTTTCCAAGTAAACAGGCCTAACATGTCTCGTATGATTCAAAATCAAACGAAGTTAGAAGACCATCACCATGTAGCTTCTTCATGAGCTTTTCACTTATATGACCCAAACGACAATGCCATAAATAGGTAGGACTCAAATCATTAGGCCGAAGCCTTTTAGCACTAACATTGTAAACAGATGCATCATCAAGATTTAAAAAAAATAACCCATTCACAATGGGAGCATTAGCCATAAACATATCATTCTTAGAGATTACACAACCATTGTTTGTACTAGCGAATGAATAACCATCCCTCATCAAACATGAAGGTGATAAAATGTTTCGACCCATACTTGGAATGTAATAACAATTATTCAACTCCATAATAAATCCTGAAGGAAGGTGAAGTTGCATGACGCCGACGAACAATGCAGCAACCCTTGCTTTATTTCCGATGCGAAAATCCACTTCGCCTTTCTGCACTTCTCTAGTCCTTATTAGCCCCTGCATCGAATTGTAAATATGAGCAACTGATCCGGTATCAAATACCCAAGAGTTAACATAAGAATCAGCGAGAAGAATGTCCACAACATTTACAAAAAGCGTACCTGAGTTGGAAGTACTCTTACTTCCACTCTTCTTCAAAGAAGCCTGGTACTTGATGCAGTTTCTCTTCCAGTGGCCATGTTCATGACAAAAGAAGCACTTAGTGTCTTTTACAGGTCCAACCTTTTTCTTGGGTGCAGACTTAGGGATCGTATCCTTAGCCTTGCCCTTCTTCTTCCAAGAAGTACCCTTTTTCTTGAAGCTAGGCTTGTTCTGCACAGCCATCACATGGCTATGCCCTGCACACTTCTTCATGTCACTTTCTGCTATTTTAAGCATCCCACATAATTCATTAAGGCCCTTCTCCACCCCATGCATATGGTAGTTCGAAATGAACTGCCCATAGCTGGATGGAAGAGACGCCAAAATGAAGTCAGTGGCCAACTCTTGGCCTAGTGGAAAACCAAGCTTTTCCAAAGTCTGACTATAACCAACCATTTTGATCACATGGGGGCCTACAGCTGCTCCCTCTACCAGCTTGCATTCCACAAAGGACTTGGCAACATTGTACCTCTCAGTCCTTGCCTGATCTTGGAACATGTCCTTAAGTGTGACGATCATATCGTACTCTTCCTGATCCTCAAACTTCTTTTAGAGTTCAGGTTCCATGCATGCAAGCATAAGACAACTAACCTCAAGAGAATCATCACATGCTCTCTTGTAGGCATTCTTAAGGGCAGCAATTGCATCATTAGCAGGTTCATCGGGGATTGGGGTATCTAGAACCTTTTCCTTTTTATCAGACCTGAAAACAATTCTCAGGTTATAGACCCAGTCCGTATATTTTGTTCCATTTATTTTATCTTTGTCAAGAATTGAACGCAAAGAAAAAGGTGATGCAGTGTTCGGTGCCATTGATCTACAACAGAAAACATGAAAAATACTAAGCCATGTAACCAAGAAAGAGTAAAACATATTAAACAATTTAGTAGCATATACTCCCACTTAAATCAACATCCCTCTATTGATACTAAGTGATTCAAGATCCACAATTAACAAGTCGACTAGTGAGCTTTAGCATCACTGCTAGAAGACAAGGTAAATCGGTAAGCAACACTTGCTAATCATATCACATATGACTCTTGTTGTTGGGTGGCATCTTTATGTTAAAACTAGGCACCCAACCTTTATTCCCCAAGGTCCTTAACTGTTAAGATGACCTTGTCAATCTCACCAACCCTTATGCGTGTAGGTATCCGAGACAAACCCATCCAGCCAAGGAAAACCGCGGCACCCTATTTTCATAGGCCCACCAACGATTGTACAGGGCATAGGATGGTGCAAGGTTTGGTTTGGAGGGCATGGTATAACTTAAAATTTGTGAGGGATCGTTCTACTTCTATCATCTAAGGATACATAGTAGTAAAATGCATAAGAATAACATTCACATAGATGTGACACAGTATGGCCCATTTTCTCATGGTGATCTCCATCGCCATAGAAACTGTCCACCATGATGATCTCCATCTTCATGTTCCATGTGAGCCATCCTCCAAGTGATGAGTCCTCCAAGAACTAATGATATTACTCCTAACAGCTAGTAATCAAGATTACATAGTATTGGGATCATCCAAGTTCGCATGCAGGCCATTACAATAAATGACAACACACATGGCTCCAGCCATGTTGCCGTACTCACGGCACGCATGTCATGATAAAATATATACATGCATCACATGCATATATGGTCCATACTGATCACATACATCCTGCAAAAACAAGTTATGCATAGAATCACATTCTACTGGATCATGAGAAATCGCAACACCTAGTTACCTTAACGAGATACAAAAGGGGCTACGATATAGGGGGTCTAGGGGGTCTCCCCCTGCGGGGTACGAAGGGGCAGCGCCCCTCGCGGTATCTATACAATTTTCATTAAGGATTTTGATCGGCAAATCAAATTCACCATAAACCATCTATTGTTCTGATTCGATCAAACTCCTTTGATCACGGTACATCGATTTTAGATCTAGGTTCCGATTCGATCAATCATATTGATCTTCATGTGATTCAACAGGATTTCTATGTCACTGTCTACCCCGATGGCAGAAACCGACCGGTTGGGGTAAGCCGTTCGACGACCTCAGAATCACGATCACGTAAAGCAAGATCATAGATCAATCCTGAACCACCGCAATAGAAACGATCACATCATTCATATCAATCTGCATATCACCATATGCAAACATCCGAACCTATAACTGAACAACATCGGCTCTTATACCACTGAAGGGATACGGGTAGGCTAGACTAGCACAAATCAGAGCTTTCTACCGTGTAAACCAGGAATACTATTGTCATAGATCACAGGATTACCACTAGACGCGTAGTTGCGGAACTTGATGAAGCGCGTCGAGGCAGTGTAGATGTTCTACGTCTCCTCCTTTTCCTCGTCCCACGAGCAATTCCCCCTGCGCGGCTTGTCCAAGTGCTACAGCTGCAGCACCTCCGAGGTATCCGCACGTACAGGGTGAAAGCGTCAAACACCGGACTTCTAGGTCCGTGCGTGCAACACAGGCGTGAGGAGTGGCGGATGGGAGGAATGGTCTAACCCTGGTCAGCTCGCCCTACACTCTCTTATCTAGGCGTCCCTAGTGGGATTCTACATTAGCAGCCCATTAGTAGCCTAAGCCTGGTCTAATTCGGATCCAATCCTCATTTTGCTTCCATCCCTTAAGTGTGTGACCCTATAGTTTCATATACGTATAGACATGACACGAATACACTTATTCTATCAATAGTTGGTAGCAGCCTCTAGCAAGATGTAGCACCCCGGATAAAACCACTACTAGAATATGGCCTGTTGTTTGTATTGTTGCATTATCATGACATCATCACGCATACCTTTGCCTAAAATCATTTCGTTAAAACCCTATCTTTATTTTGGCATTACTCTCCCTCTTATTTAAAAAAAATACAAAACCTGGATCGATCGGAATATTTTATTTGTTTAAAACTATCTTACAAAAACTTTTATTAAATTAAAACCAACTATAACAAAATAAATAAATATATTTTTTATGGGGGAGTCAGCCAGCCGCCAGGCCCAAAAGCCCAGCAGCCAGCCAACTACCACCCCAGACCTGGAAACCCTAACCCCCTCCTCTCATCAAACCCTAGATCCCCATGCCCTACCCCCAACTTCCCCACCCCGCCGTCGTTGTGCACAACACCCACACCTCCAACCCACCCACGCACGCGTTGGAAGCACGACCCACCCACCCGCAGTCAACCAAACTTCCCTGGACTCACCCTGCAATCACCGACCCGTCCCGCGTACACTCTACGCGAGCAACGCTCCCTCCCGATCCTGCTTCCCTCGCTAACCTGGACCCACCACCCCGCCTCACGTGACCCCACCCCGAGCCCCACGCTCCGCTCGCGTCGTCCTCTCGCCTGTCTCTCCCTGCTTCAACCCGATCCAAAGGAACCGCCCGACCCCACCTGCCTCGCAACCCCTAATCCTCTCCCCACGAATCCACCTCCCTCTCGCCTCGTCCCCTCTCCATCTCGCTTCCTCGCTCGCTGCAGACCCCGCCGCCGGCCGCTGGCCGCCCGAGCCTGCGTGCCTCCTCCCTCAGCCGCCCTCCGCTCCCTCGCTGACCTCCCGCCACCAGGCGCCACCTCGCAGGCCTCCGCGCTGACGTCCACCTCGGCCTCCCGAGTGCTGCCGCAGCTCCTCCACGCCCAAGCACATCGCAGCTTGGCCTAGAGCCCTGACGCCGGTCCCGTCGCCTTCTCCTCAACCTCTTGACCATCGGCGCCCCCTCGTTCCTCCTCCTCGGCCGCAATGCCTGCCGCAGCGGCCTGGCTGTGATCGTCGAGCCGCCTGAGCGTCCGCGCCGGCATCCTCGTCACCTGCGCCTCCCTGTCGTTGAGCCGCCGCTAGCCGCCTCTGCCCACGAGCAGCGTCTCCGTGTCATCCGCCTGCAACAAGCACGACCCCTCCTCGCGTCGTCCTCGCCGCATCGCCTCTGTCTCGCGCCCTTGAGCACCTTGGCCGTCCTCTGCCGTGTGCGCGAGCTCTGCTCCTCCCGCATGTGTCCTTTGTTTTCGCCCATGTGTTGTTGGCTGCTTGTCCTGTGCACGCCCGTGGAGTGTTCATGTCCCTGTTTCATGGTTCCTACTCGCTGAAAACCCTGCCAGACTCCTCCTCCTCCTACCGTGAGCACGAGCCACAGATCACGGCTGACCAGGTGATCCCCGTGGGGTGCCCGAAGATGCTAGTGCCACGCCTTACAGCCTTCGGCAGTCCGATGAACGGATGCTCCTACGGTGATCTGACAAGATGTCCTAATAGACAAGATCGACCACGAACGACTTGTACAAGGACTACCGACAAGTTCTTTGAACCCGAGCGACGCGATCTCCTTCACGGACCCGAAGACCACCAAGTGCTCTGTCATGGATCTGATGGCCGAGACCCGGAGACCGAACCCAAACCATTGGAGACCAAGATCGCCGAGCCCATGTGTGACCCTCTTTCCGAGACCTTATTTTTATTAAATGAAATATATATCTTGATGCATATGAATTGAGCATACTGGCATACATATTGTGGGGTTGGGGTATGTTGGCGACTCATCTAATATTAAATATGGAGACCATATACAGGCGAATCTAGTCTAATAATTGGTTCCATTTAAATTTGTGCATCGAGTCGGTGATATAATTTTGCCTTGTTAAGACAACATTTAAATTGCGAGGTATCTAAACAACATGAACTTAATAATTGGCGGGACCCCGGTTCCGCTTAATATGGCCTAATTGCATCGCATGCTTGCCATGTCATACATCATACATGCATCATGCCCGATCTTCTGCCGTAGTATTAAATATTGCATCCAGTGTTTCTGCTAGTGCTTTGCTTCTTCACGGATTAGGCCGATGAGTTGATGCGAGTGTCGACATGATCCCCGGTGAACCTTCGGCAATGTTTTTCAGGAAGCATTCTCCCCCTTTCTACCTATCTTAACTTTATATTCTTTATTTCCTCCTATTGATCTATTGCTGACTGTGTCGCGATGCTTTAGTTTCTGTACCCGTGATATCCCTTGCAGCCATTATATTGCCTTGGACACCTCCTATTACCTTTTGTTTGGTAGATAGTCGGCCTTGCGAGTCATAGTTGCTTTCTCAGGTGTTGTTTCGATGTTCTCAAGTACCACCGTTGTTGGAGAATGCCGCATGTTTAATGTTGGAGATGATCATGGCTTTAATTACTATTTAATAACTAAAATTGAAGTAGGTAAATAATGCAGAGGCACAGGTGGGAAATAGTTGTTATTTGGTTTTAACCGTCCACTTGTGTCCCGTAGGACCCCGAGTTCCTGATACCTGTTCTGAGATCGAGCGCGCTAACCACAGGTGAGGTGTGTGGGCACCCCCATCGATTTAGTACCTGATTTCAAAGTACTGTATCGGGGGCCACAAACTAGTTTTGGGCTTTATTACTATCCTATACTTATGCCATGTTTTACTACTTTATTTACTATTGCGCGTGGAGCGCCTGTACTATTTTGGATCGCGGCATGATTTCGCGGTATCGACAAGCCCAGTCACACTTTCGAGTTCCCAGTCGTTTACAGCCGTTCTCGCAAACCCTGGGTCCGTCTCGGAGACCGGCCGACTTCGTTATGGGTAGCTTAGTGGGGTGGCCCCCCATGTGCTTGATTTGCGTCTGGGAAACGTCGTGTCCGAAACCCTATCGACATACCGTTGGGTGTATGTTTTGTGATCTTGTACCTACCTGATCTGACAACAAGGGTGTAGGTGCGTGTGGAAACTTTGGTGCACCCCTGCAGGGTTAAATCTTTTCGAGAAGCCGTGTCCGCGGTTATGGACGACTTGGAGCACAGTTCTCGATTATAGACAACTATAACTAAAGTTTACTGTTATAATTTGACTTGTATCCGATATGACTAGTAATTGCTGCAACGATAACCGAATAAATAAAACTGCCAACTGTGTGAGTTCCTTGGTTGACTTCCTCGTTTGGTCTCGAGGGGGTTATACCAGGATGGGTATGTTTGGTGGTAGTATCAGGCTGGTTCCGAATAGGTCTTTCTTATCCCTCTCTGATAGCCGACAGTTATATCGAGTCTCTATAGGTTGTTCAGTGCATGCTGTGATGCCGCTTCAGTCCACCATACCTACGTAGGCGAGGACCGCCGAATTCTAGTCTCGCCATGTACTGGCCTCAGTACTGACCGCTCTCTTTTTCCTTTGCCCTTTGTCGGCACCCCTTTTGTTTTAGCAGGTTTTGAGATCGACGTCGTTAGCAGGGTTACCCTTCCGGCTTGGCCTGGGCAGGGTTATGGACGCCATTGGTTATTCTTCAGGGCTCTTAGCTCAATTTGCTTCTTATCTGTAGTCGGATGATGTATCATTTTCAAGGTGATTTGGATTTTTGTATTGTGTATCTGTATTCTTGACTCATGGAGTCGTTGTTGTATATATCTGTTTTGTGGGTTCCATCGTGGACTAATGTGTAATGATATTACTTTGTTTCCACCCGCACGCAAGTGCCTGGTGGGCACCTTTGAATCGTTTCTATGCGGGTTTGGCGGGAATCGCTAAAACTTGCATAGGGCCGATTCTGAGGGTGTTACAGAGTGGTATCAGAGCTCAGCAGTTACGATACCCCACTAGTCCAGCCTGTAGGATAACCTAGCTAACGGCCAATGTAGAGTGTCAAAACTATATTGGAAAATCGGTTGGATAGATCTGATTAGGTCTACTTTTACTCCTTACCCCTCTGCTATTCTCCTCTTATCTCTTCATGTTTTGAATCTGCTCTCTTATCTTTTCTTCAGTCTAGGATTTCTCGTGGTTGGGTTCCCGTCGTACCTTCAGGGTTTCACTTCCATCCTCTTGTAACGGTGCTTCAACATCCGACATTCATGCTATCTAATGAATCTTTCATCTGTTGTTTCTTTAAGTGGACCCAAAAATCCACTAAAAAATTTCTTGGTATCTTCCGGTGTTCTTCGACACGACCATCTACATCAGATCTGATGAGTACCTGCATCCCTCCTTGTCTCCGAACCTCGCTTTGTCGAGATCTACAATCTGAATTCTGAGAGTTGGTTGCATAATTTTCTATTCATGTGCAGAGTAATGCTTTGGGTGCGCGATGGAATGATCACCATCCGACTACTCTTATCATTCACTCTTGTACATTGAATCGGTGGATCAAGCAATTTTACTCCTTTCACGGAAGTTAGAGGTGGCCTTATATTGTGAGACCTCGAACTTCGTCTTTGTTTCTCCGGAGTGTTCTCTAGACCAGCGGGAGCATCGACCCTTGTTGGTGGTGTCGCCAATTTCAAGATGGGGAAGGAATCATTGTTAGTGGTGTCGCGATGATCTACACGAAGCAAGAAGATTCAGACCGTCGGCCTTCTTCCCCGTACTAGGAGGCGGATCTCGAGGGCGAGATCCATTGTTAGTGGTGTCGAATTGTAGCACCCCGGGTAAAACCACTACTAGAATATGGCATGTTGTTTGTATTGTTGCATCATCATGACATCATCACGCATACCTTTGCCTAAAATCATTTCGTAAAACCCTATCTTTATTTTGGCATTACTCTCCCTCTTATTTTTAAAAAAGTTACAAAACCTGGATCGATCGGAACATTTTATTTGTTTAAAACTATCTTACAAAATCTTTTATTAAAATAAAACCAACTATAACAAAATAAATAAATATATTTTTTGTGGGGGAGTCAGCCAGCCGCCAGGCCCAAAAGCCCAGCAGCCAGCCAACTACCACCCCACAGCTGGAAACCCTAACCCCCTCCTCTCTTCAAACCCTAGATCCCCATGCCCTACCCCCAACTTCCCCACCCTGCCGCCGCTGTGCACAACACCCACGCCTCCACCCCACCCACGCACGCTTTGGAAGCACGCACCCACCCACCTGCAGTCAACCAAACTTTCCTGGCCTCACCCTGCAATCACCGACCCGTCCCGCGTACACTCTATGCAAGCAACGCTCCCTCCCGATCCTGCTTCCCTCACTAACCTGGACCTACCACCCCGCCTCACGTGACCCCACCCCGAGCCCCACGCTCCGCTCGCGTCGTCCTCTCGCCAGTCTCTCCCTGCTTCGACCCGATCCCCAGGAACCGCCCGACCCCACCTGCCTCGCAACCCCCGCTCCTCTCCCCACGAATCCACCTCCCTCTCGCCTCGTCACCTCTCCATCTCACTCCCTCGCTCGCTGCAGACCCCGCCGCCGGCCGCTGGCCGACCGAGCCTGCGTGCCTCCTCCCTCAGCCGCCCTCCGCTCCCTCGCCGACCTCCCGCCACCAGGCGCCGCCTCGCAGGCCTCCGCGCTGACGCCCACCTCGGCCTCCCGAGCGCTGCCGCAGCTCCTCCACGTCCGAGCACATCGCATCCTGGCCTAGAGCCCTGACACCGGTCTCGTTGCCTTCTCCTCGACCTCCTGACCGTCGGCGCCCCCTTGTTCCTACTCCCCGGCCGCCATGCCTGCCGCAGCGGTCTGGCTGTGATCGTCGAGCCGCCTGAGCGTCCGTGCCGGCATCCTCGTCACCTGCGCCTCCCCGTCGTTGAGCCGCCTCTGCCCGCGAGCAGCGTCTCCGCGTCATCCGCCTACGACAAGCACGGCCCCTCCTCGCGTCGTCCTCGCCGCATCGCCTCTGTCTCGCGCCCCTTGAGCACCTTGGCCGTCCTCTGCCGCATGCGCGAGCTCTGCTCCTCCCGCATGTGTCCTTTTTTTCGCCCATGTGTTGTTGGCTGCTTGTCCTGTGCACGCCCGTGGAGTGTTCATGTCCCTGTTTCATGGTTCCTACTCGCTGAAAACCCTGCCAGACTCCTTCTCCTCCTACCGTGAGCACGAGCCACAGATCACGGCCGACCAGGTGATTCCCGTGGGGTGCCCGAAGATGCTAGTGTCACGCCTTACAGCCTTCGGCAGTCGGATGAACGGATGCTCCTGAGGTGATCTGCCAAGATGTCCCAATAGACAAGATCGACCACGAACGAGTTGTACAAGGACTACCGACAAGTTCTCTGAACCCGAGCAATGCGATCTCCTTCACGGACCCGAAGACCACCAAGTGCTCCGTCATGGATCTGAAGGTCGAGACCTCGGAGACCGAACCCGAACCATTGGAGACCAAGATCGTCGAGCCCATGTGTGACCCTCTTTCCGAGACCTTATGTTTATTAAATGAAATATATATCTTGATGCATATGAATTGAGAATCCTGGCATACATATTGTGGGGTTGGGGTATGTTGTCGACTCATCTAATATTAAATATGGAGACCATGTACAGGCGAATCTAGTCTAATAATTGGTTCCGTTTAAATTTGTGCATCGAATCGGTGATATAATTTTTCCTTGTTAAGACAACATTTAAATTGCGGGGTATCTAAACAACATGAACTTAATAATTGTCGGGACCCTAGTTCCGCTTAATATGGCCTAATTGCATCGCATGCTTGCCATGTCATAAATCATACATGCATCATGCCCGATCTTCTGCCGTAGTATTAAATATTGCATCCGGTGTTTCTGCTAGTGCTTTGCTTCTTCACGGATTAGGCCGATGAGTTGATGCGAGTGTCGACCTGATCCCCGGTGAACCTTCAGCAATGTTTTTCAAGCGAGCATTCTCCCCCTTTCTACCTATCTTACCTTTATAGTCTTTATTTCCTCCTGTTGATCTATTGCTGACTGTGTCGCGATGATTTAGTTTCCGTACCCGTGATATCCCTTGCAGCCATTATATTGCCTTGGACACCTCCTATTACCTTTTGTTTGGTAGATAGTCGGCCTTGCGAGTCATAGTTGCTTGCTCAGGTGTTGTTTTGATGTTCTCAAGTACCACCGTTGTTGGAGAATGCCGCATGTTTAATGTTGGAGATAATCATGGCTTTAATTACTGTTTAATAACTAAAATTGAAGTAGGTAAATAATGCAGAGGCACAGGTGGGCAATAGTTGTTATTTGGTTTTAACCGTCCACTTGTGTCCCGTAGGACCCCGAGTTCCTGACACCTGTTCCGAGATCGAGCGCGCTAACCATAGGTGAGGTGTGTGGGCACCCCCATCGATTTAGTACCTGATTTCAAAGTACTATACCGGGGGCCACAAACTAGTTTTGGGCTTTATTACTATCATGTACTTATGCCATGTTTTACTACTTTATTTACTATTGCGCGTGGAGCGCCTGTACTATTTTGGATCGCGGCACGATTTCGCGGTATCGACAATCCCAGTCACAATTTCGGGTTCCCAGTCGTTTACAGCCGTTCTCGCAAACCCTGGGTCCGTCTCGGAGACCGGCCGACTTCGTTACGGGTAGCTTAGTGGGGTGGCCCCCCATGTGCTTGCTTTGGGTCTGGGAAACGTCATGTCCGAAACCCTGTCGACATACCGTTGGGTGTATGTTTTGTGATCTTGTACCTACCTGATCTGACAACAAGGGTGTAGGTGCGTGTGGAAACTTTGGTGCACCCCTGCAGGGTTAAATCTTTTCGAGAAGCCGTGTCCGCGGTTATGGACGACTTGGAGCACAGTTCTCGATCATAGACAACTATAACTAAAGTTTACTGTTATAATTTGACTTGTATCCGATATGACTAGTAATTGCTGCAAGGATAACCGAATAAATAAAACTGCCAACTGTGTGAGTTCCTCAGTTGACTTCCTCATTTGGTCTCAAGGGGGTTATACCAGGATGGGTATGTTTGGTGGTAGTATCAGGTTGGTTTCGAATAGGTCTTTCTTATCCCTCTCTGATAGCCGATAGTTATATCGAGTCTCTATAGGTTGTTTAGTGCATGTTGCGCTGCCGCTTCAGTCCACCATACCTACGTAGGCGAGGACCGCCGAATTCTAGTCTCGTCGTGTACTGGCCTCAGTACTGACCGCTCTCTTTTTTCCTTTGCCCTTTGTCGGCACCCCTTTTGTTTTAGCAGGTTTTGAGATCGACGTTGTTAGCAGGGTTACCCTTCCGGCTTGGCCTGGGCAGGGTTATGGACGCCATTGGTTATTCTTTAGGGCTCTTATCTCAATTTTCTTCTTATCCATAGTCGGATGATGTATCATTTTCAAGGTGATTTGGATTTTTGTATTGTGTATCTGTATTCTTGACTCATGGAGCCGTTGTTGTATATATCTGTTTTGTGTGTTCCATCGTGGACTAATGTGTAATGATATTACTTCGTTTTCCACCCGCACGCAAGTGCCTGGTGGGCACCTTTGAATCGTTTCTATGCGGGTTTGGCGGGAATCGCTAAAACTTGCATAGGGCTGATTTTGAGGGTGTTACACAAGACGTGCTAACTCCTAAACGCATACAAAGATCATATCGGACGAACCATCACAAGGTTTAGTACATGTCTTTCCCTTTTCCTCACGATATTTGGTCTAGATCCAAGCTGACCTCCCTTTCTCGATATTGTGATTCGGAATCCCTTTACTAGGTTAACTCTTAACCATATGTAGCACGGCCATGCATTTCTAGATCCGATCACTCAAGGGGCCCAGAGATATCTCTCTCAAGTAGAGAGGGGTAAATCCCATCTTGATTGACCATGCCTTGCAGCATGCTTTAGGACAAACCCGAAATCTACCTTTATAACTACCCAGTTACGGAGTAGCATCTGATAGCCCCAAAGTAGGTTGATCCACATCTCAAGTGCATGCGACAATCTCAGGTCTAAGGAAAAAACGTACACGATCTGTAGAGAGAGTTGCAAGTCTAATTTCCAGTCTCAAGTTGGGTCAGTCCAACTCCATGTTCATAACATGTGTCCACATCATTGGTTTTACATCTCCATGTATATGACTTGCGAAACATAGTCATCAACCAATCGATGTGCTAGTCTAATATTCACGTGTGTCCTCACATGAACTCCGACTAGGGACAACTATTAGATAACCATACAAGTATAGAGTTTCACAAACAATTCACATAATTGCCAATGAATACAAGTTGCCTGATAGGGATATTCAAGGAAGATTACAATAAATCATTGGTACATAAGAACTATAATCATCTCTATGATAGGGAATATTTCGTTCACCTTGCCACCGCTTGTCGCTGGCACGACAGGCGGTGTTGTTGTCTGTGGCATGATGTCCCTCACCATCCCCAAACGAATCATGCTCTTTGGCCATTGCAAGAATAATCTGAAGCAACTTCTAAGGACAGCCGGCTCTTCTTCATCCGCTCCTGAGGGTTGAATGGGAAGTTCTAGGTCGTCGCAGCCCCTTGCACCCGACTAATTTTAACCATGTGCATGCTATCTGGCATCGGCCTTGAGTGGAACGTGCGCTGCAAGGGTTGAACGATGGTACCCTTGGCAACATCCCTCAGCTCGTTGTTCACGTAGCATAAGAGAGTGCAAGTTAGATTTGTCTGCGAAAAACATGTACGGCGTCAGAGAGATGCCATAAGAGTAATAGATGGCGTGAAAGGCGGTAAAGCAATTTCTTTACCGTGATGGTGTCAAGATCGGCTAATGTCGAGGCACCGCATACAACGACGGGCGTGCAAGAGATGGAGGGTCTGCTTGATGGCGTAGTGCCGGCCGCCGATGTATTCTCCCTACCGGGTGCTTGGAGCTCCGGTGTCGGCGCGACGATGGCAGGGGGAGTCACCAACATGTCCGGCGCCACGGTGATGGCAGGGGGAGTCACCAACACTTCCGGCGCTGCGGTGCTAGCAGGCGGAGTCCTGAACACATAATTTTCTTGATTCATTGGTGCTGCGTTGTTCGAGTGGCTGCTGACCATGCTTGGAATCGGGCACGGCCCTTGTCGACCACCCGCACTCCATTTCGCTATTGACTCCACCAAGGTAGGCAGGATGGATGTGAGGGTGATTGCTAGATTGTCTTGGATGATCTGTGGGATATGCGCCACTTGTTCCTTAAGTTCTTGAACCTCGTGGTTTTCCTCCTCGCTCCTTACCGACGGCGCCACACGCGTCATTAGAGGTGGACCAAAAGGATCCACCCAATTCTTACCCCGAGGCCGGACAGACGGCCAGCCGACGACAACTTCTTTGTAATAGGCATGATTTTCTTGGCCCGGTTGAAAGGACTATATCTTCCCATGATGTTTTTGGTGTTAATGATAATCCCAACTGTGTTTTTAGTTGTGCGCTTGAGTTTTAGGGGAAACATTGTTGATGTCTCCTTCTATAGTGGTGGATGCTCTCTTGGGATCTCATGAAGACGGTGGCCTTTTAGTCTTCTCCTAGTTTCTCTCCGGTTGTTGTTTTTAGGTCACCGTACTATTAAGAGGGGGTCCATTTTGGAAGGCTGTGGGAAATCACTTGTTCTTGCACAAACCTATATGCACCGTCACAACCATCCCATTTTCCCGTGAGAGAGCGTATTCCTGTTATGTTGGAGCCTTTTGTGTCTCACCGGAACTTCCAGCCTAGGCTGAAAGTTCCACTCAGATTTTTTCTGCGGGCTGTTCTACACTCTGTTCCGACGCTAGTTCCGCCCCAAGTTCCGATGGTGAATCAGTAACCTTCTGTGTGAAGTGTTCTATTTGCCGGAACTTGCATTGGAACTTGTCCTGCCAAAAGATCCTGAGCGGAACTTCCGCCCAAACGCCGGAACTTCCGGCCAGATTCGGTTCGCGACCCAGAAGTTCCGCCCCTTGTTCTGCTCCAAGTTCCGGTGGTGGCTCAGTAACCTTCTGTTTTGAAGCGTTCTATTTGCCGGAACTTGGTCGGAACTAGCATCAGAAGTTCAACGGAACTTCCGGTCTGTTTTGACCGGAACTTTCGGTTGCGCTTCTGGAGCGGGCGTCAACGGTCTGATGACCGTTGGAGCCAAACTGGGTGGAACTTTCAGCCTCTCACCGGAACTTCCGGTGAGGTCGCGGGGGCTGTAACGGTTCAGCGCGAGGGGGGCCTATTTAAGGCACCCCTCTTCTTCCTCCCACCCTCTCTCAAATTTTTCTCTCTCCTCCATTAATGCTTGAGCTTCACCTCACTAGATCTCTCTCTAGCCACTCAAATGACTTGTTCTTTTGAGAGGTGAGGGAGGTGACCTAGATCTACACTTCCACCAAAGAATATTTGATTTCCCCCACCCATCCTTTGTGGATCTTGTTGCTCTTGGGTTTCTTGGAACCCTAGACGGTGTAGGGCATCCTCGAAGCTAAGGCTTGCATTGTAAAGCTCCGAGGTGTCGTTGAGGGCCTCCAATTGAGTTGTGGATCCTCCCCCCTCAACCTTGGTGTAAAGGTTTCGGTTGGCGCCTTCAAGGTCACCGGTTAGTGGATTGTGAGGCCTCCTTTGTGGGGGAGCTCACCGGAGAAGAAGGTGAGGCCTTTGTGGCGCTCGGGTGACCTTGTGTGGCCCCGACACCTCTACAACATAGACGTAGCTCCTTGGGAGTGAACTACGGGAATTACATCTCTGTGTCCCCTCTCCGGTTACTTCGTTCCCCTCCTTTACTCCTTGCTATTTACTGTTTTTGTTGTTGGTCTTTGTTTTCTTGCATTTAGGTTGTTCAATTAGTTGCATCTCTAGATAACTTCCTTTCTCGTTGAGCCTAAAAGTGAGAAAGAAATTAAAATTGGGTAGACGCCTATTCACCCCCCCCCCCTCTAGTCGTATCAAGTCAGTATTTTCATTTGGTATCAGAGCCAAGGCTCTTATTTCGGGCTTTACTGCCTAAGAGACTATGGCCGACGAAGGGGGTAGTGAAACCAAAAAATCCAAGAACTTGGCCACTATGGATGACCTCAAGAAATTGGAGTCGTCCATGATGTCCAAGTTCGAGGAAATGATGAATATCTTGCAATCTCTCAAGCCAAACCCCATGGTTTCTCTTGACACACCCCAACCCACCGAGGTTCCTCCCACCGTTACGGTGTCCGCCCCCGGGGTAACTCCCGCGGCCGTCACCACTCACTTGGGACTTGGCTTTGTTGCTCAAACCTCTACCAAGGTTCCAAGTGAGAACATCGAGGAGCCCGAGAACCCAACTTCCAAAGAGGAAAATGGAGGAAAGGACTACTCGGCGGTACCCCCACCGTCGAAGTACACTCCGGATCCACCCATCCCCATGCCACACATTATACCTCAAGGAGCACCACCCATGCTAGATACCTCTAATTTCGCCAATTGGCAATATCTAATGCACTCACATATTTCTAGCTCTATTGAGTTAATGAAGATTGTGGAGGATGGATTCTCTCCAGATGACCCAAAGAAGTTGACACGAGGTGAAGTGGTGGACAAGAAACTCAATGCCATAGCTCTGGGAATGATTCAAAAGGCCTTGACTCCAAAGGATTTTGCTCACATTCGCCAATTTGACACCGCCAAGGAAGCTTGGGATCAACTCACCGAGCTCTTTGTTGGGAATGCAAGCATCCAAAGCTCCAAGTTTGATGAGATCAACGAGTGCGATGGTTTCGCAATGCAAGATGATGAGACCCCCGAAGACATGTATAGGCGCCTTAAGGTCCTTTGTTCCACTATGAGGGACCTTGGGGCTCACTATGTTGATGACAAGTTTATGAAGAGGAAGTTCATTCAAGCTCTCCTCCCATTTGAAGAACAAAAGCTCAACTCTATCAAGGGAAGAACCAACTTTCACCTAATGACCTCCCAAGAAGTCTTGAGTGAAGTAATTGCCATGACTATTTCCAAGAAGAAAGAGGAGTCCGCTCGAGCTAGAGCCATTGGATCAACCAAAGTGAATCTTGCTTTGAAGGCCAAGGCTATTGAAGTTGATGATGATGATACATCAAGTGAGTGGTCTCAAGAGGACCTCAAATGTGCCTTCAACGAACATCTTGCTCTCGCTTCAAGGGCCTTTTGGAACAAGTCCGAATTCAAGTCAAGATCAAGGGACAACTCAAGATTCAACTCACCCAACAAGTCTCCCAAGGCAAGGTCGTGCTACAATTGCAACGACAAGAGTCACTTCGTGGCCAAGTGTCCCTTTGAGAACCGTGAAGACAATGGTGGTCGTCTCATTCGCAAGATCAAGTCAAGACCTCCTCATCCCTTGAACAAGAACTACGCCGTCAAGAATGCCACTAACAAGGAACGAGCAATTGTGGTCCATGAAGAATATCTTTCGGGCACGGATGAAGATGATGATGATGAAGTTCATGGTGGAGAGATTGTGGGAGTTGCTGCTATTGCCACTACCTCAACTCCACGTCTATCCCTCTTCGACTCGCCAAATGAAAATGTCATCTTCTTCAACCAAAAGTGCTTCATGGCCAAGGCCACCGAGGTAACACCGAAACCCACTCCCCAACATATCTCTAGTGAGCCTTCCTCTCTTGATCTTGTTGGTCTAGAGGTGAAGAAAGAGATGATTGACATGTGTGAATTTGTTGCTACCCTAGATGAACAAACTAAAAACTGCTTTCAGTCCTTACTTGCACAACTTGACAATGCTAGAGATGCCTTAGATGGAAAGGAAGAACTTCTTGACTTGATAAGTAAAAATGAAAGAGATGCCGCGGATGAAATTGCCTCTCTCACTCAAAGTCTTGAGGATGAACAAAATATGAGAATTAATCTTGAAGAAAATGTGTCTAAGCTTGTAGATGATCATAACAACACTTTGTGCTCTACAATTAAAGAACGTGACCATGCTCTTGCTTTGGTTAAGGTTCTCAAGAAAGAAAATGCTGAGTTTGTGAGTGGTCATGATAGGACTCAAAATGATCTTGAGAAACTCAAAGAGGAACACAAAGCCTTGGAGAGTAAATTCTCAAATCTTTTTGAAGCCCATGAACAGCTTCAAACTCAATTAACTTGTGATCTCTCTAAGTCTTCCGCTGTGCAAATTATAGACTTGTCTAGCTCTCCTAACCCTTGATGCAAGCATGAAAATCTCATAGAGGAAGTCAAGGTGTTGAAGGATCAACTTGCCAAGACTAAGAAGAAGAAGAACAAGAACACGAAGAAGAAAAAGAACAAGGGCATGGCCCAAGGGGTACCAAATGGCCTAACCCTCTTGCAAAGTGACAACTTTGCCGGAAAGAACAATCCCTCTTATATTCTTTGCAAATCTTATGATGGTCATGTATATGCTAGATACGTGGGAACGTATTACACGCATGATTATCATTGGGCCATTTGGGTGCCAAAGGCTCTTGTCACTAACAAAAGGGGACCCATTGCAAAATGGGTACCTAAAACCAAGGCTTGATTTTCTTGTAGGACTATGCTTCCGATGGATCAAAATGGGTGCTTGATAGTGGTGCCACGAGTCATATGACCGGAAGCAAGTCTATCATGACCGAATTGAGGCCCAATATTGCCAACACCATGGTCTCCTACGGTGACAAAACAAGCTCTCAGGTTTTGGGTTTTGGCAAAGTGGTGGTAACCCCGGATGTATCCTTGGTTGACGTCATGCTTGTGAAAACTCTTGGTTACAACTTACTCGCAGTTCATGCTCTTGCTCTTATGGGTCTTTCTTCTTTCTTTAATTCTCATACCGTGGTCCTCATGTGGAGCAAGTCTCTCAAGGTGGCTTTTGTAGGATATGTAGAACATGACTTGTATGTGGTGGACTTTTCAGGGACCACTACTCCTCATGCTCTATGTCTCTATGCTAAAGCCGACAAGGGCTGGTTGTGGCATCGCCGCCTAGCCCATGTTAACATGAGAAATTTGCAAAGACTTCACTCCGAGGGCCACATCCTTGGAATTAATGATGTTTCTTTTGCCAAAGATCGTGTTTGCAGGGCTTGTATTGAAGGGAAGATGCATGAAACTCCTCACAAAGCACTCAATCAGATCACTACCGAGAGGTGTTTGGAGCTCTTGCATATGGATCTCTTTGGTCCTCCCTCTCATGATAGCCTTGGAGGGAAGAAGTATTGCTTGGTTATTGTGGATGATTTCTCAAGATACACTTGGGTGTTCTTTTTCAAGTACAAGAGTGAGACTCAACAAACCGTCATTGACTTTTCTAATGAGGTTCAACGGAAGCACAATGAAACTATTCTCTCAATTCGAAGTGACAATGGCACCAAGTTCAAAAACTATACCTTCGATGAGTTTCTCAGTGATGAAGGAATCAAGCATCAATACTCCAATCCCTACACCCCTCAACAAAACGGAGTTGCCGAAAGGAAGAATCGCACATTGATGGATGCGGCTCGGTCTATGCTAGTTGAGTTCAAGTCTCCATACAACTTTTGGGCCGAGGCCATCTCCACCACTTGCCATGCAACTAACCGGCTTTATCTCCACAAGAAAAAGAACAAGACCCCCTATGAACTTCTCACCGGGAAAAAGCCTAATGTTAGCTACTTTCGGGTGTTTGATTGCAAGTGCTACATTCTCAAGAAAGGAGTTCGTTTGTCCAAGTTCGAATCCAAGGCTCAAGAAGGAATTTTCGTTGGCTACTCAAATCAGTCCCATGCTTATAGAGTCTGCAACAAAGCCAATGGAAGAGTTGAAGAAACGAGCAACGCGAAGTTTGATGAAAATCATGAGTCTCTTATTAGGCAAGATGGTGTTTGTGATCCAAGTGATGAAATTACTCCCAAGGCCATAAGAAGAATGGGTGTGGGCTTCCACCTCCCCATTGAGGTTCCCCTTATGGACGAAGGAGAAGGACCAAGCTCTACTCAAGTGGAGCCCGCACTTTCACAAGATCATCTTGCCTCTCAAGGACCTACTTTCTTGGCACAAGCTCCCTCAAGCTCTTCCGAAGCTTCCCATGCTCATGACTCTCCAAGATCCAAAGAACAAGCTCTTCGTCAACAACATCAACCTCCCCACGATGGGGCTCCTCCTTAAGGCACCTCCCACGGACAAGCTCTTCATCAACCTCCCTAAGATGGGGCTCCTCCTCAAGGTCACGGCTCTCCCCAAGGTCAAGCTCGTCGAGATCAAGAGCAAGTCAATTATCCTCAAGGATCCTCTCCAAGTGATGACTCCCCCGAAGTGGAAATGGATGAAGGTGACCCTCGTGTTCGTGCTTATAGTCAAGGCGGCGGCTCAATTGGTGGCAATGACCAAGTGGTAGCTCAAGAATCTCGAGTTGAAGCACAAGCCCGCCGTCAAGCCTATCGTCTCGCCAAGCTTGTTCGAGATGGCCATATCCTTGATAATGTCTATGGAGATTTCAATAAAGGTTCCACTACTAGGAGGCAACTAGCTTCCTTTAGCTCTCACCATGCGTTTATCTCTCTTGTGGAACCATAGAAAGTCTTCGAAGCTCTTGAAGATGATGATTGGCTTGATGCTATGAACGAGGAACTTCACAACTTCAAGAGGAACAATGTTTGGACATTGCTTGAGCGGCCCAAAGACTGTCAAAACGTCATTGGAACCAAGTGGGTATTCAAGAACAAGTGCGATGCGAATGGAATTATCGTGCGCAACAAGGCAAGGTTAGTTGCCTAAGGATACTCACAAGTTGAGGGCATCGACTACGGTGAGACTTACGCCCCCGTTGCTCGCCTTGAATCCATTCGTGTGCTTCTTGCCTTCGCTACCCATCATAACTTTAAGTTGCATCAAATGGATGTTAAGAGTGCTTTTCTTAATGGTCCTTTGAAAGAGTTGGTATACGTCAAGCAACCTCCGGGTTTTGAGGATCCACTTTTTCCGAACCATGTCTACAAGCTCAATAAGGCACTCTATGGCCTCAAGCAAGCCCCACGTGCGTGGTATGATTGCCTTAGGGAGCTCTTGTTAGACCGTGGCTTCGAAGTCGGCCTCACTGATCCCACTCTTTTTACTAAGAAAGTTGGAGGCCACTTGTTCGTATGCCAAATCTATGTTGATGACATTATCTTTGGGTCTATTAACAAAACTTTTAATGAGGATTTTTCCAAGATCATGACCAATCGCTTCGAGATGTCCATGATGGGGGAGTTGAAGTTTTTCCTTGGGTTTGAAGTCAAGCAATTGAGGAAAAGGAACTTCATCAACCAAGCCAAGTACATCCAAGACATGCTCAAAAAGTTCAAGTTTGATCAAGTCAAAGGTGCCAATACTCCCATGGCAACTAAGGTTAATCTTGATCTCGATCCCAAGGGTAAGGAGGTGGATCAAAAACTCTTTCGATCTATGATTGGTTCTTTGCTCTATCTTTGTGCATCCCGAACGGATATTATGTTGAGTGTGGGTATGTGTGCAAGATTTCAAGCCGCACCAAAGGAAAGTCACATGGTGGCGGTCAAGAGAATCTTTCGATATTTAGTTCATACCCCAAACTCTGGGTTGTGGTACCCCAAGGGAGCCAGCTTTGATCTCATTGGTTACACGGACTCGGACTGGGCTGGTGACAAAGTGGGAAGAAAGTCAACCTCCAGAGCTTGTCAGTTTCTCGGAAGATCTTTGGTTTGTTGGTCCTCGAAGAAGCAGAACTGTGTGTCTATGTCCACTGCTGAAGCTGAGTACATCTCTGTCGCAAGCTGCTGTGCTCAATTGCTATGGATGAAGCAAACTTTGAAGGATCTTGGACTATCTTTTGACAAGGTGCCTCTTCTTTGCGACAATGAGAGTGCCATTGCTATTGCTCACAATCCCGTGCAACACAACCTGACCAAGCACATTGAGATTCGTCATCATTTCATTCGGGACCATGTTGCTAGAGGAGACATTTCTTTGGAGTATGTTCCCACCAAGGCAAATCTTGCGGATATTTTCACGAAGCCTCTTGATGAAGCAAGGTTCCGGGAGTTAAGGCATGAGCTAAATATCATTGATTCGAGCAATGTTGCTTGAGTACCTTGCACACCTACCCGCGTCTCAATGTGTATCTTGTTTGGATGTAGGCATGGATTTAGGGGGAGTGTAGTTCCTCTTATGAACAAACGCTATCCCTATTATGCGCACATTAAAGTTTTCATACTTTATAGTCTCTAAAGGAGACCATTTGAGCTTCATGATGAGTGTTGATAATGAACCCAATATATATCTTCGCGGTGTCAAGCCATTTACTCTTATATAAGGTGGCCTCGGCCACCGATCCATTTTTATTTGTGTCTTTTGACCTTTTTGTTTTTCTTGGTTTTTGTTGGCTTTGGTTCTTCACAGTTTGAGTCCTCTATCCTAAGCCTTTCCTTACCTCAAGCCCTCTCTATTCCCTGCACAAGTTCTTCCTTGTTATCTTCCAAACCTGAGATGGTCTTCCTGGCGTCAGCGGAACTTCCGGTCAGTCTGACCCGGAAGTTCCGGTCCACCGGAACTTCCGGTGGTGCTCCCCGTCCTATATAAGGTGGGCCCTGGGGGAAAACGGGATCTTCCTCCTTTTTCCCCCAAGACCCATCCTCTATTTGGAGCAGCCGCCGGCCAGGACCTCTCCACGAAGGTGCTCCGGCCCCTTCGTCTCCAACCTCTCCTCCGCAGATCTGCTCCGTGGGAACCTTCCCCACCTCGATCTCCCGCCATGGACTCTGGTATTTGCCCTCAACTCCCTCCATTAATGGAGATCTTGCTCTCACCATGGCTTGAGTTAGGGCACACCATGTCTAGGCTAGTTCTTTGGCTAGAACTTGTTGGAAGATCTTGGTAGGCCTAGGGTATCATGCTAGAGTAGATTGGTCCAATACATTCTTGAAAATCTTTGCACTTGTGGCTTTTAGATCTAGATCTAGTGAACTGCTGTTTGGAACCGTCAGTTTGTGGCCTCACCGGAACTTCCGGTGAGCCACGACCGGAACTTCCGGTGGACCATTTTCACCGGAAGTTCCGGCGATTCAGCGGTAGTTCCGGCGACAATGCAACTTTTTCTGTTTGTATTTTTCCAATCTATCTCTTTTGTTTTATCTTCCGAACTTGTGAACTTATCCCACCTTCCCTCCCTACTCTTGTGCTTTCTTCTCAGGGCAAGGAGATACCCGCCAAGGCAAGCGTGCCCGCTGACCATCCTCTGACATTCCTCCTGAGATTGATGAATAAGGTGTTGAGGTTGTGCGTCCGACCACTCAGACTACTCGTCAGAAGGCTGCTGCTGCTCGTCGTGTTGCTGCTGTTGCAGGGAAGAGGCCTGCTCTTGCTTAGAAGGCCACTGCTGCTGGGCCAGACATGACCAAAGCCAAGATTTCCAAATGGTCTCAGAAAGCTTACTCTGCATTCAGGCGCATGGATCCCTAACTCGTGGCTCGTGACCGTCATTGCTTGGACCCTCACATTCACAACTGCCGTCAGGCACAGATATATGAAGAAATCTATGCATCAAAGAAGCGGTTCGTGGTTGCTCCTTAGAAGTACATCAATGTGACTCACATGGAAGAGAAGCAAGTTTACTTTGGCGAGGCTCTTGATATTTGCCAGAAGTTTGGGCTGGTTCCCCTGATGGAGCACCGTCAGAACTTTGATGTGACTGCTATTGCTCAGTTTTACTCAACTCTGTTTATTCACATGCAGTCCTCTACTGAAGGTGTGTTGAAGTGGATGACCAGAGACGTGTTTCTTACCGCCACTTGGTCTGAGTTTGCTGAGCTTCTCGGCTATCCCATTCAGCCTGGCCGCGGGGCAAATGGTTGGCGTGTTCATGGTCCTGAAGCTGCTGATCCTGAGGTCCTAGAGCCTCTCTACATTGAAGGGTGGGGATCCGTTGGGTTTGTGAATCATCTGCTGCCAGTTTTTGACATCATGCGTAGGGTGTACTTGAACACCATCTCTCCCAAGGCTGGTAACTCTGATCAGTTCCATGGGTATCAGGTTGACCTCATGCATCAGACTTTTCTCCGCCGTGACACTGATAGTCCCATGGATGTTATGCACTTCATCTACTCTGAGCTGTGGGCAGCTATTATTGAAAAGCGCTCCTGCATCTATGCTCCCTTCATTCAGACTCTCATCAATCACAAGTGGCTTGAGAAGACTAGCACTCACTTTCCTGAAGACAACATCACCATTCACGAGGAGAAGAAGCTCCGTGTGAGTAAGCACCAAAAGCCTCATTCTCAAGAAGAAAAGGATGTTGCACTCCAGAAGGTCCGCGATGAAGCTCGTGGTCCCTCCTCTGCTCCTCGGGGCTCTCGTGCTGGTGGTCCGTCTCTCCAGAGGCAGCCCTCTTGGGCAAAGAAGCTGCTTGGGAAGGTGACGAAAACTTTCTGCTTTCTGCAGGACCGCGAGTATCAGGCCTATGTTGATCAGCGTCACAATGTTCAGCGCCAGAAGGCCATCATGACCGCTCTCAACATTCCTAGCTCACCGGTCACTAGCTCTGTCACTGTTCCCAAGGATTATTGGATTCGCGACAACTGCCACTGGTCCGAGGATGAGTCTGTGGAGGAGGTCACTGGTCCGTCGCCTGAGTGGGGTCCTTGGGTCCCTGAGTCTGCTCCTTCTCCCTCTCGTGGCTGGGATGATTAGCTTGATCTTCTCTTCCTTTTTGGTGTCTCGATGCCAAAGGGGGAGAAAGATGTCTATTAGGTTGTCTACGGAATTTGCATCGATTGAGTCGCGAGCCTGTTCTTGCCTTTGATCTTTTCTTGCTCGCGAACTCTCTAGTTTATTTGTGTGCTTGTGGTTTTATGTCCGTGAACTTATGTGTGCTTGTGGACCATGTGGCATGTTATGTTTGAGAGTATGTGGTATCTTTGTGGTATCTTATTCAATGCCGTGAGTGTGGTATCTTGTTGTCATCTTATGAGCTCATGCATATGGTGGTGGAGCCTCATTGCTCTTATTGTTATTATTACTCCTTTTGTCTCCACAACATTTGGTTGGTTCTGGTACGATCTCTATCCTTTCTTGTACCTTGCACTTGTTCTATCTTTGCAATTGGTAGGGGAGCCTCCGTGTATGTGTGCCAGTCTTGTCCTTAGAGTTCTTTTCTCTACCTTGCACACATACATGGGGAGCTTGTTCCGTCCATTGCAAAGATTGCTTTGATTCTATGCAAATCTTTGGGATTGTCATCTAACACCAAAAAGGGGGAGATGGAAAGGACTATATCTTCCCATGATGTTTTTGGTGTTAATGATAATCCCAACTGTGTTTTTAATTGTGCGCTTGAGTTTCAGGGGAAACGTTGTTGATGTCTCCTTATATAGTGGTGGATGCTCTCTTGGGATCTCATGAAGACGGTGGCCTTTTAGTCTTCTCCTAGTTTCTCTCCGGTTGTTGTTTTTAGGTCACCGTACTATTAAGAGGGGGTCCATTTTGGAAGGCTGTGGGAAATCACTTGTTCTTGAACAAACCTATATGCACCACCACATCCATCCCATTTTCCCGTGAGAGAGCGTATTCCTGTTCTGTTGGAGCCTTTTGTGTCTCAACGGAACTTCCGGCCTAGGCCGGAAGTTCCGCTCAGATTTTTTCTGCGGGCTGTTCTACACTGTGTTCCGACGCTAGTTCCTCCCCAAGTTCCGATGGTGAATCAGTAACCTTCTGTATGAAGTGTTCTATTTTCCGGAACTTGGGCCGGAACTTGCATCGGAACTTGTCCTGCCAAAAGATCCTGAGCGGAACTTCCGCCCAGACGCCGAAACTTCCGGCCAGATTCGGTTCGCGACCCAGAAGTTCTGCCTCTTGTTCCGCTCCAAGTTCCGGTGGTGGCTCAGTAACCTTCTGTTTTGAAGCGTTCTATTTACCGAAACTTGGTCGGAACTAGCATCGGAAGTTCACTGGAACTTCCGGTCTGTTTTGACCGAAACTTCCGGTTGTGCTTCTGGAGCGGGCGTCAACGGTCTGATGACCGTTGGAGCCAGGCTAGGCGGAACTTCTGGCCTCTCACCGGAACTTCCGGTGAGGTCACGGGGGTTGTAACGGTTCAGAGCGAGGGGGGCCTATTTAAGGCACCCCTCTTCTTCCTCCCACCCTCTCTCGAATTTTTCTCTCTCCTCCATTAATGCTTGAGCTTCACCTCACTAGATCTCTCTCTCTCTAGCCACTCAAATGACTTGATCTTTTGAGAGGTGAGGGAGGTGACCTAGATCAACACTTCCACCAAAGAAGATTTGATTTCCCCCACCCATCCTTTGTGGATCTTGTTGCTCTTGGGTTTCTTGGAACCCTAGACGGTATAGGGCATCCTCGAAGCTAAGGCTTGCGTTGTAAAGCTTCGAGGTGTCGTTGAGGGCCTCCAATTGAGTTGTGGAGCCTCCCCCTCAACCTTGGTGTAAAGGTTTTGGTTGGCGCCTTCAAGGTCACCGGTTAGTGGATTGTGATGCCTCCTTTGTGGGGGAGCTCACCGGAGAAGAAGGTCAGGCCTTTGTGGCGCTCGGGTGACCTTGTGTGGCCCCGACACCTCTCCAACATAGACGTAGCTCCTTGGGAGTGAACTACGGGAATTACATCTCCGTGTCCCCTCTCCGGTTACTTCGTTCCCCTCCTTTACTCCTTGCTATTTACTGTTTTTGTTGTTGGTGTTTGTTTTCTTGCATTTAGGTTGTTCACTTAGTTGCATCTCTAGATAACTTCCTTTCTCGTTGAGCCTAAAAGTGAGAAACAAATTAAAATTGGGTAGACAGCTATTCACCCCCCCCTCTTGTCGTATCAAGTCGGTACTTTCACCGGTTCATCGCCCTGTTAAAAGGGCTATCCCATTGGGTGGCCGCCATCGACACCTGGGATGAGGAACCCTGGAATCCATGAATAGAAATTTCCTCCGCATGCAGAAGACGTAACAGTGAACCTTTTAGAAATTCAACTTCATCGATTAGAATGCAATCGAGTTGATCCGTAGTAATTAAATTACTTACCATAATTTCCTCGAGTTCCTTCATCGCAGGATCCGCGGTGAGTTGTTTGGTTTTTGGGTCCACATGGTAACGGGCCCTGATGAAGTTTAGAAGCTTCCCCTTTTCGAATTTTGCAAAGGGGTTAGCTATCCCCTTAACTCTATACTCTTCGTCCTCATTATCCCATTTGTCCTCCACTGTTCTGTATCCACCAGATCCGAGATGGTGGTGACCTATATTCATCGCCTGCAGCACCTTTCCATATTACTCGAGGCCTGGGCTCTTTCCGATTCGCACCTATCCTTGAACTCCCGGTACTTATCTTCGATGATCTGCGGGTCAATCTTCTGGATCTCCTCGAGACTTTTGCCTTCTTTATAGATCTTCTTCTTTATCCGGGTTCTCCAGCTGGCCAGGACGGTGCTCATCTTTGTGAGGGAGAATTTCTTTACTTCATTCCCATGATAATTTTTGTTCGGATACTCAGTAGGAACTCGTATCTTGCGTGCAGCTTCTCAAAGAGGAGTGTGCGCAAATGGCCATTATCTTTATGCCGGAGATTCTCCATGTTGATCGAGATGGTGGTCCAGGTGATCGCCGCCACTTGCCCACCGTACCCTCTGACGACAAGGTCGGGCGCCAACGGAACCCCTGTTGGGATCACTTCAGTAATTTCCTCTCTGACGGTGTCGACCGTGTTCGGGCGTTGTTCCTTCGTCTTCTTCTTCTTAAGAGGATTGCTACGACTCCATGTACCCTCGCTGCCATCAGTGGTTTCATCATACACCATTCTTCCGGCTTCTTATTCCTCTGTGTCTTCCATCTCATCATCCTTGCTCTCTAAAGGATGGTATTCTTCATCGTCTTCTAGCCGCTCGGCTGCCTCCTAGAATGTCAATTGTTTATTCGGAGGTCTGACTTCTCCTTTAGCACCGATGCACTTGGAAAAGCCAGCCTCGTCGTTGTCACACATGTTTGCCCTAATAAAAAGCAAATACTGGTTAGTAATAAAGTGCCCGGAAAAATCCGCCATGAGCTTTGCTAATTTTCTTAAACTAGGAGTGCCCGATTTCTGCCGAAATGGAAGTTAATCAACATTCCGGCAAAAATCAGGACTCATTTCATACAAGAACCTGCATATATATGACCAGCACAGCCGGCACAACCAACACACAATAAATGGCCAGCATAGCTAGCACAGCCATCACACGATAAAGGGCCAACACAGCCAGCACAGCACATTACCAGAATATATATGGAAAACTGAAAGATATACATTCTCAAAATCAGAATATATCTAGAAAACATAATACATTCTAGGAAAACAGAGAAAATAGAAAGCCTATGCCACTAGGACTGTATTGGTTGAATATTATTTCTTTTTAGATGGGAGTTTGTTTCGTAAAATGAACAGATAGTTCAGTGCTATCTTAGTGCCATTTACCAAATAGCTAGTACCCAATATCACATACTAATATACAAAAATTAGTGACAAGTCCAGAACCGTTGATAATTCTAGACCCTTCTTAAAAGAGAGGGAAAAATGCATGGGCAAAAGAAAAAATAAGCTTTTCTGTAATTATTGACATACTGCTAACATGAATATTGACATTTATGTTATTTCTGCTAACCTAAAATAAGCTAAACCTAAATATAAACATGCTACTGAACCTAAACCTAAAATACTGCTGTAATCTAAACCTAAAATACTATTGTAATCTAAACCTAAACATGCTACTGAACCTAAACCGAAACATGCTATTGAACCTAAAATATTGCTGTAATCTGAACCTAAACATGCTACTGAACCTAAAACTAAACCTGATGTAATCTGAACCTAAACATGATGTAATCTGAACCTAAACCTGCTATAATCTTAACCTAAACCTGCTCTAACCTACTTCTTCCTAGGGCAGTGGTAGTTAGAGATAATTTAGCAGCCTAAATCAACTACAATGAATTTACCATCCTAGCTTCTTGTACACTAAACTGAACCTAAACAAATTTAGCAGCCTAAACATATAGCAATAGTAGGTTATATTTAGATTACTGGACAATGTTTAGCAGCCTAGATTAGTTACTATAGCAACAAGTATAGGAACCTAAACAAATTTAGCAGCCTAGATTACTGGATGAGGGGAGAGGTCAGTGGTTTCAGTTTCACTTTCAGTCCAGGAACCTAAACAAATTTTGCAAGCTACTACTGACAGTAGATTCAGTTTCAGTTTTCTTTGTTAGATTATTTTAGTTGGACATGATTTCCAGTATCCAATAGCTATACTATCTTGATAGAAGAAAAACAGTGCATAGTTAATCCATCTTGATCTACTGGACCCTAAAGTCGCCGTTGAACCCTAACGTCGTTGTCGAACCATAATATGAACCCTAATCAGAATGGATGCAGAGAGAGGGGAGAGAGGGAGAGAGATCAAGGGTGATGCTCACCTCTGAGACGAGGACGACGGCGGGCTCCTCCACGGCCTTCTCCTCCTCGAGCGAAGGTGGCCGCCTCCTCCATGGATCGAGCGGCGCGCGTGCGGGCATCCTCCTCCATGGCCTCCTCCTTCTCAGATGAAGAGCGTGGGCGACGACGAAGAGCACGGGCGGAGCTCCTCCATGACCTCCTTCTCCTCGGACGCGCGATGGATCGAGGCGGCACGTCGACGGATCGGGGTTGCAGGGAGTCACGTGCAGTTGACTGGTCAGTGCAGTTAGGCGTAGCTCACCCTTAGCTAGTGCCCTACGGGTAACCGTAGCGCACTAGCTAAGGGTGTGCTACGCCTAACTGCATTGATCAGTCAGATAAGAGGGCGGCCATCCCTCTTGTTGTCACTAACACTAGCATATCCCATTGGTTCCGCCCTTAGCTCTATTTTGAACCTATGAGCACCCAGGTTCGAATCCTGGTGCCCACCTTTTTTGTTTTTATGTCAAAAATACTTTTAATTGTTCCAAAAATGCCCAAAAGTGGTGATATATCCCATAGAAGTTTTGTTTTGATTTTAAAAATACTTTTAAATATTCCAAAAATGCCCAAACGTGATAATATATGTCATAAAAGTGGTACAAGTATGATTCAAAGTATAACTACATTAAATAATAATCTGTCCATGAATATTACAATATTTTTTGACCACGCGTTTTACGATATTTTTTGAGCTAGCGTTTTACAATATTTTTTCCCTTCTTTGTCGCGGCTGAATAATTTAGCCCTAGCACTTTAATGTTTCTTATTTCGAACGGGCTACCATTTTTGGGTAGGGTTGTCCTTTTTCTTCTTGGGATGTATGTTGCTGCATCGTAGTCGTCGTCATCGTCAATCTTTGGATCGCCATACTAGTCGAAGTCTTGCTCGTTGGCGATTCCATCCATTCCGATGATGTTTCTTTTTCCTCTCCTCATAACAACCCGACTAGGCTTTGTCGGGTCGGTAATGAAAAAACATTGGTCCACTTTGCTAGCCAGTACCCACGGTTCATTTTTTGAGTCCACGTTCGCTCCAGATTCCCGTCCACTTTGCGGCCTTGGATTTGGCTGCCTGGGGTATAACCATGGTTGTGAAATACCGGTCTTATCTTTCGACGCTCTTGGCCCATCTGACACGGAACATCGGCACCTTTTCTCCATAGTAGTCAAGCTCCCAGATCTCATCGATCCTTCCGTAGAATCTTTCCTTCATGTTTTCATCGGTGTAGAATTTCGACGTTACGCCTGAGTTCTAATAATCACACTTGTTGTCCTTTTCCTCCGTGTAGAATGTGTAGCCGTTGATATCATACGCCTGATAGGTCACCAGGTTTTGCATGGGCACCTTCTACAAGGTGAATATGATATTTTCCGTTTCAGAAGAATGCGATCGCGGGGTATTATCAAGGAGCGTCTGCCTAAACCAATGTGTGAAATCTGAGTTGTGCTCTTTGATTATTTCTCCCTGCGTCCTCTGTATGCCCCGATCACTGTACTTCTTCTTGATTAACCTTTTTTGCTTTTGTACCCAAGGATTGACCAGTTATAAATGCTGTAGCGTGACGAGGTTTGCTCGATCAAAGTCTGCACATCGACAATCGAAGTCTTCATGCAGTACGCGACGACCCTCTCGGTGACCAGATCCGTCGAGCTTGCCAAGGTGCCTGTTGACGGGAAGACCGATAGGGTTCTCGATGTCTAGATAATTCATGCAGAAAGAGATGCACTCTTCGGCCAGAAAGCCCTTGGCTATGCTTCCATCTGGATGGGACCTGTTGCGAACGTATCCTTTGATGTGTCCGTTCATCCTTTCGAATGCCATCATGCTACGGAGGAACATCGGCCCGAGTTGGACGATGTCCTCCACGACATGGACCAGTAGATGCACCATAATGTCGAAGAATGCAGGCGGGAAGTAGACCTCAAGCTCGCATAGTATCACCACGATCTCCTCCTATAGCCTCCCGAGCTGATTCATGCCAATCGAATTTCGAGAGATGACGTCGAAAAACTTGCAGAGGCCAAACAACGTTTCACGGACGTGCTCGTCCATTATCCCTCTTAGTGCAACCGGAAGTACCTGTGTCATTAGCACGACACAGTCGTGAGACTTCATGCCACTGAACCTCTACTTCACCTCGTCTAGGTATCTACTTACCTTGCCCGCGTAGCCGTAAGGAAATTTGACTCCTAGAAGGCACTTGAAAAACTGTTTGATCTCATCCTAGCTTAGAGTGAAGCAAGAAGGAGGACGGTAATATTCGTTCTTCTTGACCTTTTTACCCTTCCGACGACCTTGTGTAGCCTCCAACTCATGATCATCATCATCTTACCGATCATCAGGAGTAGTGCGTCCTTCGTGAAGCTCCTTCCGGATGCCCATGAATATCAGGTCGTGCCTTGCTTTTGGACCATCTTTCGTCCTATCTGGCATGTTGATTATGGTGGCGACCAGACTCTCGCACACGTTTTTCGTGATATGCATGATGTCAAGGCTATGAGGCGTGCGGAGAAACTTCCAGTATGGCAACTCCTAGAAAACAGACCTTGTTTTCCATACCTTCAGCAGCGGCTTGTCTTGCTGCCTCTGTCGCTTCTTTCCAGGCTTAGGACAATCTTTCCAGTTTTTCAGCAATTCTTCCGCTTCTTCGCTGCTCCTCCACTCTGGGATTCCTCGGGTCTTGGATTTTCCATCAAACAGATCTCCATGTTTCTCCATGGACCATTCTTGTCGAGCCACCTCCGGTGCACCATGGACATGGTTTTTGAAGACCCTGGATCTTTCTATAGTTGGAGATAGCTATGTTATCCATGCACCTAATGCATGCGGAGAATCCTTGGATAACTTTCCCCAAGATATACCCGCAACCTGGATAGTCTTGCACCATAGTGACCAACGCGGCTCTCATCGTGAAATAATCTTGTGCGATGGCGTCGTCCGTATTGGCTCCAGATTCCCATAACGTGGCTAGCTCCTCTTTCAACAGCCCGAGATACAGATTGATTTTGGTACCAGGTTGTTTCAGACCTTGAATTAGCATACTCATTTGTATGTACTTCTTCTTCATGAACAGCCATGGAGGGAGGTTGTACATCCATACAAACACGGGCCAAGTGTTGTGCGTCCTGCTCTGGCTACCAAACGGATTGATTCTATTGTTGCTCGCACTAGGCCTGATGTTCCTCGAATCTCCACTGAATTCTGGGAATTCGAGGTCCAATGCTTTCCACTGGCTAGCATCTGAAGGGTGCGTCAACAGCTCGTACTTTTCAGGGTCATCATCATCTCCTGGCTTCTTTCTTTCCGCATGCCATCGCATGACCTTCGCTTCCTTAGGGTCCGCGAAATAGCGCTACAGACAAGGAGTGATTGGAAAGTACCATACCACTTTTAGAGGTGCTTTCTTCCCTTTCTTGTATCGACTCACACCGCACACCGGACATGTGGTTTTCTCTGCATCCTCGCCCCGATAAATTATGCAATCGTTGATGCATACGTGGTATATAACGTACGGTAGATCAAGAGGACAGACGATTTTCTTGGCGTCCTCGATACTAGTTGGACATGTGTTCCCCTTCGGGAGACGATCGTGCCAGAATGCCATCATATCGTCAAAGCTTGTGTCGGTCAATTTGTGTTTTGCCTTCATCTCCATAGCCTTGAGCGTTACATTCAGCCAGGTATCATTGGGCCTGCATCCTTCATACAATGGAGTAACCGCGTCTTTATCAAGTTGCGCAAGCTTGGCTTTCTCTCTAGCGGCAGCCCTGGCGTTACTCGTCTGCTTGAGAAGTAGCTCTTGCACATAAGGGTCCCGCACCTAGCCTGACGTTGTTCCATCGTTGTCTGTTCCTCCGGTATCTAGATCATCATCATCCCGGTCTGCTTCCGCATCTTCACCATCTCCAGGAGACTCTTCATCATCTTGCCCGTCCTCGCCGTGATGATCATCATCATGTTGCCCACCTTCACCATCTCCATCGTCTTCGTCATCGCTTATCCAACGAGTGTATCCATCCATGAAACCATGGCGGAGCAGGTGGGCCTGCAGATAACCAGAATCTGGGTCGATCAAACAGTTGAGTTTGCATCTTCTGCACGGAGATATTATCTCCGTCTTGTTATTTTGTATCATGTCGGTCGTCGCACATTTCAAAAATCTAGCCATAATGCCTTTGCTCATTATGCGGACCATGGTTGCATGCGTGGTGTACACGGTACAATTAGAAGTTCATTAGAACCACATAATCAATGCATGCATGCAATGCTCAATACAAAATTTTTGGCATGACCTATCCTAAAATAAGGACCTTTGTGAAATGCCAAAGTCTTGCCAAAATTGAAATGAATCATCATTTTGGCAAAACAAATGGAAACTCATTCACACACAAACACAAGAGAGAGACCGATCCATACACATGAACACATCATCCTCTCCATACACACATGAGCATCGATCCTCTCCATATACACACACATGAGCATCGATCCTCTCCATACACACATGAGCATCGATCCTCTTCACACATATGAGCATATCATCCATATACACATGAACACATCCTTACATGGACAACTTACTGAGACGAGAGACCGATCGAGAAGATGGAAATGAGAGGTGCGAGACCGAGAGGATGGCGTGTCAGGAAGGAGAGCTTCCTCTATTATGTATGTAGCATCCAAGGCAAGTTCTACATGCTAAAAAATGGTGAATGAGTGGAGAAATTGAGGTGCAAAGGAGGAGGATCCCGACTAGATCTAAGGAGGAAGGAGGGGAAAGTGAAGTGTGGGTGTGGTAGTGGATAGTCACATGTGCAAAGTGGAGGTGCCAAAAAATGGTCGACACATCTGTGGCGCACATGGACCTAGTGCACCACAGGAACTAATCACAACTATGGCACACATGTCAGGAGTGTGCCACGGATGTGTTTGCCCATTTACAGAGCAGAGGGGCCTTAACTTAGGTGTAGCGCACGGGCCTCATGTGTGCCACGGCTACCCCTAACAACTGTAGCGCACATACCCCATGTGCGCTACGGGTATGTGGCATGCGGCCGGCAGGCCCCTAGCCCACACATATCTGTGGCGCACTATCCATGTGCTCCACGGTTGTTCTAGTTATTAGTAGGGCACTGCCCACAGGTGAGCCATGCTTGTTTTACCCGTGGGACACTTAAACCACGTGAGCCACGGATGTGTGGATTACCTATAGCCCTTTTCCTAGTAGTGAATCTTGATCACTACAAGATCAAGCTGAACCCAGACAAGTGCGCCTTCGGCGTCCCGTCTGGCCAGTTACTTGGGTACTTCATCTCCCAACTGGGCATCAAGGCGAACCCGAAGAAAATCAGGGCCATACTGGCCATGGAGAAGCCAAAGAACCTCAAGGGAGTCTAGCAGCTAGCCGGATGAATTGCGGCTCTCAGTAGCTTCATCAGCCGAATGGCCGAGAAGGCCCTCCCCTTTTATCAGCTACTGCACAAGACGGACAAATTCGAGTGGACACCCGAAGCAGACGATGCGTTCGAGGACCTCAAGCGGCTACTCTCCACCTAACCTGTCATGGTCACGCCGAAGGAGAGAGAGTCTTTACTGCTCTACATCGCAACCACAAACCAGGTGGTTAGCACCGCACTCGTGGTCGAGCGACCCGAAGATGGCAAGACCCGCGGGGTCCAACGCCCAATCTACTACCTCGGCGAGGTACCGACCCCGACAAAACGAAGGTACCCTCATTACCAGATGCTCACCTATGGCGTATTCATGATGGTGCGTCGGCTAAGCCACTACTTCTAGGAGCAACAGATCGTGATCGTCAACGACGCCCCGCTGTCGAACATCCTGAAAAAACCCGAAGCCATGGGGCACGTAGCCCTATGGGGCATCGCGTTGTCGCCTTGAGACATAATCTATGAGCGGCGCACCGCCATCAAGTCCCAGGTCCTCCCTGACTTCCTCGTCCACTGGATGGAGCTCTAGCTGCCGGATACTCCGGACATGTCGCAGTCCTGAACGATGCACTTCGACGGCTCCAAGCGTGATGCCGGAGCAGGGGCCGGCGTCATACTGACGTCCCCTAAAGGCGACAAGATGAATTACATCCTTTGAATTAAATTCCGCGCCTCCAACAACGAGGCCGAATACAAGCCCTCATCCATGGCATGAGGATGGCCAAGGTATGCGGAGCAACACGCCTTGTCATCTACGGCGAATCGAAACTTGTCGTACAACAAATGATGAATGAGTGTGATGCCCATATTGCCAACATGATCGCATATCGCGCGCTGTACAACTCACTCGAAGGGGAATTTGATGGCTACGAGCTTCAGCAGGTCGGCAGGGAAAGCAACGAAGAGGACGATAGGCTCGCCAACATTGGCTCCACCTGTGCACGGGTGCCACCAGGAGTGTTCCTTGAACAAATCTACGTAACCTCTATCAAGAGGAAATTCCCAAAAGGCTCAGCCGAAGAAGCAGAGCACTCGAGGGCTGCGCTACCCGAAGGAGAAGAAGGACCCGAAAAGCTTGACATAGAGGTCAAGTTGGTCAGCCTGATGCAGGTCATGGCGGTTGAAGAAACATGGATGCAACTATACCTTTGGTACCTGATGAACAACCAACTGCCTGATGATCCGACAGAAGACTGTCGCGTATCCCGCCGGTCAAAGGCATTCACCATCATCAATGGCGAGTTGTACAAGCGCAGCATTTCGGGTGTGCTCCAATGATGCGTCACCATCGGTGACGGAAAAAGCATCCTCCAAGTCATCCATGAGGGTATCTGTGGCCATCACGCAGGTATCCATGCCCTAGGCACGAAAGATCTACGATATGGGTTCTACTGGCCAACCGCAATGAACGACGCCAAGGACATAGTCCAGAGGTGCAATGCCTTTCAGAGGTACGTGGACAAGCCACACGCGCCTGGATCTGAGCTGAGGCCTATACCACTGGCCTGGCCCTTCGCCTAGTGGGGCCTCGACATGATCGGCAAGCTGCCAAAGTCCTCGCCAGGATGCCATGTCTTCCTCCTGGTGGCAGTCGACAAATTCTCCAAGTGGATCGAGTCCATGCCCGTCACCAACCAAAGAGGCAAAACTGTCGTTATGTTTTTCGAGTCCATTGTCTACAGGTTCGGCGTGCCCCATAGCATCATAACGGACAACGTCTCGAACTTCATCTCGAAGGAATTCCGGGACTTCTATGGGAACCTCGGAATCAACATATCATACGCCTCCATGGCGCACCCACAGACCAACGGGCAGGTCGAAAAGGCCAACAGCCTCATAGGGAACAACATCAAGAAGCGCCTACTATGCCCACTCGAAAGGCTTGCGGGAGCCTGGGCAGACGAGTTACCTTTGGTCCTCTGGAGACTTCACATAACTCCGAATAGCTCAACTGGCTATACACGCTTCTTCATGGTTCACGGAGCCGAAGCCATGCTACCTGCTGAGGTACGCCACAAGGCCCCATGGGTCGTTGCTTACAGCAAGGCCGAATCATCGGCCACACTCGAATACGCTGTTGACAAACTCGACGAGGCACACGGCATCTCCATGGCGCGGTCAACAGTCTACCAGCAGAGTCTCCGCAACTGCCACAGCCGCCGGCTGCGCCCAAGGTCCTTCGTCGAAGGATACCTCATCCTACGACTCAAGCAAGAAGGACACAAGAAGCTCTAGTCACCCTGGGAAGGACCCTACATCGTCACTGAAGTCATCCCAGGTGGCGCCTACCGCCTCATGGACATCGTATTAGGAGTCGAATACTCCAACCCTTGGAACGTCGCATGACTGCAACGGTTCTACCCCTAGTTACCATTTACTTTCAATAAGGCTATTTAGCCAGGCTACCTAGCCGAACAGTTGACCTCCTTGTTTACAATTAATAAAAGCTAAGTTACTTGGACCAAATATGTTTTTATCCTTACATTATTTATCACTAAACAAGCTCGGGGGCTGCACCTCACCTAACGACTTCGTCGGCTGCCAACAACGCATACAACCTGAGTAGCTTACCATGTTAGGCTAATGAAAAGGATATGCACATTACATAATCATACAACGCACCACGTGCTAGCACATACAAACTTTACAAAGGGCATTACAAATCCCACTCGAATAAAGACAGACATTACATTATATCTTTTTTCTTTATAGGACTTAACCATGTTGCAGCAGAACGTTCGTCCGCTCCTCAAATACATCTACAATCTCTTCAGCGTACTGGGCCACAGCCGCATAATGGGGTCTCATATCCCATGACATGCCATCTCGGGGAGGAGGAGGCCCAGCCGCTATCTCCACTAAATCAACATCATGACGGTGCAGTCATACAAGGGATAGGGCCTCCTTCACGCCCATAATCAGATGATGGCGCATCAGCTCCTTCACATGACCTACATCTCGAAACTTTTCGAGCAAGCCTAGAAGGCTCGATGGTGCAGCATCCAAAGGAAACATGGTGGCCCAAATAGCCGCATGGGACGACCTCGCCCGGTTCAGCACCCGAAGAACTTGGTGTACGCGATCTTGCACCATGACAAGGACGATCACCCGATCATGGTCCATCCAGAAGAAGCCGCCGGCCTCCAAGTCTTGTTGCGTTAGGCAGTTCATCAGAATTGCGACGTGCTCCTTCTCTTCCTTCGGAAGCAGATTTACAACTACACAAAGCATTTGAAAAGCGCTATGCGCACAACAAATTTCACCTGGGAGACTACTTTCTTGGCATTGAAAGGGGTGGTCAATGATTTCCCCGAAAGGTCCTCATCAGCCTTGAACTTTAGCAGAGGCCGAAGCGCTCTATCAAGGTCACCCGAAGAAAAATTCTCAGGAGAGACCCTTGTCCGATCACTGCGGCCAGCATATAGAAACATTGGGTGTGCCCTCGCTTGGAGCGGCTGCACCCGACGCTTGAGGAAGGTGCAGATGATGTCGACATCGTTGACCTCCTTGCCGGCCACCAGTTGGAGACCTTCCACTTGCTTGTAGATCTTCTCCACCTCTGAAGATTCACCCTCTAAGATGTCGTTCTTCCACTACCACTTTCGGGTGATCTTCTGTGTATAATCGAAAGGGGGAGACCAAAATGTTTCTCGTCCAGCTTGATGTCGCGGATGTAGAAACACTTCCGGCGCCAGTCTTGGACGGACTCGCAATTGGAAAAAGAAAATAATTGGACAGAGGAGCGGATGGAGATGATGTAGCCGTCGAGCGGATAAATACCGCCGGTGCCACATTGCCTTTTCACGGAGTACAGTATCTGGAAAAGGTCAAAGTGCGGCTCGATATCGAGCCAACACTCGCACAGATTAATGAAACAAGCGATATGAAGAAGAGAGTTGGGAGACAGATGATGCAGCTGAATCCCATAGAAAAAGAGAAGCCCATGAAGGAATTCATGGGCGGGCAAAGAAAGACCCCTAATCACAAAGGCATAAAACATCACCCAAAACACTTCGGGTGGGAGAGGAATTACCTCCTGATCGAGGAGGATGGCGTCGTCCTTCTCCTTGCAGATCAGCCCGTCGTCGTGCAGTTTGCACAAATCCGCCTCACACATTTCCGTGCGCCTCCGCCCTCCGTTAGTGACGCGGGCCGGGGTGGCGGCCTTCTTATCAGCACCGGCGGCGCCGATCCCAGCAGCATCAGACAACGCCTTCTTCGGCTTGCCTATGCTGGTGCAACGAGTGCGGCGACACGAGTGGAGAAAAGAGGAAGGAAAAGTGCGGAGAATGTCTAGTGCGTGACGAGAAGCAGGGAACTCACGAAAATGGTGGCAATGGAGACGAGGCAAGAGCAAATGGTGAAGGGTAAAATCGCTATTTTTCCCCGAGGTATAAAAGTACGAAGACGACACACTGGAGCCGTCGATTGTGAAGCCCTAGCGCGCACCTCAGATCTCACTTTACACGTGTCATGATCAAACTGAACCGTTGCCAGCACGCCGTCCACTAAGTACGGAAACCGAGGAGACATCGTAATTTCCGCCACGCTTACGCGTGACTAGTCAACTTCACGTCATAAAGTAAGACCCACGATCGTCCCGTCGCATCATCTCTACTGTTGCAGACGGTTAAGATCACCGATCGTCAGCAATGACGTCACTAAAGCAAGGCCAGCAACGGCTCGTAGATTTTTACTTGAGCATCAAAGTACTTACTCTGGTCTACGACTCAACCAACTACTCGGGCTACTCCTATCAGGAGCACTGGCCGTGCACCTGAGAATTTATGACGGTAATGTCAGCTCGGAAATATCTTCGAGTCCTACGGTTGAGTCTGCGACTCCACTACGGACTCGGGGATACTCCCATAGGGAGCGCTAGTCGCGCATCCGGAAATTACGTCCTTCAGATTAATACTACTGAACTAAAGTCTATGCTCGATTCTACGACTCGAATAGACACTCGGGGGCTACTCCCATAGGGAGTGTTGATCGCGCACCCTATGAATTATTCGACTGAGATACTTCTGATCAAATACGACAAAAAATCTTTTGGCAACCTTGCCCAAACCAATGCTAAGCAATAAATAGTCTCCTTGGCCACCCGAAACACCTCCGCGGTGATCAAACTTTGGATGTTGTGTCTATGATGCAAAGATAAGTCCTACAGATACCATCTGACGGCCTGGCAACTCATCCGACTGTGCTCTGCTAGTAAATTTCCGTGTCAACAGGCACGATGAAAATCCCGACGGATGTGTTGGGTACACCATTTGAAAAACACAGGGATTTGACTCCTATAAGACCTCAATGGCCTGACTCCAATTACAACATCATTAGTTCCAGATTCGAGTCCGGGGACTCGAGTCTGATGACGATCGTCTTGTTTTGTCATATGATAGTTAATTGGCCCTGATCTGTCAGGTGAGCCAGGAACACGCATCAATAATCCGTACGAACTAAACGTTTTTTCCTAAAAAATAGGTTCAACTAGAAAGTACCTGAAAGATTCTGGAGTCTCCAGCCGAATCTACGATTTGACTGAACACTCGGGGGATACTGACATGGATATAACCTATGGGTGCATAACGTTGGTATACCCGATCCAGCCCAAGGAAGGCCCACGTAAGGACGCGCAGCCCATGAAGATTTCGCATGGCCCAAGCCCATGGCGGTTTCGACTCCTTGGAGGACAAGTCTAGATTAGAACTTCAAACGGTATCAACCCTAATCTGTAACCAACTCGACCTACCCCGGGACCTGGCCTATCTATATAAAGGCCAGGAGGGCACGACGAGAAGGACAATCACCCCTCATACACACACCTCACGCCAGATCGCATCTGCGCACCCCTGTAACTTTCGATTCCGCCATAATCAAGAGGAGAAAAACAGGAGTAGGGTTTTCCCTCCGAGGGCCTGAACCTAGGTAAATCTCGTGTCTCTGTGTTGCTTGTATGTTAACCATTTCGCGACTTCCAGCATCCCCATCTTCTCCAAAACCCAAGTCCATAACAATGGGCATTGATGAGTTAAACCCTCGTCAACAATAATATGAGTATACCCTTTTGAGGGAGGAGAAGGACCCACAAAGTCAAATCCCCAACAATCAAAAGGTTCAATAACAAGAGAATAATTCATAGGCATTTCGTTGCATATAGAAATGTTACCAACTCTTTGGCATTCATCACATGATAAAATAAACTTCCTTGCGTCCTTGAAGAGAGTAGGCCAATAAAAACCTGATTGTAAAATTTTTTGTGTGGTTCTCTCTCTAGCATGATGTCCTCCATAATCACTTCCATAACATTTTCTCAATATCTCTTGTTGTTCATATTCTGGAACACATCTTCGCACAAGACCATCTACCCCTTCTTTATATAAATGTGGGTCATCCCAAAAGTAATGCCTCAGATTATAAAAGCATTTCCTTCTTTGCTAGGCTGTATAGGTTGGAGGCAAATACTTGGAAACAATAAAGTTAGCATAATCATCATACCAAGGATTCTCCCGAGGGCTTACCTTTATTGCAGCCAACTGTTCATTTGGAAAACTATCATTAACAGGCATAGGATCAAAAGAAATGTTTTCCAAACGAGATAAATTATCAGCAATAGGATTTTCAGCACCTTTCATATCTACAATATGTAGATCAAACTCTTGAAAAGGCAACACCCATCTAATAAGCCTAGGCTTAGTACTTAATAGCAGCTTGATCAGTAAGAATGGTAACTTTTGAATCAACAATATAAGGTCTAAACTTATCACAAGCAAAGATTACAGCTAAGAACTCCTTTTCAGTAGTAGCATAATTCTTTTGAGCAGCATCAAGAGTCTTACTAGCATAGTGGATAACATTCAATTTTTTCTCTATTCGTTGCCCAAGAACAGCACCTACAGCAAAATCACTAGCATCACACATAATTTCAAAGGGTAAATTCCAGTCAGGCAGTTGGACAATAGGAGCAGTATTTAAAGCTTTCTTTCAAGTTTCAAAAGCTTCCTTACAATCATCATCAAAATCAAAAGGTACATCTTTTTGGACAAGATTAGTAAGGGGCTTTGAAATTTTTGAGAAATCTTTAATAAACATTCTATAGAAACCAGCATGACCAAAGATACTACGAATACCTTTCACATCCCTTGGACAAGGAATTTTCTAAATTCCTTGAACTTTGGCTCTATCAACTTCAATACCTCTTTTAGAAATTTTGTGTCCAAGAATAATCCCTTCATTAACCATGAAGTGGCATTTCTCCCAATTAAGAACAAGATTAGTTTCTTCACATCTCTTCAAAACTTTATCAAGGTTGTGCAAACAATTATCAAAAGAAGTTTCATAGACGGAGAAATCGTCCATGAAAACTTCCACAATTTCTTCACAACAACCATGAAAGATAGCAGACATACAACTCTAAATAGTAGAAGGAGAATTACATAAACCAAAAGGCATACGCCTATAAGCATAAGTTCCATACGGACATGTGAAAGTGGTTTTCTCTTGGTTTTGTGCTTTCACAGCAATTTGAGAAAACTCAGAATAACCATCAAGAAAACAAAAGTGAGTCTTCTTATACAACCTTTCTAGCATTTGATGAATAAAAGGCAGAGGATAATCATCTTTCTTAGTGACTTTATTCACCTTTCTAAGATCAATGCACATCCTATAACCAACCACTACTCTTTGAGGTATAAGCTCATTATTTTCATTAGGCACAACAGTTATTCCTCCTTTCTTAGAGACACAATGAACAGGACTAACCCGATTACTATCAGCAATAGGAAAAATTATACCAGCATGTAACACCCCCGGTCACTTCGGACCGACGACTGTCACTTCTGGCAGCTCAATAGGATCTCTAGACTAACCCCATAGACCAACACTAGTCTTTTCTGCGCACTTTGTCCTCACTCGTGCGCACCCGGTTACCCACTTCCCGGTCGGTCACCCATCCTAGAATTTCTCTAGGCCAAGCACGCTTAACCTTAGAGTTCTTTTCGAATGAGCTTTCGGAAAAGAAGTTGCAACTTGTTGGTATGGGTTTCCTATCAATCCTATTGAGCCATGCGCCAGGGTCTCACATACACCCACCCTTAGAAGATCGATGTCCTCGTCGATCAATCACAAGCTAGGAACGTCCCCTCTTAGCACACGTATGTGCGTCCACTACCGACACATGTGCCATGCCGTGTCCACTCCGGGCCACATGCGCCATGCGCCACATGTCCGCCACTGACCCACACACGCCCGTTTAACCGCGAGGGTCTGCTCTGATACCAATTTATAACACCCCCGGTCACTCCGGACCGACGGCTGTCACTTCTGGCAGCTCAATAGGATCTCTAGACTAGCCCCACAGACCAACAATAGTCTTTTCTGCGCACTTTGTCCTCACTCATGCGCACCCGGTTACCCACTTCCCGATCGATCACCCATCCTTGAATTGCTCTAGGCCAAGCACGCTTAACCTTAGAGTTCTTTTAGAATGAGCTTCCGGAAAATAAGTTGCAACTTGTTGGTATGGGTTTCCTATCAGTCCTATTGAGCCATGCGCCAGGGTCTCACATAGCATCAAGAAGTTTTAATACCTCATTTCTTACCACTTCCTTCATCTTAGGATTTAAACGACGTTGATGTTCAACAACTGGCTTTGCATCAGGCTCTATATTAATAGCATGCTGACATATAGTACGAGAAATCTCTTTTAAATCATCAAGAGTATACCCCATAGCTCCTCTGTGTTTCTTCAATACTTCCAATAATCTTTCCTCTTCCTTTCCTGAAAGTTTAGAACTAATAATAACAGGATATATTTTCTTATCGTCTAGATAAGCATATTTAAGATCATCAGGTAGAGGTTTTAAATCGAAAATAGGATCCCCTTTAGGTGGTAGTGTGGTACCCAAATCTTCCACAGGTAGGTTATGTTTAAGCATCTTAGGTTGACAAAGGAAAATCTCGTCAATCTCATTTCTTTCTTTCATGAAGACCTCACTTTCATGATCTTCCATATATTGCTACAAGGCATTGTTAGGAGCAAGAGAAATAGCAGAAAGTTGTTCAACCCTGAAATCCTCATTAGGTAATTCATTTTCATAAGGAGTTTTAGCAAATTTGGAAAAATTAAAATCATAATATTCTCCATCAAATTTAGTTAAAACTTTCTCCTTTTTACAATCTATAATGGCTCCACAAGTGTTCAAGAAGGGTCTACCAAAAATGATAGGACAAGTTTTACTAGCTTCCTTACCAAGCACTAGAAAATCAGCAGGATATTTCATCTTACCACAAAGAACTTCCACATGTCTTACAATGCCAATTGGACTAACCGTATCTCTATTAGCAAGGTGAATAACCACATCAATGTACTCAAGTTCACAAGGACCAATTTCATGCATAATTTCCATGTAAAGCTCATAAGGAATAGCAGTAGAACTAGCACCAATGTCACATAAACCATAATAGCAATGATCACCAATTCTAACAGAAAGCATAGGGACACTAGCTCTTCTAGCTTTACTAGGACGAGAGACAATATTAGAAGCATCTTCACAGAAGATAATGTGCCCATATTCTACATTTTTAGTGACAATATCTTTCACAATGGCTACTACAGGTTCAATATTTATTTGTTCATCAAGTTCAACAGCTTTCTTTGTACTTTTGCTAACCACATTATCTATAATAGAATGTTCCTTTACCTTTGCAGGGAAAGGTATTTTCTCAATTTAAGGTTCATGCAAAATAGGATCAACAGTACAAACTTCAGTGTTTCTAACAGGAACATGATTATCAATATCCTTATAAGGTGCATGGTACTTGTTCCACTCCTTTTTAGGAATTTCAATATAAGAGGTGTCAACACCCGGGTTTTTAATCTCAGATGCCTGTTATGCCATACATCGCAATCCCAGGATTACCATTTTTGCGAGACATAAAAGAATTGGATACCACAGTACATCATCCATTACAAACCATACATAAGGTCTTACACAAATAAGGATCTCATGATCCAGTTCTTAATACATCACAAGCAGCGGAATACATAATGATAATGGTAGCATAGGCGAAGCTCCATCTTCAGGTTCACAGGCAATGCTGACGATGGGAGATGATCCTAGTTATCGTAACCTCCTGGGGTCCATCTTCCAGGTACTCCTCTTCATAGTCTGGCCATGGGAATACCCAGGGACAAAGCCATGAGTAATCTTTAAGTACTCGCAAAATAATACTAACAAGTGAAGGGGTTTTTGTAATAGGCCACTAGGCTCTAGGGTTGTTTTGCAAAAAGCCAGATTTACCTCTACTAAGTTCAGAAGCAAAGGATGCCAGTTAAAGTTTTATAACCCTAAGTGGGAACTTGTATTTCATATCACAACCCTATTGTGGTCAAGTCAAAGTCTCAATTTATTTCATAAGTCATTTTGTAAACATCTGACGGGGGAACAGTATGGCCACTCCAACTGTCCATAACCGCGGACGCGGCTATTCGAATAGTTTGACACTCTGCAGAGATTGTACACTTTCACCACAACATTCGATACATCCGTCAGGAACAAATCCTGAATTCACCATACATAGTATGCGGATAATCAATCCTAACCTTTCAATTACACGCCCTAGTATAAGCATCTCTCCTGTGAGTTTGGCCTCCCAACCATGACCAACTGTCATCTTGGGTATTGCACAGGTGGACAATCTTCACAAGGTAGCCTCAGCTCAGACCTTGGCCGTGAGGGAACTAATACTAAGGTATATAAGTTTCCAGTCAAGCCCTACCCAATTCTCGGGTATTGTGGTTGTACGGTAAAATTGGAATGGTATCGCATTCAGACAACCATCAGTTTTATAAAGGTCTAAGGCTCATGCCTCAACATTTTTATCACCATAAATCATCTGGTGTTCAGAAACACATGTCCAAAACATTTCAATAGAATGATCCATCATTCCAAGGTTTTCATAACCATTTTTCCACCAAGTATTCCCATCTAAAGTTGATCAAGTTTTATGCTTAGCTCTAGCATCTACAAGTGGGGGTAAGTACTAATGAGGGGTGGTAACTAAGTGGAGTTTTAACTAAGTTCAATCTCATGCCTTAGGATGACATAAAGATTATCTAGCTTAGGCCAAATTTTATGCTCTTTATGCAACCTTCAATTATCTTTCTAGTATCTACAATGTACTCAAGTAAACTCTAAGTAATAGCTTTGACAAAGAAATAAAGGATAAAGCTTGCAAGTAAAACTGGGATGGGGTATCATGAAATATGTCCAACCAAGCATGCTTAGTGCCTGGCATAGGTTATCTAACTTTCATAATTGCAAGTGCTAGCTTGCACAAGGTTAATAGCTTGCAAGTATTGGCTTGCATAGGTCAACTTGATTAGTAAGGCTTGAATCAGTATCAGTATAAGCTTGTTAAATTGTAAGTGTTAGCTTGCCTTGTGCAGAGCAGTGGTTGAAGTTCTCCTCGGCATCTTCTTCGTAGTATCCTCCTTCCTCCTCGTATCCTTGGTCGGTACTAGCGTCTATAAGTAAATACGAGGTACACAATCACCAAACAATACTTAACTACTTGCAATCATCAAAAGCTATTATTTACTTGGTCATTATTTCTGTAAGTAAACCTATATATTTTTATATATTCTGAAAGGTATGATCAAATGTGATTTTTGAGAGTTGGAATCAACTCAAAAGCTATTATGGTTTAAATTTGAAAAATGTTTGAATGCAGAAAAGCTTCTGCCTTGTTATTTTTACCAAGGATGATCTACAGATCCAAATGATTTAAATCCAGCAGGCTTGGATTTAGCATTTCTAGACCTTTCTAACAAAATTGGTTTCATTCAATTTGGTTCAATGAATCGATCTGGGTTTAGTTTTGAATCTAGGTTCAGAAGTGTGTTTGAAATAAAATGGAAAAGGTTTATTTCAAATGACTGGGCTGCGCGGGAAACGATACTGGGCCGGCCTGCTAAGCACAGCGCTTACGCGGACTGGTTAAGTCGCTGTCCCCACGTGTCGGTGAGACGAGGGGGTGCGAAGCGGTATGGGGCGATGTGAGCCGTGGGATCTGGTTCTAATCTAACGGCTGAGGGTCATCATCGACGCTGGGCAACGCCGGTGAGACAGAAACCTAACACGGCAGGTGGGGGTCGTCGGGGGCTCACCGGGGCTCAGACGAGGGTTGGCGAAGCGGGCGAACGACGAAGTCGACGACGGCGAACCTCCAAGTACCAGCAGCTTCTCCTGGGGCGGCTCCAATCGCTGGATCCCTTCTTCTCCAGAGGCGGCGGGCTCCGGTGAAATTCCGGCGAAGTGCTGCTCGCCTTGCTTAGGGAACGGGGTGGGACGATCAGTGAGGAGAGGGGAGTGAGATGGTGTGCTCAATTTGGCTGGGGGTGGCCTCTATTTATAGTCGTGACGACGAGACCGAACGGCATGGGAAGACGACAGTGGCGACATGGCTACGGGCTGCTAGAGGCATGGCCGGCGGTGGCGATTCCTTGGTGGTCTCCTGGCGATGCTCTACGGCTTTAATGCGCATGTAGGGGCGGTGTCAAATGGTCTGGAACGTGCGATGCTCTGTGCGGCCAAGGCGGCGTCTTCGACGGCGAGCGATGGCTGTGAGGCATGGGGCGGAAAACGGGGATGTCTGGCGGTCTCCTGGGTCGGTGGTGATCGTGTATGCACGCGGCGAGGGCGGCGCGCGGTCTGTGGGCTTCGGTCGAGGGTGGCTCTCTGGCGCATGCTCGGCTTGGTTGACAGAGGCACGGGCGCGGTGTTCATGGGTGCTCTGGTCGGTGTCTTCGAGGCAGTGCTGGTCTAGAGGGGGCGGTGAGGCAAGGGTGATCTTCCAGACAAGGTTGGCACGGCTAGTTTCTCTCCTAGCTTGCTTTCTACACTGGGGTGGCATGGTGAGCTTCAGCTGTTCACCATTGATGGCATTGCCAAGCTTACAGTGGGGCTAGTGCTTGGTTTAGTTAGCTAGATGATCTACTGAGGTTGTTGTGAGCTAGAGAGGGAACAAGTTAGGCAAGAATCACTGCTCACAATAGTGTTTGGATTTTGTTTGATTTGTATCTGCAAGGTGTTTGATGAAATGGCCGCAAGAATTCAAGTTTTGAATTTTGAAACGATTTTTGGTGTGTGTTCTAGGTTGGTGCTGGTGAGTCTGCAGATGCTTGGGTTTTGAAAGTTGAGCTTGTTTGGGTGGTATTTGAAAAAGTGGGATCTTCCAATATGATAAAGATTCAATTTTGAATCATCATTTAAACTATGCATTTGAAAGTTTCTGGATGATCACAATGTGGGCCTTGATACTTTGTTATGAGTACTATCAAGGGGTGTAAAGATCCAATTAAGTTTCTGTTAAGTTCTGAAAGTTTGAGACAGCCAAAGTAGGCATGGGACTTAAATTGGTCAAAATGACCATTCACTCATTTAGTTTGTTTTGACTTATTTGTCTTTGGGAAAAGTTTGGGAATTGTTTAGATGATGTTTATTTCACCTAAGAATCCTTTTACAAGCAAATAAACATATAAACAAGGCAAATCAAAAGAATTCAAAATGGGATGCATACACACATGCATGCTTTCATATTTTTATTTAGAAAAGTTTTTGTTAACCCTAATTTTGGTGATTAGAGTTTGGTGATCTAAGTTTAGTATTTTTGGGATGTTACACCTTCCCCCCTTAAACAAAATCTCGTCTCGAGATTTGAAAAAGGACGAAAAGATTACCTAGGATTTGAAGATATCGGGAAACTCCGTCCTGATGTGATCTTCGCGCTCCCAGGTAGCTTCCTCTTCTGTGTGGTTGCTCCACTAAATCTTGAGAAACTTGATACTTCGGGTTCGGGTAGTTCGGAAAGCTTCTTCCAAAATACGGATGGGCACTTCGGGATAGGTCAGGTCATCGTTGATCTCTATGGTCTGGTGATTAATATTCTTGAACACTTCGGTCTTCTCTTGAATTTCGAGACACTTGCGAAGTAATGAGATATGGAACACATTGTGCACAGATGACATCTCTTCAGGTAGTTCCAATTGATACGACACTTCTCCTCGATGGTTCAGAATTTTAAAAGGTCTGATATATCTAGGGGCTAACTTTCCTTTGAGTTGGAAACGCTGCATTCCCTTCAATGGCGACACTTTCAGATACACAAAATCTCCTATGTTAAAGGCGAGGTCTCGACATCTCTTGTCGGCGTAACTCTTCTGTCTGGACTGGGCGGTCTTGAGGTGCTCACGAATCTTGTGAACCTTCTCTTCTGCTTCTCGTAGGATGTCGGGTCCAAAAATCTAACTCTCTCCTACTTCCGACTAGTTCAAAGGGGTGCGACATTTCCTTCCTTACATAAATTCAAATGGGGCCATTTGCAAACTGGCTTGACAACTATTGTTGTATGAAAATTCTGCAAACGGCAGACAGTCTTCCCACTGAGATCCATACTCTAACACACATGCTCTCAGCATATCTTCGAGTATTTGGTTTACTCGCTCCGTTTGTCCATCGGTCTAAGGGTGATACGCGGTGCTGAAATCTAGGCGGGTTCCTAAACCTTCTTGGACTTTCTTCCACAATCTCGAGGTAAATTGAGTTCCTCCACCAGATACGATGTTCTTGGGGACTCCATGCAAACTAACTATTCTAGCGATGTACAACTCCGCTAGCTTCGAACTCTGATATGCGGTCTTGACAGGTAATAAATGGGCGACTTTGGACAATCGGTCCACTATGACCCAGATAGAGTCATTTCCCCTACTAGAAGTAGGCAATCCGGTGATAAAGTCCATTCCAACAGAATCCCATTTCCATTCCGGAATCCGCAAGGGTTGCAACAATCCAGCGGGTCTTTGATGTCCTGCCTTAACTCGCTGACATATATCACACTTGGCGATATAACTTCCGATTTCTCTCTTCATCTTATGCCACCAAAATTACTCTTTCAAATCTTGATACATCTTAGTTCCTCCGGGATGGATAGAATAAAGAGTATCATGAGCTTCCTTCAGAATAACTTCTTTCAACTCAGAATCTGCTGGTACACAAAGGCGTCCTTTGTACCACTGAACTCCTTCGTCTTCGGTGAATCCGGGTACTTTTCATGTACCAATACGACGCTTGATTTCGTCGATACTAGCATTTCCTTTCTGCGCCTCTTTGATCTGACTGATCAAAGTGGGTTGAAGTTCTATGCTAGCCAAAAATCCTTCACTTACCAATTCCATTCGAAAATATTCCATCTCTTTGTGCAAACTTGGTTGCTCCTTCAAAATCATGGAGTTCAAGCGGCACGACAATCTGCTAAGGGCATATGCTACCACATTGGCTTTACCAGGGTGATAGCGAATGTCCAGATCGTAATCCTTGATTAGCTCGATCCATCTTCTCTGTCTCATATTCAGCTCCTTCTGAGTGAATATATACTTCAGGCTCTTGTGATCCGAGTAAATCTCACAACGGTTTCCCATCAGGTAGTGCCTCCATGTCTTCAGGGCTAGAACTACGGCTGCGAGTTCGAGGTCATGAGTTGGGTAATTTTTCTCATGTTGTTTTAGTTGTCGGGATAGATAAGATATTACTTTGCCTTCTTGCATTAGCACACATCCGAGACCGGTCTTGGATGCATCACAATACACATCGAAGGGCTTAGTGATACCCGGCATGATTAGGATTGGGGCTGAAATCAATCTCCTCTTGAGTTCTTGAAAACTCACTTCACATTTGTCGGTCCATTCAAACTTCTTGTCCTTCTTCAGCAATTGGGTCATGGGTCTGGCGATACTCGAAAATCCTTCTACGAACTTGCGGTAGTATCCCGCCAATCCGAGAAATGCACGAACTTGGGTTTGAGTGGTTGGGGCTTGCCAATCTTCAACATCTTTCACTTTGGCAGGGTCAACGGAAATTCCTCCGGCTGATACAATGTGACCGAGCAATCCTACCTCCTGTAACCAGAATTCACATTTGCTAAACTTGGCATACAACTGATCCTCTCTAAGGGTTCCAAGAATGGTCCTTAGGTGTATCTCATGTTCTTCTTCTGATTTGGAATAAATCAGAATGTCATCAATGAAAACAACGACAAACTTATCCAAGAAGTCCATAAAAATCTTATTCATGAGATTCATGAAATAAGCGGGGGCATTGGTTAATCCAAAGGACATAACGGAATACTCGTATAATCCATATCGGGTGGTAAAGGCAGTCTTGGGAATATCTTCTGCACGAATCTTGAGTTGATGATAGCCAGTCCTAAGATCAATCTTAGAAAACACTTTGGCACCGGTCAACTGATCAAACAAATCTTCTATCTTTGGCAAGGGATACTTGTTTTTGATGGTGACATCATTCAACTTCTGATAATCCGTACACAAACGGTTACCTCCATCCTTCTTGTCCACAAACAAGACAGGTGATCTCCAAGGTGACGCACTTGGTTGAATCAATCCAATTTCCAACATGGAATCTAGTGGCTTCTTCAGTTCTGCCAGCTCTGATGGGTTCATACTATATGGTCTCTGGGCTATGGGTCCTGTTCCGGGGATTAGTTCGATGATAAACTCGATATCCCGATCTGGGGGCATACCGGGCAAACATCTGGAAATACATCGGGGTATTCACAGACTATCCGTACTTGGTCAATGGTAGGTTGGGATATACTCTTGTTGCACTTGAATTGGTGAGGTAAGGTTTCAGATATATGCTCGACTGATATTCCGGCTGTACTGGTCATGGTTATGGCTTTCTTGGCACAGTCAATCAATCCTTTATGTTTGGACATCCAATCCATTCCTAGTACTACTTCCAAACCTTTAGTTCCGAGTACTATATGCCATGGATTCGGATAGGGACGGCTTTGCAAATTTGCCTAGCCTTGGTGGTTGAACTGGGAATTTGGACGATCATAACATGCTTCAGTTTTGTTGGTTGAATTTTACTAGTGCATGCAAATTATTCGGTGACAAATGAGTGCGATGCACCATAATCAAACAACACTCTTGCAAGTACTGAATTAACAGAAAACATACCCAGCACGACGTCTTGCGCTTCCTGGGCTTCTTCAGCATGCATGAGAAAAAGACGGCCGTTGCGGTTGAGAGAATTCCCTGGGGCAAACCTTCTTCCTGGATGAACACGACGCTGCTGTTGAGCTGGGGCATTGGTATTGGGGGTTGTGGCATTCTTCTTGTTGGGGCACTCGTTGGAGTAGTGGCCCTTATTTCCACAATCATAACAAGTCACTTGCGACTTGTCCTTTGCTGCAACAGGCACATCATTGCTTCCAGTCCTCGGGGCAGTGTTGGGGTTGGTGGTAGCATTGTTGTTGAACTTGGGTGGGGCACGGTTGAAATTGTTAGAGTTGCCGGGGTTGTTGTTATTTCCTCCGGGCCTAGGGTTTCCACGGTTGTGATAGGTCGGACGGTTCATTGGGGGTCTGTTGGTTCTCGGGGCAAATCCTGGAGATGGGTTAGGGCGATACTTTGGGGTCTGATGGATTCCTGGCTGATGCATCATGCGACGCTTGCGGTTCTCATTGGCTTGGTTGATCTTTCCTTCCATTTGGATGGCCAAGTCGACCAGGGCTTCAATATCGGCAAAGGGGATATTGACTAACACAGTATGCATCTCATCATGCAGACCATTCAAGAATCTTTCTTTCTTCTTGGCTTCGGTGTCGATCTCACCAGGGGCATACCTAGCTAATGACAAAAATTTGTCACGATATTCCACTACAGTCATCCGTCCTTGCTTCAGTTCTCTGAACTCATCTCTCATCCTCTTGATTAAACCCGATGGTACATGGGTTCTGCTGAACTTGACTTTGAATTCCTCCCAGGTCATCATCTGTCCTCCGGTCATTGCACAAACACTGTTCCACCATGCCCTGGCATCTCCGGCTAGAAAATGGGTGGCGAACAGGACTTTCTCGTTAGCTTCCACTCCGGCGACTTCTAGGTTATTTTCCATGCTTTGCAGCCAATCGTCGGCGTCTAGGGGCTCTTATGACTTAGTGAAAATAGGTGGGTTGGTGTTCTGGAAATTCTTAAGCTTAGATCCATGGTTTTCCTGGTTTCCGTGGCCTTGGTTGTTGTGGTCAAGCTGAGCTATATGTTGCAGGGTAGCTAAGTTGGCTTGATGTTCCGCTCTTTCAGCTTCGCGGTCAGAAGTCAACATTTGCAGGATCTGCAACATTGGGTCCGGGGATGAACCACTTCCTCCGCGTGGCATCCGAAGATTGAGATAGATCATGACAAAAGAGGGAAAGTTTTAAGGTTCTGGGACTTTGAAAAGTTTTTTTTTAAAGTTTGACTCAGAGATTTCTAGCAACTTGCTTTTCATTCATTCATTCATTCATTCATTCATTCATAGCACCCGGTACAACACACACCACAGCAAAAGGGAAACAAATGGTTTTAAGAACCATTCTGGAAACTACGATACAATGGGACCGAATACTACTCACTAAGCTAGTGATCAAGTGCTACTACTCCTCGGAGTCGGTGTAGTCGTTATCCTCATCATCCTCATCGTCATCGATGAAGGCGTAATCATCCTCATAGGTGAAGAAATCCATAGCCTGATCTTCCAGGAAATCATCATCATCACTGAGATAGGAGTAGGGGTCTCCACGAAGATCCTCTCCGGCATTCTCCCTTTCCTCCAACTGCATGTCTCTCTCATGGATGGTCTCCTCCAAAGACGAGATACGGTGGCAAAGACGGGCAATGATGCGCTCCTTCTTGTCGAGCTAACGACGACGAGACTTGCGATCCTTTGCTAGCATGGCGATGGTCTGATCCTTCGTCTTGATGATGGAGGACTTGTGGCTGGAGTAGTCACGGCAGTTATCCAACTCCTGCTGACAATCGTACATCATGAAGCTGAGGTGGTCCAATTGAGTCTTCAGTTCGTGGTGGTATGGGGCTTCCAGGGGTTGTCCATTAGCATCACTCCTTGGGCAAAACTCAAAGCGAGTACCCTTGATCTGGTTGATACTCTGCCCACATAGACGGGCAAGAGCTTCCTGCATGGCCCTGGCAAGTCCATCAAGCCAGTTGTTCTCTCTTAAGGTAAACTGAATTCCCTCAGCAGTGGGAGGTTCAATCTTTCCTCGGAGACTTGCAACAATTAGCCACTGCAGATCTTCTCCTCCTTGATCATTGAGCTGAGCTCCGAAGAACTCGGGGTGTGGACGCTCCAGAAGTTCCGAAAGCTGGTCCAAATCCCTCTCAAAGATAAGGTCTCCGCCATTTCCCAACTGATAAAACTTGCTGTACTTCACGTCCATCTAAAAGAATATAAGATGAGTAAGTTAGTAGAGTGATCAAGTGTGTCAATTTTTATGTATTTTTCAAGAGTTTTTGAGGAACATGAATTTTTATGAAAGAAACAAGGGGATAAGAATGGGAATAAGTTTTTGTAAATATTTGCTTTCTTTGGTTTCGAAACTAAGTTTTTGATTCCAAACGTCCAGTCTAACTAGGGTCTCCTATGGTCAGGATGGCTCTGATACCAACTTGTCAACACCCGTATTTTTAATCCCAGATGCCTGTTATGCCATACATCGCAATCCCAGGATTACCATTTTTGCGAGACATAACAGAATTGGATACCACAGTACATCATCCATTACAAACCATACATAAGGTATTACACAAATAAGGATCTCATGATCCATTTCTTAATACAACACAAGCAGCGGAATACGTAATGATAATGGTAGCGTAGGCGAAGCTCCATCTTCAGGGTCACAGGCAATGCTGACGATGGGAGATGATCCTAGTTATCGTAACCTTCTTGGGGTCCATCTTCTAGGTACTCCTCTTCACAGTCTGGCCATGGGAATAGCCAGGGACAAAGCCATGAGTACTCTTTAAGTACTCGCAAACTAATACTAACAAGTGAAGGGGGTTTCTGTAATAGGACACTAGGCTCTAGGGTTGTTTTCCAAAAAGCCAGATTAACCTCTACTAAGTTCAGAAGCAAAGGATGCCAGTTAAAGTTTTATAACCCTAAGTGGGAACTTGTATTTCATATCACAACCCTATTGTGGTCAAGTCAAAGTCTCAATTTATTTCATAAGTCATTTTGTAAAGATCTGACGGGGGAATAGTATGGCCACTCCAACTGTCCATAACCGCGAACGCGGCTATTCGAATAGTTTGACACTCTGCAAAGATTGTACACTTTCACCACAACATTCGATACATCCATCAGGAACAAATCCTGAATTCACCATACATAGTATGCGGATAATCAATCCTAACCCTTTCAATTACACGCCCTAGTATAAGCATCTCTCCTGTGAGTTTGGCCTCCCAACCATGACCAACTGTCATCTTGGGTATTGCACAGGTGGACAATCTTCACAAGGTAGCCTCAGCTCAGACCTTGGCCGTGAGGGAACTAATACTAAGGTATATAAGTTTCCAGTCAAGCCCTACCCAATTCTCGGGTATTGTGGTTGTACGGTAAAATTGGAATGGTATCGCATTCAGACAACCATCAGTTTTATAAAGGGCTAAGGCTCATGCCTCAACATTTTTATCACCATAAATCATCTGGTGTTGAAACACATGTCCAAAACATTTCAATAGAATGATCCATCATTCCAAGGTTTTCATAACCATTTTTCCACCAAGTATTCCCATCTAAAGTTGATCAAGTTTTATGCTTAGCTCTAGCATCTACAAGTGGGGGTAAGTACTAATGAGGGGTGGTAACTAAGTGGAGTTTTAACTAAGTTCAATCTCATGCCTTAGGATGACATAAACATTATCTAGCTTAGGCCAAATTTTATGCTCTTTATGCAACCTTCAATTATCTTTCTAGTATCTACAATGTACTCAAGTAAACTCTAAGTAATAGCTTTGATAAAGAAATAAAGGATAAATCTTGCAAGTAAAACTGGGATGGGGTATCATCAAATATGTCCAACCAAGCATGCTTAGTGCCTGGCATAGGTTATCTAACTTTCATAATTGCAAGTGCTAGCTTGCACAAGGTTAATAGCTTGCAAGTATTGGCTTGCATAGGTCAACTTGATTGTAAGGCTTGCATCAGTATCAGCATAATCTTGTTAAATTGCAAGTGTTAGCTTTCCTTGTGCAGAGCAGTGGTTGAAGTTCTCCTCGGCTTCTTCTTCGTAGTATCCTCCTTCCTCCTCGTATCCTTGGTCGGTACTAGCATCTATAAATAAATACGAGGTACACAATCACCAAACAATACTTAACTACTTGCAATCATCACACACAAGGGTCCTATAGATGATCTAGCATCATCTCTAACCTTACAAGATTAAAACTTGGTTTAATTCCTTTTATTTTTAGAAAAGTAATTTCTACTCCTTGAAAAACTACTTAAGGTTTAATATTCTCCAAACCAAACATGGGATCATGTTAACACATGTCATCACCACATATTTCAGTACATGGGAATGTGATTTAAAGTGGTGTCACAATTTAATAAGGTTTAACCTTTTATTTTAATTAAATAAAGTGAATAGAAATTCCTATGTGGCATTATTTTATTACTTGGTCATTATTTCTGTAAGTAAACCTATATATTTTTATATATTCTGAAAGGTATGATCAAATGTGATTTTTGAGAGTTGGAATCAACTCAAAAGCTATTACGGTTTAAATTTGAAAAATGTTTGAATGCAGAAAAGCTTCTGCCTTGTTATTTTTACCAAGGATGATCTACAGATCCAAACGATTGAAATCCAACGGGCTTGGATTCAGCATTTCCAGAACTTTCTAACAAAATTGGTTTCATTAAATTTGGTTCAGTGAATCGATCTGGGTTGATTTTTGAATCTAGGTTCAGAAGTGTGTCTGAAATAAAATGGAAAAGGTTTATTTCAAATGACTGGGCTGCGCGGGAAACGAGACTGGGCCGGCCTGCTAAGCACAGCGCTTACGTGGGCTAGTTAAGTCGGTGTCCCCACGCGTCAGTGAGACGAGGGGGTGCGAAGCGGTATGGGGCGATGTGAGCCGTGGGATCTGGTTCTAATCTAACGACTGAGGGTCATCGTCGATGCTGGGCAACGCCGGCGAGACAGAAACCTAACACGGCAGATGGGGGTCATCGGGGGCTCACCGGGGCTCAGGCGAGGGTCGGCGAATTGGGCGAACGACGAAGTCGACGACGGTGAACCTCCTGGTACCGGCAGCTTCTCCTGGGGCGGTTCCAATCGCTGGCTCCCTTCTTCTCTAGAGGTGGTGGGCTCCGGTGAAATTCCGGCGAAGTGCTGCTCGCCTTGCTTCGGGAACTGGGTTGGACGATCAGTGAGTAGAGGGGAGTGAGATGGTGTGCTCAATTCGGCTGGGGGTGGCCTCTATTTATAGTCGCGACGACGAGACCGAACGGCATGGGCAAGCGACGGTGGCGACATGGCTATGGGCTGCTAGAGGCATGGCCAGCGGTGGCGATCGCTTGGTGGTCTCCTGGCGATGCTCTACGGCTTTAATGCGCATGTAGGGGCGGTGGCAAATGGTCTAGAACATGCGATGCTCTGCGCGGCCAAGGCGGCGTCTTCGACGGCGAGCGGTGGCTGTGAGGCATGGGGCGGAAAACGGGGATGTTTGGCGGTCTTCTGGGTCGGTGGTGATCGTGTATGCACGTGGCGAGGGCGGCGCGCGGTCTGTGGGCTTCGGTCGAGGGTGGCGCTCTGGCGCATGCTCGGCATGGTTGACAGAGGCACGGGCGCGGCGTTCCTGGGTGCTCTTGTCGGTGTCTTCGAGGCAGGGCTGGTCGAGAGGGGGCGGTGAGGCATGGTTGATCTTCCAGACAAGGTTGGCACGGCTAGTTTCTCTCCTAGCTTGCTGTCTACACTAGGGTGGCATGGTGAGCTTCGGCTGTTCACCATTGATGGCATTGCCAAGATTACAGTGGGGCTAGTGCTTGGTTTAGTTAGCTAGATGATCTACTGAGGTTGTTGTGAGCTAGAGAGGGAACAATTTAGGAAAGAATCACTTCTCACAATAGTGTTTGTATTTTGTTTGATTTGTATCTGCAAGGTGTTTGATGAAATGGCCGCAAGAATTCAAGTTTTGAATTTTGAAAAGATTTTTGGTGTGTGTGCTAGGTTGGTGCTGGTGAGTCTGCAGATGCTTGGGTTTTGAAAGTTGAGCTTGTTTGGGTGGTTTTTGAAAAAGTGGGATCTTCCCATATGATAAAGATTCAATTTTGAATTGTCATTTAAACTATGCATTTGAAAGTTTCTGGATGATAACAAGGTGGGCCTTGATACTTTGTTATGAGTACTATCAAGGGGTGTAAAGATCCAATTAAGTTTCTGTTAAGTTCTGAAAGTTTGAGACAGCCAAAGTAGGCATGGGAGTTAAATTGGTCAAAATGACCATTCACTCATTTTGTTTGTTTTGATTTATTTGTCTTTGGGAAAAGTTTGGGAATTGTTTAGATGATGTTTATTTCACCTAAGAATACTTTTACAAGCAAAGAAACATATAAACAAGGCAAATCAAAAGAATTCAAAATGGGATGCATACACACATGCATGCTTTCATATTTTTATTTAGAAAAGTTTTTATTAACCCTAATTTTGGTGATTAGAGTTTGGTGATCTAAGTTTAGTATTTTTGGGATGTTACAAGAGGAAAAAGCCTTAAATCAATTTGCAAGAACTTGAGAATCAAGACCATACTCAGTACTAATATCATGAAAGTCATCAGTTCCCATAAAAGATTTAATACATTCAGAATCATAATTTATACCTGACTTTGTTCCTTTGTCATTCTCCCATGCTTCTGTGTTTTCTTGAATACGGTCTAGGAGATCCCATTTAGCTTCTTCTTTCATACGGGTGAATGATCCAGCACAAGAAGCATCTAGTAAATCTTTATCATGAAGAGAAAGCCCTACATAAAAGTTATTAATAATAATATTATTAGGGAGTTCATGAATAGGACATTTAAGCATTAGTAACTTCAATCTCCCCCAAGCTTGGGTTGTACTCTCTCCATCACGAGGACAAAATTTATATATTTGATTCCTATCCTTATGAATCTCACTAGGAGGATAGAATTTAGAATAAAAGAGAGGTACTATTTCCTCCCATTCCATAGATTGTCCATTCATCGGCAGCTTATACCATTCTTCAGCTCTTCCTTTCAATGATATAGAGAGTAACTTCTTAACTTGTTCCATTGTGATACCAGCACACTTAAACAACCCGCATAATTCATGGATAAAGAGAAAGTGATCACCAGGATGGACAGTTCCATCCCCAATATAATAATTATCCATAACACAATCAACAATTCTTGTAGGTATCTTAAAAGGATCCATCTCAACAAGTGATGGTTCATCTACTACCCTAGCAGTGGTAGTAGCTTTCCCAGATAGGAAACCCTACTCCTACTTGTCTGCTCTTGATTATGGTGGAACCAAAAGTTACAGGGGTGCGCAGATGCAATCTGGCGTGAGGTGTGTATGCGATGGTGGAAGAGTTCCTTCTCGTCGTTCCCTCCTGTCCTTTATATAGATAGGCAGGTCTCGGGCTTAGGTCGAGTCGGTTACAGATTAGGGTTGGTACCCTTTGAAATTCTATCTAATCTACACTTGTTCTCCAAGGAGTCAAAAACGTCATGGGCTTGGGCCACCCAAAATCTTCATGGGTTGCATGTCTCGACGTGGGCCTTCCTTCGACTGGACTAGGTATACCAATGTCGTGTACCCATGGGGTATATCCATGTCAGTAGCCCCCAAGTGTTCAGTCGATTTGTAGATTCGACTAAGGAATCTTCAATCTTTTGGGTGCAGTTAAGCCTGTTATTTTAAAGAGAAATTTTTTAGTTCATAGGGATTGTTGATGAGTGTGCCTGGCTCTCCCAACGGATCAGGGCCAGTTAACTGCCATAGGACAAAACAACACGGTCTTCATCCAACTCGATTCCCTGGACTCGAATTCGGAATGATTGCTGGTGTGATTCGACTCAGGCCATTGTGGACTTACAGGAGTCGAATCCCAGTGATTTTCAAGTGACGTACCCAACGCGTCCATCGGGATTTTCATCGTTTCTATTGACACGGGAGTTTACTGGCAGAGCGCAGTCAGGTGCATTACCAGGCCATCAGATGATATTTGTAGGGCTTATCTTTGCGTCGTAGACACAACATTCGAAATTTTATCACCGGGGAGGTGTTTCGGGTGGCCAAGGAGAATGCTTCTCACTTAGCGTTGGTTTGGGAAAAGTTGCCAAAAATATTTTTGTCGTGTTTGATTCGAAGGATCGCAGTCGAAGAATTCATAGGGTGCGCGGCCAGCGATCCCTATGGGAGTATCCCCCGAGTGTCTATCCAAGTCGTAGACTCGAGCACAGACTTTAATTCAATCATTTGGAATATAGGTTCGAGGGACAGAATTTTTTGGATTCTCATCCGACGCTCCCTATGGGAGTAACCCCAAGTCCGTAGTGGAGTCGCAGACTCGATGTAGGACTCGAAGATAGTTGCGAGGTGTAGTTACCTTGGTCTTTCCTCAGGTGCGCAGCCAACGCTCCTGATAGGAGTAGCCCTCAAGAAATTCTCGAATTGTAGATTCGAGTAAGTACTTGATTGATCAGCCGAAAACTTCTGCGGCAGCAGAGATGATGCGATGATACGATCGTGGGTCCCACTGCCTGACTTGAAGTTCACTAGTCATATGCAGATGTGGCGCAAATTATGGTGTCTCCTCGATTTCCGCACATAGTGGACGGCGTGCTCGCAATGGTTCGGTGTAGTGTTGACACGTGTATGGTTAGATATAGCATGCGCGCTAGGGCTTCTAAATCAACGACTCATGTGCATCGTCTTCTTCCTTATATACCGTAGGTAAAAAGTGATTTTCTTTTACCCTTCATCATTTGCTCATCTTCCATTGCCTCCATTTTCACGAGCTTTGCTGCCCTTTGCTGCATTCTGGACATTCTTTGGACTTTTCCCTCTTCCTTATTGCGTGCACACCGCTACCGTCGCTGCTACAAGATGGGCAAGCCAAAGAAGACCGCTGCCAGAGGTGGTTCGAGCGCCGCCGCCAGTGGCAAGAAGGTTGCCACGACGGCCCGCGCCACTGACGGTGGGTTGAAGTGCACGGAGATGTGCGATGGGGACTTGCGCAAGCTGTGTGATTCTGGGTTGATTCCCCAAAACAAGGAGGACGCCATCCTCCCCGGTGACGAGGTAATCCCGCGCCCACTCGAAGGGTTTCGGGTGATGTTTTACACCTTTTTCATTCGCGGTCTTTCTCTTCCTGTCCACGAATTCCTTTGTGGACTTCTCTTTTTCTATGAATTAAATTGCATCATTTGTCTCCCAACTCTCTTCTCCACATTGCCTACTTCATCACTCTTTGCGAGTTCTAGCTCGGTATCGAGCCGCACTTTGGCCTCTTCTGAAAACTCTATTCCGTGAAGAGGCAGCCGGCACCGGCGGAGTCTATCCGCTTGGTGGCTGCATCATCTCCATTCGATCTTCTATTATTTTCGTATCATTTTCCATGTGCGAGTCCGTCCAGTATTGGCAGAAGAAGTGGTTCTACATCCGTGACGTCAAATTGGACAGACAATATTATGGCCTCGCCCTTTTCAACTCTGCTCAAAAAATCGTCCAGAAGAGGTCGTGGAAGAACCACGTCTTGGAGGGTGAGATGGCACAGGTGGAGGAGCTCTAACGTCGTGTGGAGGCACTCCAACTGGTGGCTGGTAAGGAGGTCAATAGCGTGGACAACATCCGCACCTTCCTAAAGCGTCAGGTGCAGCCACTCCAAGCGAGGGCACATCTGATGTTTCTCTATGCTGGCCGCAATGACCCGACGAGGGTCTCATCCGAGGAGCTGTCCAAGGGTGATCTTGATAGAGCCCTTCGGCCTTTGCTGAAGTCAAGGCCGACGAGGACCTCCTGGGGAAATCCTTGACTCCCCCTTCAGCGCTGGGATGCAGTTCCGCAGGTGGAAGTTTGTGGCTTGCGCGTTGCGCTTCTTCGAGTGTTTTTGCAACTTGCAGCGTCACTAATCTTCTGTCTTTGGTCTACAGGACCTCAAGGTAGCTAGGATGATGCCCCCTCTACCTGAGAAATATGCGGTTGCACTGGATAACGAGGTTGTGGATTCCCTCGAGCTGAGCGAAGGGCAGACCTGAAAGCGCACTCGAAGCAAGTCTTCGGATGTGTCTACCCCACCAACTCCAAGGGGTCCGTCGTTCCTCGATCAGCATGGTGAGGATGATGGTGCGTCGTCTGCACCTTATCCTGCCGTGCCCCTTCGGTCAGTGGCTCCGCAGCCGCCGGCCAGGAAGAAGAAAGAGAAGGTGGCTCCCGTCTTCAACTTATCGGACATCGAGTCGTAAGTTACTTCGCATGAGTCCTTATTGGTCGTTTGAGTAGTGTGAGTTGTTGCTGATTTAATCTTTGCTTGCAGCAATCCTTCAGAGGAGTCCCTTGATGGGGACACTCAGGAAGTTATGGAGGAGTCAAAGCCGACGTCTTCTATCCCCAGGTGGTGGCCGACTCTGAGGACTATGACCTGAACTCCTCTAGGTGAGAAGCTCAGGCAGTCATAGCTCAAAAGGAAGCTTGCAGACCTTCGGAGTCCATGCCTGAATACGTTAGTGCTCTCTTTTTTGCACCGTGGCGGAGATGGCCGACAAGCTCATGGCTGCTGCCAAAGCAATTTCTGGTAAGTTATTCTTGTGTCATTTGGGTCTTCTGGTTTTCGAGTCCAATTTATCCTTCCTCATTCGAGTGTTTTCCTTCTTCTTTTCAGATGCTTCAGGCATCACGTTTGATCATGGTGCGCTGGAGCATGGAGATGCTTTGGCTGATGCCGCCGCTGCTGGCTCCTTGGAGAAGGCTAAGAAAGTGATCACGCTCTTCTACAAGGCGGTCGTCCCCAAGGGCGTTGCCCTCGACGACGTCGACGCTCTTGCGAATGATCTGTCAGAGGAAGCTCTGATGGAGTATAAGTGCAAGCAGAAGGGCATCGGCGCCTCCATGGGGCTCGCCATGGCGATGGCGTCCGGAGTCGAGCTTGACCTCCATCAGATCACGTCTCGGATGCCAATGGCGGCAGATGGCTCTGAGGTAGCTTTCGCCCTCTTTGCTTCTCGCTGTAAGCATTATGGGCCTAAGCTCATCGACCTCCTAGCTGACTATGCGGCGAAGAAGCAGCATGAGGCCAAGAGCAGGCAGTCGGGCTCCGAGACTGCTCCGGATGCGGGTGCTTAGGCCCATGTATTGTATCTTAGTATAGCATCTTCTTTTGCTTCCTTTTGTAACCTCTTTGCTGATGAACAAGTCCAATTATGCCACGAGGTGGCTTTATTTATGTATATAAGTTTTTCTTTTGAGATGATGCCAGAAGTTCTTATGACGTTCATGCTTGCTTATTTGCCTTTAGGGTCCTTCAGGTGAGGTCCCGGTTTTCACTCTGACTGTTCCTGAGCCGCGACCATCTTTGGATGATGCATCACAATTGGCTTTTCTACGCGATCGTGTCCGCGGCTTGGAGAAGGACATTCTTAGCATTCGAGGCCACGCGGATGTGTGGAACTCCAAGGCTAAGCGAGCCACGGCTAGGGAGGAGTTCTTGCTTGGGGAGTTGCGGCAGATGGGTGAGCAACTTCAATGTAAGTCTTTGTGAACCGATGTTCTTTCGGGTGCACCCTATTTGTATGCCATCTCATTTTGTGCTTGGTGCAGATGTGAATCTCGTTCCGAGGGAAGAGAATGAACGCGTCATGATTCAGATGAACTGCTGATGCAACAAGACCTAGAGGCAGGTGGTTTCTTTTGGATGGACCGTGATCGGGCCATCGTCCTTGCGATGGTGCAAGATCGCATGCACCAGGTTCTTCGGGTGGTTAGGCAAGCGAGGTCTTCTCTGGCGGCCATTTGGTCCATCATGTTCCCCTTGGATGCTACGCCTTCCACTTTTTGGGGTCTTCTTGCCAAATTTGGAATGTGGGCCACGTCAAAGAGTTGGTGCGGCATCAGCTGATTGCTAGGGTGAAGGCAGCCTTGTCTCTTGTTTGGTTGCATCGCCGTGATATCAATCTTGCGGAGGTGGTGACTGGGCCGCCCCTTCGACCAGATGGCAGTCTATGGGACATGCACGCTCATTCTGCGGCTATGGCGCAGCATGCTGAGGAGATTGTAGATTTGTTCGAGCAGCGGGCAAATGTAATGCTCCAAAATAGGTAGATCATGTAAAGAAAAACTTAATGTAAAATTTGTATTTATTCGAGTGGGTCGTAATGCCCTTTGTAAAGTGTTATGTGTATATTGGCACGTGCTGCTTTGTAATTTGCATGTCCCTTTCGTTAGCCTGACGTGGTCAGCTACTCGAGTTTATGCGTTGTTTTCAGTCAACGGAGTCGTGAGGTGAGGCGTAGCCCCCGAGCGTATTTTGCGAGAAATAATGTATGGAGAAAAAGATATTTGGGCCAAGGGACTTAGCTTTTATTCATAGCAAACAAAGAGGTACATTGTTCGGCTGAGTAGCCTTATTGAAAGTAAAGGGTACTTAGGGTTAGAAGTGTCGCAGTTGTGCGAAGTTCCAGGGGTTGGAGTATTCGACTCCTGATGCGATGTCCATGAGGCAATAGGCGCCACCTGGGATGACTTATGTGACGATGTACGGTCCTTCCCAGGGTGACTCGAGCTTTTTGGGTCGTTCTTGCTTGAGTTGCAGGACGAGGTCTCCCTCAACGAAGGACCTTGGGCGCAGCCGACGGCTATGGTAGTTGCGGAGGATCTGCTGATAGACCACTGAACGAGCCGTGGCGATGTCGCGAGCCTCGTCGAGTATATCAAAAGCGTCTTCGAGTGCTGCCGATGATTCGTCTTCACTGTAGGCGATGACTCATGGGGCCTTGTGGCGTACCTCGGCAGGCAGCACGACTTCGGCTCCGTGCACCATGAAAAAGTGTGTGTAGCCGGTTGAGATGTTTGGCATTGTACGCAGGCTCCAAAGAACAAAGGGTAGCTCATCTTCCCAGGCTCCCGCAAGAAATTCGAGTGGGCTCATGCCGCTCCCTATGAGGCCGTTGGCTTTTTCGACCTGTTCGTTGGTCTGCGGGTGTGCCACGGAGGCGTAGGATATGTTGATGCCGAGGTTCCTACAGAAGGCTTGAAATTCCTTCGAGATGAAGTTCGAGCCGTTGTCCGTTATGATGTTGTGAGGCACGTTGAATCTATAGACGATGGACTCGAAGAACTTAACGGAAGTTTTGCCTCTTTGGTTGGTGACGGGCATCGCTTCGATCCACTTGGTGAATTTGTCGGCTGCAACCAGGAGGAAGACGTGGCCTCTTGGCAAGGACTTTGGCGGTTTTCCTATCATGTCGAGGCCCCATTAGGCGAAGGGCCAGGCCAGCAGTATGGGCCTCAGCTCGGATCCTGGTGTGTGTGGCTTGTCCATGTATCGATGGCAAGCGTTGCACCTCTAGACGATGTCCTTGGCGTCGTTCATGGAGGTTGGCCAGTAGAACCCAGCTCGTAGAGCTTTGGCGACTATGGCGCGGCTGCCTGCATGGTGGCCCCAGATACCCTCATGGATGTCCTGGAGGATTCTTTTGCCGTCACCGATGGTGACACACCGTTGTAGCACACCCGAAATGCTTCGCTTGTATAGCTCGCAGTTGATGATGGTGAAGGATTTTGATCGTCGAGATATGCGCCGGGCATATGTTGGTTCATCGGGAAGTTCATTGTTTACCAAGTAACGAAGGTACGGCTGCGTCCATGTCTCTTCAACTGCCATGACCTGCATCAGGCTGACCAGCTCGGCCTTGGTATCGAGCTTTTCGAGTCCTTCCTGTCCTTCGGGTGGTGCAGCCCCCGAGTCCTCTGCTTCTTCGGCTGAGCCTTTTGGGAATTTCCTCTTGATAGAGGGTACACAGATTTGTTCGAGGAACACACTTGGTGGCACCCATATGCAGGTGGAGCCAATGTTGGTGAGCCTGTCAGCTTCTTCGTTGCTTTCTCTACCGACGTGCCAAAGTTCACAGCCGTCAAAGTCACCTTCGAGTGAGTTGTAGAGCGCGCGGTACGCGATCATGTTGGCGCTCTGAGCGTCGCACTCGTTCATTGTCTGCTGGACGACAAGGTTCGAGTCATCGTAGATGACGAGGCATGTTGCGCATCAGATCTTAGCCATCCTCATGCCGTGGATGAGGGCCTCGTATTCGGCCTTGTTGTTGGAGGCGCGAAATTTCATCCGAAGGACATACTTCATATTGTCGCCTTCAGGGGACGTCAGTATGACGCCGGCCCCTGCTCCAGCCTCACGCTTGGAACCGTCGAAGTGCATCGTCCATGATTGCGACATGTCCGGAGTATCCGGCAGCTGGAGTTCCATCCAGTGGACGAGAAAGTCAGGGAGGACCCAAGACTTAATGGTGGTGCGCCGCTTGTAGATTATATCCAGAGGAGACAGTTCGATGCCCCACAAGGATACACGTCCCATGGCTTCAGGGTTGTTCAGGATGTTTGACAGCGGGGCATCTTTGATGACCATGATCAGATGCTCCTGGAAGTAGTGGCTCAGCCGACGAGCTGTCATGAATATGCCGTAGGCGAGCTTCTGGTAGTGAGGGTACCTCTGCTTTGTTGGAGTCAGTACCTCGCTGAGGTAGTACATTGGGCGCTGGACCCCGTGGGTCTTGCCATCTTCGGGTCGCTTGACCACGAGTATGGTGCTTACCACCTGGTGCGTAGATGCAATGTATAGCAGCAGAGGCTCCCGTTCCTTTGGCGTGACTAGGACAGGCGAGGTGGAGAGCAGCCGCTTGAGGTCCACGAATGTGTCGTCTGCTTTGGGTGTCCACTTGAACTTGTCCGCCTTGCGTAGCAGCTGGTAAAAGGGTAGGGCCTTCTCGCCAATGCGGCTGATGAATCTGCTCAGCGCCACGATCCGCCCAGCCAGCTGTTGGACACCTTTGAGGTTCTTCGGCTTCTCCATGGCCAGTATGGCCCTGATTTTCTTCGGATTCGCCTCAATCCCCCGCTGGGAGATGAAGTAGCCGAGTAACTGGCCATATGGGACGCCGAAGGTGCACTTTTCTGGGTTTAGCTTGATCTTGTAGTGATCAAGGTTATCAAACGTCTCACGGATATCGCCGATCAGCGTCTTGGCCTCCCTGGTCTTGATTACTATGTCGTCGACATAGACTTGGATGTTACGACCGATCTGGTTTTTTAGGCACGCATGCATGCACCTCTGGTACGTGGCACCTGCATTCTTCAGCACGAAGGGCATGATGTTGTAGCAGAACACTTCGAACGATGTAATGAACGCCATTTTCTCCTGATCTTCGACCTTTAGCCGAATCTGTTTATAGCCTGAGTAGGCATCAAGGAAGGAGAGTTTCTCGCATCCTGCAGTCGAATCGATGATCTTATCGATCCGTGGTAGAGGGAAGTGGTCCTTGGGACAGTACTTGTTGAGCGATGTGAATTCGACGCATATCCGCAAGATTTCCATGTCCTTTTTGGGGACCAGCACAGTGTTGGCTATCCACTCGCTCTCCTTGATTTCCCGGATGAAGTTGGCATCGAGCAGTCTATTGACTTTGATTCCAACGGCTTCAGCTCTTGCTTCAGACAGTCGTCGTATCGACTGCTTGACAGGCTTCGCATCTGGAAACACATTGAGTGCATGCTCGGCGAATTCCCTGGGAACTCCTAGCATGTCCGCAGGACACCGGGCGAAAATTTCCCAGCGCTCACGAAGGAATTCGATGAGCGCGCTTTGCTATGCAGGACTGAGGTCATTGGCGATCAACACCGTCTTGGAGGCGTCTGTCGGGTGGACATGCACCTTCTTTGTGTTGACCGTGGAATCGAACGACATATCAGGTGCGTTTTGTCTGGTGAATAGGGGTGCCCCATTGTCTGTCACCTCTCTAAGCCTCGTGAGCTCCTCCTACATGTCAAACGACTGGGAGATTCTGTTGAAGTCCATATCGCATTGGTCAGATCGGGTGAAGCTTCCCTGGATGGTAATGATGCCCCTAGGTCCTGGAATCTTCAGTAGAAGGTATGCATAGTGCGGTACCGCCAAGAATCATGCGAATTCCACGCGCCCGAGGATGGCATGGTACTGTGATGACCAGTCCATCACTTCGAACTCTAGCCGCTCAGGTATGAAGTTTTCAGGCTGGCCGAAGATGACATCGAGCCATATCTTGCCCAGAGGGTATATGCCCTTCCCTGGGACTATGTCATGGAACATCGTGTCTGATTGCTCCAGGCTGCACAGCGGGATCCGCATCGCTGTGACTGTGCTAGCAAACATCAGATTGATGCCGCTGACGCCATCCATGAAGACGCGTCTCATCTCGAACCCCCCGATATGTTCCTTGAGCACCAGGGCAGCATGACCTGGGCGAGGGATCTGGCGTGGGTGATCCGAACGATCGAACATGATGCAAGGCTCCGAGCCACTAAGGTACTCAAGGATGGCTGGTGGAGAGGTCACGGCCAGGCTGACTTGGTGGGTGATCTTCTTTTGCACCCTGTTGGTTGGGCGCCCCTTCTGGATCATCCCTTTTGGATCATCAGGGACCCTTTTGGTGGCGGGTACCCTCCTGCACCGTTATTTGGTGTTGGTGCAATCGCCGACTGCGACAGTCCGACAGGTGGTGGTAGAGGAGCTCCGTGGGCGATGTCATCTGGTACGGGTGCGGGCCCAAATACAGGGTTCACGGTCTGGCACCGCATTTTGGTGAGACCCTCGCTGAGCTTATGGAACTTGCAGCAGTCCTTGAGCATGTGGTTGTCCTTCTTCTTACCATCCCATCTGTCGATGTAGAAGTGGATGGTGCAAGGACCAGACAATTTGTCATATGGCAAAGGGTCGTCGTCGCGGCTGCAACGTTGCCACATTTGCGTGGGTCGCCCGCTGTCGCGGTAGTTTCCTCCATGGTATCTGCTGTTGTGGTTGCCGTCGTTGCGTCGGTCGTCGTATCCAGCCGCGACCATGTCGACTCCGTCACGATCATCGTAGACACGCGATCTTCTCTTGCTGCGGCGCTCGCACCTGTGGTCATAGTGGTCCTCGTCATCCGAATGCGCTCGGTTGACGGAATCCTCGCCATCTTCCCATTGGTTGGCGATGTCCATGAGGTGGTAGAGTATCTTGGGCTTGACGCGCCCAAGTTCCTCCTTGAAATTGGGGCGCCTGACACCATCCTTGAAGGCGTCGATTGCTCTTTCCTCGGAGATATGTGTGGCAGAGTTCTTGATGTGGGACCAGTGGAGTATGTATGAGCGGATGGACTCGCAAGTGCGTAGGGTGCAGGCTGGTAGCTCCTCGATTGAGGCTGACCTCTTTCTGGTGCCCTTGAAGTTGCAAATGAAGCTGTAGGGCAGCTCTTCCCAGCTTTGGATGGACCCGAAAGATAGGCTGCTGAGCCAGACCCTGGCCGTGCCTGTCAGCTGCAGCTGAAGGCATTGTAAGGCGGTGTTTTTGTTCCCGCCGTGGAGCTTGACTGACGACAGGTGATCATCGAGCCAAGCTTTTGGCCCCTGCGTGCTGTCGAAATTCGGGTTGTCCGAAGGAAGCTTGAAATTTTTTGGCATCCGTGTTCGCCGAACGGATCTGCTAAAGCATCTGGCTCTGCACATCTCTCCGTCGTCCTCCTCTTCGGACTTAGTTGAGTACGTGCGTTTGGCGTGTGCCTTGCCGATCTTGCGCTGGGTGAGATCGTTGCGAGCGTCGTAGTTGCTGTTGTTGGGAATATGCCCTAGAGGCAATCATGTATGATGATATTTCCCATTGTATTCATAAAGATATTAAGTAGTCCTTGTATAAACATCTGATGTGTATCATTGAATATGTGATTCGGTTGTGGAACTATGCATTCATGTTGTTTGTACTAAATATCCTTGGTCATTGAGGTTGTGCTGGACAACCAACTTAGACCAATGTGAAAGTTGGCTTGATGACTCAGTTCCACTTGTCATGGGCATGGAGATGCTATTCCAACTTACATAGACTCGGCTAAAGAGTTTAGCGAGTGGGATTGACCCATATTGAGGTACAACGAGAACAAGTTGTCATTTGTATATCTCAATTAATGTAATCCTTAGACCTGAGGTTATTGCATAGTCCGAGTTGAGGATCACCGACTTAGGTTCTGTCAAACGCTGATCCGTAACTGGGCAATTATAAAGGCAGAGTTTGGGTCGACTGAGAATCAAGCTGTGTGATGCGAATAACCAAGATGGGATTTTGCCCCTCCACTCGGAGAGATATTCTCTGGGCCCTCTCGTGAGATATGATTCGGAAAGCATGGCCATGCACGACTCGGTTAAGTGCTAACCGAGGCGATCGACTAAGAGTTAGTCAGGTGAATCACTTATCTCGGATGGAGAAGAGAGTCGGACTATTTAAGGGATGACAATTATTCGCCTATAGTCTGACAAGGTATATCGTGAGGCAAAAGGGACTCGGACGTAAGTCGCATTGGAAAGGCAAGTCGTCATGACTCTTTGGTACTTGGGAGTCGGCACGTTCTGCTAGGAGCCGCTACCGACTGATCGATTGAGAGTCGGACTCCAATCGTGTCCAAGTAGCCATGAGCCTGCAGGGTCACACACTTAAGAGCGGGAGCATGTTCGGATTGGATCTGAACCTGTAATCTGGTTGGGTTGGATCTAAACAGGATTAGGACTGAGTTAGTGAGTTGGACTCACGGTGACTGGTGTTATATGGGCTTTAGTGAATGGGTCACGCGAGCAGAGCCAACGTTCACTCCCTATATATAGTGGAGCACTGTAACCCAGTAAGGTTAATCGTTGTTCGGTTAGGTCATTCCATGTGTTGGAAACCCTAGCTCCACAGCAGTCCTGCCGCCGTTCCGAACCTAGCAGTTCGCCGCCGGTGCTCCTCCTTGTACATGTGGATACCAGCGGAGGTGTTGTGCGATCAGCACCAGGACGATCGGATCGTGAGGACTGCACTGCATCAACTGACGCGCTTCATCAGTAATCCGCAACTGTGCATCTAGTGGTAAACCTCGTGGCCTTCTACCTCAGCTAGATCTTGGGATCACCACGTTAGAGGAAAAAGTTTTGTTTTATCTCTGTGTGGCCCAACAGTGGTATCAGAGCGATAGCTTCTGGTTTTAGGCTCGAGATCTCGCATATGTGATATGCAGTTGGCTGTAGATGAGATCTATGTGCTGTTTTGGTGGTCGATCTATGAGATAGATCGGTTTTTGTACAAGGTTGATTGGATCAACTGTACTCGAGAATGGTAGATCTGATTTCCGTGATCATACAGCTGAGGTCGTGGAACGACATACCCCTACCGGTCGGCTTCCGCCATCGGGGTAGACTGTGACACATAAATCCAGAAGCGGTGATTGAAGATCAAAGAGTTTGATCGAATCGGAACGATGGTCGGAATCCATGTTCGGACCGCCGGCTTCGCCCTGTCGTAGCGCCTTAGATGTCGTTGCAAGTTTCACAACGCCAGTAGATATTGTATCTATGCATAACTTGTTTTTGCAGGAAGTTATGAATGGTATGGTTCATGTGCATGTGATCTATGTGTGTAATCCATACGTGATCTGCGAATCACGGTTTTTGTCAGCCGGCTGGAGCCTAGATGCTGTCATTTTATTGTATAACGACCTGCATGTCGGATTCTCCATGTAATTTACTTTACTAAGCTAGTGTAGCTGTTTGGAGAACCCGGAAGGAATGCAAGGCGTTGTACATGTCGGCGACATGGAGTAAGACGGCAAGTCACAAGAGTTGGAACGAGTCGGATTACAGGCTTTGTGGAGATGGAGATCGCCATGAAGAGAACCATACCATTTCACATTATAATTGCTTTATTTTGTGTTATTGTTATGTCTCTGTTAGATAGTCGGTAAAATTTAATCCCTCAAAGAAGGTCTAGTCGGTTTTCCCGCTAGTGTTTGCACCATCACAAGTCGGACATTTTTGGTAGTGGGCTCATAAAATTGAGGTGCTGCCAATTCTTTCTGACTAGGTGTGTTTGAGTCAGACTCTTACTGCGGAAACACTCGGTAAGCTAGACGGGTCTATCACAACGGTTGTGGGGCTCGGGGAAAAGTCGGATGGGAGCCGGGGAATGTGATGCCACCCATCCAACAGGAGTCGTATGAGATACGATTGACAAGGAGTTGTCTACCTAGATCACTTGGCGGCTAGCGGTGATGCTAAAGCTCACTAGCCGACTTGCTTATTTAGGATCCTGAATCATTAAGCAGCCATCGGAGGGGTGTTGGTTCTAGTGAGAGCATAAAATATTAAAATGTTTAATATGCTTGCTCTTTTATGAATACATGTCTTAAGTGTTTTGCATATTTTCTGTTGTAGATCATGGCACCAAGTAGCAGTCACTCTCAGATATCCGGTTTTGCCTTGAGAACTATCCTTGAGAAAGATAAACTGAACGACACTAATTTTACCAACTGGTATCGAAATCTGAGAATAGTTCTCAAACAAGAAAAGAAGGACCATGTCCTAGACAACCCACTTCCAGATGAGCCGAATGAGAATGCGACTGTCGCTGCCACCAATGCCTACCGTCGGGCTAAGGATGAGTCCACGGATATTAGCTGTCTTATGCTTGCTCACATGGAACCGGACTTGCAAAAGCAGTTCGAGCATGTTGAGGCCTACGATATGATTGAAAGCCTCAAAAGTATGTTCCAGGCTCAAGTAAAGACTGAGAGGTATCAAGTCTCTCAGGCTTTGCTGAGTTGCAAGCTTAAGGATGGTGATCCACTGAGTCCGCATGTGATCAAAATGGTTGGTTATGTGCAGTCTCTGGAGAGGCTTGGCTACCCCATTACCGAAGAGTTCGCTACGGATATAATTCTGAACTCTCTTCCTAGTGCATATGGGCAGTTCATTTCGAACTACCACATGCATGGTATGGATAAGAAGCTCACTGAATTACATGGGATGCTCAAGCAGGCAGAGGGGGTCTCAAGAAGGCCGCCAGTCAAGTGTTGATGGTGCAGAATAAGGCTAAGTTCAAGAAGAGTTCTTGGACTAAGAAGAAGGCTAAGTCAGGAGGAAAGCAGGCTCAGGACCCGGTCCCAAGCGCTTCCTCAGGGACTAAGCCATCTCCTTCAGCCGGATCCACTTGCTTCTACTGCAAGGCAGATGGCCACTGGAAGAGGAACTGCAGCAAGTACTTGGCCGACAAAGCCAAGAGTGGAGGTATGACTTCCGACTCAGGTACACTTGTTTGCAATGTTATAGACATATATCTTGCTGATGCACCTAATAGTTCTTGGGTATATGATACCGGATCAGTTATTCACATCTGCAACTCGTTGCAGGGACTGGTAAGAACTAGGAGCGTAGCAAGAGGCGAGGTTGATATTCGAGTTGGCAACAAAGCAAGAGTTGCTGCGTTGGAAGTCGGCACGATGCAACTTCGTTTACCTTCCGGATTCATTATGGAACTGAATAATTGTTATTATGTTCCAGTGCTCAGTCGAAACATTATTTGTGCTTCATGTTTGATGAGTCAAGGCTATGAGTCGAATATCAAGAATAATGGTTGTTCTTTGTATTTGAATGATATGTTTCACGGCTTTGCACCCGTCTAGCACGGGTTATTTATTTTGAATCTTGATGGTGAGTCGGTTTATAACGTAAATGTTAAAAGGTTGAAACCAAATGATCTGAATATGACTTAGTTTTGGCACTGTCGGCTTGGTCATATAAGTTGGAAACGCATGAAGAAGCTCCATGATGATGGACTCCTAACTTCGTTCTACTTGGAGTCATTCGAGACATGCGAATCTTGCCTACTTGGCAAAATGACCAAGACACCTTTTGCAAAGAGTTGCGAAAGGGCGTCCGACTTGTTGGGACTAGTACATAGTGATGTATGTGGACCAATGAGCATGACAGCCAGGGGTGGTTATGAGTACTTCATTACCTTCACTGATGATTTGAGTAGGTATGGATATATCTACTTGATGAAACACAAGTCGGAAGCCTTTAAAAGTTCAAAGAATTCCAGAATGAAGCACAGAATCAACTCGGCAAGAAAATAAAGTTTCTTCGGTCGGACCGAGGAGGCGAGTACATGAGCCATGAATTTGATGACCATCTGAAAAGTTGTAGAATAGTTCCTCAACTTACTCCGCCAGGAACGCCACAAAGGAATGGTGTTTCGGAAAGGCGGAATCGAACCTTGTTGGACATGGTACGATCAATGATGAGTCGAACAGATCTGCCTTTATCATTTTGGGGTTATTGTCTAGAAACAGCGGCGTTCACACTAAACAGAGTACCATCAAAATCGGTAGAGAAGACACCGCATGAGATGTGGACAGGCAAAAAGCCGAGTTTGTCTTTTCTTAAGATTTGGGGTTGTGAAGCATTTGTCAAGCGACTTCAGTCGGACAAGCTTACGGCCAAGTCGGATAAATGTATTTTCGTGGGGTATCCGAGGGAAACCTTTGGTTACTACTTCTACAACCGAGAAGAGGGCAAAGTGTTTGTCGCTCGGAACGGTGTCTTCCTTGAGAAAGAGTTTCTCGGTCGGGGAGTAAGTGGGAGCACGGTGCAGCTCGAAGAAATTCGAGAGGAACCGGCTAGTAGCGAGTCGGCAAAAACCTTGGAGGTTGAGCCGGTCGTGCAGCTAAGCCGGCAGAAGCACCTGTACTACGAATATCGGCAAGATTACGAAGTGTTCGTGATGTGTTACTGTTAGACAGTGATGAGCCGGCAAATTATTCGGAAGCGATGGTGGGATCTGATTCCGAGTCATGGCTTGGAGCCATGAGATCTGAGACAAAGTCCATGGATGAAAATCAAGTTTGGAACTTGGTTGATCTGCCAGACGGTGCAAGACCCGTCGAGTGCAAATGGGTCTTTAAGAAGAAAACTGATATGGATGGAAATGTTTCAATCTATAAAGCACGCCTTGTCGCGAAGAGGTTCCGACAAGTTCAAGGAGTTGATTATGACGAGACTTTCTCGCCTGTAGCGATGCTTAAATCAGTTCGGATCATGTTAGCTATAGCGGCCTATTTCGACTACGAGATATGGCATATGGATGTCAAAACGGCTTTCCTTAACGGAAATTTAACCGAGGACGTGTATATGATACAGCCCGAGGGTTTTGTCGATCCGGCTAATGCTGACAAGGTATGCAAACTTCAGAGGTCCATTTATGGGTTGAAGCAAGCATCTCGGAGTTGGAATATTCGCTTTGATGAGGTAGTCAAATCGTTTGGCTTCATCAAGAGTGATCATGATTCTTGTTTGTACAAGAAGTTTAGTGGGAACAAAGTAAATTTTCTAATCTTATATGTGGATGACATATTACTGATTGGAAATTATGTCCAGATGTTGCAAGAAACCAAGGAATCGTTGGAAAGGAGTTTCTCAATGAAAGACTTGGGTGAGGCAACATACATCCTCGGAATCCGGATCTATAGAGGTAGATCAAGGAGGCTCATTGGATTGAGTCAGAGTACTTATTTGGACAAAGTGTTGAAGAAGTTCAACATGGAATCGTCTAAGAAGGGGTTCTTACCGATGTCCCATGGTGTAAAACTTAGCAAGACTCAGTGTCCTTTGACAACTGATGAGCGAAGTCGGATGAGTGCGATTCCATATGCTTCTGCAGTCGGATCCATCATGTACGCCATGATTTGTACTAGGCCGGATGTTTCATATGCTCTAAGTGTTGTGAGAAGATACCAGGCTGATCCTGGAGAAATCCACTGGACAGCGGCTAAAAATATCCTAAAGTACTTGAGAAGGACTAAGGATATGTTTTTGGTTTATGGTGGTGAAGATGAACTCAGTGTAAAGGGTTGCACGGATGCGAGTTATCTTACCGACTCTGATGATTCTCGCTCGCAATCCGGATACATGTTTATTATAAACGGAGGTGCTGTGAGCTGGAAGAGTTCCAAGCAAGAGACTGTGTCTGCGTCTACAACAGAGGCTGAGTATATTGCCGCCTCGGAGGCAGCAAAGGAAGTTGTTTGGATGAGGAATTTCCTCATGGATCTTGGTGTGGTTCAGGGCTCGTCCAATCTGTTAGACGTGTATTGTGACAACAATGGTGCTATTGCACAAGCCAAGGAACCTAGACAGCACCAGAAGAACAAGCACATACTCATGCGGTACCACCTGATTCACCAGTTTGTGGATCAGGGTGATATCAAGTTATGTAAGGTACGCACGGATGCAAATATTGCGGATCCGTTGACAAAGCCGTTACCACAGCCGAAGCATGAGGCGCACCTGAGAGCCATGGGCATTAGATGCTTAGACATGTGATGTCGGAAGATTGACTCTAGTGCAAGTGGGAGACTGTTGGGAATATGCCCTAGAGGCAATCATGTATGATGATATTTCTCATTGTATTCATAAAGATATTAAGTAGTCCTTGTATAAACATCTGATGTGTATCATTGAATATGTGATTCGGTTGTGGAACTATGCATTCATGTTGTTTGTACTAAATATCCTTGGTCATTGAGGTTGTGTTGGACACCCAACTTAGACCAATGTGAAAGTTGGCTTGATGACTCGGTTCCACTTGTCATGGGCATGGAGATGCTATTCTAACTTACACAGACTCGGCTAAAGAGTTTAGCGAGTGGGATTGACCCATTTTGAGGTACAACGAACAAGTTGTCATTTGTATATCTCAATCAATGTAATCCTTAGACCTGAGGTTATTGCATAGTCCGAGTTGAGGATCACCGACTTAGGTTCTGTCAAATGCTGATCCGTAACTGGGCAGTTATAAAGGCAGAGTTCGGGTCGACTGAGAATCAAGCTGTGTGATGCGAATAACCAAGATGGGATTTTGCCCCTCCACTCGGAGAGATATTCTCTGGGCCCTCTCGTGAGATTTGATTCGGAAAGCATGGCCATGCACGACTCGATTAAGTGTTAACTGAGGCGATCGACTAAGAGTTAGGTGAATCACTTATCTCGGATCGAGAAGAGTGTCAGACTATTTAAGGGATGACAATTATTCGCCTATAGTCTGACAAGGTATATCGTGAGGCAAAAGGGACTCGGACGTAAGTCGCATTGGAAAGGCAAGTCGTCATGACTCTTTGGTACTTGGGAGTCGGCACGTTCTGCTAGGAGCCGCTACCGACTGATCGATTGAGAGTCGGACTCCAATCGTGTCCAAGTAGCCATGAGCCTGCAGGGTCACACACTTAAGAGCGGGAGCATGTTCGGATTGGATCTGAACCTGTAATCTGGTTGGGTTGGACCTAAACCGGATTAGGACTGAGTTAGTGAGTTGGACTCACGGTGACTGGTGTTATATGGGCTTTAGTGAATGGGTCGCGCGAGCAGAGCCAACGTTCACTCCCTATATATAGTGGAGCACCGTAACCCAGTAAGGTTAATCGTTGTTCGGTTAGGTCATTCCATGTGTTGGAAACCCTAGCTCCACAGCAGTAATGCCGCCGTTCCGAACCTAGCAGTTCGCCGTCGGTGCTCCTCCTTGTACGTGTGGATACCAGCAGAGGTGTTGTGCGATCATCACCAGGACGATCGGATCGTGAGGACTGCACTGCATCAACTGACGCGCTTCATTAGTAATCCGCAACTGCGCGTCTAGTGGTAAACCTCGTGGCCTTCTGTCTCAGCTAGATCTTGGGATCACCACGTTAGAGGAAAAAGTTTTATTTTATCTCTGCGTGGCCCAACAGCTGTTGCGGTGCCGTGGGCTCTTACGGCGTTGGGGCAGGTCATGCTCGTCCTCCTCGGATGAGGGTGTAGGGCTCCAGGTGAACTTGACCGCAGCCTTTTTCTTCGGTTCCGCATGAGCATCATTGTGGAGCGCAACTCCCACAAGTCCTAGGCCTGCTAGCGCAGACTTGTGCATGACGCTCTTCGTGTCGCCCGCCGGAGGCGTATGAGACGCGAGATAGGTAGTGGGTGCCATGATCGCAGCATGTGGCGTTTTCGGCATGATGTTGCCATGCGAGTCCATCGTCATGAAGGATGTGTTGAGGGCCTTGGTGACCTTGCGTCGCGCCTCGGGATCCATGCGCTCCGTGCGGGAGCAGTACTTGTTGGCGTTGTTGCCATGCGAACTGGAGCCGCCAGCGGCGGAGAGCGCAACTCACCGCGCGTTTTATTCTGCAGCTGCCTTCTTTCACTTGTCAAGCTCCTCCATCAGCTTCACCTGCCGGTTGTGCTCGTCGATGAGGAGGAGGAGGTAGTCCATCAGTATATCTCGAGAGGCGTTCACTGGTAAGATTATGTTGCCTACCACAGCCTAGCGTGCTTGGCGCCAGCCTTCCTCATTGAGGTTGATCTGGTTGTAGGCGTGGGTGTCACCTTCGTTGGGACTGTTAGGCGGATCTCCCCCGTTTCCTCCGTTCTCATCTTGCGTGTTGGAAGGGGGATTGGGTGTTTGTTGCACACTCGAACCCGGCGGCAGGGCCGTTACGTTGTTGATGACGACGTCGCATAGGTAGCTACCGCGGATTAGATCGCTGCTACCGCAGCTTTCGGATCCGGAACCGTAGGTTTCTTCATCTGAGGGAGGGCCACATAGATCTAAGATGCAGCTGCTGCTATCATCTAACTCGTCTGTCAGAGTAGACGCGTGTAACGCGCCGATAGGTGGGACCCAGAAAGTGGGCCTGATGGATGGTGGTGGCACCCGTTCTGGAAGGCGGAGGGTGCCGGTCTTCCCCACCTGGAAGCAGAAGGTCCCGAACAGCATATCGAGCCCATCGCCGACGGACTCGAAATCCCTCGGGGTGGCCGGCGAGTCGGCGGTGAAGTCGAAGGCGCCAAAGAGGAGGTGACTCTCCATTTCCGATGAGTTGTAGATCTCTCCGGATGGAACCTTCATGATCAGCGTCCCCGTTTCCCATAGACGGCGCCAATTGACAAGGGTTGATTTCGTTAATGCCCATTGTTATGGACTTGGGTTTTGGAGAAGATGGGGATGCTGGAAGTCGCGGAACGGTTAACAGACAAGCAACACGGGACACGAGGTTTACCCAGGTTCAGGCCCCCGGAGGGAAAACCCTACTCCTGCTTGTCTTCTCTTGATTACGGCGGGACCAAAAATTACAGAGTGCGCAGATGCAATCTAGTGTGAGGTGTGTATGCGATGGTGGAAGAGGATCCTTCTCGTCATGCCTTCCTGGCCTTTATATAGATAGGAAGGTCTTGGGCTTAGGTCGAGTCAGTTAGAGATTAGGGTTCGTACCCTTTGAAATTCTATCTAATCTAGACTTGTCCTCCAAGGAGTCGAAAAGGTCATGGGCTTGGGCCACCCGAAATCTTCATGGGCTGCGTGTCTCGACGTGGGCTTTCCTTGGACTGGACCAGGTATACGGGGTATATCCATGTTAGGTGTATCGTAGTACTTTCGATAAATAGGAGTGTCAATCCCAACGAGGAGAAGAAGGTGTTGACTAGTGGTTTGGAGCAGGAATTCTTTGTAATTACTTAGCAAACGGATTTTTAGGGGTTTTTGATAAAGCAAGAAAATAAAGTGCAAGTAAATAAAGACAGTAAATAATTGCAGCAAGTGGTCCAATCCTTTCTTAGCAAAGGGCAAGCCGGTTGTAATACTTATGAGGAACAAACGTTCTCGAGGACACATGGGAATACTGTCAAGTGCTTTCATTTCATATAGTTGATTAATGTTTTTTGGTTTGATAAGTGTTGTGTGGGTGAACCTGTGCTAATATACTAACCTTAATAGGACTAATACATACTTTTGATTAAACCCCTTGCAAGCATCCGCAACTACAAGAAAGTAATTAAGATAAAAACCTAACCATAGCCTTAAACTCTAAGATCCTACAGTCCCTTGTGCAAAGGTTTTCTAACGGGTGTTCAGGTTTCTGTCACTCCGGCAACCCCACAATTAGTAGCCAAATACACAATGCATTCCCCTAGGCCCATAAATGGTGAAGTATCATATAGTCGACGTTCACATGACACCACTAGAAGAATAGCACCACAACTTAAATACTAAACCATTGAATAATACCTCAACACAATTCCACTACTAACAACATGACTTCTCCCATGTCTTCAAGAACTAAACGAACTACTCACGAGACATCATATGGATCAAGATCAGAGATGATATGATGATGAATAACAATCTGAACATAGACAATAATTCAATGGTTCCACTCACAAGCATCAACTACAAAAGTAATTAACACTGGGAAAGTTTCCCCTAAGAACTATGCAAGATTCAACACAATTATTACAGCAGGATGGAGTGGTGATGATGGTGCTGGTGGAGATGATAGTGTGGATGATTATGATGATGATTCCAATGAAGTCTAGCTTGATGACGGTGTTGATGGTGATGATCTCCCCTCTCCGGGAAGGAATTTTCCCGATAGAAATCTGTCTTCCAGAGAGCTTTTTCTCTCTATAGTTTCCGCCCCGCAGAGGCCGGCGGAATCTTTCTATGGTCGCTCTTCATGTATTAGGGTTTAGAGGAGAAGATATAGGAGAAAGGGCAGAGAAGGAGGTGGGCTAGGGTGGCCACACCCCCTAGTGGCGCTTCCCAGGGTGGCCCGCGCCTGGGGATGTGGGCCTGTTGTGGCCCATCTCAGCCTCCTCTTCTGGCTTCCTTCGTCTTCTGGAAAAATATGATTTTCCATATATTTTCTGGTATTTTATGATCTTCGCAAAAATTGCATCTAGACACCGCTTTTTCCATCAGAATCCTGACTCTGGCAGTTCATCCTCCAAGAATCATCCAACATGCAAAAATAGATGAAATGACATAAGTATCACCTATTAATAAGAAATATATCAATGAATAGCAGTAAATTATGATATAGAATAGTGATGCAAAATGGACGTATCAGAACCCCGCGCCATGTTTCCATGGTATAGACAAGCCCAGTCACACTTTCGGGTTCCCAGTCATTTACAGCCGTCGTCACAAACCTCTGGGTCCGTCTCGGAGCCGGCCAACTTCATAGCGGGTAGCTTAGTGGGGTGGCCCCCTAAAATATTATATGAATCTTGTGATTTCTTGGTCGTGATGCCTCGTTGGGTTCTCATTTGGTTTTTCCGAGGTTGATCATGCGTGTGTTGCTATTTGTGCCCCCCTGTAGAGTAAAACTTTCTAAAAGCCGTGTTCACGGTTATTGACGACTTGGAGCACAATATCTAGATTATAGACAACTATAACTAAAGTAGTTCTATAAATTTTACTTTGAAATAACTAGTAATCAGCTTCACTATAATGGAATGGCTGAATAAAAGTACCAACAACTGTTGGGTTTTTGAATGTCTCATGGTATATGTATCTGACTAGTAAGTATTGCAACTACAACGAAATGCTTAACTAAAACTGCCAACTACTTATGTTATCATGATGACTCATGATATCTATATTTGACTAGTAATTGCTACAACTATAATGGAATGAATAAAACTGTCAACTGTGTGAGTTCCTCGGTTTGACTTCCTCGTTTGGTCTCGAGGGGGAAATACCAGGATGGGTGTGTTTGGTGTTAGTATCAGGTTGGTTTCGAATAGGACTTTCTTATCCCTCTCTGATAGTCGCCATTTGTATCAAGTCTCTATAGGTTGTTTAGTGCATGTCGCGCTGCCGCTTCAGCCACCATACCTATGTAGGTGAGGACCGCCGAATTCTAAGACTCGCTGTGCACTGGCCTCAGTACTTTAAGCTCTCTTTTTCCATTGCCCTTTATCGGCACCCCTTTTGTTTTAGCAGGTTTTGAGATCGACGTCGTTATTAGGGTTACCCTTCCGGTTTGGCCTGGGCAGGGTTATGGACGCCATTGGTTATTCTTCAGGGCTCTTAGCTCAATTTGCATCTTGTCGTAGTCGGACGTTGTATCATTTTCAAGGTGATTTGGATCTTTGTACCATATATCTGTATTCTCGACTCATGGAGTCATTGTTGTATATATCTGTTCTGTGGGTTCCATCATGGACTAATGTGTAATGGTATTACTTCGTTTTCCACCCGCACGAAAGTGTCTGGTGGGCACTTTTGAATCGTTTATATGCAGGTTTGGCGGGAATTGCTAAAACTTGCATAGGGACGATCCGAGGGTGTTACAAAGGCTATGCTGCCGGCGTCGAGCATCTCAGCGACCCGCTGCTCCTCCACCCCATCTTCGACCTTGACGCCTTCCTACCGGACCTTGGAAGGCGCTTGTGCCTATGACCTTCTCCGGTGAAGCTATACATGCACTTCAATCTCTCAAGATCATGTCCTTTGAAGTGGTCGTGAACTGAGTTCTTTGATCTCTCAAGATCCTGTTGTTTACCGGCACAACCTAGGCACTTAGTTTAATGGTATAATTATAGAGTCTAAACACCTGATTCGTTGTCTCGGGAGGACTCTCAAGTTGCTGTAATCCTAAAAATGCAGGATTTTAGCATGCTACAGTATTAGCTAGTTCTGCATCATTCTGATTTCTAAACATAGTTCATAGATTCTAGCGTTAGCAAAATAGAATAGCATAAGACAAGAATTTTGGTGTGAAACAGTCGGGATTATAACAACGAGCCTTCCATCCCGGCTAGCTTTGCAACTATTTGGAAATATATGCTATAATATATTTTATTATATCCTCACTAGTTGTGCTAGCATATTGCATAATATAAAAAACAGGTCAAACCTTAATAACCAGCGGTTAACCATTTAGACCCTAATAACCTAATGGTTTCCCTATATTATCCCTTTGCACAAAATGGTTAAATAGGTTCGGATCCTAAAGATAAATGGTTAACCAAATTCCATCTTTGCAGCGTGGTGCCAGTTGCCAAAAGCAGGCCTAGGACAACTAAGCCTCACCATGGTAAAGATCAGAACTTGATCAACAAAACAACTGCGGCAGGGTTTAGGGAAGAACCCTCAAAGGTTCTTTTGTTTACGTCCATTACAAAGACTCAGTGCCAAATCACGTAAACAGCAGCCGTTTCGTTCTCCCATCTGCTCGAAAGAAAACGCAGCTAGTCCTATAATGTGCTATAATGTGATAATGTCGTTTCTTCTGGGAGGCAACAACCTGAACCGCATGTACCATGCTACCAGCTCAGGCTTTACTTGCAAGCAAATGAAGTGAGCAGCCTCCGGATCCATTTTCCTAGTTGCCGTTCTTGGTTGCGTATCTGCTCGTGCATTGGCAACGAAAGGGCGACGTGCGCCAACCGAGATGCATGGACTCAGACTTTCCATGGAACTTTACTGCCACGATGATCAATCGATTACATCCTGATGATGTTCAGGAGCATGTTCAGGCGTGGCCCATATACATTAGTACTGCTCTCTTCGATCTATATTAGTTAACTCAAATTTGTCTAAATCCAGATGTGTCTAGGCCTAAAACTTAACTAGATGCATTTGTATGTAGATGAATCTAAATCAACTAATATGGATCGGAGAGAGTAGTACAAATTGATCTGTGACACCTAAAATATGAAATCTAATCATCACAACATGAAACACCAAGTGAGATGTGATGATGGCAAACAAGACACCAAGGCGCACTAATCATAGAGTGATATGGACACACATCCACCAAGCAATGCTTCAACAGCCTTTTGGCCGATGAGCGTTATCCATTTTCACCCAGTTAACCTAAGCGTACCGGGGATAATCAAACGCCAGGAACCACACAAAAACGGTGGTCAAGAGGCACCAACGTTTCCATCCGAAACAAATCCATTTTTCCATGGCGGCAGAAGCACAGTACATATGATTGAGGTATATATAAATGCCACTGGCTGAATAGTAAGACAAATGACTACAGAGAATTTCCATAACACTAATGGTAGATAACTAAACTATTAACTTAGTCAAGCTGTTGACCAGTGGATCTTCTGTAAGGTTACTTGACATGGTGACCAGCATTGTTGTAGCGGTGGAAGTCCCTCGTGAAGCTTCCTTTGTTATCCCGCCCGGTTGCAGACACCTTGTGATCAGCTTCCTTCACCTTGATGTTCTTCTCACGGTGTCCAGATCTAGCTGAACTTTCCTCTTGCTTCTTTCCTCGAGATGGTGCTGCGCCGTGAGGACCGAGATAGATGTTCTCCGTGTCCTTGGTAGGCTGTTGCTGAAAACATCAGGAAAAAAGTGAGGAAAAGGGAAGATGACAATTATCTACCAAGCGGCAACCAGATCCCCCAGCTTTCCTACTGCACAATACAAGTTACTTGTTTTGTGCAATTAAATTTCACCTTATGTTAGGGCAATTATGTTTCTTAAAGAAGGGCACTATGTGTCTCGTCATTTTACAGAGCAAATAAAGATATGCTAGTGTTGTAACTTTGGTAAAGAGTACCAGAACAGAATAGCGTGATTGGAAAGAAACCTTTGGAGGTGGTTGAGGTGCAGAAGCCTGTGAAACTTCCCAGTCACCATGATCAGATTCTTCAATGCTCAAGCTTGGGATCACAAAGTCGTCATTATCTGTGACATGTAACAAGTTGCACGTGAGAACATGTAAATCAATTCCAAGGGAAGACTGGTGTCCTATCCACCCAAATAATATTGAATGTAAATTGGTTAACAGTTGCTCTTTACTGTATCAATGTAAAGACAACATGAAATCTAATATGAGTGAAAGCTGATGAGTAGATATCAGAGAGAAGCAGCTGCCACATTCCTATTTTTTGTCCACACATTATCATTTCACTTCCAATATTCTAAAGGGCACGGTACAGCACACAGTTAACTTCAGATTGTGTAAAACTATGCTGAGTTAACTTTATACGAGATCTTTAGGAGGCACTTTAATTTTTAATACTAAATATAAATGAGATGACACCACACACTGTAAGACACATGCTAGAAATGTCGGGGCCAAATGTAGAACTTGCAGCATCCTAGCACACACTTAGCAGACTTCAAAATGCCGAAACGGGCATGAAATTTGAGAATTCTGATCCTTCTCAGGAACTTTAGGGAAAAATGATCGCATCCTGAAATTTTAACCAAACCTGACTATAGGTCAGCACCAGTTACATATGTGAAAGATATAGTCATCCAAGCGAATTTTCACGGCTTTCAGCTCCTCTCCATCACTAGACGTGATCTCCAATTTGGGAGATTTTGGTGGAAATGGAAAGTGGCACAGATCACGGAGTGTACATAAATGGATCATATTAGAACACCCACGGCATAGGGCTGCTGAAAACCTCATTTGGTAGCAAAAGATCTAGGTTGGGAAGATTATGTGGTTGAATAAGGTACTCGACGTAAAGGCCATGTTGCGTGGTGGGCACTTGGATCCTAAATCATCATTCCTCTTGTTTGTAAGGAGAAGAGGAAACCACACTATAATATGAGGCCTTTTATTGCTCTCTTCGTGAATATGAAGTTTGTCCTGCAATACTAAGGTCATTGTTGGAAAGATGGGATCCGGAGACTAATACTTTTTTGTGGTGAAAACATTGTGACCTTGCTTGACATGCTTCTAATATCCCAGGCCTTATTTTATTTGGAGATCATCCATACGAGGAATATGTTTCGTCGATAAAATAAGTTCGATCCTTCTATTCCCCAACTTCCTGCCAATCTTTTAGAAGAATTTTATCAGCTCAATCAAAAAATAATGGAAGAGTTACTTTCCATGTTTGGCGTGATCGTTTTCATAATGAATGAGAACACCTTTCGTGTTCTATCTTCCTCTGAGAAGACCACATATATACTGCAGCTTTCATCGCTCTCGGGCTTTCCTGTTACATGCTTGTTGGTGGATGACTCTTATAATCACTCTGATGTCCTTATAATGGAATGTTGGGAAAATTAAGGGCACAATATGAAAACGTCTCCTCTAGCACTTTGCTACCTATAATAATTCTCTTTGGTGAAATTTGGCCAGTGCACTATATCAGATGGTTTATGTTTTCTCCAAAGTCCCTCTAGTTCTTTTTGGTGAGAAAAGCATATGTCATATTCATGGCAAAGCAAACAAGTTACATGACACGTACACAACCAAAACGGTCCAGACACACCCAAAGAAGAAAAAATACAGAAAAGCCCCGCAGAAAAATTAAGGAAAAACACCCTGAAGGCCCTTGTGAAAAAATCCAGACCCATGGAGTGGATGGGTGTCTATCTAAAATAAACCTTTTGACGCCAAACTAAAATCAAAACATCTCCCCGATGTTAAGAAATTGCTTCAGGTTCCAATTTCTTACAGTCCTACAAAGGCAGGCGATTGTCCTCAAGACCAAGCCAATACTATTTAGAGTCCCTATAATTCGACCAAGCTAGTTAGAGTAAATCAACTGCATAAAGGAATTGGAGCCTGAAACATGGTGTTGACCATTGTTGGTTGCATTAGCAATTTCTTAACATCGAGGAGACATTTCTATTTTTCTTTGGCTTTTAAATGGTTTAGACTGATACCCATCCACCCCGTGGGATAGTGCACATGACAAATTCTCTCTTCATTAGAAGAGATGGGTACTGATTCTTTAACAGAATAACATAGGGAGCAAAGTGCTAGAGAAGCTAGTGAGATCTTGCACCCCCAAGTGATCCAAGATATATCATTATAAGGACACTAGAGTGAATATAGGGTCCTCCACCAACAACCACTTAACAACAAAGTCAGAGGGCGATGAAAGGTACACCATATATGTGTGCTCTTCTCGGAGGGAGATAGAACACGAAGAGGGCATACTAAAGATGATTGTTTTTCCTTCTTAAAGGTTCAGGTTTTCAATGTGATTGTAGATGTTCACCTTTAAAGATATATGTTTGTGTAGTAAGCCTAGCTATGCAATATTCAGAAAGTAGGATAATGTCAAGTGCTATCAACTTGTTTCTCCATAAAAAGAAATGTTTCTGTTTCTTCTGATGATTAGGCACCAGGGAATCAACAACCAGATGTACGCATCTAAATATTGGTAACTGGAAAGTTTTAGGGTTTGCCAACAGAGTCGGCCTATTAGTTGAACTCTTTTGTGTCAACTGTCCACCGCTCTTTACTAAGGCTTCTAAAACATGGCCGCAGTTCAATAGATAGGTAGGCTATCTCAAATTGATAAATCCAGTTACCTCCACAGTCCTTTGTATGAGGTCTCCATTGTGCATGTCATTCTCATCTAGTAAACTAAAAAATTTACTGGGTCAGAGGATCTAACATGTGCACCCATCTACTTATCTATTTGTTCTATATTTTCGAAACAGAGCTGTTTATTTTGCTTCCTGCCGCTTCTTATATTGGCTTGCCCTGAAGCACCGGTGATGGACCGCTGATAAGCTTGAGCGTAATGGTCTCCCCAGCCATGGCACCTGCCCCATAGGTTCCCACCTCCCAGGAATCAAAAACAGCAGAGTACCTCTTCACCCGCTGCCCATGGTCACGACCACTTTGGGGTCTCGCACTCAGTTGGGCTGGCCATGGCTGTGCCTCTCCACTGCGGCAGACTCCCCGGAGGAGTGGTGGCTGACTATGCAAAGGAGCAGACCTCAACGCAAAAGGAAGGCTTTTGACTCCATGGTCACCCTCTATGTCTGGTCCATTTGATGGGACTGTAATAACAGGGTGTTACAGGGGGTAAGCAAGGACACCTGTCTATGGCAAATATATCACATAGTGTTGCATGGTTTGAGTAGAGAATATGTGAGCAAACTTTTGAATAACTAATTGGCTTGAATAGACAAGTCACGTATACTACAAAACACCAAAGTTGGCACTATGCAACAGCCACAGCTTGCGTCTTTCAGTCTGATCTGGACCTGCGATTTTAATATAGAGCTCCAACAAGCAATACCAATGATAACTAACAACTTTGTGGCAAGTGTTAGGAATAGACAAAGTTATATTTCTCTGGGGGCCAAAGGTCACAATATATAGTACAGGTACAGGGCAAATATGCAGGAAGCCCCCTAACATATGGGGGAAATACAATATACAGATATATACATCTAACACCCCCCCCTCCTCAAACTCATGCTGGATCCACAACACTGAGTTTGGAGAGTAAGAAATCATGCTGCGCTCTGGTCTGTGCCTTCGTGAAGAAATCCGCCAACTGTAAATCTGAAGGCACATACTGAAGCGCAACAACCTGAGCCTGCACCTGAGCACGTATATAGAAAGCATCAACACCAATATGCTTGGTAAGCTCATGCTTGACCGGATCACGTGCAACACTAATAGCACCTGTACTGTCAGACAAAACCAGACTGGGTGTGGTAATAGAGACCCCAAAATCCGCAAGTAACCACCGTAACCAGGTCACCTTAGCAGTCAACAAGGCCATAGCACGCAACTCAGCCTCAACACTCGAACGGGAAACCACTGTCTGTTTCTTCGTCTTTCAAGCAATGAGCGAACCACCAAGAAACACACAGTAAGCAGAAAGTGAACGAAGATCCGAAGGATCACTCGCCCACGTAGCGTCCGAATAGCACTGGAGCTGGAGGGAGCTGGAACGAGGAAAGAAAAGGCGATGAGTGATCGTACCACGAAGATAACGAAGAACACGGAGAAGATGACTATAGTGAACAGTGGTAGGAGCAGAAACAAACTGACTCAGAATATGAACAGGATAAGAGATGTCAGGACGAGTGACAGCAAGATAGACAAGACTCCCAACAAGATGACGATAACGCGTCGGATCAGAAAGAGGATCACCATCAGTAAGTTGAAACTTAACATTAAGCTCCATAGGGGTCTCAATAGTGCGCTCATCCCCAAGAGCAGCACGGGCAAGAAGATCCTGAATATACTTTTCCTGAGAGATGTAAAAGCCATCAGAAGTGGAGGAAACCTCAATCCCAAGAAAGTATCGAAGAGGACCAAGATCAGTCATAAGAAACTGGTCACGAAGACGAGCTTTAACAAAGGCGATATACTCAGGATCATCACCAGTAATGATCATATCATCAACATAGAGAAGAAGAAGAGTGCGTCCACGAGGAGAAGTGTGAACAAACAGCGCTGGATCATGAGCACTAGGGGAGAAACCAGCAGCAGTCACTACAGAAACAAAGCGCTCAAACCAGGCACGAGGGGCCTGTTTGAGGCCATAAAGAGAACGTCGAAGACGACAAACCATCCCCTCGGGAACAGAATACCCAGGAGGAGGCTGCATATAAACCTCCTCACTCAACTCACCATTGAGAAAGACGTTCTGAACATCAAGCTGGGACACAGACCAGTGACGAACAGAAGCAACAACAAGAAGAGTACGCATAGTAGTCATATGAGCCACAGGAGCAAAGGTCTCATCATAGTCACGACCATGCTCCTGCTGAAAACCACGAGCCACAAGACGCGCTTTATAGCACTCAAGAGATCCATCAGAGCGAGTCTTAATCTTATAGACCCACTTAAACGTGATAGGACGATCACCGGGAGGGGGAGAAACAAGATCCCAGGTGCCAGTGCGCTCAAGCGCAGCAATCTCCTCAGCCATGGCCAGCTGCCATTCAGGATGATGCTCAGCATCCCAATAAAAAGTCAGCTCGGAGGCAACAGAAAGACTGTCGGGGGTGTACCCCCGGTACCACAGAGTTGATATATAAAAAGATCTCTGAAGATGAATGGAGGATTTGATAAGAGAAATATGCATACATAAGTAGAGAAATATGACACAAAGGAAGAAAACAAAGAGAAAACAGAACCTGGGCCAAAGTAGACGTAATTCGGCCTGCTCCCACTACTCCTAGGCCAAACAGCACCGACAGGCCGAATCTAAGGACAGTTCGGCCCATCAGGCCGAACTCCCGCCGAACCAGCTGCCAGCACCCGCCGACTCCTCGCTCCCGCCAAGCCGTCTTCACGCCTGCACGCCTCGTCGCCAGGGGTATCTCCCGATCGATCCCCCCGAGTGGGCCGAGGTGGGAAGGATCCGGCCCACCGCGGGACGTCGACCCCGCCGACTCTCTCCGTCGCCAGCGTCATCGCGTTACTTCACCCGGGTGGGCCAGATTCGGCCCACCGCGGGACTCCTGCCTAGCCGACCATCGCCCCGCCTCCAGCAACCCGGCTGGGCCAGATCGGCGGCCCATCTCGGGACATCAGCGTCTCCCAGCTCCGCTCTGTGGGCCGAATAAGACTGAGCTCGGCAGGGCCTTGAGAATTAACTCGGCTGAGCTGATCTGTAATCCGGCTTGGGCCGAGTCGGTTTCTAGCCAGGCCGAATTACCTCATGCCTGGTAGCATCCAGGCCGAGTTATTTCGCCCTGTGACCCCTTTTATTTATCTCCGAATGTTTCCTCGACCTCTACAAAGGCACGCCATCTATTCAGGACAAGGTTCACGAGAATCGTGCCAGTCTTGGGACGCCCATGGCTCAGACTGGCACCCGTCAATTGGAATATTCCTATGGCATCTAACAAGATGCTAGGGATATGCTCTTGGCATCAAATAAGATGCTAGAGAATATGCCTGGCATCTCCAAAGATGCCAGGGCATATGCCCAGCATCTTTAGAAGATGCCCAGGATATGCCATCTAGATACTAAACGTGAGAAACAAGATTTGTCCCCTGGGATCCCCTTTATAAGGAGCACCAGGGGGGTCGTTCTAGGAGAGGCCCGAAGGGCTCCTCCCCTCTCTGCTCACTAGGAGCTCTCCTTCTTCCTCTTCCTCCACTCTCATAGAGAGATTAGGTAGAAGCATAGGGGAAACAGCTCAAGGAGCATGATTGTAGCCACAAGTATGGCAAGATTATAAGGGATTAGATGTATAGAATGAGGTGTTATCTCCACTTGAGAGCTTCAATCCAATATACATTGTCTTCCTCTTTGTTCATACGAGTGCGGTCTTCACTGCATCATCCCTCCCCGGATTCCTCCACGTCCATCGGCCCCAACTTTAGCCTACCCATGGCATATGGCGTGACACCACCACGACATTTGGCGCCCACCGTGGGGCCTCTCCTAGTGGCGTTGGTTGGGTTTCCATCCGGACGGGAACACCTTCATCAACTTTCTTCCTCATAGGGCTCATTCAGCTTCACCAAGCCAATAGAGAACAAAAAGGTAAGCGCAGAGGCTCCCCAAGTCTAACTCATCAAAGCAGGTAAGACTTAGCAAGAAGGACTCAAGCACTACTCCAAACTTACTGTAAGTACCAAGTAACTCAGCAGGGCAGGTATGACCTAGAAAAACTCACCCGAACACTTCTCCAAGTATACTGTAAGTGCTAGGTAACTCAGCCACCTGTACTCAATCCTTCACCCCGGGGAGAAAATAACTTAACCCGGGGACTAGTCAACTTATCCATAGGGTCATCTTTAGATTAAGAGAGCACTATGTTGATTTAGATCTGTACTCCAGTCAGCTTATTTATAACTCGGCCATAAGTTGAGTCTACTTATTTGTGATTCAGATAGTTTCTGAGTCAGTTTACTTATGCTTTGGATTACCCTGTAACTCAGCTCCCCAACCAGCTTATTTATAACTCGGACAGAAGTTGAGTTAGCTTATTTATGATCCAGGTAGAATTTGAGTCGGCTTACTTATGAGTCGGATAGAATTTGAGTCAGTTTATGTATGCTTTGGATTGTCCTCTAACTCAGCTTACTGGCCAGCTTATCGATGATTCGGATATAATTTGAGTCAGTTTGTTTATGCTTTGAATTAACCTTTAACTCAGCTCAGTAGATTATCTCTGATCCGGACTAACATTTGATTCAGCTTGACAGGGGATACTATAATTCGGATTGGTATTCAGACTCGGCGTACTAATCATATCTCTGATTCATGCCGAAGCTTTATTCAGTTCCCCAGATTGCCAGGTTATGTTATGACTCGGATTGATATCTCACCATCTTGCCAGGTTATCCCATATCACGAATGACTATTGGCCAGCTCATCACATCTCCAATCTATATCTCATATCTACATCTCGAATCAGATCTCTCAGCGGTTAGCCCAATTATCATATCCCAAAGCTTAATCTCGGATCCATATCTCGGATCCATATCAAAGGCAAATTATCGTCATCACGCCAAATCAAGCTATATCACGGCAAACGAGTAACTCGGATTTGGGATGAGTTAACTCGGATTTGAGTCAGATGACTCAGATTTGACATATAAGTCAATTTTGAGTAAAGTAACTCGGATTTGGGATGAGTTAGCTCGGATTTGAGTCAGATGACTCAGATTTGACATATAAGTCAATTTTGAGTAAAGTAACTCGGATTTGGGATGAGTTAACTCGGATTTGAGTCAGATGACTCAGATTTGACATATAAGTCAATTTTGAGTAAAGTAACTCGGATTTGGGATGAGTTAACTCGGATTTGAGTAATATAACTCGGATTTGAGTCAGATGACTCAGATTTGACATATAAGTCAATTTCGAGTAAAGTAACTCGGATTTGGGATGAGTTAACTCGGATTTGAGTCAGATGACTCAGATTTGACATATAAGTCAATTTTGAGTAAAGTAACTCGGATTTGGGATGAGTTAACTCGGATTTGAGTCAGATGACTCAGATTTGACACATAAGTCAATTTTGAGTAAAGTAACTCGGATTTGGGATGAGTTAACTCGGATTTGAGTAATATAACTCGGATTTGAGTCAGATGACTCAGATTTGACATATAAGTCAATTTCGAGTAAAGTAACTCGGATTTGGGATGAGTTAACTCGGATTTGAGTCAGATGACTCAGATTTGACATATAAGTCAATTTTGAGTAAAGTAACTCGGATTTGGGATGAGTTAACTCGGATTTGAGTAATATAACTCGGATTTGAGTTAGATGACTCAGACTTAAGACATAAAGTCAATTTTGAGTAAAGTAACTCGCATTTGGGATGAGTTAACTCGGATTTGAGTAATGAGACTCGGATTTGAGCCAGATGACTCGGACTTAAGACATATAAGTCAAAATTGAGTAAATAAACTCGGATTTGGGATGAGTTAACTCGGAATTAAGTCATATAACTCGGATTTGAGTCAGATGACTCAAAATTAAGACATAAAGTCAATTTTGAGTAAAGTAACTCGGATTTGGAATCAGATGACTCAGATAAGAACTTACCAAAAGAGGTTAAAAGACCAGTGCCCAAGAAGGCCAGAACTCGTAACTTACCCAAAGAGGTTAAAAGAGCAGTGTCCAAGAAGGCCAGAACTCATAACTTACCAAAAGAGGTTAAAAGAGCAGTGCCCAAGAAGGCCAGAACTCATAACTTACCCAAAGAGGTTAAAAGAGCAGTGCCCAAGAAGGCCAGAACTCATAACTTACCCAAAGAGGTTAAAAGAGCAGTGCCCAAGAAGGCCAGAACTCATAACTTACCCAAAAAAGTTAAAAGAGCAGTGCCCAAGAAGGCCAGAACTCATAACTTACCCAAAGAAGTTAAAAGAGCAAGGCCAAAGAAGGCAGGAACTCGTAACTTACCCAATGAGGTTAAAAGAGCAATGCCCAAAAAGGCAAGAGCTCATAACTTACCCAAAGGGGTTATGACCAGTGCCCATGAAGGCCAGAAGTCTAGGAACTTACCTAAAGGGGTTATGACCAGTGCCCATGAAGGCCAGAAGTCTAGAAACTTATCCAAAGGGGTTATGACGAGTGCTCATAAAGGCCAGAAGTCTAGAAACTTACCCGAAGAGGTTATGACCAGTGCCCATGAAGGGCAGAAGTCTAGGAAGCCCAAGAAGGCGAGAAGTCGAAAAACTTGCCCAGAGAGGTTATGAGCAGCGCCCAAGAAGGACAAAGTCACAAACTTGCCCAAAAACATTATGCGACCAAGAAATATATGACAAAGAAGTTGTATGTCAGAAAACAACTCTGGGAATATTTAAATATAAAGCCCATGAGCGATTCTAAGAATCCCACATGGCCTCGGGGACTAATGTCGGGGGTGTACCCTCGGGTACCCCAGAGTTGATATATAAAAAGATCTCTGAAGATGAATGGAGGATTTGATAAGAGAAATATGCATACATAAGTAGAGAAATATGACACAAAGGAAGAAAACAAAGAGAAAACAGAACCTGGGCCGAAGTAGACGTAATTCGGCCTGCTCCCACTACTCCTCCTAGGCCAAACAGCACTGACGGGCCGAATCTAAGGACAGTTCGGCCCATCAGGCCGAACTCCCGCCGAACCAGCTGCCAGCACCCGCCGACTCCTCGCTCCCGCCAAGCCGTCTTCACGCCTGCACGCCTCGTCGCCAGGGGTATCTCCCGATCGATCCCCCCGAGTGGGCCGAGGTGGGAAGGGTCCGGCCCACCGCGGGACGTCGACCCCGCCGACTCTCTCCGTCGCCAGCGTCATCGCGTTACTTCACCCGGGTGGGCCAGATTCGGCCCACCGCGGGACTCCTGCCTAGCCGACCATCGCCCCGCCTCCAGCAACCCGGCTGGGCCAGATCGGCGGCCCATCTCGGGACATCAGCGTCTCCCAGCTCCGCTCTGTGGGCCGAATAAGACTGAGCTCGGCTGGGCCTTGAGAATTAACTCGGCTGAGCTGATCTGTAATCCGGCTTGGGCCGAGAATTCCCAGGCCGAGTCGGTTTCTAGCCAGGCCGAATTACCTCATGCCTGGTAGCATCCAGGCCGAGTTATTTCGCCCTGTGACCCCTTTTATTTATCTCCGAATGTTTCCTCGACCTCTACAAAGGCACGCCATCTATTCAGGACAAGGTTCACGAGAATCGTGCCAGTCTTGGGACGCCCATGGCTCAAACTGGCACCCGTCAATTGGAATATGCCTATGGCATCTAACAAGATGCTAGGGATATGCTCTTGGCATCAAATAAGATGCTAGAGAATATGTCTGGCATCTCCAAAGATGCCAGGGCATATGCCCAGCATCTTTAGAAGATGCCCAGGATATGCCATCTAGATACTAAACGTGAGAAACAAGATTTGTCCCCTGGGCTCCCCTTTATAAGGAGCACCAGGGGGATCATTCTAGGAGAGGCCCGAAGGGCTCCTCCCCTCTCTACTCACTAGGAGCTCTCCTTCTTCCTCTTCCTCCACTCTCATAGAGAGATTAGATAGAAGCATAGGGGAAACAGCTCAAGGAGCATGATTGTAGCCACAAGTATGGCAAGATTATAAGGGATTAGATGTATAGAATGAGGTGTTATCTCCACTTGAGAGCTTCAATCCAATATACATTGTCTTCCTCTTTGTTCATACGAGTGCGGTCTTCGCTGCATCATCCCTCCCCGGATTCCTCCACGTCCATCGGCCCCAACTTTAGCCTACCCATGGCATATGCCGTGACACCACCACGACAAAGACCATACTGACTAGGAGAGTAACGGTTGGGGGCACGACGCTGACGAACAGGACGAGTAGAGGGAAGATCATTAGAGGAAGACGACGCAGGAGACGACGATGAAGAAGAGGGAATAGTAGAGGAAGACTCCGAAGAACGAGGAGAACTAGGAGAACTAGACGGAGCAGAGGAGGACGGTGTCGAAGAAGAGACATCAGGGGGAGGAGATCCTGCAGAAGACACAATAGGTGTAGAAGGAGGTGTGTCAGGAAAGAGAAGAAAAGAGATATCTTCCACTGGGTCAGCACCAGCGGTGGGACGAGGATAGAAAGGACGCGTCTCATCAAAAGTAACATCACGAGAGATACGCATCCGACGACCAACAGGGTCCCAACAGCGATAGCCCTTATGCTCATCACTGTATCCAAGGAAGACACACTCACCAGACTGAGCGGTCAGTTTGGTGCGTTCGCGAGGAGCAAGGAGAACATAGCAAACACAACCAAACAAGCGAAGCATGGAGTAGTCTGGAGACTGTCCAGATAGGCGCTCAAGAGGGATACCACCCTGCAAGGCAGCAGAAGGCTGAATATTGATGAGGTAAGCCGACGTAGCGACAGCCTCAGCCCAGAAATGCGGCGGGAGAGAAGAAGCAATCATCATAGCGCGAGTGATCTCAAGAAGATGGCGATGCTTACGCTCATCAACGCCATTCTGGGCATATGCGCCAAGACAAGAGAACTGAGCAAGGGTGCCCTGCTCAGCAAGAACACCTCGCAACATCTGGGATATATACTCACCAGCAGAATCAGCACGAAATACACGAACGGGGGTAGAATACTGAGTACGGACCATGGCCGCAAAACGCTGGAGAGCACTTCACTGCGAGAGCGCATAAAATACAACCAAGTGTACCGAGAAAAATTATCGATGAATAAAATATAGTAGCGATGGCCCCCTTTCGAAGCGAAAGGAGCCGGACCCCAAACATCAGAATAAACTAAATCAAAAGGTCGCTGAGATACAGACGCGCTAGTAGGATATGGAAGCTGAATCTGTTTACCCAACCTATAGCCTTGACAATGCAAACACCCATCTCCTGAGACAGACCCAGAAGACCACGATGAACTAAGGACGACAGGCGAGAGTCACAAAGGTGACCAAGACGATGATGCCACTGCTGAAAGGAGCTGGTAGCAGAGGCGACGACCGGAGAAGAACTGGCAGATGAAGTGGCAGCGGAAGGAACACGAAGCCAGTCTAACTCCCAAAGTCCTGAAGAGTCACGACTGCGAGGGCCAGCTCCAACCAGAGCCTGCGTGCGACGGTCCTGGACAACACAAGAATCAGCATCAAGAATGACGCGACAACCAGAGTCAGTAAGCTGGCTAGCAGAGAACAGATTCATCGTAAGAAGAGGGACATGATAAATATCAGGAACAGAAAATGAAGAAGTAGAAAGGGTTCCCCGACTAGAAACAGGGAGAGAGGTACCATCAGCTGTGAAAACACGGACAAGAGAAGGGAGAGAACGAAGAGCGGACATAAAAGAAGACTCAGAGATCATATGAAAAGAAGCTCCAGAATCCAGATACCATGGGGATGTACCTGACTGTGTAGAAGGTGGTGGTCGCACAGTGTCTGAAGAATCAGTCACAGAACCAGCAGTGCCTGTCGAAGAAGAGCCTGTAGCAGCAAGCAGACCGCGAAGACTCCTGATAATGTCCTGATCGGAGAGAGCAACTGCTGAAGATCCAGAAGGAGCCGACTGCCCACGAGCCTGGTGCTGCTGACGTAAGTTGGGATCCCGTGTATAACAGGTGGCCCAGGTGTGGCCATCCTTGTTACAGTAAGAGCAGTGACGAAGAGAACCACGGCGATCCTGACCACGAGCCTGCTGGTGCTGACTCTGGCCCTGAAACTGCTGGTGCTGACTCTAACCCTGAAACTGCTGGTGCTGACTCTGACCCTGACCTGGAGGAGTGGGTAGTATCGGCGGTGGCACAGAGGACCGCGGCTGAGTCGAGGGAACAGACGGCATAGAAGGACCACGAGTAGCAAGCACAGATGGAACCGCAAGAAGACCAGCAGCACGGAGACGGGTCTCCTCAGACCGAAGCTCAGAAAACACCTCAGAGAGCGGAACACGACCACGAGCATTCAGCTGAGCACGCTGGGGCACAAACTCCTGGCGAAGCCGAGACAGAAACTCATAGATGCGGTGAAACTCCAAATCCGAGCGCACAATCTGGCAACACGAGCATGTGCCACAAACAGCAGTACGAAGAGAATCAAGCTGACGCCAGATAGAAGCACTCTGAGTATAGAACTCATCAATAGTAGAATCACCCTGCTGGAGAGCATGCTTTTGGCGAACCACAGACAGGTAAAGAGCATCCCCAGATGGCTGATAGCACTGACGAAGATGGGTCCACTGAGCGGCAACAGTAGGGAGACTCATGAACTCAGCAGCATACTGGGGCAGAACACTGGAGGTGAGAACAGCAGCAGTACGAGCATCCTCATCAACCCACTGAGTGTAAGCAGTCAGAGCGTGTCATTAGGCCTCAAGATCAGAAGAGTACTGCTTGAACTTCAGATCATAAGCAGCAACAGCACTATCATCAGCACTCTGAGCAGCATCCTTGGCCTCTTGAGAAGCATCAGCACCGAGAACAATCGGCGTCGGCGGAAGAGGAGCCACAGGAGCAGGGGGCACGACGGACAGGAGACCTCGCCGGAGAGCACACCCCAAAGACGGAGACCGCGCATATAAACGCGCATAAAGGCAGCGAAATCAGGGTAATTCGTGCCATCGAAGATCACCGGGCAGCGAGGAATCGCAACATAACCCGAGGAAGAAGACATATCGCTTTTTTCTTGACACAGATCAGATCTGACCAAACCTGACGCAAGCAGACGTCAGCAGACGAAATCCGGCCGGAGTGGAGGCCCGCACAAGCAGGAGGTGGCCTCGGCCAGTCAGAGACTGGCGGGCGGCAGGTGAGGGGCCGCGTGTGGACGGGCGGGCGGCAGGTGAGGGGGGGGGGCCCAAGCAGCAGCCCAAGCAGGAACAGGAAGACGGCAGGCCAGCAGGTGTGGGCCCGGCCGATCAGTGACGAGCGGGCGTAGGGGTAGATGCAGATGAGATCAACCGCGTGAGGACGGCGATGCAAAGGACGACGGGTGTATGTGTGCAGAGTGGTAGCAGGCGGGTCGTCGGGCAGGTAGGCGGCGTCAGGGTGACGCAGGCGGGGTGGAGCAGGTGGCGGGGCCCTCGCACGCACGTGCAGACGCGGGCAGGTGGTCGCGGGCAGACGCGGGCAGACGCGGGCAGATCGGCGGGTGCACGCAACGAGGATCGGCGGGTGCGCGTAGGAGGTAGCGGTGCCCAATCGGTGGTGGTGGGGGCCGATCGACAGTGGAAGGATTGTAGGAGGGTAAGGGCGGATGAGGGTATAGATCCGATCTGAATGAAAGGACAAGAACGAATCTGGGAAAGCAGAGGACAAGAACGAAAGGACCTCACGCAAATCGGTCAGAACGGGAACCGGCGGGTGGCCGAGGCGAGCTGACGGCGACAATCACAAGCAGAGGACCGGTGGACACGGGAACCCTAAAACCGGCTCTGATACCATGTCAGGAATAGACAAAGTTATATTCCTTTGGGGGCCAAAGGCTATAATATATAGTACAGGTACAGAGCAAATATGCAGGAAGCCCCCTAACATATGGGGAAAATACAATATAAAGATATATACATCTAACAGCAAGAACCCAAATTTTGGAGCAATAGTAGTGAATTTTTTTTTTAAAGATCCAGCAGAATGCTGGCTTTTCATGTTTTACAGCCCAACTAGTGGGCAAGAAAGATGCAATACCAATGATGAGTAACAACTTGGAGCCATGTAGTTATCAACTCCAGCAAGTAAATCGGATATGTTCTCAGATGACCATACACATAAGGCGATTGAGCCTAGCATTACCTATAAATAGAGATTTGTAAGTTGATTTATTTCTCAACGAGCACCCACTCCCAGTAATGTGAGTACTTCATTGCCTATCTCTGCAAGCTAGCATTGCTAGTATATTTCACACACTCTAGCTTACTCAGTACCAGTATCATTGTTTCTTGTTGCTGTTAGTATTAACGATCGTGTTTTGCTATGCCTCAAGCCCACAACCCAGCAGAGATTAGATCAGATGCAGGATGGTTCCAACATTCACACATCCAAATCACAAGCCATACAATTTTTTTTTTTGAAAAAGCAAAACATGGATATAGAAAATCGAAGCTGCGAGAACATTAAGTCGTGATGTTACCCCAGTCTTCCGGTTCGGCGTTGTCGGCAGCGGCAGGGTAGTTCAGGCGGTGCGGATCCATCGGGTACAAACGGACATCGAATTCCGGAGGCGGCGGGGCGCGAGAGCCCGAGCTGCAAACCTTTTCTGCCTTTGCCAGATTCCGGCGGCCACGGGGAGAAGACTACGGCTGGTTAGACGGCCGCCAGCCTCGGAATCCGGGTGAAGGAGGAGATATAGCGAGAGGAGCTTCTGGATGGGAAGCGAAGCAAAGCAAAGGTGAGAAGAGGTTTGGAATTTTTTTTGGAATCTTACGGCCTATGGGTGATTTCCCACTTTTACCCTTTGGGTTTTCTGATAGAATTCGATCAGAACCGTTTGATTTGTCTTGCGGTTCCTCTTTGCTACCGAGTTGTGGCTGATGTCTCCACCACCTTTGAGTATTCGGTGCCAATGGTCTATGGAACACCCGTACAGCAATCGATGTTCCCACAGACATTTGTATCAGAATCCGATGCTGCAATACAGTACAATGGCAGATGAGGCAGTTTTATCTTATATATATGACGACAAAATATATTGTACAATGGGTATCTTTCAAGTTTTATTTCTAGCAAATATCAGTAAATTGTTTTATTTCTAGCAAATATCAGTAAATATATGTTAAGACATGTCGTGCTAAGAAATCATCGGTTAGCTGCAAATATTATTTTGTTTCTTTCTTCAAAAATGGTAGAAAAAAGGCGGGTGCTGGAGTAAGCTCCTTCTCGCTTCTTGCACCAGCGCTCATGGATGATTTTGGTGCGTCTCGTAGATAGGGTATGTCTTGTTTGTTCGACACGTATAGTTCTGATAGCGCTTATGGCTATGTGGGGGTTAGTTTTGCGATTTTTTTCAGTCGTGGGACCTTGCCCGGTTTTCTGGTTTGTAGCCAATATTTTTCTCTTTGTCGCGTCATATGGACTGCTTGTTTTAGTGCATTACCATCTTTGCCGGGTCATATGAAATGATGGACTGCGTATTGATTAGTTATTATACTTCTTAATGTTGTTGTGCACTGCCTTACGGCTCTAGTAAGTTAAACTGCTGTATTTTTTCTGCGGTGTCATGTTTTTGTTTTCTTTTATGCTTTCTCTTTTTCGTAGTTACTATTAGTTTTTCCCTTTTTGACAGTTAGTATTATGCTGCACTTTTGATTTACGTGCATTGTTATATCAATCATTTAGCTTATTGCACCGCCATAATAAAATATGTTGAATTGCTGTATTTTTTTGTAGCGCCGTGTTTTTCGTTTTATTTCTTCTCTCTTTTTGTTCTGTTTTCCCTTTTCGGCAGTTAGTATCTGCTTTTTTCGTTTGGTTTCTTTTGTCTTTTGGTTTCGCTTTAAGGGTAATGGGGATTTTGTGGGGTGTAAAGGGAGGGGTCGGTCTTTGAACACCGTGTTTATGGAACTTTTTACCAATGTTTTTCATGAAAACACTAAGTTGTTTTTAATAGTATTGTGCTACTACAGGATAGTGCATTATTGCCACTCTAGAAAGTGCAAGGGGCAGTGCTGAACATCTGCAATGATGATCGTTTAGTCTGGTTCTTGAGGTTATATCAGCATCTACGTTAGTGCGGCGCTGCTCTGACTTTGACGTCAGTTTCCCGCTAAATGACGTGTCAGTTTTCTGCTGCTGCTGTCCTTTGTCGAGCAACGCTACGCACCGCTGGACCTGTTCTGAAGACGGATTATTGACAAGGATAGCTCGAGTAGCAGCAGTGTTCTCCACTGGTGTGATGTAGACTTGGATCTTCTCTCCAGTTTTATCGTCGAATAAATCCATGTGGATATCCAGTTAGCAAGAACTGGGCCACCTCTTGTTTTGTTTGGCAGTCGCTTGAATTCTTACTGGTATTGGGCAAGATTGTTGTCTATCTGCTGCTTAATTTCAACGCGCAGCTTCATCAAGCAAAAGCAAGCGATGTTTCTCGAGATCCTCGACCCTTTTCTCCAGCTCCTCCGGAGTAATATCTGAAGCAGTTGGGATTGGCATTGTTAGTGCATCTCCGTAGATTTTGCGTGCACCTTGGGTGACCACGTGTCCATCAACCGCATGATCGATTGGAGTGGGATTGACCGGCTTTCCATCCGGATCCTCCATCTCCAATTCTTCGTCGACTTCTTCGTCATTGGCTTCCATCACCGGCTCTATCGGTGTTAGGGTTTTGTTCTTCTTCTTTGTCGTCTTCTTTGTCTGTCAGGTGGTCTTATGTGAGACCCTAGCACATGGCTCAATAGGATGGATAGGAAACCTATATCAACAAGTTGCAACTTCTTTTCCGGAAGCTCATTCGAAAAGAACTCTAAGGTTAAGCGTGCTTGTCCCAGAGCAATTCTAGGATGGGTGACCGACCGGGAAGTGGGTACCGGGTGCGCATGAGTGAGGACAAAGTGCGCTGAAAAGACTAGTGTTGGTCTGTGGGGCTAGTCTAGAGATCCTATTGAGCTGCCAGAAGTAACAGCCATCGGTCCGGAGTGATCTGAGGTGTTACAAAGTGATATCAGAGCCGACCCTCGCGGTTACATGGGCGTGTGTGGGTCAGTGGCTGACATGTGTAACATGGCGCATGTGGCCAGGAGAGGACACGGCATGGCAATGTGCTGGCACTGGACGCACAAATATGTACCAAGAGGGGACGTTCCTGGCTTGTGGTTGATCGACGAGGACGCCGATCTTCTAAGGGTGGGTGTATGTGCGACTCTGGCACATGGCTCAATAGGATGGATAGGAAACACATACCAACAAGTTGTAACTTCTTTTCCGGAAGCTCATTCGAAAAGAACTCTAAGGTTAAGCGTTCTTGGCCTAGAGCAATTCTAGGATGGGTGACCGACTGGAAAGTGGGTACCGGGTGCGCACGAGTGAGGACAAAGTACGCAGAAAAGACTAGTGTTGGTCTGTGGGGTTAGTCTAGAGATCCTATTGAGCTGCTAGAAGTGATAGCCGTCGGTCCGGAGTGACCGGGGGTGTTACATCTTGACACGTGTACCGGTGTCAAAGACGGCTTTTGGTCCGGTACCGGGAGATAAACTTCCATCGGTACTTTCCGTCATGGTTCGCTTATGGACCTCGGAAGAATCTCCGGTGTCCATGCCATCTTGTGAGGTGTAGTCTTCATCCATGCTATCATACGAACTTGGAGGTGTCTCCTCTGCACCTTTCTTGGATTTGTAATCTTCTTCGTACTCTTCCATCTCCTTCTCTAATTCTCGGAGTTCCTGGGACGTCATTGATTCTTGAGGGAAAGCGGGTGGATGAGCATCTTCTCCGATCGCATCAAGGACTGAGTCATTTTGGGCTCTAGCATCAACAAAGTCGGATCTAGAGCCAACGTAGCGCATGAAGCAATGCCTCTTTTTCTTCATGGACTCGAGGTAGTAGTATAGTTGAGATTCCACCTCCGCTTCTTCAAAGCTCCTCTTGATCTCGGCGATTGCTTCGTAGTCAATGTAGGGGCGCTTCATCATCTGATTTATCATGTGCCTCAAGTGCGATTTTCCTGCTCCGGCATCAGTAGAATCGGATCCGAAGCGAATATTGATGAGTGCATATTTGCATCATATTCTAGATTATTATTTTGCATTGTAGATGTAGGATTTTGGTATTTTACCGTCTTCGCACGCACTTTTTATGTTTATTTTCACCAGGATCAGATCAGATGATGGATCCAAAGGACACAATTCTTGGAGAAGTTGTACTGGAGAGAAAAGGAGCCAAACACTACGTAAATTGCTTATTTGGGAAATACAAATAATATCAGAAGAAAACACGAAGCGAGCAAAGGAGGCATAAGAGTTGACGACCAACTATACGGGCCGCCACCGTATAGTTTCGGCCGTATCGTTGGCGCTGCCTCCGCCTCCTCAAATAGATTCACCCCGTGCAACTGGTTCTGGGAGTCGACATACAAAACACCCAGAAATCACCGAAACCTAACCTCCTGAAGGAACCTGGAGGGGGAACTTACCCTAGGGATCCATCTTCGCCCTACGCAGATCTGGGAGGCCAAGGCATCGATCTCCATCTTCATCAACCGCTGCATCTTCATCACCACCATCATATCCATCCATCCCATCTAGATCTTGTTGTAATTCTTGTACTAATTGTGGATTTATACAAGTACTATTCATTGATAATCGTTCATTACCATTACCATGATGCTATTTGCCTCCATGTCTGACTAGATCATTAGTTCTTAGGGAGATGGAGAAACCCTAGCATGAGATTGAAATATGATAAAGTTTATTATGATATTCATCATTGTGACCATGTGTTAGATTGTCTACATCTTGATGTTGGGAGAAGTAGACCTCTCCAATATTTGCCTCTTGTGGGGACTTGATGTAGGGAACTACTTGTTGATAGATAGAGGGATGTTAGCACTTACAGTGACTAAAATCTGTTGGCACCCCTTACGTATCAAATTTTGAGTCGAGGAAACTCACAAAACACTATCCATGCCATGGGATACGTCCTGCGGGGTTACGTCCCTTAATAGACCTTTATAATTCTAGTGGTGTATCCACTAATCCCTAAGAACCCCTTTTTCCTACCGAAGTTTCAAATCTCTTTTACATACACGATACTTATTTTCTGTATTCAGATTTATTTACTTTACTCATTGTTCTCTTATACCAAAAACCCAAAAACACCTGTTTACACATTACTCGCATTTTATCTTGTTGCTTAGAACTTTATTTAGCATTTATATTTTTATTATTTATTTCAAGAATTTTTAGACTTCAGACTCCTGCTCTCTGTGGGATATTTCGAAACTAGCTACAACGATCTGTGCACTTGCACTCATCAACCTATTTTCTGGCGTCGTTGCCGAGGAGCTAAGCGCTGTAGGTCTTTTAGTTTTTTATTATTTACTTTAGTTTTTTTAAGTTTTGTTTTGAGTTACATATTTCCACCAACATGATGGAGTTTGAGCATATGACTAGTGCTAACCCACTCAACCGTTTTGGGAAGCCCTATGATATTTATAAAAGAGACAACTCCAACGAGATGGCAAGGGGGTTTGATATAAATCCTCTACTACTTGGTATTTTACATAAGAAGCAATTTATTGGAGATGAAGAAGATCCTGATCCATATAAGCATATTGCATGTTTCAAAGATATATGTGGCATGTTCCAATTAAGAGGGTATACCGCCGATGAGGCAAGGGTTAAAATTTTTAGTCAAACTTTTACAAGTACAACTCTTTCATGGTATAGATCTCTACCCTCAGAAACCACTACTACTTGGGATTATTTAGCTTGCGAATTCCTATCTAAATATTACCCATTATTAAAATCTTTTGGAATTAGGCATCTTATAATGACTTGGAGAGACCGAACTAATGAAGGACTAGTAAGAGCTTATATAAGATTTAAAGATTTACTTAGACAATGTCCTCATCATGATTTACCTGAATGGTATTTATTGCATATCTTTTATGGCGGTTTAATTGAATCTAATAAAATTGAACTAGACTCTAGAGCTTTTATGGATTTATCCATAACTAAAGCTTTGTCTTTACTTAATAGAATTCACGATCATAGAGTTTCATGGAATTTTGGTCTAGGAAGTGAAGGAGGCACAGAAATATATCATGAATGCATTCACGACTATAATAAAAGAGACCATGTTAATGAATTATCTAAGGAGATTTATTTAGATTCAGATCTTGTGTTGCAAGTTGTTAAAGCTTTTACAAAACAAATCGAAGCTCCCAAAGAGGGTTCGGTCAAGTTTGATGCATCACCTAAACCTATGAAGAAAAGAGAAGTTAAAGCAACATTGGCCTCCCTAGAACCAATGTATGAGATACCTTTTCCTAACACTGCACAAAAGCATATTTGTGAATATGAACAGGTCAAGGCAGTACATGAGGTGAAAGAAGACAAAAGTGTTCCAATAATTAAAGAACATCTAGATGAAACAAAAGATGAAGAGGTAACCAAGGAAGCAATCATGGCCATGTATGCACATTGTAACATAGTTGAACTTGATGAAGAGACTTCTATATTGGTTGAAGGTAAAATTAAGGTAAAAGACTTAGGTAAGCATATTCTTCCCTGCATATTTAGAAACCTCGCATTACGGTTTATGTGATATTGGCACCGAAGTTAATGTTATATACTATGACTTTTATTTAGAAATAAAAGAAGAGATAGCACCGGCAACAATAGAAAATACTGATATGACAATCATGTTAGCCAATAAAAATCTTAGAATTCAAATAGGAGTAGTTGAAGATGCAACTGTCATAATTGACAATAAAAATTTCCCTATTCATTTTGTAGTTGTTGATATGCCAATTGACACTCTTTGCCCAATCGATTTAAGTGATATATGTGCCACAATCGATTTCAAAAAGGAGATTGTATCCCTTAAGCTTGGGAAAGCGGAAAAAGAATTCCACTTTTCCAAATTTAAAGACAAACCTCTACATATACAAGAAGAAGAGAAAGAGAAGACTATCGAGGAGATGGCAGCTCTTTTCTTAAATAATCAAGATGAAGAAATAAATGAAGACCCGAATTGTGAAGAAATAATTATGGAGGACGGAACTTTAAAAGAATTAGAAAGTGAATTTGATTCATTTCCCAATGAATAACCTCCCACTGATTAAGCTTTAGAAGAGCTAGAAAAGAGAGGGGATGAAGAATTACCACCCCCAGAATTAAAAGCTCTACCAGATAATCTTAAGTATAGATTCTTAGATAATACTAATAAATTCCCGATTATTATTAGTGCTAAACTTTTAGGGGAAGAAGAAGAACATATGAAGGTACTAAAGGAGCACTGCAAGGCCTTTGGGTACTCAATGGACGACTTGAAGGGTATTAGTCCCATGATAGCCTCCCATCGAATATTCATGGAGGAAGGTGCTAAACCAGTTGCGGAATTTAATAGAAGACTAAAGCCTAAAATGAAGGAAGTGGTAAGAAAAGAAATAGTATGCCTAATTGATGCATGTATAATTTATCTTGTAAAATAAAGCGAATGGATAAGTCCTATTCATTGTGTTCCTAAGAAAGGCGGCTTTACTGTTGTTCCTAATGAAAACAATGAAATGATACCTACTAGAACTATTGTTGGACATAGGATGTGCATAGATTTTAGGAAATTGAATAAGGAAACAAGGAAAGATCACTATCCTTTACTGTTCACAGATCAAACTTTAGAGAGTTTATCAAACCACGCTCATTTTTTCTACTTGGATGGATACTCTCGTTTTTCCAAAATAGATGTTCATCCTGATGACCAACTGAAAACAAATTTCATTAGTCCTTATGGTTTACATGCTTACTGACACATGCTTTTTGGGTTATGCAATGCTCCAACTACTTTTCAAAGATGCATGACTGATTTATTTGTAGATTTTATAGAACTGATAATGGAAGTATTTATGGATGATTTTTCTATCTATGGAATTTAGTTTACTAGTTGCTTCAAAAATCTCAATAGAATCTTGCAGCGTTGCGAAGCAACCAATCTTGTATTAAACTAGGAGAAGTGCCATTTTATGGTCAAAGAAGGCATAGTCCTTGGACATAAAGTATCAGGTAAGGGTATTGACGTAGATAGGGCTAAAGTTGAAGCAATATAAAGAATGCCACAACAAGGGTACGCAAAAGGTATAAGAAGTTTTCTTGGTGATGTAGGCTTTTATAGAAGGTTCATTAGGAATTTTTCTGGAATTTCTAAACCTTTGACTAATCTATTGTAAAAAGGAGTAAGATTCAATTTTGATGATAAGTGCCTTATTGCCTTTGATAAACTTAAAAATGCTTTATCTAATGCTCCCATCATTAAACCACCTATATGGGATATGACTTTTGATTTAATATGTGAGTCTAGTGATGATGCTGTAGGAGTAACTCTGGGATAACACATAGGTCGCATATTTAATATTATACATCATGCTAGTAGAACTCTCAATAGTGCTCAAAAGAATTATCCTAAGGAAGAAAGAGAACTCTTTGCTGTATTTTTCTCCTATGATAAGTTTAATTCTTATATTGTTGATGCAAAAGTAAGAGTTCATACGGATCGTGATGGTTTAAAATAACTTCTCGAGAGGAAGTTTCATAAGCCAAGACTGACCCGTTGGATCCTTTTACTTCAAGAATTTGAGTTGCAGATTATGCAGAGACAAGAAGCATAAGTTGTAGATGCATCATCTATATTTACCTAGCAAGACATCGATCTTACTGAGAGGAGCTTTAGCCCCGGTGATTTTTTTTTCAAGAATTATTATATAATCTGAAGGGTTCGCAGCATAGAAAACAAAAAGTTTCCTACAATGGGAACAACTAAGTACAAAGATCTATCTAATAGATACAAGCAACAGGTGGATATACATCCATGGAATACATACCCTCTAAGACCGAATAGCGTTAACAAGGTTGTACTCATGGATGATGTAATCGGACGCTTGCCGATCTCAAAATCGTGATGAAGTCCATCTAGTCCAGCCGGTCCAGCACCATCAAGTCCAGCACCGCAAAGCAGTGGTGCATTCGTGATCGCACACACGTCCGGGTACCCCAACAACCTCCGTGCCCTCGCTCCAGCGAAGCAGCGAAAGCAACAAATCCTTCCAGAAAAAGTCATCGGGAACATGTATCTCGCTTATCCGAGACCATGGGGAAATTCTAAAAGGGGGGAGAGAGATCCTTCGCGAGGAGGTGTGAGATGAGAGGAGGGAGTGGGTTGCCTTTTATAGGGAGAGGGATGGCAGCCCCCTCCCATGGCATGGAAGCCATGGAGGTGCCCCCACCTCTTCCACATTCATGTGGGTGGATCTCCCACTCACATAAATAGCCACCCATTCAAAATTTCACTCACCTCCATTAAATTCCCACCAAATTTAATGCAATCTCTCATTAAATAAAACTCTTTTATTTATTTATTCAGAATTTTGTTAATTAATCTAATTAACAAACATTCACATAAAACATCTTACAACATTTCAATTTTACATGCAGAACCAGTTTCAGCAATTTCAACCAAAACGATTCCAGTGTCTAGTGAAATAAATTCATGCGCTTTCCTTTTTCTTTCTCTGGCATATTATTTGCTCCAAATGGTGTTGGTATCCCTTAAGTGTGTCACCCTACAGTTCGCGAATAATGTAGACATGATCGAGACCCTCTTCGATCAATAATCAGCAGCGGGACCTGTAGATCCGTACTGACTCCCACACATTCAACGATGACTTATGTGATCGTGTGAACCTTATACACATGTAACTCAATCCCTTTGTCTCGCGGTATATTACATGTTCGAGATTCGATCATCGATATCCCCATACCTAGTTTTATCTCATTACCGACATGTACTCTTTTCTCGTTCCCGTGATATAACATTCTAGTGATCAAATCACTTGCTTCCAAGCTAACTAATGTGATATCACCGAGAGGGCCCAGAGTATATCTCTCCGTTATCGGGATGGACAAATTCCATCCTTGATCCATGATCCTCAACATAACACCTTCGTAGCACTGAACCCATCTTTATAGTCAACCTGTTACAGTGCAACATTTGATGTTATCAAGATACTCTTGTGGTGATAGTGCTTGACATGATCTCATGGTTTAAGGATTAAGATTACTTCCTATGATGTTAGAGAAATATAAACACAATGACCTTGATCGTAATGCTATACTTCAGATCAATGTTCATCACATCATTCCAATAATATTGTGACCTCGTTATTAACAACATCCAATGTCTATGATCAGGAAACCTTTGATCATCTTGTTGATCATAACAAGGAACTTTCTTTTTGTTTATTAAACACACATGTATTAACGTTTCCATATTAATACAATTATAGCATGCAAAATAAAAATTTATCATAAATAAGGAATAAGATAATAACCACTTTATTATTGCCTCTCGGGCATATTCCCTTCAGTCTCTCACCTGCACTAGAGACAATAATCTTGTTTGAAAACTTTGTGTATTGAACATCTATGGCTTTCTGGTGTTCCATATACGCGATTGCAAGTGGTTAACATAATCTATGGATCTAACGTTTTCAGGTCCATGTGTATTTGCATGTCTTTGCGTCTTCACGCATCACTCATTCTCCAATGAGATGGCACTGTATAAATTCGGTCTTTTGGTGAGACCTTTAGTTCCTTGGGGTTAAATCATGTCGATACTATTGTCGTACAATATATCTTTAGTGTTATACCTTTGAGAACCACACCTTAGTTTGATAACAAACTACTTGACATAAATGCCTTCCTTTGCTGCTACTATAGCAGTCATATACTTAGCCTTTTGTCGTAGTATTCGTCACAATGTCTTAACTTTGGAATTCATCCAAATCCATCATGGAAACTTTCTTTCCATTTCATTGTGCCACCCATAGTTTAAATTGAGATAAACTTAATTTTGTATCTTGTGACAAAACTAGTATCAATGTAACGCTTTACAATGAACTATTTGTAATTGTTTTTCACCTCTACACAAATATATTCTTAGTTCTTCCAAAAGATCATAAGAATTTTCTTACTATCGTCCAATGATCATCTTGTGATTCATTCTGGTATATGCTCATATCATTTAGAGCATAGGACATATATGGAAGTGTACATATCATGGTATGATTGATCAAAATATTTTTGTGATTTTACTCATCAAGTGTCAAAGCACTTGAATCTTGTTTCACCTATCAAGTGTCGATAAACTTGAATATTGATTCAATTGTTTTCCATGCGACAAGATCCTTTTCTTATCATTTCTATATTGAACTCCTTCAATATCTCATATATGTTTGGAACAACCATATTAGCTTCACAGTCTATCCATGTAGACGTTCATGCTAAATATTCGGATTTTGCCTAAGTCTTTCATCGAAATGAAATTCTTAACCTTTGTCAATAAAAGATACATCATTTCCGATCAACAAGATGTCCTCCACATGATGTATTAGAAATATGTCTTAGTGCTCCCACTTAATTTCTTGCAAATGCAAGCATCTTCATCGTCTCCTGATGAAAAATCCTTTAACAGTTTCATCACGGTGAAGATTCCAACTCCGCGATGCTTACTTCAACAATTGAAGTTTGCATGCCCTTTTTAGCATACTTTGATTTAAGAAAACCCTTTGGATCGTGTCATGCACACGTCCTAGGTAACCATTCTATTAGAAGAACTTTGTTTTGTTTATTCATCTACCATATAACAAAATTATATGTAGTGGTTGCTACATTAATCCGTCCAGACTAAATATCGCTATGAAAGATCAAATCTTGTCGTAGTCAACTCCTTGAACATTGTCGTAAAATAATTTACGACATGTCGACTATTTCATAGATGTGAAACATCCATGTCTGTTTCTTTATAGATCCAAATATGACCGATAGGTTTTTACACTTTTCTGGAGGGTCTTCCAAGTTCAAAAAACATGATTTCTCGTGTATGGAACTATCTCGGATTTTATGGCTTCAAGACATTTGACGGAGTCAGGGCCCATCATCGCTTCTTTGCATGTAGTCGGTTCATCATTGTCAAACAATAATGATTTACTCTCAAATATTAACATTTGATTGTTTATCCGACCTACTTGGTTCAATAGGAATTTAGACCTCCGTGACCACAACCTTTGAGGCACATAAGCTATGAGCATTATGGCTGCATCCGGAACAATTTCCAATGCTGCGCAACTCAGCACATTTAGCTAAGGTTCGTTAATCTTATCAAAGTTCTATTGTCCTCCCACTTAACTTTTACGAAAAAAATCCTTTTTCAAGAAACTTGACGTTCTAAGCGACAAACTCTTTTGTCTTCGGTGTTATGGAGGAATACCCAATGATTATTTTAAATAACCTACAAAGACATGCTCATCTGACTTTGGTTGTAAACATCTTACTTATGCTTAGATACCAAAATTTAAGAAATGACAACTTGGGTTTTACCCCAAACCATAACTTACATGGTGTCATTTCAACGAATCAAGATGGAGCTCTTTTCAGTGTAAAAGCGCTAGTCTCTAAAGCTTTAATATTTTAAAAACATAATGGCAGTTTATAAATAACACCTTTGATCCAACCATGTTAAACAAGGTTTCATTACAAATCTCAAACACTCCATATTCCTATGGTGTTTAGGGAGATGCTAATCTAGGTGTTTTGCTAAACTTTCCACTCAAATAATTCCCTTTATGATAAAATCATAAATTATTTATTTTCTTGTTACAATGATTTTCCACTTCATCTTGAAAGTCTTTGAACATTTTCAAATATTTCATACTTCTTTCCCATTAAGTGAATATTCACTCAAATTTATGGAGAAAGCATATGAAGTTGAAATTCATCGCTTACGACTATACATAATTGACTACATACATCGATATGTATAAATTCCAATATTTTAGTCGTTCATTCTTCTTTGGCCTTTGAACGAAGTTTTAATTATCCCGAGAAAAGGCTCACAAGCGTCATTTGATCAAATCAAAGACTCCAAAATCCATGAAAATGGAGTTTCTTCATGTTTTCTTTCCAATATAATTTAAACGGTGATGTCACTTTGTAAGTGATCTTTCAATCATTTCTCTTGTGACATTTTAGAATTAGGTTTTATGGATGTGATTTCTCCAACTAGATTTGTAAATCATCCATCTTATATAGAATACGGTAATTATTTGAACAATCTTTGTTCTCATAATACCTGATTTAAATAACTATTATTAAAACAAATCTTGAAGGCAAGCTTTGATGTCAACAAGAAATACAAACAACGGTTTGTTTGTTTTCGATGAACATTGTCACATCCCAAGATTTTCCAAATCTTGTAATGTGAAAAATAAATAAATAAAATAAATAATTGTTGAAATTTAGGATGAAAAGAAACTTTTGTTTCTAAATGGAAACTTAAAATCCCATCTGGAACAAACTTTGGTTAATGTTTGAATCCAACTAAATTCAAATCAAGTGGAATGCATTTCTCTTTAAATGCATCTAGAAATTTAAACACTTGAGAAATAAACCAAAACCCTAAAACCCTAATGGAAGAAAATCATTTTCAAGTTATCTCTAAGCCTATGGATTTGATCCAAATATAAATTTGTCAAACAAACATTTCAAAATGATCAAGAATGACAAATAGAAATATTATAAGACCATATAAATGGTTTCACTTAATTTGGAGCCATAGATAAAAATCTTATGAATTTAATAAGAAAAGGAAATTGATTTCCCAAAGCTAATAAAGCAACCATCTAGAAATCCATACCAATTGGTAAACAAATAATAAATAAAATTATAATAGTTGGAAACACTATTTTTGGATCTTTAAATAAAAAGATATGGTTTTTATAAAGCAAAGGTAGAAATATAAATAAGGATTATTTTATAGAGCCAAATTAAATCTTGGCTAAGCTTTTGAAATAAAATATTTCTATTTGATAAAAAGAGTAAAAGTTTATTTAAAAAAAATAATGAGGATTTATTAATATCCATTTTTATTAAAGTAAAGGTTTTCCCATTTTAAATAAACACAAAAACTTATTAAAGTATTCTAAATAAGTGATTTCCAAGTGTTTTAGTTTTTCAAATGAAACCTACTGAAAAGATTTTGATATTATTTAGGTTTCAAAAAGAGTTTTAAAATAAATTAAAACCTATTTTGAATTAAAGACTATGGTCTATTTATTTAATTATTAATAGATCCTAAAAGAATAAAAGTATTATTTTATTTTGGACTTTGAAATATGTTGATAAACAAAATTAAAATACACCGAAAAGTTCGGTGATGATTTGAATTCAAATGAAGATTGAATGATATTATTAAATCCTATTTAATTAATACTAGAGCCTATTTTAAATAATTAAAAGACACTAAAAGAATAAAAGATTTATTCTAAATTTGACATCAGTATGTATTACTAATCAGTGTTTGATTATTCACAAAATTTGGCAAAGGTTTAAATTCAAATGAGTGTTTGAATTGTTTAATCAAAATCAAAACTGAATAAAAGAATTGGAAAAAAAAAAAGAAACAGGAACAAAAAAAATGGAAAACAGACCCAACCCACCTGGCCAGCCCACTAAGCCCAATACAGCCCACTGCTTCTCTCCCGCGGAAAACTCTTCGCACCTGAGTCCTTACCCGCTGAGTCACCGACACGTGGACCCCATCTCCCCACTCCCTCTCTCGCTGACGAAACGACCCCACAGCCACCTCATCATCGTTCCCACCCGCGCCAACCTCGCCGGCCGTTTCTGCTGGTTCTTAACTCGCATCAATACGCGTCAATGCCCCGCTTAAACCTTGCCGCAACCATGAAATATTAAACGCTTGCCTCTCCTCCCCATTTACCCTCACTCGCCTCCCCCTCTCTGCCCCCAGGCTGCGCCAATTCCTTGCGGCAAGCCACTGTCTCCGACGACCTTTCAGCAACGATTCCGGCCAGTAGACGTTGCCCCTCGCCTCCTCGAGCACACGAGCGTGACCCCCACCCCCTGGCGCTTCTCTCTGCATCCTCAGCTTGCCCGCGCTTGACCCAGAACGTGGGCAACCACTTCGACTGAACTTTGCCGCCGTCTGCCTCCGCTCCGTCAACCTTTTTCGGTGAGTGCTGACCGCTCTTCTTCCTCTAGTTGATGCACGCATGATCGAAAACCTCGTGTGCAGCTAATGCAGTCCTTAACTTGTCTTATCATGGTTCGAAACATCGCCAACGGCGACAGCCCGAGCGCACCGCCGCCAGAAGCTTCTCCGGCGAGGAATTCCGGCTAAAACCGTGCGCCCCTTCGACCAACGTGAGCAGGTTGAGCATCCCCGTGCCACAGCGATCTCGGTGAGCTACCCCTCTACCTCCCTTGCTTCCTTTTTCGCCAGCTTCGCCGCCGTCTGACCGTGCGCCGCCATACGCCGCCGCCAGCGCCGCTGCTTATTGGTCAAACGCGTAGCGACCGTTGGATCTCGATCCCGTGACATAGATAGATTCACTTGAAGCGAAGGGGTATGCAATCTGATCCGTGCGATTTAGTTAGATCCAACGCTTCACAGCGACCGATCCGCGCGAAACGGTACGCACCAGTAGGAAAGCGCCGCGTGTCCCAGAGATGATTTAAAACAGAAATTGTGTTCTATGTGTTGTTCCAATTTGAAAATTCATAACTTTTAAACCACACGTCCAAATTTTGCAAATTTTATATCAATGGAATCAGCAAGACAAGTACTTTCTGACCATGCACTTTGTTTAGTAAAATGCTTCTGTTAAATTGATTGTTTTTGCAGAAACTTATGTATGCATGTTTAGAATATAAAAATTGTTTTAAAATGAATTTTGAGATAAAACCTTTGGCAAATGGAATGTTTTGAACCTACTGACCATAGAAAACAAATTGTGGTTTCAAAAATATATTTGGTGAAGCAAAAGAATAAATCTTTGATTTAAACCATTTCTAGACAAATAAAAATAATGATTATTTATTAAAAATGCTTTTGGAGGAAAACCTTTGGGAAATGTTTTGATTTAAACTCTCTGACCCCAAAAACCAAAATTTTATGATTTGAAAATGTATTTGGTGAACCCTATAAAAATTACTACTTTGCTAAAGACATTTTCAACCACATAAAATAATAACTTGGTTTAAAAATGGTTTATGAAGTAAAATCTTTTGCAAATGGTTTTGCCACTTTATAAAATGACCATTAGGTGTTTCCAAATGTTTATGACCCATTAGGATCCACTTTTACAAATAAAACAATCTTTTGCATGTTTGCATGCATTGTTTTGTTTCTACCATTTTATGTGCTGAATTGCTTGAATGGTAGATTGAAATATTGCTTGCTTGATTGAATTGTAGTGATTTGAAGTGTGTGAACATTGCAAAGATCAAGGAGTGAACCTATATTCTCTACCAAAAAGGAAAGTGATGCTTCATACTTTTGTCCCATTATTTTCACTATGCACTAGGGATATTTCTAAGTAGGACTTGCATGGAATTTTGCTAAGTGTAAACTATGCCATGGGAAATCCTAGTAGATGAAACCTTAGTAGAAATTCCTAAGTTAAGATTCCTACTACTATCATGCTTAGCTTAGCTAATAGAAAACAAGGGTGGATTATATTCATGCTATGGAATATTTTTAAGTCAAGGACTTATGTTTTGTTTAATAAAACAAGGACTTATGTTTTGTTTAATAAAACAACTAAGTGAATGAATCACCTGGGTGGAATGGAAGGAATGGTTTGTGTTGAGTGGTTATGCAAGTCCATTATGCTGGGGAAAACTTGGGCATCACCAAGTCCAGTATACTGGGGAAAACTTGGTATCTCACTTGTGGATGGCCACCCAGGAACAAAGAGATTTGAGATGTCAAATGTTGAGAAGCTTCAAGTGCAGCCACTTGGCATTATGGGCTCTGCCTGGATCATATGGGTTGCAATAACTTAGCCAATTGGACAGTTGGTGGTAGGGGAATGATAGGTTGGAACGCGTCCATTCTGGTCTAAGGGAAGGCTTCTGAAAGATCTTGTCTTGGTGAAACCAAGTCTTGTGGGGAAAGTGCACCACCTCTGTAGAGTGTAAAATCTAAGTACTTAGCCATGTCCCTGGTAAAGGACAATTTGAGCATCAAGACATGGAAGCTATCAAGAATCTCCTCATCCCAATTTCTAAGTTAAAATCTTGTGGTTGAACAAGGGATTGAAGGATCGCCAATTTCTATTAGGAGATGCCTTGGGTGTTTTTGTCAAGCAAAAAACTTAGTGATTTCAAATGATAAGGAAAATCTATTTTGAGCAAAGCAAGCCTAAGCTCCACTTAGCCAAATGCATATAGATGATAGACTCCACTATATTACCATAGTATCACTTGCCAATACAATTCAAATGTATTGACCCTTGTGGCTGTAACTTGTTATGTTGCAGGTTTGTTTGATATTAGTGAAGTTTAATGATTAGGATTACAAGTCTACAACCAACATGTCTGCCTGTGGAACTTTGAAGATGAAGGACCCATGCTATTGTTATATTCTGCTGCATTGTAATGAGATAGCCAAATGAGCTATGTAAGATGTAATAAATTATTTTATTCCTGGTTATAAAGTTGTATTATGACCTTTGTTTCTTGATATTACATCTTAACTGTGGATGCTATCTATTGATCCAGGGACTAGCATTGCAATCACAGGGATCCTTTTCCTTTATAAAGGAGGGATCTTACAAACATCATCACATATTCTTTTGCTTGTTACTTAGGCCATTGTGGTTCATGAATTGCGTCGTTCTGTATGAAATTTCATACCAACCAATTCGGTATTCAATACCCAAGAACCACATTGTTTAACAAGCAAAGAATACAACCATAACATGTATATCATCTATATACCTAAACTGGATATTTCCAATCTTTTCTTTTCTGCCAAATATATTTTATAGATTCTCTTTCAGCATTTACTTTCCTTTTAAAATAATCTATCAACATCAAAAGTGGCACCATATACATGACACATAGTCCAAAGCGTGTATATTTAAATACTAATACCTTTGGACTTGCACTTTGAAGTAGATCACCATTATCAAATGAATGGCGTTCTTTCAAAATCCATTCTTTAGTAATCTTTTAGTGTAGTAAACACTTTACATACATCTTCTATTCATCCTTATCATGACGACCTTCATGATCAAGATAATGTAGCTTATAAAGGTGAATTGTGAGTATAACATTACTTTCCAAAACCCTTTTGGATGATTAGGATGTCTAGCATCTCCAACCTTTGCAAACTCTCATCCAATATGAGAACATATATTATACTATATCATATTGCAACCGAAAACATTGTTTCATATATCATTATATCTGCCACACATGATGGTTTCTGAAACAATTTTTTAGCTCCTATATAACCTCGATATTTAAATCAAGAATCATGGAGGTAGACATGATACTTTAGATACTAACACTGGAATTGTCACTCTCGATTTAATACTAATTATTAAACTTCACAAAATAAACAGAGTTTGCTGAAAGTTTGCAATATTACTTTAAACTTTAGATTGACACTCAACATAATACGATACCAGTTCGTAAAGTAAACATCCAGAATTCTATAGTTCTATTATCTCAATTACAACTAAGCATAAGGTGGTGAACGAATGCCAATGACTACAAAAAATTATGCAAATTCACTTTGATTTAGTTTATGATAAATTGAGTTTGACTAATCCAAATTAGAAATGAACTCCCACTCAAAAACGACATCCCTCGTGTCTTTTTGGTGATTACATGAACCAAATCCACTACACCAAGTCCGATCATCACGTGAGTCGATGTAGCTTCAAAAGCGAGCATCCATATGGTCATCATATCAAAACATATGACTCATGATTAACCTTTCGGTCCATCTTCCGAGGCCATGTCTGCACATGCTAGGCTCGCCAAGTAAGAACCTTAGTATTTGCGTGTGTAAAACTGTCTTACACCTGAGATATGCTTGTGGATTCAAGTACACCCGATCATCACATGATGTCTTAAAGCGGCGAAACATTGTCAGTGCATACTTAAAGAAGAACACATTTTTATCTTGATATCTAAATAAGGGATCATCTTATTATGCTAATAAAACGCCAAACAAGCAATATAAGATGCAACAAACATCTCATGTGAAAAAGTGAAATGATATGGTCCTTGCACTTGATCGTTATCATGTGCATCGTGGTATGATCCTCATCATTCCTTTATGTGTAAGTCCAAGGTCTATGGAAATTACACGTTATGCGTGTTGTAAGAGTATCGACTTATACTTTTACTTACAACATCACCATATCATGACACTAGCCTAGCAACAATCTAAACTAGACGCTTCTAATTTATCCATTGCAAGTTTTACGTGGCTTAGGGCTTTCGAAGATAGAACCTTTCTTACCTATGAACATGGAACCACAACGAAGATAACCAAATTATCAACAACTCATTGTAAATTAGATATTGACTATAGTAGGAGAGACAAACACCCGCTAGCCACTTATACAAAACTAGTTGCATGTCAAGCATGGAACAGGTCTCATGTGTAAGGACATGTAAAGTTTGTTCGGGACGCTTCATCCCACTATGCCACCAATATCCAAAGTACAACTAAGAAGCAATAACATAATCATCATCGCCCACATATACATATGTGTACTACCCATGCAAAGCATCTACGCATAGATCCGGCTCTGATACCACTAAAGGGTTCATAGCATAGAAAACAAAAAAATTCCTACGATGGGAACAACTAAGTACCAAGATCTATCTACTAGATACAAGTAATGGGTGGATATACATCCATGGAATACATACCCTCGAAGACCGAATAGTGTTAACAAGGTTGTACTCGTGGATGATGTAGTCGAACGCCTGCTGATCTCAAGATCGTGATGAAGTCCATCTGGTCCAGCCGGTCCAGCACCATCAAGTCCAGCACCACAAAGCAGTGGTGCATCCGTGATGGCACACATGTCCGGGTACCCCGACAACCTCCGTGTCCTTGCTCCAGCGAAGCAGCGGAAGCAACAAATCCTTCTAGAAAAAGCCACCGGGAACATGTATCTCGCTGATCCGAGACCATGGGGAAATTCTAAAGGGGGAGAGAGATCCTTCGCGAGGAGGTGTGAGATGCGAGGAGGGAGTGGGGTGCCTTTTATAGGGAGAGGGGGGCAGCCCCCTCCCATGGGGTGGAAGCCATGGAGGTCCCCCATCTCTTCCACATTCATGTGGGTGGAGCTCCCACTCACATAAATAGCAACCCACTCAAAATTCCACTCACCTGCATTAAATTTCCACCAAATTTAATGCAATCTCTCATTAAATAAAACTCTTTTATTTATTTATTCATAATTTTATTAATTACTCTAATTAACAAACAATCACATAAAACCCCTTACAACATTTCAATTTCACATGCAGAACCAGTTTCAGCAATTTCAACCAAAATGATTTTGTTGTCTAGTGAAATAAATTCCAGCGCTTTCCTTTTTCTTTCTCTGGCATATTATTTGTTCCAAATTGTGTCGGTATCCCTTAATTGTGTCACCCTATGGTTCGTGAATAATGTAGACATGATCGAGACCCTCTCCGATCAATAATCAACAGCGGGACCTGGAGATCCGGACTGACTCCCACATATTCAACGATGACTTCTGTGATCATGTGAACCTTATACGCATGTACTCAATCCCTTTTTCTTGTGATATATTACATGTCCGAGATTCGATCATCGGTATCTCCATACCTAGTTTGATCTCGTTACCGACATGTACTCTTTTCTTGTTCCCGTGATATAACATTCTAGTGATCAAATCACTTGCTTGCAAGCTAACTGATGTGATGTCACCGAGAGGACCCAGAGTATATCTCTCCATCATCGGGATGGTCAAATTACACTCTTTATCCATGAGCCTCAACATAACACCTTAGTAGCACTAAACCCATCTTTATAGTCACCCTGTTACGGTGTGAGGTTTGATGTTATCAAGATACTCTTCCGGTGATAGTGATTGACATGATCTCATGGTCTAAGGATTAAGATTTCTTTGTATGATGTTATAGCAATAAACACAATTACCTTGATCGTAATGCTATACTTTGGATGAATGTTCATCACATCATTCCAATAATGTTGTGACCTTGTTATTAACAACATCCAATGTCTATGATCAGGAAACCTTTGATCATCTTGTTAATCAACGAGCTAGTTTATAAGAGAGGCATAACTAGGAACTTTATTTTTGTTTATTAAACACACACGTATTAATGTTTCTGTATTAATACAATTATAGCATGCAAAATAAACATTTATCATAAATAAGGAATAAGATAATAACCACTTTATTATGGCCTCTCGGGCATATTACCTTCATGATCTAAGGTCAAGTCCTCCCAAGAAGAAGAAAATCCTTGTTGTTGGAGGAGCTTGTCACTCCTGACTAAATAAACGATAAGTGGAAGGTAAGTTTTCTAACTGTAATAAGTGCTTTGTTTTCACAGTTTCTACTATTAAATTTTTTGCCTTTGAATTCCTCATGTTTTTCTGAAGATTTTTAGGGGTTTCTGCAACTATACGGCTGCAACGATACGGCCAGAGAAAAATCTCCCGCTGTATAGTTGGTTTTAAATGTTCTGTATCCCCCTTGCGAAATAATTTTCGGGTGCTATAACTATATGATCACAACTATACGGCCCGGTGAAAAATCTCCTGTCGTATATTTGGTCGTTAAACGTTCGGTATCCCCTTTGAAATAAATTTCGGGATACTGTATCTATATGGACGCAACTATATGGTCGGAGAAAATTTTCCCGTTGTATAGTTGGTCGTCAAAGATTTAGTACCCTCGACCCGTTTTCGTTATTATTCTTTACTAAAAAACCTCTTTTTCGTTTCCTAGTCAGTCATCTAACCGACCTGGCTCGAGATATTTGGAAATATCTGCCTGGAACCAACTATACGGCTGGAACTATACGGGCCGCGACCGTATAGTTGGTCGTTACGGCGCAGAACTCCTCCAAATCCGCGATTTCTTTTTCTAGTCGGTTTGGATTGTTTTCTTGGACGATAATTTGGTGTTTCTCGATGATAATTTGGTGTTTCTTTTTCTAGTCGGTTTAGATTGTTTTACCGACCTCTGAACCCTCTTATATACTACCCTTGTGCCTCTATGTAATCACAAATCACCTGGAACAAATCTAGCTATGCGTTATCCCGTCCCAGGCCGTGGAAAACCTATGGGGCTTATTGCTCCTAGGGACCTTTCTAGCAGCCCATCGATGGAGGACGGTGATGGGGAGGTGGAGAGGTTTAGCCTGGGGTACAAAGAGTATGTCGAGCCAAGCTTCTACAACAACGACCCCGATGAAGGCTGAGGCGAGGTTTACATCTGCCACGACGTCTATGACCCCCCGGAGGTCGACTGGGTGATGATGAAAAGAACTCAAGAATAGAGAAAGGACATGTGGAGACAGTCAAGTTCGTCACTACAAATCCAAGTCCGCATAAGCGTAAATAAATACCTAGCATTGGTGCAGGTTCTAGCAAGGGACCGACGTTGCCCCGCTCGAGGCCTACGACTGGCGCTCGTATAAGGGAGAAGCCTCAAGAGGAGTGAAGGAGCAAATTCTACTTCCCCGATCCATCTATAATGGATGAGGAAGAAGTTGTCCCCAGGAGAAAAGATCGCGTGCGGGAACTAGTGGTATATCAGAAGCAAGAGCTACTCCATCGCATTGAAGTCCGTCATCGAATCAAGGAGATAGAGGAGAAGGATGACTGTCAACACCCGGATTTTTAATCCCAGATGCCTGTTATGAATCCCAGGATTACCATTTTTGCGAGACATAACAGAATTGGATACCACAGTACATCATCCATTACAAACCATACATAAGGTCTTACACAAATAAGGATCTCATGATCCAGTTCTTAATACAACTCAAGCAGCGGAATAAAGTAATAATAAAGGTAGCGTAGACGAAGCTCCATATTCGGTGTCACATGCAATGCTGACGATGGGAGATGATCCTAGTTGTCGTAACCTTCCTGTGGTCCATCATCCTGGTACTCCTCTTCATAGTCTGGCCACGAGAATAGCCAGGGACAAAGCCATGAGTACACTTTAAGTACTCGCAAAATAATACTAACAAGTTAAGGGGGTTTTTGTAGTAGGACACTAAGCTCTAGGGTTGTTTTGCAAAAAGCCAGATTTACCTCTACTAAGTTCAGAAGCAAAGAAAGCTAGTTGAAATTTTATAACACCTAAGTGGGAACTTAAATTTCATATCACAACTCTGTTGTGGTCAAGTCATTTCACAAGTCATTTTGAAAACATCTAACGGGAAAACAGTATGGCCACTACAACTGTCCATAACCGCGGACGCGGCTATTCGAATAATTTGACACTCTGCAAGGATTGTACACTTTCACCACAACATTCGATACATCCGTCAGGAACAAATCCCGAATTCACCATACTCAGTATGTGGATAATCAATCCTAACCTTTCAATTACACGCCCTAGTATAAGCACCTCTCCTGTGAGTTTGGCCTCCCAACCATGACCAACTGTCATCTTGGGTACTGCACAGGTGGACAATCTTCACAAGGTAGCCTCATCTCAGACCTTGGCCGTGAGGGAACTAATACTAAGGTATATAAGTTTCCAGTAAAGCCCTACCCAATTCTCGGGTATTGTGGTTGTACGGTAAAATAGGAGTGGTATCGCATCCAGACAACCATCAGTTTTATAAAGGGCTAAGGCTCATGCCTCAACATTTTCATCACCATAAATCATCTGGTGTTCGGAAACACATGTCCAAAACATCTCATTAGAATGATCCATCATTCTAAGGTTTTCATAACCATTTTCCACCAAGTATTCCCATCTAAAGTTGATCAAGTTTTATGCTTAGCACTAGCATCTACAAGTGGGGGTAAGTACTAATGAGGGGTGGCAAACAAGTGGAGTTTAACTAAGTTCAATCTCATGCCTTAGGATGACATCAAGATTTTCTAGCTTAGGCCAAATTTTATGCTCTTTATGCAACCTTCAAATATCCTTCTAGTATCTACAATTTACTTAAGTAAACTCTAAGTAATAGCTTTGATAAAGAAATAAAGTATAAAGCTTGTAAGTAAAAACTAGGATTGGTTTATCAAGTGGGTAGGATCATCTATGCTTAAGGATATAGTTGGCATGGTGACAAGCAAGTATTGTCTTGCATCAGTATCATTATAAGCTTGCTAAATTGCAAGTGTTAGCTTGCAAGTATTGGCTTGCCTTGTGCAGAGCAGTGGTTGAAGTTCTCCTCGGCTTCTTCTTCGTAGTATCCTCCTTCCTCCTCGTATCCTTGGTCGGTACTAGCGTCTATGAATAAATACGAGGTACACAATCACCAAACAATACTTAACTACTTGCACTCATCCCACAAAAAGGGCTCCTATAGATGATCTAGCATCATCACTAACATTACAAGATTAAAGCTTGGTTTAATTCCTTTTATTTTTAGAAAAGTAATTTCTACTCATTGAAAAACTACTTAAGATTTAATATTCTCCAAACCAAACATGGGATCATGTTGACACATGTCATCACCACATATTTTAGTCCATGGGAATGTGATTTAAAGTGGTGTCACAATTTAATAAGGTTTAACCTTTTATTTTTAATTAAATAAAGTGACTAGAAATGCTTATGTGGCATTCTTTTATTACTTGGTCATTATTTCTGTAAGTAAACCTATATATTTTTATATATTCTGAAAGGTATGGTGAAATGTGATTTTTGAGAGTTGGAATCAACTCAAAAGCTATTATGGTTTGAATTTGAAAATTGTTTGAATGCAGAAAAGCTTCTGCCTTGTTATTTTTACCAAGAGTGATCTACACATCCAAATGATTTAAATCCAACGGGCTTAGATTCAGTACTTCCAAACCTTTCTAACAAAATTGGTTTCATTCAATTTGGTTCACTGAATCGAGCTGGGTTTATTTTTGAAACTAGGTGCAGAAGTTTGTTTGAATGAAAATGGAAAAATCCAAATTCAAACAAGTGGGCTGCGCGGGAAACAATATTGGGACAGCCTGCTAAGCACAGCACTTACACGGGCTGGTTAAGTTGCTGTGCCCACGCGTCAGTGAGACGAGGGGGTGCGAAGCGGTATGGGGCAATATGGTGCGTTCGATCTAGTTCTAATCCAGCGACTGAGGGTCGTCGTCCACGTTGGGGAACGCCGGCGATACTGAACCCTAACGCGGCAGGTGGGGGTCGTCGGGGGCTCACCGGGGCTCAGGCGAGGGTCGGTGAGGCGGGCGAACGACAAAGTCGACGACGGCGAACCTCCTGGTACCGGCAGCTTCTCCTGGGGCGGCTCCAATCGCTGGCTCCCTTCTTCTCCAGCAGCGGCGGGCTCCGGTGGAATTCCGATGAAGCGCTGCTCGCCTTGCTTCGGGAACGGGGTGGAACGATTAGGGAGGAGAGGGGAGTGAGATGGTGTGCTCAATTCGGCTGGGGGTGGCCTCTATTTATAGTCACGACGATGAGACTGAAAGGGATGGGCAGGCGACGGTGGCGACATGGATACGGGCTGCTAGAAGCATGGCCGGTGATGGCGATCGCTTGGTGGTCTCCTGGCGATGCTCTACGGCTTTAATGCGCATGTAGGGGCGGTGGCAAATGGTCTGGAACGTGCGATGCTCTGCGCGGCCGAGGCAGCGTCTTCAACGGCGAGCAGTGGCTACGGGGCATGGGGCGGCGAACGGTGATGTCTGGCGGTCTCCTGGGTCGGTTGTGATCGTGTATGCACGCGGCGAGGGCGGCGCGCGGTCTGTGGGCGTGCATCGAGGGCGGCCCTCTGGCGTATGCTCGGGATGGTTGCTGGCGAGCTGGGCACGGTATGTGCGTGTGGTCCAGGGGTTGGCAACGCTCGAGCGCTGGACAGGGAGTGGCGGTGGGGTGTTGGCTTGCTCCCAGACAGGTTGGCTAGGCTTGTTTCTTCTCCTAGCTTGCTGTCCACACTGGGGTGACATGGTGAGCTTCGGCTGTTCACCATTGATGGCATTGCCAAGCTTACAGTGGGGCTAGTGCTTGGTTTAGTTGGCTAGATGATCTACTGAGGTTGCTGTGAGCTAGAGAGGGAACAAGTTAGGCTCCAATCACTGCTCACAAGAGTGTTTAGATTTTATTTGATTTGAATCAGCAAGGTGTTTGATGAAATGGCCACAAGAATTCAAGTTTTAAATTTTGAAAAGATTTTTGGTGGGTGTGCTAGGTTGGTGCTGGTGAGTCTGCAGATGCTTGGGTTTTGAAAGTTGAGCTTGTTTGAGTGGTTTTTGAATAAGTGGGATCTTACCATATGATAAAGATTCAATTTTGAATTGTCATTTAAACTATGCATTTGAAAGTTTCTGGATGATAACAAGGTGGGCCTTGATACTTTGTTAAGAGTACTATCAAGGGGTGTAAAGATCCAAAAAAGTTTATGTTAAGTTCTGAAAGTTTGAGAAAGCCAAAGTAGGTATGGGAGTTAAATTGGTCAAAATGACCATTCACTCATTTTGTTTGTTTTGATTTATTTGTCTTTGGGAAAAGTTTGGGAATTGTTTGGATGATGTTTATTTCACCTAAGAATCCTTTTACAAACAAAGAAACACATAAACAAGGCAATTCAAAAGAATTCAAAATGGGATGCATACACACATGCATGCTTTCATATTTTTATTTAGAAAAGTTTTTGTTAACCCTAATTTTGATGATTAGAGTTTGATGATCCAAGTTTAGTATTTTTGGGATGTTACAAACCTTCACCCCTTAAACAAAATCTTGTCCCGAGATTTGAAAAAGGACGAAAAGATTACCTAGGATTTGAAATGATTGGGAAATTCTGTCCTGATGTGATCTTCGCGCTCCCAGGTAGCTTCCTCTTCTGTGTGGTTGCTCCACTGAATCTTGAGAAACTTGATGCTACGGGTTCTAGTGGTTCTAAAAGCTTCTTCCAAAATACGGATGGGTACTTCGGGATAGGTCAGGTCATCGTTGATCTCTATGGTCCGGTGATCAATATTCTTGAACACTTCAGTCTTCTCTGGAACTTCGAGGCACTTGCGAAGTAATGAGATATGGAACACATTTTGCACGGCTGACATCTCTTCAGGTAGTTCCAATTGATACGACACTTCTCCTCGATGGTTCAGAATCTTGAAGGGTCCGATACATCTGGGGGCTAACTTTCCTTTGAGTTGGAAATGCTGCATTCCCTTCAATGGCGACACTTTCAGATACACAAAATCTCCTATGTTGAAGGCAAGGTCTCGACGTCTCTTGTCGGCGTAACTCTTCTGTCTGGACTAGGCTGTCTTGAGGTGCTCACGAATCTTGTGAACCTTCTCTTCTGCTTCTCGTAGGATGTCGGGTCCGAAGATCTGACTCTCTCCTACTTCCGACCAGTTCAAAGGGGTGTGACACTTCCTTCCGTACATGAATTCAAATGGGGCCATTTGCAAACTAGCTTGATAACTGTTGTCGTATGAAAATTCTGCAAACGGCAGACAGTCTTCCCACTTGTATCCATATTCTAACACACAGGCTCTCAGCATATCTTCGAGTATTTGATTTACTCGCTCCGTTTGTCCATCGGTCTGAGGGTGATATGCAGTGCTGAAATCGAGGCGAGTTCCTAAACCTTCTTGAACTTTCTTCTAGAATCTCGAGGTAAATTGAGTTCCTCGATCAGATACGATGTTCTTGGGGACTCGATGCAAACTAACGATTCTAGCGATGTATAACTCCGCTAGCTTCGAACTCTGATATGTGGTTTTGACGGGTAAGAAATGGGCGACTTTGGACAATCTGTCCACTATGACTCAGAGAGAGTCATTTCCCCTACTAGAAGTAGGCAATCCGGTGATAAAGTCCATTCCAACGGAATCCCATTTCCATTCCGTAATCTGCAATGGTTGCAACAGTCCAGCGGGTCTTTGATGTCCTGCCTTGACTCGCTGACATATATCACTCTTGGCGATATAGCTTCCGATTTCTCTCTTCATCTTATGCCACCAAAATTGCTCTTTCAAATCTTGATACATCTTAGTTCCTCCGGGGTGGATAGAATAAAGAGTATCATGAGATTCCTTCAGAATAACTTCTTTCAACTCAGAATCTGCTGGTACACAAAGGCGTCCTTTGTACCATAGAACTCCTTCTTCGTCTTCGGTGAATCCGGGTACTTTGCCTGTACCAATACGATGCTTGATTCCGTCGATACTAGCATTTCCTTTCTGCGCCTCTTTGCTCTGGCTGATCAAATTGGGTTGAAGTTCGATGCTAGCCAAAAATCCTTCACTCACTAATTCTATGCGGAAATCTTCCATCTCTTTGTGCAAACTTGGTTGCTCCTTCAAAATCATGGAGTTCAAGCGGCACAGCAATCTGCTAAGGGTATCTGCTACTACGTTGGCTTTACCGGGGTGATAGTGAATCTCCAGGTCGTAATCCTTGATTAGCTCAATCCATCTTCTCTGCCTCATATTCAGCTCCTTCTGAATGAATATATACTTCAGGCTCTTGTGATCCGAATAAATCTCACAACGGTTTCCCATCAGGTAATGTCTCCATGTCTTCAGGGCTAGAACTACGGCTGCGAGTTCGAGGTCATGGGTTGGGTAATTTTGCTCGTGTTGCTTCAGTTGTTGAGATAGATAAGATATAACTTTGCCTTCTTGCATTAGCACACATCCGAGGCCGATCTTGGATGCATCACAATACACATCGAAGGGCTTCGTGATATCCGACATGATTAAGATTGAGGCTGAAATCAATCTTCTCTTGAGTTCTTGAAAACTCGCTTCACATTTGTCGGTCCATTCAAACTTCTTATCCTTCTTCAGCAATTGGGTCATGGGTCTTGCGATACTCGAGAATCCTTCTACGAACTTGCGGTAATATCCCGCCAATCCGAGAAATGCAAGAACTTAGGTTTGAGTGGTTGGGGCTTTCCAATCTTTGACATCCTTCACCTTTACAGGGTCAACGGCAATTCCTCCGGTTGATACAATGTGACCGAGGAATCCTACTTCTTGTAACCAGAATTCACATTTGCTAAACTTGGCATACAACTGATGCTCTCTAAGGGTTCCAAGAATGGTCCTTAGGTGTAGCTCATGTTCTTCTTCCGATTTGGAATAAATCAGAATGTCATCGATGAAAACAACGACAAACTTATCCAGGAAGTCCATAAAAATCTTATTCATGAGATTCATGAAATAAGCGGGGGAATTGGTTAATCCAAAGGACATAACGTTATACTCGTATAATCCATATCGGGTGGTAAAGGCAGTCTTGGTAATATCCTCTGCGCGAATCTTGAATTGATGATAGCCAGTTCTAAGATCAATCTTAGAAAACACTTTGGCACTGGTCAACTGATCAAACAAATCCTCTATCTTGGGCAAGGGGTACTTGTTCTTGATGGTGACATCATTCAACTTCCGGTAATCCGTACACAAACGGTTACCTCCATCCTTCTTATCCACTAACAAAACAGGTGATCTCCAAGGTGACACACTTGGTTGAATCAATCCAATTTCCAACATGGAATCCAGTTGCTTCTTCAGTTCTACCAGTTCTGACGGGTTCATACTATAGGGTCTCTGGGCTATGGGTCCTGTTCCGGGGATTAGTTCAATGATAAACTCGATATCTTGATCTGGGGGCATACCGGGCAAAATATCTGGAAATACATCGGGATATTCACAGACTATCCAGACTTGGTCAATGGTAGGTTGGGCTATACTCTTATTGCACTTGAATTGGCGAGGTAAGGTTTCAGATATATGCTCGACTAATATTCCGGCTGCACTGGTCATGGTGATGGCTTTCTTGGCACAGTCAATCAATCCTTTATGTTTGGACATCCAATCCATTCCTAGTACTACTTCCAAACCTTTAGTTCCGAGTACTATCAGATTAGCATAAAAATCTATGCCATGGATTCGGATAGGGACTGCTTTGAAAATTTTCCTAGCTTTGGTGGTTGAACCGGGAATTTGAACGATCATAACATGCTTCAGTTTTGTTGGTTGAATTTTACTAGTGCATGCAAATTCTTCGGTGACAAATGAATGCGATGCACCAGAATCAAACAACACTCTTGCAAGTACTGCATTAACAGAAAACATACCCAACACGACGTCTGGCGCTTCCTGAGCTTCTTCAGCATGCATGAGGAAAAGACGGCCATTGCGGTTGAATGAATTCCCTGGGGCAAACCTCCTTCCTGGATGAACACGACGCTGCTGCTGAGCTGGGGCATTGGTATTGGGGGCTGCGGCATTCTTCTTGTTGGGGCACTTGTTGGAATAGTGGCCCTTATTTCCACAGTCATAACAAGTCACTTGCGACTTGTCCTTTGCTGCAACAGGCACAACATTGCTTCCAGTCCTCGGGGCAGTGTTGGTGTTGGTGGTAGCATTGTTGTTGAACTTGGGTGGGACACGGTTGAAATTGCTAGAGTTGCCGGGGTTATTGTGATTTCCTCCGGGCCTAGGGTTTCCTCGGTTGGGATAGGTCGGACGTTTCATTGGGGGTCTGTTGGTTCTTTGGGCAAATCCTGGAGATGGGTTAGGGCGATACTTTGGGGTCTGATGGGTTCCTGGTTGATGCATCATGCGACGCTTGCGGTTCTCATTGGCTTGGTTGATATTTCCTTCCATCTGGATGGCAGAGTCGACAAGGGCTTCAATATTCGTAAAGGGAATATTGACCAACACAGTCTGCATCTCATCGTGCAGACCATTCAGGAATCTTTATTTCTTCTTGGCTTCAGTGTCGATCTCATCCGGGGCATACCTAGCTAATGACAAAAATTTGTCACGGTTTTCCACTACGGTCATCCTTCCTTGCTTCAGTTATCTGAATTCGTCTCTCATTTCTCTTGATCAAAACCGGTGGCACATGGGTTCTACTGAACTTGACCTTGAATTCCTCCCAGGTCATCATTTGGCCTCCGATCATTGCGCGAACACTGTTCCACCATGCCCAGGCATCTCCTGCTAGATAGTGGGTGGCGAACAGAACTTTCTCGTTAGCTTCCACTCCGGCGACTTCTAGGTTATTTTCCATGGTCTATAGCCAATCGTCGGCATCTAGGGGCTCTTCAGACTTAGTGAAAACAGGTGGGTTGGTGTTCTGGAAATTCTTGAGCTTAGATCCATGGTTGTCCCGATTTCCGTGGCCTTGGTTGTTGTGGGCAAGATGAGCTATCTGTTGCAGGGTGGCTAGGTTGGCTTGATGTTCCGTTCTTTCAGCTTCGCGGTCAGAAACCAACATTTGCAGGATCTGCAACATCGGTTCCGGGGATGAACCACTTCCTCCACGTGGCATCTGAATATTGAGATAGATCATGAAAGAGGGAAATTTATAAGGTTCTGGGACTTTGAAAAGTTTTTAAAGTTTGACTCAGATTTTCTAGCAACTTGCTTTTCATTCATTCACTCATAGCACACGATACAAACACACACCACAACAAAGGAAAACAGATGGTTTTAAGAACCATTCTAGAAACTACGATACAGTGGGACCGAATACTACTCACTACGCTAGTGCTCAAGTGATACTACTCCTCGAAGTCGGTGTAGTCGCCATCCTCATCATCCTCGTCGTCATCGATGAAGGTGTAATCATCGTCATCGGTGAAGAAATCCATAGCCTGATCTTCCATAAAATCGTCATCATCACTGAGATAGGAGTAGGGGTCTCCACGAAGATCCTCACCGGCATTCTCCCTTTCCTCCAACTGCATGTCTCTCTCGTGGATGGTCTCCTCCAAAGACGAGATACGGTGGCGAATACGGGCAATGATGCGCTCCTTCTTGTCGAGCTGACGACGGCAAGACTTGCGATCCTTTGCTAGCATGGCGATAGTCTGATCCTTCGTCTTGATGATGGCGGACTTGTGGTTGGAGTAGTCACGACAGTTATCCAATTCCTGCTGACGATCGTACATCATGAAGCTGAGGTGGTCCAACTGAGTCTTCAGCTCGTGGTGGTATGGGGCTTCCAGGGGTTGTCCATTAGCATCTCGCCTTGGGCAAAACTCAAAGCGAGTACCCTTGATCTGGTTGATACTCTGCCCACACAGACAGGCAAGAGCTTCCTGCATGGCCCTGGCAAGTCCATCAAGCCAGTTGTTCTCTCTTAAGGTAAACTGAATTCCCTCAGCAGTGGGAGGTTCAATCTTTCCTCGGAGACTTGCAGCAATTAGCCACTGCAGATCTTCTCCTCCTTGATCATTGAGCTGGGCTCCGAAGAACTCGGGGTGTGGACGCTCCAGAAGTTCCGAAAGTTGGTCCAAATCCCTCTCAAAGATAAGGTCTCCGCCATTTCCCAACTGATAAAACTTGATGTACTTCACGTCCATCTAAAATAATATAAGATGAGTAAGTTAGTAGAGTGATCAAGTGTGTCAATTTTTATGTATTTTGCAAGAGTTTTTGAGGAACATGAATTTTTATGAAAGAAACAAGGGGATAAGAATGGGAATAAGTTTTTGTAAATATTAGCTTTCTTTGGTTTTGAAACTAAGTTTTTGATTCCAAACGTCCATTCTAACTAGGGTCTCCTATGGTCAGGATGGCTCTGATACCAACTTGTCAACACCCGGAATTTTCATCCCAGATGCCTGTTATGCCATACATCGCAATCCCAGGATTACCATTTTTGCGAGACATAACAGAATTGGATACCACAGTACATCATCCATTACAAACCATACATAAGGTCTTACACAAATAAGGATCTCATGATCCAGTTCTTAATACAACTCAAGCAGCGGAAATACGTAATAATAACGGTAGCGTAGGCGAAGCTCCATCTTCGGGGTCACAGGCAATGCTGACGATGGGAGATGATCCTAGTTGTCGTAACCTTCCTGGGGTCCATCTTCCAGGTACTCCTCTTCATAGTCTGGCCATGGGAATAGCCAGGGACAAAGCTATGAGTACTCTTTAAGTACTCGCAAACTAGTACTAACAGGTGAAAGGGGTTTTTGTAGTAGGACACTAAGCTCTAGGGTTGTTTTGCAAAAAGCCAGATTTACCTCTACTAAGTATGGAAACAACGAATGCTAGTTAAGGTTTTATAACACCTAAGTGGGAACTTGTATCTCATGCCACAACTCTGTTGTGGTCAAGTCAAAGTCTCAAGTCATTTCACAAGTCATTTTGAAAACATCTGACGGGAAAACAGTATGGCCACTCCAACTGTCCATAACCGCGGACGCGGCTATTCGAATAGTTTGACACTATGCAGAGATCGTACACTTTCACCACAACATTCGATACATCCGTCAGGAACAAATCCCGAATTCACCATACTCAGTATACGGATAATCAATCCTAACCTTTCAATTACACGCCCTAGTATAAGCACCTCTCCTGTGAGTTTGGCCTCCCAACCATGACCAACTGTCATCTTGGGTACTACACAGGTGGACAATCTTCACAAGGTAGCCTCAGCTCAGACCTTGGCCGTGAGGGAACTAATACTAAGGTATATAAGTTTACTGTCAAGCCCTACCCAATTCTCGGGTATTGTGGTTGTACGGTAAAATTGGAGTGGTATCGCATCCAGACAACCATCAGTTTTATAAAGGGCTAAGGCTCATGCCTCAACATTTTCATCACCATAAATCATCTGGTGTTCGGAAACACATCAAAACATCTCAGTAGAATGATCCATCATTCTAAGGTTTTCATAACCATTTTCCACCAAGTATTCCCATCTAAAGTTGATCAAGTTTTATGCTTAGCACTAGCATCTACAAGTGGGGGTAAGTACTAATGAGGGGTGGTAAACAAGTGGAGTTTAACTAAGTTCAATCTCATGCCTTAGGATGACATCAAGATTTTCTAGCTTAGGCCAAATTTTATGCTCTTTATGCAACCTTCAAATATCCTTCTAGTATCTACAATTTACTTAAGTAAACTCTAAGTAATAGCTTTGATAAAGAAATAAAGTATAAAGCTTGTAAGTAAAAACTAGGATTGGTTTATCAAGTGGGTAGGATCATCTATGCTTAAGGATATAGTTGGCATGGTGACAAGCAAGTATTGTCTTGCATCAGTATCATTATAAGCTTGCTAAATTGCAAGTGTTAGCTTGCAAGTATTGGCTTGCCTTGTGCAGAGCAGTGGTTGAAGTTCTCCTCGGCTTCTTCTTCGTAGTATCCTCCTTCCTCCTCGTATCCTTGGTCGGTACTAGCGTCTATGAATTAATACGAGGTACACAATCACCAAAAAATACTTAACTACTTGCACTCATCCCACAAAAAGGGCTCCTATAGATGATCTAGCATCATCACTAACATTACAAGATTAAAGCTTGGTTTAATTCCTTTTATTTTTAGAAAAGTAATTTCTACTCATTGAAAAACTACTTAAGATTTAATATTCTCCAAACCAAACATGGGATCATGTTGACACATGTCATCACCACATATTTTAGTCCATGGGAATGTGATTTAAAGTGGTGTCACAATTTAATAAGGTTTAACCTTTTATTTTTAATTAAATAAAGTGACTAGAAATGCTTATGTGGCATTCTTTTATTACTTGGTCATTATTTCTGTAAGTAAACCTATATATTTTTATATATTCTGAAAGGTATGGTGAAATGTGATTTTTGAGAGTTGGAATCAACTCAAAAGCTATTATGGTTTAAAATTGAAAAATGTTTGAATGAAGAAAAGCTTCTGCCTTGTTATTTTTACCAAGAGTGATCTATAGATCCAAATGATTTAAATCCAACGGGCTTGGATTCAGCACTTCCAGACCTTTCTAACAAAATTGGTATCATTCAATTTGGTTCACTGAATCGAGCTGGGTTGATTTTTGAAACTAGGTGCAGAAGTGTGTTTGAATGAAAATGGAAAAAATCCAAATTCAAACAACTGGGCTGCGCGGGAAACGATACTGGGCCGGCCTACTAAGCACAGCGCTTACGCGGGCTGGTTAAGTTGCTGTCCCCACACGTCAGTGAGACGAGGGGATGCGAAGCGGTATGGGGCAATATGGTGCGTTCGATCTAGTTCTAATCCAGCGGCTGAGGGTCGTCGTCCACGTCGGGCAACGCCGGCGAGACTGAACCCTAACACGGCAGGTGAGGGTCGTTGAGGGCTCACCGGGGTTCAGGCGAGGGTCGGCGAGGCGGGCGAATGACGAAGTCGACGACGGCGAACCTCCTGGTATCGGCAGCTTCTCCTGGGGCGGCTCCAATCGCTGGCTCCCTTCTTCTCCAGCAGCGGCGGGCTCCGGTGGAATTCCGGCGAAGCGCTGCTCTCCTTGCTTCAGGAACGGGGTGGAACGATCAGTGAGGAGAGGGGAGTGAGATGGTGTGCTCAATTCGGCTGGGGGTGGCCTCTATTTATAGTCGCAACGACGAGACCGAACGGGATGGGCAGGCGACGGTGGCGACATGGCTACGGGCTACTAGAGGCATGGCCGGCGGTGGCGATCGCTTGGTGGTCTCCTGGAGATGCTTTACGGCTTTAATGCGCATGTAGGGGCGGTGGAAAATGGTCTGGAACGTGCTATGCTCTGCGTGGCCGAGGCGGCGTCTTCGACGACGAGCGGTGGCTACAGGGCATGGGGCTGCGAACGGGGATGTCTGGCGGTCTCCTGGGTCGGTGGTGATCGTGTATGCACGCGGCGAGGGCGGCGCGCGGTCTGTGGGCGTGTGTCAAGGGCGGCGCTCTTGCGCATGCTCGACATGGTTGCTGGCGAGCTGGGCACGGTCTGTGCGTGTGGTCCAGGGGTTGGCAACGCGCGAGCGCTGGACATGGAGTGGCGGTGGGGTGTTGGCTTGCTCCTAGACAGGTTGGCTAGGATTATTTCTTCTCCTAACTTGCTGTCCACACTGGGGTGACATGGTGAGCTTCGGCTGTTCACCATTGATGGCATTGCCAAGCTTACAGTGGGGCTAGTGCTTGGTTTAGTTGGCTAGACGATCTAATGAGGTTGCTGTGAGCTAGAGAGGGAACAAGTTAGGCTCCAATCACTGCTCACAATGGTGTTTAGATTTTATTTGATTTGAATCAGCAAGGTGTTTGATGAAATGGCCGCAAGAATTCAAGTTTTAAATTTTGAAATCTTTTTTGGTGGGTGTGCTAGGTTGGTGCTGGTGAGTCTGCAGATGCTTGGGTTTTGAAAGTTGAGCTTGTTTGAGTGGTTTTTTAAAAAGTGGGATCTTCCCATATGATAAAGATTCAATTTTGAATTGTCATTTAAACTATGCATTTGAAAGTTTCTGGATGATCATAAGGTGGGCCTTGATAATTTGTTAAGAGTACTATCAAGGGGTGTAAAGATACAAACAAGTTTCTGTTAAGTTCTGAAAGTTTGAGACAGCCAAAGTAGGCATGTGATTTAAATTGGTCAAAATGACCATTCACTCATTTTGTTTGTTTTGATTTATTTGTCTTTGGGAAAAGTTTTGGAATTGTTTGGATGATGTTTATTTCACCTAAGAATCCTTTTACAAACAAAGAAACACATAAACAAGGCAATTCCAAAGAATTCAAAATGGGATATATACACACATGCATGCTTTCATATTTTTATTTATAAAAGTTTTTGTTAACCCTAATTTTGATGATTAGAGTTTGATGATCCAAGTTTAGTATTTTTGGGATGTTACAATGAACTTATCCCGATGATGACTAAGCTCGTGGATAGGGTGGATACTCTTCAATCTAATTTGTGCAGGTGCTATAGCCTCATCGCCGCTCTGGAGGATGCCAACAAGAAGCTACGCACCGCAGTTCTACATGCCATGGCGCCACAATGACCTTCAATAAAATACAGTATCAAATAATCGCGAGGGGTTATTTGATCCCTCCTGGCTTGATTCCAAGCTTGGGGAGATCTTTAAGACCTTGCAATCTATCTTATAAATGTTTAGTTCTATTCTAGTTTTGCATTAGTTCAAGCTCATAAATAAAGTTTGCATCATTAGATTCCCTTTAGGAATAGTTGATCCCTCTTATGAAATTATGATTTTATTATAATATATGGAGAATTATTGAGTTTTAGTTTGTCGTATTGGATATATGAATGACTTGAGTATGATTTTACTTGCACTTGATGATAGCAATAGGAGTATTCGACACCATTGGTATTAATGGAACATATACATATAATTTGATCAATATGTTGTAGGTCAATGGTTTGATTTACAAAAAGGAGAAATTATCTAATTAATTAAGATGAAAAAGAAAAACCTTGAACAAAGGAGATATTATAAGTGCTATCAAATAGAGTGAGAACAAGTTTGAGGTAGAATACTCAAGTTATAATGATGCTTCATATATGTTTGGAATTTGATAATTGAGATCGTTAAACTTTGAGATTCCTACATGAAGTGGAATATATGGCTAGCTCCTTTCACAAGACTTAAACCAAAGTGTGAGCACAAATATATATATATATAAAGAATAAAAATAAAGATGAAGAAAAAGAGTGAATGTGCAAAGAGCAAATAGGCATATACCACTATATTGTAGTAAGATAAAGAGACGTTTGAGATTTTGAAGCCCAAGTGAATATGTTAATCCTACAAACACTTGGGACTACCTCACTAACTCATTCGGTTGACCCGAATACTTTTAAAATCATGTTGAGAATAATCTTTTATGAACTGTTAATTGCTAAGGTGTGAAAGCCTGCTAATATTATTCAGATGGTTCGAGTAAGGTACTATTCATGAACTTATTTATATGTATCCTTTATGATTAACACATGCTGAAACTGGCTCATTTATTCTATCGACTCAGCTTCATGAATATGAGGATCACAACCATTAAGCTAAACTTTCTCGGGACGAGCAAGAGTCTAAGCTTGGGGAAGTTGATGATTGCATATTTGCATCATGTTTTAGATTATTATTTTGCGTTCTAGATGTAGGATTTTGGTAATTTACAGCGTTCGCACTCACTTTTTATGTTTATTTTCACTAGGATCAGATCAGATGATGGATTCAAAGGGCACAATTCTTGGAGTAGTTGTACTGGAGAGAAAAGGAGCCAAAAACTATGTAAATTGCTTATTTGGGAAATATTAATAATACGAGAAGAAAACCCAAATCGAGCAAAGGAGGCAGAAGATTTGACGACCAACTATACGGGCCACAGCCGTATAGTTTCGAACGTATAGTTGGCGCCGCCTCCGCCTCCTCAAATAGTTTCACCTCGTGCAACTGGTTCGGGGAGACGACATGCAGAACACCCATAAATCGCCAAAACCTAACCTCCGGAAGGCATATGGAGGGGGAACTTTCCCTAGGGATCCCTCTTCGCCCTACACAGATCTGGGAGGCCAAGGCATCGATCTCCATCTTCATAAACCACTGCATCTTCATCACCACCATCATCTCCATTCATCCCTTCTAGATCTTGTTGTAATTCTTGCACTAGTTGTGGATTTATACAAGTACTATTCATCGATAATCATTTCCATTACCATTACCATGATGCTGTTTGCCTCCATGTCTGAGTAGATCATTTGTTCTTAGGGATATGGAGAAACCCTAACATGAGATTATAATAAGATAAATTTTATTATGATATTCATCGATGTGACCATGTGTTATATTGTCTACATCTTGATGCTGGGAGAAGTCGACCTCTCCAATATTTGCCTCTTGTGGGGACTTGATGTAGAGAACTACTTGTTGGTAGACGGAGGGATGTTAGCACTTACAGTGACTATAAATCTGTTGGCACCCCTTACGTATCAACTTTTGAGTCGAGGAAACTCACAAAACACTATCCATGCCATGGGATACGTCCTGCGGGATTACGTCCCTTAATAGCCCAGTAATTCAATTGATGTTGATCGCTGTCTGCTATTGTTATGAGGATGATTTGAGCAGTGGTTGCTGCCTCTTTTTCCAAATACGGAGTTTCTCCCACACATACATAGTTGAGAATGTTCATAATAATAATCTTTACCTTAGCCCTTTATAATTCTAGTGGTGTATCCACTAATCCCTAAGAACCCCTTTTTCCTACCGAAGTTTCAAATCTCTTTTACATACGCGATACTTATTTACTGTATTCAGTTTTATTTTACTTTACTCATTGTTCTCTTATACCAAAAACCCAAAAACACCTTTTTACAAATTACTCGCATTTTATATTGTTGCTTAGAACTTTATTTACCATTTCTAGTTTTAGTATTTATTTCAAGAATTCTTAGACTTTATACTCCTGCTCCCTATGGGATCGATATCTTTATTTCGAAACTAGCTATAACCGACCTGTGCACTTGTAGTCATCAAATATACTCCTCATCCGTGTACCCGATCTCAATAGGGAGATCCGATCCGGACTTCTCTTCAACCACTTCTTCCACTACATGAACGAGTTAGGTGGGTTCAGGTTTTTTCTAGATCTTAAAATCTTCTGCCTCTGTGGACAAAGTAGATCCGGATTGTTCTTCCGCCATGGTCATCACCTCAGGGGTGGGTTGGGCGGGATCAGCGAAATCGAGATAGATATCAATCTTGCTGATTGGTATGATTGTGAAGGTCATCACGGGATCCTTAGCCGGAATCCAGGTCTCGTCGAGAAGAATGAGAGGGACGTTACTGGCGTAGACCATGCGACCTATGGCAATTGTTTTGCTGATTCCTGCATCCGCAGATTCTGCTCGAAACAAAGGTCCGATGGTCACCTGCCCTACAATAGGCTCCAACTATTGTCGGATTGATGGCAAGTACACCATAGGGGGTCCTGAAGGCGTTGAGAAGATGGGGTGTGAGCCATACGGTGTTCCAGCAATAATGAGCACAAGTTTACCCAGGTTCAGATCTGACTGCGGTGATCGGATCCAATCCTGCTAGCAACCTAGTAATATATCTGTGAGAGCCAGATGTTACAATAGATTACAAGAGAGGTTCTACTCTAGGAGTTGGTTGTGGTCGATCTATGACCTGGTGCCCTAAAGGTTCCCTCTAGTCCGGTTTATATAGGCACCGAGACCTAGGGTTAGAGGAGAGACCTATCCAGCAATGTTACAGAGTTGGTAACTAAGTACATCTTGGACTATAAGTAATCTATAGGCCTAAGTCAGTAAGTCTTCTGGGCCTTGTCGTAGCCGGAATTGACTCCGTCCACTTTCCCTGACTGGTCCACCCGTGAAGCAAAGCTCTAATCTGTTGGTGGGCCACCCTGGTCAGCGAGTCCTATGGGTATACCCTGAAAGTATATCCCAACACTGATTTTGTTGATATCTAAAATTTTGCATTACAAGATTAATTTCATCTTCTAAAACATAAGTTTGAATAACATCAACTTTATTTTCTTCAACAAGTTCTGTAGCTATTCCTTTTTCTTCCATGGACTTCTTGACTTCCTGCATGAGTTCCTGGGGCATATGGAACATACCTTTTCGTGGTTTAACATCCTCAACATGGTTATATTGCTCATCATTGAAGGATCTTACCTCAAAAAGCTTTATGCACTCTAGTAGTGCTAAGTTGCTAATAGCTCCCCTTGCAGATAAGTCAATCATATCTTTTGAATCTTTATTATGCCCATTATAGAAGTATTGAATAAGTAAATGTTCCTGAAAGCCCTGATTTGGGACTTTCATTATCATTCCATAAAATCTATTCCATGATTGGTAAATTTTTTCCTTAATTCCTTGAAGAAAGTTTGTAATGCTACATTTAATCTACATGATTTTAGTAAAAGAAAAATATTTATGCACGGACTCTCGGATGCAATCTTCATAGGTTTTTATAGCGTGGTTGGGTAATTATTGTAACCAAGTAAAATCATTATCGTTTAAAGACAAGCAAAAAAGTTTGAGGAGTATAAACTCTATTGGTAGATTGGTTGGTTTAAGGGTAGCACAAAGGTCATGGAACAAACACTTACAAATGTCAAGGAACAAACACTTAGCGCGTAGCTCCCCAAAAATGGTGTCAGAAAATACCTTGATGACATGCAAGTGCACAGGTTCGTCAGAGCATGTTTTCGCGGAAGTATTAATTCCAATTTTTATATCGATCCTAATAAGGTGTCTCGATAATGTTTTTATGTGGCGTTTCTATCGCACCCAAGGTGTCACATTGTCTTGAGTGAATTGACTGCAAGTTTTGAAGGTGGAAAGGGGTGAGTGAATTCTCCCATGTGACACCTTCAAAACTTGCAAAACATGCTCTGACGAAACACCTTCAAAACTTGCAAAACACCATAGGAAACTTGAGTAAAGGAAGATGCAAAAGTTAAATAACATAAAAGTAAAGAGGCGAAGAAAGTGTTCAGAGTTCCTACTGATGATAAGTTATGCACGGAGAGAAACAGTTCATGGTGATAGTGAATGTGCCAAGTAAATGAAATGAGATAAGTTATTGTGATACTTCTTATTCATAACTGAGTAGGAAAGCAACCCGTATGCTGACTAGGAGTCCTTATGGAAAATTCCTCTGAGTCGCAATGATCCATCTGCCTGTTACCATAGTAATGGTCAGCACATTAATTAAGGTCTTTCTACCAGATCAAGGCTTTAATATTGATGGTCCCTTGTTTATCCTCGAGTAGTACTAGGTTCACATTGATATCGGTTGTTTCACTCGGGGGTCGCCGATTCGCTTGTAAACAAGTTCATATATATGAGATCTCTCGATCATGTTATCCGAGACCTTAAATTAGACAACAAGCATTAGGAAAACATAGATGTTCATTCTCACAATATAATAATCACGACAACAATCACAAATGGATGGAAGTAAAAGATGCACATTACATCTCACCAATCCCCTACATCTCCCATGCCTATGGGGAATTACTTAGACATGAGAGGAAGATAGATCAAAGGGACAATAATATTGCAAATTGAAATCATTTCAACTTTAACTTAGCGAGCCAAAATACCATTTGAGGATCGAATCAAATAAAAATCAAGGAAGATCAAAGTATCAAACCCTAATTACAAGTGGCAATATCTCTCTCTCTCTCAATACAAGTGGATATGATGGTGGAGTGAATGGTTTAGAGGCTAGAGATCTTCGAAGAATGAGGCGATGTTCTTCTCCTTCTTCAGATCTGATCTCCCCTCTTCTGGAACTGTTTGCGGTGGTTGTGTTGTGTTTTTGTCTCCCCTCCTTCACAGATGTTGCCTGTGTTGATATAACAAAGGTGTAGGAGGGTCGTACGAGGTGATGGTACGGGCGTGTCCCGACCGTACCAGTGGGAGTTATGCACCCTGAACGCCTCTAATGAAGGGGCCTTCAATTGGGGATTTGTTTATTTAATTGTAAATAGCTCATAAATTCTCCCAGATCTTTCAAAAGTGTTCATTACCTAAAACCCATCATAAGAAACCAAGGTTTTGCTAATTCGCAACGTTAACCTTAGTTTAAAGGTTAAATCCAATGAAACCGGAAAAAACCAAAGGAAAATCATTGGTAAAAAGTGTTGAAATCCTCGGCCTGAGCCGCCGAGGATGGAAGATATGGAACCCTGCAGCTCCTGGTAGCCCCTAGTGTTATCCTCGGCCTGGCCCTTCTTTGGGGCGAGGTGATGATGTTGCATGATATTAGATTGGTGACCCATCTGGTAGGTTCCTTGGACATCGTGGTTGTTGTTCCAGCGCCCCCTCATTGGTTGCCGCTGCACCCATTGCCCCACTTACCCCCTGTCTCCCCTTCCTCTAGCTGCTGTGCTGGTCGTGGAGCGTCTTGTAGTAGTCATTGGTGGGATGCCCATGCTTCTCGTGGAAGACGTAGTACAAGCGGCCTTCACGCTGCCCCTCTATGTCACCCTCGCGAGGGCTCTTCCGATCAGGCTCAGTAGTGTGGACGGCGACGGGCATTTTCTTGGGATCCTTGCTCTTGCTCTTGGTGGAACTAGAGGACTTGGGAGTGGTCTCTATCTTGGCGAGGCCGAACATGCGACCCACTTTCGCTTTGGCACTTATCCGCCATGATGAAAATCTCGGCGGCCATGGTGAGGCTCTCACCCAGGATGCCGATCTTTTCATCATCAAGATGTTCGTGACTCCCTCAGATAAGGCGGTGATGACGTTGGAGTCCGAGATCTTGGGGATCTTGTTTAAGACTTGGCTGAACCTCTGCAGGAACTTGAAGAGGGTCTCTCCAGGCTGTTGGCGTACCTGGCGGAGGTCGTAGTAGGTGAGTGGGAACTCATAAGTCCCCTTGGAGTTGGCGATGAAGACGGAACAGAGGTTTGACCACGAGCCGATGGATTCCTTGGGAAGGTTCATTAGCCAGGTAAGGGCCATGTCCTCCAGGATCAGGGGGAACCAGTTTGCCATGACATGGTCATAGCCACCCGCGACCTCAATGTAGGGTTTGCAGCATAGAAAACAAAAAATTTCCTACGATGGGAACAACTATGTACCAAGATCTATCTACTAGATACAAGCAACGGGCGGATATACATCCGTAGAGAACATACCCTTGAAGACCGACAAATCTTAACGAGGTTGAACTCGTGGTTTATGTAGACGATCTCTTGCCGATCTCAAGATCGAGAGGAAGTCCTAGCGCCGCAAATCAGCAGCGCATCTGTTCTCGCACACATGTCCGAGGCACCGAGCAACCTCCGCCTCCTCGCTCCAGCAATGCAGCGGAAGCACAAATCTTTCTTTCCGAATATCCACCGGGAACATGTATCTCGCTAGTCCGAGACCATGGGGGGTAAATACTAGAGGGGGAGAGAGATCCTTCACGAGGAGGTGTGAGTGAGAAGAGAGGAGGGGGGCTCCTTTTATAGGAGGAGGGGGGGGAACCCAATGGGGTAGCCGCTGGCCATGGGGATGCCCCCTCCCCTCCTTCATTCATGTGGGTGGACACTCCACTCACAAAAATCCCTTTCAATTTTCTCCACTGAAAAACCCACTCAAATTCCCATTAAATTTCCACCAGATTTAATGCAAACTCTCATTAAATAAAACTCCTTTTATTTATTCAGAATTTTGTCAATTACTTTAATGACAAACATTCACATATAACCCCTTGCTAGTAATTCATTTCACATGTTGAAACACTTTCTGTAATTTCACCCGAAAACCAGTTTCGGTATCTAGTGAAATAAATTCCTGTGCTTGCTATTCTTTTCAGCATGAAACTTTTTCTCCAACTGGTGTCGATGTCTCTTAAGTGTGTCACCCTATGGTTCGCGAATAATGCGGACATGATCGAGACCCCTCTCAGATCAATAATCAGAAGCGGGACCTGGAGATCCATACTGACTCCCACACATTCAGCGATGATTTTCTCGTGATCGCAAGAACCTTTTACGCTAGTATCTTAATCCTTTTGTTTGGCGATATATTACATGTCTGAGATTTGATCATCGGTATCTCCATACCTAGTTTGATCTCGTTACTGACATGTACTCTTTTCTCGTTCCCGTGATATAACATTCTAGTGATCAAATCACTTGCTTGCAAGCTAATCAATGTGATATCACCGAGAGGGCCCAGAGCATATCTATCTGTCATCGGGATGAACAAATTCCACTCTCGATCCATGGGCCTCAACATAACACTTTAGTAGTACTAAACCCATCTTTATAATCACCCTGTTACAGTGTGACGTTTGATGTTATCAAGATACTCTTCCAGTGTTAGTGATTGACATGATCTCATGGTCTAAGGATTAGGATCACTTCGTATGTTGTTATAGCAATATAAACTCAATGACTTTGATCGTAATGCTATACTTTGGATGAATGTTCGTCACACCATTCCAATAATGTTGTGACCTCATTATTAACAACATCCAATGTCTATGATCAGGAAACCTTGATCATCTTGTTAATCAACGAGCTAGTTTATGAGAGAGGCATAACTAGGAACTTTCTGTTTGTTTATTAAACACACATGTATTAACGTTTCCGTATTAATACAATCATAGCATGCAACATAAACATTTATCATATACTTGGAATATACATAATAACCACTTTATTATTGCCTCTCAGGGCATATTACCTTCAGTCTCCCACTTGCACTAGAGACAATAATCTAATTACATAGTGATAAATCTAACACCCATGGAGTTCTGGTGTTGATCATGTTTTGCTCTAGGGAGAGTTTTAGTCAACAAATCTTCTACATTCATATCCGTGTGTACTTTACAAATCCTTATATCTCCATCCTTGACATGCTCGCAGATGGAGTGAAACCAGCGCTTAATATGCTTGGAATTCTTGTGAGACCTTGGTTCTTTGGCATTGGCTATGGCACCATTGTTGTCACAATAGATCACCATTGGGTCCAACGTGCTCGCAACCACACCTAGTTCGGATATGAACTCCTTCATCCAAACTGCTTCCTGAGCCGCTTCCGAAGAAGCAACATATTTGGCCTCCGTTGTTGATCCCGCCACCACGGGTTGTTTGGAACTACTCCAACTAACCGCTCTACCATTCATCAGAAATACGTATCCAAATTGAGACTTAGAGTCATCCGGATCGGTGTCAAAGCTAGAGTCAACATAACACTTAGCGACGAGCTCTTCTTCACCTCCGTACACAAGAAACATATCCTTAGTTCTTCGCAAGTACTTAAGGATATTCTTGACCGATATCCAGTGTTCTGATCCTAGATCAGATTGGTACCTACTAGTCAAACTAATAGCATGTGCCACATCTGGTCTTGTACATAGCATGGCATACATTATAGAGCCTATGGCTGAAGCATAGGGGACTTTGTCCATTATATCTCTTTATTCCGCCGTAGCCGGACTTTGAGTCTTATTCAAAGACTTGCCTTGCAACATCGGTAAGAACCCCTTCTTACTTTCGTCCATTTTAAAGGTATGTAGTTTGCGATAGCCCTATTAATCGCCTAGATCTATCCCTATAGATCTTTATGCCTAATATGCATGATGATTCACCTAGGTCCTTCATTGAAAATTTGTTGTTTAGATAACTTTTACTGTCACCTTGAGCGCTTGATGGTTCCAACAAACACCACAATTTCATAGAGACATCCAACTCCAAATATAACTCATAACAAATATTCAATATAGCCAAAGTGCCACACATGGTATGCACGCTGTCACTTTCACACACGTGGGGAAAAGCATAGATCTATTAAAGCACAAAGAGTATTTATGTAGAATCAAACCTACGTGCCACCATGGAATGCATGCTGTCACTTTCACACACATGGGGAGAGCAGAGATCTATTAAATCACTTGAGTAGCAAGGTAGATCTACGTGATTACAAAGCTCATGATCACAATATGACCATGCATAGAGAGAGAGAGAGAGATGAACACATAGATACCGGTAGATCCCTTATCCTCGAAGGAGGACTACTCCCTCCTCATCATGGGAATCAACAACGATGATGAAGATGGCGATGGAGATCGATGGAGATGGCTTCAGGGGCACTTCCCCGTCCCGGAAGGGTGCCAAACAGAGACTTTCTGTCCCTCGAATCTCCACTTCGGTGGCAGCAACGCTGCGAAACTTTTTCTGGAAGTATGATGGATTATTTAGGGTTTTCTCCCCGTGGGATTCTTATAGGTGCATGAGGCAAGGTCGGTGGAGGGCTAGGGGGCCCACACCCCCTATAGGCGCCACCAGGGCTAGCCCGTGCCTAGGGGGGTGCGGCCACCCTGGTGTCCTCCTCCAACTCTGCTTCGTGGTTCCGTGTAGCTCCGGTAAAAATAATGACTTTGGCTTCTGTCCCATCCAATTCCGAGAATATTGATTTTCTGCCTTTCTAGAGCCAAAAATAGAAGAAAACAGGCAACTGGCACTATGGAATCTTGTTAATAGGTTAGTACCAGAAAACATATAAAAACACCTCAAAGTGTGGACAAAGCAAAGAAAAGTAGATACTAAACAAGCATCGAACATAAAAAATTATAGATACGTTTCCGACGTATCAAGCATCCCCAAGCTTAACTCCTGCTCGTCCTCAAGTAGGTAAGTGATAAAAGAATAATTTTTGAGGTGACATGCACCATCAAAACCAAGATCAAACCATTTGCAAGCATAAAGCTAGTATCAAAGAACTCTAAACATGAGCATTAAAGATGAAGTTCTAACAATAAGACATAGCAACTATGCTGCAACATGAAAGGATACAAACAAAGATTCATGAATAACAATGCATTGAAAGACGTTTGTTTGTTTCACATATAGAAAACATAGCATAGTGGCATTCAGCTTTCCCTCATAGAGTAGCAAGTAGATACATAGGACACCTTCAAAGTTCATAAGAGTGAGTAGATACAAATAGTTCAAGAGCAAGCAATATCAATAATATGCATCAATCAATAAGTTTTGGGACACTGCACATAGAACTAAGAATGGCAACTATGCTCTCTTAATGGTGCCTAAAGGTAGAAGGTGGGGACTCAATATAATAGGGGAAGAAAGGCCCTTCATAAGGTGAAGCAGGGATTTCAAGTCTCAAAAAGAGCTTCCAAAAATTATGGTATTGTTAGCTTTCAGCCCTCATTGCCCTATCATAAGCATCTTGAAGTGATTAAGGTTAAAGTGAACAAAGATGGAGTATATGCTTGACAAAGTATAAGTTGGCAATCTCATGTCCCTTGAATACGAGGGCCACACCTCATGCTACTCAAATTCAGTCACCTGTAAGTTCTTGTCATAGTAAGTACATGTGTATCATAGAGAACCGCCAACGGGGTACCCCTTGCAGATGGTACAGGAGCTATACCATAACCAAAATGACAAGGCACCCAGACAATGAGCATTATGTGCATAGCTTTTTATTGACTATGTGCATAGCTTTTTATTGAGGATGCTTCACAGAATGCTCATTATGATGATGCTGCAAGTTTCCACCATGATTAGGCATGGATTAGGCTAGCGGACCAGGCGGTTCTCTAACACAAAATACATAACTCCATGGACATACAAGCTCCCCTTTTATTTCACACAGGCGACATCCATAGACAAAAGAGCATGATATCAACTGTGTACAAAGTACAAGTGCAATGTTGAAAACATTCCCCATGACAGCATGGTTCTGCTAATTCCAATGTATAAGTGCAATCATATACAACATAGATGACACAATGGTTCAAGTTTATTAGGGAAGGAATATAAAGTGTGCCATCAAGTTTGTGAGGGATTTAATCACTAAGTTTTCACATAACAAAATACTTTTTAATTGGAAGATAGATGAAAACAAGAATATACTTGGAATGGTGTAACACACCATGCATAGGAATTTATAGTGGACACTTTGGAATAACTTGGTTTCTTGGGAGTTGGAAGCATGAGTAGAGCTTACTCATACAAGTGGAGGCTAGCAAAAGACTGGGAGCAACCAACTAAGAGAGCAATAATGGCCATAATCATGCAGAGCGACAAAACATTACTAATCAAAGCATAGAGTGGTATTACAAGTCAAGAACTAAATGATCATAGAGGCTATGGTGACTTGTTCATAGTCATAACATGGTGTGAGTATGTGCTAAGTCAACCCAAACAAAGCATCAAAGGAGAATACCACAATACTATGCTTTTGTATGATAAAACAACGCATGATTTCTTCAAGGAACATTAAGCAATCCTAATTGTTTGGAACAAGTCATGCTATAGAAATAATCACTAAGCATAAGGTTAAAACAACACCTAGTATGACATGATAAAGTCTAAGTCACAATCAAAGCAAGCTCCCTTTTGTACCACTTAAGCATTAAGCTTTCTACTCTTTTCCAACACCAATCGACTTATTTGAAACAACTCACAAAGATAATAATCAATAAAGATCAGTGAGAAAGTCTCACAAATCCACAAATAAGAACTAAAAAGTTCTGAGCTGAAAGCACAAGAAAACTAAAGCTAAATGCAGTGCTAGCAAAAGAAAACACTCACAAAACAATAAGAATGAAAACTAGAGTGTTCTAGGTAATGAAAACAGAGTGTGTCTCTCTCCAAAAGAAGTGTGCTGAGCTCCAACCAACTTACTCAAGCAAACTAAGAAAACGAAAACCAAAAACGAAAACTAAGACCCTCCAAGAACAACACAATAGTGCATGAAACAATAAAAACAAAGTGTCTAAAAAGACCTGAGATTTTTATTGATGAAGAAGGGGATGCCTTGGGCATCCCCAAGCTTTAACGCTTGTACCTCTTGAATATTTCTTGGGGTGACACGGGGTGGAATCCCCAAGCTTGAGCTTTTGTCCATTCTTCATCTCATTACATCATTCTTCCTCTACACCTGAAATTTTTCCTTCATACAAAACTTCACACAATCTTCATTAGCAACATTAGTGTATTCAAAAGATAATAGACACTTGGGTTTAGCTTTAGAACAACAACACTTTCACTAAAACACAATCTATTGTAGCAATTCCCTCAAAAATCTCAATTTCCCAAAAAGAACCCAAAAGGGAATCAATAAGAAGCAAATGCAAATAATGGCAGAAATCTGTCCAAATAGACCAGCAGGTAGAAACCAATTTTTTCAAAGACCTTCCGTTGCTCAAATCAAAAAGTGTTGAGCTAACAAAAGTTAGCTAACATACTGGGGGATGTATTCGTAAATGTTCAGCTCAATCCGACTTACAAAGACTCCTTACGAATTTTTATGGTGGAGGACATAAATCTGTTTCACGACAGCAACTTCCCAAATCTTACTTCCCTCTCATTAAAGGTCATTATTGGCACAAAACGCAAATAAAAAGGATAAGAAGAGGTCATTACTGAAGTATTAACTTCCAAGACTCAAGAAAACTCTTGGGTTATCTCCCAACAAGTACTTTTCTTTAACGCCTTTAAGTTAGGCATGATAGTTTGAGAAGATGATCACATAAGAAGCAAATTCAAAAACACATTTAAGTCGAACCCACTTCCTATGCATAGGAATCTTGTAAAGAAAAAAGTCATGAAAGCACGAAGAAATAAGCATAGAAAAGCAAAACAAGTGCAACTTCAAGATTTTCAACATAGAGAGGGGAAACTTAATATTTTTGAGATGCATAAAACCATGTTTCCATCTCTCATAATAACTTTCAGTAGCATCAAGAATAAAATTAACAATATAACTATGACATAAAACATTATTATCATGAGCCACATGCATATAATGATTATTACTCTCCACATAAGCATAGTCATTCTTCTTAATTGTAGTGGGAGAAAATTCATCAAAATATCTATCACTATTATTCTCATCACCATAATCATCAAATATAGGAGGCATATTGTAATCACAATTACTTTTCTCCTCAATATTGGGTGGACTGAGAATATCATAATCATCATTGCAATCATCATACATTGGAGGTATAGTATCATCATAAGCAATAGAATAGCTATCTTCCCAAGTGTGTTCATTTGTAAACATATCATCATTGGAAGGAACATGGATAACACTAATAGCACAACAATTATTAATATTATCATTTTCAGAATTGGTGCCAAAGAGATTTTCAATATCAAAAGTAGTGTGCTTTTCCCAATCATGATCACTAATATTGGTAACAGGCATAGGAACATCATCTAGTTCAGACTCATCAGCAAAAACTATGATAGGAGCAACATGCTTAGGGGAAGATACCATTTCCTCTCTCCTTTTACTCCTCTTCTTCTTCTTCTTCTTCTTCTTATTCTTCTTCTTCTTCTTCTTCTTCTTCTTGTTCTTCTTCCTCTTCTCCTCTTTAGGAGAGAGAGGCTTGAAAGGAAGCTTCTCCACATACCCTTGTTTATTGTTAAAGACAATAGAAGAAACTTTGGAGGATTCCTCCTTTTCATTAATAAGAACAAAACTCATATCAGTCCTATCATATTTTGGTAAAATATCATATTTTATAAGATTTTGTATGTAATTATTCGCATGGCAATTATCAACACAATAAAGATGACACCCATGTAGGACGCAATTCATACCAAAAGCACTCATGTCTACCAAAGAAGTTTTTCTTAATAACTCTTCACACCCCAAATACAATATAAGTTCATCATGTTGATTATTAGTGATCGTGTTATCACAATACAAGCTTGTAGTACTCATTTGATTAGAAAGGTTATTATTATGGCCTGAGCATTGAAAATTGAAATGACCCACTTCATAGCATATTTCACAAATAAAAGGGTAGAGGGCACAATTTTTTTTACCAAGATCATTTAGATCCTTATACCATGTTCTGGTTTTTTCATTCCAGTGTGTGATACAATATCTTCTTCTATTTGATTCTTCTCACAAGGTCTATGCATACCACAAAAATTAACATGCTTATAAGAAATAGTACTTTCAGAAGTTTGAGCATGTTTATTGCAATCATTAATAACATTTTCATTTTCCATGCAATTGTCTTTAAAAGGTTCATGATACATGTCCTGTTTTTATTTAGGAGCATTACTATGGTAAGAAAAGGCTCTATAATATCTAACAAGAATTTGAGGATCAAGACCATATTTAGCACTAAGCTCTTGAAAATCAGCAGTTTTAGAGAAACACTTAATGCAATCATACTCATAGTTTATACCTGGTCCTTTACCTTTGTCATTATCTCAATCTTCGGTATTGCTTTGAATTGTTTCAAGAAGATCCCACTTGGCTTTCACCTCCTTACTTGTGAAGGATCCCTCTAAACAGGTATCTAGATAGTCCTTGTAATGTCCTGAAAGCCTTGCATAAAAAATATTGATAATAATATTACTGGGGAGCTCATGAATGGGACATTTGAGCATTAGTGACTTCAATCTCCCCCAAGCTTGGGAAATACTTTCTCCCTCATGAGGATGAAAATTATAAACATAATTCCTATCTTTATGAATTTATGAGGAGGATAAAATTTAGAGTAAAAGAGAGATTCAAGTTCCTTCCACTCCAAATGATGAGGATCATCTAGTAGCTCATACCACTCCCTTGCTTTGTACCTAAGTAATAAAGGGAATAGCTTCCTCTTAACTTGGTCCATTGAAATACATGCACACTTGATCAACTCGCATAATTCATGTATAAAGAGTAAATGATCACTAGGATGGACAGTTCCATCTCCAAAATAGCAGTTATTCATAATACGTTCAATAATTTAAATAGGTATTTTAAAAGGGACACTTTCAGCATGTGGCTTTAAAATATCACGAGCGTCATTAGAATTGCCACATATGGGAGATAAAGTATCTTCAGAGCAAATTTTCTTCCCTAAAGCTGGGGAACTAAAAAGACCTTTCTCATAAAAACTAGCTTCCCCAAGCTTAGACGTTTCCATACCATTAGTAACAATGGTGTTCAAAAAATTCATACTAATAACATTGCTATTAACATGCAAAGAAAGTTCCAAAGGTTTTTTAATTTTCTTTTTAAACCACTCAAGTTCTAACTTAGGGAAAATACTAAAAAGCTCTCTAATTTTGTTGTTGTTTTCCATTAAGCCCAACTAGTGAAAACAAGAAACAAAAGACAAAATTGCAGAATCTAAAGGAAATAACTTCGAGCACTCACACCGGAGGATGTGAGTATCTTTTACCTTACCTCCCCGGCAACGGTGCCAGAAAATAGCTTGATGTCTATGCACTTCTATTCTTGTAGACAGTTGTTGGGCCTCCAAGTACAAAGGTTTGTAGAACAGCAGCAAGTTTCCCTTAAGTGGATTACCCAAGGTTTATCAAACTCAGGGAGGAAGTGGTCAAAGGTATTCCCTCTCAAGCAATCCTGCAATCAAGATACAAGAAGTCTCTTGTGGCCCCAACACACCCAATACACTTGTCAGGTGTAAAGGTGCACTAGTTTGGCGAAGAGATAGAGAAATACAAGTGGTAACAGTGCCAGAAAATAGCTTCTGACTTGTTTTTGATGTGGGGCAACGTGTGTGAGTGCCATAAAATACTTTCTGGCCGCCTTGTCGGGGACCTGAATTCCATGTACCGATTCTAGAACCTCCTGCAGATGGATGATCATCGGGTTCTTCGATCAAAGCTGTCGTCCTACCCTACTTGGAATCTCCACCTTGTACATCCTAGGAACAGTGTCTGGATCTTTTACCTACTCCTTTACCTTGATGATCCATATGTCGCTCGGTGGCACAATCTCCACCAGCTCGCTGCCAAGGCTACTAACGACCTTCTTGAGGGCCTCCAATTCCCAAGCATCCAAACGAAGGCCGTGAAAGATGAGTTTAGAGAAGAAACTAAGATGCCCCAAGCGAACTTCCCACCCACAGGCGCGATGCCAATGCATGAAGCTTATTTTCGCCCCACAGAACTTGAAAAAATGGGAAGAATGCAAAACATTCTCGCTGTCTGAGCTATGGGAGAACCGGATGAATAAATCGAATGGCGACACGCATACCTCAATATTGACAACTTTTCTTTTGATCCCAAAACGAGACCTGAAAGCTGACATCAAGTCTTCCGTTGACACGGCGGGACGCGTTCCCAACACGATGGCCATGAGAGCGTTGTCTTCGAACTCCTTTGCCAGGGCTACCATGCCAGGGGTGTGCCATAGCACGCAACCTCTCGAGTCCGGTCGCTGATCCGGATTTCCCATCCAAACACGCTCCACCGTGCGAGAAGGTCTAGGAAGAGGCGAGAGGCTAGGCTGGGGATGCAAAGCTCCGACATGGCGACTAGGAAAAATGAGGCGAGGGTGACGACGTAGAGCTTCAATTAAGGGCGTCGAAGATTGACCGTCCATGGCGGGGACACAAGGAGTGCAACGGCAAGCTCCGATCTCGAGACTAGTAGACGGAGCTAAGTAAGATAATGGAGATGGTAATAATAGGGGAGAAGAAAATAGTAGATAAGAAGATCTAGTACTCACAGGGGTAAACCAGTCCACGACCGCGAAGGATAATGGGGAATACTAACATAGCGAGGAAAGAAGAGTTGACCTAATGGTGGTATTTGAGTTCAACCCTTTTTTACTGGTTCAAACGATTGTTTGGCCGTTAAATTTGTAATCACACCCATTTGGACCCTCTCGACAATTGGCGAAGCTACTACAACCCCTCCGCGATATTACACGCAACTTGGACTCCATGATGCCTTGGCGTCTAAACTTCCAGGCCGCATATTAAAGACCCGCTCTCCACGGCCTCCGGAGTGCCTAAGGCGTGCGCTCCCTCCGAAGCAACCCTGGGCGGCAAGGGCGAAGCACGCAGGGAGTCACACCCTGGTGGACCAGTCGTCTTCTTTGAGGAAGAGGACAAAGTCAACTACTGGATCGGGCTCGCCTCCACCCTCTGCCTTCACCCCAGGTGGGGGGGTAATGCTGGACTTCTGCCTCGGTGTGGGGGAACTGACAAAAGTCCGGTCACGTCTGACCACGCCTAGTTTAGCGATTCCCACTCACCACCGAAGTAGTGCGAGTATTGGCGGCTTCCGATGGTGCGAGGTGACCTCGGTGTGCCCTGAGGTCACTCCCACGTGGTCGCACCCGGATGCGCTTCTCCGGCAGAGTCTCCTCCACATTGAACATTGCCGATTCTCCCTTATCCAAGGCAGAGAAATGCCTGGGTGCCATGAACGAAGGGACCAAGCTTTGAATTCCGGAGAAAGGGAAGGGACGATGACGTGGAGTGGGGAAGAGTGATGCACTTGCCCCGATTTAACCTTGCTGGATGAAAAAAAACATCACTACGACGCGCATGCGGTAGTAATCGCAAGGCCCCACGCGCCTTCATGTCATGTGAACGGCTCCCGGAGCAGGAATAGTGAGCCCAAGATCTGCGGACAAGGACGCGCGGCTAGTTGGGCTTCACGGTCAGGATTCAAGCATGGTATGTCCTTGTTGACCGAGTAGGCATAGGGACCCATCAACCGTCTAGGGCCACTTGCTCCTTAGAGCGCACCATGGGACAAGTGCGAGACAAGCACCCAGGGGATACTGTCGGGGCCCTCACAACCGGGTGCCATGTTTGCACGGTTAACGAGTTCAGTGCCAGAATTGTTGCCCCCCTCAAGAGGCAGCATCGCTCTATAGGTGGACTGACCATGCGATACCTCACGAGGCCCCCGCCCCTCACGAGAGGGCGACCTCTAGAGGGCATAGCTCGCGCAGAGGCCCTGCGCTCATGGCGTCTTGTGTCCTAGGGCTTCGAATATTTCGGAGCGTGCCAGGGTAGAATGATAACACCTTATGGCAAGGCACGAGCCATGTAGAGGTACCAACCTTTAATAAGGTAGAGATCCCTGTGTTTAGAATGCTATTCCCTGGATCAATAGCTAGCATCCACGGTTAAGATGTAATATCAAGAAACAAAGGTCATAATACAACTTTATAACCAGGAATAAAATAATTCATTACATCTTACATAGCTCATTTGGCTATCTCATTACAATGCAGTAGAATATATATAGCATGGATTCCTTCATCTTCAAAGTGCCATAGACAATCATGTTGGTTGTATACTTGTAATCCTAATCAACACACTTCACTAACATCAAACAAACCTGCAACATAATAAGTTACAGCCACAAGGGTCAATACATTTGAATTTTATTGGCAAGTGATACTATGGCAGAATAGTGGTATCTATCATCTATATGCATTTGGCTAAGTGGAGCTTAGGATTGCTTTTCTCAAAATAGATTTTCCTTATCATTTGAAAACACTAAGTTTTTGTTGGTCAAAATCACCCAAGGCATCTACCAAAAGACATTGGTGATCCTTTACCCTTGGTCAACCACAAGTTTTTATCTTAGAAATTGGGATGAGGATATCTTTGATAGCTTCCATGTCTTGATGCTCAAATTGTCCATTGCCGGGGACACGGCTAAGTACATAGATTTTACTCTCTCGAGAGGTGGTGCACTTTCCCCACAAGACTCGACATGCATCGAGACAACATCTTTCAGAAGCCTTCCCTTAGACTAGAATGGACGTGCTCCAAACCTATCATCCCCTACCACCAACTGTCCATTTGGCTAAGTTATTGCAACCTATATGATCCAGGCAGAGCCCATATTGCCAAGTGGCTACACTTGAAGCTTCTCAACATTTGACATCTCAAATCTCTTTGTTCCTGGGTGTCTTTCCACAAGTGAGATACACTAGGGTAGTCCATAAATATGGGCCCTATGTAACCACTCAACATAACCCATTCAACCATTCCACCCAGGTGATTCATTCACATAGTTGTTTTATTAAACAAAACACAAGTCATAGACTTAGAAATATTTCATAGTATGAATATAGTCCACCCTTGTTTTCTACTAGCTAAGCTAAGCATGATAGTAGTAGGAAAATTAACTTAGGAAATTCTACTAAGGCATCATCTGCTAGGATTTCCCATGGCATAGCATACTTAGTAAAAATTCCATGCAAGTCCTACTCAAAATATCACTAATGCATAGTGAAAATAATGGGACAAAAGTATGAAGCACCACTTGACTTTTTGGTAGAGAATATAAGTTCACTCCTTGATCTTTGAAATAGTCACACTCTTCAAATTTCACTACAATTCAAACAAGGCACAAATTCAATCTAGCATTCAAACAATTCAACACATAGAATAATAAAAACAAAGCAATGCATGCAAGCATGCCAAAGATTGTTTTATTTGGAAAAGTGGTTTCTAATAGGTTATAAACATTTAAAAACACCTATTGGTCTTTTATAAAAGTGGCAAAACCATTTGATATCAAGTTAGTGAAAAAGGCCACTTTAAATCATTTTTGTTTTGCTAGAAATGATTTAAATCAAAGTAATAATTTCTAGTGTTTGACAAATATATTTTTAAACACAAATCTTAGTGTTTTAAGGTCAAGTGTTTAATATTAAAATCATTTGCAAAAGGTTTTACCTATAAACCATTTTTTAAATCCAAGCAATATTTTATTTTGTTGGAAATGCCTTTGAGAAAGGTAATAATTTTCTAGGGTTATTCAAATAAATTTTTAAATATAAAACATGGTGTTTAGGGTCAGAGAGTTTAAATCATACCATTTTCAAAAGGTTTTACTCAAAAGCATTTTAAAACCATAATCAATATTTTTATTTAACGAGAAATGCTTCTATTCAAAGATTTAATTCCTAAGTGTCACCAAATATACTTTTAAATCTAAAAGTTGGTTTCTATGGTCAGTAGGTCCAAACAAATCCATTTACAAAAGATTTTATCCTAAAAACATTTTTAGAATAACTTTTATGTTCAAAATATGCTTAAACAAGTTTCTGCAAAGACAACTAAGTTTACAGAAGCAATTTACTAAAAAAATGGCATGGTTGGATCGAATTCTTTTTCCTGATTCCAATGATATAAAGTTTGCAAAATTTGGACGTGTAGATCTAAAGTTATGAATTTTGCAAAATCAAACATCTAATATATATGTTTCTGTTTTTAAAAACAAACTACAGGTCACGCGTCATGTTCTTACTGGACGATACCACTTTGCATGGATCGCTCGATTCTAGTCGTCATATCTAAAGTGCATCACACGGTATAGAACCAGTCTTACCTGTTCGTTTAATGAATCTATCATATCCTTACGATTTAAATCTAACGGCCTGAATCGATTTGACCATACTCTGGTGGTGCTCGACGGTGGCTAGCGGCGGCGGCGCTCAGGCGATGGCGTAACAACAAAACCAGGAAGTGAGGGAGAGAGAGGAGTAGCTCACCAGAGTCGCCGTGCGTTGCTGATGCTCAACGTACTCGCGGGAAGGCAGGGGCGCTCAGACGTGTCGTTGATTGCTCGCCGTAGTTGCTGTCAGCATCGGACGCTCACTGTTGAAGATGGTGGCGACGCTACGGTGCACGAAAAAGCGAGGCAGAGGGTTCGTTAGTTGCGCGACAGAGAGCAGAGTGTAGGAGTGTCATTCAGAGAGTGAGGGGAGGTCGTGTCTAACGGGGAATGGTCACCGGAGTAGAGTCAGACGATGGTGGCTCTCGGTTGTCGTCGTTGCCGAGGTTACAGTGCTCGCGCGGCTGAACGGGCAGCACTAGGAGATGCGCAAGAGGCTGGGGAGTAGGTTCGTGTAGGTCAGGGAGCAAGGGGCGATGGTGTCTGCCCGGAATCAGAAGAAAGGTTTGCCGGAGACAGAGAGGTTTCGAGGCGAATTCAAGGCGGCCTGGGGGCAGAGAGGAAATGGTGTCTGGGGGGGGGAAGGTAGAGATGGCGTGGGCGTTTAAGGGGGCGTCGTTACTGGGAGGAATCAATCAGCCATTTACTCGAATTGAAGCTGGCATTGAACGGCAGAGACGGGCGAAGTTTGGGGGAGAATCAGTCGCGGTGGGTGAGGAAGACGACTGACACGTGGGGTCGTTCTGTCAGCGAGAGATAGAGGGTTCAGGTAGGGTCCAATCGTCAGTGAGGGCGCGGGTAAGTGCTGCGGTGTGAATCGTTTTCTGCGGGGGGAGAAGGAGATGGGCTAGCTGGGCCTGGTGGGTTTTGCGGGGCTGGGCTGGCTTGTTTCTATTTTTTTCCTCCTGTTTTCTTTTTCTTTTTCTGATTTGAATTTGCTCAAATGATTTCAAATACTTGTTTGAATTCAAACTCTTCACAACTTTCAGTAAGTTTTATACTGGTTTATTATTGTATTTTAAGGACCATTTTAGAATAATTATTTTATTCATTTATGGTTTATAATTTATTTAAAATAGACACTTGTCTTTAATTAAATAAGATTTTAATTATATTTTCAAACTCTTATTTGAATTCTAATTTTCACCAAACCTTTTTTAGTAGGTTTTATTTTTTTATTATTTGAAATATTTTTAATATGATTTATTAATCATTTAAATTGGGCATTTGTCTTTATAAAAATATGGTTTTAATTCCATATAAAATTTTATTCAAATGATTATTTTATTCCATTTAAGTTAATTAAATAACTTTTATATCCACCTTGGGAAATTCCACTTTATTATTTTCCCATGATTTAATTAATCATTTCTATTAGGGATTTTGTATTTATTAAAATAGAATAGATTTTGGTTAATGTCATATTATTTTATTTGAATATTCTTTGTCCCTTTATTTTATTTGGATTTGGATTATGTTTATTCCATTTTCTTATAGATTTAATTGAAGGTTTAAATTGTGTTCTAAATAATTCCTTAGGATTTATTATTTGGTTTAGGCATATTATCCTTATTTAAATAAAATTGGATATTGTTCAATCCTTATGATTTTATTTAAATAATCTTTTATTCCCTTTTTATATCATTCCATAAACTTTAATTTGTTAATAATTTGGCCAAGATTTAATTTGGCTTTTAATTATTCCTTATTTATTTATTTCTTTCTTTGTCTTATAAAATCCATATCTTTTTATTTATGGATCCAAACTTGGTGATTCCAATTTGTATGATTTTATTTAATATTTGTTTATACTTTTAAATATCTTTAGGATTATTTTCTCACAATTTGTTATGGATTTTAGATAGTAGCTTTATTAGCTTTGGAGATTTAATTCCTTTATCTTATTAAATTCATAAGATTTTATCCATAACTCCAAATTAAATGAAACCAATTTCTATGGTTTTATAATATTTTTATTTTTCATTCTTGATCATTTATAAATGTTTGTTGATAGATTTTTATATGGATCAAATCCATAGTCTATGGGAGATCTTGGAAATGATTTGTTCCATTAGGGTTTTAGAGTTTTGGTTTAACTTTTCCAAGAGTTTAAATTTCAAGATACATTCATTGATGAATGCATTTCAATTGATTGAAATTTGTTGGATTCCATTTTCATTAAAAGTTTGTTCAAGATGGGTTTTTAATGTTTCCATTTAGAATCAAAAAGTTTCTTTTCACCCTACATTTCAACAATTATTTATTTTTTTATTTATTTTTTCACATTTCAAAATTTGGAAAATTTTGGGATGTGACAGGCTACCACCCTTAAAGGAAATCTCGTCCCGAGATTTGGGAAGGCTAGAGGTTACAAGTGGGCTTCAAAACAACTAGGGTACTACCACCCTTAAAAAAGGTTTTCAACTAGATTACATCTTGGCTTACTTAGGATCTTTATGTATCTTCTCTGGGCATTTGTTTGCATAATGTCCTAGCTCTTTGCATTTGAAACACATTACTTGGATAATATCCTTATTTTCCTTTGGTATCATTGTCTCTTGTTTGTTTCTTGGTTCTTCTTCTTTTCTGGGCAATCACTGGCATAGTGTCCCATCTCTTTGCAATTGTAACATTGCAACTGTCTTATGTCCTTCTTCTTCTTCTTCTTCTTCTTCTTGGGTCTCTCCAAAGCTAGGAGTTCTTCTAGTTCATGCTCTTCATATCTCACCTCAAAGGTGGAAAATCTTCCTCTCTTCTTGGGGCGGTTACTAGAGATGTCTCCTTCTCCACAAGAGTAGCAACACTTAGTGGTCACTTTCGATGTGGCCTTATGAGGCATGGTTCTGACTTTTCCTTCATCCTTATTGGTAGCAGTTGTCCCCTTATGGAGGTTTCCAAACATTTGATGCATTCCATATTGTTTCATTTGTTGAACCATAGGATAGATGGGGCATTGGATAGGTACATGATCATTTCCTTCACATAGGAAACAAGTCACTTGATATGTGGGGCATTGATTAGTTGGATGTTTTTCTTCACAATTAGGGAATTGATCCTCATGCTCTTTAGAAGTGTGATCCATGTCTCCACAAATATTGCAAGCTTGAGTTCCTTCTATAATATCATCCTTGATATCATTGTTGTCGCAATCTCTTTGGGAAGAGTTGCTTATCATGTTGATCATTTGATTGGTCATCCTTTGCAACAATTGGGATTGGGTTTCCAAAAACTTTTGCATGTTTGGGTCTAACTCATTGTTGTTGGCTAAAAACTGAGTTGTCACTTGGGTCATCTGGGCTTGGGTTGCTAGAAGCATCTCTTGATTGTTGTTACCATTCTTGAGGTTGGAGTTTCTTGGATAAGTCATCTTTTTGGGTTGGATTGGGATTAGAATAGGCAAAATATTTCTAGGGAAAAAGTCTAATCACACACAACAATTCACACAAACCATGTGCAAGCAATCACAAACAACATTCCACTCAAACAACAAGTTCAAGAACATTTTTAGGCAACAAAATATTTTTCCTACACCACATAAGTTGGTGTGTTTGATCTAAACACTAGTATGGTGGTCCAACTATATGGTTTTCTTGAGATCATTCCATTCTTCTTGGTTGTTTCTTCATGAATGAGATCATTGTATCCTTGGAAAAATTCTTGTATCTTGGTCACAAAACTTCAAAGGTGATGATGATTCCTTCTAAGTCTTCAAGTCTTGAGTAACATTCTTGTCTCACTTGTATTACTTAGTGATGTCCAAGTTTAAGTCCTTGGTGAAACTAAAGTTGAAGTCATTGGTGTTGTTGATGTTGAAGTCATTTGAGTTGGTGAAGTCCTTTGCTCATGTTGAAGTCTTTGCTCATGGTGGAGGCTTTATCCATCAACTTTGAAATAGAAGAGATGTAGATTCAAAACAAAAAGGTTGAGGGAAAGAGTTTACAAGATTGTTTGTAAATAATTTTGAACAAATACAACTCCTATTTTTCTAAGGGGTTTGGTCCAATCCTATGGTTACAATCCTACAGGCAACACAGTGCCCTGATACCATCTGTAGATGTCCCAACCTTAAATAAGGTAGAGATCTCTGTGTTTACAATGCTAGTCCCTGGATCAATAGCTAGCATCCACAGTTAAGATGTAATATCAAGAAACAAAGGTCATAATACAACTTTATAACCAGGAATAAAATAATTCATTACATCTTACATAGCTCATTTGGCTATCTCATTACAATGCAGTAGAATATATATAGCATGGAGTCCTTCATCTTCAAAGTGCCATAGACAATCATGTTGGTTGTATACTTGTAATCCTAATCAACACACTTCACTAACATCAAACAAACCTGCAACATAATAAGTTACAGCCACAAGGGTCAATACATTTGAATTTTATTGGCAAGTGATACTATGGTAGAATAGTGGTATCTATCATATATATGCATTTGGCTAAGTGGAGCTTAGGCTTGCTTTGCTCAAAATAGATTTTCCTTATCATTTGAAAACACTAAGTTTTTGTTGGTCAAAATCACCCAAGGCATCTACCAATAGACATTGGTGATCCCGTACACTTGTTCAACCACAAGTTTTTATCTTAGAAATTGGGATGAGGATATCTTTGATAGCTTCCATGTCTTGATGCTCAAATTGTCCATTGCCGGGGACACGGGTAAGTACTTAGATTTTACTCTCTGGAGAGGTGGTGCACTTTCCCCGCAAGACTCGACATGCATCGAGACAACATCTTTCAAAAGCCTTCCCTTAGACCAGAATGGACGCGCTCCAAACCTATCATCCCCTACCACCAACTGTCCATTTGGCTAAGTTATTGCAACCTATATGATCCAGGCAGAGCCCATATTGCCAAGTGGCTGCACTTCAAGCTTCTCAACATTTGACATCTCAAATCTCTTTGTTCCTGGGTGGCTTTCCACAAGTGAGATACACTAGGGTAGTCCATAAATATGGGCCCTGTGTACCCACTCAACATAACCCATTCAACCATTCCACACAGGTGATTCATTCACATAGTTGTTTTATTAAACAAAACACAAGTCATAGACTTAGAAATATTTCATAGTATGAATATAGTCCACCCTTGTTTTCTACTAGCTAAACTAAGCATGATAGTAGTAGGAAACTTAACTTAGGAAATTCTACTAAGGCATCATCTACTAGGATTTCCCATGGCATAACATACTTAGTAAAAATTCCATGCAAGTCCTACTCAATATATCACTAATGCATAGTGAAAATAGTGGGACAAAAGTATGAAGCACCACTTGCCTTTTTGGTAGAGAATATAAGTTCACTCATTGATCTTTGCAATAGTCACACTCTTCAAATTTCACTACAATTCAAACAAGGCACAAATTCAATCTAGCATTCAAACAATTCAACACATAGAATAATAAAAACAAAGCAATGCATTTAAGCATGCCAAAGATTGTTTTATTTGGAAAAGTGGTTTATAATAGGTTATAAACATTTAAAAACACCTATTGGTCTTTTATAAAAGTGGCAAAACCATTTGATATCAAGTTAGTGAAAAAGGCCACTTTAAATCATTTTTGTTTTGCTAGAAATGATTTAAATCAAAGTAATAATTTCTAGTGTTTGACAAATATATTTTTAAACACAAATGTTAATGTTTTAAGGTCAAGTGTTTAATATTAAAATCATTTGCAAAAGGTTTTACCTATAAACCATTTTTTAAATCCAAGCAATATTTTATTTTGTTGGAAATGCCTTTAAGCAAGGTAATAATTTTCTAGGGTTATTCAAATACATTTTTAAATATAAAACATGGTGTTTAGGGTCAGAGAGTTTAAATCATACCATTTTCAAAAGGTTTTACTCAAAAGGTTTTACTCAAGAGCTTTTTAAAACCATAATCAATATTTTTATTTAACTAGAAATGCTTCTATTCAAAGATTTAATTCCTAAGTGTCACCAAATATACTTTTAAATCTACAAGTTGGTTTCTATGGTCAGTAGGTCCAAAACAATCCATTTACAAAATATTTTATCCTAAAAACATTTTTAGAATAACTTTTATGTTCAAAATATGCTTAAACAATTTTCTGCAAAAACAACTACTTTTACAGAAGCAATAGACTAAACAAAGGGCATGGTTGGATAGAATTCTTTTTCCTATTCAAATGATATAAAGTTTGCAAAATTTGGACGTGTAGATCTAAAGTTATAAATTTTGCAAAATCAAACATCTAATAGATATGTTTCTATTTTTAAAACAAACTACAGGCCACACGTCATGTTCTTACTGGACGATACCGCTTTGCGTGGATCACTTGATTCTAGACGTCAAATCTAAAGTGCATCGCACGATACAGAACCATTCTTACCTCTTCGTTTAATGAATCTATCGTATCCTTACGATTTAAATCTAACGGCCTGAATCGATTTGACCATACTCTGGCGGCGCTCGACGGTGGGTGGCGGCGGCGGCGCTCAAGCGATGGCATAACGACGAAACCAGGAAGTGTGGGAGAGAGAGGAGTAGCTCACCAGATTCGCCATGCGTTGCTGTTGCTCAACATACTCGCGGGAAGGTAGGGGGCGCTCAGACGTGTCGTCGATTGCTCGCCGTAGTTGCTGTTGGCATCGGGCGCTCACTGTTGAAGACGGTGGCGACGCTACGGCGAACGGAAAAGCGAGGCAGAGGTTTCGTTAGTTGTGCGAGAGAGAGCAGAGTGTAGGAGTGTCATTAGAGAGTGAGGGGATGTCGTGTCTTACGGGAAATGGTCACTGGAGTAAAGGTAGACGGCGATGGGTTTCGATTGTCGTCATTTTCGAGGTTACGGTGCTCGCGCGGCTGAACGGGCGGCACTGCGAGATGCGCAAGAGGCTGGGGAGTAGGCTCGTGGAGGTCAGGGAGCAAGGGGCGACGGTGTCTGGCCGAAATCGGAAGAAAGGTTCACCGGATACAGAGAGGTTTCGAGGCGAATTCAAGCATCCTGGGGGCTAAGAGGAAATGGTGTCTAAGGGGGATAGGTAGAGAGGGCGTGGGCATTTAAGGGGGAGTCGTTACTTGGAGGAATCAATCAGCCATTTACTCGAATTGAAGCTGGCATTGAACGAAACAGACGGGCGAGGTTTGGGGGAGAATCAGTCGCGGTGGGTGAGGAAGACGACTGACATGTGGGGTCGTTCTATCAGCAAGAGAGATAGGTTTAGGTGAGGTCCAATCGTCAGTGAGGGTGCGGGTAAGTGCTGCGGTGTGAATCGTTTTCTACGGGGGGAGAAGGAGATGGGCTAGCTGGACCTCGTGGGTTTTGCTGGGCTGGACTGGCTTGTTTCTATTTTTTTCCTCCTTTTTTATTTTTCTTTTTCTGATTTCTTTTTTTGTTTTGAATTTACTCAAATGATTTCAAATACTTGTTTGAATTCAAACTCTTCACAACTTTCAGTAAATTTTATACTAGTTTATTATTGTATTTTAAGGACCATTTTAGAATAATTATTTTATTCATTTATGGTTTATTATTTATTTAAAATAGACACTTGTTTTTAATTAAATAAGATTTTAATTATATTTTCAAACTCTTATTTGAATTCTAATTTTCCCCAAACCTTTTTGAGTAGGTTTTATTTAGTTAATAGGGTGTTAAATAATTCACTTTGAATTATTTGAAATATTTTTAATATGATTTATTAATCATTTAAATTGGGCATTTGTATTTATAAAAATATGGTTTTAATTCCATATAAATTTTTATTCAAATTATTCTTTTATTCCATTTAAGTTAATTAAATAACTTTTATATCCACCTTGGGAAATTCCACTTTAATTATTTTCCCATGATTTAATTAATCATTTCTATTAGGAATTTTGTCTTTATTTAAATAGAATAGATTTTGGTTAATGTCATATTATTTTATTTGAATATTCTTTGTCCCTTTATTTTATTTGGATTTGGATTATATTTATTCCATTTGCTTATGGATTTAATTCAAGGTTTAAATTGTCTTCTAAATAATTCCTTGGGATTTATTATTTGGTTTAGGCATATTATCATTATTTAAATAAAATTGGATATTGTTCAATACTTATGATATTATTTAAATAATCATTTATTCCTTTTTATATCATTCCATAAAATTTCATTTGTTAATAATTTGGCCAAGATTTAATTTGACTTTTAAATATTCCTTATTTATTTCTTTCTTTCTTTGTCTTATAAAATCCATATCTTTTTATTTATGGATCCAAACTTGGTGATTCCAATTTGTATGATTTTATTTAATATTTTTTTATCCTTTTAAATCTCTTTAGGATTATTTGCTCACAATTTGGTATGGATTTTAGACAGGAGCTTTATTAGCTTTGCATATTTAATTCCTTTATCTTATTAAATTCATAAGATTTTATCCATGACTCCAAATTAAATGAAACCAATTTCTATGGTTTTATAATATTTTTATTTTTCATTCTTGATCATTTATAAATGTTTATTGATAGATTTTTATATGGATCAAATCCATAGTCTTTGGGAGATCTTGGAAATGATTTATTCCATTAGGGTTTTAGAGTTTTGGTTTAACTTCTCCAAGAGTTTAAATTTCAAGATACATTCATTGATGAATGCATTTCACTTGATTGAAATTTGTTGGATTCCATTTTCATTCAAAGTTTATTCAACATGGTTTTTTAATGTTTCCATTTAGAATCAAAAAGTTTCTTTTCACCCTAAATTTCAACAATTATTTATTTTGTTTATTTATTTTTTCACATTTCAAAATTTGGAAAATTTTGGGATGTGACAAGCCAGGTCCTGACAAGGGGCTGTGTGGCGCGACAGTCCCGGTCCTCCTCGGTAAAGCAAGACCCGGTCCACCTTATTTTGTGTAGGGAGAGGACAAACGACCTTGTGGTGGAAGTATCTTCCCCATGCCGATTCACTGTAATAAAGGGAAAGCAGAGAGCACAAGATGGAGACAAACAATGCCAAACGAGGCCACTTTACACGAGGACAGGGTGGAACACGATGCGCTAGACCTAGTCTACCAAACGCTGACTCGTGGACCAGGTCCTCGAGGAGCAACTCTGTGGTAGCCCTTCCCGCCTAATGTTTGGAGGAAGAGTCCCAATGGCTCCCTATATGAGGACTCCTTCTCCTACCTTAGAACACATCCATCCCTAGGAATCTAAACCCTAGACTTTCATCCACTATTGTACCCTCGCGAAGCAAGCGATCAATACAACAAAGTAGGAGTAGGGGCTTTACCTCCTCACGAGGGTCCTGAACCTGGGTTAAAAAACCATGTCACCTCTCTGTTGTGTTCTTGATCCACCATCTCCACCATCGCTAAGGCTCCTTGGAATTGCGTGTTCAGCCTCCTCTCAAACCAAGGTATTGTTGGACCCTAGTTTCCTTCGCGGGACAAATCTCCAACATAGAGCCCGTCCGATGTGGGAACCACCACTTACGTCCGTTGGTCTTGGGGCTCGTTCCAACGATAAAACTTCAAACTTGAGAAGGCCTGGATCACTTCATCTTTCTTCGCCGTCGACATTCCTGCGTCCTTGCTCCACGCCTTTTGCTCCGCCCAGGTAGCCTCCAAGATGACCCCAAGAGAGCTTGCGCTCCTTCCACGTTGGGATTCCCCGTGCAGAATGTGGGGACCCTTCCACGTGCAACGATCCTTAACACGGAGGGGTTAGAGAAGGTACAGAGGCTGATGACTGCTATAACACCCTCGGATCGGCCCTATGCAAGTTTTAGCGTTTCCCGCCAACCCCGCATAGAAACGATTCAAAGGTGTCCACCAGGCCCTTTTGTGCGGGTGCAAAACAAAGTAATACAATTACACATAGTCCATGATGGAAACTACAGAACAGATATATAAAACAGCTACTCGACAAGTCAAGAATACACATATACAATAGAAAGATCCAAATCACCTTGCAAACGATACCGTGTCTGAGTACGGACAAGATGCAAATTGGGATAAGAGTCATGAAGAATAACCAACGGCGTCTATAACCCTTCCCAGGACAAGCCAGAAGGGTAACCCTGCTAATGACGTCGATCTCAAACCCTCTAAACAAAAGGGGTGCCAACAAAGGGCAAAGGAAAAGGGAGCTGTCAGTACTGAGGCCAGTACACAGCGAGACTTAGAATTTGGCGGTCCTCGCCTACATAGGTATGGTCGACTGAAGCGGCACCACAACATGCACTAAACAACCTATAGAGACTTGATACAACTGGCGACTATAAGAGAGAGATAAGAAAGGCCTTTTCGGATCCAACCTAAAACTACCACAAAACATACCCTCCTGATATTCCCACTCAAGACAAAACAAGGAAGCCATACCGAGGAAACTCACACAGTTGGCAATTTAATCATTCCATAATAGTTGCATATATTACTAGTCAGATATAGATAGCATGAGTCATGCTGATATCATAACAAGTGGCCATTTTTAATTGTCCATTCGGTTGTAGTTGCAATACTTACTAGTCAGATACATATATCATGTGGCATCACAAATCCAGTAGGTGATAGTACTTTTATTTAGCAATTCTATTGTAGTGATGACAATTACTAGTCATTCCAAAGTCAAAACTGTATCACTACTTTAGTTATAATTGTCTATGATCGAGATACTGTGCTCCAAGTCGTCCATAACCACGAACACGGATTTCAGAAAGATTTACCCTTCAGGGGGCATAAATAGCAACACACGCATGATCAACCTTAGAAAAACCAAATGAAAACCCAACGAGGCATCACGAAAAAGCAATCACAAGATTCATATAATATTTCAGGGGGCTCCCCACTAAGCTACCTGCTACAAAGTCGACCGGCTCCATGACTGACCCAGGGTGTGTGGCTACGGCTGGAAACATGGTAACCCAAAAGTGTGACTAGGATTGTCGATACAGCGAAATCGTGGCACGGGGTTCCTAAACAGTACAGTAGTAGACGCTCTCCACGAGCAACAATAGTAAAAAACCAGTAGCATGGCATAAGTGAAGGATAGTAATAAAGCCCCAAACTAGTTTGTGGCCCCAAGAAATAAGATACGATTCAAGCTCTGTCTAAGGGGATTCATGTTCCCACATGTGGATAGTGCGATAGTCAAGGAACAAGAACAAGTACTCGGGGTCCTACAGGACACTAGTGAGCATTTAAAAACCAAAGAACATCTATTGCCCACCGGTTCCTCTGCATTAGTTATATCTCGCCCAGCATTTTAATATCAAGTTGTAATTAAAGTCATGATCATCTCCAACGTAAAGCATATGGCAAACTTCCAACAACTATGGTACTTGAGGATAAGAAGCAGCACCTGAGCAAGCGACTATGACATGCAAGGCCGACTATCTACCAAACAACAGGTAATAGGAGGTGTCCAAGGCAATATAGTGCCTGCAAGGGATATCACGGGTACAAAAAATAAAGCATCACAACACACATAGCAATAGATCAACATGAGGAAATAAAGACTATAGAAGTAAAATAGGTAGAAAGGGGGAGAATGCTCGCTTGGAAACAGTGCCAAAGATTCAGCCGAAAATCGGGTCGACACTCGCATCAACTCATCGGCCTAATACTTGAAGACACAAAGAACAAGAAGAAAAACCGGATGCACTATTTAATACTACGGAAGAAGATCGGGCATGATGCATGTATGATGTATGACATGGAAAATATGCGGTGAAATTTAGACAATACTAAACATAACCGGGATCCTGACAATTAATTAGGTGGTGCATATTGTTTAGATACCCCGCAATTTAAATGTTGTCTTAACAAGGAAAAATATGTCATCGGTTAACTACAAAAATTTAAATGGAGCCAATATAAGACTAGAAAATCCCACATATGTTCTCCATATTTAATTATGAGCTGATTAGAATAATGCGCTCAAACCACACAATATGTATGCCCACATGAACAATTTATATGCAACATATATCTATTATATATTATAAAAATATTTGTCTCAGAGAAGGGGTCAGACATAGGGGACTTGGCGATCTTGGGATCCGAAGGTGTTTGGGTTTGGTCTTCGGATCCTCGGGATTGGGGCTTTAGATCTGTGAAGGAGACATTGGAGTTCTGTGAAGGAGGACTTGGCATGCTCTGATGAAGGTCTTGGTGTGTGAGAAGAAGATATTTGGGTGCCGACATTATCATCGATGGTTAACTCATCGACGCACCAGGAGTTCTCAGGTCGTGTCGTTAGTTGTTGGAGACACAGAACTTGGTGCCACCGGTTTGACATGAATGTGGACGGTCTTGTGCGGAAACCGGAGGAAGCCAAGCTTGGAACCACAAATAGGAGAAACAGGGTATCATGAGGCCACAACCATGCGATGAGGTTGGATAGAAGCCACCGGGACATGTCCAAAGACCAGTATATTACTTGAGCGAAGTTCTCTCTGTCTCGAAACAGAATTATCCGCATTATCAGAAGATGACATATGGGGTATATATGGCAGCAAAAAAGCTGAAACATTATTTTCAAGAACACCCAATCCGGGTAATATGCGAGGCACCTATCTCGGATATAGTGGACATTGGGACGCACTGGACGCAAACATGGCATTATATCGCTTCCACGTGCATCAAATTTCGGGATACTTTGACGGTTGCGAATTTCATCACATTCCTAGAGCAAAAAATGAGGCAGCAGATGTGTTATCCAAACTAGGATCATCCAGGCAAGCAATACCGCCAGGGGTAGCATTGGATCATCTCAGGAAGCCATCGATCAAGCCGTCACCAGAGTCCGAATCAATCAGCGTCACCTCGGCGAGTCAGGAATCAGAGGCAGTGCCAATGGATATCGACTCAGGGGTAGGTTCGAGTCACTCGGGGACTAATCCGTTCACCTCAGGGGTAGCCAAATCACACTCAGGGACTCCTCAGGTTATGTCGGCAGAGCATATGTCGGCGGAACCAATGTACATTGATGTTGAAGCAGACCCGGAACCACTAATACCAACATGGGCACAACCAATATTCAGTTATTTGAAAGTTGGAACCTTGCCGAGTGATGAAACACTGGCAAGGCAGACGACACGAAGAGAAAAATCATATACCATTATCAACAAGGAATTCTACAAGTGAAGTGTGACAAGTGTACTGCAGCGTTGCATCAGCTCAGAGCAAGGCCAGGAGATCTTGTTGGATATCCATCAAGGAGAGTGCGGGCACCATGCATCGTCAAGAGAATTGGTAGCCAAGGCATTCCGACATGAATTCTATTGGCCAAGCGCATTGGCACAGGCTCAAGAGTTAGTCGGAAAATGCAGTGGTTGTCAACACTATGCATCCAAGTCACATTTACCAGCGTCTGAATTGAAGACCATACCAATCACTTGGCCGTTTGCAGTATGGTGCCTAGATATGGTAGGGCCATTCAAACCAGCAAGGGGAGGCATGACTCATATCTTGGTCATGATTGATAAGTTCACCAAGTGGATAGAGGTGAAGCCAATCAAAAAACTGGACGGCAAAACAGCTGTTACATTCCTAAGGGATATAATCCTCAGATACAGTTACCCGCACAGTGTGATCACAGACAATGGCACAAACTTTGCCGAAGGAGATTTTGCTCGCTTTTGTGGGGAACACCGAATAAGACTCGACGTAGCATCAGTCGCCCATCCAGAATCAAATGGACAAGTCGAACGGGCTAATGGCTTAGTTCTGTCTGGGATAAAACCCCGCTTAATGGAACCACTCTAGAGATCACCTGGTTGTTGGCTAGAGGAACTACCCTCAGTACTGTGGAGCTTAAGAACGACTCCGAATCGATCAACTGGTTACACACCATTTTTCCTTGTATATTGGGCTGAAGCAGTTTTGCCTGCCGACATAGAGTATGACTCGCCAAGGATAAGGCAATACTCGGAAGCCGAGGTAAAAGAGGCCCGAGAAGATGGAGTAGATTTACTCGAAGAAGCAAGGGGACTGGCACTCTCCAGATCTGCTATATATCAACAAAATCTCCGACACTACCATAGCCGGAAAATGCAACCGCGTGTTTTTCGAGAAGGAGATATGGTGCTACGGCTAGTGCAGCGCACAGCTGGAATGCATAAATTATCACCTCCATGGGAAGGTCCATTCATTATAAGCAAAGCATTGCACAATGATTCCTACTATCTCATAGACTCTCGTGATGCACAAAAGAATAAGGCGGACAGGTCAGGAGATGAAACTAAAAGGCCATGGAATGTGGCACTGATTCGTCCCTTCTATACTTAGGAGAAGCGGTGCATGTATCACTCGAACTCTCATACATCGGACATGTTTGCCGGCTATGTGCTAATAATAAAATGGTATGATTCGAAAAACTGACTCGGGGACTACCCCTTAGGCTTTCCATTTCAACTATTCTACATCGGCTGGCGTGATACCCGAAATTTATCTCGGAGCGAGTAGTGTTTATTCGGAAGAAATCAACTCTTCGACTATGCTGTTGTCCGAAAACACAGCTTCATGGCAAGCAAGAGAAAAAGATCTAAGACGAGTAAACACAAATGCCAGATAAATACAAGGGAGAAACGTGAGTCGGCTTTAGTTTTTGCCTAACTCTCTGCAGGTCTTGTTATACTACGTGTCGAGTAATCTCTGCCAAGCTATCCAAGTTTCATACCCGCTAACTATATCCTTTGTACTTTGAGATCCTAATGTCGAACACCGAAAAAGGTAGACAAGGGCCAAAGGCAAGGAAAAGTGACACGGCAAAATGAAACTCGGGGACTTTCCCTTGAATGATTCGCACTAAGAGCATAATGCAAACATATAAAGCCTATCAAAAGGCACATAATCAGACTTTGAGTGCAGTGTATGTTACATCTGTACCCGACATACCGGGGATCTAATAAAAGTTCAAGTATTTGTTGGCCTAAGGAGCAGAAGAACTCGCAGGAGCGTTCTCGGAGCCAAGAGTGCTTGGGGCATCGGCCGGGTGAGGGGCATCTGCAGCCGGGTCATCTGACTCGGTTGCCTCGCTATCGCCGCCCTCTTCATCAGCAACTTCGACGAGCGGGTCGCCAAGGTCGAGAAAGCTAGGCCCTTCGCACCAGGCGTGTACCATGCTGTACTCGATCATGGCGTAAGCTCGCTCCTGACGCTTTTTGATCAGCTCTGGGTCATTCAGCCATTTGCCATCTCCCTTATACGAGAAAGAACGTCGAGGTTGATGTCCTCGTACCATGAAAGCACGAAGGAGAGAGCCTTGTCCGCTGCAGCTCAGCCGGCCGACTCGCGCCATTGATCCAGCCAGTCTTCAGTAAGAAGCAGTCTCTCGGCTAGCGGCTCGATTAGTGCGGGTGGGTCTTCATCTGGCCAAAGCATGCGAAACGCATGGATGGCTGACTTGAGCAGATCCACACCGCAAGATCTGAGGGTCTTGACCCGTTCAGACACCGCTGCAAGGAGCTCCTCCATGGACACATCACCATCAGCAGCAGCACCAACTTCGGCCCTCACCTTCTCCATGGCTCGGATGGAAACATGTTGGCCTCAGGAAAATTCTCTGCAAGCAAAAAGAGAGAAGTTAGCAAATAGCAAGGGGAGATGGAAGAGGTCCAGCAGGACTAGGACAATGCGTAAAGAGTAAGCACTCACTACCGAGAAAGAAGTTGATGGCAGCGAGCTTGTTATGCCAAGTCTTGGTCTTGGCTTGAAGGGCGTCGAGGTTCATATTTGTCGACTCAACCAGTGACTCGGCCTCGTCGAGCAGCTTCTTAGTCTTCTTGGTGTTGGCGGCCTGCTGCTCGTTCTTCTCGGCAAGCTCCTCCTTCAGCCCTTTAACCTCGGCCAAGTGCTTCTCCTCCGTCTCGGCCATCAGTTTCTTCAGCCGAGTCACCTCATCGCGCTCCTTCTAGAGTTCGGCTTGGTGCTTCTCTGCTTATTGAGAACAAAAATTTGTCAGTACCAGCAGAAAGATTTCAATTATTGGCTTAGAGGGCAGGAAATTTACTCTCGGCCTCGCTGATTTGCGAGTGAAGATCGTTGATGGTATCCTGAGCAGTGGCTGTGGAACAAGTGCAAGAGGGAAAATGAGAAGATGAACCAAGGAAAATTACATCAAATAAGAAAGAGGAAGAGCAAAGGTATTACCTTGGCCGTAGGTGTCAGTCTGCACCTTCTCATACACAAGTTCGAGCTTGCGATGCGCCAGGACGAGAGCTTGGTGCACCTTGGTGCGCTCGTTGTGCGTAAGCTAATCAAATAAGTTAGACAATAAGGAAGAGTCAAGAAAAGCGACCGTCTGAATAAAAAGAGCTTAAGAGCTTACAGCCGAGTAAGTTCCTTACTCAGCAGTAACCTCGAGGGCTAGGGATTGAAGCTCTAACATTAGTTTGTCATAAAAAATCAAAGAGCTTAAGAGCTTACAGCCTAGTAAGTTCTTTACTCGGCAGTAGAGGGCTAGGGATTGAAGCTCAAACATGAGTTTGTCATAAAAAATCAAAGAGCTTAAGCGCTTACAGCCGAGTAAGTTCTTTACTCGACAGTAACCTCGAGGGCTAGGGATCGAAGCTTTAACATGCAAGCATGGGATTCAAAGACTGAGTGAATAATTTAAGAGATTACAGCCGAGTAACTTCCTTACTCAACTGTAACCTCGGGGACTAGGTGATATGTATAAAGGAAATACTCAACAATACAAAAGAGTAAGTTATGTCACCTCGTTTATTTTGTTGGCGCGGGCCATCAGAGCAATGGCCTGCTGGGTTATGTCGGAGACGACCTTGGGGCCCAGCGTCAGCTTCTTCCCGGCACAAGTGCTGACTTCCTTCTCGCCTGCTGCATTCCATGCCACAGCGTAAGGCTCAGCCGGACCAAGGCTCTGCCCACTGAGCGTCCGAGTGAGAACTCGACCCGTTTTCAGGGCGGTTCCCACAATGGCATGGGTTGCAGCGGCAGAGGTATGGAGGTAACAGCCTTGGAGTCATCACCTGACCCGGTAGCCGTGGATTCGTCCCCCTTACCCGTTGAACCGAACACGGTCGCCGACGTAGGAGGCCGAATCTGAGGAGCAAAACCCGGGGCACAAACTAGAGTTGCTTGCTTGGAAGAGGTGGCTTTGCCAGAAGAGGGGCGAGTAGAACCAGAAGACTTGGGCTGGGTCTGGCCCTTTGACAGAATTTGAGAGCGAGCGGGAGGATTTGGTGAAGGACGTGGAGCCCCCTGACTGGGCTCAGCAGGCTTGCTGGCTCTAAGAACAGGAAGTTGTTCATTCACATCAGCCTGAGGGCTGATGCCAGAGGAACTGGTAGCAGAGGGTTTCTCGGCGCCCGATGCGTGAGCACCAAGAACAGGAAGTTTCTCCTGGCCAGCGACAGGGGCGCTAGCCGAGTGATCCACTAGGTCTGACTGATACTGAGAAGCGTGAGCCTCAACAGTGCGAGCCTCAACCCGGATGGGACTCGGCGCCGCCGAGTGAGCTGGAGGAGGTGCATGCCTAAGCGGCGAGGCAATGCTAGAAGCAGCCTGATTCGCCGTCAAAGGTGCAACACTGAAAATAACAAGACATACATGAGGGAAAATTAAGGATGAAAAAGAAAGGAACAGAGAAGGCAAAGTAAAAACAAACTTACCCGGTGACGACCGGGTCATGGGAAACTCGGCGTGTGACTCGGCTCCCAGCGGCTTGGCGAGTCGCACCCAGGCTGGCAGCAGGAGGGGAAGCAGGAGCTGCCAGGCTAGGCTTGTTCTTCTTGGCCGGCTGGGTGCTGGAGGAGGTTCCGCGTTGCTTCGGCTTAGCAACAGGAATCTTGCCGACTCCGCCCACGGCGAGAGGAGGAACGTCATGTACCTGAACAGCTGCTAAGTAAATAACGGGCTTACTCGGATAAGCAAAGATATTAAGCTCACAAGTTATGTACCTCCAAAAGCGTACAATCATCATCCTCATCATCGTTAGACCAATCTTGTAAGGGATTGCGAGATTGACTCTTACCCGAAGCTGAAGCAGCCGTTGTATGCGGGATGGGCATGAAGCACTCCAGGTCATACTCGAACTCATCCGAGTCAGAGCGATCCCCGTTATAGCCAGCAGGAGGGACAGTACTATCATCAACCTGGTGAAGGAGATTCTGCGAGAGACAAAAAAAATAGAAGACTAAAGAACTAAGCTAAAGAGTGGCAAAAGAGCGAAAGCCAACTCGGCAAGAAGGTAATTCGGAAAACTTACCCAGGGGACACGCCTGACCCGGCTAAATGGTGGGCAAATCCAAGCCCAATCATCCGCCAAGTTCAATTTGAAGATTGAGCTTACTCGGCGGGCAATGGAGTCATGGGTGAGCTCCTTATTGGTGGAATGCCGAGTGGGATCATGGGACCCACTCATGAAGCACATCTTGTGACTCCTGGCTTGGATGGGGCTTACCCGGCATGAGACGGAGGTGCACATGAGGTCAAAGCCGGCGAGATGAAAGTTCTCATCCGGCGACAGCAACCTTTCCAGGATAGCGTTTGCCTCGTTTACCGTAGCGTCTTGGTCGCACGGGTCAAGTTGCCAGTACTTCTTGTTGGGGGCCTCGTCCGAGAAAGGGGGAAGCCGGATGTTGTTAGTAGACCCGCTATTTTTGACATAGAAAAAGGTTCTATGCCATTTCTTGCAGGAATTGATACCAGCAACCCGAGGAAAGATGGAATCCCTCCTGGGCATGATGCTGGCAGCACCGCACCGAGTAGGTTTCTTCTCGGCACGGGGAACTTCAGGCTGGGGAACAACCTGAACTTTGAAGCGAAAGTACTTGGCCCACAGGAGAACTGTAGGCCAAACCCAAGATAGGCCTCGCAGGCAGAGATGAAACAAGAGAGAGAGCCAATTGCATTGGCAGGAAGATGGTGGGTCTGCAAATGGAAGGTAGAAAGAAACGAAGAAAAGAAGGTGCTCACAGGAAGAGGAAAACCACGTTCAAAGTATGAAAGAAAAACCACCCGATCGCCAGCTTGAGGGGTGGGGGAAATCTCACTGGTGGGGAGACGGCAATCCACTTGCAGTGGGATGCGTCTGGTGGACCGGAGCCACTCCACTTCTGCGGTGGAGACCTACGAGCCTTCCCAGCCACCGCGCTCGCCGGCGGGGACGTCCTGCTCCTCAGCACCATCAGCACCGTCACGAGCATCCATGAGGTCGTTGGAGTCTGTCTCCTCTTCGGTAAGGAGAGGCTTGGAACAGTGAGGACCCATGCTGGAATCGAAAGAGGGCAGGGGCAATCGCAGTAGTAGAGAAAGAAGGAGAATGAACCGCAAAGGAGGCAGTTGAATCTTGCAGGCCCGAGGAAGAAGAAAGGCTAAGGAAACTGAACGGGCGTGGGGTAAGTGGAAACCCCCAACCCCTACTTAAGGGCAGTAAAAAACCCCGTCGTGGGATCTAACCGTGCCGTGTGGCCAGCGTGTGGCTGTCTACCAGGCCGGGTGAGCCAGTCAGCAAGCGCCACGTAGCCAAAGATACACGAAAAATCCAGTGCCACGTCACGGCTGGAAGGACAAGAGGCGCAGACCGATGGGACTGCCACAGTGACGGGTAATAACTGCGCAGCCGTCACTGTGCCGCCAGAACTTGGAACGAAAATTGAGGCAAGTAATCATGATTACTAGCTGTCAGTGACTGGAGTGCGCTGAAAATGACCCGGAATTGGCCAAAATAACTCGGATCGAGGCAAGAATGAGCCAAGAAGTCAAAGAGTTGACCCGAAATTGTCAGACTAACCCGACAAGATGCAAAACTGAGGTAGATAAAAGACAAAAACGAAGTTCCATTCAGACAAAAGGAACCTGGAGACGCCTAACAGCTTGAACTGCTAGACCTCACCAGCTTCGGGGACTAATGTCGGGGGGATAACCCCCGGTAGGGTCACGAGAGGGGAAACATAGCGCAGCTGGGTTGGCTCCGAGTAAAAAGTGAACCAGGCAGGGTAAGAACGGCCGGGTAAGATAAGCATGAAAGCCGAGATACAAACTATCTCGGCCCCATATAGGACAAAGTTGTAACCCTTGAAGGTACCAAAGAGCCAAGTCAACCGAGGAAGGGCCGAGTCGAGAAGGATGCGTGGCACCTTTCAGAGTAAGGTTCGGGAAGGACCATGGTAAATCATGGTTAAAAGAGAAGCGCGACGCCGGGTGACATAAAAGGAGCTAGGTGACGCCCAAAGCAAGCGCTGACGTACAAAGTAACTACATGACGCCAAAAAGAACAAGAAGCAGTGTACCAGAAGACCGTTAGCTGTCAATCTTTATGGACCAGGCCTATGGGCTTAGGGCAATCCCATAACCCGACCCATATTGTAGGGACCAAGATCCAAACAGTAAACCCTAGAACCCAAAGGGGTATTAGCTAGCTAGCACTGTCTATATAAGGGAAGGCATAGCAGTAGTAGAAGGAGGTTGGACCAGGGAGAAGATAGCTGTAGCATACTCGAGCCAATACAGCTCAAGGAGCACTTGTGATCTTTGGGGTATCAATAAAATTGTCAAGTGTGGAGAGTACTTATTGTTCTTCGTGCATGGCTCGACCGTGCACTCCCTCCCCGGTGACCACAAGCACCCATTCGGCCCCCAACTTAAGCCTACCCATGGCATCTGCCGTGCCACCACCACGACAGGACATGAACAGAAATAGAGGCACACATCACTAGTGATTTGCTGATCACCCAAACGGTACAAGCACCAAGATGGTACTGCGCTCCAAGAAAAGGTAGCACCGTGAGGTCAAAACGGTCAGAGAAGGACCCGTGGCAGCAGTTCTCAATGGGTCACGTGACCGAGGTCAGGTGGTGGTGGCCAGCGATGGTGGGGCCGGGAGGAACCACGACGGCACTGTGAGTCGTGGGAGGCGAGGGAAGGAGGCCGCGCAATGAACGTGAGGCGCGTTGTAGCTCGGGGGTCATCGGAGTTCACTGCAGTGGGGGCACAGGAGGCGGACAGCTATCCCAGCCAACGGGGGAGGAAGAAGATGGCCGACACAGAGGGGCGTGGTCGGTCTCTAGCGTGCAGAGGATTGGTAGGAGGTCGTGCTGGGACGACCAGCGGTAGAGGAAGCCTTGGACAAGGCGGGGCGGTCGAACGAAGGCTGGCTCGGCGGCGGGAAACGATGGAGAGCCCATGAGGGCGCGGCCTCGATGGTGGCGGAAGCTTGGCGAGCGAGAGAGGGGAGTGCGACGGGGAAACGGGGTTTGGGGGAGAGGCAACGGGGATTGTGGTCCGGATTAAGCGGGCAAGGTATGAGATAAGGAGCGTCGGGGTGGGCCTCGTCGTGGGAAGAGAGGATGCAGGGAAAATGGGGTGAGGCCGGGCACATGAGGAGTAGAGTTTGACGCAGGGTAGTGGATGGGACGTGCGAGGTGGGGCCAGCTAGCTGGAGTGGTTGCCGCGAGGCGGGCGAGTTTTCGCGGGTTGCGCATGTACGTGTTGTGATAGGGTGTGGGTGTGGGTGGTTAGGTGAGGGGCGGCTGAGTCTAGGGTTTGAGGGGAGAGGGTTTTAGGGTTAGGGTTTTATCTGGTAGTAGGTGGCTGCGGGCTAGGCTTTCGTGCCAGGCCTGCGGCTGCCTCTCCAATACAAAATAGTTTTAATAATTTTATTTTATAAAACCTTTATAAATAGTTTCTAGCAAATAAAATATTTGGACAGATCTAGGCTTTTAATTTGAACAAAGAGGGGAATATCTAGAAAAAATAGTCTTTTAGAAAATAGTTTTAGGCGAACTGATACATGCAGACATGATGATGCTCAAATGCAATGTGCATGATGACATGAGCATGCAGTCATAAAGATGCACAACAATGAGAGATTTTCTGTTAGTGGTTTTACCGGGGTGCTATAATTTAACACCACTAACTGACGAGGGTTTAACTCATCAATGCCCATTGTTATGGACTTGGGTTTTGGAGAAGATGGGGATGCTAGAAGTCACGGAACGGTTAATAGACAAGCAACACAGGGACACGAGATTTACCCAGGTTCAGGCCACCAGAGGGAAAACCCTACTCGTGATTGTCTACTCTTGATCAAGGTGGAACCGAAAGTTACAGGGGTGCACATATGCGATCTGGCGTGAGGTGTGTGTATAAGGGGCGATTGTCCTTCTCGCCATGCCCTCCTGGCCTTTATATAGATAGGCGAGGTCCCGGGGTAGGTCGAGTCGGTTATAGATTAGGGTTGATACCCTTTGAAATTATATATAATATAGACTTGTCCTCCAAGGAGTCGAAACCGCCATGGGCTTGGGCCACCTGAAATCTTCATGGGCTGCATGTCCTTATGTGGGCCTTCCTTGGGCTGGACCGGATATTCCAATGTTGTGCACCCGTAGGGTATATCCATGTTAGTAGCCCCCCGAGTGTTCAGTCGAATCATAGATTCGGCTGGAGACTCCTCAATCTTTCGGGTGCTTTCTAGTTGAACCTATTTTTCAGGAAGAAACGTTTAATACATAGGGATTGTTGATGTGTGTGCCTGGCTCTCCTGACGGATCAGGGCCAGTTAACTGTCATAGGACAAAACAACACGATCTCCATCAGACTTGAGTCCCCGGACTCGAATCCGGAACTAATGCTGGTGTAATTTGACTCAGGCCGTTTAGGTCTTATGGGAGTCGAATCCCAGTGTTTTCCAAATGCTGTACTCAACGCGTTCGTCGGGATTTTCATCATGCCTATTGACATGGAAACTTACTAGCAGAGCGCAGTCGGGTGCGTTGCCAGGCCGTCAGTTGGTATCTGCATGACTTATCTTTGCATCGTAGACACATCATCTGAAGTTTGATCACTTAGCATTGGTTTGGGAAAGGTTGCCAAAAGATTTTTAGTCGTATTTGATCCGAAGAATCTGAGTCAAATAATTCATAGGGTGCGCGACCAGCGCTCCCTATGGGAGTATCTTCCGAGTGTCTGTTCGAGTCGTAGACTCGAGCAGAGACTTTAGTTCAGTAGTACTAATCCGAAGGAAGTAATTTTTTGGATGCGCGACCAGCGCTCCCTATGAGAGTAGCCCCCGAGTCCGTAGTCGAGTCGCAGACTCGACGTAGGACTCGAAGATATTTTCGAGATGACGTTACCATCCTAGTTTCTCTGGTGCGCGGCCAGCGCTCCTGATAGGAGCAGCCCCCGAGTGACTCATGTAAGTACTTTTATGCTCAAGTCGAAATCTGCGAGCTGTTGCTGGCCTTGCTTTAGTGACTTCATTGCTGACGATCGGTGATCTCAACCGTCCGCAACAGTAGAGATGATGCGACGGGATGATCATGGGTCCCACTTTCTGACGTGAAATTGACTAGCCACGCGTAAGCGTGGCATATGTTATGGCGTCTCCTCGGTTTCCACGTGCAATGAACAACGTGCTGGCGACGGTTCAGTTTGATGATGACACGTGTACGGTGAGATCTGAGGTGCGCGCTAGGGATTCGCAATCAATGTCTCTAGTGCGTCATCTTCGTCCTTTTATACCACGGAGAAAACCAGTGATTTTACCCTTCATCATTTGCTCTTTCCTCGTTTCTATTGCCACCATTTTCGTGAGCTCTTTGCTTTTTGTTGCACACTGGACGTTCTCCTCACCTTTCCTTCCTCTTTCCTCTGGTCGCACCGCCACACTCGCTGCTCCAAGATGGGAAAGCCAAAGAAGGCGTCATCTGCTACGGCTAGGACGAGCGCTGTCGGTGCTGACAAGAAGGCCGCAGCTCCGGCCCGCATCACTGACGACGGGTGGAAGAACACGGAGATGCACAACGCGGATTTGTGCAAACTGCACGACGCTGGGCTAATCTCCAAGGAGAAGGACGACGCCATCCTTCCCGATCAGGAGGTAATTACTCGCTCACCCGAAGGGTTTTGGGTGATGTTTTATGCCTTTGTGATTAGGGGTCTTTCGTTGCCTGCCCACGAATTCCTTCGTGGACTTCTCTTTTTCTATGGGATTCAGTTGCATCATCTGTCACCCAACTCTCTTCTTCATATCGCTTGTTTCATTACTCTGTGAAAGTATTGGCTCGGTATCGAGCCACACTTTGGCCTTTTTCGGAGACTCTACTCCGTGAAAAGGAAATCTGGCACCGGTGGTATTTATCCGCTCGGCGGATGCATCATCTCTATCCGGTCCTCCGTCCAATTCTTTTCTTTTTCCATTTGTGAGTCTGTCCAATACTGGCGCCGGAAGTGGTTCTACATCCACGATGTCAAGCTGGATGGGCAGCATTTTGGTCTCCCCCTTTCAATTATACACAGAAGATCACCTGAAAGAGGCCGTGGAAGAACGACATCTTAGAGGGTGAATCTGCGTAGGTGGAGAAGCTCTACAAGCGGGTGGAAGCTCTCCAATTGGTGGCCGGCAAGGATGTCAACAGTGTCGACATCATCCGCACCTTCCTCAAGCGTCGGGTGCAGCCGCTCCAAGCGAGGGCGCACCCGATGTTTCTATATGCTGGCCGCAGTGATCCGACAAGGGTCTCTCCTGAGAATTTGTCTTCGGGTGACCTTGACAGAGCGCTTTGGCCTCTTCTGAAGTTCAAGGACGATGAGGACCTTCGGGGAAAATCATTAACCACCCCTTTCGACGCCAAGAAAGTAGACTCCCAGGTGAAATTTGTTGTCTACGCATAGCGCTTTTCAAATGCTTTGTGTCTGCCAGCTTGCTTCTATTGTTTTTTTCTTTTGCTTGCAGAGTCTCAAGGTAGCGGGGATGATGCCCCCTCTACCTGATAAGTACTCGGATCCACCAGGCAAAAAAGTGGCGGAGTCTGATTCTGAGCTTCCCCCACCACATTCTCCTTCCCGCGAAGCCCTCAAGCCGAGCGAAGGGCAGACCCGTAAGCGGTCCTGAAGTGAAACTTCGGGTGGGGCGACGCCTCCAACTCTGAAGCGTCCGTCCTTCCTCGAGCAACACGGTGACGATGAGGGTGCGACGTCCACACCCTTTCCTGTCGTGCTTATTCTGGTAGTGGCCCCGCAGCCTCCAGCCAAGAACAAGAAGAAGGAGAAGGAGCCTCCTATCTTTGATTTGTCAGACATACAGTCGTAAGTTGCGATTGACCAAGCTTTTGTAGTGATGATGTTGCTGAGTATTAGCCTGATGTTGATTTGGTTTCTTTCAAGTGCTAGCAGTAACCACTCAGAGGATTCCCCTGATGAGGACGCTAAAGAGATGATACCGAAATCGAAGTCGACGGCTACGTTTCCCAAGATAGTGGCCAACTCCAAGGACGAGGGGTCGAGCTCCACGAGGCGTGAGGCTCGTGCACTCGTGACTCGGAAGACGACGTCCAAACCTTTGGAGTCCATGCCAGACCACGTAAGTGTATTTCTTTCGTTGCACATGGGGGAGCCCCCGAGTCCTTTACTCATCGACCTGCTGGACTTTTTGCAGCCTTTTGTCCGTGGAGCCAACCTCCTCATCCAGCAGCATCTGTCACTGGAGGGTGAGCTCAAGCAGCTCCAAGGTGCGTATCTTTCTTCTCGGTTATTTTTCGAGTGCGCCAAGTTTGTTTTTTTATTTACCCAATACTTCTCCATACTGCAGATGAGAACAATGATGCTCTGTGTAGGCTGAACGCTCTCGAAAAGAGCATCAGCCAGGAGGAGAAGAAGGCAGCGGATGCTGCGGAGGCTCTGGAGCGCCAGCAGAAGGAGGCCGAAGATCATGAGCAGCAGCTCGCGGCCGCTTCAGCTGCTCGGGATAAGGCCTTGGCTGACAAGCTCATGGCCGCTGCCAAAGCTATCTTTGGTAAGCTAACCTTGTTTCCTTTTTGCATCATCTGTATCTTCGGGTGCTTTTTCCTATTCCTCACTCGAATTTTCCTGCTTCTATTCATTCCAGATGCTTCTGGCATCGCGTTTGACCACGGTGTGCTGGAGCATGAGGATCTCCTGGCAGATGCTACCGTAGCGATCAAGGATCGTAGCTCTGCTTCCGTGAGCTCCCTGGATAAGGCCAAGAAGGTGCTTGCACGCTTCTATAAGGAGGTCAACCCCAAGGGCGTTTCCCTCGAGGACATCGACTCGCTTGCGGATGCTCTGTTGGACGATGCTCCAGCGGAGTACAAACACAAGCAAAAGGGGGTTGGTGCTGGCATGGGGTTGGCCATGGTCATGGCGTCCGAAGCAGAGCTGGATCTAGAGCAGGTCATATCCTGGATGCCGACGGTGGGGGATGGCTCCGAGGTAGGTTTTTCCACCTTTGCCTCCCGCTGCAAGCATTTCGGCCTAAGCTCATCGACTTCTTGGCCGACTATTCGACAAAGCATCAGCGAGACGCCAAGAGTAGGGACTCTAGCTCAGAGGCTGCTCCGAGTGATGGCTCTTAGGCCCTTTTGTCTTGTATGTAGTCTAGCGTTCTTCCTTTTTCTTGTAACACCTTTTGGATGAACAAGTATAATTTTACCATGAAATGGCCTTATTTATGTATATGTGTGAACCTGTCTTTCAACTGTTCTCGAAAGTGTTTGTGATGTTTCATTTTTTTTCTTCTTTTTACCCTTAGGGTCCTTTGGGTGAGGCGCCAGTGATCAAACCTTCTCCTGCACCTGGCCCTCGCCCATTGCTAAGCGAGTCGTCGCAGTTGCCTTTCCTGTGTGACCGTGTCCGAAGTTTGGAGAAGGATATCCTCAGCATCCGCTGCCATGCGGATGTGTGGAAGTCGAAGGCTGAGCGAGCCATTGCCAGAGAAGAGTTCTTGCTTGGCAGATGGGTGAGCACCTCCAATGTAAGTGCTTGCGATCTGCTGCTTCTTCGAGTGCGGATTATTTTTATGTTGTATCATTCAATGCTTTTTGTAGTTGTAAATATGCTTCCGAAGGAAGAGAAGGAGCGCATAGCAATTCAGATGAATTTCCTAACGCGGCAAGACTTGGAGGCCGGTAGCTTCTTCTGGATGGACCGTGATCGAGCCATCGTCCTTGCGACGGTGCAAGATCGCGTACACCAAGTTCTTCGGGTGCTGAAGCGGGCGAGGTCGTCCCTTGAGGCTATTTGGGCCACCATGTTTCCTTTGGATGCTGCACCTTCGAGCTCTCTAGGCTTGCTCGGAAAGTTTCGAGATGCAGGTAATGTGAAGGAGCTGATGCAACATCAGCTGATTGCGGGCTTGAAGGCTGCCCTATCTCTTGGACAAATGCACCGTCGTGATGCTGATTTAGCGGAGATAGCGGCTGGGCCTCCCCCTCCCCGAGATTGCATGGCGTGGGATATGTGACCCCATTATGCGGTTGTGACGCAGTACGCCGAAGAGATTGTAGATGTATTTGAGGAGCGGACGAACGTTCTGCTGTAACGTGGTTAAGTCCTATAAAGAAACAACAATATAATGTAAAGTCTATCTTTAATTGAGTGGGCTTTGTAATGCCCTTTGTAAAGTTTATATGTGTTGGAATGTGGTGCATTGTATGATTATGTAATGTGCATATCCTTTTCGTTAGCCTGATAAGGTCAGCTACTCAGTTTGTATGCGCTGTTGTTAGTCGACGAAGTCGTAGGGTGAGGTGAATCCCCTGAGCATGTTTAGACATAAATAATGTAAGGATAAAAAGATATTTGGGCCGAAGAACTTAGCTTTTATTCATTGTAAACGAGGAGGTACATTGTTCCGCTGAGTTGCCTGGCTGAATAGCCTTATTGAAAGTAAAGGGTAACTAGGGGTAGAAGCGTCGCATTCGCTAGATGTTCTGAGGGTTGGAGTATTCGACTCCTGATGCGACGTCCATGAGGCGGTAGGCGCCAACTGGGATGACTTTGGTGATTATGTAGGGTCCTTCCTAGGGTGACTCGAGCTTCTTGTGCCCTTCTTGCTTGAGTCGCAGGACAAGGTCTCCTTCGATGAAGGACCTTAGGCGCAGCCGGCGGCTGTGGTAGTTGCGGAGGCTCTGCTGGTAGACTAATGAGTGAGCTGTGGTGATGTCACGTGCCTCGTCAAGCATGTCAACAACGTCTTCGAGTGTGGTCGATGATTCGTCCTCGCTGTAAGCGACTACCCGTGGGGCCTTGTGGCATACCTCAGGAGGTAGCACGGCTTTGGCTCCGTGCACCATGAAGAAGGGCGTATAGCCAGTTGAGCTGTTTGGAGTTGTGCGAGTGGGCTTAGTAGGCGTTTCTTGATGTTGTTGCCTATGATGCTGTTGGCCTTTTTCACCTGCCAGTTGGTCTGTGGGTGTGCCACGGAGGCATATGATATGTTGATTCCGAGGATCCCACAGAAGTCTCGGAATTCCTTCGAGTTGAAATTCGAGTCGTTGTTCGTTATGATGCTATGGGGTACGCCGAACCTGTAGACAATGGACTCAAAAAACTTAATGGCAGTTTTGTCGCTTTGGTTGGTGACGGGCATGTCCTTGATCCACTTGGAGAATTTGTCGACTGCCACCAGGAGGAAGACGTGGCCTCCTGGGGAGGACTTTGACACTTTGCCAATCATGTCGAGGCCCCACTGGGCGAAGGGCCAGGCCAGGGGTATAGGCCTTAGCTCAGATCCTGGAACGTGTGGCTTGTTCGCGTACCTCTGACAGACGTTGCACCTCTGTACTATGTCCTTGGTGTCGTTCATTGCGGTTGACCAGTAGAACCCAACTCATAGAGCTTTGGAGACTAGGGCGCGGCTACCTGCGTGATGGCCGCAGATACCCTCATGTATGTCTTGGAGGATGCTTTTGCCATCACCGATGGTGACGCATCGTTGGAGCGCACCCGAAATGTTGTGCTTGTATAGCTCGCCATTGATTATGGTGAAGGCCATTGACCAATGAGATATGCGATGGGCATCTGTCGGGTCATCGGGCAGCTAGTTGTTTATCAGGTATCGAAGGTACGGTTGAGTCCATGTTTCTTCAACCGCCATGACCTGCATCAGGCTAACCAACTCGACCTCTATGTCGAGCTTTTCGGGTCCTTCTTGTCCTTCGGGTAGCGCAGCCCCCCGAGTGCTCTGCTTCTTAGGCTAAGCCTTTTGGGAATTTCCTCTTGATGGAGGGTACACAGATTTGTTCGAGGAACACTCCTGGTGGCACCCGTGCGCAGGTGGAGCCAATGTTGGCGAGCCTATCGGCCTCTTCGTTGCTTTCCCTGCCGACGTGCCGAAGCTCACAGTCGTCAAATTCCCCTTAGAGTGAGTTGTAGAGCATGTGGTACGCGATCATGTTAGGGCTATGGGCTTCACACTCGTTCATCGTCTGCTGTACGACAAGGTTCGAGTCGCCGTAGATGACAAGGCTTGTTGTGCCGCATACCTTGTCCATCCTCATGCTATGGATGAGGGCTTCGTATTCGGCCTCATTGTTAAAGGCGTGGAATTTCATCCGAAGGACATACTTCATTTTGTCGCCTTGAGGGGACATTAGTATGACGTCAGCCCCTACTCCATCCTCGCGCTTGGAGCCATCGAAGTGCATCGTCCAGGAGTGTGACATGTCCGGAGTATCCGGCATCTAGAGCTCCATCTAGTGGGCGAGGAAGTCAGGGAGGACCTGGGACTTGATGGTGGTGCGCCGCTTGTAGATTATGTCTCGAGGAGACAACTCGATGCCCCACAGGGCAACGCGCCGCGTTGCTTCAGGGTTGTTCAGGATGTTCGACAGCGAGGCATCATTGACGACCAGGATCTGGTGCTCCTGGAAGTAGTGGCTTAGTCGGCGCGCCGTAGGCGAGCTTCTGGTAACGAGGGTACCTCTATTTTGTCGGGGTTAGTACCTCACTGAGGTAGTATATTGGGCATTGGACCCCGTGGGTCTTGCCATCGTCAGGTCGCTCGACCACGAGTGCGGTGCTGACCACCTGGTCTGTGGTTGGTAAAGGCTCCCGCTCCTTTGGCGTGACCAGGACATGCGAGGTGGATAGTAGCCGCTTGAGGTCCTCGAACGCATCGTCTGCTTCGGGTGTCCACTCGAATTTGTCCGTCTTGCGCAGCAGCTGATAAAAGGGAAGGGCCTTATCGCCCATTCGGTTGATGAACCTACTAAGAGCCGCAATTCATCCGGCTAGCTGCTGGACTCCCTTGAGGCTCTTTGGCTTCTCCATGGCTAGTATGGCGCTGATTTTCTTCGGATTCCCCTCGATACCCCGTTGGGAGATGAAGTACCCGAGTAACTGGCCAGACGGGATGCCGAAGACGCATTTATCCGGGTTCAGCTTGATCTTGTAGTGATCAAGATTATCAAATGTCTCGCGGAGATCGTCGATTAGCGTCATGGCCTCCTTGGTTTTGATCACTATGTCTTCGACATAGACCTGGATGTTCCGGCCGATTTGGTTCTGCAGACATGCCTGCATGCACCTCTAGTAAGTGGCACCTGCGTTCTTCAGCCCGAAGGGCATGGTGTTGTAGAAGAACACCCCGAACGGCATGATGAACGCTATTTTTTTCCTAATCTTCGACCTTCAGCCGAATTTGGTTATAGCCTGAGTAGGCGTCGAGGAAGGAGAGTTTCTCGCATCCTGTAGCGGAGTCGATGATTTGATCGATCCATGGCTGCAGGAAGTGGTCCTTCGGATAGTGCTTTTTGAGCGATGTGAAGTCCACGCACATCCGCAGGATGTCCATGTCCTTCTTTGGGACCAACACGGTGTTAGCCAGCCATTCGCTTTCTTTGTATTCCCTGATGAAGTTGGCATTGAGCATTCTAGTGACTTTGATTCCAACGGCTTCGTCTCTTTGCTTGGACAGTCGATGCATCGACTGCTTGATTGACTTCTCATATGGAAACACATTGAGTGCATGGTCGGCGAATTCCTGGGAACTCCTGACATGTCTGCAGGACACCAGGCGAAAATTTCCCAGCGCTCACGGAGGAATTTGACAAGGCGCTTTCCTATGCGGGACTCAGGTCATTGGCAATCAATGTCGTCTTGAAGGCGTCCGTTGGGTGGACCTGTACCTTCTTTGTGTTGATTGTGGAGTCGAACAACATGTCATGTGCGTTTTGCCTGGTGACTGGGGGTGCCCCATTGTCTGTCACCGCTCTGAGTCTCGTGAGCTCCTCCTGCATGCTGAAAGACTGAGAGATTCTGTTGAAGACTCTGTCGCAGCTATATGATCTGGTGAAGCTTCCTTGGATGGTGATGACGCCCCTAGGTCCTGGCATCTTTAGTAGCAGGTACGCATAGTGCAGTATTGCCAAGAATCTTGCGAATGCCACGCACCCAAGGATGGCGTGGTATTGTGATGGCTAGTCCAGCATTTCGAACTCTAGCCGCTCGTGTCTAAATTTTTGGGCTGGCTGAAGATGACGTCGAGCCATATCTTGCCCAGGGGGTATATGCCCTTCCCTAGGACTATGCCGTAGAACGTTGTGTCTGACTGCTCCAGGCTGCACAGCGGGATCCACATCGCTGCGAGTGTGCTAGCGAACATCAGGTTGATGCCGCTTCTTCCTTCCATGAAGATGCGACTCATTTCGAATCCTCCGATCTATGCCTCGAGCACCAGGGCAGCGTGACCTGGGCGAGGTATCTTGCGTGGGTGATCCGAATGGTCGAACGTGATGCAGGACTCTGAGCCGCTGAGGTACTCAGGTATGGCTGGTGGGAAGGTCACAGCCAGGCTGACTTGGCGGGTCATCTTCTTCTACACCCTGTTGGGGTTTCCTGTCTGCACCGTTGTTTGGTGCTGGTGCGACCGGCGGCTGCAACGGTATGCCAGGTGGTGGAGGAGGAGCTCCATGGGTGATGGAACCTGCAGCAGGTGCAAATCCAGGGTTCACTGTCTGGCACAATATTTGTGTGAGGCCCTCGCTGAGCTTTTGGAACTCTCGGCAGTCCTTGGCTGGCCTTCTTCTTGCCATCGTGTTTGTCGATGTAGAAGTGGAAGGTGTAGGGACCAGAAAACTTGTCGTATGTCGAAGGCTCGTCGTCGTGGTTGCGACGTTGCCACATTTTCATGGTTTGTCCATCATCATGGTAGTTTCCGCTGTGGTATCCGTTGTTGCGGTTGCCGTCATCATGTCGATCGGTATATTCAGCCATGACCATGTCGACCCCGTCGCGATCGTCATAGACGCACGATCTTCTCTTGCTGAAGCGTTCGGGCCTGCGGCCGAAGTCATCTTCATCATCCAAATGCATTTGGTTGACAGAATCCTCGCTGTCTACCCAACTGTTGGCGATGTCCATGAGGTGGTCAATGGTTTTTGGCTTGACGCGCCCGAGCTCTTCCTTGAAATCTGGGCGCCTGGCATCGTCCTTGAAGGCGTCGATTGCTCTTTCTTCGGAGATGTGTGCATTGGAGTTCTTGATGTGGGACCAGTGTAGTATATACGAGCGGATGGACTCGTTGGTCTGTTGGTTGCACACCCGCAACTCTTCGATTGAGGCTGGCCTCTTGCTTGTCCCCTGAAGTTGCAGATGAAGTTGTATGCCAACTCTTCCCAGCTTCGAATGGAGCCTGAGGATAGGCTGCTGAGCCAAACCCTGGCGGCGCCTGTCAGCTACAGCTGAAGGCACTATAAGGCGGTGTTCTTGTTCCTACCATGGAGCTTGACGGATGATAGGTGATCGTCGAGCCAAGCCTTTGGCTCTTGCGTGCCATAGAATTTTGGGTTATCCGAAGGGAGCTCGAAATTTTTTGGTATCCGCGATTGCTGAATAGATCTACTGAAGCATCTGGCTCCGCATAGCTCTCTGTCATCCTCCTCTTCAGACTCAGTTGAACACACGCGTTTAGCACGTGATTTGTCGATATTGCGCTGGGTGAGCTCATTACGAGTATCGTAGTTGCTGCTACGGCGCCGTGGTCTCCGACGACGTCGGGGCAGGTCATGCTCCTCCTCATTGGATGAGAGTGTGCAGCTTTGAGTAAACTTGATCGCGGCTTTTTCTTTGGCTCCGCGGGAGTTTTGTCGTGGAGCGCAGCTCCGACGAGTCCAAGACCTTCCAGCGCGGACTTGTGCATTGCATTCTTCGGGTCAACTACCGGAGGAGGATTGGACGCGAGGTTGTTGGTGGCCGCCATGATCGCAGCCTGCGGCGTTTTTGGCATGTCGTTGCCTTGCGAATCCATCGTCACGAAAGACGTGTCTAGGGCCCTGGTGACCTCGTGTCACGCAGCAGGGTCCATGCGCTCCATGCAGGAGCGGTACCTGTCGGCGTTGTTGCCATGAGAGGTGGAGCTGTCAGCGGTGGAGAGTGCAACTTTCCGTGCGCTTGATTCTATGGCTGCCTTCTTGTGCTTTTCGAGCTCCTCCTACAGCTTCACCTGCCGATTGTGCTCATCGATCAGGAGCCAGTGGTAGGCCATCAGCAGGTCATGGGACGCATCCATGGGTAGGATTTTGTTGCCTCGCACGGCTTCGCATGCTTAGCGCCAACCTTCGTCGTTGAGGTTGATCTGGTCATAGCCGCAATTGCTGCCTTCGGTGGCTCTATTAGCCGGGTTTCTCCCGTTTCCCCCGTTTTCGATCTGCGGGTTGAGAGGGGGATTGGGTGGCGGTATGGCATTCGAACCTAGTGGTGGATCCGCTCCATTGTTGACATTGCCATCGTGGATGGCGGTGCACAGGTAGCGCTCACGGAGTGGGTCGCTGCTGCCGCAACTCTTAGATCCAGAACCGTAGGTTCCTTCATCCGAAGGGGGACCGCACATATCGGAGTCGCAGCTACTACTGTTGAGATGGATATACCCCACGGGTACATGACATTGGTATACCTAGTCCAGCCCAGGGAAGGCCCACGTCAAGACACGCGGTCCATGAAGACTTCAGGTGCCCCAAGCCCATAACGTTTTCGACTTCTTGGAGGACAAGTCTAGATTTGATAGAATTTCAAAGGGTATCAACCCTAGTTTGTAACCGACTCGACCTATCCCGGGACCAGCCTATCTATATAAAGGCCAGGAGGGTACAGCGAGAAAGATCTCTCTCAACTCACCACATACGCACCTCACGCCATATTGCATCTGCGCACCCCTGCAACTTTCGGTTCCGCAATGATCAAAAGCAGACAAGCAGGAGTAGGGTTTTCCCTCCGGGGGCCTGAACCTAGGTAAATCTCGTTTCCCTGCATTGCTTGTCTGTTAACCGTTCCGCAACTTCCAGCATCCCCATATTCTCCAAAACCCAAGTCCATAACAATGGGCATTGACGATATCGTACCTCATCAATTGGCGCCATCTATGGGAAATGGGGACGCTAATCGTGCGGTCGTGACGGTTCCATCCGGAGTGTTCTACAACTCATCGACAATGGATAGTCACCTCCTCTTCAGCTCCTTCGACTTCACCACCCACTTGTCGGCCACCCTGAAGGATTTTGAGTCCGTCGGCGACGGGCTCGAGATGCTGTTCGGGAGCTTCTGCTTCCAGGTGGGGCAGACTGACACCCTCCGCCTCTTAGAGCGGGTCCCACTACCATCCATCAGGCCCGCTTTGTATGTTTAGAGACGGAATACCGTCAGACGGCTACTAAGACTCAGGCTGCAAATCTAACTAAGTAAAATTACAGCATGAGCCTTGGGGGCTACACTACATTGTTCTTTTGCAAACTAAAAGCATCAACTCGGATCCAACGATGTTTATCTGTCTTTATGCTTGGGGGCTAGAGGATATGATAATAAGTGCAAATAAGAATCGGAAACTTACAATGAGTTCTAGGTGCAACTTTTCAAATACGAGATTGGTGCTGTGAAAAACCTTCTTGGCAAGGGAGAGGGAAGGAACATCCATCGCTAGGAGTTCGGCAGACTCGATCTTAGCATCCCGAACGAAAATTTGATCCAGGAGGCTAACCAGCTTGACGTCCTCCTGCTCCTGGCTCGCTGCCTCTGTGGTTAAGGTTTCCTTCTCAAGGCTGGACTGAGCCAGCCTGAGGATCTCTTCCTTCTTTTTCCTCTTCAGGCCAGAGACGGCAGAACCGGACACTTTATCCAATGTTCCTGTAAATATTACCATGGGATCATTACCCTTAGCAGGTTCACCCTTGTTAGATGCTTGGCCACCAAAGGTGACCAAGACGTTGCCAGTATTAGGAGAGGCAGAGGCTTCCGGTCTTGATGGAGTACTGGATGGAGTTGGTGGCGGCATGGCAGGGGAAACAACAAGCTTCCGCTGGCGCATCTACTTGCCGGCTTGCTGTCCAGCTTGGTCTTACTCTTCAAAACTGATTTAGCTCTGGAACACGAAAATCCAAATATCTGGAAAGAAAGAAATCTATAAAAGTATTGAAAATACAAGGTGCTTACTTTTTAACTACCGGCAACACTTGGCTACCAGCAGTAACAACAACTTCTTTCGCCTTGCGCTTCTTGGAGGCGAGGGCAGCAACTTCTTGCACCTCATCATCCTTTGTCGCCTTCGGATCGTCTGAAAGATAGCCCTCTAGTGGAGCCATCAGACTCGGTGTAACATCCTAGCATTAGAGCTTAGAAATAAGCTGAACCCAGATGTGTGCATTGCATTCATGCATAGAAAATCCGAATAATTTTTGCGCTTTTGAACAAAACTTGTCAAAGTGATTGAAGCTTCTCTTAACTTGATGGAATTGAAGTAGATCATCAAGTTGACTGCGATAAGTTTTAATATGACCTTTGCTAAAACCTTATTTTGGGTAAGGGAGATTTAATTTAAGGGTACATCAAATGTAATAAAAGTTAACCCTAATACATTACTTAATGGTTTATATTTGATCCTTACGTAGTCATATCCCAGTATTCATTACACAACTCATGAATACCAAGTTATAAATATAACTTAAGTAATAAGAATGTAACAACTAATTCTTGATCTATCTTAATCTCATCTACTTATACCATGAGTATCATGGTAATACCTGACTTTAACTCCTTAGTTAGATTGAGTAGGAAGGAAACCAAGTCAAGATCATTCACCATATATCTTTCTTTCCATATCAATCCTTATCATCTCTATTGAATCTTATTCTAATATCTGTTGTTCATCAATGTTGAGTAATGAACTATTGATTCACTAATTCTTAACCTATCAACTCTTGTCCTTATCATATCATTCACTTCAGTCCTTAAGAGAAAGAAGTAAGAAGAGGTAAGGGGTAATGCTAGTTTTAGATATCATCTATAGGATGGGAGTGTTGGAACAGAATAAGATCATTGTGATAATTGTTGGAGTTAATTCACTCCTGAAATGATAGAAGAGTTATTTGGAATATATAATTATGGTAATAATGAAGATTACAAGGATGAATCCTGAATATAGTTACATGGAGTAATTCTATTGGATCAAGTAGGTATAGTCAATGAATAATATCTCTTAGTCCAATAGAGATAAACAAAAGATAATTATAATACAACTGTAATGTTGTATGAATGAAAGCCTTGATTAGCCAACTAGAAACCTAAACCATAAATGATCAAAGGATTATAATGATCATGCTTTAGTCACCAAGATTGAATGCTTATATCATGTATAAGTGACATTGGTGGATAAAACATGATTGAAACCTAGTATAGATATATTATTCCAGAGTAGCCATGACAAGTCACCATGATATAATGTGAAGTTTGAGTATAAGATATTGGAGTCAAGTAGAGATGAGATAGTATGATTAAGAGGATGCTAGAGCACATTGGATTATAGAAGTAGTATTTTCCTCTTGGGAAATACTATACACTTGAGGAGAGTAGAATTTGATATATACATGTCAACACCCGGATTTTTAATCACAGATGCCTGTTATGCCATACATCGCAATCCCAGGATTACCATTTTTGCGAGACATAATAGATTGGATATCACATTACATCATCCATTACAAACCATACATAAGGTCTTACACAAACAAGGATCTCATGATCCACTTCTTAATACAATTCAAGCAGCGGAATAACATAATAGTAACGATAGCGTAGGCAAAGCTCCATCTTTAGGGTCATAGGCAATGCTAACAATGGGAGATGATCCTAGTTGTCGTAACCTTCCTGCGGTCCGTCATCCTGATACTCCTCTTCATAGTCTGGCCACGGGAATAGCCAGGGACAAAGCCATGAGTATTCTTTAAGTACTCACAAAATAATACTAACAAGTTAAGGGGGTTTTTGTAGTAGGATACTAAGCTATAGGGTTGTTTTGCAAAAATCCAGATTTACCTCTACTAAGTTGAGAAGCAAAGAAAACTAGTTGAAAGTTTTATAACACCTAAGTGGGAACTTGAATTTCATATCACAACTCTGTTGTGGTCAAGTCAAAGTCACAAATCATTTCACAAGTTGTTTTGAAAACATCTGACGGGGGAACAATATGGCCACTCCAACTGTCCATAACCGCGGACGCGGCTATTCGAATAGTTTAACACTCTGCAGATATTGTACACTTTCACCACAACATTCGATACATCCATCAGGAACAATCCTTAATTCACCATACTCAGTATGCGGATAATCAATCCTAACCTTTCAATTACACGCCCTAGTATAGGCACCTCTCCTGTGAGTTTGGCCTCCCAACCATGACCAACTGTCATCTTGGGTACTGCACAGGTGGACAATCTTCACAAGGTAGCCTCAGCTCAAACCTTGGCCGCAAGGGAACCCATACTAAGGTATATAAATTTCTAATCAAGCCTTACCCAATTTTCGGGTATTGTGGTTGTACGATAAAATTGGAATGGTATTGCATCCAGAAAACCATCGGCTTTATAAAGGGCTAAGGCTCATGGCTCAACATTTGCATCATCAAAATCATCTGGTGTTCAGAAACACATGTCAAAACATTTTTCAGTAGAATGACTCATCATTCTAAGGTTTTCATAACCATTTCACCAAGTATTCCCATCTAAAGTTGATCAAGTTTTATGCTTAGCACTAGCATCTACAAGTGCGGGTAAATACTGATGGTGGGTAATAACTAGTGTATCTTATCTAAGTAAATCTCATCCCTCAGGATGACATTAAGATTATCTAACTTAGGCCAAGTTTTATGCTCTTTATGCTCCCTTCAATTATCTTTCTAGAATCTACAAGTCATTAAGGAAACTTTTGATAGAAAGCTTTTAATAAAGAAAATAAAATACTAATCTTGAAAGTAAAACAAGGATGGTGTGCCAAGTGAGTATACTCACATATGCTTAAGGCATATAGTTGGCATAGTAACAAGAAAGTAGTAGCTTGGATAAGTAGGGTATCTTGCAAGTGTTAGCTTGCATTGTGTAGAGTAGTGGTTGAAGTTCTCCTCGGCTTCTTCCTCGTAGTATCCTCCTTCCTCCTCGTATCCTTGGTCAGTACTAGCGTCTATACATAAATACGAGGTACACAAACACCAAACAATACTTAACTATTGCTAATCATCACACAAAGGTTCAGACTAGGTGATCTATCATCGTCACTAACATTACAAATATTAAAACACTTGTCTCATTTATTTAATTTTGAGAAAAGTAATTTCTACTCACTAAAAAACTACTTAAGATTTAATATTCTCCAACTCAAACATGGGATCATGTTGACACATGTCATCACCACATATTTCAGTACATGGGAATGTGATTTAAAGTGGTGTCACAATTTAATAAGGTTTAACCTTTTTATTTTAATTAATTAAAATGACTAGAAATGCCTATGGGGCATTCTTTTATTACTTGAACATTATTTTTGTAAGTAAACCTATATATTATTATATATTCTGAAAGGTATGGTCAAATGTGATTTTTGAGAGTTGGAATCAACTCAAAAGCTCTTATGGTTGAATTTTGAAAAATGTTTGTATGTAGAATAGCTTCTACCTTGTTATTTTTACCATGGGTGATCTACAAATCTAAATGGTTTGAATCCAACGTGATTGGATTAAGCTTTCCAGTATCTTATAACAAAATTGGTTTCATGCATTTTGGTTCAGTGAATCAAGCTGGGTTGATTTTTGAATCTAGGTATAGAACTGTGATTGAGAATAAAGGAATAAAATTAAATTTGAATTGTTGGGTCACGCCGGACGTTTAACTGGGCCGGCCCACTACGCACAGCGCACGCGCGGGATGGTTAAGTGGCTGTCCCCATGCGTCAGTGAGACAGTGAGGGGCGAAGCGGTACGGGGCGATCTAGGTCGTAGGATCTAATTCTAATCGAATGGCTCGAGTTCATCGTCCACGCCTGAACAGAACGCGACGAGCACGAACCCTAGCGCGGTCAGTGGGGGTCGTGGGAGGATCACCGGGGCTCCAGCGATGGTCGGAGACGGGGACGAATGACGAAGTCGACGACGGCGTCCTCCTCGTATCGGTAGCTTCTACTAGGGCGGCTCCAATCGACGACGCCTCTTCTCCTCAGCAGTGGCGAACTCCAATGAAATTCCGGCCACCTGGTGCTCGCCTTGCTCCGGGAGTGCGTGGGTGTGATTAGTGAGAGGTGGGGAGTGAACTGGTGTGAAGAAAACGAGCGGGGAAGGTCTCCTTTTATAGTGGCTGAAGGGGACCGACATGCGTGGGCCGAGCTCGTCGTGGCCGACGACACAGAGGGCTAATGCCATGGGCGACGGTTGGGGGCGGTGCTGTGATCCCTGGCGAAGCTCAACGGTGTGGTGGAGAGGTGTGGGGCGATGCTGATTGGTCGGAACACGTCGACGCTCTGGGCGGGTCCGACGGAGATTTTAATGGCGCACAACATGCGTGGTCCACGCAGCGGCGAACGGGCATGTCTGCGGGGTTGCTAGGGTGGTGGTGATCACGCACACACGCGGAAAGGGCGGCACGCGGTCTATGCGAGCGTGTCGAGCGGGGCGCTCTAGCGCGCTCTTGGCATGGCCGCATAGAAACTGGGCGCGTGCTTGGCGGGTGGTCCAGGGGCTAGCTGCGCTCGGGGAGTGGCGGTGGACGGTGCTGCATTTGTGAGACAAGGTTGGCGAGGCTAGAGAGGCGTGTAGCTTGCTGTCCACATTGGGGGTAGAAAAGGGGCTCGGCATGGTCACCATTAATGGCTATGCCAAGCTCACAGTGGTGCTAAGGCTTGTTAATTTGGCTAGTTCATCTACTGAGAATATAGAGTGAGCTAGAGAGGGAACAAGGTTGGCTAAAATCACTGCACGCTATAGTGTTTGTTGTTTTTTTGTTTGCTGATCACAAGGTGTTTGATGAAATGGCCGAAAGAAATTCAAATTTGAATTTTGGATTCAAACTTGGTGGGTTTGCTAGGCACATACTAGGGAGTATCTAGTTAGTTGGATTAGTCAAGGGGCACTGGTTTGGTTGGGTTTTGAAAAGGTGTGACCTTCACATATGATAAAGATTCAATTTTCACTTGTGATTTGAATGAGGTTGCCAATTGTTTCTGCAAGTTTCAAATATGGGCTTTGATTCAATTTTACTTGGTCTAGCAAGGGGTGAAAAGAATTGGAAAAGTTTCTGTTTGAAATATTGGACTAGAAACACTCAAAGTGACCTAGTGAGCAAGATTGGCAAAAATGACCATTTGCTGTATTTGATTTGTTTTTTATTTTCTCTTGATTTGTTTCAGCATGGAATTGTTTTATATGATGTTATATTCATATTTAAACCATTTCTTGCTATTTAGGTTAATCACACAAGTTCATTCATGCATTTATCAAATCATCACATACACACATGCATTCATATGATTTTAATTACTCAAAGTTTTTGTTAACCCTAATTTTAGTGGTTATAGTTTGATGGTCATTGTTTTATATTTTTGGGATGTTACAGACCTTCCCCCCTTTAACAAAATCTTGTCGCGAGATTTAAAAAAGGAAGAAAAAAGATTACCTAGGATTTAAAGAGATCGGGAAACTCCGTCCTGATGTGATCTTCTCGCTCCCAGGTAGCTTCTTCTTCGGTGTGGTTGCTCCACTGAATCTTGAGAAACTTGATGCTTCGGGTTCTGGTGGTTCTGAAAGCTTCTTACAAAATATGGATGGGTACTTCGGGATAGGTCAGGTCATCGTTGATCTCTATGGTCTGATGATCAATGTTCTTGAAAACTTCAGTCTTCTCCGGAACTTCAAGGCATTTGTGAAGTAACAATATATGGAACACATTGTGCACTGCTGACATTTCCTCGGGAAGTTCCAATAGATATGATACTTCTCCTCGACGATTCAGAATCTTGAAGGGTCCGATATATCTGAGGGCTAACTTTCCTTTGAGCTAGAAACGTTGCATTACCTTCAAAGGCGACACTTTGAGATACAGAAAATCTCCGATATTGAAAGAGAGGTCTCGACGTCTCTTGTCGGCGTAACTCTTCTATCTTGACTGGGCGGTCTTAAGGTGCTCACGAATCTTGTGAACTTTCTCTTCGTCTTCTCGTAGGATGTCGGGTCCGAAAATCTGACTCTCTCCTACTTCTGACCAATTCAAAGGGGTGCGACACTTCCTTACATACATGAATTCAAATGGGGCCATTTGCAGACTAGCTTGATAACTGTTGTTGTATGAAAATTCTGCGAAAGGCACACAATCTTCCCATTTATATCCTTACTCTAGCACACATGCTCTCAACATATCTTTGAGTATTTGATTCACTCGCTCCGTTTGTCCATCGGTCTGAGGGTGATACGCTGTGCTGAAATCCAGTCGGGTTCCTAAACCTTCTTGGAACTTCTTCCAGAATCTCGAGGTAAACTGGGTTCCTCGATCCGATACAATGTTCTTGGGGACTCCATGCAAACTGATGATTCTAGCGATGTATAACTCCGCTAGCTTCTAACTCTGGTATGTGGTCTTAACTGGTAAGAAATGGCCTACGTTGGACAACCTGTTAACTATGATCCAGATAGAGTCATTTCCCCTACTAGAAGTAGGAAATCCGGTGATAAAGTCCATTCCAACGGAATCACATTTTCATTCCGGAATCTGTAGTGGTTGCAATAGTCCTGCGGGTCTCTGATGTCCCGCCTTGACTCTCTGACATATATCACACTTGGATATATAGCTTCCGATTTCTCTCTTCATATTATGCCACCAAAATTGTTCCTTCAAATCCTGATACATTTTCGTTCCTCCGGGGTGGATAGAATTAAGAGTATCATGGGCCTCTTTCAAAATAACTTCTTTCAATTTTGAATTTGCTGGTACACAAAGGCGTCCTTTGTACCACAGAACTCCTTCTTCATCTTCGGTAAATCCGGGTACTTTGCCTGTACCGATACGACGTTTGATTCCGTCGATACTAGCATTTCCTTTCTTCGCCTCTTTGATCTGACTGATCAAACTGGGTTGAAGTTCTGTGCTAGCCAAAAATCCTTCACTTACTAATTCCATTCGGAAATCTTCCATCTCTTTGTGCAAACTTGGTTGCTCCTTCAAAATCATGGAGTTCAAGCGGCACGGCAATCTGCTAAGGACATCTACTATCACATTGGCTTTACCGGGGTGATAGTGAATGTCCACATCATAGTCCTTGATTAGCTCAATCCATCTTCTCTGCCTCATATTCAGCTCCTTCTGAGTGAATATATATTTCAGGCTCTTGTGATCCAAATAAATCTCACAACGGTTTCCCATCAGGTAATGCCTCCATGTATTCAGGGCTAGAACTACGAATGCGAGTTCAAGGTCATGGGTTGGATAATTTTGTTCATGCTGCTTCAGTTGTCGAGATAGATAATATATAACTTTACCTTCTTGCATTAGCACACATCCGAGACCGATCTTCGATGTGTCACAATACACATCAAAGGGCTTCACGATATCCGGCATGATCAAGATTGGGGCTGAAATCAGTCTCCTCTTAAGTTCTTGAAAACTCGCGTCACATTTGTCTGTCCATTCAAACTACTTGTCCTTCTTCAGGAATTGGGTCATGGGTCTGGCAATACTCGTGTATCCTTCTACAAACTTGCGGTAGTATCCCGCTAATCCAAGAAATGTACGAACTTGGGTTTAAGTGGTCGGGTCTTGCCAATCTTCAACATCTTTCACCTTCACAGGGTCAACGACAATTCCTCCGGCTGATACAATATGTCCGAGGAATCCTACCTCCTGTAACCAGAATTCACATTTGCTAAACTTGGCATATAGCTGATGATCTCTAAGGATTCCAAGAATGGTCCTTAGGTGTAGCTCATGGTCTTCTTTTGATTTGGAATAAATCAGAATGTCGTCGATGAAAACAACGACAAACTTATCCAGGAAGTCCATAAAAATATTATTCATGAGATTCATGAAATAAGCGGGGCCATTGGTTAATCCAAAAGTATACTCATATAATCCATATTGGGTGGTAAAGGCAGTCTTTGGAAGATCCTCTACGCGAATTTTGAGTTGATGATAGCCAGTTCTAAGATCAATCTTAGAAAACACTTTGGCACCAGTCAATTGGTCAAACAAGTCTTCTACCTTCGGCAACCGGTACTTGTTCTTGATGGTGACATCGTTCAACTTCCGATAATCCATGCACAGACGGTTACCTCCATCTTTCTTGTCTACAAACAAAACAGGTGATCTCTAAAGTGACGCACTTGGTTGAATCAATCCAATTTCCAACATGGCATCCAGTTGCTTCTTTAGTTGCACTAGTTCAGACGGGTTCATACTATATGGCCTCTGGGATATGGGTCTGGTTCCAGGTATTAATTCAATGATAAAATCGATATCCCTATATGGGGGCATACCCGGCAAAACATTTGGAAATACATCGGAGTATTCACAGACTATCCGGACTTGGTCAATGGTAGGTTGGGCTATGCTCTTGTTGCACTTGAATTGACGGGGCAAGGTTTTAGATACGTGCTCGACTGATATTCCGGCGGTACTAGTCATGGTTATTGCTTTCTTGGCACAGTCAATTAATCCTTTGTGTTTGGACATCCAATCCATTCCTAGTACTACTTCCAAACCTTTAGTTCCGAGTACTATTAGATTAGCATAAAAATCTATGCCACGGATTCGGATAGGGACGGATTTGAAAATTTGTCTAGCTTTGGTGGTTGAACCAGGTATTTGAGCAATCATAACATGCTTCAATTTGGTTGGTTGAATCTTACTAGTGCATGCAAATTCTTCAGTAACAAATGAGTGCAATGCTCTAGAATCAAACAATACTCTTGCAAGTACTGAGTTAATAGAAAACATACCCAGCACGAAATCTGGTGCTTCCTGGGCTTCTTTAGCAAGCATGAGAAAGAGACGACCGTTGCGGTTGAGCGAGTTACCTGGGGCAAACCTTCTTCCAGGCTAAGCACGACGCTGCTGCTGAGCTGGGGCATTTGCAATGGGGGCTGCGGCAATCTTCTTGGGGCACTCATTGGAATAGTGACCCTTGGTTCCACATTCATCACAAGTCACTTGCGACTTGTCCTTCGCTGCAACAAGCACAACATTGCTTCCAGTCCTCGGGGCAGTGTTGGTGTTGGTGGCAGCATTGTTGTTGTGGAGCTTGGGTGGTGCACGGTTGAAATTGTTGGAGCTGTCGGGGTTGTTGTGGTTTCCTCCGGGCCTTTGGTTTCCATGGTTGGGATAGGTCGGACGGTTCATCGGGGCTCTGTTGCTTCTCGGGGCAAATCCTGGAGATGGGTTGGGGCCATACTTTGGTGTATGGTGGGTTCCGGGCTGATGCATCATGCGACGCTTGCGGTTCTCATTAGCTTGATTGATCTTTCCTTCCATCTGAATGGCAGAGTCAACTAAGGCTTCAATATCAGCAAAGGGGATATTGACTAACACCGTCTGCATCTCATCGTGCAAACCATTCAAGAATCTCTCCTTCTTCTTGGCTTCAGTATCTATCTCATCCGGTGCATACCTAGCCAATGAGAAGAATGTGTCACGGTATTCCACTACTGTCATCCTTCCTTGCTTCAGTTCTCTGAATTCATCTCTCATCCTCTTGATTAAACCCGGTGGCACATGGGTTCTACTGAAATTGACTTCGAACTCTTCCCAGGTCATCAGCTGACCTCCTGTCATTGCACGAACACTGTTCCACCATGCCCTTGCATCTCCTGCCAGATAGTGGGTAGCAAACAATACTTTCTCGTTAGCTTCCACTCCTGCAACTTCCAGGTTGTTCTCCATGGTTTGCAACCAATCATCTACATCTAGGGGCTCTTCTGACTTAGTGAAAATAGGTGGATTGGTGTTCTGGAAATTCTTGAGCTTAGATCCATGGTTGTCCTAATTTCCATGGCCTTGATTGTTGTTGGCTATCTGGGCGATGTTTTGAAGGGTGGCTAAGTTGGCTTGATGTTCGTCTCTTTCAGCTTCGCGGTCAGAAACCAACATTTGCAAGATCTGCAACATCGGGTCCGGGGATGAACCGCTTCCTCCGCGAGGCATCTGAAGATTGAGATAGATCATGAGAAAAGAGGGAAATTTCTAAGGTTCAGGGGTTTTTGAAAAGTTTTTAAAGTTTGACTCAGATTTTTCTAGCAACTTGATTTTCATTCATTTGGTCATAGCACACGATACAAACACACACCACAACAAAGGAAAATAGAAGGTTTTAAGAACCATTCTGGGAAACTACGATATAGTGGGACCGAATACAACTCACTAACGCTAGTGCCCAAGTGCTACTACTCCTCGGAGTCAGTGTCCTCATCATCCTCATCATCATCATCATCATCGATGAAGGCGAAGTCATCCTCATCGGTGAAGAAGTCCATAGCCTGATCCTCCAGAAAGTCATCATCATTTCTAAGATAGGAGTAGGGGTCTCCATGAAGGTCTTTCCCTGCATTCTCCCTTTCCTCCAACTACATGTCTCTCTCGTGGATGGTATCCTCCAAATCCGTGATCCGGTGGCGAAGACGGGCAATGATGCGCTCCTTCTTCTCGAGCTGATGGCAACGAGACTTGCGATCCTTCACTAGCATGTCGAGGGTTTGATCCTTCTTCTTGGCAAAGGAGTACTTGTAGTTGGCGTAGGAACGGGCATTGTCCAACTCCTTCTGACGTTCATACATCATGAAGCTGAGGTGGTCCAACTGAGTCTTTAGCTCATGGTGGTATGGGGCCTCTAGTGGCTGTCCCATAGCATCACGCCTTGGGTAGAACTCAAAACGGGTACCCTTTATTTGATTGATACTCTACCCACACAGACATGCAAGAGCTTCATGCATTGCCCTGGCCAGTCCATCGAGCCAGTTGTTCTCTCTTAAGGTGAACTGAATTCCCTCTGCAGTGGGAGGTTCAATCTTTCCTCGGAGACTTGCAACAACTAGCCACTGCAAATCTTCTCCTTCCTGATCATTGAGCTGAGCTCCGAAGAACTCGGGGTGTGGACGCTCCAGCATTTCTACCAGCTGGTCCAAGATGAGGCCTCCTCCATTCCCCAACTGATAAAACCTGTTGTACTTCACGTCCATCTATAAGAATATAGGACGAGTAAGTTAGTAGAGTGATCAAGTGTGTCAAATTTTCTGTACTTTGCAAGAATTTTTGAGGAACATGAATTTTCATGAAAGAAACCAAGTGATAAGAATGGGAATAAGTTTTTGTAAATACTCACTTCCTTTGGTTTTGAAACTAAGTTTTTGATTCAAACGTCCATTCTAACTAGGGTCTCCTGTGGTCAGGATGGCTCTGATACAAACTTGTCAACACCCGGATTTTTAATCATAGATGTCTGTTATGCCATACATCGCAATCCCAAGATTACCATTTTTGTGAGACATATCAAACTGGATATCACAGTACATCATCCATTACAAACCATACATAAGCTCTTACACAAACAAGGATCTCATGATCCAGTTCTTAATACAATTCAAGCAGCGGAATAACATAATAATAACGATAGCGTAGGCGAAGATCCATCTTGAGGGTCACAGGCAATGCTGACGATGGGAGATGATCCTAGTTGTCGTAACCTTCCTGCGGTCCGTCATCCTGATACTCCTCTTCATAGTCTAGCCACGGGAATAGCCTGGGACAAAGCCATGAGTACTCTTTAAGTACTCACAAACTAATACAAACAAGTTAAGTGGGTTTTTTGTAGTAGGATACTAAGCTCTAGGGTTGTTTTGAAAAAAGCTAGATTTACCTGTACTAAGTTCAGAAGCAAAGAAAACTAGTTGAAAGTTTTATAACACCTAAGAGGGAACTTGAATTTCATATGAAAACTCTGTTGTGGTCAAGTCAAAGTCACATATCATTTCACAAGTTGTTTTGAAAACATCTGACGGGGGAACAGTATGGCCACTCCAACTGTCCATAACTGCGGACGGGGCTATTCGAATATTTTGACACTCTGCAGAGATTGTACACTTTCACCAGAACATTCGATACATCCGTCACGAACAATCCTGAATTCCCCATACTCAGTATGCGGATAATCAATCCTAACCTTTCAATTACACGCCCTAGTATAGGCACCTCTCCTGTGAGTTTGGCCTCCCAACCATGACCAACTGTTATCTTGGGTACTGCACAAGTGGACAATCTTCACAAGGTAGCGTCATCTCAGACCTTGGCCGCAAGGGAACCCATACTAAGGTATATAAATTTCTAGTCAAGCCCTACCCGATTTTCGGGTATTGTGGTTGTACGGTAAAATTGTAATGGTATCGCATCCAGACAACCATCAGCTTTATAAAGGGTTAAGGCTCATGCCTCAACATTTGCATCATCAAAATCATCTGGTGTTCAGAAAAACATGTCAAAACATTTCAGTAGAATGACTCATCATTCTAAGATTTTCATAACCATTTTCACCAAGTATTCCCATCTAAAGTTGATCAAGTTTTATGCTTAGCACTAGCATCTACAAGTGGGGGTAATTACTAATGGTGGGTAATAACAAGTGTATCTTATCTAAGTAAATCTCATCCCTCAGGATGTCATTAAGATTATCTAACTTAGGCCAAGTTTAATGCTCTTTATGCTCCTTCAATTATCTTTCTAGAATCTACAAGTCATTAAGTAAACATTTGATAGAAAGCTTTTAGTAAAGAAAATAAAATACTAATCTTGCAAGTAAAACTAGGATGGTGTGCCAAGTGAGTATAATCACATATTCTTAATGCATATAGTTGGCATAGTAACAAGCAAGTAGTAGCTTGCATAAGTAGGGTTTCTTGCCTTGTGCAGAGCAGTGGTTGAAGTTATCCTCGGCTTATTCCTCGTAGTATCCTCCTTCCTCCTCGTATCCTTGGTCGGTACTAGCATATATAAATAAATACGAGGTACACAATCACCAAACAATACTTAACTATTGCTAATCATCACAAAAAGTTTCACACTAGGTGATCTATCATCATCAGTAACATTACAAGGATTAAAACACTTGTCTCATTTATTTTATTTTCAGAAAAGTAATTTCTACTCATTGAAAAACTACTTAAGATTTAATATTCTCCAACTCAAACATGGGATCATGTTGACACATGTCATCACCACATATTTCAGTACATGGGAATGTGATTTAAAGTGGTGTCACAATTTAATAAGGTTTAACCTTTTAATTTTAATTAATTAAAATGACTAGAAATGCCTATGGGGCATTCTTTTATTACATGAACATTATTTCTGTAAGTAAACCAATATATTTTTATATATTCTGAAAGGTATGGTCAAATTTGATTTTTGAGAGTTGGAATCAACTCAAAAGCTCTTATGGTTGAATTTTGAAAAATGTTTGTATGCAGAAAAGCTTCTGCCTTGTTATTTTTACCATGGGTGATCTAGAAATCTAAATGGTTTGAATCCAACGGTCTTGGATTAAGCTTTCCAGTACCTTTCTAACAAAATTGGTTTCATGCATTTTGGTTAAGTGAATCGAGCTGGGTTGATTTTTTAATCTAGGTACAGAACTGTGTTTGAAAATAGAGGAATAAAAGTAAATTTGAATTGTTGGGTCACGCGAGACGTTTAACTGGGCCGGCCCACTACGCACAGCGCACGCGCGGGTTGGTTAAGTGGCTGTCCCCACGCATCAGTGAGATAGTGAAGGGCAAAGCGGTACGGGGTGATCTAGGTCGTAGGATCTAATTCTAATCGAACGACTCGAGTTCATCGTCTGTGCCTGCACAGGACGCGACGAGCACGAACCCTATTGTGGTCAGTGGGGGTCGTGGAAGGCTCACCTGGGCTCCGACGATGGTCGGCGATGGGGGAGAATGACGAAGTTGACGACGGTGATCCTCCTGGTATCGGCAACTTCTACTAGGGCGGATCCAATCGACGGCGCCTCTCCTCCTCTAGAGCAGCGAACTCCGGAGAAATTCTAGCCACCTGGTGCCCGCCTTGCTCCGGGAGTGAGTGGGTGTGATCAGTGAGAGGTGGGGAGTGAACTGGTGTGAATAAAACAAGCGGGGGAGGTCTCCTTTTATAGTGGCTAAAGGGGACCGACGGGCGCGGGCTAAGCTCGTCGTGGTCGACGGCACAGAGGGCTAATTGCATGGGCGACGGTAGGGGGCGGTGCTGTGCTCCCTAGTGAACGGGCATGTCTGCGGGGTTGTTGGGGCGGTCGTGATCACGCACGCAAAAGGAGAGGGCGGCGCGCGGTCTGTGTGAACATGTCGAGCGGGGCGCTCTGGCGCACTCTCGACATGGCCGCAGAGAAACTGGGCGCGTGCTTGGCGGGTGGTCCAGGTGCTGGCTGCGCTCGGGGCTGGGATAGGGAGTGGAGGTGGACGGTGCTGCGTTTGTGAGACAAGGTTGGCGAGGCTAGAGAGGCGTGTAGCTTGCTGTCCACATTGGGGGTGGCAAAGGGGCTCAGCATGGTCACCCTTAATGGCTATGCCAAGATCACAGTGGTGCTAAGGCTTGTTAATTTGACTAGTTCATCTACTAAGAGTATAGAGTGAGCTAGAGAGGGAACAAAGTTGGCCAAAATCACTCCACACTATAGTGTTTGTTCTTTGTTTGTTTGCTGACCACAAGGTGTTTGATGAAATGGCCGAAAGAAATTCAAATTTGAATTTTTGATTCAAACTTGGTGGGTTTTCTAGGCACATACTAGGGAGTATCTGGTTAGTTGGATTAGTCAAGGGGCACTGGTTTGGTTGGGTTTTGAAAAGGTGTGATCTTCACATATGATAAAGATTCAATTTTCACTTGTGATATGAATGAGGTTGCCAATTGTTTCTGCAAGTTTGAAAGGTGGGATTTGATTCAATTTTTCTTGGTCTAGCAAGGGGTGAAAGGAATTGGAAAAGTTTCTGTTTGAAATCTTGGACTAGAAACACTCAAAGTGACCTAGTGAGAAAGATTGGAAAAAATGACCATCTGCTTTATTTGATTTGTTTTTTGATTTTCTCTTGATTTGTTTCTGCATGGAAGTGTTTTAGATGATGCTATATTCCTCTTTGAACCATTCCTTACAATTTATTTAAATCACACAAGTCCATTCATGCATTCATCAAATCATCACATACACACATGCATTCATTTGGTTCGTATTTAATCAAAGTTTTTGTTAATCCTAATTTTAGTGATTAGAGTTTGGTGATCATTGTTTTATATTTTTGGGATGTTACAATACATCTACCGGAGTAGTACTAGTGAAGAATGATAAAGGAAGAGCATGAATGGTGGTAACTATAAACATCTGTTGGATTGGAGATTATTAGTAGTAGAATAATTTGGTAACCAAGTATGGATATAAGAAGATTATGAAATCTTCAGTGTCAAGATCATTGGATTTACAAGTGGATTTAGAAGGATAAAAGGTGGATAAGAATATTCTTGTGAAGTAAAGCTCATCATGTTAACACATGATGATGGATAGGAAGAAGTAGTATATCTAGGAAAGGAAGTCTTTAAGTAGAAGTCAAGAATTATGAAATATGGAAGGTAGGAATTCTTGGTAAACATGCAAACCTAATTCTATAACCAAACCTAATATCCATATCAAATGATTGATTTATCATCTTATTTCCACAATGCTTTATGGGAATATTTTCCTATAGCAAATCATTTAAGCACATCTCTGTCATTTCCAATTATCATAACCATATGTGCTTAGGAGTTCTTTTTATCAATTCTTTCCCATCAAACATTCCAAATAATAACTTTCTATTTGAAAGGGTGGTATCATTAAAGATCACAAACATGAAGACAATATGTTTATCCATTAATCTTTATTCACATCAACAAAAGAATATAAGTATATTAAGAACCCTAAACCCTAGGGTAAGTACTTACAATTCTAACCCTAACTCCTGTGTTAGTAATAATAAAATATATACATTGTTATTCATAAGAATAATATTAATCATATTAATTCCCTAGAACTTTATGTATCATATAATAAGAAAAGGATCACCATGTATATATATTTATCTCCAAACTCTAAATTAATTAGAACTATGTTTTATAAAGAAATAAGAAAATATCATATAATAAATCAATGGGTTATCATATAAAGGAAATTAATAACAAAGGCCCTTACAAATACTAAAAGGATATATATATATATAATAAAATAAAGAAATGTATCATTTTATAATAAAAGTTCACAAATTGATTATAAATAACTTTGTGATTGCTGCAAGTATTTAGCAAAGAAATTCCATTAAGAAAAGTCAAAACAACTGCTTAAATAAAAAGCTAGAAAAGAAAACAGAATATAAAAAATAGGTTAGCCCCATCCTGGTCGTGGCCCATTTTCTCTCTTCTCTATGTGCTACTCACGAGCAATTCTCAGCAGCCCAATAGCAGCCAACAACCGGCCCAACCTGTCTTTCTCTCTGTCTGACTAGTGGGGTAGAGGAGGGACCACAGAGTGAATGAGAAGAACTGCCAGGGGGTTTTCCGTGAAATGTTGTCGTCGTCTTCCTCGTCGACTGGAAGCAGCTCCCTGGCGAGTGCTCCGCTGTACGCCGCCGATGTGCTACGATTCGTGCAGCAGCCCACGTCACCCTGGAGTATAAGAACGCCACCGCGGCGCTCCTTCTCATCCTCATCCTCTCCTACTCGCCCATTCTCTTCCTCTCTTTTCCGTCGGTACCCGAAACCCTAGCCTAAACCACCGATGAATCACCGCCGTTCCTCGCCACCCCGCGCTCTGGAGGAAGCGCCAGGAGCTCCGCCTCGCCTCCATCTTCCTCCTCACCAATTGAATTAAGGAGGGGAGCCCCCAATCGACGCTAGTGCCTCCATCTTCCCGGAGCCCAACGACCACCGCCGTCACCATTACCGCTGCTATAGCCTTCCTCCGGCCTCGTCGAACTTCCTATCGCAACGAGGGTAAGCTCCTGGTTCGAAGGAACCCTCTCCTGGCCTCCTCGTCCTCTGTGTTATCCTGTCACCGAGCACCGCCGTGCATGTTCCGTTGTAGTCGTCGCCGGTAAGGTTTTAGGCCGCCCAAGGACTCTGCGCCGCTGTTTTTAGGTAGCCTAGGAAGAGGAGCTTCCGATTCATGCAGGAACTCATTGCCGCATGCAACGTAGACCCGCCACTGTAGGGTCTTCGGCGTTAGTGGACTCCGCCGTGTGACCAAGTCTCGGTCAACACCGAGGTGGGTCCATCCTTGCCCGCGTAGGCTCTACCCCGGTGTAAAACAACCACAACTCTGTGCTGATGTCACAATGATGTAGTAATTCCTTTTATTATTTTCAGAAATTGATTAAACATTGCAAATTCAATAACTATTGTTCTATAATTCATAAAAATATGTTTTATATATGAAAATTTATAGAAAAAATAAAATCTATAACATTAAACTATTATCAAACATTATTATGATTACTTACTTAAATAATTATTATTTAATAAAGATTTTATAAGAAATAAAACTTGGATAATTCATATTTTAAAATTGGTAAGTATTAAAAATATAAATAAAATACCAAAAATCTTATAAAAATAAGAACCATAATTTAAAACTACAATCATGCATTATTATTTCACTTAAATAAATATTTATTATTTACTAATTATTTATAAAGTAATAAATCTTATAAAAATCATATCTTATTAATTATAAATCATAAAAATAAATGTAATATACCAAATTGAACACAAAAATAATACTTACATGTTAAAAATATCACATTCCACTTTTGAGGTAAATAAAAATTTAAAACACTTTAACAACTTGAATTTAAACTTTTGAGGTAATTAATAATTCATATAAGGGTAAATAAAATTTGCTAATATTTTTAAAATTAGTCAGTTGAGTCCAATATATAGTATTAGTCTTGAATATTCATAGTATGAAGTCAAAATGGTTTAACACATTTTAAATACAATTTTATTGAATTGTCCTTCAACCATAAATGTCGATTATTTTATAAAAGGATCCTTATCCAATATAAAATCTCCAAGAATAATTTGTAGTAAAATAAAACCAATTACTTTACTTTGAACACAAGTTTATCAACATATCAAAACACTATAGTGAATCCATAAGTAGTTAAGTAATATTAGTTCCTTATTTACAAACTGTAACCACTCATTTATAAAAAAGGTAAATGATTCTATTCCATTATAATGTTAGGAAACTACTACTCAAATAGAAGTAATGCCATTCTTAAATAACTTTAAGGAAATATTGTAAGATGAGAAAGTATAATATCATAAGTATTACACCTTAAATCCATCCATGTTCTTAAAGTTAACTTTATTCTACAAGACTTTAAATATAAGGCTAAAGACTTTGTTAGATGTTTTATAGTTAACTTTGGTCTGTTATAATTAAGTCGTAAAGAATCTCAAGTCCAGACTATTCAAGCAAGCATAAACAATGTCAATCACATTCTATTAATCCAATTCTAAAAACTATCAGGATTGTTTAAACCTTAATAAAGAAATCTTTTCTTCAAAAGTTATTTGTTTTGCCAATTAAGTCAACAGATGACAATTAATCATAATCACATTACTTTATACTTTTCTTGTATACCCAGGGTTGATAACACTTAAGTTATTACAAGTGACATTACTTGTAAGGTAAAAATTTAAAGATGAACAATTATAGTATGAGCAATCTTGAGTAGCATTTCACATTTGTGTGTATCTCATTGTTTTAGGATATTATAATTACATGTTGTTTCACACACAATCACAAGCCTTAATAAGAAGCACAAATATGAAACTTATCTAAAAGGAAAACACATTCTAACAGGAACCATTTCCAGTTTCCAAACCCTAGAACAACGTTATTCCCGGGATTTGAGTTTATCAAATTGCATTACATTACATATGTATAATAGCATCTTGATTATTGAAACATTAGTCCTTACCAGACCAATGATGCTGATTTCAGATATTGGATATTATATTGTCTTGAAGACCATGAGTGCATAATCTTGCAATCACAAAAGGCAAGTCCACACTTGCTTATGTCCTTTGATTATTTTCTGTAAAGTATTTTGCAAATCCAGTTTTGTCATCACCTGCATTTGAAAAGGGTCAGAAAACATTATTTTCATAATAATATGATTATAGGTTATTTACCATGAGGTAATAACCTACTATGAAAGTTTCGGTGGTAAATGAACATATTATCTAGGACCTAACAACCAATGTTGCCAGTGATTCTTGTGCCGTATATAACACGTTAACCATGAGATTTGGAATGGGATGGAGAAGCCAGCTGTATACTTTTCCTCTCGTATGGAGGTAAGACGACCTTAGCGTGACGTTGTGATTCCTTGTGCAGATCCAACATATGGGTGGGCACCCTTACGCCCCACACTTTTGGTGTCTAGATTATCTATGAATGGTGTTTAGGGGTATAGTCCATTTAATATGGTACTTGCCTGACCATCACCAGGTCATAGAGTCTTCGGGAACTCATCAGGGTTTTAGCCTGCCCAAAAGGGGGCTTAATGGAGATGAGCCAGCCCCAAAGGATCGTTGATGGGGATATGCCTACCGGGGTATACCCAACAGGACTTTTCCTATTGGACAAGCCGCCAGCGAGTGGGTCTGCAGTACGGCGACTGGATCGAGACTTGGCGAGGACTCAGGCGACTGGAAGCCGGAGGCCTAGAAGCGTTGCTAGGCCCAGTCGGACTAGGTCAAAGACCCTCCGAATCCTTAAATAATTCGGTTGTAATCTGTAAACCCTAGCGAGGTGAGCCTATATAAACCTCCCTAGGGTACGCATAGAGGATACGTTCCATCATACACCCAAGCGACTCGCTTCCTAGTCGTCGAGCTTGCCCCTTGTACTCTCTCCATAATACAATCTAGCAGGAGTAGGTCTTTACCCTCCAGGGGGCGAACCTGGGTAAAACCTTTTGTCTCCGCCCTCATCTCGCACCACAGATTGCTGGCAGCCCTTGCCCCATGTTCTACTACTTGTTGCCGATTGCAGCATCTGCCGTGGTCATTCCCACGACAGTGGCGCCCACCGTGGGGCCTGGCCGGTCAGGTCGGTGTTCTGCGGCGAGATTCAATCTGCCCATCAACGATCGCCACCGGCCGCATGATCGCGATCAGCGAGATGCTCCAGATCTTTCCGAGTAGCTACGTCCCAGCGGCATGACCCGTCACGCACAGCGTGATTTTGCCAGTCAGCACGATCAGCCTCTTCGTCGGCCTCACCGACGTCATCGTTTCGGAGGACTTGGCTCGCATCCGCGAGTCACCGCCATGCGACCGGCTCTCTGAGAGTCAGGTCCGCCCGATCCACTGCCTCGCCTCCGAGTACGACTCGACCCATAGCAACGTGGCCAAAACCACTGCGGCGTCGGCCGCTGGATCCATTGTCGCTGCATCGCCCGCGGACTCCATCACCCAGGTCTCCAATGTGGGAGACTTCGAGGACCCGTCCATCCTTGGGATCTTCGACTTCGACTCCGGGTCTGAAAACTCCGCCGACCTCCACGATGGAACCGGTCACCATGCCTCGACCTACATGGTGACTGTCCCCGACCTCCGCAAGACCCCTTCTCCACGCCAATCCCACCAAATGCGACGGCAACAGAGGTCGAGGAACTCCACCTGCGGCTGGCGGAGGCGGTCTGCAAGGAACAAGCCGAGCGCGAAAATTTTCGCCTCGAGCAGGTGACAGCGCAGGAGCTTTCGCGCTATCACCAACTCCGAATCAGGTCGCGCCTGAACCCTACCATTCAGGGGCACGCCCTGAACTTCGACGATGTAAATGACCCAGCTCGCGTGGCCGAGCGTGTGATCTGCGAGAACGCGCTGCCAGGGGGGAGCACCCGACCCCCACCAGGCGCGACGGCCAACGGCACCCCCTACCACCCAACAGCGCGCCCCCTAGGGACCAACCAAGGATCGTGGTCTCCTCACGAGAGCGAGATGCGAACGGCCTCCTGCTGTTCTCCACCCCAATGGACAATGTCGTCGCGAGCCGAGTAGCAGTCGACAACATCCAAGTCACCGGGGAAGGGGCCCTACAGATCCAGTACGCCAAGGCTCTGCACGCCAAAGCAGTCGAGCCACAAAACGCGGGCGCTGACTCACAGGGTCAGATGTACTCGCGTTCATCAGGCAGTAGGGCGGCCTCGAGCGGCCGCCCAATGGCGGCGAATACCCTCAAATGCCCACCACCCGAGCCCCTGCAGGTCCAACATCTACCCGCGAACGCGGCACTCTCCACCAATGACCCACGGCCGGCTAACAACTTCGTCGCCGCCAACGGGCAGCCCGTCGACGTACGCACCCACATCATCAACAACCAGAGCTGGCACACACGCCAGCCCGACAGCCTGAGGCATACCCTCACCAACTGCCGCGATGGCGAACCAAGGGGATCGCTAAGCCGAGTCGGACCCCAGTACTTCGGACCGATGATCCGAGGCGAAAGATACCCGGCGAACTTCAAAGCTCCGAAGGAGATCGAGAAGTACGACCCCTCGTATGATCCGTCCGTGTGGCTGGACACTTACCTCATGGCGATGGGGATCGCCGGCCACACCAATCTACTCGCCGCCCGCTATCTTCCCCTGATGATGGAGGGAGCGTGCAGGCAGTGGATTAACACCCTCCCCGCGGACAGCATCGAGTCCCGAGAGGAAATGCACGACGCCTTTGTCAAGGACTTCGAGGGTTCCTACACCCGCAACACCACCATCGAGGACCTGGAGCGATGCGTCCAGGGACCCCGCGAGTCGACCCGCAGTTGGGTCCAACGGTGGCAAGACCTGCGGTATAACGCGGCCGGAATCCACCTAGACACCGCGATCCACTACTTCAAGACCTCCTGCCGCTACGATCCCCTGGTCGCCAAGCTCAAGCGAGTGTACATAACACTCGACAACATACCGAACCTCCTGGAGATCGCAAAGAGGTACGCGGAGGAGGACCCAAACTAAGAAACCGACGACGAGTCGGGAGGAAATCGCCGCACGAGCGGCCACAACAACGGGAGGTGACCCGAGCTACGCTACAACAACACTAGCCTCACCGGCAAACGCCGTGGTGACGGGCGAGTCGGCTTTGTCGCCAACTCCGGATACACGCCGCGCGAACCCAAGAGCTTTTGCCGCGACGGTGGCAACTACATGGCAAATCCGAGGTTCGATCCCATGGCTCTCCTTAACCAACCCTGTGTGTTTCATAGCTGGGAAGGGAAGCCCGCCACGCACACGACCGCCGACTACCACTCTCTCAAGGAGATCGAGAAGGCACGACGCGCGCGGGAAGACCCCGACAACAACCCTCCAAACGGCGGAAAGTTCGGCAGCGTCGCCGGCTCGCTCCACACCTTCACAGGCTTCAATACGGAGTGCGAGAAGAAGTTCATCGCCCGCGTCGTCGCCGTCAATGGGGTGTCCCAGATAGACACCCCCCAGTTCCTCAACTGGTCCAAGCAACCAATCACCTGGAGCCGCGAGGACCACTTGCCACGGATCTAATATACGTGCCGAGTCGCCTTAGTGGTCAAGCCCAAGGTGGGGACTACTGGCTTCCCAAAACGCTGATGGACGGCGGCAGCTCCATCAACATCCTATACCTGGACACGTTCAGTCAACTGCGGCTCCTGCAGTCGATGATCGAGACGACCTACACCACCTTCCACGGCATTGTCCCCGGCCGAAAGGCGTACCCAATCGGCAAGGTGACTCTGCCAGTCACCTTCGGCACACCAGGAAACTTCCGCACCAAGCGGATCGTCTTCGAGCTGGTGCCGTTCAACAACCCCTACCACTGCGTCCTAGGGTGCCAGGCATTCGCCAAATTCATGGCAGCGCCCCACTATGCGTACAACGCGATGAAGCTACCCGGGCCATGTGGCATCATCACTCTCCATGGCGACCCCGACATGGCCGCAGAATGCGAGGCCAAAGGCGCCGAACTCGCTGACGCCGTCATCACGGCGGAGGCCAACCACGCCGAGGAGCTCGCCAAGTACGCGAGCAGGGTCAACAATGACGACCCCACCATACTCAAGAATCCCAATTCGGAGGGTGGCAACTCCGCCGCCTTCGACGCAACGACAGACACCCGCACCGTCGAGCTGGTCCCAGGCGACTCCAGCCAGACGGTGACGATCGAGACGGGCATGAGCCCAGCATAGGAAGGCGCGGTCATCGAGTTCCTACGTGAGAATCGGGACATCTTCGCATGGAAGCTATCCGACATGCCTGGTGTCCCGAGGGAACCCGCTGACCACAAACTCAACGCCGACCCCAAAGTGCGACCTGTCAAGCAGTCGCTGTGGCCCTTCAATGAAGAGCGCCGCCGAGCAATCGCCGAGGAGGTGTAGCGTCTACTTGCTGCATGCTTCATTCGGACAATCATATACTCCAAGTGGCTGGAAAACCCAGTCCTAGTCGATAAGAAAAACGGGACCTGGAGAATGTGTATCGATTACACAAACTTAAACAACGTCTGCCCGAAGGAGCAATTCGTCCTCCCGCGGATCGACCAAATCATCGATTCAACCACGGGCTTGGAGTCGCCATGCTTCCTCGACGCCTACTCTGGGTACAACCAGATCATAATGGCCGTCGAGGACGAAGAGAAGACGGCGTTCATCACGCCATTCGGAGCCTTCTGCTACACCGCAATGACCTTCGGCCTCAAGAACGCCGGGGCGACCTACCAGCGGTGCATGCAGGAGTGCCTTGCGAGCCAAATTGGCCGCAATATCCTTGTCTACATCGACAACGTGGTGTGAAAATCCACTCGCCAGGGCGATCTACTCGCCGACCTGGCACAAACCTTCGCCAACCTTCGAAGGTACAAGATAAAGATAAACCTAGGAAAGTGCACCTTCGGTGTACCTACTGGACAGCTACTGGGATACGTCGTCTCCAAGCGCGGGATCAAGGCGAACCCCGCCAAGATCAACATGATCGCCCGACTCGGCAGACCCGAGTGCCTGCGCGACGTCCATAAGCTGGCCGGGCGAGTCGCGGCTCTCACTCGCTTCATCCCCCAGCTAGGCGAGAAGGCGATGCCTCTCTATCGCCTAATGCGCAAGAACCCCACCTTCCCGTGGGACAAGGAGGCAGATGACGCGCTCCGCGCTCTCAATGAGGTGCTGCTTGTAGCACCGCTACTCGCCGCCCCCGTCGACAAGGAACCCATGCTGGTATACATCGTGGCTTTCGAGCGCGTCGTCAGCACCGTCATGGTCGTCGAGCGGCCAGAGGAAGGGAAGGAACGCCCGGTGCAGCGACCCGTATACTACATCAGCGAAGTCCTTACTGAGTCGCGCCAGCGCTAACCGCAATACCAGAAACTGGTATACGCGGTCTTCAGAGAACAGCGGCGACTGCTGCACTACTTCCAGGAGCACCCAATAACGGTCGTCTCCTCAACACCGTTGCAGGACATCATCCGCAACCACGAGGCGACCGGGCGAGTCGCCAAGTGGGCCGTTGAGATCGGCGTCCACAACATCAAGTACGAGCCGCGCAAGGCGATCAAATCGCAGGCTCTCGCAGACTTCCTCGCCGACTAGGAGGAGGCCCAGCAGCCAGAGAAGCTGCCGTACATCCATTACTAGAGCCTACACTTCGACGGCTCCAAGAACGCAGACGGTGCAGGAGCGGGGATCATGCTAACATCTCCGAAGGGCGACAAGCTCCGCTACGTCCTCTACCTTGACTTCACCCCCTGCACCAACAACATGGCCGAGTACGAAGCGCTACTCCACGGCATGAGAGCAGCCAAGGAGATGAACATCAATCGCCTGCGCTGCTATGGAGACTTTGACCTCGTCGCCGGGCAAGTCCCCGGCACCTGCGACGCCGTCTCTCCCACCATGGCGGCATACCGCCAAGCAGTGGACCAGTTGGGAGGACACTTCGCAGGCTACTCCGTCGAGTGGAACGACAAGCAGGAGAACGAGGAGGCCAACACACTCTCTCTCGCATCGGCTCGGCTCGACTCGCACCACCCGCCGGTGTCTTCCTCGACACTATCACCAAGCCCTCCATCTCTCCCCCAAGGGAGATCGACATCGGAATTCCGCCGCAACTAGAAGCAGCCCTGGTCGCACTAATCGCCGAGCCAAGCGACTGGACCGCGCCATATGTCGCTCACCTGGAGGGAGGCACCCTACCGGCAGACGAAACAGAGGCCCGGATGATATCACGCCGCTTCAAAACCTTCGTCATCATCAACGGAGAGCTCCACAAGCGCAGCGTGACCGGCATGTTCCAACGCTGCGTCCAACCCGCTGAAGGACGCAAAATCCTCCAAGACATCCACTCCGGCGACTGCGGCCACCACGTCGGCGCCCGCTCTCTGGTCGCAAAGGCCATGCGACACGGCTTCTACTATCTCACCGCACACGCACACGCTGTCGACATTGTCTAGCGGTGCGTCGGATGCCAGAAATAAGTCAACCAGACTCACGTATCGAGCTCGGCGCTCAAGACAATCCCCATCACCTGGCCGTTTGCTATGTGGGGCATGGACATGGTAGGACCCTTCAAAAAGGCCCCCTCTCGCTTCACCCACCTCCTAGTCGTAGTCGACAGATTCATAACATGGGTGGAGGCCAAGCCAGTCTGCAAGTGCGACGGGAAGACCGCTACAAAGTTCCTACGCGAGCTCATCTATCGCTACGGGTTCCCAAACAAAATCATCACGGACAATGGCACCAACTTCGCCAAGGGAGCCATGGCCGAGTTCTGCGAGGAGCACAACATCTGACTCGACCTCGGCTCAGTCGCCCACCCGGAGTCTAATGGCCAGGCGTAACGCGCCAATCAGAGCATCCTCCATGGCCTGAAGCCATGACTACAAGTCCCACTCGAGCGTACAACCGGGTGCTGGGTTGAAGAACTCCCCTCTGTCATCTGAAGCCATGACTACAAGTCCCACCCAAGGGGGTGAGAGCGTACAACCGAGCGTACGACAGGGTTCACCCCCTTCTTCATGGTATACTGTGCCGAGGCAGTCATGACAACCGACCTCGAGCATGATTCACCTAGGGTGGTCAACTACACTGAGGCCGACAACGAGTTCGCACGCCAAGACGGTGTCGACCAGCTCGACGAAGCACGTGACCTAGCTCGCTACCGCACCGCCATCTACCAACAAGGGATCCGTCGCTACCACAGCCGACGAGTACGGACTCGCACTTTCCAGGAAGGCGACCTTGTACTGCGCCTAATCCAGGACAAGAAAGGCATGCACAAGCTCTCACCCCCTTGGGAGGGACCATTCGCCATCGGGCGAGTCCTGGGCAACGACGCCTATTACCTCACCGACGTCCAAGGCGATGGAAAACTCGACGTCAAGCAGCCATGGAATGTAAACCTCCTATGAAAGTTCTACTCTTAGAACTCCAGACATGTACCCTCCTACCCGCTATGAAATAAAACAGATTGGTTACCGCAAATTGCGTCTACTCTCCATGCCTTGGGCCACTCGCACTCGTAATAACAATGTTGCGCTATTCCCAGTAGTCAACCTTTGGTAAAGCGACCGGCACGACCAAGTAGTGTGGTACGAGGGCACTGGAAAAACTCAGGCCTCGTACTGTCCACGAAAAAATCTAACCCGGAGCCCCATTGGAGTCGCCTAGCTCGACTGGATACCCGAGCCAAGACGACTGCACTCGCTTCCCACAGCGACCAAGTCCTCCGCATCCTCGGCGCATCGACTCGAACGGCAAAGTACCACGCTCGGGAACTGACACTAGACCAAAGACGAGCGGTAGGGAAAAGCGCCAAGTATGAGAGCGCACCCAGGACTCGCCATGCGACCGATCTTACGGATCAGGTAGGAGTGACGTGCCTAACATAGCGCGCTTAGTCCTCACCTACCTTGGGCTTGCGACTAGAATGGCCAAGTATCACGCTCGGGGACTCGGCGACCCGACCCCGTTCGCGCCCGGGAAAATGGCCAAGTAAAGAGCACCCCTAGGAGTCGCCACGCGACTGGCTTTATGAGCCATGGCGAGTCGACCCTAACTCATTAACAGTTCACACAACATATAAAAACAAGGTAAACCCCATAAAAAGGGCGGACGCGCTCGGGGACTCGCACAACCAACATTCAAATCACAAAACGACTGACAAAATAACCCGAGCATTCCTTCATAGAAGCAAATTTGTTTCGCATACAAGGAGAGTTACATGGTTATCCTATATTAACGCCGAATGGCAAAACACTCTATTCTGCAGGCTTTGATGAAGACGCGCCACCGTCCCTGCGGCTGCGGATAAAAGGCACATAAGGGTTCGACGGGTACGTCGTCAGCTCGCCCGCCATTGCCGCACGGAACGGTTGCTCCACTTTGAAGTCACGGTGCTTCGGCTCAAGGTCATTGGGGGCGACGATTGTTTCCTGGTAGGGAATGAGGTCGCCCATCGCCCAAACGCGGTCGGAGTACACCGCGGATCGATCCGTCAGCTTCAACACCTTGTCAATCTTGATCGAGCCCGTCGACGAGGGGTAACCGCTCGTGACGTCGTCGAGGTCGAAATCGTCCGGAAAGTGTGCGAGCCCAAGGCTCAGCGCAGTCGCCGCTCCATGACGGAAGGCCGTCCGCGTCATGAATTCAACGACTGATGGGGCCTTCTCTAGGTAGCGCCATACCTCAACGAGGTCGCTGGGGATCACCTCCGTTGGCGAGATCTCCTGAAGATATGCCCGGAGACAAGTCACTCACAGCACGGCTGAGTCGACCAGGGTGGTCACGCATTGCCGCGCGTCATACGACTGCGCCTCTTCCGCATTATCCGTGATCCGGCCTGCAGCACACAAGCAAACAATAAGCAAAGCACCAAATCCACAACGTGGTACGTGCAATCGGAAATCGGCTGAAAGAAAGCTGACCAATCAGCGGGCGGCAGAGGTCCGTGATGAAACTCTGAAGAGCAGAGAAATCATTCTGCAACCCGGCGATAAGCGCATCCAACACCTTCCGCTCCTCAGCTGCAGAAGTGACGGCCGCCTTGGCTCGCCCATCCGCCGAGTTCGCTTCTTCCTTCGCCTCCTTGAGCTCACGCTCCAGTTCGGTGATCCGCGTCTCCGCTACGCTCAAGGCAGTCTGAGCCGCCATCAATTCACCAACTAGGTTAAGGCCCTGGCGAGCCTCGGCCGCACTATTCTCTGTTTGCAAAAACAAAACGGTCTACACCGCGAAAAGTTAGCGACCAGCGCCAATTAAGGTATATACTCACCCGCAGCCACTCGAAGCTCCTTGTTCGTCTCCTGGACGGCGACAAGCTCCATCTCCACGCGGCACTTCGCAGCAAGCCGCTCGGCTGACTCGCGCTGCAGGACCTGTGCAACAACTACAGCGTCAACAATCAAAAAATTGCTAAGTGCCCAGCCGCTGAAATTCAGCGACTAGGAACTCGGGGACTGGATAACACCAAAAATATTAAGAATCCGACCACTGAAATTCAGTGGCCAGATCCTCGGGGTCTGGACATACATGGATGGCGGCACCTAGCATGCCATGAAGTTCCATCACGTCCACCGACGCAAGCACGAGTGGAGTGTGACCACGACGATGTTCAACCTCCATGTCGCCGGCCCCAGGAAGCTGGCTCGATGGCATTGAGGCACTCGCTGCGGCGGCTTTCGCCACAAAGCGAGGGAATGTCGTCACCACGGCCCCCGCACCACTCGAGCCTGGAAGCACCGTTTGCTGCGACCCCGCGTCCTCCTTGTCCTTCAGAGCTACGTCCACCGCGGTCGGAGGTTCGCTCGGGGCAGTCGCCGACTCGTCAAAGATCGTGACGACGTCATCGCCCTTTGTTCTTTTGGCGCCTTCGGCGGGAGCAACGACTTCGTCGCCCTTCCGCTTCTTCAAGGGATATTCCGACACCTCTGTGGTGACTGGTGGAACCTTGGCCACTAAAGGGTGACCTATCTTCTTAACTCCAGTCCTGCGAAACAACTCTGTCAATAAAGCTCTCCGATCAAAACACAAAGCAAACAGACGGATAAAAGGTCAAGGAACACTCACTTGGCGATCGGAAGAAATAGCAGGCCGGTGAGGATGCTGGCCGGCTTCTCCAGTTCTGGCCCCAGTTTCCGACTGAGGCCCGTCTCGAACACATTATGTGCCCACGACACTAATGGTTTCTTTGAAGATGAAGCCACGGCGGGAGCCTTCGTGGAAATTGTTGCGGGAGCCCCCCTCGGAGGCGAGGTCCCTGCGCCTGGAGCGGCTGCCAAACCGGCTACTGGGGCAAACGGCGGTGGCAACTACGCCAGCGGCGCTTCGTCCATTATGAGCGTCGGAGCTACTCGCGGACTGAGGCAGAGACGCCGGCTTGGTCGGCTTCACCTTCTTCTTTGGCGGCGCCTATTTATTCTTCTTCGATGGCGTAGCCTCACGGTGTGAGATATGCTCAGGGAGATCGTCGTCGTCATCGTCATGGGCCTCGAGGCTCTTGCTGGCCTCGAGTTCGTGCTGGTGCTGCCCGCGAGTCTTGCGGGCCGTGGGGGAAGCAACCTCCACGGGTTCGTCGTCATCATCGTCGCCATTGCCACCCCCGTCACTCTCGACATCGCCCTTTTCGGGCAATGAATCGCTCCCGTCCTGGGTGGACGAGCTCGAGTTTTCGTCGTCTCCGGGCGGAAGCTACCCTTCCACCACTTGAAACAACTGCACCAATCAAACAACATTAGCACAACCGCGAAAGAACAAACTACGACTGCGAGTGCAAAGGGAATAACAGCTCACCGTTGGAGCTGGGCGCCTTGCGGTGTAAGGCGCGAGCCCGGCCTTCGCGTCGAGATACACCGCCTGGGTGATCTTCTTCAGGGCCATGGTGTAGTCGTTGAGTCTCCCCTCAACGAGGCAGGACTTCGTCAGGTAGTCCTTGCCCGTATACTCGTACATGTAGTGGTCACGGCTGGCCAGGGCCACGAGCCGTCGCCCGATCCAGCAGTTGTAGAGGTTGATGGTTTGAAGGCCTTTCTTCTTCAAATTGCGGATGGTATGCAGCATCTCGTCAACGACCATCCGCTATTACAGCGGGAGTTTGGTAACTTGGAGCCAGCACGGCTCGGGCCGGTCGGCGGAGTACCTTGGAAGCGCCACCTCGTCGCCTGGAGTCGACTCGGTAACATAGAACTAGCTCTTATTCCACTCGTTCGCTGCTTTGGCGGGCAGCATCAGATCGAAGAACGATGCCTTTGACTTCAGCTAGAAAGTCAAGCCGCCCGCGGCTAGCATTGGGCCGCCTGTCTCTTCGTGGCTGATTCTCCCGTGGAATAGATCTTGCCAGAGGGGAAAATAGGGCCTGCAGCCCAGGTAGCACTCGCAGAACGCCATGAAAATGGCGAGCTGCTCGATGCTGTGTGGACCCAGATCCGACGGCTGGATATCGTAATAGGCGCAGAAACGCCGGAAGAAGAGGGAGGTTGGGAAGCCGAGCCCCCGCTCCAGGTGACTAGTAAAGCAGATGAATTCCCCTTCGCGCGGATCCAAAATTACTTCTCCGGCCGCGGGGATGCGCCATCTCCCGGTACAGAGGATCCCTGCCTCCTCGAATGATTTTAGCAGTGCCTTCGTGATCTTGGATCTGCCCCATGGTTCAGTAGGAGGAGCCATCGGCTGGAGGATCGTGGGATGCGGATCGCTCTGAGTCGTTCTGGTCACTGCGCGTAATGGTGAAACGAGGATGTGCAAGATCGGAGGAAGTGAGGGAAGCGTTTTCCCTTTCACCCGTCACTCTCCTTATATAGTGGTTATTACCATCCATTTTCGGGAGCCGTTACTACACGGTAATTACGCCAATATTACCGTGGGATTACCCAACAGCTAGTTTGACCAGGCTGACGGTCTTACTTCGTTTACTCACTCGCTGCCTTCAGCGACTCGAAGATTTGCCAACCTGATCACTATAACAGTGACTAATTATCCGCCGACCCGCTCGCCAAGCTGCGACATGATTGGTCGCCGTTATTGCGACTAAAATGACTAGTTCTTTCCTTTGTTTAGGAGTCCTTCACCGATTCGACTGGGCGTCCGCATTGGACCCGCATACTCCAACTGCCAACAAACGCCTGCGACGAATCAACGACGGCCTCGGGGACTACAGAATGGGATATGCCTACCGGGGTATGCCCAGTAGGACGTTTCGTATTGGCCCAAGCCGCCAGCGAGTGGGCCTGCAGGACGGCGACTGGATCAAGACTTGGCGAGGACTCAGCCGACTGGAAGCTGGAGGCCCAGAAGCGTAGCTAGGCCCAGTCGGACTAGGTCAAAGACCCTCCGAATCCTTAACTAATTCGGTTGTATTCTGTAAACCCTAGCGAGGTGAGCCTATATAAACCTCCCTAGGGTAGGCATAGAGGATACGTTGCATCATACACCCAAGCGACTCGCCGCCTAGTCATCGAGCTCGCCCCTTGTACTCTCTCCATAATACAATCTAGCAGGAGTAGGTCTTTACCCTCCGGGGGGGCCGAAACTGGGTAAAACCTTGTGTCTCCGCCCTCATCTCGCACCGCAGATGACTGGCCGCCCTTGCCCCATGTTCTACTACTCGCTGCCAATTGCAGCATCTGCCGTGGTCATTCCCAAGACAATGTGCAGACATATGGGGTCGCGGAGAGGGCAGTGATTGGCTTGGATCTTAGTCTGGGCCTCACACCAAGGAAGTGTGAACGAACCTGCAATTTGGATGTGCAACAAAGCTAAGATCTCTCATGGGAAAAGTAACACACCTTTGTAGATTGTAAGAACTGTAACTTGTTACTCCTTGTTTTGGGAAGGAGCTGCAAATGCAGCGGAAAAGGAACTCCATGAAAGATCTGGTAAACCCGTGAAGGCTGGCGGACATAGATTTTCTGAATAAAAGCAATCTTTGAATAAATGTTTACGAAAGCTTGCATTTCCTATTACCTATGGTCTGTGGCTGTAGATATAGTGCATGAAACACTCCATTTCTAGTGAACTTGCTGAGTACGCTCGTACTCAACGTATCTTCTTAACCCTTGCTAGATTTTGAAGCCATTAAGACAACGTCTACATCAAGTTATGCTCCAGGAATCATCATCAAAAGCTAAAGCTCTTCAATGAAGTCAAGGAAGTCAACATATACATCAACTCAAGTGAAGACGAAGTTACTTATTAGATAGGAATATAGTCTCTAGCCATAGAACCTATTTCTATAGCGTATTGCAGTAGAAGCAATGCCAGACCATTAGTTGAAATACTAGTCTTAATAGTATGATAGTTTTTGAGTTATTTATTTCTGATTCTTCTTTGTAAGAAGTTTCTTTCTCTCTTTTTAACCTAGAGTGGTATCTGGATCTTGTGTAAAGAGTTGATTGTAACATATAGTCATGTCTTGGACCTACTGTGGTCCAAGACATCATGCAGTGGTATGTTGGGTCACCGCAGTTGGTATCAGAGCATATGCTTTGACCTTAGGATTAAAACCCTTTTAGGAAGATATGTAGGTTGGATAGTGACTATAGGAGCCATCTTATCTAAACCAAATGATCTTATGACTGGTGATGAGTATCCACTTGAGGATAAACCTTGTCACAAAATGCTTAAGTTATAATTCTTTGGAGTAATTATTTTATCTTTTCTCATTATAGTGCTATTTAGTGTCTTCCAAAGGAGACATAACCCACCAAGATACTGTAGGAAAACCAATTGGTCACAGTAGATTAGGATCAAGTGTAAGGAGTATCAAAACAATATGAAGGTTGGATCAAGTTCAGATCATTGTTAGTCCATAATAAGAAGGAAGAATAGGGTAGGAATTATATGGGACAACAAAAAAAGGATGAGCTTGAGTTCATTCAAAGTAGGTAATGTTGCTAAGAAGTTAATGAAGTAGTTGTATCAAGTTCATGGATGTATCATGAATAAGTGCAAAGAAGAAGTTTTTAAAACTTAAGTGGTGTTCAAGTTTTGACAATTCAGAGAGAATGGTAGTAGTACGTCGTAGAACCGTAGGGTGATACATACACCCTAGGATGGTTCATAGCTGGTATCTTGTCCACAGCTGGTATTTGGTTGACTTAGTTAACCAGATCTTCTTAAAAGTTGCATAAATAGCATAAAACTTGGCCTAAGCTAAGAAAGACATGAAAGAGTATAAACATTAAAGCGATCGTCTTTCGAGACGCCTCACAAAGACCGGCCTATCAAAGCGAAAATGTCCAAACAGTAAGTAAGGCAAATAATAATAGAAGATTTACTTCGGAGATCCACAACTGTGTGGGTATACCGTAATTCTTTCGTGAGACCTTAAATAGGTTAAGTATAAGCTGAACAGAGACCATAAAAGCCAATGGTTAGTGAATTTGTAGTTTAGAGACCATTAGTAAACCCTAAGGGGGAGAGTAAACAATAAGTCGAAGTATTGTTATTCAACTTTCCAAGTAAAGGTTGGAGAATAAGTACTAAGTTATGACAACATTAAGCCTTATTTTCATAAGGTTAAAAAGAAGACATTATCATAAAAGTACTTTTGGAAGCATGCCTAGATTAAAGATCGAAGTTTAATTCTAGATAGTAGTACTCAAACCATAAGTCAATTAATATATGGAAGTGGAAGAAGTACTTAAAGTGATAAAAAAGATTGTCTAAATGCTTGATAAGGTAAAAGTTTGAAAGTGGTAGAATAGATTAATTCTAATCGACTATTTTGAGAGGAAACAACTCTTAAGAGATCCTTAAGAGGTAATGAAGCACATCCAATTAGACATGTATAAAGGAAACAAAAAGAAATTCCAATGGGTATGGATTAAATGAGTTCAAAACCAATCTTCGGAAGGCATACCAGTATAAACTATACAAAAAAACAAGAATTTAGTCTTTTGGTCACAAGTATTATCTAATAAAATTTAAAACCCTGTTTTAGTGAGACTTCCTAGACCTTACATAGTATAGTAAGAAAGTTTGATGATTAAATAAAAGGAGTTGGATTAGGATACCTAATCAGGATAAGGAACTATTGTAAAAGGAATTTTGTAGGATTGATAAAACAAATTGGAGATTCCAAGTATGATGAGAATACAAGAAAACTATCTGGATATGGAATACTACATTCCATTTAAGGTTACCATGGAGTTGTGAAACGTGAGAGTTTGCGAACTTCGGGGACGAAGTTTATTTTAAGGGGGAGAGTCTGTAACATCCCAGCATTAGAGCTTAGAAATAAGCTGAACCCAGATGTGTGCATTGCATTCATGCATAGAAAATTCGAATAAATTTCGCGCTTTTGAACAAAACTTGTCAAAGTGATTGAAGCTTCTCTTAACTTGATGGAATTGAAGTAGATCATCAAGTTGACTTCGATAAGTTTCAATATGACCTTTGCTAAAACCTTATTTTGGCTAAGGGATATTTGATCTAAGGGTAGATCAAATGTAATAAACTGTAACCCTAATACATTACTTAATGGTTTATTTTTGATCCTTAAGTAGTCATATCCCAGTATTCATTACACAACCCATGAATACCAAGTTATTAATATAACTTAAGTAATAAGAATGTAACAACTAATTCTTGATCTATCTTAATCTCATCTACTTATACCATGAGTATCATGGTAATACCTGACTTTAACTCCTTAGTGAGATTGAGTAGGAAGGAAACCAAGTCAAGATCATTCACCATATATCTTTCTTCCCATATCAATCCTTATCATCTCTATTGAATCTTATTCTAATATCTGTTGTTCCTGAATGTTTTGTAATCAACTATTGATTCATTAATTCGTAACCTATCAACTCTTGTCCTTATCATATCATTCACTTCAGTCCTTAAGAGAAAGAAGTAAGAAGAGGTAAGGGGTAATTCTAGTTTTAGATATCATCTATAGGATGGGAGTATTGGAAGAGAATTAGATCATTGAGATAATTGATGGAGTTAATTCACTCCTGAAATGATAGAAGAGTTATATGGAATATATAATTATGGTAATAAAGAAGATTACAAGGATGAATCCTGAAGATAGTTACCAGGAGTAATCCTATTGGATCAAGTAGGTATAGTGAATCAATAATATCTCTTAGTCCAATAGAGATAAACAGAAGATAATTATAATACAACTGTACTGTTGTATGAATGAAAGCCTTGATTAGCCAACTAGAAACCTAAACCATAAATGATCAAAGGATTGTAATGATCATGCTTTAGTCAACAAGATTGAATGCTTATATCATGTATGTCAACACCCAGATTTTTAATCCTAGATGCCTCTTATGCCATACATCGCAATCCTAGGATTGCCATTTTTGCGAGACATAATAGATTTGGATATCACAGTACATCATCCATTACAAACCATACATAAGGTCTTACACAAATAAGGATCTCATGATCCAGTTCTTAATACGACTCAAGCAGCGGAATAACGTAAAGATAACGATAGCGTAGGCGAAGCTCTATCTTCAGGGTCACAGGCAATGCTGATGATGGGAGATGATCCTTGTTGTCGTAACCTTCCTACGGACCATCATCCTGGTACTCCTCTTCGTAGTCTGGCCAAGGGAATAGCCAGGGACAAAGCCATGAGTACTCTTTAAGTACTCGCAAACTACTACTAACAAGTTAAGGGTTTTTTTTGAATAGGATATACTAAGATCTAGGGTTGTTTTGCAAAAAGCTAGATTTACCTCTACAAAGTTCAGAAGCAAAGAAAGCTAGTTGAAAGTTTTATAACACCTAAGTGGGAACTTGCATTTCATGTCACAACTCTGTTGTGGTCAATTCAAAGTCATAAATTATTTCATAAGTCATTTTGAAAACATCTGACGGGGGAACAGTATGGCCACTCCAACTGTCCATAACCGTGGACGCGGCTATTCGAATAGTTTGACACTCTGCAGAGATTGTACACTTTCACCACAACATTCGATACATCTGTCAGGAACAATCCTGAATTCACCATACTTAGTATGCGGATAATCAATCTTAACCTTTCAATTACACGCCCTAGTATAGGCACCTCTCTTGTGAGTTTGGATCCCAACCATGACCAACTATCATCTTGGGTACTGCACATGTGGACAATCTTCACAAGGTATCCTCAGCTCAGACCTTGGCTGTAAGGGAACCCATACTAAGGTATATAAATTTCCAGTCAAGCCCTACCCAATTTTTTGGGTATTGTGGTTGTACGGTAAGATTTGAATGGTATCACATCCAGAGAACCATCAGTTTTATAAAGGGCTAAGGCTCATGCCTCAACATTTGCATCATCAAAATCATCTGGTGTTCAAGAACACATGTCAAAACATTTTAGTAGAATGACTCATCATTATAAGGTTTTCATAACCATTTTCACCAAGTATTCCCATCTAATGTTGATCAAGTTTTATGCTTCACACTAGCATCTAGAAGTGGGGGTAAATACTAATGGCGTGTAATAAACCAGTGGGGATTTACTAAGTTCAATCTCATGCCTTAGGATGTCATCAATATTATCTAACTTAGGCCAAATTTTATTCTCTTTATGCTACCTTCAGTTATCTTTCTAGAATCTACAAGTCACTAAGTAAACTCTAAGAGAAAGCTTTGATAAAGAAAATAAAGTATTAAGCTTGCAAGTAAAACTAGGATTGGGTATCAAGTGGTGTAAGCTTGCAAGTAAAACTTGCATGGTTTAGCTTGCTAAGATACTAGTATCAGCTTTCTAAGTTGCAAATGTTAGCTTGATCAGTTAATAGCTTGCTCATTCAACTAGTAGTATTAGGCTTGCATAAGTAGGGTATCTTGCAAGTGTTATCTTGCATAATTGCAAGTATGAGCTTGATAAGTTGCAAGGGTTAGCTTGCCTTGTGAAAACCAGTGGTTGAAGTTCTCCTCAACTTCTTCCTCGTAGTATTCTCCTTCCTCCTTGCATCCTTAGTCAGTACTAGCGTCTATAAATAAATACGAGGTACACAATCACCAAACAATACTTAACTATTTCTAAACATCACTCAAAGGTTCACACTAGATGATCTATCATCATCACTATCATTACAAGATTAAAGCACTTGTCCTATTTATTTTAATTTGAGAAAAGTAATTTCTACTCTTTGAAAAACTACTTAAGATTTAATATTCTCCAACTCAAACATGGGATCATGTTGACACATGTCATCATTACATATTTCAGTACATGGGAATGTGATTTAAAGTGGTGTCACAATTTAATAAGGTTTATCCTTTTTATTTTAATTAAATAAAGTGACTAGAAATGCCTATGTGGCATTCTTTTATTATTTGAACATTATCTCTGCAAGTAAACCCATATGTTTTGATATATTCTGAAAGGTATGATCAAATGTGATTTTTGAGAGTTGGAATCAACTCAAAAACTCTTATGGTTGAATTTAGAAAAATGTTTGAATGCAGAAAAGCTTATGCCTTGTTATTTTACCATGGTTGATCTATAAATCCAAATGGTTTGAATCCAACGGGCTTGGATTAAGCATTTCAGTACCTTTCTAAAAAAATTGGTTTCATGCATTTTGGTATAGTGAATCGAGCTGGGTTGATTTTTGAATCTAGATACAGAACTGGGTTTGAAATTAAATGAATAATACTAAATTTGAATTGTTGGGTCGCGCGGGAGGTCTTACTGGGCCGGCCCACTATGCACAGCGCACGCGCGGGCTGGTTAAGTGGTTGTCGCCATGCGTCAGTGAGACGGTGAGAGGCGAAGCGGTACGGGGCAATGTGGACCGTGGGATCTAGTTCTAATTGAACGGCTCTGGTTCATCGTCCATGTCGGGTAGCGCCGACGAGAAAGAACCCTAGCGTGGCAGGTGGGGGTTGTGGGAGGCTCACCGGGGCTCAGGCGATGGTCAGAGACGGGGGCGAATTATGAAGTCGATGACGGCGATTCTCCTGTTACCGGCAGCTTCTCCTGGGGCTGCTCCAATCGACGGCTCCCTTCTCCTCCAGCAGCCGCGGGCTCCGGCCAAATTCCGAAAATGCGCTGCTCGCCTTGCTCCGGGAGTGTGGTGGGGTGGTTCTGAGGGAGAGGAGTGAACTGGTGTGAAGAAAACGAGTGGTGGAGGCCTGTATTTATAGTGGCTGAAGGGGACCGACGGGCACGGGCTGAGCTCGTCGTGGTCGACGGCACAGAGTGCTACTGGCATGGGCGACAGTAGGGGGCGGTCCTTTGCTCCCTGGCGAAGCTCAACGACATGGTGGCGAGGCATGGGGCGGTGCTGATCGGTCGGAACGCGTCGATGCTCTGGGCGGGTCCGACGGCGATTTTAATGGTGCACATCGTGCGTGGTCTGCGTGGCGGCGAACGGGCATGTCTGCGGGGTTGCTGGGGCGGTGGTGATCACGCACGCACGCGGCAAGGGCGGCGCGCGGTCTGTGGGTGCTGGTCGAGGGTGGTGCACTAGCGCGCTCTCAGCTCGCACACAAAGAGGTTTGGCATGGTCTTGTCGTGTCGTGAGGTCCAGGGGCTGGCAGTGCTCGGGGCTGGGACATGGAGTGGCGATGGACGGTGGAGTGCCTGCTAGACATGCTTGATAGACTTGTGCTGCTCCTAGCTTTCTGTCGACAATGGGGTGGCAAGGTGAGGCTTTACATGCTTGCCATTAATGGCATGGTCTGGTTTACAGTGAGCTAGAGGGGTTAAACACGTTAGATGATCTACTAAGGGTGTATAGTGAGCTAGATAGGGAACAAGTTAGGCCAAAATTACTGCACACTATAGTGTTTGATGTTTGTTTGATTTGTATCTACAAGGTGTTTGATAAAATGGCCGCAAGAGATTCAAATTTGAATTTTGGATTCAAACTTGGTGGGTTTGCTAGGAACATACTAGGGAGTGTCTGGTTAGTTGGATTAGTCAAGGGGCACTGGTTTGGTTGGGTTTTCAAAATGGGTGATCTTCACATATGATAAAGATTCAATTTTAAAATGTGATTTGAATGAGGTTGCCAAATGTTTCTATAAGTTTGAAAGGTGGTGTTTGATTCACTTTTACTTGTTCTAGCAAGGGGTGAAAAGAATTGGGAAAGTTTCTGTTTGAAATCTTGGACTAGAAACACTCAAAGTGACATAGTGAGCAAGATTGGCAAAAATGACCATTTGCTTTATTTGATTTGTTTTTGATTTTTTCTTGATTTGTTTCTGCATGGAAATGTTTTATATGATGTTATTTTCCTCTTTAACCCATTTCTTGCTATTTAGGTTAATCACACAAGTTCATTCATGCACTTATCAAATCATCTCATTCACACATGCATTGATATGATTTTAATTAATCCAAGTTTTTGTTAACCCTAATTTTAGTGATTAGAGTTTGATGATCATTTTTTTATATTTTTGGGATGTTACAATGTATAAGTGACATTGGTGGATAAAACATGATGGAAACCTAGTATAAATATATTACTCTAGAGTAGCCATGACAAGTCACCATGATATAATGTGAAGTTTGAGTATAAGATACTGGAGTCAAGTAGACATGAGATAATATGATTAAGATGATGGTAGAGCACATTGGATTATAGAAGTTGTATTTTCCTCTTGGGAAATACTAAACACTTGAGGAGAGTAGAATTTGATATATACATCTATTGGAGTAGTACTAGTGTAGGATGATAAAGGAAGAGCATGAATGGAGGTAACTGTAAACATCTGTTGGATTGGAGATTATTAGTAGTAGAATAATTTGGTAACCAAGTATGGATATAAGAAGTATGAAAGCTTCAGTGTCAAGCTCATTGGATTTACAAGTGGATTTAGAAGAATAAAAGGTGGATAAGAATATTCTTGTGAAGTAAATCTCATCATGTTAACACATGATGATGGATAGGAAGAAGTAGTATATCTAGGAAAGGAAGTCTTTAAGTAGAAGTCAAGAATTATGAAAAATGGAAGGTAAGAATTCTTGGTAAACATGCAAACCTAATTCTATAACCAAACCTAATATCCATATCAAATGATTGATTTATCATATTATTTCCACAGTGCTTTATGGGAATATTTTCCTTTAGAAAATCATTTAAGCACATCTCTGTCATTTCCAATTATCATAACCATATGTGCTTAGGAGTTGTTTTTATCAATTCTTTCCCATCAAACATTACAGATAATAACTTTCTATTTTAAAGGGTGGTATCATTAAAGATCATAAACATGAAGACAATATGTTTAGCCATTAATCTTTTTTCACATCAACAAAAGAATATAAGTATATTAAGAACCCTAAACCCTAGGGTAAGTATTTACAATTCCAACCCTAACTCCCGTGTTAGTAATAATAAAATATATACATTGCTATTCATAAGAATAATATTAATCATATTAATTCCCTAGAACTTTAGGTATCATATAATAAGAAAAGGATCACCATATATATATATTTCTCTCCAAATTCTAAATTATTTAGAACTAAGTTTTATAAAGAAATAAGTAAATATCATATAATAAATCAATGGGTTATCATATAAAGGAAATTAATAACAAAGTCCCTGACAAATACTAAAAGGAAATTAATAACAAAGGCCGTTACAAATACTAAAAGGGAATATATATATATCAGAAAATAAAGAAATTTAACATTATATAATAAAAGTTCACAAATTGATTCTAAATAAATTTGTGATTGCTGCAATTATTTAGCAAAGAATTTCCATTAAAGTCAAAACAATTGCGTAAATAAAAAGCTAGAAAAGAAAACATAATATAGAAAATATAAAAGAAAAAAAAAAGGAATAGGTTAGCCCAATCCTGGTCGTGGCCCATTTTCTCTCTTCTCTATCTGCTACTCACGAGCAACTCTCAGCAGCCCAGTAGAAGCCCAACAACCGGCCAACCTGTCTTTCTCTCTAGCGGACTAGTGGGACCGAGGAGGGACTACAGAGTGAATTAGAAGAACTGCCAGGAGTTTTTCCGCGAAATGTTGTCGTCGTCTTCCTCGTTGACTGGAAGCAGCTCGCTGGCGAGTGCTCTGCCGTACGCTGCCGATGCGCTACGATTCGTGCAGCCGCCGACGTCACCCTGGAGGATAAGAACGCCACCGCGATGCTCCTTCTCATCCTCATCCTCTCCCAATCGCCCATTCTCTTCCTCTCTTTTCCGTCGACAACCGAAACCCTAGCCTAAACCGCCGATGAATCACCATCGTTCCTCGCCACCCCATGCTCTGGAGGCAGCGCCAGGAGCTCCGCCTCGCCTCCATTTTCCTCCTCAGCAATTGAATTAAGGAGGGGAGCCCCCAATCGACGCTAGTGCCTCCATCTTCCTATAGGCCGACAACCACCGCCGTCACCATTACCGCTACTATAGCCTTCCTCCGGCCTCGTCGAGCTTCCTATCGCAACGAGGGTAAGCTCCTGGTTCGAAGGAACCCTTTCCTGGCCCTCCTCGTCCTCTGTGTTGTACTGTCACCGAGCGCCGCCGTGCATGTTCCGTTGTAGTCGTCGCTGGTAAGGTTTTAGGCCGCCCAGGACTCCGCGCCGCCGTTTTTAGGTAGCCTACGAAGAGGAGCTTCTGATTCATGCAGAAACTCATCACCGCATGCACCGTAGCGCTGCCACCGTAGGGTCGCCGGCGTCAGTGGACTCCGCCATGTGACCAAGTCTCGGTCAACACCGAGGTGGGTCCATCCTTGCCCACATGGCAGCAGAGGTGGCCTTGGGCCCTTCTGTCATTCACTGTTGGTAGGCTCTACCCCAGTGTAAAACAACCACAACTCTGTGCTGATGTCACAATGATGTAGTAATTCCTTTTATTATTTTCAGAAATTGATTAAACGTTGCAAATTCAATAACTATTGTTCTATAATTCAGAAAAATATGTTTTATATATGAAAATTTATAGAAAAATAAAATCTATAACATTAAACTATTAGCAAACATTATTATGATTAGTTACTTAAATAATTATTGTTTAATAAAGATTTTATAAGTAATAAAACTTGGATAATTCATATTTTAAAATTGGTAAGTATTCAAAATATAAATAAAATACCAAAAATCTTAGAAAAATAAGAAATATAATTTAAAACTATAATCATGCATTATTATTTCACTTAAATAATTCTTTATTATTTATTAAGTGTTTATAAAGTAATAAATATTATAAAAATCATATCTTATTATTTATAAATGATAAAAATAAATGTAATATACCAAATTGATCACAAAAATAATACTTACATGTTAAAAATATCACATTCCACTTTTGAGGTAAATAAAGATATAAAACACTTTAACAACTCGAATTTAAACTTTTGAGGTAATTAATAATTCATATAAGGGTAAATAAAATTTGCTAATATTTTTAAAATTAGTCAATTGAGTCCAATATATAGTATTAGTCTTGAATATTCATAGTATGAAGTCAAAATGGTTTAACACATTTTAAATACAATTTTATTGAATTGTCCTTCAACCATAAGTGTAGATTATTTTATAAAAGGATCCTTATCCAATATAAAATCTCCAAGAATAATTTGTAGTGAAATAAAACCTATTACTTTACTTTGAACACAAGTTTATCAACATATCAAAACACTATAGTGAATCCATAAGTAGTTAAGTAATATTACTTCCTTATTTAGAAACTATAACCACTCATTTATAAAAAGGTAAATGATTCTATTCCATTATAATGTTGGGAAACCACTACTCAAATAGAAGTAATGCCATTATTAAATAACTTTAAGGAAATATTATAAGATGAGAAAGTATAATATCATAAGCATTACACCTTAAATCCATCCATGTTATTAAAGTTAACTTTAGTCTACAAGGCTTTAAATATAAGGCTAAAGACATTGTTAGATGTTTTATAGTTAACTTTGGTCTGTTATAATTAAGTCGTAAAGAATCTCAAGTCCAGACTATTCAAGCAAGCATAAACAACATCAATCACATTCTATTAATCCAATTCTAAAAACTATCAGGATTGTTTAAACCTTAATAAAGAAATCTTTTCTTCAAAAGTTATTCGTTTTGCCACTTAAGTCAACAGATGACAATTAATCGTAATCACATTACTTTATACATTTCTTGTATACCCAGGGTTGATAACACTTAAGTTATTTACAAGTGACATTACTTGTAAGGTAAAAATTTAAAGATGAACAATTATATTATGAGAAATCTTGAGTAGCATTTCACATTTTTGTGTATCTCATTGTTTTAAGATATTATAATTACATGTTGTTTCACACACAATCACAAGCCTTAATAAGAAGCACAAATATGAAACTTATCTAAAAGGAAAACACATTCTAACAGGAACCATTTCCAGTTTCCAAACCCTAGAACAACGTTATTCCCGGGATTTGAGTTTATCAAATTGCATTACATTACATATGCACAATAGCATCTTGATTATTAAAACATTAGTCCTTACCGGACCAATGATGCTGATTTCAGATATTGGATATTGTATTGTCTTGAAGACCATGAGTGCATAATCTTGCAATCACAAAAGGCAAGTCCACACTTGCTCATGTCCTTTGATTATTTTCTGTAAAGTATTTTGCAAATCCAGTGTTGTCATCACCTGCATTTGAAAAGGGTCAAAAAACATTATTTTCATAATAATATGATTATAGGTTATTTACCATGAGGTAATAACCTACTATGAAATTTTCGGTGGTAAATGAACATATTATCTAGGACCTAACAACCAATGTCGCCAGTGATTCTTGCACCGTATATAACGCGTTAACCATGAGATTTGGAATGGGATGGAGAAGTCAGCTGTATCCTTTTCCTCTCGTATGGAGGTAAGACGACCTTAGCGTGACATTGTGATTCCTTGTGCGGATCCAACATATGGGTGGGCACCCTTACGCCCCACACTTTTGGTGTCTAGATTATCTATGAATGGTGTTTAGGGGTGTAATCCATTTAATATGGTACTTGCCCGGGCATCACCAGGTCATAGAGTCTTCGGGAAATCATCAGGGTTTTAGCCTGCCCAAAAGGGGGCTTAACGGAGATGAGCCAGCCCCGAAGGATCGTTGATGGGGATATGCCTATCGGGGTATGCCCAGCAGGACGTTTCCTATTGGCCAAGCCCCCAGCGAGTGCGCCTGCAGTACGTCGACTAGATCGAGACTTGGCGAGGACTTAGGCGACTGGAAGCTGGAGGCCCAGAAGCGTAGCTAGGCCCACTCGGACTAGGTCAAAGACCCTCCGAGTCCTTAACTAATTCGGTTGTAATCTGTAAACCCTAGTGAGGTGAGCCTATATAAACCTCCCTAGGGTACACATAGAGGATACGTTCCATCATACACCCAAGCGACTCACTGCCTAGTCGTCGAGCTCGCCCCTTGTACTCTCTCCATAATATAATCTAGCAGGAGTAGGTCTTTACCCTCCGGGGGGGGGGGGGGGCGAACCTGGGTAAAACCTTGTGTCTCCGCCCTCATATCGCAACGCAGATGGCTGGCCGCCCTTGCCCCATGTTCTACTACTCGCTGCCGATTGCAGCATCTGCCGTGGTCATTCCCACGACAGTGGCGCCCACCGTTGGGCCTGGCCGGTCAGGCCGGTGTTCTGCGGCGAGATCCAATCTGCCCATCAACGATCGCCACCGGCTGCATGATCGCAATCGGCGTGATGCTCCAGATCTTGCCGAGCAGTTACGTCCTAGCGGCACGACCCGTCACGCACAGCGTGATTTTGCCAGTCGGCACGATCAGCCTCTTCGTCGGCCTCACCGACGTTATCGTTTCGGAGGACTCGGCTCGCATCCGCAAGTCATCACCACGCGACCGGCTCTCTGAGATTCAGGTCCCCACGATCCACCGCCTCGCCTCCGAGTACGACTCGGCCCACAACAACGTGGCCGAAACCACCGCGGCCGCGGACGACGCGACCCTTAACGACTACGCTGATTCGGCGACCCCGACGTCTGCCGCCGGATCCATCGTCGCCGCATCGCCCGCGGGCTCCATCACCCAGGTATCCAATGTCGGAGACTTCGAGGACACCTCCATCCTTGGGATCTTCGACTTCGACTCCAGGTCAGAAAACTCCGCCGACCTCCATGACGGAACCGGTCGCCACGCCTCGACCTACATGGTGACTGTCGCCGACCCCCCGCAAGACCCCTTCTCCACGCCGATCCCACCAAACGTGACGGCAACGGAGGTCGAGGAACTCCACCTACGGCTGGCGGAGGCGGTCCGCAAGGAATAAGCCGAGCGCGAAAAATTTCGCCTCGAGCAGGTGACAGCGCAGGAGCTTTCGCGCTATCACCAACTCCGAATCAGGTCGCGCCTGAACCCTACCATTCAGGGGCGCGCCCTAAACTTCGACGATGAAAATGACCCGGCTCGTGCGGCCGAGCGCGCGTTCTGCGACAACGCGCCGCCAGGAGGGAGCACCCGAGCCCCACCAGGCTCGATGGCCAACGGCATCCCACCACCACCCAACCGTGCGCCCCCTAGGGACCAACCAAGGATCATGTTCTCCTCACGAGAGCGAGATGCGAACGGCCTCCCGTTGTTCTCCACCCCAATGGACAATGTCGTCGCGAGCCGAGCAGCAGTCGACAACATCCAAATCACCGGGGAAGGGGCCCTACAGATCCAGTACGCCAAGGCTGGACGCCGACTCACATGGTCGGATGTACTCGCGTTCATCAGGCAGTAGGGCGGCCTCAAGCGGCCGCCCAATGGTGGCGAATACCCTCAACTGCCCACCACCCGAGCCCCTGCAGCTCCAACATCGACCCGCGAACGCGGCACTCCCCACCAACGACCCACGGCCGGTGAACAACTTCGTCGCCGCCAACGGGCAGCCCGTCGACGCACGCACCCACATCATCAACAACCAGAGCTGGCACGCATGCCATCCCGACAACCTGAGGCATACCCTCACCAACCGCCGTGACGGTGAACCAAGGGGATCGCTGAGCCGAGTCGGACCCCAGTGCTTCGGACCGATGATCCAAGGCGAAAGATACCCGGCGAACTTCAAAGTGAAGGAAATATGCCCTAGAGGCAATCATAGAGATGATGATATTTCATATGTATCCATGAGTTATTGCAATGTTCCTTGAATATCCATATCAGGCAACTTGTATTGATTGGCAATTACGTGAATTGTTTGTGAAACTCTATACTTGTATGGTTATTTAAGAGTTGTCCCTAGTTGGAGTTCATGTGAGGACACACGTGAGTATTAGACTAGCACATCGATTGGTTGATGACTATGTTTCGCAAGTCATAGACATGGAGATGTCAAACCAATGACGTGGACACATGTTATGAACATGGGGTTGGACTGACCCAACCTGAGACTGGCAATTAGTTGCAGCTCTCTCTCTACACATCGTGTACGTTTTGTCCTTAGACCTGAGATTGTCGCATGTACTTGAGATGTGGATCGACCTACTTTGGGGCTATCAAACGCTGCACCATAACTGGGTAGTTATAAAGGTAGCTTTCGGGTTTGTCCTAAAGCATGCTGCAAGGCATGGTCAATCAAGATGGGATTTGCCCCTCTACTTGAGAGAGATATCTCTGGGCCCCTCGAGTGATCGGATCCATAAATGCATGGCCGTGCTACATATGGTTAAGAGTTAACCTAGTAAAGGGATTCTGAATCACGGTATCGAGAAAGGGAGGTCAGCTTGGAGCTAGACCAAATATCGTGAGGCAAAGGGAAAGACCTGTACTAAATCTTGTGATGGTTCGTCCGATATGATCTTTGTATGCGCTTAGGAGTTGGCACGTCTTGCTAGAGGCCGCTACCAACTATTGACAGAATAAGTGTATTCGTGTCATGTCTATACGCATATGAACCTATAGGGTCACACACTTAAGGGGCTGGAAGCCTAATGAGGATTGGATCCGAATTAGACCAGGCTTAGGGTACTAATGGGCTTCTAATGTAGAAGCCCACTAGGGACGCCTATATGAGAGAGGGTGGGGCGAGCTGACCAGGGCTAGACCTTAGACATCAGATCATTCCCAGCCGCCACTCCTCACGCCTGTGTTGCACGCGCGGACCTAGCAGTCCGGCGTCTGACGCTTCCACCCTGTACGTTTGGATACCTCGGAGGCGCTACATCTGTAGTGCTTCGACGAGCCGCGCAAGGGATCTGCTCGTGGGACGAGGACAAGGTTGAGACATAGATCGTCTGCACTGCCTCGACGCGCTTCATCAATTCCGCAACTGCGCGTCTAGTGGTAATTCCGTGATCTATGACAACAGTAATCCTGGTATACGTGGTAGAAATTTTTTATTTGCGCTAGTGTAGCCTACCCGTTTCCCTTCAGTGGTATCAGAGCGGATGCTGTTCAGTTATAGGTTCGGGATAGTTGCATATGGTGATATGCAAATTGATATGAATGATGTGATCGTTTATATGGCGCTGGTTTAGGATTGATCTATGATCTTGCTTTCCGTGATCGTCATCTGAGGTTGTCGAACGACTTACCCCTACCGGTCGGCTTCCGCCATCGGGGTAGACAGTGACACATAAATCCCGTTGAATCACGCGAAGATCAATATGATTGATCAAATCGGAACCTAGATCTAAAATCGATGTACCGTGATCAAAGGAGTTTGATTGAATCGGGACAGGGGTTGGTTTATGGTAAATTTGATTTGCCGATCTAAATCCTTAAAGAAAATTGTGAAGATCCGATCAAAATACCGCGAGGGGCGCTGCCCCTTCGAACCCCGCAGGGGGAGACCCCCTAGACCCCCTTTAATCATAGCCCCTTTTTGTATCTCGTTAAGGTAACTAGGTGCTGCGATGTCACATGATCCGGTAGAATGCGATTCTATGCATACCTTGTTTTTGCAGGATGTATGTGATCAGTATGGCCCATATATGTATGTGATGCATGTATGAAAATTAGCATGACCTGCGTGTCGTGAGTAGGGCAACACGGCTGGAGCCATATGTGTTGATTGTAATGGCCTGCGTGCCAACTTGTGATGATCCCTAGCTGTTAGGAATAATAGCTTGTATTAGTGTTCTTGGAGGACTCATCACTTGGAGGATGGCTCACATGGAACATGAAGATGGAGATCATCATGGTGGACAGGTTCTATGGCGATGGAGATCACCATGAGAAAATGGGCCATATTGTGTCACATCTATGTGAATGTTATTCTTATGCGTTTTACTACTATGCATGCTTAGATGATAGAAGTAGAACGATCCCTCACAAAGTTTAAGTTAAACCATGCCCTCCCAACCAAACCTTGCACCATCCTATGCCCTGTACAATCGTTGGTGGGCCTATGAAATTAGGGTGTCGCGGTTTTCCTTTCCTGGATGGGTTTGTATCGGATACCTACACGCATAAGGGTTGGTGAACTTGACAAGGTCATCTTAACAGTTAAGGACATTGGGGCATAAAGGTTGGGCGCCTAGTTTTGACATAGAGATGTCACCCAACAACAAGAGTCATATGTGATATGATTAGAAAGTGTTGCTTACCGATTTACCTTGTCTTCTAGCAGTGATGTTAAAGCTCACTAGTCGACTTGTTAATTGTGGATCTTGAATCACTTAGTATCAATAGAGGGATATTGATTTAAGTGGGAGCATATGTTATTAAATTGTTTAATATGTTTTATTCTTTCATGGTTACATGGCTTAGTATTTTGCATGTTTTCTGTTGTAGATCAATGGCACCGAACACTACATCACCTTTCTCATTGTGTTCGATTCTTGACAAAGATAAACTAAATGGAAAAAACTATTCGGACTGGGTCCGTAACCTGAGAATTGTTCTCAGGTCTGATAAAAAGGAAACGGTTCTGGATACCCCAATCCCCGATGAACCTGCTGATAATGCATCTGCTGCCCTACAGAATGCCTACAAGAGAGCATGTGATGATTCTCTTGAGGTTAGCTGTCTTATACTTGCATGCATGGAACCTGAACTCCAAAAGAAGTTTGAGGATCAGGATGCCTACGATATGATCGTTGCGCTTAAAGACATGTTCCAAGATCAGGCAAGGACTAAGAGGTACAATGTTTCCAAGTCCTTTGTCGAATGCAAGCTAGCAGAGGGAGCAGATGTAGGCCCCCATGTGATCAAAATGGTTGGTTACAGTCAGACTTTGGAAAAGCTTGGTTTTCCACTAGGCCAAGAGTTGGCCACTGACTTCATTTTGGCGTCTCTTCCATCCAGCTATGGGCAGTTCATTTCGAACTACCATATGCATGGGGTGGAGAAGGGCCTTAATGAATTATGTGGGATGCTTAAAATAGCAGAAAGTGACATGAAGAAGTGTGCAGGGCATAGCCATGTGATGGCTGTGCAGAACAAGCCTAGCTTCAAGAAAAAGGGTACTTCTTGGAAGAAGAAGGGCAAGGCTAAGGATACGATCCCTAAGTCTGCACCCAAGCAAAAGGCTGGACTTGTAGAAGACACTGAGTGCTTATTTTGTCATGAACATGGCCACTGGAAGAGAAACTGCATCAAGTACCAGGCTTCTTTGAAGAAGAGTGGAAGTAAGAGTACTTCCAACTCAGGTACGCTTTTTGTAAATGTTGTGGACATTCTTCTCACTGATTCTTATGTTAACTCTTCGGTATTTGATACCGGATCAGTTGCTCATATTTACAATTCGATGCAGGGGATAATAAGGACTAGAGAAGTGCAGAAAGGCGAAGTGGATTTTCGCATCGGAAATAAAGCAAGGGTTGCTGCATTGTTCGTCGGCGTCATGCATCTTCACCTTCCTTCAGGATTTATTATGGAGTTGAATAATTGTTATTACATTCCAAGTATGGGTCGAAACATTTTATCACCTTCATGTTTGATGAGGGATGGTTATTCATTCGCTAGTACAAACAATGGTTGTGTAATCTCTAAGAATGATATGTTTATGGCTAATGCTCCCATTGTGAATGGGTTATTTATTTTAAATCTTGATGATGCATCTGTTTACAATGTTAGTTCTAAAAGGCTTCGGCCTAATGATTTGAGTCCTACCTATTTATGGCATTGTCATTTGGGGCACATAAGTGAAAAGCGCATGAAGAAGCTCCATGGTGATGGTCTTCTAACTTCGTTTGATTTTGAATCATACGAGACATGTCAGGCTTGTTTACTTGGAAAGATGACCAAGTCACCTTTTTCGGGTTTACCCGAGAGAGCGACAGACTTGTTGGAACTCATACATACTGATGTATATGGGCCAATGAGCACGACAGCCAGAGGAGGATATCACTACTTCATTACTTTCACTGATGATTTCAGTAGATATGGTTATGTCTACTTGATGAGGCATAAGTCTGAAACTTTTGAAAAGTTCAAGGAGTTTCAGAGTGAAGTAGAGAATCAACGTGGCAAGAAAATAAAGGCCTTGCGATCTGATCGTGGAGGTGAATATTTGAGTCACGAATTTAGCGATCATCTTAAGAGTTGCGGAATTGTTCCATAACTTACGCCGCCCGGAACACCTCAAAGGAACGGGGTCTCCGAACGGCGTAATCGAACTTTGTTGGACATGGTCCGATCTATGATGAGCCAGTCGGATTTGCCATTATCATTTTGGGGTTACGCTCTAGAAACGCAGCTTTCACACTTAATAGAGTACCATCTAAATCCGTAGTTAAGACACCATATGAGATGTGGACTGGAAAGAATCCCAGTTTGTCTTTTCTAAAGATTTGGGGTTGTGATGCATTTGTCAAGAGACTTCAGTCGGACAAGCTAACACCCAAATCGGATAAGTGCATTTTCGTGGGATATCCGAGGGAAACCTTAGGGTATTACTTCTACAACCGAGAGGAGGGCAAAGTGTTTGTCGCTCGTAGCGGTGTTTTCCTAGAGAAAGAGTTTCTCACAAAGGGAACAAGTGGAAGGTCGGTGCGACTTGAAGAAGTTCAATATGAGCCAGTTGGGGATGCTTCTACGAGTGATGCTATTGCAGCAGAACAAGTTGAGGAACCCGTGGCAACAGAAGCACCGCAACCACGAAGGTCGGCGAGGCTCCACGAAGCGCGGGAATTATTATTGTTAGACAATGATGATCCTGCGACCTATGCAGAAGCGATGGTGGACCAGAGTCTGAGAAATGGCTGATCGCCATGAGATCCGAGATAGAGTCCATGGGAGACAATCAAGTTTGGAACTTGGTTGACCTGCCTGATGGTTTTAAAGCCATCGAGTGCAAATGGATCTATAAGAAGAAGATTGATATGGATGGAAATGTTCACATCCATAAAGCTTGACTTGTTGCAAAAGGTTTTCGACAAGTTCAAGGAGTTAACTACGACGAGACTTTCTCGCCCGTAGCGATGCTTAAATCTATACGGATAATTCTAGCTATTGCTGCACATTTTGACTATGAAATATGGCAGATGGATGTCAAGACGGCTTTCCTAAATGGAATCCTAACTGAGGACGTGTATATGATGTAGCCCGAAGGTTTTATCGATCCAAACAATGCTGGAAAGGTATGCAAACTTCTGAAGTCCATTTATGGGCTGAAGCAAGCATCTCGGAGTTGGAACATTCGATTTGATGAAGTTGTAAAGGAGTTTGGCTTCATTAAAAACGAACAAGAACCTTGTGTTTACAAGAAGGAAAGTGGGAGAGCGCTGGTATTTCTAATCTTATATGTAGATGAGATATTGCTGATTGGAAATGACATTCCGATGCTCGAGTCTGTTAAGACCTCATTGAAAAATAGTTTTTCAATGAAGGACTTAGGAGAAGAGGCATATATTCTGGGCATTAAGATCTATAGAGATAGATCAAGGAGGCTAATTGTATTAAGCCAGAGTACATACATTGACAAAGTGTTGAAACGGTTCATCATGGAAGAGGATAAGAAGGGGTTCTTGCCCATGTCTCACGGCATAAAACTCAGCAAGACTCAGTGTCCTTCGACTACTGATGAGCGTGAGCGCATGAGTAGGGTTCCATATGCTTCGGCTATTGGAGCCATCATGTATGCAATGATATGTACTCGCCCAGATATTTCCTATGCTCTAAGTGTTACGAGCAGATACGAGGCTGATCCAGGTGAAGGTCACTGGACAGCGGTAAAGAACATCCTTAAGTACTTAAAAGGACTAAGGATGTGTTCCTAGTTTATGGAGGTGAGGATGAACTCAGTGTAAAGGGTTACACAGATGCGAGTTACATTAACGACTCAGATGATTCGAAATCGCAATCAGGTTATGTGTTTGTCATGAATGGTGGTGCTATGAGCTGGAAAAGTTCCAAGCAAGATACGGTGACTTCCACTTCAACAGAAGCTGAATATATTGCTGCCTCGGAGGCCGTAAAGGAATCTGTTTGGATTAGGAATTTCCTGATCGCTCTCGGTGTGGTTCAGGGCACGTCCAATCCCTTGGACGTTTATTGTGATAACAATGGTCCTATTGCACAGGCCAAGGAACCTAGACAGCACCAGAAGAACAAACATATTCACATGCGTTACCATCAGATTCGAGAGTTCGTTGAGGATGGTAGTGTCATGATATGCAAAATACATACGGACTCAAATGTTGCTGATCCCTTGACTAAGCCTCCCCCGCAGCCCGCACATGAAGTGCACACAAGAGCAATTGGTATTAGATACATTTTAGATTGACTCTAGTGCAAGTGGGAGACTGAAGGAAATATGCCCTAGAGGCAATCATAGAGATGATGATATTTCATATGTATCCATGAGTTATTGTAATGTTCCTTGAATATCCATATCAGGCAACTTGTATTGATTGGCAATTACGTGAACTGTTTGTGAAACTCTATACTTGTATGGTTATTTAAGAGTTATCCCTAGTCGGAGTTCATGTGAGGACACACGTGAGTATTAGACTACCACATCGATTGGTTGATAACTATGTTTCGCAAGTCATAGACATGGAGATGTCAAACCAATGACGTGGACACATGTTATGAACATGGGGTTGGACTGACCCAACCTGAGACTGGCAATTAGTTGCAACTCTCTCTCTACACATCGTGTACGTTTTGTCCTTAGACCTGAGATTGTCGCATGTACTTGAGATGTGGATCGACCTACTTTGGGGCTATCAAACGCTGCACCGTAACTGGGTAGTTATAAAGGTAGCTTTCGGGTTTGTCCTCAAGCATGCTGCAAGGCATGGTCAATCAAGATGGGATTTTCCCCTCTCTACTTGAGAGAGATATCTCTGGGCCCCTCGAGTGATCGGATCCAGAAATGCATGGCCGTGCTACATATGATTAAGAGTTAACCTAGTAAAGGGATTCTGAATCACGGTATCGAGAAAGGGAGGTCAGCTTGGAGCTAGACCAAATATCGTGAGGCAAAGGGAAAGACATGTACTACACCTTGTGATGGTTCGTCCGATATGATCTTTGTATGCGTTTAGGACTTGGCACGTCTTGCTAGAGTCCCCTACCAACTATTGACAGAATAAGTGTATTCGTGTCATGTCTATACGCATATGAACCTATAGGGTCACACACTTAAGGGGATGGAAGCCTAATGAGGATTGGATCCGAATTAGACCAGGCTTAGGGTACTAATGGGCTTCAAATGTAGAAGCCCACTAGGGACGCCTATATAAGAGAGGGTGGGGCGAGCTGACCAGGGCTAGACCTTAGACATCAGATCATTCCCAGCCGCCACTCCTCACGCCTGTGTTGCACACGCGGACCTAGAAGTCCGGCGTTTGACGCTTCCACCATGTACGTGTGGATACCTCGGAGGCGCTGCATCTGTAGCGCTTGGACGAGCCGCGCAAGGGAGCTGCTCCTGGGACGAGGACAAGGAGGAGACGTAGATCGTCTGCACTGCCTCGACACGCTTCATCAATTCCGCAACTGCGCGTCTAGTGGTAATCCCGTGATCTATGACAACAGTAATCCTGGTATACGTGGTAGAAATTTTTGATTTGCGCTAGTGTAGCCTACCCGTTTCCCTTCACAAAGCGTCGCAGGAGATCGAGAAGTACGACCCCTCGTACGATCCGTCCGTGTGGCTGGACACTTACCTCATGGCAATGGGGATCACCGGCCACACCGATATACTTGCCGCCCGCTACCTTCCCCTGATGATGGAGGGAGCGTGCAGTCAGTGGATTAACACCCTCCCCGCGGACAGCATCAACTCCCGGGAGGAAATGCGCGATGCCTTTGTCAGGCACTTCGAGGGTTCCTACACCCGCAATACCACCATTGAGAACCTGGAGCGATACGTCCAGGGACCCCGCGAGTCGACCCGCAGTTGGGTCCAACGGTGGCGAGACCTGTGGTATAACGCGGCCGGAATCCACCTGGACACCGCGATCCACTGATTCAAGACCTCGTGCCACTACGAGCCCCTGGTCGCCAAGCTCAAGCGAGTGTACAGAACACTCAACAACATACCGGACCTCCTGGAGATCGCAAAGCGGTACGCGGAGGAGGACCCAAACCAAGAAACCGACGACGAGTCGGGAGGAAATCGCCACACGAACGGCCACCACAACGGGAGGTGATCCGAGCTATGCTACAACAACACTCGCCTCACCGGCAAACTCCACGGTGACGGGCGAGTCAACTTCATCGCCAACGCCGGATACGTGTCGCGCGAACCCAAGAGCTTCCGCCGTGACGGAGGCCAGCGCCGTGATGGTGGCAACTACAAGGCAAAGCCGAGGTTTGATCCCATGGCTCTCCTCAACCAGCCCTATGTGTTTCAAGGAGATCGAGAAGGCACGACGCGCTGAGGGAAGCCCGCCACGCACACGACCGCCGACTACCACTCTCTCAAGGAGATCGAGAAGGCACGACGCGCGCGGGAAGACCCCGACAACAACCCTCCAAACGGCGGAAAGTTCGGCAGCGTCGCCGGCTCGCTCCACACCTTCACAGGCTTCAATACGGAGTGCGAGAAGAAGTTCATCGCCCGCGTCGTCGCCGTCAACGGGGTGTCCCAGATAGACACCCCCCAGTTCCTCAACTGGTCCAAGCAACTAATCACCTGGAGCCGCGAGGACCACTTGCCACGGATCGAATATACGTGCCAAGTCGCCTTAGTGGTCAAGCCCAAGGTGGGGGACTACTGGCTTCCCAAAACGCTGATGGACGGCGGCAGCTCCATCAACATCCTATACCTGGACACGTTCAGTCAACTGCGGCTCCTGCAGTCGATGATCGAGACGACCTACACCACCTTCCACGGCATTGTCCCCGGCCGAAAGGCGTACCCAATCGGCAAGGTGACGCTGCCAGTCACCTTCGGCACACCAGGAAACTTCCGCACCAAGCGGATCGTCTTCGAGCTGGTGCCGTTCAATAGCCCCTACCACTGCGTCCTAGGGTGCCAGGCATTCGCCAAATTCATGGCAGCGCCCCACTATGCGTACAACGCGATGAAGCTACCCGGGCCATGTGGCATCATCACTCTCCATGGCGACCCCGACATGGCCGCAGAATGCGAGGCCAAAGGCGCCGAACTCGCTGACGCTGTCATCACGGCGGAGGCCAACCACGCCGAGGAGCTCGCCAAGTACGCGAGCAGGGTCAACAATGACGACCCCACCATACTCAAGAATCCCAATTCGGAGGGTGGCAACTCCGCCGCCTTCGACGCAACGACAGACACCCGCACCGTCGAGCTGGTCCCAAGCGACTCCAGCCAGACGGTGACGATCGAGACGGGCATGAGCCCAGCATAGGAAGGCGCGGTCATCGAGTTCCTACGTGAGAATCGGGACATCTTCGCATGGAAGCTATCCTACATGCCTGGTGTCCCGAGGGAACCCGCTGAGCACAAACTCAACGCCGACCCCAAAGTGCGACCTGTCAAGTAGTCGCTGCGGCCCTTCAATGAAGAGCGCCGCCGAGCAATCGCCGAGGAGGTGCAGCGTCTACTCGCTGTAGGCTTCATTCGGACAATCAAATACTCCAAGTGGCTGGCAAACCCAGTCCTAGTCGAGAAGAAATACAGAACCTGGAGAATGTGTATCGATTACACAAACTTAAACAGCGCCTGCCCGAAGGAGCAATTCGTACTCCCGGGGATCGACCAAATCATCGATTCAACTGCGGGCTTGGAGTTGCTATGCTTCCTCGACACCTACTATGGGTACAACCAGATCAAAATGGCTGTCGAGGACGAAGAGAATACGGCGTTCATCACGCCATTCGGAGCCTTCTACTACACCGCAATGACCTTCGGCCTCAAGAACGCCGGGGCGACCTACCAGCGGTGCATTCAGGAGTGCCTTGTGAGGAAAATTGGCCGCAATATCCACGTCTACATCGACGACGTGGTGGCAAAATCCACTTGCCAGGGGGATCTACTCGTCGACCTGGCGGAAACCTTCGCCAACCTCCGAAGGTACAAGATAAAGCTAAACCCAGGAAATTGCACCTTCGGTGTACCTACTGGAAAGCTACTGGCATACGTAGTCTCCAAGCGCGGGATCGAGGCGAACGCCGCCAAGGTCAACACGATCTCCCGACTCGGTAGACCCGAGTGCCTGCGCGACGTCCATAAGCTGGCCGGGCGAGTCGCGGCTCTCAGTCGCTTCATCCCCCTACTAAGCGAGAAGGCGATGCCTCTCTATCGCCTAATGCGCAAGAACCCCACCTTCCCATGGGACAAGGAGGCAGACGACAAGCTCTGCGCTCTCAAGGAGGTGCTGCTCGCAGCAGCGCTACTCGCCGCCCCTGTCGACAAGGAGCCCATGATGGTCTACGTCGTGGCTTCCGAGCGCGTCGTCAGCACCATCATGGTCGTCGAGCGACCAGAGGAAGGGAAGGATTGCCCGGTGCAGCGACCCATATACTACATCAGCGAAGTCCTTACCGAGTCGCGCCAGTGCTCCCCGCAATACCAGAAAATGGTATACGCGGTCTTCAGAGCACAGCGGCGACTGCCGCACTACTTCCACGAGCACCCAATAACGGTCGTCTCCTCAACACCATTGTAGGACATCATCCGCAACTGCGAGGCGCCGGGCGAGTCGCCAAGTGGGCCGTCGAGATCGGCGTCCACAACATCAAGTACGAGACGCGCAAGGCGATCAAATCGCAGGCTCTCGTAGACTTCCTCGCCGACTGGGAGGAGGCCCAGCAGCCAGAGAAGCTGCCGTACCTCCATTACTAGAGCCTACACTTCGACGGCTCCAAGAACGTAGACGTTGCAGGAGCGGGGATCGTGCTAACATCTCCGAAGGGCAACAAGCTCCGCTACGTCCTCTACCACGACTTCACCCCCTACACCAACAACATGGCCGAGTATGAGGCTCTACTCCATGGCATGAGGGCAGCCAAGGAGATGAACATCAATCGCCTGCGCTGCTATGGAGACTTCGACCTTGTCGCCAGGCAAGTCGTCGGCACCTGCGACACCATCTCTCCCACCATGACGGCATACCGCCAAGCAGTGGACTAGCTGGGAGGACACTTCGCAGGCTACTCCGTCGAGTGGAACGACATGCGGAAGAACAAGGAGGCCGACACACTCTCTCGCATCGGCTTGGCTCGACTCGCACCACCCGCGGGCGTCTTCCTCGACACTATCACCAAGCCCTCCGTCTCACCCCCAAGGGAGATCGACATCGGATTCCGCTGCAACTAGAAGCAGCCCTGGTCACACTAATCGCCGAGCCAAGCGACTGGACCGCACCATACGTCGCCCACCTGGAGGGAGGCACCCTACCGACAGACAAAACATAGTCCCCGATGATAGCACGCCGCTTCAAATCCTTCATCATCATCAACGGAGAGCTCCACAAGCGCAACGTGACCGGCATGTTCCAACGCTGTGTCCAACCTACTGAAGGACGCAAAATCCTCCAAGACATGCACTCCGGCGACTGCGGCCACCACGCCGGCGCCCGCTCTCTGGTCGCAAAGGCCATGCGACACGGCTTCTACTGGCTCACTGCACACGCAGACGCTGTCGACATTGTCCAGCGGTGCGTCGGATGCCAGCAATACGCCAACCAGACTCACGTACCGAGCTCGGCGCTCAAGACAATCCCCATCACCTGTCCGTTCGCCGTGTGGGGCATGGACATGGTAGGCCCCTTCAAAAAGGCCCCCTCTGGCTTCACCCACCTCCTAGTCGCAGTCAACAGATTCACAAAATGGGTGGAGGCCAAGCCAGTCCGCAAGTGCGACGGGTAGACCGCTACAAAGTTCCTACGCGAGCTCATCTATCGCTACGGGTTCCCAAACAACATCATCACAGACAATGGCACCAACTTCGCCAAGGGAGCCATGGCCGAGTTCTGCGAGGAGCACAACATCCGACTCGACCTCGCCTCAGTCGCCCACCCGGAGTCCAATGGCCAGGCATAACGCGCCAATCAGAGCATCCTCCATTGCCTGAAGCCACGGCTACAAGTCCCACTCGAGCGTACCGCCGGGTGCTGGGTCAAAGAACTCCCCTCATTCATCTGGGGCATCCGCACCTCTGACAACCGGTCGATAGGGTTCACCCCCTTCTTCATGGTATACGGTGCCAAGGCAGTCATGCCAACCGACCTCGAGCACGATTCACCTAGGGTGCTGGGTACGTCGTCAGCTTGCTCGCCATCGCCGCACAGAACGGTTGCTCCACCTTGAAGTCACGGTGCTTCGGCTCAGGGTCATTGGGGGCGACGATTGTTTCCTGGTAGGGAATGAGGTCGCCCATCGCCCAAACGCGGTTGGAGTACACCGCGGCTCGATCCGTCAGCTTCAACACCTCGGCAATCTTGACCGAGCCCGTTGACGAGGGGTAACCACTCGTGATGTCGTCGAGGTCGAAATCGTCCAGAAAGTGTGTGAGCCCAAGGCTCAGCGTAGTCGCCGCTCCACGACGGAAGGTCGGCCGCGTCATGAATTCAACGACTGACAGGGCCTTCTCCAGGTAGCGCCATACCTCAACGAGGTCGCTGGGGATCACCTCCGTTGGCTAGATCTCCTGAAGATATGCCTGGAGACAAGTCGCTGACAGCGCGGCTGAGTCGACCAGGGTGGTCATGCATTGCCGCGCGTCATACGACTGCGCCTCTTCCGCATTATCAGTGATCCGGCCTGCAGCACACAAGCAAACAATAAGCAGAGCACCAAATCAACAACGTGGTACGTGCAATCGGAAATCAGCTGAAGGAAAGCTGACCAATCAGCGGGTGGCAGAGGTCCGTGATGAAACTCTGAAGAGCAGAGAAATCATTCTCAACCCGGCGACAAGCGCATCCAATACCTTCCGCTCCTCAGCAGCAGAAGTGATGGCCGCCTTGTCTTGCCCATCCGCCGAGTTCGCTTCTTCCTTCGCCTCCTTGAGCTCACGCTCCAGTTCGGCGATCCGCGTCTCTACTACGCTCAAGGCAGAGTGAGCCGACGTCAATTCACCAACTGGGTTAAGGCCTGGCGAGCCTCGGCCACACTATTCTCTGTTTGCAAAAACAAAATGGTCAACACCGCGATAAGTTAGCGACCAGCGCCAATTAAGTTATATACTCACCCGCAGCCACTCGAAGCTCCTTGTTCGTCGCCTGGATGGCAACAAGCTCCATCTCCACGCGGCACTTCGCAGCAAGCCGCTCGGCTGACTCGCGCTGCAGGCCCTGTGCAACAACTACGGCGTCAACAATCAAAAAATTCCTAAGTGCCCAGCCGCTGAAATTCAGCGACTAGGCACTCGGGGACTGGATAACACCAAAAATATTAAGAATCCGACCACTGAAATTCAGTGGCCAGATCCTCGGGGACTAGACATACCTGGATGGCGCACCTAGCATGCCATGAAGTTCAATCGCGTGCACCGACGCAAGCACGAGTGGAGTGTGACCACGACGTTGTTCAACCTCCATGCCGGCGGCCCCAGGAAGCTGTCTTGACGGCATTGTGGCACTCGCTACAACGGCTTTCTCCACAAAGCGAGGGAATGTCGCCACCGCGGCCCCCACGCCCCTCAAGGCCAGCTCGGTCGCCTCGGACGAGCCTGCAAGCACCATATGCTGGGACCCCGCGTCCTCCTTGGCCTTCAGAGCTAGGTCCACTGCGGTCAGAGGTTCGCTCGGGGCAGTCGCTGGCTTGTCAGAGATCATGACGACGTCATCGCCCTTTGTTCTTTTGGCGCCATCGGCGGGATCAACGACTTCTTCGCCCTTCCTCTTCTTCGAGGGATCAGCCGGCACCTCCGTGGTGACTAGTGGAACCTGGCCACTAAAGTGTGACCTATCTTCTTAACTCCAGTCTTGCGAAACAACTCTGTCAATAAAGCTCTCCGATCAAAACACAAAGCAAACAAACGGATAAAAGGTCAAGGAACACTCCTTGGCGACCGGAAGAAATCGTAGGCCGGTGCGGATGCTGGCCGGCTTCTCCAGTTCTGGCCCTAGTTTTCGGCTGAGGCCCATCTCGAACACATTATGTGCCTAAGTCACTGATGGTTTCTTTGAAGATGAAGCCGCGGCGAGAGCCTCCGTGGCGATTGTTGTGGGAGCCCCCCTCGGCGGCGAGGTCCCTACGCCTGGAGAGGCTGCCAAACCGGCGACTGGGGAAAACGGCGGTGGCAACTATGCCAGCGGCGCTTCGTCCATTATGACGGCAGCGCCAGTCGCCGCGGTCGCGTGCGTCGCTGTCTCTTCTGCCGAGCTGGTAGCGTCAGAGCTACTCGCGGACCGAGGCGGAGACGCCGGCTTGGTCGGCTTCACCTTCTTCTTCGGCGGCGCCTGCTTCTTATTCTTCGATGGCGTAGCCTCACGGTGTGAGCTATGCTCAGGTAGCTCGTCGTCGTCATCGTCATGGGCCTCGAGGCTCTTGCTGGCCTCGAGTTCGCGCTGGTGCTGCCCGCGAGTCTTGCGGGCCGTGGGGGCAGCAACCTCCACGGGTTCGTCGTCATCATCGTCGCCATTGCCACCCCCATCACTCTCGACATCGCCCTTGTCGGGCAATGACTCGCTCCCGTCCTGGGTGGACGAGCTCGAGTTTTCATCGTCTCCGGGCGGAAGCTACCCTTCCACCACTTGAAACAACTACACCAATCAAACAACATTAGCACAACCGCGAAAGCACAAACTGTGACTGCGAGTGCAAAGGGAATAACAGTTCACCGTTGGAGTTGGGCGCCTTGCGGTGTAAGGCGCGACCCCGGCCTTCGCGTCGAGATACACCGCCTGGGTGATCTTCTTTAGGGCCATGGTGATCTTCGTCGGGTCGTCCTTGCCCGTATACTCGTACATGTAGTGGTCACGGCTGGCCAGGGGCACGAGCCATCACTGGAGCCAGCAGTTGTGGAGGTTGATGGTTCGAAGGCCTTTCTTCTTGAAATTGCGGATGGTCTGAAGCATCACGTCAATGACCATCCGCTGTTCCAGCGGGAGTTTGGTAACTTGGAGCCGGCGCGGCACTACTAGGAAAACGGCCTTTAGTGGCGCACCTGAAACCATCATCTGTGGCGCACCTGCAGTGTGCCACGGGCCTTGCGCTACGGCTATCTCTCAGCCGTGGCGCACTGCCTAGTGCGCCACGGTTGTGTAGAGATAGGCATAGCGCACCTCCTAGTGCGCCACAAAAGTTTGGCATGGTGCGCTACCCCTTGGATCTTCTGTGGCACACTACCTAGTGCGCCACTAAACATCCATGGTGCGCTTTAGGTGTAGTGCGCCACAGAAGGTAGACCATGTGCGCCACAGATGTATTTTTTGTTTTTTTTTTAATTTCCAAGCCAGATTATATGCAATACAGATTATATACAATATTACAGCAGATATACACACACAGATACAAGATATACAATTATATATATAAATACTCAATATGAAAAACAAGATTGAAACAAATACATATAGATAAGTCTCATACATGAATACATAGTCTAAGTTACATTGTTTTGATCATGTTACAAAGTAGTAGTTGGTGACATGCGAATACATGTGTCGATCGAACAAGTTAGAGCTCGGAAGCTCGCCTAGACATCTAAACTAGCTAGCTAGACACAAACGCGGGATAAATAACCAAAGAAGATAAGCATGATCACCGCCGCGACGAAGGTGTAGGTCTTCATCCGGTTCCTTGTCCTAACTACCGCTAGATAGCGCGTGTATCTAGCTTCCGCCTCCGCCATAGTGTTGTACCCTTTGTAGCTATTGCCGCTGAAATGGTGCACCTGTCTCCGGCAGTCTTCCCAATCATCGTAGACTCCGGGAACCCGTCCCTTGTACACGACGTACCACGTCATCTACAAGTTGACAATAATAACTAACCGGTGATTGAAAAAACATGTATAATTAAAGTCGCATATGAAGATACACTTATAGAAAGTACTCTTAAATCAAAAAGAGAAAACTCAAAAAGCATGCCTCATATATAACTAGGTTGTTGGACACAGGAATATGCTTATGACGGGACTGTTAGCCAAGTAGGATGCACAATTCCTGGACTTGTGCATATCACAAGGCTAACAATCCCGTCATAGCACATTCACATATATATTGTGCCACGACATTTCAATCATCGGCATATTCTCGAAAAAGACAAAAATAACTCGAAAAGCATGCCTCATATATAACTAGGTTGTTGGACACAGGAATATGCTTATGACGGGACTGTTAGCCAAGTAGGATGCACAATTCCTGGACTTGTGGATATCACAAGGCTAACAATCCCGTCATAGCACATTCACATATATATTGTGCCACGACATTTCAATCATCGGCATATTCTCGAAAAAGACAAAAATAACTCGAAAAGAATGCCTCATATATAACTAGGTTGTTGGACACAGGAATATGCTTATGACAGGACTGTTAGCCAAGTAGGATGCACAATTCCTGGACTTGTGCATATCACAAGGCTAACAATCCCGTCATAGCACATTCACATATATATTGTGCCATGACATTTCAATCATCGGCATATTCTCGAAAAAGACAAAAATAACTCGAAAAGAATGCCTCATATATAACTAGCTAGGTCGTTGGACACAGGAATATGCTATGACGGGACTGTTAGCCAAGTAGGATGCACAATTCCTGGACTTGTGCATATCACAAGGCTAACAATCCCGTCATAGCACATTCACATATATATTGTGCCATGACATTTCAATCATCGGCATATTCTCGAAAAAGACAAAAATAACTCGAAAAGAATGCCTCATATATAACTAGCTAGGTCATTGGACACAGGAATATGCTATGACGGGACTGTTAGCCAAGTAGGATGCACAATTCCTGGACTTGTGCATATCACAAGGCTAACAATCCCGTCATAGCACATTCACATATATATTGTGCCATGACATTTCAATCATCGGCATATTCTCTAAAAAGACAAAAATAACTCACACTTGTCGTCCGAGAACCAAAGAGTAAGCAAAAAAACCAAAGAGTAAGCAAAAAAACCAAGCATTGATTGATATATAATAATAATAAGCAAAATAAGTAAGCGGTGATTCATAAACCTAATAAGATAAGTACACTTGTCGTCCACACACACACACAAAGGTCATCTATAGTTTGCAACTACAACTAGGGCAACATCAAGCCTTCTGGCTCGGCTTAGGGAACGGGAGGACGCCCTGTCTCGTCATGAACTTCCTATAGTCACCCTGCATCTCTAGGCGATCTTCTTTGTCACGGTTATTCGAGATATTTCCTCCGTAGAAGATCCCCCCCGAAGTCATGACATCACGAAAGATGATTGCCCCAAACTGCTGCTGGATGCGATACATCTCTTGTCTAATATCCGAATCATTGATCTTGGCCTTTGCTTCGGCCCACTGTTTGAGATGATCTGGCAGCGTAGAATTCTGCTGGTCAAGTAGGAACGCCCTCATGTGATGGAGTGCGTAGTAGGCTTCCTTCTTACTGTTTTCCGGCTGCTTCACGCAGGGGAACTCTGTTACGTGGTTGAAGACATGCCTGCCGAACTTGACCTTCTTACGCACGAAGCTGGTGCCTTCCGTCGAGGCAAAGCCAGTGAGAGCATCATCCAGAACTTCCTTGATCTTGTCGTAGTTTTTCTTCTTTTCTAGACTCCCCGAGTCGAAATACGTGGCGTGGGAATGCTTCGGCGATAAGGAGATGAGCGTGCAGTGTTCATCTCTGCGCAAAAAATTCAAATGGAATGTGTTGAAAAAAGAATGATGATGATCTAATAAAGCCAATCGACGGTGGCGACTGAATAACGACTTACTCGGGAAAGTAAGGCACGAGAATGTATTCCTTTGTCTTGTTCGCCACGAGGATTCTTTTTAGGTACGAGGCCACGATACGTCGTTCGGCGGGGGAACCCAAGCAGCCGTCACGCATGTAGTAGGGGTCCACTATAGCGATGCCCGGTGTGTTCTCTCTAATGATCTGCGTGGCCAGGCTAAGAGAAAAGAGACGGACCATGGTATAGTGCAGCGGGTATAGGTGGAACATATTGAAGATGTCCTCGAACCGCAGGAAGAACAGATCCGCGGGGGCAGTGTCGACGAAGCCCAAGCCTTGTGGCACCTTAACCACGAATACCGGGTGCGAGGGATCTTTCTCCGATAGAAGGCATCTCTCTATCGTCAGCACGCCGTCATGCACACTCTGCAGTTCCGAACTGGCGAGCTTCCGCAAATTCTTAGGTAGCATGGGCTCACCCGCCACATGAATCCTCCACATAATACCCTCGGGTCTTGGTGGCCCGTCCCGAAACCTGATCGGATTCGCAGTTGTTGACGCCACCGGCTGGCTCGAGCTGCTAGATTTTCTTTTCCTGCCCTTTTTTCCTTTTGGAGAGCGGGGAGGCACCGCAATCTGAGCACCGGCCGCCCTATGTAGTGTGTCAGGGCTTAGAATAAAGGGCCGGTTGGTTGTATCAGCTGGCTCTGTAAAGGCGCAAGCTGGAGGCGTCTCCTGAGAACCAAACAGACGCTTGGTGATAGTGGCTTTCTCTGTGGGGCCACCAGCTAGGTCTTCTTCGTTGCCAAACTGAGTGCTGAAGAAGTGATCATTCCAGTCTTCGTCGTCCTCGGCCGGATCCTGCGCCATGTGCATATCATCAACATGATCATCCGACCCACCGCGTGGAGGTGACGGCGAGGGCGGTAAGGGGGCCTTGCCACCGCTTGTCGCTGGCATGACAGGCGGTGCTGTTGTCTGTGGCGTGATGGCCCCCGCCGTCCCCAAACGGATCATGCTCTTTGGCCATAGCAAGAACAAGCCGAAGCAACTTCTGAGGACAGACGACTCTTCTTCATCCGCTCCTGGGGGTTGAATGGGAGGTTCCAGGTCGTCGCAGCCCCTTAGCACCCGACTAATTTTAACCCTGTGCACGCTATCTGGCATCGGCTTTGAGTGGAACGTGCACTGCAAGGGTTGAACGATGGTACCCTTGGCAACATCCCTCAGCTCGTTGTTCACGTAGCATAAGAGAGTGCAAGGAACATCCGTCTGCAGAAAACATGTACGGCGTCGTCAGAGCGAGATGCCACAAGAGTAATATATAGATGGCATGAAAGGCGGTAATTAAAGCAATTTGTTTACCGTGATGGCGTCGAGATCGGCTAATGTCGACGCACCGCATACGGCGACGGGCGTGCAAGAGACGGAAGGGCTGCTTGATGGCGCGGTGCTGGCCGCCGGTGTATTCACCCTACCGACGGGTGCTTGGAGCTCCGGTGCCGCCGCGACGATGGCAGGGGGGCACCAACATGTACTCCGGCGCCGCGGTGATGGCAGGGGGAGTCACCAACACTTGTAGCGCCGCGGTGCTAGCGGGCGGAGTCACGAACACGTAGTTCGCCTGATTCGTCGGTGCCGCGTTGTTCGAGTGGCTGCTGACCATGCTTGGAATCGGGCACGGCCCTACTCGACCACCCGCACTCCAGTTCGCTATTGACTCCACCAAGGTAGGCAGGAAGGACGTAAGGGTGATTGCCAGGTTGTCTTGGACGATCTGCGGGATTCGCGCCACTTGTGCCTTAAGTTCTTGAACCTCTCTGTTTTCCTCCTCGCTCCTTCCCGATGGCGCCACATGCGTCCTCGGCGGTGGACCAAAATGATCCACCCAATTCTTACCCCCGAGGCCGGCCAGACGGCCAGCCGACGACGGCTTCTTCGTAACCGTCTCTATTTTCTTGGCCTGGTTCATCGCCATGTTAAAAGGGTTATCCCACCGGGTGGCCGCCGTCGACCCCTGGGATGAGGAACCCTGGGATCCATGACTAGCAACAATTTCCTCCTCCTGCAGAAGAAGTAACAGTGAATCATTTAGATCATCGATTAGATTGCAATCGTGTTGATCCGCCGTAATTAGATTATACTTACCACAATTTCCTCGAATTCCTTCACCGCAGGATCCGCGGTGAGTTGTTTGGTTTTTGGGTCCACATGGTAACGGGCCCTTATGAAGTTTCGAACCTGCCCGGGTTCGAATTTAGCAAAGGGGTTTTCTATCCCCTTGGATCTATACTCTTCGTCCTCCTTATTCCATTTGGCCTCCGCGGTTCTGTATCCACCAGATCCGAGATGGTGATGACCTATATTCATCGCCTGCAGCACCTTTCCCCGATTACTATTGGCCAGGGCTCTTTCGGATTCACACCTCTCCTTGAACTCCCGGAACTGATCTTCGGTGATCTGCGGGTCAATCTTCTGGATCTCCTCGAGACTTTTGCCTTCTTTATAGATCTTCTTCTTTATCCGGGTTCTCCAGCTGGCCAGGGCGGTGCTCATCTTTGTGAGGGCGGATTTGTTTACTTCGTTCCCATGATAATTTGTGTTCTGATACTTAGCGGGGAACTTGTATCTGGCGTGCAGCTTCTCGAAGAGGAGTGTGCGCAAGTGGCCATTATATTTATGCCGGAGATTCTCGGTGTTGATCGAGATGGTTGTCCGGGTGATCGCCGCCACTTGCCCACCGTACCCTTTGACGACAAGGGCGGGCTCCAAAGGAACCCCTGATGGGCTCACTTCGGTAATTTCCTCCCTGACCGTGCCGACCGTGTTCGGGCGCCGGTCCTTCGGCTTCTTCTTCTCGGGCGCCGGTCCTTCGGCTTCTTCTTCTTCTTCTTAGGAGGGTTGCTACCACTCCCTGTGCCCTCGCCGCCATCAGTGGTTTCATCGTCCGCCGTTCCTTCGGCTTCTTCCTCCAAGTCTTCCATCTCATCATCCTCGCTCTCCGAAGGATGGTATTCTTCATCGTCTTCTAGACGCTGGGCCACCTCCCAGAATGTCAATTGTTTATTCGGAGGTCTGAGTTCTCCTTCAGCGCTGATGCGCTTAGAACATCCAGCCTCGTCGTTGTCACACATCTTTGCACTAATAAAAAACAAATAATTGGTTAAATGCACGGAAAAATCCGGCATGACCTTTGCTAATTTTTGGACCTACGAGCACCCATTTTCTCAACCGAAACGGAAGTGAATCAACACTTCGGGAGAAATGGGCAACTCAATTGAAATCCCTAAAAGAAAAAACAGCCCCAGCCCCAGTGATAACCCCATTGACCCCATCCATCATTCACACACAAAGAAAATAGCCCCATCCATCATCGCCGCCTCCGCTTCCATCATCCATCATTAATGATTAACACAGATACACAACGGTATATAACATATATATTGAGATAGTTTATAGTATATAACATATACACAGATACATAAAGAATATAAAATATACAGTATATAACATATACACAACAGTATATAACAGAGCACAGATATAACAGGGAACATATATAATAGGGAACATATATAATAGTACACACAGCATAGCAAATATATGGCCAGCATAGCAAATATATATGGCCAGTACACACAGGTTTCACAAATAGTACACACAGCAGCAAGCATAAAAGTTTATATTGCTTGCAGTAGTGCCTTCTCAGCACTACTAGACCATCACCAGGATCAGTACTAAAACCATACAACATAACTAGGATTTCAGCAGGAGCATTTCAGAAAAACCTATGTCTCTAAGATGAGCTTCCTGGGGGAGAAGATCAAGCAGAATATGGGGGGTTGGATGGGGAGCACCATGTCCATTGGTGGAAGAGTGACTAAGACTGATGCTTGTCTCTCTAACGATGTGGTATATCAAATGTCAATGAAAATACTACATAAAACAAATATTGTCCAGATGGAGAAGCCTACCAAATTTAACCTAGCTCTAATGTGCAAATGGTGGTGGAAGGTGGAAAAAGGGAATGGCCATTGGCAAGATTTTATGAGGAGAAAATATTTGGGGGATTCTAGAATTTTTTTGTACAAAACATAGGTCTAAATACTATGCTCTTTGGTCTGAAATGCTCCAGGTCAAAGATCTTTATCTTTGTGGCAGAAAAATGCAAGTTAAAATTCTTGGTGTGGCCAGAATTCTTTGAAGGATACTTTCCCTGAGTTGTTTGATATATGCAATGAACAATATTGGACTGTGGTTGTTGCTGCAAGGAGAAGATGGTAGTTTGCTTTCAGGAGATGGCTATCTATGGCTAGGACGCCGCGAACCAGTAATGAACCAGTAACGAACCTAGGCTAGGACGCCGCGAAGAAGATCGCAGGCAGCCTGCAACATTGGAGGCACCGCCAGCGGGCTGCAGCGGCCCCCTCCTCCGCAACCGATTCGAGTGAGACGACGACAGCATTGTTCTATGGGAGGAGCTATAGCAGCATCAGGGCTTCTGGTACTAGCTAGCAGAGAGCCCTGCTTGCGGGGATGCCCGCTACTAGGGTTGCAAAGCCTAGGATGCCCCCAAAACAGAGGGAGAGAGGGAGAGAGGGAGAGAGGGGAGAGGAGATGCTCACCTCTGACGGGCGGACGACGGGCGGACGACGACGGGCGGACGACGACGGGCGGACGATGGCGGCCTCCACCTCCTAAGACGCGGCGGCTGCTCCTCCTCGGACACGGGCCTCCTCCTGAGACGCGGGCGGACCTCCTCCTCGGACACGTACGGGCGGACCTCCTCCTCCTCGGGCACGGGAAGGCCTCCTCCTCCTCAGACGCAGCGGCGGCGGATCGAGAGCGGCGGCGGCGGTCCTTCGGCTTCGGGCTGAGAGATGGAGAGATGGGGATGAGAGAGGGGGTTGGGCGCCACACGTGTGGATAAAGCCACTTAGGCGTAGCGCACTGAGCCATAGTGCGCTACGGATATCTGTAGCGCACTATGGGCTAGTGCGCTACGCCTATCGGCTTCTAACTACTGGATAAGAGAACTGCAGTCCCACTAGTTAACAACTATACTAGCCTATCCCACTGGTTCTGCCCACTACTCTATTCTAAACCTGAGAGCACCCAGGTTCGAATCCTGGTGCCCCAATTTTTTGTTTTGATTTTAAAAACACTTTTAAATATTCCAAAAAATGCCCAAAAGTGGTGATATATGCCATAGAAGTTTTATTTTGATTTTAAAATACTTCATTTTTCGCGGCCACGTTTGCACCAGCGGCCTTGGATTTGGCTGCTTCGGGTATAACCATGGTTGTGAAATACCGGTCTTCTCTTTCGACGCTCTTTGCCCATCTGACACGGAACATCGGCACCTTTTCTCCACAGTAGTCGAGCTCCCAGATCTCCTCGATTCTTCCGTAGAATCTTTCCTTCACGTTGTCATCGGTGTAGAATTTCGACGTTACGCCTGAGTTCTGATAATCACACTTGTTGTCCTTTTCCTCCGTGTAGAATGTGTAGCCGTTGATATCATACGCCTGATAGGTCACCAGGTTTTGCATCGGTCCCTGCGACAAGGTGAATATGATCTTTTCCGTGTCAGAAGAATGCGAGCGCGGGGGATTATCAAGGAGCGTCTGCCTAAACCAACGCGTGAAATCTGAGTTGTGCTCTTTGATTATTTCTCCCTGCGTCCTCTGTATGCCCCGGTCACTGTACTTCTTCTCGATTAACCTTTTGTGCTTCTGTACCCAAGGATCGACCAGTTCTAAATGCTATAGCGCGACGAGGTTTGCTCGATCAAAGTCTGCGCGTCGAAAATCGAAGTCTGCATGCAGTATGCGACGACCCTCTCGGTGACCAGATCCGTCGAGCTTGCCAAGGTGTCTGTTGACGGGAAGACCGACAGGGTTCTCGATGTCTAGATAATTTGTGCAGAAAGAGATGCACTCTTCGGCCAGAAAGCCCTTGGCTATGCTTCCATCTGGACGGGACCTGTTGCGAATGTATCCTTTGAAGTTTCCGTTCATCCTTTCGAACGCCATCATGCTGCGGAGGAACATCGGCCCGAGTTGTACGATGTCCTCCACGACATGGACCAGCAGATGCACCATAATGTCGAAGAATGCGGGTGGGAAGTAGACCTCAAGCTCACATAGTATCACCACGATCTCCTCCTGTAGCCTTCCAAGCTGATTCAAGCCAATCGACTTCCTAGAGATGACGTCGAAAAACTTGCATAGGCCAAATAACGTTTCACGGACGTGCTCGTCCATTATCCCTCTTAGTGCGACCGGAAGTACCTGCGTCATTAGCACGGCACAGTCGTGAGACTTCATGCCACTGAACCTCTGCTTCGCCTCGTCTAGGTATCTGCTTATCTTGCCCGCGTAGCCGTAAGGAAATTTGACTCCTAGAAGGCACTTGAAAAACTGTTTGATCTCATCCTGGCTTAGAGTGAAGCAAGAAGGAGGGCAGTAATATTCGTTCTTCTTGAACTTTTTACCCTTCCGACGACCTTGTGTCGTCTCCGACTCATGATCATCGTCATCTTCCTGATCATCAGGAGTAGTGCGTCCTCCGTGGAGCTCCTTCCGGATACCCAAGCATATCAGGTCGTGCCTTGCTTTCGGACCATCTTTCGTCCTATCTGGCATGTTGATTATGGTGGCGACCAGAATCTCGCACACGTTTTTCGTGATATGCATGATGTCGAGGCTATGAGGCGTGCGGAGAAACTTCCAGTATGGCAACTCCTAGAAAACAGACCTTGTTTTCCATACCTTCATCAGCGGCTTGTCTTGTTGCTGCCTCTTTCGCTTCTTTCCAGGCTTAGGACAATCTTTCCAGCTTTTCAGCAACTCTTCCACTTCTTCGCTGCTCCTACGCTCTGGGATTCCTCGGGTCTCTGATTTGCCATCGAACAGGTCTCCACGTTTTCTCCATGGATCATTCTTGCCGAGCCACCTCCGGTGCGCCATGAACACGGTTTTCGATGACCCTGGATCTTTCTCTAGTTGGAGATAGCTTGTGTTATCCATGCACCTAACGCATGCGCAGAATCCTTGGATAACCTGCCCCGAGATATACCCGCAACCTGGATAGTCTTGCACCGTAGTGACCAACGCGGCTCTCATAGTGAAATAATCTTGTGCGACGGCGTCGTAAGTATTGGCTCCAGATTCCCATAACGTGGCTAGCTCCTCTTTCAACAGCCCAAGATACAGATTGATGTCGGTACCAGGTTGTTTCGGCCCTTGAATTAGCATACTCATTTGTATGTACTTATTCTTCATGCACAACCATGGAGGGAGGTTGTACATCCATACAAACACGGGCCAAGTGCTGTGCGTGCTGCTCTGGCTACCGAACGGATTGAGTCCATCGGTGCTCGCACCAAGCCTGATGTTCCTCGAATCTCCACCGAATTCTGGGAATTCGAGGTCCAATGCTTTCCACTGGCTAGCATCTGAAGGGTGCGTCAGCAGCTCATCCTTTTCGGGGTCATCATCATCTCCTGGCTTCTTCCTTTCCGCATGCCATCGCATGAGCTTCGCTTCCTTATGGTCCGCGAAATAGCGCTACAGACGAGGAGTGATAGGAAAGTACCATACCACTTTTCGAGGTGCTTTCTTCCCTTTCTTGTATCGTCTCACGCCGCACACCGGACATGTGGTTTTCTCCGCGTCCTCGCCCCGATAAATGATGCAATCGTTGATGCATACGTGATATCTAACGTGCGGTAGATCGAGAGGACAGACGATTTTCTTGGCATCCTCGATACTAGTTGGACGTGTGTTCCCCTCCGGGAGACGATCGTGCCAGAATGCCATCATATCGTCGAAGCTTGCGTCGCTCAATTTGTGCTTTGCCTTCATCTCCATAGCCTTGAGCGTTACATTCAACCGGGTATCATGGGGCCTGCATCCTTCATACAATGGAGTAACCGCGTCTTTCTCAAGTTGCGCAAGCTTGGCTTTCTCTCTAGCGGCAGCCCTGGCGTTACTCGTCTGCTTGAGAAGTAGCTCTTGCACATAAGGGTCCCGCACCCAGCCTGACGTTGTTCCATCGTCGTCTGCTCCTCCGGCATCTAGATCATCATCATCCCGGTCTGCTTCCGCACCTTCACCATCTCCAGGAGACTCTTCATCATCTCGCCCGTTCTCGCCGTGATGATGATCATCGTCATGTTGGCCACCTTCTTCACCGTCTCCATCATCTACGCCATCGCTTATCCAACGAGTGTATCCATCCATGAAACCATGGCGGAGCAGGTGCGCCTGCAGATTCCCGGAATCTGGGTCGATCACCCAGTTGAGTTTGCATCTTCTGCACGGACATCTTATATCTGTCTTGTTATTTCGTATCATGTCGGCCGTCGCACATTTCAAAAATCTAGCCACAATGCCTTCGCTCATTATGCGGACCATTTTTGCCTGCACGATGTACACGGTACAATTTTGAAGTCTATTAGAACCACATAATGAATGCATGCATGCAATGGTCGATAGAAAATTTCGGCATGACCTATCCTAAAATTAGGACCTTTGCGAAATGCCAAAGTCTTGCCAAAATGGAAATGAATCAACATTTTGGCAAAACAAATGACAACTTGTTCACATACAAACACAAGAGAGAGAGAGACCGATCCATACACACATGAACATATCATTATCCTCTCCATACACACATGCATGAGCATCATCGATACTCTCCATATACACACACATATGACCATCGATCCTATCCACACATACACACATCATGAGCATCGATCATCTACATACATATGAGCACATCATCCATATACACATGAACACATCCTTACATGGACAACTTACCGAGATGAGAGACCGATCGATCGCGAGAAAGATGGAAAGGAGAGGTGCGCGCGTCGACCGGAGACGGATAGATGAGAGACCGGAGACCTCCTCTATTACTTGTGTAACATCCAAAGCAAGTTTTACATGCTAAAAATGGTGAATGTGTGGAGAAATTGAGGTGGGAAGGAGAAGATCCCGACTAGATCTAAGGAGGAAGAAGAAGGGGAAAGTGAAGTGTGGGGTGGTGGATGTGTGGGCACACATGTGCACATAAAGTGCTGTCCTAAAAGAATCGACACATCCGTGGCGCACACGGCCCTAGTGCGCCACAGGGAGTACAAACATCTGTGGCGCACTATGCCACGTGCGCCACAGATGCTCCTACTCCCTGTGGCGCACTAGGCCGAGTGCGCCACAGAAGTTTGTGGCTGTTTCAGAGCAGAGGGGGGCATGCGCTTAGGCATAGCGCACCAGGCACACGTGCGCCACAGATGACCCTAACAACCGTGGCGCACATGACTGTAGTGCGCTACAGATGTTTGGCGTATGTCCAACAGGGCCCTGGCCCACACACATCTGTGGCGCACTATAGTCATGTGCGCCACGGTTGTTCTAGTTACTAGTAGGGCACTGCCCACAGGTGAGCCACGCCTGTTTTAGCCGTGGGGCACTTCAACCATGTGAGCCACGGATGTGCTGATTACCTATAGCTGTTTTCCTAGTAGTGCGGCTCGGGCCGGTCGGCGGAGTACCTTGGAAGCGCCACCTCGTCGCCTAGAGTCGACTCGGTAACGTAGAACCAGCTCTTCTTCCACACGTTTGCTGCTTTGGCAGGCAGCATCATATCGAAGAACGATGCCTTCGACTTCACATGGAAAGTCAAGCCGCCCGCGGCTATCATTGGGCCGCCTGCCTCTTCGTGACTGATTCTCCCGTGGAATAGATCTTGCCAAAGGGGAAAATAGGGCCTGCAGCCCATGTAGAACTCGCAGAACGCCATGAAAATGGTGATCTGCTCGATGCTGTGTGGACCCAGATCCGACGGCTGGATATCGTAATAGGCGCAGTTACGCCGGAAGAAGAGGGAGGTTGGGAATCTGAGCCCCCGCTCCAGGTGACTAGTTAAGCATATGAATTCCCCTTCACGCGGATCCAGAATTACTTCTCCAGCCACGGGGATGCACCATCTCGCAGCACGGAGGATCCCCGCCTCCTCGTATGATTTTAGCAGTGCCTTCGTGCACTTGGATCTGCCCCATGGTTCGGTAGGAGGAGCCATCGGCTGGAGGATCATGGGATGCGGATCGCTATGAGTCGTTCTGGTCACTGCGCGGAATGGTGAAAAAAGGATGCGCAAGATCGGAGGAAGTAAGGGAAGCGTTTTCCCCTTCAACCATCACTCTCCTTATATAGTGGTTGTTACCAGCCATTTTCGGGAGCCGTTACTACGCGGTAATTACGCCAATATTATCGTGGGATTACCCAATAGCTAGTTTGACCAGGCTGACGGTCCAACTTCGTTTACTCGACTCGCTGCCTTTAGCGACTCGACGATTCGCCGACCTGATCACTATAAAAGTGACTAATTATCCGCCGACCCGCTCGCCAAGCTGCGACATGATTGGTCGCCGTTATTGCGACTAAAATGACTAGTTCTTTCCTTTGTTTAGGAGTCCGCCGCCGATTCGACTGGGCGTCCGCATTGGACCAGCATACTCCAACTGCCAACAAACGCCTGCGACGAATCAATGACGGCCTCGGGGACTACTGATGGGGATATGCCTACCGGGGTATGCCCAGCAGGACGTTTCCTATTGGCCCAAGCCGCCAGAGAGTGGGCCTGCAGGACGGCGACTGGATCATGACTTGGCGAGGACTTAGGAGACTGGAAGCTAGAGGCCCAGAAGCGTAGCTAGTCCCATTCGGACTAGGTCAAAGACCCTCTGAATCCTTAACTAATTCGGTTGTAATCTGTAAACCCTAGCAAGGTGAGCCTATATAAACCTTCCTAGGGTACGCATAGAGGATACGTTCCATCATACACCCAAGCGACTCGCCGCCTAGTCGTCGAGCTCGCCCCCTGTACTCTCTCCATAATACAATCTAGCAGGAGTAGGTCTTTACCCTCCGGGGGCCGAACCTGGGTAAAACCTTGTGTCTCCGCCCTCATCTCGCACCGCCCTTTCCCCATGTTCTACTACTCGCTGTCGATTGCAGCATCTGCTGTGGTCATTCCCACGACAATGTGTAGACATATGGGGTCGCTGAGACGGCAGTGATTGGATTGGATCTTAGTTTGGGCCTCACACCAAGGAAGTGTGAATGAACCTGCAATTTGGATGTGCAACAAAGCTAAGATCTCTCATGGGAAAAGTAACGCACCTTTGCAGAGTGTAAGAACTATAACCTGTTACTCCATGTTTCGGGAAGGAGCTGCAAACGCGGCGGGAAAGGAACTCCATGAAAGTTCTGGTAAACCCATGAAGGCTGGCGGACATAGATTTTGTGAATAAAAGCAATCTTTGAAGAAATGTTTACGAAAACTTGCATAACCTATGACCTATGGTCTGTGGCTGTAGATATAGTGCATGAAACACTCCTTTTCTATTGAACTTGCTGAGTATGCTCGTACTCAACGTATCTTCTTAACTCTTGCTAGATTCTGAAGCCATTAAGACAATGTCTATATCAAGTTATTCTCCAGGAATCATCATCAAAAGCTAAAGCTCTTCAATGAAGTCAAGGAAGTCAACATATACATCAACTCAAGTTAAGACGAAGTTACTTTTTAGATAGGAATATAATTTCTAGCCATAGAACCTATTTATCTAGCGTATTGCAATAAAAGCAATGCCATACCATTAGTTAAAATACTAGTCTTAATAGTATGATAGTTTTTGAGTTATTTATTTCTGATTCTTCTTTGTAAGAAGTTTCTTTCTCTGTTTTTAACCCAGAGTGTTCTCTGGATCTTGTGTAATGAGTTGATTTGTAACATATAGTCATGTCTTGGACCTGCTGTGTTTCTATTGTACCACTCTGAGGGATGTAATACTAGTGAACGGTGTTTCATTGGTGTTATATCAACGACTATAGTGTACTACATCATGCAGTGGTATGCTGGGTCACCGCAGTTGGTATTAGAGCATATGCTTTGACCTTAGGATTAAAACCCTTTTAGTAAGATCTATAGGTTGGATAGTGACTATAGGAGCCATCTTATCTAAACCAAATGATCTTATGAATGGTGACAGTAGATTAGGATCAAGTGTAAGGAGTATCAAAGCAATATGAAGGTTGGATCAAGTTCAGATCATTATTAGTCCATAATAAGAAGGAAGATTAGGGTAGGAAATATATGGAACAACAAAAAAAGGATGAGCTTGAGTTCATTCAAAGTAGGTAATGTTTCTAAGAAGTTAATGTAGTAGTTGTATCAAGTTCATGGATGTATCATGAATAAGTGCAAAGAAGAAGTTTTTTAAAACTAAAGTGGTGTTCAAGCTCTGACAATTCAGAGAGAATGCTAGTAGTACGTCGTAGAACCGTAGGGTGATACATACACCCTAGGATGGTTCATAGCTGGTATCTTGTCCGCAGCTGGTATTTGGTTGACTTAGTTAACCAGATCTTCTTAAAAGTTGCATAAAGAGCATAAAACTTGGCCTAAGCTAAGAACGACATGAAGGAGTATAAACATTAAAGCGATCGTCTTTCGAGACGCCTCGCAAAGACAGGCCTATCAAAGCAAAAATGTCCAAACAGTAAGTAAGGCACAATAATAATGGAAGATTTACTTCGGAGATCCACAACTTTGTGGGTATACCGTAATTCTTTCGTGAGACCTTAAATAGGTTAAGTATAAGTAATTAGAGACCATAAAAGCCAATGGTTAGTGAATTTGTAGTTTAGAGACCATTAGTAAACCCTAAGGGGGAGAGTAAACAATAAGTGGAAGTATTGTTATTCAACTTTCCAAGTAAAGGTTGGAGAAGAAGTACTAAGTTATGACAACATTAAGCCTTATTATCATAAGGTTAAAAAGAAGACATTATCATAAAAGTACTTTTGGAAGCATGCCTGGATGAAAGATCGAAGTTTAATTCCAGATAGTAGTACCCAAACCTTAAGGAAATTAATAAGAAGTGGAAGAAGTACTTAAAGTGATAACAAAAGATTGTCTAAAAGCTTGATAAGGTAAAAGTTTGAAAGTGGTAGAATAGATTAATTCTAATAGAGTAATTTGAGAGGAAACAACTCTTAATTTGAGAGGTAATGAAGCACATCCAATTAGACATGTATAACGGAAACAAAAATAAATTCCAATGGGTATGGACTAAATGAGTTAAAAACCAATCTTCGGAAGGCATACAAGTATAAATTATACAAAAAAAAGAATTTAGTCTTTTGGTCACAAGTATTGTCTAATAAAATTTAAAACCCTGTTTAGTGAGACTTCCTAGAACTTACATAGTATAGTAAGAAAGTTGGATGATTAAATAAAATGAGTTGTATTAGGATACCTAAAGAAGGATAAGGAACTATTGTAAAAGGAATTTTGTAGGATTGATACAACAAATTGGAGATTCCAAGTATGATGAGAATACAAGAAAACTATCTGGATATGTAATACTACAATTATTTCCATTTAAGGTTACCATGGAGTTGAGAAACGTGAGAGTTTGCGAACTTCAGGGACGAAGTTAATTTTAAGGGTGAGAGTCTGTAACATCCCAGAATTAGAGCTTAGAAATAAGCTAAACCCATATCTGTGCATTGCATTCATGCATAGAAAATCCGAATAATTTTCACGCTTTTGAACAAAACTTGTCAAAGTGATTGAAGCTTCTCTTAACTTGATGGAATTGAAGTAGATCATCAAGTTGACTGCGATAAGTTTCAATATGACCTTTGCTAAAACCTTATTTTGGGTAAGGGAGATTTGATCTAAGGGTAGATCAAATATAATAAACTGTAACCTTAATACATTACTTAATGGTTTATATTTGATCCTTAAGTAGTCATATCCCAATATTCATTACGTAACCCATGAATACCAAGTTATAAATATAACTTAAGTAATAAGAATGTAACAACTAATTCTTGATCTATCTTAATCTCATCTACTTATACCATGAGTATCATGGTAGTACCTGACTTTAACTCCTTAGTGAGATTAAGTAGGAAGGAAACCAAGTCAAGATCATTCACCATATATCTTTCTTCCCATATCAATCCTTATCATCTCTATTGAATCTTATTCTAATATCTGTTGTTCCTCAATGTTTAGTAATCCACTATTGATTCACTAATTCTTAACCTATCAACTCTTGTCCTTATCATATCATTCACTTCAGTCCTTAAGAGAAAGAAGTAAGAAGAGGTAAGGGGTAATGATAGTTTTAGATATCATCTATAGGATGGGAGTGTTGGAAGAGAATAAGATCATTGAGATAATTGATGGAGTTAATTCACTCCTGAAATGATAGAAGAGTTATTTGGAATATATAATTATGGTAATAAAGAAGATTACAAGGACGAATCCTAAAGATAGTTACCAGGAGTAATCCTATTGGATCAAGTAGGTATAGTCAATGAATAATATCTCTTAGTCCAATAGAGATAAACAGAAGATAATTATAATACAACTGTACTGTTGTATGAATGAAAGCCTTGATTAGCCAACTAGAAACCTAAACCATAAATGATCAAACGATTGTAATGATCATGCTTTAGTCACCAAGATTGAATTCTTCTATCATGTATGTAAACACCTAGATTTTTAATCCCAGATTCCTATTATGCCATACATCGCAATCCCAGGATTGCTATTTTTGCGAGACATAACAGATTTGGATATCACAGTACATCATCCATTACAAACCATACATAAGGTCTTACACAAATAAGGATCTCATGATCCAGTTCTTAATACGACTCAAGCAGCGGAATAACATAAAGATAACGATAGCGTAGGCGAAGCTCCATCTTCGGGGTCACAGGCAATGCTGATGATGGGAGATGATCCTTGTTGTCGTAACCTTCCTACGGTCCATCATCCTGGTACTCCTCTTCGTAGTCTGGCCAAGGGAATAGTCAGGGACAAAGCCATGAGTACTCTTTAAGTACTCGCAAACTACTATTAACAAGTTAAGGGTTTTTTTAATAGGATATACTACGCTCTAGGGTTGTTTTGCAAAAAGCTAGATTTACCTCTACAAAGTTCAGAAGCAAAGAAAGCTAGTTGAAAGTTTTATAACACCTAAGTGGGAACTTGCATTTCATGTCACAACTCTGTTGTGGCCAAGTCAAAGTCATAAATTATTTCATAAGTCATTTTAAAAACATCTGATAGGGGAACATTATGGCCACTCCAACTGTCCATAACCGTGGACGCGGCTATTCGAATAGTTTGACACTCTGCAGAGATTGTACACTTTCACCACAACATTCGATACATCCGTCAGGAACAATCCTGAATTCACCATACTCAGTATGCGGATAATCAATCTTAACCTTTCAATTACACGCCCTAGTATAGGCACCTCTCCTGTCAGTTTGGCCTCCCAAACATGACCAACTATCATCTTGGGTACTGCACATGTGGATAATCTTCACAAGGTAGCCTCAGCTCAGACCTTGGCCGTAAGGGAACCCATACTAAGGTATATAAATTTCCAGTCAAGCCCTACCAAATTTTTGGGTATTGTGGTTGTACGGTAAGATTTGAATGGTATCGCATCCAGACAACCATCAGTTTTATAAAGGGCTAAGGCTCATGCCTCAACATTTGCATCATCAAAATCATCTGGTGTTCAAGAACACATGTCAAAACATTTCAGTAGAATGACTCATCATTCTAAGGTTTTCATAACCATTTTCACCAAGTATTCCCATCTAATGTTGATCAAGTTTTATGCTTCGCACTAGCATCTATAAGTGGGGGTAAATACTAATGGTGGGTAATAAACCAGTGGGGATTTACTAAGTTCAATCTCATGCCTTAGGATGACATCAAGATTATATAACTTAGGCCAAATTTTATGCTCTTTATGCTACCTTCAGTTATCTTTCTAGAATCTACAAGTCACTAAGTAAACTCTAAGAGAAAGCTTTGATAAAGAAAATAAAGTATTAAGATTGCAAGTAAAACTAGGATTGGGTATCAAGTGGTGTAAGCTTGCAAGTAAAACTTGCATGTATTAGCTTGCTAAGATACTAGTATAAGCTTGCTAAGTTGCAAGTGTTAGATTGCTCAGTTAATAGCTTGCTCATTCAACTAGTAATATTAGGCTTGCATAAGTAGGGTATCTTGCAAGTGTTATGTTGCATAATTGCAAGTATGAGCTTACTAAGTTGCAAGGGTTAGCTTGCCTTGTGCAAAGCAGTGGTTGAACTTCTCCTCGGCTTCTTCCTCGTAGTATTCTCCTTCCTCCTTGCATCCTTGGTCGGTACTAGCGTCTATAAATAAATACGAGGTACACAATCACCAAACAATACTTAACTATTTCTAAACATCACTCAAAGGTTCACAGTAGATGATCTATCATCATCACTATCATTACAAGATTAAAGCACTTGTCTTATTTATTTTAATTTGAGAAAAGTAATTTCTACTCACTGAAAAACTACTTAAGATTTAATATTCTCCAACTCAAACATGGGATCATGTTGACACATGTCATCACTACATATTTCAGTACATGGGAATGTGATTTAAAGTGGTGTCAGAATTTAATAAGGTTTAACCTTTTTATTTTAATTAAATAAAGTGATTAGAAATGCCTATGTGGCATTCTTTTATTATTTGAACATTATATCTGCAAGTAAACCCATATGTTTTGATATATTCTGAAAGGTATGATCAAATGTGATTTTTGAGAGTTGGAATCAACTCAAAAACTCTTATGGTTGAATTTAGAAAAATGTTTGAATACAGAAAAGCTTCTGACATGTTATTTTACCATGGTTGATCTATAAATCCAAATGGTTTGAATCCAACTGGCTTGGATTAAGCATTTCAGTACCTTTCTAAAAAAATTGGTTTCATGCATTTTGGTACAGTGAATCGAGCTGGGTTGATTTTTGAATCTAGATACAGAACTGGGTTTGAAATTAAATGAATAAAACTAAATTTGAATTGTTGGGTCGCGCGGGAGGTTTTACTGGGCCGGCCCACTACGCACAGCGCACACGCGGGCTGGTTAAGTGGCTGTCCCCACGCGTCAGTGAGACGGTGAGAGGCAAAGTGGTATGGGGCAATGTGGACCGTGGTATCTAGTTCTAATCGAACGGCTCTGGTTCATCATCCACGTCGGGCAGCGCCAGCGAGACAGAACCCTAGCGCGGCAGGTGGGGGTCGTCGGAGGCTCACCGGGGCTCAGGCGATGGTCGGAGACGGGGGCGAATGACGAAGTAGACGACGTCGATTCTCCTGATACCGGCACCTTCTCCTGGGGTGGCTCCAATCGATGGCTCCCTTCTCCTCTACCAGCGGCAGGCTCTGGCCAAATTCCGACGATGTGCTGCTCGCCTTGCTCCGGGAGTGAGGTGGGGTGGTTCTGAGGGAGAGAGGAGTGAACTTGTGTGAAGAAAACGAGTGGTGGAGGCCTCTATTTATAGTGGCTGAAGGGGACCGACAGGCATGGGCTGAGCTCGTCGTGGTCGACGGCACAGAGTGCTACTGGCATGGGAGACAGTAGGGGCAGTGCTTTGCTCCCTGGCGAAGCTCAACGGCATGGTGGTGAGGCGTGGGGCGGTGCGGATCGGTCAGAACGCGTCGATGCTCTGGGCGGGTCTGACGGAGATTTTAATGGCGCACATCGTGCATGGTCCACGTGGCGGCGAACAGGCATGTCTGTGGGGTTACTGGGGCGGTGGTTATCACGCACGCACGCGGCGAGGGCGGCGCGCGGTCTGTGGGTGCTGGTCGAGGGTGGTGCACTGGCATGATCTCGGCTCGCACGCAGAGAGGTTTTGTCACATCCCAAGATTTTCCAAATCTTGTAATGTGAAAATAAATGAATGAAATAAAACTTTGTTTGATTTTCAGAGCCAGAAGAAACTTTTTGAATTCAATTGGAACTTCAAACCAATTTGGATTAAATAAAAATCCTAAAGGGATTTAAAAAGATAAACATTTTAAATAAAGGAAATAAAATATTTTGGAGATACTATTTTTTTGATCTTTTAATTAAAGATTTGGTTTTCAAAACAAAAGGTGGATTCATAAATAAAGATTATTTTATGAAGCCAAATTAAACCTTGACCAAGCTTTGGAATTAAAACATTTTGTTTTGAATAAAAATAGCAAAGGTTTATTTAAATAAATTAATAAGGATTTAATATCCATTTTCGTTTGAATAAAAGGTTTTACCATTTTAACTAAAACATCAAAACTTATTAAATTATTTAAAATAAGTTTTCCAAATATTTTATATTCTCAAACAAAACCTACTGAAGTGTTTTAGTTTTATTTTAGATTTCAAAATAAATAGTTCAATAAAACAAAACCTATTTGATTTAATAATGAAAGTCTATTGTATTTAATTATTAATGGACCATAAAATAAAAGGTTATTTTGTTTTAAACAAGTTTTCAAGTATTCTTTAATTCCAAATAAAACCTACTGATTTGGTTTTGAAAATATTTGAATTTTAAATGGAGATTTTATTAATAAAATCAAACCCTACTTTATTAAATAACAAAAGATCCATTTTATTAATTAAAGAACAGAGCCTAAAAAGAATAAAAACTATTATTTTGCATTTTAGTTATGTTACTGAACAGAAGCAGGTTCATAGCTGCAAAGATTGATAATGGTTTGAATTGATTTGAACCTTGTTTGATTGTTTTGAAATTTAAAACAGGAAATAGAATTAGAAAAGGAAAAGGATTCAGAAACAGAAAAAAAAAGAAAAGGGTCGACCCAACCCAGCAGCCCAACAACCCATTCCAGCCCAGCTCCCCCTCCCCGAAGCATTTTCTTCTCCACTCAGAACCACACCCACACAGAAGCTGACTGGTGGCCCCAAACCCCTCACTCTCCCCCTCACTGCCAGGTAGGCCCCACAAACATTGTCGTCGTCCTCACCCGCGCGACCTCCCTCCCCCAAACCTCGCTGCCGTTGCTGCCTTCAATCCGCGCGATCAATTCGCAGTAATGCCGCGCCATAATCTCGCCCTGACTGCACGCTATTAAGCGCCAGCGCCTTCTCCGCCTTTCCCCTCTGACGCCACTCCCTCTCTGCCCCGAGGCTGCCACGAATCGAGCTAGAACTCCCTCGGCTCCGACCACCATCTTCGACCAATTCAGGCCAGTACACACCACCCCTTGCCTCCCTGTGCAACCTAGCAGCTTCCCCACTCCCAGACGTATCTCCCAGTATCACCCATTCGACCGCGGGCGTCCCAGAGCGTCGGCTTTGACAAGCTCTGACAGAGCCGCTGTCTGACTTCAACTCCGTCGAGCTCCTCCGGTAAGTCCAGGCCGCCCCTCTTCTTCTCGTTCACGCACACAACTTAGCCTTAGTCCTGCGCACCTAACTGCGTTTTCGTTATGCCTTGGGGTGAACCACAGCATAGCCCACGACGACCACCTGACGCACCCGACGCCGTCCTCCACTCCGACGAGCAATCCTGCTAAGACCAGAACGCCCCTCGCCCGACCAACACCTCCTCGAGCTTCACCGTGACCTCCTGAACCTGGTGAGCATCTTCACTCCCCTCTTTGCTTCCTGTAACCGTCGTAGCGCCACCGCCTGGCCGTGCTCCGCCGCTAGCCACCGCCGGCGCCGCTCACGTTTGGTCACCACGATGATAGCCGTAGGATCTGGATCGAACGATTACGATAGATCACTTAAACCGCGAAGAGTTACACCTTCTGAGCCACACGATTCATTTAGATCTAACATTCCACAGAGCCGATCCGGCCGAACCGGTATCGACCAATGAAACGGCGACGCGTGGCCAGTATTAGATCTAAAAACAGATTTGAATCTGATTAATTTGCAAAATTCAAACCCTTGTAACTTTGGATCCACACGTCCAAAAATTACAAATTTTATGTCGTTGGATTCAGGAGAGCAAGACCTAGCCAACCATGCATTTGGTTTAGCCAATAGTATCTGTTAGTTTGCTTGTTTTTGTAGATTCTTTTGTGAGCTTGTTTAGAGTAGAAACATTGTTTAAAATTGAATTTAGGGTTAAAACTTTTGCAAAATGGTTTGTTGTGACCTTACTGACCCTAGGAACCAACCCATGATTTGCAAAATGTATTTGAAAAAGTTTAGAATGGATTTATTGGTTTAGTCCATTTCTAGCTAAATAAAACTATTGATTTGTTTATGAAAATGATTTTGAATAAAAACTATGGAGAAAATGCTTTTGACCAAACGTACTGACCATAAATACCAAGTTTTGAGAAACAACAACTTATTTAGTGAAACCACTTAAGGTTATGGTATTGAAAATAATAATTTTCACCACATAAAAATGATGAAAAGATTTAAAAATGGTTTATAGATAAAACCCATTTACAAATGACTTTGCCACTTTACAAAATGACCATTAGGTGTTTTCAAATATCCATGACCCATTAGGAACCACTTTTTCAAACAAAACAAAGCTTGGCATGCTTGCATGCATTACTTTGACTTTGTCATTTTATGTGTTGATTTGCTTGATTGGTAGATTGAGTTTGTGCCTTGCTTGATTGAATTGTAGTGACTTGAAGAGTGTGATTGTTGCAAGGACAATGAGTGAACCTATACCCTCTACCAAAAAGGCAAGTGATGCTTCATACTTTTTTTCCCATTACTTTCACTATGCATTAGTAATTTTTCTCTAAGTAAAACTTGCATGGATTTTGCTAAGTATAGACCTTGCTATAAGAAAACCTAGTAGATGAATCCTTAGTAGGATTTTCCTAAGTTAAGATTCCTATTACTATCAAGCTTAGCCTAGCTAATAGAAAACATGGGTGGAATATATATTCACACTATGGAAAAATATTCTAAGTCTGAGGACTTGTGTTTTGTTTAATAAAACAACTAAGTTAATGAATCACCTAGGTGGAATGGTAATTGCTTGGTGGCTTTTGGTTGAGTGGTTCACAAGGCAATGGACTTGGCTTGTGTATCTCACTTGTGGTATGCCACCCAGTAACAAAGAGATTTGAGATGTCAAATGTTGAGAAGCTTCAAGTGCAACCACTTGGAAATATGGGCTCTGCCATGATCATATAGGTTGCAAGAACTTAGCCATATGGACAGAGGGTGGTAGTGTTTGATAGGTTGGAACGCGTCCATTTTGGTCTAAGGGAAGGCTTCTGAAAGATCTTGTCTTGGGAAACCAAGTCTTGTGGGGAAAGTGCACCACCTCTGCAGAGTGTAGAATCTAAGTACTTAGCCATGTCCCTGGTAAAGGACAATTTGAGCATCAAGACATGGAAGCAATCAAGAATCTCATCATTCAAATTTCTAAGTTAAAACTTGTGGTTTGAACAAGGGTTGTTTGAAATCTTCAATCTTTGATTGAGAGATGCCTTGTAAAGGATCTTCAATCTTTGATTGAGAAGAATGATTTTTGTCAAAACAAAAACTTAGTATTTTCAAATGTTAAGGAAAAAATCTATTTTGAGCAATGCAAGCCTCAACTCCACTTAGCCAAATGCATATAGATGATAGACTCCACTATACTATTATAGTATCACTTGCCAATACAATTCAAATGTATTGACCCTTTGTGGCTGTAACTTGTATGTTGCAGGTTTGATTGTTTTTAGTGAAGATTGATTGATTAGGATTACAAAGTCTACAACCAACATCTGCCTGTGGCACTTTGAAGATGAAGGACCCATACTTATAGTTATTCCGCTGCAATGTAATGTAATAGCCAAATGAGCTATGTACTGATGTAATAAAATTATATTATTCCTGGTTATAAAGTTAAATTATGACCTTTGTTTCTTGATATTACATCTAAACTGTGGATGCTAGCTATTGATCCAGGGACTAGAATTGTAAACACAGGGGGCTCTATCTTATTAAAGATTGGGACCCCTACAGGTTTGGCATGGTCTTGTCGTGTCATGTGGTCCAGGGGCTGGCAGTGCTAGGGGCTGGGATATGGAGTGGCGATGGACGGTGGAGTGCCTGCTGGACATGCTTGCTAGGCTTGGTGCTGCTCCTAGCTTGCTGTCGACTATGGGGTGGCAAGGTGAGGTTCGGCATGCTTGCCATTAATGGCATGGTCTGGTTTACAGTGAGCTAGAGGGGCTAAACACGTTAGATGATCTACTGAGGGTGTATAGTGAGCTAGATAGGGAACAAGTTAGGACAAAATTACTGCACACTGTAGTGTTTGATGTTTGTTTGATTTGTATCTACAAGGTGTTTGATAAAATGGCCGCAAGAGATTCAAATTTGAATTTTGGATTAGTCATCCTCCTCCTCTTCTAATGCTAAGTCATTCTATTCCACGAATATAAGGAGCGAGAGATGGCGCTCTCCTCCTCTTCTTCTCCTCCCCTTCCCACCACGGCGGCGGTCTCCGATGATCGTCGTGGGTTGATCGGGAGCTGGAGGGCCATTATCCGTGAGGTGGCTGGGGTTCTGATCGGTCCCTGCCAACGGGGCTTGATCTCGAGAGAGGGCTCGGGACAGGTGTCGCTACAGGATGATTCGGGGCGGATCCTGGCGCGCTGGTGTTCGGTGGTGGGAATTTCGTACGGGGCGCGCCTGGTACATGAAAGTTGGCACGTTCTCGTGGGTCCGTCGATGGTGGTGGGGGTAGTTCCTCGCGGTGTCGCCGGTGCGTCGCCCTACGTGCGTACGTGCCGGGTGATACGGCTCGGTGGTTGTGGGAGGGCAGCGGGTGTTGACGGTGGGGCTTCGCTGGAGGAGGGCCACCTGACACGGGAGGCGCGGGGTACTAATAAGACGGAGCACGATCCACGGTCAGTTTTGCCTCCATTTCGTGTTTCCTCAAACCCTATATCGGGAGCCGTTTCCCCTCTCGCCATTTCCAGATCTCGTGGTGTGTGTGGTGTGGTGTTCGTCCGGGAGCCTCCTGTTCTTCAACCATCGTCGCCGCGGATTGCTTCTCCGGTGAAGTGGAGTGGCGTTGTTTCGGGAGATTGTAGATCGTTTGCTCAGGTGGTGGCTGCGGAGTCTGGTATGGATCGGCGCTTCCGCGGTGGTCGTGGTTCCCCTTCTCGTCCCCAGGCCGATTTGGTCCCTATGCGAGCAGATTCGGTCCTGGGTACGGACAAGGCCGTTTTCCTATCGATCGCAGAGGTTTGGAGGGGGATCATAGGGAGAGTGGTTGGATCCGCGAGCAGGAGCGGCGCCGCGAGGAGCAGGATGCTCGGCGTCGTGATGCGTGGCATAGGTATGAATTGAGGCAGGCGGAGATTGAGGCCAGGATGGAGGATCAACGCAGGGAAGCTTTGGCGTGGGAGCGGGCCTTGTCGGAGGCTCGTCGTCGCGAAGCGAAGCAGGCTCGCAATCGAGGCCGGTGGAGCCATCGCCCGGAGATGCAACAAGGTTCAGGGTCTGATGCTACTGCGTCGTCGTTTCCAGGCAGATCAGGTAACTCTGATTCGAATCCAAGAAGGGGGGAGCCGGTTTTTGCACGAACTGTTGAACAGGTTAATGTGCCTCGGGTTGTGATGAATACTTCTGTGCCTGTAACTCGATCTGCGTCTGGCTTGAACACCTCGGCATCTACTTCTGCTAATGTGCCTGTTGGGGGGACTCGTCCTGTGAATTTGTCGCCAATTTTGTCAGTTACTCAGTCTGAGGCTGTGGCTACTACTCTGGTGGGGTCCTCTGTACCATCACCAGTAGTGAGTAGGCCAAGGGATGGTGCTGTGGCTGGAGGTTCTGGGGATGTGCAGTTGCTTGATGTGATTGAAGAAGAGGTTGTGTGTGATAATTGTGGGAAAGATCATAGCATTTTGGTCTGTCAAGAGAGAAAACCATGGGAGTATGTTCCTCTTTTCTTTGGCAGTACTGACTTTGAGCAGGGTTTTCACTCTATTCCTGTGGTGGAGTCGAATGTTCAGTCTATGGAACAGCTGCATTATGCTCATATAAGTGTGGTTAGGGGTGATGTCACTGGCAAGGATCTGGAGAAAGAGTTTCAAAGTGGGAAGATGCTCTGGGATCTGGATGGAGGTTTAATGCCAGGTCTATTAATGATGTGGAATTTCTGATGAGGTTCCCCTCTGCTAGATCTATTGATGACTTCCATTTTGGGAAGGTCTTCATGAAAACTATTCTTGATGCTGTGATTCAGTTGTCTAAGTGGAATGGGGATTTGCAACCTGTTGACTGGCTGGAAGAAGCCTGGTTTAGAATTGTTGGCATTCCTATGAAGTACAGGGAGAAATCAAATGTCTTCTATGTTGCCTCTTTGGTGGGTAAACCTGTGGCCCTGGACAGGAACAGCTTAAGGAACTTGGCCTATGTGAGAGTTAAAATTGCCTGTTTGGATGTTTCTTTGGTTCCCAATACCAGAAGGGGGAGATGCAGGGTGGGATATATGAATTTAAATACACCAGGGAGATCTTTGCTCCAGATGCTGTATCCAATCTGCCTTCTGCTATGGGGATTGATGGGCAGGGTGGTGATGATGGGGTGGATAAGGAGAATGAGGGTGAAGCTGAACATAGGAGACCTGATAATGGTGGTGGGCAAAGAAATGTTCCTGGTGCAGGTGGTGATGGAGGTGCTGGGGGTCGTCAACATGGTGGAAATGGTGCTGGTGAAGCTGGGTTGGACAAAGGAAAACAGGTTGTGGTGGAGCAGGAAGATTCTGGGGGGGTCTCTTTTGGGACTAAAATGGCTAACATCTGGGCTAGCTCTGGGGGTGATGGTCGTTCAAGGGGGGTTGTGATTAGAGAAAATGTTGAAGGTGTTTCTGGTGGTGGTGGGGGAACAAGTATTCAAACCAGAACAACTATTGTGGGGATGCAAGATGATACTCAGGAAAAAATGGCTGATGGGAGTGGGCTGGGCAATGCTTCCATGGATGTGGAACAGAATATATCTTCTGCTGTGGTTAATGAGGGCAGTACTGAGATTGCTGCTGGTCCCTAGAGGTTTGATGATTTTATCAGGGGTTTGTTAAAAGATAAGAGTAGTGACAAGCACTATGAACTTATGAAACAATATGGTCATTTGCTGGATGAGGAGGAAGTGTAGGGTGAGGGTACACAGGCAAATAATGATAGTGTTTCTACTGATACCTCTTTTGGTTCCTCATCTGATAGTGGAAAGAAGGGAACTATTGGGGGGTCTGGGGTGGAGGATGCTCAGGACATGGAAGTTGCCAATCAAGATCAGGAAGTTGTTGTTGTTGATTTGTCTCAACCAGATGGTTCTACTCAGGAAAGTATGGAGTCTCAATCTGAACAAGTGGCTGATGTGGAAGAACTGGGTGTTAGAAGGAGCTCAGGGGTGGCTGATCAAGGAGGTGCTAGAAATATGGCTGAAGGGCATTTGACTCAGCAAAATCCTAGGGATCTTTCAGGTACAAACCTAACTTTGCATAATTCTTTTGCTGTTCTGGATGATGATATCATTATGCATATAGCTTTGGAAATGGGGATAGATGCTTATTCTATATCTTTGGAACATATTAATTCCTTAAAAGAATTGGAGATTGCTAGACATAGTTTACAGGATAGGAGGCAGGTAGTGAATGAATGTGATCCTGATATGAATGAGAAAGTTTTGTTTCTAGATTGGAAGGATGCTAGTGATGATGGGGAAGATTTTACTCCTGTGGTCTCTAGAAGCAAAAGAAAAAGTTGAGAACTGGTTCTGTTATGAGGGAGAGAAAGTTAAAGGCTGCTGCTGTGAAGGTTCACAATTATCACCCTATGAGTGTTATTGTGACTGGAACAAGAGAGAGAAAATGCATATTATGATATGTGCTATTTTGAATATTAGGGGTGTGGGGAAGAAAGGCGCAGGGGCTTATCTGAATAGTCTGTTGAGACAGGAGAGGGTGGATTTTATTGGGTTGCAGGAAACTATTAAGAAGGACTATTCTGAGGCTTTTTTCAGGAGGATTGATCCTATGAATAAATTTTCCTGGAGTTGGTTGCCTTCTGTGGGAAGGTCTGGAGGCATTTTGGGGGGCCTACGTTCCTCCAAATTGACTCAGATGGGTGTGTCTGTGGGTAAATTTCATGTTAAGATGAAGGTGTTTGATGTTTTGAAACAGATTCAGTGGCATTTGGTGATTGTGTATGGGGCCACACAAGAAGAAAATAAAGAGGAGTTTCTGGTTGAGCTAGCTGAGGTTTGTCAGGATCAAACTATTTCGTTGTTGGTAGGTGGCGATTTTAATGTGATCAGGTGTGTTTTTGAAAAAAATAAGGGTCAGGTTTTGAACAAATGGGGGCACAGGTTTAATTCGATTATTAATGCTCATGGGTTAAGAGAAATCATCATGTCTGGAGGGCAGTTTACTTGGTCCAACAACCAGAAAAATCCAACTTTGGAGAAATTGGATAGAATCTTAGTCTGTAAAAGAATGGGAGAAGTTGTTTCCTCTTACTACTATACACAAGTTGTCTAGAGAGGTTTCGGATCAAAGTCCTTTGATTCTGGATACTATGGAAGGGCAGGAAACAGGGGGAAGAGAATTCAGATTTGAGAAAAGCTGGTTACAATGTGATGACTTTTTGACCAGGGTGGAAAAAGTTTGGAAAAAAAGGGTGAATGGCAAGAACAGTCTTGATAGGTTGCAGAAAAAGCTTAAAAATGTTAGAAATGATTTGAAAGGATGGGGTGTTCATTTAAGGGGGGAGGATAAAAAAAGGAAGAAAAGGTTGGTGGAGGAGTTGCAGGAGCTTGAAAAAATTGAGGAACTGATTTTACTTACTGCTGAACAACTTAAAAGAAAAGCTGTTATTCAGAAAGAACTGCTGGAGGTGTATGAATTTGAGGAGAGTTTTTGGCAGCAAAGGTCGAGGGACAATTGGTTGCTTAGAGGGGATAATAATACTGAATATTTTCATAGGATTGCTAATGGGGTAAGGAGAAAGAAGATGATTTTTTCAATGAAGGATGGGGAGAATGTGATTCAGGGGACCTATGCTCTCCTGAAACATGCTACCAGTTACTACAAAACTTTGTTTGGGCCTGCTGATGGGTTTTCTATTAGGCTTGCAGATGACAATTGGCAGGACTGGGAGAAACTTAATGATGAAGACAGGGAGAAAATGGGGATACCTTTTACTGAGAAATAGGTCAAAGGGGTTATTGATCAGATGGAGAAAAATAAAGCTGCTGGTCCTGATGGGTTGCCTATTGAATTCTATCAACACTGTTGGGCAGTTATAAAAGCAGATGTTTTGGCTGTGTTTGATGATTTTTTTGCTCATAAGATTGATTTGAGGAGCATTAACTATGGTGTGATTACTCTGTTGCCAAAAGGTGATGATGCTGATAGGATTCAGAAGTATAGACCTATTTGTCTGCTCCAGGTGTTGTTTAAGATTTTTACAAAAACTCTGACAGTTAGAACTGAGCCTGTGATGGGGAAACTTATTAATACTTGTCAGACTGCTTTTATTAAAGGGAGGTTTATTGCAGATGGGGTTACTTTATTGCATGAGATTTTGAAAGAGTCGAAAAGTCAGAAGCAGCAGGGTGTGGTTTTAAAAATTGACTTTGAGAAAGCTTATGACAAGGTTAACTGGGAATTTTTGTTTTACTGTTGTAGGCAGAAAGGTTTTAGTGATGATTGGTTGATTTGGTTAAAATGTTCTGTGACTCAGGGTACTCTCAGTGTTAAGGTCAATAGGGAAACTGGTCCTTACTTTGGCAGCTTTAAAGGGGTTAGGCAAGGGGACCCCTTTTCTCCTTTTCTGTTCAATCTGGCAGGGGAATGTTTGGCTAAGATGGTGCTTAATGCTCAGGCTGGTGGGTTGTTTACAGGTTTGGTTGATAACATGTTTGATAAAGGGATTGCCATTTTGCAATATGCTGATGATACCATTTTGTTTATTAAGGATGATCCTGAGGGGGCTAGAAACCTGAAATTACTGTTATATTTGTTTGAATCCATGTCTGGTCTCAAGATTAACTTTGAGAAGAGTGAGGTGATGATGGTGTTAGAGGATGAGGAGAAACTGTCCAGTTATGCTGAGATGTTTAATTGTCAGAAAGGCAGTTGGCCTATTAAATATTTGGGTTTGCCGGTGTGTAGTAGGAGATGTTCAGTGGCTGAAATGAGCTTTATTGGTGAGAGGTTGAAGAAAAAGTTAGATGGCTGGATGGGGGGGGCTTTGTCCCTGGGTGGGAGACATGTTAAAATCACTTCTTGTGTATCCAGTGTGGCTGTTTACCCTATGACTATGTTTCTCCTACATAAGTCAAATGTGGAAGAAATTGAGAAACAGACTAGATCCTTCTTTTGGTATGGGAAAGTGGGGAAGAAGAAATATCATCTGGTTAAATGGAAGTATGTGTGTAGGCCCAGGAAAAAAGGTGGACTGGGGATCAAAAACATTAGACTTTTTTAACATTTGCTTGTTGTGTAAGTGGTGGTGGCGCCTCGAAGCTGAGGAGGGGCCCTGGCAAGTTTTTGTAAGGAAAAACTATCTCAAGAAAGGTGGAATCAGTAATGTGAAACACAGACAGAGTGATTCTCCATGTTGGCATGATTTGATTAAGATTAGGGATCTTTATTTGGCTGGTAGGAGAATGAGAGTTGGTAATGGGGAATTGACTGATTTCTGGAATGATGCTTGGTGTTTGGACTTGCCTCTGAAAGATAAGTTCCCGGATCTATTTGATATTTGTCAGAATCGAAGGATTACGGTGGCAGACATGGCGAAAAAAGGGTGGAGACTTTCTTTTAGGAGATGGTTGGATGCTGATGGGTTGAATCATCAGGGGCAGTTGAGAAAGTTACTGTCTGAGGTGGGTTTGAATCAGGAAAAGGACAGACCGGTTTGGATGTGGAGTAAATCTGGCAAGTTTTCTGTTAAGTCAATGTATACACGCCTGTCAAATGTTGGGATTGATAGAAGTTTTAAGCACCTGTGGAAAGCCAAAATTCCCTTGAAGATTAAGATTTGGCTGTGGCTTATCTGGCACAATGCTATTCTCACCAAAGACAACATGAGAAGGAAGAATTGGGTTGGTGATTTTACTTGTAGGTTTTGTAGGAAGGATGAGAACATTGGGCACTTGTTTTTTTCGTGTGTGGCTGCTAAATATGTTTGGGGGGTGGTTGCCAGAGCTGTTGGTGCCGCGAATAGGCCTGGATCTTTTTCCCAATACTTTTGGTGGGCTTCTCAGTATGTGGGGGTTAGTAGGAATGTGCAGATTACGGTGGTGGCGGCAATATGTTGGGCTATTTGGAAGCTTAGGAATAGAGCTTGCTTCGAAAAAAAACTTATTAACTCGCCTGTTGATTTGGTCATATATGCTTGTGTGTTTATTCGTTATTGGGCAGGGTTGCATGGGGAGGACGACCGGGCGGTGCTGCAAACTGGAGCAGATACTCTTCAACAGAATGCTTTGGCTGATGCGGCTGCTATGGATGTGGACCCTGTTCCTTTCCTGGGACTGCCTGCAATTCCTGGAGATCGTGGTCATGATGCTCCGGAGCTGGAAAGAGGGAGGGAGAAAAGAAGGAAAACTGGAAGATGAAAAAGGACTCGCTGCGTGAAGACGATGTTGGATTTCAATATCTTAGTTCCCTGGTGGTGTTTTGCTTTGGACGGTTCACCCACTAGCCTGAGGGCGGTGTTCTTGCGTCTCCATCCTCCTTTGTTTCTATCTGGTTTGTTTAGTGTGTAAAGTTGAACCTCTTACTTTTCCTGTTTTTGACCCCCTAGGTGGGTCGGTACTATGTGTGGTCTGTTGTTCCGTTGTCTGATGATAATGGAACCCGATCCCTCTTCCTGGGATTGTATGGAAAAAAAAGTTGGATTAGTCAAGGGGCACTGGTTTGGTTGGGTTTTGAAAATGGGTGATCTTCACATATGATAAAGATTCAATTTTGAAATGTGATTTGAATGAGTTTGCCAAATGTTTCTGTAAGTTTGAAAGGTGGGATTTGATTCACATTTACTTGTTCTAGCAAGGGGTGAAAAGAATTGGGAATGTTTCTGTTTGAAATCTTGGACTAGAAACACTCAAAGTGACCTAGTGAGCAAGATAGGCAAAAATGACCATTTGCTTTATTTGATTTGTTTTTGATTTTCTCTTGATTTGTTTCTGCATGGAAATGTTTTATATGATGTTATTTTCCTCTTTAACCCATTTCTTGCTATTTAGGTTAATCACACAAGTTCATTCATGCACTTATCAAATCATCTCATTCACACATGCATTCATATGATTTTAATTAATCCAAGTTTTTGTTAACCCTAATTTTAGTGATTAGAGTTTGATGATCATTTTTTTATATTTTTGGGACATTACAATGTATAAGTGACATTGGTGGATAAAACATGATTGAAACCTAGTATAGATATATTATTCTAGAGTAGCCATGACAAGTCACCATGATATAATGTGAAGTTTGAGTATAAGATATTGGAGTCAAGTAGAGATGACATAGTATGATTAAGATGATGGTAGAGCACATTGGATTATAGAAGTAGTATTTTCCTCTTGGGAAATACTAAACACTTGAGGAGAGTAGAATTTGATATATACAATTACTGGAGTAGTACTAGTGAAGGATGATAAAGGAAGAGCATGAATGGAGGTAACTGTAAACATCTGTTGGATTGGAGATTATTAGTAGTAGAATAATTTGGTAACCAAGTATGGATATAAGAAGATTATAAAAGCTTCAGTGTCAAGCTCATTGGATTTACAAGGGATTTAGAAGAATAAAAGGTGGATAAGAATATTCTTGTGAAGTAAAGCTCATCATGTTAACACATGATGATGGATAGGAAGAAGTAGTATATATAGGAAAGGAAGTCTTTAAGTAGAAGTCAAGAATTAAGAAATATGGAAGGTAAGAATTCTTGGTAAACATGCAAACCTAATTCTATAACCAAACGTAATATCCATATCAAATGATTGATTTATCATCTTATTTACACAATGCTTTATGGGAATATTTTCCTATAGCAAATCATTTAATCACATCTCTGTCATTTCCAATTATCATAACCATATGTGCTTAGGAGTTGTTTTTATCAATTCTTTCCCATCAAACATTCCAGATAATCACTTTCTTTTTTAAAGGGTGGTATCATTAAAGATCATAAACATGAAGCCAATATGTTTAGCCATTAATCTTTATTCACATCAACAAAATAATATAAGTATATTAAGAACCCTAAACCCTAGGGTAAGTATCTACAATTCCAACCCAAAATCCTGTGTTAGTAATAATAAAATATATACATTGCTATTCATAAGATTAATATTAATCATATTAATTCCCTTGAACTTTATGTATCATAAAATAAGAAAAGGATCACCATATATATATGTTTCTCTCCAAACTCTAAATTAATTAGAACTAAGTTTTATAAAGAAATAAGGAAATATCATATAATAAATCAATGGGTTATCATATAAAGGAAATTAATAATAAAGTCCCTTACAAATACTAAAAGGAAATTAATAACAAAGGCCCTTACAAATAATAAAAGGATATATATATATAAGAAAATAAAGAAATGTAACATTATATAATAAAAGTTCACAAATTGATTCTAAATAACTTTGTGATTGCTGCAAGTATTTAGCAAAGAATTTCCATTAAGGAAAGTCAAAACAATTGCTTAAATAAAAAGCTAGAAAAGAAAACAGAATATAGAAAATATAAAAGAAAAAGAAAAGGAATAGGTTAGCCCAATCCTGGTCGTCGGCCATTTTATCTCTTCTCTATGTGCTACTCACGAGCAAATCTCAGCAGCCCAGTAGCAGCCCAACAACCAGCCCAACCTGTCTTTCTCTCTGGCTGACTAGTTGGACCGAGGAGGGACTACAGACTGAATTAGAAGAACTGTCATGGGGTTTTCCGTGAAATGTTGTCGTCGTCTTCCTCGTCGACTGGAAGCAGCTCGCTGGCTAGTGCTCTAGCGTACGCCACCGATGCGCTACGATTCGTGCAGCCGCCGACGTCACCCTGGAGCATAAGAATGCCACCGCGATGCTCCTTCTCATCCTCATCCTCTCCCACTCGCCCATTCTCTTCCTCTCTTTTCCATCGGCAACCAAAACCCTAGCCTAAACCGCCGATGAATCTCCGTCGTTCCTCGCCACCCCGTGCTCTGGAGGCAGCGCCAGGAGCTCCGCCTCGCCTCCATCTTCCTCCTCACCAATTGAATTAAGGAGGGAAGCCCCCAATCGACGCTAGTGCCTCCATCTTCCTGGAGCCTGACAACCACCGCCGTCACCATTACCGCTACTATAGCCTTCCTCCGGCCTCGTTGAGCTTCCTATCACAACGAGGGTAAGCTCCTGGTTCGAAGGAACCCTTTCCTGGCCCTCCTCGTCCTCTGTGTTGTCCTATCACCGAGTGCTGCCGTGCATGTTCCATCGTAGTCATCGCTGGTAAGGTTTTAGGCTGCCCAGGACTCCGCGCCGCCGTTTTTAGGTAGCCTAGGAAGAGGAGCTTCTGATTCGTGCAGGAACTCATCACCGCATGCACCGTAGCGCCGCCGCCGTAGGGTCGCCAGCGTCAATGGACTCCGCCATGTGACCAAGTCTCGGTCAACACCGAGGTGAGTCCATCCTTGCCCGCGTGGCAACAGAGGTGGCCTTGGGCCCTTTTGTCATTCACTGTTGCTAGGCTCTACCCCGGTGTAAAACAACCATAACTCCGGGCTGATGTCACAATGATGTAGTAATTCCTTTTATTATTTTCAGAAATTGATTAAACATTGCAAATTCAATAACTATTGTTCTATAACTCAGAAAAATGTGTTTTATATATGAAAATTTATAGAAAAATAAAATCTATAACATTCAAATATTATCAAACATTATTCTGATTAGTTACTTAAATAATTATTATTTAATAAAGATTTTATAAGTAATAAAACTTGGATAATTCATATTTTAAAATTGGTAAGTATTAAAAATATAAATAAAATACCAAAAATCTTAGAAAAATAAGAAATATAATTTAAAACTATAATCATGCATTATTATTTCACTTAAATAAATCTTTATTATTTATTAAGTGTTTATAAACTAATAAATATTATAAAAATCATATCTTATTATTTATAAATCATAAAAATAAATTTAATATACCAAATTGATCACAAAAATAATACTTACATGTTAAAAATATCACATTCCACTTTTGAGGTAAATAAAAATTTAAAACACTTTAACAACTTGAATTTAAACCTATTTCCTTAATTGATAATTCATATAAGGGTAAATAAAATTTGCTAATATTTTCAAAATTAGTTAATTGAGTCTAATAAATAGTATTAGTCTTGAATATTGATAATATGAATTCAAAATGGTTTAACACATTTTAAATACAATTTTAATGAATTGTCCTTCAACAATTTTAATGAATTGTCCTTCAACAATTTTAATGAATTGTCCTTCAACAATATAAAATCTCCAAGAATAATTTGTAGTAAAAAAAACCTATTACATTACTTTGAACACAAGTTTATCGACATATCAAAACACTATAGTGAATCCATAAGTAGTTAAGTAATATTACTTCCTTATTTAGAAACTATAACCACTCATTTATAAAAAGGTAAATGATTCTATTCCATTATAATGTTAGTAAACCGCTACTCAAATAGAAGTAATGCCATTCTTAAATAACTTTAAGGAAATACTATAAGATAAGCAAGTATAATATTATAAGCATTACACCTTAAATCCATCCATGTTCTTAAAGTTAACTTTAGTCTACAAGACTTTAAATATAAGGCTAAAGACTTTGTTATATGTTTTATAGTTAACTTTGGTCTGTTATAATTAAGTCGTAAAGCATCTCAAGTTCAGAATATTCAAGCAAGCATAAACAACATCAATCACATTCTATTAATCCTATTCTAAAAACTATCAGGATTGTTTAAACCTTAATAAAGAAATCTTTTCTTAAAAAGTTATTCGTTTTGCCACTTAAGTCAACAGATGACAATTAATCATAATCACATTACTTTATACTTTTCTTGTAAACCTAGGGTTGATAACACTTAAGTTCTTTGCAAGTGACATTACTTTTAAGGTAAAAATTTAAAGATGAACAATTATAGTATGGGAAATCTTGAGTAGCATTTCACATTTGTGTGTATCTCATTGTTTTAAGATATTATAATTACATGTTGTTTCACACACAATCACAAGCCTTAATAAGAAGCACAAATATGAAACTTATCTAAAAGGACAACACATTCTAACAGGAACCATTTCTAGTTTCCAAACCCTAGACAACTTTATTCCTGGGATTTGAGTTTATCAAATGGCATTACATTACTTATGCATAATAGCATCTTGCTTCTTTAAACATTAGTCCTTACCAGACCAATGATGCTGATTTTAGATATTGGATCTTATATTGTCTTGAAGACCGTGAGTGCATAATCTTGCAATCACAAAAGGCAAGTTCACACTTGCTAATGTCCTTTGATTATTTTCTGTTAAAGTATTTTGCAAATCCAGTGTTGTCATCACCTGCATTTGAAAAGGGTCAGAAAACACTATTTTCATAATAATATGATTATAGGTATTTTACCATGAAGTAATAACCTACTATGAAAGTTCCGGTGGTAAAGGAACATATTATCTAGGACCTAACAACCAATGTCGCCAGTTATTCTTGCGCCGTATATAACGCGTTAACTACGAGATTTGGAATGGGACGGAGAAGTTAGCTGTATCCTTTTCCTCTAGTATGGAGGCAAGACGACCTTAACGTGACGTTGTGATTCCTTGTGCGGATCCAACATATGGGTGGGAACCCTTACGCCCCACACTTTTGGTCTCTAGATTATCTATGAATGGTGTTTAGGGGTATAGTCCATTTAATATGGTACTTGCCCGGGCATCACCAGGTCATAGAGTCTTCGGGAACTCATCAGGGTTTTAGCCTGCCCGAAAGGGGGCTTAACGAAGGTGAGACGGCCCCGAAGGATCGTGCAGACATATGGGGTCGCGGCGAGGGTAGTGATTGGCTTGGATCTTAGTATGGGCCTCACACCAAGGAAGTGTGAACGAACCTGCAATTCAGATGTGCAACAAAGCTAAGATCTCTCATGGGAAAAGTAACATACCTCTACAGAGTGTAAGAACTATAACTTGTTACTCCCTGTTCCGGGAAGGAGATGCGAACGCGGCGGGAAAGGAACTCCATGAAAGTTTTGGTAAACCCGTGAAGGCTGACGGACATAGATTTTCTGAATAAAGGCAATATTTGAAGAAATGTTTACGAAAACTTGCATTGCCTACGACCTATGGTCTATGTCTGTAGATATAGTGCATCAAACACTCCTTTTCTAGTGAACTTGGTGAGTACGCTTGTACTCAATGTATCTTCTTAACCCTTGCTAGATTCTGAAGCCATTAAGACAATGTCTACATCAAGTTATGCTCCAGGAATCATCATCAAAAGCTAAAGCTCTTCAATTAAATCAAGGAAGTCAACATATACATCAACTCAAGTGAAGACGAAGTTATTGATTAGATAGGAATATAATCTCTAGCCATAGAACCTATTTCTGTATCGTATTGCAATAGCATCAATGCCAGACCATTAGTTAAAATACTAGTCTTAATAGTATGATAGTTTTTGAGTTGTTTATTTCTGATTCTTGTTTGTAAGAAGTTTCTTTCTCTCTCTTTAACCTAGATTGTGTAACATCCCAAAAATATTAAACTTGGATCATCGAACTCTAATCATCAAAATTAGGGTTAACACAAACTTTCCCAACTAAAATTATGAAAGTATTCATATGTGTGTGTATTCAAAATTTGGATTCTTTTGAAGTGCCATGGTTCTATGTTTCTTTTCTTGTAAAATGATTCTTAGGTGAAATAAACATCATCTAAACAATCCCCAAACTTTTCCCAAATACAAACAACTCAAAATAAACAAATGAAGTGAATTGTCATTTTTGCAAAATTAACTCTCATGCCTACTTTGGCTATCCCTAGTTTTCAAAACTTAACAGAAACATTTGTGGATCTTTGCACCCCTTGTTAGTTCTCATAATAAGTTACCAAGGCCCACTTTGTGATCTTCCAAAAACATTCAAATACTATGTTTAAAGGACAGTTTAAAATTGAATCTATCTCATATGGGAAGATCCCACTATTTCAAAAACCACTCAAACAAGCTCAATTTTTAAAACCCAAACACCCATAGAATCCCCAGCACATGCCTAGCACACCCACCAAAAATATTTTCAAAATTCAAAAGTAAGTTTCTTGCGGCCATTTCATCAAACACTTTGCGGGCAAATTTAAAACAAATCAAATTCACTGTTTTTAATAGTGTTTTGGCCTAACTTGTTCCCTCTCTAGCTACCAGCAACCATCTAGTAGATCATCTAGCTTAATTGTAAACCTCTAGCACCACTGTAAGCTTGCCTTGCCATCAATGGTGAGCAGGACGAGCCTCACCATGCCACCCCAAGGTGGACAGCAAGCAAGAGGAAGAGCTAGCCGCTCCCACCTTGTCTGGGAGGTAGCCAACACCTCACCGCCGCCCACTGTCCCCTCCCCAAGCCAGTGCAAGCCGTGGACCACTAGGAACGCCGCGCGCCCAGTGCCACTACGACATGCCGAGCCCACCCCAGAACGCCGCACCCGGAACGCGTGCACACGTCGCCCCTCGACCACAGCCCGTGCCCACCGCTTGGCCATGATCCCAGGAACACACCAGGCACCCCCGTTCGCCGCCCCGTGCCTCACAGCCACCGCTCACCATCGAAGACGCCGCCTCTGCCGCACAGACCACTGCACGTTCCCGACCGATTGCCACCGCCCCTAAGCACGCATTCAAGTCCTAGAGAATCGCCAGGAGACTGCCCGTCGATCGCCAACCTCAGCCATGCCTCTAGCATCCCGTAGCGATGTCGCCACCATCGCCTCCCCATCCCTCTCGGTTTCGCCGTCGAGCCTATAAAAGGAGGCCACCCCAGCCGTTTGAAGCACACCATTCCACTCCCCTCACCTCACTGATCGTTCCACCCTCTAACCGGAGCACGAGGAGCAGTAGCTCGCTGGAATTGCGTCGGAGCAGGCCGCCTCTGGAGAAGAAGGGGGCTGTTGATTTCGACCACCCCCGGAGCTGCCTCGACTATCCTTGAGCTCGCCGTCGACCACTCGTTCGTTTGCCCGCCTCGCCATCATCGCTGGAGCCCTGGTATGCCCACTATGCACCCCCACTGAGCCGCTAGGGTTCGAGCTCGTCGATGACATGTTCATCCTCGATGACGATCCCCAGCTGTCGATCTCCCTTCTAATCCAACGACCCACATAGCCCCGTACCGCTTCACGTGTTATGAGCCACTGACTGGTGGAACCCCCTGTCACCTGAGCCCCGCGTTGCGGAGTGACACTGGGCCGGCCCATTAACCTCTCCCGCATGACCCAATCGTTTGAATTTAGATTTTTCTATTTTAATTCAAACTCAGTTATGTACCTATATTCAAAAATCAACGCAGCTCGATTAAGTGAACCAAAATGCGTGAAACTATTTTTTTTAGAAAGGTACTAATGCTTAATCCAAGCCCGTTGGATTCAAATCATTTGGATCTGTAGATCAATCTTGGTAAAAATAACAAGTCAGAAGCTTTTCTGCATTCAAACATTTTTGAAAATTCAACTATAATAGCTTTTGAGTTGATTCCAACTCTCAAAAATCACATTTGATCATACCTTTCAGAATATATAAAAACATATGGGTTTACTTATAGAAATAATGTTCAAGTAACAAAAGAATGTCACATAGGCATTTCTAGTCACTTTATTTATTTAAAATAAAAAGGTTAAACCTTATTAAATTGTGAGACCACTTTAAATCACATTCCCATGTACTGAAATATGTGGTGATGACATGTGTTAACATGATCCCATGTTTGAGTTGGAGAATATTTAATCTTAAGTAGTTTTTCAACGAGTAGAAATTACTTTTCTCAAATTAAAATAAATAAGACAAATGTTTTAAGCTTGTAATGTAGATGATGATGCTAGTCATCTATAGTGCACCTTTGTGTGATTATTGAAAATAGTTAAGTATGGTTTGGTGATTGTGTACCTCGTATTTATTTATAGTCGCTAGTACCGACCAAGGATACGAGGAGGAAGGAGGATACTACGAGGAAGAAGCCGAGGAGAAATTCAACCACTGCTCTACACAAGGCAAGCCATACTACCCAAGTTGACCATTGCAAGCCTAATACTATTAGTTGATTTGGCAAGCTAACCCCTGCAAGATACCCTACTTATGCAAGTTAATACTTGCTTGTTATCATGCCAAATATATGCCTTAAGCATATGTGATCCTACCCACTTGATAACCCAATACTAGTTTTACTTGCAAGCTTTAGACCTTATTTCTTTATCAAAGATTTCTCCTAGAGTTTACTTAAGTGACTTGTAGATTCTAGAAAGATAATTGAAGGTTGCATAAAGAGCGTTAAATTTGGCCTAAGTAGATAATCTTGATGTCATCCTAAGGCATGAGATTGAACTTCATTAATCTCCACTTGTTTACCACCCCTCCTTAGTACTTAACCCCACTTGTAGATGCTAGTGCTAAGCATAAAACTTGATCAACTTTAGATGGGAATACTTGGTGAAAATGGTTATGAAAACCTTGGGATGATGAGTCATTCTACTGAAATGTTTTGACGTGTTTTTCCGAACACCAGATGATTTTGATGATGAAAATGTTGAGGCATGAGCCTTACCCCTTTACAAAACTGATGGTTGTCTGGATGCGATACCATTCCAATTTTACCGTACAACCACAATACCCAAAAATTGGGTAGGGCTTGGCTTGAAACTTATATACCTTAGTATGGGTTCCCTCGCGGCCAAGGTCTGAGCTGAGGCTACCTTGTGAAGACTGTCCACCTGTGCAGTACCCAAGAAGATAGTTGGTCATGGTTGGGAGGCCAAACTCACAGGAGAGGTGCCTATACTAGGGCGTGTAATTGAAATGTTAGGATTGATTATCCGCATACTGAGTATGGTGAATTCAGGATTTGTTCCTAACGGATGTATCGAATGTTGTGGTGAAAGTGTATAATCTCTGTAGAGTGTTAAACTATTTGAATAGCCGCGTCCACGGTTATGGACAGTTGGAGTGGCCATATTGTTCCCCTGTCATATGTTTTCAAAATGACTTGTGAAATGAATTGGGACTTTGACTTGACCACAACAGAGTTGTGATATGAAATTTAAGTTCCCACTTAGGTGTTATAAAATTTCAACTAGCATTCCTTCTTCTGAACTTAGTAGAGGTAAATCTGGGTTTTTGCAAAACAACCCTAGAGCTTAGTGTCCTACTACAAAAACCCACTTAACTTGTTAGTATTATTTTGCGAGTACTTAAAGTGTACTCATGGCTTTGTCCCTGGCTATTCTCGTGGCCAGACTATGAAGAGGAGTACCAGGATGATGGACCACAGGAAGGTTACGACAACTAGGATCATCTCCCATCGTCAGCATTGCATGTGACACCGAAGATGGAGCTTCGTCTACGCTACCTTTATTATTACTTTATTCCGATGCTTGAGTTGTATTAACAACTGGATCATGATATCCTTATTTGTGTAAGACCTTATGTATGGTTTGTAATGGATGATGTACTGTGATATCCAAATCTGTTATGTCTCGCAAAAATGGTAATCATGGGATTGCGATGTATGGCATAACAGGCATCTGGGATTAAATATCCGGGTGTTGACAGATTGTTCTCTGGATCTTGTGTAAAGAGTTGAGTTGTAACCTATAGTCATGTCTTGGACCTGCTGTGTTTCTGTTGTACCACTCTAAGGGATGTAATACTAGTGAACGGTGTTTCATTGGTGTTATATCAACGACTATAGTGTACTACACCATGGAGTGGTATGCTGGGGCACACCACTCGGAGAGTTTCTCGAGCTAATAAAGTCAAAATGCATCGATGAAAATAAGAGTCGGAGAAAGAACATAAAAGAATAAAGAAACGCAAAAAGCAGAGTCAAAATATTTATCGGAGTCATAGGATGGTTGGACGTATACATCTTCATGGAGACTTCTGGAACCTTTCGTTCCACTCTTTCCTTGATCAAATATTGCATAAGGGTCCTGTAGTCCTTCGCCGGAATCTGGCTCAAACTGACCCAAATCTTGTACTTCTTGTCGCTGGTGATTTGGTACATGAGGCGATCTCCATGGTGCTGGAGAGGCTGAATCCGATGCTCCAACTAGCGGTGAATCATGTCGGATCCACGGAGGCCCTCATGCTTCATCAGAAACTCAATCCGCCTTTTGGTGAGGATCAAGATATCCGACATTTCCGGTGCCTCCGCTTCCCATGATCTCTGGTGGGGAGCGGCGTCGTCGGTGAATGCCGAAAGACCTTCCACCTTTCCAAGAGCCGGAATATCCTTTTGATAAAAGAATGTTCCGTCCCAGCATTTGACGGATTCACTAGCATTAATCCTAGGATAGACTCGATTTCTCCTAAGGACTAAGCTAAGGGTGCCGGTGATGTAAGGGACACCGGCGCTAATGGAGTTCTTCCTGGTACCATAGTAGTACCGGAAAAGGGTGAGACTTGGACTAATGCCAAGAAGCCCCTCGCATAGAGTTGCATGAGTACTAAGCTCGAGAAGAGAGTTGGGAGGAAGATTATGAAGTTGCACACCATAGTAGTTGAGGACCTCGACGAAGAAGTACGATGGTGGCAGGATGAGGCCGCGGTCGACGTGTGTGCCGAATAGCACCCTCTCGTCGTCGCGTGGGATGGGAACGGCGTTCCCTGAGGCACTCCAGCACACGCCGGCGACGATGAATCCTTCGTCCTCCATGACCTAGAGCTCGGTATCATCCATGAGACTGGGAACCCAGAGGCCCCACATCTTCTTCTCGTCCGCCTCTGACGAACCCGACGTCGCTCCTGCGGTTGAGGCAGACACCATTGATCTTGGAGGAAAAGAAATAGTGGGTGAGAGAGATTTTTCTTGAGATGTGTAGATGGGAACGACTGCGGAGCGCTCGAGGAGTACGAGGAGGCAATGAATGAATTGGTGGAGAGATTAATCTAAGAGAAAGGGTTTTTATCCTCTCTTTTATTTGTCTCCGTGCCAAGATTCGTGCGTTAATATGCGCGATTAGCGCCACGCGTATAGGAGAGAGGGAGGTAGATTCCTCGCGACTCTTCCGCCCCCTCGATTTTTGCGTAGGCATTGAAACGGCGTTCTATTCCGTAAGGAGCGGACCCACCAACGGTCGTGTTGATAGGACTCATGTTAGTGACAGGACCTGGTCTGAAAAGTTGTCAGTCCGCACACCGCTGAAAAATCCGTCTTATGTTTCAAACTGAGCAAGGAAAAGACTAAAGTCTGAACAAAACATATCCAACTCAATTGACTTGGAATCCTACATTGTTGAAACAAGTTTTTGGGAACCCTTCAAGATTCGCAAGATGAAGACACCATCAAGCTAGACAATTTATCCGACTTTGGATCTTGGAGACTTCCGGGGGATACAGTTGGGGATATACTTTTCGGGTGTACCCACAAGACTCACTGACCAGGGTGGCCCACCAACAGGTTAGAGCTTTGATTCACAAGCAGCCCAGTCAGAGAAAGAGGAGGAGCCAGTTCCGGCTACGACAAGGCCTAGGAGAGTTACCGAATTAAGCCTGTAGTATTACTTGTAGTCCAAGTTTTATCTAGTGACCGACTTTGTAACGTAGAAGGATAGGTCTCTCCTGTAACCCTAGGACCTGGTGACTATATAAACCAGCCCTATGGGAGCATTTAGGACAAAACCATAGAAATAACCATAATCACAACTCGCACAGGCGAACCTCTCTTGTAATCCATTGTAACATCCGGCTTATGCTGATATATTACTGGGTTGCTAGCAGGAGTAGGATCCGATCACCGAAGTCGGATCTGAACCTGGGTAAACTTGTGCTCACCGCTCCTGGAACATCCGACGTCTCACACCCCATCTTTCGAACGCCACTAGGAACCCCTATGGCATACTTTTCGACAATCCGACGACACCAAGGACATCGTCCAGAGGTGCAACGCTTGTTAGAGATACGCGGACGAGCCACACGCGTCAGGATACGAGCTGAGGCCCATACCGCTGGCCTGGCCCTTTTCCCAATGGGGCCTTGACATGATCGGCAAATTGCCAAAGTCCTCACCAAGAGGCCACATCTTCCTTGTGGTCGCAGTTGACAAGTAAACCAAGTGGATCGAAGCCATGCCCATCACCAACCAAAGCGGCAAAACTGTCATCAAATTCTTCGAGTCCATTGTCTACAGGTTTGGCGTGCCTCATAGCATCATAAGGGACAACGGCTTGAACTTCATCTCGAAGGAATTTCGAGAATTTTACGGGAACCTCGACATCAGCATATCATACGCCTCCGTGGCGCACCCGCAGACAACAGACAGGTCGAAAAGGCTAACGGCCTCATAGGCAACGGCATCAAAAAGCGCCAACTTTGCCCACTCGAAAGGCTTGCGGGATCCTTGGCAGATGAGCTACCCTCTGTTCTCTTGAGCCTGCGTACGACGCAAAACAGCTCAACCGGCTACACGCCCTTCTTCATGGTGCATGGAGCCGAAGTCGTGCTACCTGCCGAGGTATGCCACAAGGCCCCACGGGTCGTCGCCTTCAGCAAAGCCGAATCATCGGCAGCACCCGAAGACGCCGCCGACACACTCGACGAGGCACGCAACATTGCTGCAGATCACTCAGCAGTCTATCAGCAGAACCTCCACAACTACCACAGCCGCCGGCTGCTCCCAAGGTCCTTCGTCGAAGGAGACCTCGTCCAGCGACTCAAGAAAGAACGACACAAGAAGCTCGAGTCACCCCTGGGAAGGACCCTATCGCCGCATGGATGTCGCATCAGGAGACGAATACCCCAACCCCTGGAAAGCCGCACAACTACCCCTAGTTACCCTTTACTTTCTACTCAGGCGAACAATGTACCTACTTGTTTGGTATGAATAAAAGATAAGTTCCTTATCCCAAACATCTTTTTGTCCTTACATTATTTCTTGCTAAATACGCCCGGGGGCTACGCCTCACCTCACTACTTCGTTGACTACAAAAAAACGAATACAACCCGAGTAGCTGACCATGTCAGACTAACGAAAGGGACATGCACATTACAAGGCACCACGTTGTTATGGAGCATTACAGGCCCACTCGAATTACAGGCCCACTCGAATAAATTCAAATTTTACATCATCTGTTTTTCTTTACAAGACCTAATTGTTATGGAGCATTACATTCGCCCGTTGCTCGAACAAATGTACAATATCCTCGGCGTGCTGCGGCACATCTGCGTAATGAGAGCGCATGTCCAATAACTGCCATCTGGTTGAAGAGGCGGTCCAGTCGCTATCTCTTCAAGGTTGACATCACGACGATGCAGTCGAGTGAGAGAAAGGTTTGACTTCACCCTAGAAATCAGTTGATCGCACACCAACTCCTTGACGTGGCCCACATTCCGAAATTCAGCAAGAACACCCAGGAAATTAGAAGGCGTGTCCAAGGGAAACATGATGGACCAAATGGCCGCAAGTGAATACCTCGCCTGCCTCAGCACCCAAAGAACGTGATATACGTGATCTTGCACCATCACAACGATGATGGCTCGATCACGGTCCATCCAGAAGAAGCCACCAGCCTCCAGGTCATGTTGCGACATGCAGTTCATCCGAATTGCGACGTACTCCTTCTGAACCCTCGGAATGAGATTCACATCTGCACAAAGCACGAAATGAGACAACATACAAAAAGGTGCACCCGAAAGAACATCGATTCATGAAGACTCACATTGAAGTTGCTCACCCATCTACTGCAACTCCCCAAGCAAGAACTCCTTCCTGACAGTGGCTCACTTAGCCTTGGACTTCCACACATCCGCGTGGCCTCGAACGCTAAGGATATCCTTTTCTTGGTTGCGGACGCGATCATGCAAGAAGGTCAATTGTGACGGATCATCCAAAGATGTTCGTGGCTCAGGAGCAATCAAAGTGACAACTGGAGCCTCACCCGAAGGACCCTAAAGGAAAATAAGCAAGCATGAACATCACAAGCATTTTTGGCAACAACTCAAAGATAGACTTATATGCATAAATAAAGCCACCTCGTGGCAAAGTTGGACTTGTTCATCCGCAAGATGTTACAAAAGGCAGCAAAAAAAAAGCTACACTAGCTACAGTAGAAAGGACTAAGCATCCGCAGCCGGAGGAGCCTGGGAGCCAAACTTCCTGCTCTTGGCCTTCTGCTACTTCTTTGCCGCATACTCAGCCAGGAGGTCGATGAGCTTAGGCCCATAACGCTTATAGAGAGAAGCAAAGACGGCGAAGGCTACTTCGAACCCATATGCCACCTTCGGCATCTGGGACGTGACCTGAGGCAGGTCAAGATTAGCTCCGTACGCCATCGCCATGGCCAGCCCCATGGAAGTGATGACCCACAAGTGTAGGGGATCGCAACAGTCTTTGCGGGTAGTATTACCCAATTTATTGATTCGACACAAGGGGAGCCAAAGAATACTTGCAAGCCTTAACAACTGAGTTGTCAATTCAGCTGCACCTGGAAATAGTTCTTGCTCACAGAAGTTTATCAGTAGAAACAGTTTGGTAGTAGAAACAGCAATAGTAAAACATGAGCAATAGTAATAGTAACGGTAACAGTGGGATTTGAGTGCAGTGGGCATAGGGATGGATGGACGGGCGTTGCATGGACGAGTCTAAACACGTAAATTCAAGATCTAGGGCATTGCAGATAAATAATAACAAGCATCCAAGTACAAAACAATCCTAGGCATGTGCTCCATATATAGTCATACATGCTCGCAATGAGAACTTGTACAACATCTTCAATCTAGCCAGCCCGTGCCAGCGGGTCCTCTAGGGAACTACTGGCAATTAAGGTGCTCCTTTTAATAGAGCACTGGAGCAAAGCATTAACACTCCATGAACACATGTGATCCTCACACCACAGCCATCCCCTCCGGTTGTCCCAATTATTTTCACTTTGGGGCCTTTGGATCCGGACAATGATATGTGTACACAACTTGCAGATAATATCACAAACAATACTATCATAATGATTCAATAATAAGTTCAGATCTGAGATCATGGCACTCGGGCCCTAGTGACAAGCATTAAGCACAACAAGTTGCAATAATGTCAAATATCACTAATAGAGATACTAGGCACCAGGCCCTAACAGATCTTATTCCATTACATGATAGAAATCATCCAATCCCTACCATCCCCAAGCCTACAGCGGGGGATTACTCACTCATGGATGAGGGAAACATCGATGGTTGATGGAGATGCGTTGGTGATGACGATGGTTATGATCCTCTCCAAATTCCCCGTCCTGGCAGGGTGCCAGAACGGATTTTATGGATCTGAATCCTGGTTTCTGGTGGCGGTGGCGGAGCGGAACTCCATCTATAAAACTATCGAACCCCCCTTGGTTTTTAGGTCGAGAGGCAACTTATAGGCGCAGAGGGAGGCCAGTGGTGGGCCCCTTCTCCATCTCGTCTTCTTGCTCCATGGGTCTTCTGGTGAAATATAATTTTTGGCATATTTTCCGGGATTTTTCCTGATAGTTGATTTTCTGCACAAAAACTAGACACCAAGGTAATTCTGCTGAAAACAGTGTCAGTCCGTGTTAGTTGTATCCAAATCACACAAGTTTAGAGGAGAAACAATAGAAAAAATGTTCGAGAAAGTAGATACATTTTGGACGTATCAGGAAGTGTCGATGCCCTTCTGCTTGAGCTTGTACTCCGCCAGAGCTTCCTCTGACAGAGCATCTGCAAGCGAGTCGACATCGTCGAGGGCAATGCCCTTGGGGACGACCTCCTTGAAGAAGTGCGTGAGCACTTTCCTGGCTTTCTCCAAGGAGCTAGCGATCCTCGATCGCAGCAAAAGCATCAGCCAAAGCATCTCCGTGCTCCAGCGCACCATGATCAAACGTGATGCCAGAATCATCTAACAAGACGAAGACAAGAAGACTCGAATGAGAAAGGATAAAACGTACCCAAAAATTAGAAGACCCAAAGGGAACAAGAATATCTTACCAGAAATAGCCTTGGCTGTAGCATTAGCCTGTCGGCCATCTCCTTCTCCTGTGTAGCTGCAACGGCCACAAGCTGCTACTCGTGATCTTCGACCTCCTTCTGCAGACGCTAGTTGGCCTCCGCAGCATCCGCGGCCTTCTTTTCCGCTTGGCCGACTCTCTTTTCGAGAGCATTCAGCCTTTGGAGTGCAGCATTATTGTCATCTACAACATGAAGAAGTTTTGGGTGAGCACAGACAATACACTTGGCAAACTCGAACAAAAACATCTACGCACCTTGGAGCTGCTACAGCTGACCCTCCAGCGCCAGATACTGCTAGATGAGGAGTTTTGCGCTATGCACAAAAGGCTACAGAAGAAACAAAACAAAGCCGATGAATAAAGGGCTCGGGGGCTCCCCCCCGCAAAGCGAAAGGCCAACAAGACATACAAAAAGGACTCGGTGGCTCCCCCCACGGAGTAAAAAAGGAAACACTTACGTGTTCAGGTGTCGACTCCGAAGGTTCGCATGTTGCCTTCCGAGTTACGACTACCCTCGCCTCCCGCCTAACGGGGTTCGGGTCATCATTCTCAGAGTTGGCCACCACCTGGGGAATAGAAGCCGTCGACTTTGATTCCGCCATGACTTCTTGAGTGTCCCTGTCAAGGGACTCCTCCGAAGGATTGCTGCAAGCAACCATCAAATCAGCAGCAACTAACACCAAGTATACAAATAATAGAAAAAAATACTCAAGCGGAATGACTTACGACTCCATGTCTGACAAATTGAAGACGGGAGTCGCCTTCTCCTTCTTCTTCTTCTTGGCCGGTGGCTGCGGAGCCACTGCCCAAATGGGCATGGTGGGGTAAGGCGCAGACGATGCACCTTCTTAGATGGATCCAGAAGGGAGGGCCATGCCAGATGAAGGAAGGCTACAAAGGAGTCACCGACGTACCCGGAGCCTTGGAGTGCAAGGCACACTAGACTAGTTGTATGCAGTGTAGGACTCTGTAACCTATCCGGCTACGACTTTTCCCTGTAACCCTAGGACCTGGAGACTATATAGCGAGTTTCCTATGGGAGCCTTTAGGGCAAGAAACAACTCATACCTCGCATAGCGAACCGATCCCTGAACTCGGCGTATTGCCATTATAGTGATTTATAGCAGGAGTAGGATTCTACCACCGTTGTGGGATTTGAACCCGGGTAAGCTGTGTTATGCCGTACCCTTCAACCGTCCGCCTTCCCCATTTCTCTAAACACGCACTGTGAGGACCCCTCCATGGCGTACTCGTCAGAAATACCACGACAGTTGGCGCCCACCGTTGGGCAAGAGGCGCTTCAGGCTCTGCAGCAAGCGAGGTCCAATATCTTCGCAGGAATCAGCGAAACCATAGCCATCGTTTGCATTCTCTTCTCTGGCAACATTCCGATCATCCCCCTAACGAGTTCTGGATCCCGGCGAAGACGAACCCTATGCGGTGCTCAATCGTCCCCATCGGAGATATCCACCTCTTCATCGTCGAAACCGACTCGGGCACTAGTTCCCTGGGAGTCGGAGGAGCATCAAGACCCGCACGGACCACCTATGGGCATGATATGTTCGCAGAAGGATCAATGTCGGATCTATCTTCGAAGTTTGCCGACAAAGATCAGAAAATTCAAGGCCCACTCAAACCGCCCATGTGCAGGATATAGTGGTGGAAGATCGTTGCAAGTCCGCCGGCTTCGCCCGTGCATCTGGACAGCAGAGATCCAAGTTCGTCGGAGTGGTGACCATCTTCGATCTGGCGCGTTGCGTCCAGAGAGAGGGGGAAAACCCCCGTGACTACCTTTCTAGGTGGCTCCGTATACGGGACGATCTGGCACACTACCCCAATGATGATGCTATGTATCACTTTGTGGAAGGACTTGACCAAGGTACGCTTCTCCGGCTAGCAGGATTCAGGACGCCTCACCTTCGAAAGCATGGTGAACACCGTCAAACAACTATGCGGAGGAAGCTCATATGGAAATTGCGCTCGTTGGCGGAGCCCCTCTGCCTCAGCCGCCTCCGCCACCGCCTCCAGTCGTCGTTGCCGCATCTCCGCCACCACCTCCAGTCGTTGTTGCTGCTACTGTACCTCCACCCCCCGTCATCGAGGAAGCCCCGGCACGCTCCAACTCCATGCTTGACGCGCTCTACGCCGACATCAGCGCTGACTCGGAGGAGATAGACTTCATCCCGGAGGAGATAGACTCTGCCATGCAGGAGATGGAGGAGGATTACAAGCGCGACGAGCTGGCCAACAACGTTGCCACGACCCGAGAGGTGTTAGTCGCCATTGGGACGACAATGGATGAAGATCAACCCGGACGAGCTCCGCCTATAGCGCTAGACAAAGGGAAGGGACCACCTGTTGCTGCTGACAATGATCGTGCAAAGGTCATGCCCCCTCCGCCTAACCCGGTGCAGCAACCGTAGGAACTCGGCACTGGTCCGAGCAATAACAACACTGCAAACCCGCCGCCTCTGGCGTCTACGTCTGCTGCTTCCCAAGTCACTCCAGCTGATAGAGTGATGTACGACAACCTCCTCGTGGAGCCTATGACCATAGCTCACATTCGCAATGTAGTCCATCTTGACGAGAAGCGCCAGCAGCTGCTAGAGGAAGCGCAGGCCATCGCGGAGCAAGTCACTAAGCCAGATCAAGATCTGGCCAACACGCAAAAGTCAATAGAGAAAGCTAGAGCAATGGAGGCCGAGTATAAGACTCTGCTACAGTAGCAGAAGGCCAAGAAATCTCCGGCTCACGTCATCAATGATCCTGGTGTACGGCGAAACCTAGGATGGGCTCCCTCAAAGCCGGCACAGGCCAAGCCATACATTGACAGCGAAGGAAGACAGGTGATGCCCACTCCTCTTCTCAACCTCACCGTCGCCAAGACCCTTCTGGAGCAGGATAGATCACATGCAGCTGTGGATCAGGTCTATGACCTAGTGGCCAAGGCCGCCTTACAGCAGGAAAAGGCCACCTCTCAGAGGCTTGAGTCTGACCCAGCGTTCTGCCAGTCTAGCCAGCATAAACTGCCAAGGGACAAATCTCCTCATGATGTCGGGTCCCAGACGGGTTCGTCAGAACAAAGACTGAGGGATGCGTGCAACAGGAAGGATGCTATCCCCATATCCTCCGACCATGGAGGCAAGGCTCAAACTCGTCGCCCATCTCCACCACCCCGCTCTCCCCGACATCGCGAAGACACCCAGGCTCACTGTCGTACGGATATGCCTCCGCCAAGGAAGAGCGGCATCGTCATCCACGACAACACGGAGTAGACCCGTCATGACGGAGAGCGAAGCCAAGGACACAAGAGCAGGTCGCGCCATGACGCTCCGCGTCTGACAAACAACCGCGATAAGCGTGAGGCGTCGCGGGGGGAGGGTGGTAACAGCAAGAAGGCTAACCCACCTCCACCTCCGCCTCCGTCGCCACCTAGCAGCCACCATGGCGGAGGAGGCCCGCGTCGTCCACGCAGCCCATCCCCTGATGGAAAGAAGAAGAATAGAAGCCCGAAGCCATACGATGCATGGTCACGTCCGGACAGGATCCACGAGGCCCGGGAAGGACCATACCTGGGACCATGTTGCTTTGGAATTGTGATACGGTACGCAACTTACCCCAAAGGTTTCCGTATTGACAAGACCATCACTACAAGGAATCTGCTGATACATGACGCTCCATTTTCGTCACTGAATCGTCACTGTGTACAATATATGACGATCTTATGATGAAAAACATATAGTCAAAAACTGAGCGTCAGTAATTGCACACAATGACGTTTTGCACCAGATCGTCATAACCGCCTGTGATGATTATGCATCGTCAGAAACTCTATGACGATCCAGTATCATCATGGGCTGTCGAGCCTCACCACGTCGGTTCCTACGTGGCAGAGCTTACGTGGAAATATTGTGACGATATTAGATCGTCGTATTCAAAACCAGCTCGGTCCATTTGGGTAGTTTATATGGGCTGATATTGTTCACGCTCTTGGGTCGTGGCCATTTTACGGCCCACATTTGTTTTGGGCAAAGGGCCTATTTTGGTCTCTTTTTTTCTATTTTAGAATTCCAGACAATATAATATGGGCCATGGGCTTTTTGTAGCCCATATATATTTGGCCTGATCCACCTTTCGGCCATTTTAATTACAGCTTTTTATTTTTAACTCTAGTTTGTATATTGGATTCAAGCATTGTTGGACCAGGACGTGGCCTTTTTCAGTCATCTGGGCCGTGGTGTTTTTCCAGTCATCTGGGCTGAATAAGAGTCCATTTTGTTGCCTTTACTTCAGGACAATTTTTGAATAACCAGTCAACTTGGACAAATTGCAAGATAATAATAACATGAGTCTGGATAACCAGACAAATTTTGAATTCACAGCCAACATTATAAATTCCACATCCAAGTTTACATAACTTATCGAACCCAAGTTCACAGCCAAGTTCACTGCCTAAATATACATCCAAGTTCACAGCCAAAATATACATCCAAGTTCACAGCCACAGTTCACACCCAAGTTCACAGCCATAGCACCAAGTGCACTGCCAAAATAGCACCAATCTGCTAACAAGTTCACTACCAAAATAACACCAAGTCACTGGACAACACTAGTTCCCTGTAGGTTTACTTGAAAGCAGCACCAACAGCTGAGCATACCTCGCATCATTCTCTTCGGCCCTTTTGAGAAGCAAGGCCTGTGCAGCTTCAGCTTCTTCATGGCAGCCATCTCTGCGCGCATGGCTTCGGTTTGGTACTCCGACCTCTGCAGCTTCTCTTCAAGATCAAGCACATGAGCAGTAACAACAGCATTCGACTTGCTGGTCTTGTTAGTAGAGCTTGACTGTAGACCGACATTCTTTAGGAATGTGCTTTTCTTGGTCAAAACCTCGGCAACAACCTCTACATCACATTTGGGCGATTCGCCTTCTGGTAAAGGAGCATCCATCTTCTTTTCCATTTCAATCTAACACAATATCATATAGTTTATCAGCAAGTACAAGAATAGAAGCTATACATTGACATAAAGGATAAAAACTATGCTCCAGATTACATTACATAAAGGCAACACTTCATGAAAGAATTGAGTTCAGATTTCATCTTGGAATACAACTAAATTTGCAAACACAGCTAAAACTGAATAAATGGCTGTTTCATTAAAGATTTGAGATATGGCAACAGGTTTTTAGGAGCAAATCACAAGAATTATGTAATAACTACAGCAACCACACTTCTAGCGTTTGGTGCACACATACACAGACACCAACACAGACTCTTACCACCTCCTATGTATTCAAAATCTTACAAAACATTTTCATAGGACGATTACCACCTACTATGCAGTAATTAACAAAACCATAAACAGACTGAAAGTGTGACTTACTATGGCAATCTTAGCCTCCTCTGAAAAGAAAACCTTCGTGCTGTTGTGAGTTACCTTGAACATCTCAACAGCAGACAGCTTATCAACCTTTCTTTCCTCCTTCTGAAAATGTTTTAGCAAGAATCAAACCATAAGCTTTTGCGAGAAAGTTACTAATGTGTGAAGGGAAAAAATAGAGGAAAACACCAATGTGGATCTTACAATTGCATGCACATGAGCTAGATAGCAGCGCGAACCAGTTTTTTGCCCAAACTTGACTTTTGTTCTATTATCCTTGTTCTTCCTACAGGTGTCCTGCAGATTGATACATCCCATCATCTTTTGCATACAACAAAGCAAATAAGACAGGTGGCATGCACATGATAAAGAAAGGTACTAACATACCTTGTGTCTTGGACTTGACCACATATCAACCATCTTTTGCCATTCAGAATCCGTTATGTATGCAACAGGCGATTTGATGCTGACCTGGCTTGCTTCGACTTTATCAAAATATTGCTTCTTGACATAATGACGTCTGTTCTTGGACACATTCTTTAGGATATCATTGCACGCGGCCTGAACGTTAGTTGAATTTGTGTCCATATCAAAGTTTCCCTACCAAGGCAGCAAAGAGGGCAATGGCAAGATTAGTAACCATATGATATGTGTAACATGGAAGAAAGAACAGTCAGCAACATATAATCAGCATAGAGATCTTACTGCAAATTTTCCCATGTAGTCTTTCACCAGGCTTGTGTCCTTTTTGAATTCCTTGAAGTGAGGAAGAATTGGTATATGAGTTCTCACAATGAGTCCTGCCTCTAATGCTAGCTTTGCAGCCTACACAGGCTTCTCCAGACGCTTCATCCCTTCAGCTATTTCAATCCTCACCTTTGCTCCCAGCCACTTCGTCAACTTTTCTAACCCCGAGCCCTTCCTAAAATTCTTGGCCACAACAGCTTTCTTTACCACGGCAAGAGTACCTGAAAAGGAAACATTAAAACATCATTGGATACAGTCACCCATATATGCTGTCTTTATGTTCCAAACAATGAACAAGTAAAAGAAGAGAAATACAAGATGAACTTGCCTTCATCATTCATTGCCTCCTCAAGGTCTCCAGAAAAATCAGCATAGTCTAGAGGCTGATTCCTGTCCACAGTATGTGAAACAGGGCTGAGTTCAAGACGGAGAGAGCTTCCTTCATCAATGGTCACAAACACATCATCCTTGCGCAGTGGGCTCTCTTCACGGTTAGGTACAGCGGTCTCCTTTGATTTCTTCCTAGTCATTCTAGGAGAAGGTTCTTCTTCTGTTTCCAGCATTCTCTTCGTTCCTCCAGGAGGTACCGCAAAAACCCTTCCTGGAGCCATTGTTGTTGATGTTTCCGGACTATTCTTGCTCTTGCTTACTTTCTTGACTGCACTCTTCTTCCTCCTAGACTTCTGGGCCTCATATAAACAAGTAAAATGGCATTAAGCATCAATGGCAAGTAACAAGAAATGAAAGATAAATAAGGAAGCACAAAGCATTTAAGTACTCCCACCCCTCCAAACAAGATAAAGAATTTGCACCTTCACATTATTTTGCACTACAATGTCATCAAATTCTCTCCATCCATAACTTCATCATCTTGTGGATTATAATCTGAGCTTCCACCGTTTGTTATGGCAGATTCCTTAGTGGTAAGTGCACTACCTTCTTTGCCCGCACGTGACCTTCTAATCATTAATACTACCGCGGGAATACCAAGGGACTGAATAATACGGTTGTTCCTCATCATAAGCTTAGCCCTAACCTTCTCATACTCAGTGAGGTGCGCTCCTTTACATGAATAGAGAAAATATGGCCATTAGATGAATGGTTGAAATGCATAGGAGAGCAAGACAACTCGAACAACTAAATAATCCAATCAGGTTTTAGCTACATTTAATACTAGTAGATTAACCCAATTAGAAAACTAGAAGCATAAGCACAAGGAGCTAATTTCATACCAGCAGGCTCTTAGTACATTTTCAATTACCATATTATAATCACAAGCTAAGAAAATTCTATACCTAGCATATGTGCAAACAATCATTAGAAAACTAGCAGCATTCAAGGAGCTCATTTCATACCAGCAGGCTCTTAGTACATTTTCAATTACCAGATTATAAGCACAAGCTAGAAAAATTTCTATACTTAGCATATGTGCAAACAGTCATTAGAAAACTAGCAGCATAAGAACAAGGCGATCATTTCTTACCAGCAGGCTCTTTCTTCATTGCCATTGCTTATCTCTAAGTGGCTGGATTGAAGCTGCTAGGTTGGTGATATCGAGCTCTGTTTACCTTGAGAAATCACTTGCCACTTCCCTATAGGGAACAAGTGGTTAGATAAATGGCATCATAAATGGCATTACGGAAGCAAGCAATATTAAATCAGCAATATAACTACAATGGATACATACAGCATGCACATATTCAATCAGCAATATAACTACTGTGGTGTGAGTCTCAACATTCATATTTATATTTAGTGGCATCATAAATCAGCACATAAGATTAAAAGGCAAGCACATGATGTGAGTCTCCACATTCAAATTTATATTCACAGCCAAGATTGATTTGATGAGAGTAGCAACTACTGATAGTGTGTGGCAACAAGCTCTGCATCTAACTACAGACAGTGGGCTAAACACAAGCACATACCATAGCCTAAATTGGTTGTGAATCACAAGAGCTAAACGCAAGACCTATCATAGAATCCTAGACATGCCAGGAGAGCCAAACCCTAACCCTAGACACGCCATGAGAGACAAACCCTAACCCTAGACACGCCATGAGAAGAAAACCCTAACCCTAATCGGCCGGTAGTAGAAGGAGCAGAGAACTCGCCTGACTGTCGAACTAAGAGGAAGACCGATCCCCTTCTATGGCCGTCGCCTTCGCTAGCATCATCGTCGTCGGTCGTAGCTACCAGCTCGTGCCCGTAGTGGGAGCTAGCGCGTGGCGCAAGGCCGTCCGGGGAGCGAGCGCACGGAGCAGGGCCATCGGGGGAGCGAGCGCGGCGCGGGGCCGTCGGGAGAGCGAGTGCGCGGCGCTGGGCAGTCGCCGCTCGCGTCATGGGGAGTGGAGGTGTGACATGAGGATAGATGGGTGGGGACTCGGGAGAGGACCGGGGTCGGGTGGGGACTGGGGAGGACCGGGGTCGGGTGGGGATGGATGGGTGGGGTGGGGTCGGTTTGTCCAAATTGCCCCTGTCTCTCTTTCATTGTCGAAATTAGTAGGCAGGAGAGGCTTGGGCGGGAGAGGCTTGGGAGGGAGAGGCAAAAAATTGGGTTTTGGCGGGAGAGGAAAAAATTGGGAGAGGCAAAAAATTTGGGTTTTGGCGGCAGAAGAGGCAAAAAAATCGGTTTGGGCGGCAGAATTTTTTGGGTTTAGGGTTAGTGGTTTTTGGGATATATGGGGTTAAAGGGTTATGGAATTTCTTGTTGCACATAATTTTGCTGAAAAAAGTTTCTACCCACTAGATACTATGTCACATGAAATAACGCAACGCAAAGGTTTTTTTTACACTGTGTCACATAAAATGACGTACATTGTTCGGACCGTGCACATAAAATGACGTCACGCGAAGGTTTCCATGGCTAGAATCGGTGCATAGTTTGTGATAATGCGCCCGTATTATGCACACATGTGCATCATGGGATGGCGAACAATGTTGTAGGAGGAAGTTTTCCATTTCGTCGCACGGAAAAACCATTTTCCATTTTCCGAGCGCAAAAAACGGGCCGTTTTGTGAAGCAACCACCAAATAAAAGATTCAAAATGCTACCATCCCATTTTTCAAAAATAATAGGCCACCTTAAATGGACAAATGTCCCAACCGGGGCCTCTCAAACCTTTCCGTCCACCCCTGGTGAAAAAGACAAATTACTGCCGAATCTGTAGGAAGTGGGTCCGATTTGAACTATAGATACATGATCCGATGCCCATGATTTTTTGAAAAAATCATTTTTAGACTCACAATATGCTATTTCTTCAGAGATCCAACGCAAGTTTAGTGAGGCTCATCCCCTAGCTAAGAACCTTCATGACCGCCGTTTTGACCATAGTTTGAAACGGGCATAAAAAATTCAAAAGCGGTCCGATCAACGCAAATCCTTCGCGTGGTGTCTTATTATCTGACATAGTTGAAAGGAAAAATACCAACCTTGGTAAATTGAGTATGTCTCAAAAAGCCTTCACGAAATGACCTATCATGTTCGAGGTTTCATGGCTTTCGGGTCAAATGACCAATGTTATGGATAGAATCGGTGCATAGTTTGTGATAAGGCGCCCGTATTGTGCACACATGTGCATCATGGGATGGCGAACAATGTTGCAGGAGGAAGTTTTCCATTTCGTCGCATAGATTCAACTCTCTTGGTACTGCATTTCATGCTTTGTCAAACTAATCTATGTAGGAGGGTTAAATTAAAGTAGATGTTAACATTGCTGTCATGATTTTAAGTAGATTTTAATTAGATGTTAATATTGGTGTCATGATTTTCTTGGTAGTTGACCATGGACTATCCTGGGGCCATCGAGATTTCCTCGGATGACGAAGCTGCCATTGCTGCGGAGGCTGCTGCTAAGAGAGTTGCTGCTAAGAAAGCTAAGGCTAAGCGGCGCGCTAAGAAAGCTGCTGCGGAAGCCGCTGCTGCGGCAGCCGCCGCTGCCAACAAGATTTTCATGCGTCGAGGTAAAAATCCTTTACTTCATCGGGCTGTTTGCATTGCTCCTTTACTTCATCTTTTACTTATGATGTTTGCATTGCTGATTTTGAAAATGTGGCTTTTCCTTGCATGTAGGTCCCAAGACAAAGGTTTGTACCAGTTTTGATAAGTGTTGTGTGTATGGCAACAAGGTTGCTTTGAAACGCACACAAGTGCTGTCCCTGAGGAATCTTGCAAGGAAGAAACACACACTAAAAGTGTATGTATGCACTATGCAGCTATCAAACACCAAGGAGCCAAAAGCTAAAATGGTAAACAAGTTGTCCCTTGATGATCATTATTTGATTACCGAAGTACTTATGTTGTTTCTGCCATTGATTGATTGGTTCAATTATTTTGTAGTGGTTCCCAAGGGCCTACACCAATGCCTACATCAAGTGGTACAAGGAATTCCCAGCAAATCTTAGGGTCTTCTGTGGAGGCCATGTGCCCATATAAGTCACTATGATTATGAGTAAAGGGAAGCGTCAAGGAGCACAAATTACGACCAACTCGTCCCAGGTGGTGTCGGCGAACGGGATGCAACACGGCGACATCTTCATGTTTCGCTTCCGCCGCAGTCCTAGGGATGGACTTAAGCTACTCTTTCAGCCAGTCATGTAATCAGCTGGTTGTGTTGGCTGTAAATATGGTCCTGTAGGTTTCTATCATGTTGCTATCAGGTTGAACTATGGTCCTGCTGCTATCATGTGCTATCTGGTTGCTATCAGGTTGAACTATGGTCATGTAGCTATCAGGTTTCTTTTGGAATGCCCAATCTAGTTGTGAACTGATCCTGGGCTTTTGGAATGCCCAATCTATGGTCCTATAGCTATGCTACTACTTATATCTATGAAATGATCCTGTGGTACTACTATTGAAATGTTGCTTTTGGTCTGAAATGTTGCTTTTGGTCTAAAATAATCATGTGAAATGTTGTGATAAATCCTGTGATCTATATGAAATGTTGCTTTTTGTCTGAAATGATCATGTAAAATGTTGTGATTCCTGTGTATATAAAAAAGTTTGGGTTCTTTTATCTAGCAAGATTACTTTCACCCTGGAAGAGTGGTAGGAGGTGCTTGGCCAGATTCAGAACTATATTCAGAACTCATGATCTCAGATTCGTCCAGAAATTATATGTCAAGATTACACATGATCTCAAGATTACACATGATCTTCCAGAAATTAAAATATCCATGGCAACAATAGCCAGAACTTGATATCCATGGCAACAATAGCTAGTACTTGCAGAATAGGAAATTAAAATGACTACATAGCAGCTAAAATGGCATGATCTTGCTCCTGATCTTTCTCCTCACCACCACTCCACCACTGCAGCTAAAATGACATGATCTAGCTCCCAGGTCTGGCTCCTCCTCACCACTGCAACAAAGATTAGCAATTTCCAGTGAGCCACTAGCAATGAAATAAAAAAGAACAGATAATGGAGGATATAATTAGCAATTAGCAATTTCCAGTGAGCCACTACCTTGCATGTTGTTACTAATCATCATCGTCGAAATGCCTCTGCCTTCTATCCTCACCATCGCTACAGTACTGGAGGACTGTGTCATCTACCATGTTTTCATCATCCTCGCATTCATGGCCCTCCACTACCTCCTTCTTTCTTTTCCTAATGTTTTCTACAAATGAAGCATCAAGTAACACTCGTTCCCGACTCCTTCGCAATCTAGTATGCACACCGGGTTCTTTCTCTTGCACTGGAACTTCCTCGGTGTTATCATCTTGGTATGTTAGACCACCGCCATCATTGAGACCCTTCTCCGTTTTAGTTTCTTTCACACTCCACAAATGTCTGTGTTGAAACTTTTGCACAACTTGCCAATTTCCACGCAAATCGGTGTCTGGCACATAGAACACCTTTGTTGCTTGTGTCGTTAGAATAAATGGATCACTCTTATACCAGCACCTTCCAGTGTTGATGCTCTTTAAGTGTTCGTCATCTCGGATCCCTGTCTTCTTTCTGCCACCAAGATCAAACCAATCACAACGGAACAAGACGACCGATCGATGGACGCCTCTGCTGGATTTGTACTGGAGCCTTATGATGCTTTTGAGCTGACCATAGAAGTCCATGTCTTCACCATCATGGTCTCCCTCAGCAACTATTCCACTGTTCTGCGTGTTTCTATTTTTCTCGTGGTCAACAGTGTGGTAGCGGACACCGTCAGCAATGCATACTGAATACAACCTCACTCGCCTATCCGGCTCGCATGCCAAAGAAAAAAGATCAGCACTGACATTATTGATTCCAAGACTAAAGATCTGCACAAATAAACCAGGATTAATAACAAAAACACAAACTAATCATGTTGCAATTGATTCCAATACTAAAGATCTCACATGATTCTTAAACCATTCAGCAAACCCCTTCGCAAGCCATCTATCAACATTGATGCCGCAATCTTGCTTATTCAGCTCTTCTTTGCACAACCTACAATGCCAACGAAAACATAAAGTTAATTAAATCATCGGGCTTGCAAATGGGTTCCTTCCAACTAAAGGAAAAAGAAAAGGGTGCATGCACAAGAGATGACATACTCTATATATGGTAGAACCCCAGGGCAAATCCTTAGCACATACCAATGCATTTTGTCATAGTCATCACCAGCCTCCAAGTACTCTGACCCTCCAAGAAGGTTCACACCGTGGTTGAAAACAGAGACATCACCAATGTGCAAATCATCCCGCTCTCTATTTCTGCCAGGCCGATTGAATCTTGTTTCCACATTGTCAAAGTACCTCGAGCAAAATGTAAGGCAGTCATCAACAACATATGCCTTGGCAATCGACCCTTCAGGCCTAGCGGTGTTTCGCACATAACGCTTAAATGTAAGCATCCTTCTTTCGACAGGGGTACATCCAGCCATATTGTACGGCGCCTCTAAGCATTGCCTCTTTGGGTAAATGCACGGTCAAATGAACCATCACCATGAAGAAGGCCGGAGGAAAGATCTTTTCAAGCTTGCAAAGGATAACTATGATTTCTTTCTAGAGTCTTTCAAGAACAGATATCTTGAGTGTTTTGGAGCACAACTCTCTGAAGAAATTCCCCAGCTCAGCAACAGCTTCATATATTTCTTTATCCAAAATTCCACGGAGTCTAGCCGGTAAAATCCTTTGGAGGAGGATGTGACAATCATGAGTTTTTAGTCCTTGGATCTTGCATCCATCAGGAGACACGCATTTTGCTAGGTTAGCGGCATACCCATCTGGAAATCTCACCGCTCTTATAAATTCACAGAATGCAAGCTTTTCTTCTTTACTCATTGTATGCCATGCTTCTGGCATCTCAAACGACTATCCACCTTCAATAGGCTGCAGATGCAAATCTTTTCTTATGCCCATGTCTTCCAAATCAAGCCTAGAGTTAACTGTACCCTTTGACTTCCCGTCGATGTTCATAAATGTGCCAAGAAGATTATCACATATGTTTTTCTCGATATGCATTACATCAAGGTTGTGCCTCCACTTGAGATCTGCCCAGTAAGGGAGGTCCCACAAAATAGCCCTCCGGTCCCAACATTGACCATCCTCATGCTTCCTTTTCTTTTGATGTTTTCCAGGTCTCACATCTTTCACATTGTGAAGCTGTTGCTCGAGCTCTTCTTTAGTGAACTCCGCCGGCTGGTCACGGGTTTCAGATTTTCCATTGAAATCCTTGTTTTTTCGCAAAGGATGGTGGCGAGGAAGAAAACGGCGGGCCCCGGTCCAACATATCTTGTTCCTTATTTTTTCCGAGCACGGATCCTTGTCACAACGCACGCGTGCTTGATAACCAGACGTGAGCCTCCCCGACAGTGTGCAATGCCGGGAAATAATGGATACACCATATTACCGCAGCACGGATATCGAACTTATCAGGACTCAGGGCACCGTCTCATAGCTTGAGCAGATCTTCTACCAGGGGCTCCATAAAGACATCAAAATCCTTTCCTGGAGATTTTGGACCCGGGATCAACAAAGCCATCATGAAGTTTGATTGCTCCATACATGCCCATGGTGTAAGATTGTACGACACGACAAATACCGGCCACATGCTATATTTCGAGCTCATTCCAAATGGATTAAAGCCATCTGTGGCAAGGCCGAGTCTGATGTTCCTCGCATCGGCGGCAAACTCTTTATGTTTATCGTAAAAATCTTTCCATGCCTTTCCGTCAGCTGGATGGCTAAGTTCATCATCCACGGGTTGCCGCTTTAGCTTATGCCATTGTACATCCTCCAACTGTTGCTTCGAAATGATCATCCTCTGTAACCTTGGAATCAAAGGAAAGTACCTCAACACCTTCTCTGGTACCTGTCTCCTCCCATCTGCATCTTTCCACCTAGAGGCATCACACTTTTGGCATTTGTCATGCTTGGCATACGTGTTCTGAAACAAGATACAATTTTTTGGGCAGACGTGGATTGATTCATAACCAAGCCCCAATCTTCCGATTATACTCAATGCCTCATCATAAGTTTTGGGAATTGAGCTTTTAGGGTATTGGGTGGTCAAGATATGGAGTATTGCGTTGAAGGCAACATTTCTTATCCGGTAGAAGGATTTGACGTGGAGTAGCTTCGCGGTGAAGGAAAATCTGGACAATGTCCCACCATCACTAGTTGCGCGCTTTGCATCCTCTATCAGCTCGGCATAGATTGTCGTCTGTCCATCACCTTGCGGTTCTGACTTGTACAAATCCTTAAACAAATCAGGAATCTTGTCATCCTCATACCCATCCTCCTCCTCAAAATCATAATCCTTTTGTGGAATATCATCTTCTACAAAATCACCGCCTTCACCAGCATGGTGTGCCTCTTCATTAGGTTCTGTGCGTAAAGGCTCTCCATGATGGATCCACCTATCATACGTGCTTGACATCCCGCGCAACAGAGATGAGACTCAACATCTTCTAGAGTTTGCTGAACATGATTCATGCAGCTAGGGCATGGGAAAAGAACTAGAGCATCCTCAGTAGCACTTCTGCGAACCAACCGCATGAACTCTTCCACTCCCCTTAGATGCTCAGTGGAAACTTCTAACTCCTCGCGTAATCCAGCCTCTGTCCATCTGCATGCGGAAGACCGAAAAATGTTAGCATTCAATATTCAACCGAAGTGCACAAACCAAAAGTAGCTACCAAGATAAATTACAAATATAGTGCTGCTAAAATGGTAGCATCTGGACAATCTTGTATACACACAGATATGTTAGCATCTGGACAAATCTTGGACACATAGAGATATGGGACAAACCTATATGATGGCACACTAAGATTAATTAAAAATATAGTGCTAAGATGAATTTGCTGCTAAGAAATTTACTGAATTTGCTGCCAACTAAGATGAATTTGCTGCTAAGAAATATGATGGCACACTAAGATGAATTTGCTGCCAACTAAAAAAAGGGTTAATTGGAGAGCAGCAACACCAAGAAGATGACAATGGACTTGGTTAGGCTAGTTACGCCGCCTTCGTCGGTCACCGCCGCCCCCTCCCCCTCCCCCTCCGTCGTTCACCGCCGGCCCCGCCCCCTCCGTCGGTCACCGCCGCCCCCTCCCCCTCCCCCTCCGTTGGTCACCGCAGGCCCTGCCCCCTCCGTCTTTCACCGCCGGCCCCGCCCCCTCTGTCGTTCAACACTAGCACCGCCCCCTCTATGGTCACCGCCGGCCCCTCCCCCTTCGTCGGCAGAGCCCTCTCTATCTCAGCGCCTCCCTCTCTGTCTCAGCGCCTCTCTACGTGCGTGACTGGTAGATAAGGTGGATCATAATGTTTTGTTTCATATAGACATACTCTTTCATATAAAACAACATCACTTGACTAGCCTAGCGGTATGATGAGCTGAAAAGGAGCGTCGGTCGTGGGTTCGAGTCCCCGCAGCTCCACATTTTTTGCCATTTTAACCAAAAACTGGCCGTTCGGTGTATTGGGCCGGCATGGGCCACGCTCAGTATCGGCCGTCCATTAGGCCAGAATAGGCAATTCGTTGTATAAAATAAATTGGGCAGCTCATAAAAAAACTGGAGCAGGTCCCACATGTTGACACATAGGCAAAATAGATGAGCTGGCTGCCGTCTCAGGCTGTTCCGTCGCAACTTAATGCCTATATGACGATACAGAAACGTCGTAGTCGCACAAAATAATGCCAGAGACAGGTTATGATGATTTTATATGATGAAATTACGATGATTTGGAACAAAACGTCGTAATTTTACAGGGTTTTGACCTCCCCCAATGAGCCCATGACGATCTTGGAGAACATCGTCATAGATCTATGATGATTTGATTTCCAGTCACTACGAGAACGTCACAAATCAACACATTTCTTGTGGTGCATCAAGCCCTATGACGACACCACCAAGCCAGCTACATGTTTGCAGGATTACGGTAACGCGGTGGAGATCACTTGGGGTAACCCCTACGTCGCCGTCAAGTACCTCCCATTGATGTTGGAGGGCACGACCCGACAATGGATTGATGACTTGCTAGAAAGATCTATCTTCAATTGGTTGGACATTCAATAAGCGTTCACCAAGAACTTTGAGGGTTCGTACAAACATCCCTGTACTATTGGCTATCTACAGCGGTGCGTGCAGGAGAAAGACGAGACATCTCGCGCCTACCTCTCTCGCTGGCTGGACATGAAGAATTCCTGCGCAGGAGTGCACGCTCAGACCGCCATGTCCGCCTTCATTGATGGGTTGGAAATGGGCACGTTGCTCCGACATAAGCTAAAGCGCCTGTAGGACAATCACCAACTAGATCTCAATCAGATGATTCAGCTGTCTAGTGAGTTCGCGGCTGCCGACGACGACGCTCACGGCTCTCTGCATGCAATGGTCGTTCCAACTCAAGCGCGGAGGAACAACAACACCAAGCGTAAGACCCCGCCATAATAAAAGCAAACCTCCGACATGATCGCTATGACCTTTGCAGGGCGAGGAGATGGCGGACAGCATGGCCGAGGATGAGGAGCTAGTCGTGGGCAGCAGCGAGGAAGTGAAACTAACTCGGCAGCACTCCGCGTTCCCCAAACCTACAAAGAGTACCGTGATATGCCGTGCCTTGTACACCTCGACGCCAGCGGCAAAGCCACTCACACCAATCTCCATTGCAAGTTCGTCAACGATCTCAAGGAGGACCCGGAGTCCTGCTACAAACAAAGTCGGAAGAACAGACCCCGAGGAAAGGGCAAGGTGAAGATAAGGAGGAGGAGTCCAAGGATTCAAGTGACATGGACAAGGATGTTGACCCCAAGCACGCCATGGGACAGGAAGGATCACCCAGACCTCATCCCTACGGAGAACCCGTACACCATGGTCATAACCCCTTGATTGACGGCAATGAGTTCACTAAATGTATGGTGGATAGTGGAAGCAACATCAACATCATGTACCTAGATACATTGCACAAGATGAACTTGACAGAGGCTATCCTAAGGCAGACCAGCACCATCTTCCACGACGTAGTTCCTGGTCGGGAGGCTCGGTCCCTTGGGTGGATCACGCTTCAGGTCGGTTTTGGCGATGTAAACAATTACCGCCAAGAACGCATGACCTTTGAGGTGGTACCTTTCAAGAGCGTGTACCACGTTATATTAGGCCGCGACATCTTCCATTCCTTCATGGCCAAACCATGCTTCGTCTACAACAAGCTCAAGATACCCGAACCAAACGGTGTCATCACCGTATCCGGAAGCTTTACCAAGGCAAGGGAATGCGAGATTGGAGAAGCAGCCTTTGCGGAAGCTGTCCTCTACAGCGAAGAATTCAAGGAGATCCAGAGCAAGGTAGATTCCTCGGAGATGCCAGCGTTGAAGAAGCAGATTTCTGACTCCGCCCCAGCTTTCAAGGCCGCCATCGAAACCAAGCCGGTGGAACTTGTGGTAGGTGATGCCTCCAAGACCATCTCCATTGGGACGAACCTGGATCCCAAATAGGAAAGCACGCTCATCGAGTTACTCCATGAGAATAGGGACATCTTTGTCTGGCAACATGCTCACAAGAAAGGTGTACCTAGGGACCTTGCCGAGCAAAGCTTGAATATTGATCCAAAATGCAAACCGGTGAAACAACCTCTACGACGCCTTAGAGACAAGAAGAGATGCAGCGTAGGCAAGGAGATAGCTAGGTTACTTAAGGCTAGTTTTATCCGAGAAGTCCTTCACACCCGATGGGTGTCCAATTGTAGAGGTCCCAACCCAACAAGGTAGAGTCCTCCTATGTTTTACAATGCTAGTCCCTGGATCAATAGCTAGCATCCACAGTTAAGATGTAATATCAAGATACAAAGGTCATAATATAAATTTATAACCAGGAATAACATAAGTTTATTACATCAAACATAGCTCATTTGGCTATTACATTACATTTGCAGCGGAATAACTATAAGTATGGGTCCATCATCTTCAAAGTGCCACAGGCAGATGTTGGTTGTAGATTTTGTAGTCCTAGTCAATCAAACAATCTTCATTTTTAAAACAATCAACCTGCAACATTACAAGTTACAGCCACAAGGGTCAATACATTTTGAATTGTATTGGCAAGCTTCACTTTTATGTATAATATGAGTGGATCCTATCATTATATGCATATTTGGCTAAGTAGAGTTTAAGGCTTATTTGCATAAAGCAATATTTTGTCCTATCTTTTCAAAAGGGTTTTAAAGTCTTTTATCAAATTTTCTTTTCCAAGTTCCTTGAACTCCTTGGTAGAAACTCAAGTGTTCAAGTCCTTGTCAAAAATCCCTTGAGCTACTTGGTAACCCCAAGTGCATCAAGTTTTATAAAATCTCATGAGTTCCTTGGTAAAACCCCAAGTACATCATGTTCTTGAGCACCTTGGTAACCCCAAGTGCAACAAGCTTTACAAATTCTCTTTGAATTCCTTGGTAGACACACAAGGGCATCAAGTTTTTATATTAGAAGTTGGAATGTCGAGATCTCCCATAGTTCAAACTTTAGTTGCTCAGTATTGTCCATAACCGGGGACACGGCTAAGTACTTAGATTTTATTAACTTCTGCAGAAGGAGTACACTTTACCCACATGACACAATCCCATCTTGTTGCCACCAGTGGCCTACTGGATTAGTGCTCACCAAGATGGAGTACTGGCAGATTGAGAATGTGACGAAGTCTTTCCAAAAGGTCCTCCCATACATCATTGCTAGCTTTGTCTTCAGCCCCCATGAAGCATTCCAGATCCCCATGTCCAGTAACTAAAGACAATGTATGGGTCTTCCTAATGTAATTGACTAAGCCAGAGCCATAATAGCATGTGGTTGCACACGAAAGCCACAATTGGAGAAACATGTTTGATCTCTAAGTTTCCTAGGTGGTTTTCTTTTGGAGCACAACACAAAGTGATTGCCATAGACATGGTTCCCTTTTGTTGCCACCTTCTCCAAAACTTAAAGTAGCCTCCACCTAGGTGGTTCATTGAGTCCTTGTTTTATTATGTAAAATACAAGTCCTTTTCTCAACCTTTGTAAATCTCAACATGTATCTCTTTTTTTCAAAGTGTAGCATATAGCATGGCTAAGCATGTACAACTTCAATATTTTAACTAAGGAATGTGTAGGGAATCCTATTAGGATTTGGCATAGCATAAGTATAAAATATCTTTTCATGCATATTTTCAAAATCCACTAAGTATAATGAAAATAATAGGACTTTTGTATGATAGTGTAACTTGCCTTTTGGTAGGGAATGAGGGTTCACTTCCTTGATCTTGCTAGTTTCACACTTTGTTAATTTCACTACAAGTCAATCAAACAAAATCACCAAATCAACTAACATTCCAAACCAAGGTTAAACAAACAATTTCACACACATAGCAATGAAGTCTAAGTCATGCAAAAGTGGGTTCTTTTTGCAAGGTTGTTCTCTACTAGGTTTATAAACTTTGTATGGTCCAAATTGGTCATTTACCAAATTGGCAAAGTCATTTGCAATTGGGTTTTATCCTAAGACCATTTTAAAATTCATTCATCATTTTATGTGGTGAAAATTATCCCTATCAAAGCAAAACTTTAGGTTTTGCACCAAGTAAGTTGCTCTTGGCAATGCTTGGTGTTTTGGGTTAGTAAGTTTGATCAAAAACATTTTCCCAAAGTTTTCCTTGCAAAAACATTTCCATAAATAATTTAATGAGTTTATTTGGCTAGAAAAAGGCTAATTTAGATAATTCATCCTTTATTTCACCAAATTCATTTTTAACACTATGGGTTGGTTCCTAGGGTCAGTATGGTCACATAATTCCATTTTGCAAAAGATTTAATCCTAAAATCAAATTTAGACAATTTTTATGCTCTAAACAAGTACACAAAAGTTTCTGCAAATTAAATCAAGCTAACAGATACTATTTTCAAAACTAAGGCCAGGGTTAGCTAGGGCTTGTTCTCCTGAATCCAACGACATAAAATTTGTAAAATTTGGACGTGTGGATCCAAAGATATAAGGGTTTGAAGTTTGCAAAAGTTTCTGTTTTTCAAATCTGTTTTAAACCCAATAGGTGACACGCGGCGTGTTTTAACTGGACGATACCGGTTCGGGTGGATCGTGCGATGCTGGCTGTTGGATCAAGTTAGATCGCATGGTCCAAATCACGTACCCCTTCGCGGTTAAGTGATCTATCGGGAGCGTTGGATCGTGATCCTACGGCGCTAACGTGCTCGACCATTTGCGAGCGGCGCCGGCGATGGCTAGCGGCGGCGACGGTCAGATAGTGGCGGCGCTGGCGAAACAGGAAACGAGGGAGAGGCTGGCAGGGCTTACCAGGCTCGCAGAGACCTGCTGATGCTCGTGGTGGGGTTGGCTACGCGAGGGGCGCAAGGGGTTGCTGCTAATTGCTTGTCGGAGAAGCTGCGAGTGGCGATGCTCTCTGGTTGCTGTTGAGGACGATGCTGCAGATCACCAGGAGGTAAACAAAACTCATAGTCAGGAGCGCAAGGACACGGCGAAAGTGTGTGTCTGAACGAGAAGGCGCGGGGCGGTCTGGTTCACCTGGGAGACGTCGTCGGAGAAGAAGCAGACACGACGGCGCTCTATGCTTGACGATGGCGAGGATTGGGACGCCCTAAGACAAACGGAAAGTGCCGTTAGGTTCGTATGAGCTTGGGGATCATCATCGTGTTCTCGGGAAGGAGAGGGGTGACCGGAATCTACCTGCGGAGCTCGTCGGAGAAAGAGGTAGACGCGGCGGCGTCGGGGGTTTGTCGTAGTCGGGGTTCTGGTGCACCCGCGGGCGAACTGGGAGTACTAGGAGATGCGTGAGGTCGAGAGGAGTCCACTCGCGTGAAGTAGAGGCAGAGGGGTGGTTGGAGTTGGCCGGAATTGCTGCGACAGCTCGTCGGAGCAGAGAACGTTCGGGGAGGAAATGGAGCGGCCTGGGGGCGAGCTTTGGGGAGGAGACAGAGGGAAAAGATGGAGAAGACGCTGGCGCTTAAATGGGCTTGATCGCAGGGGCGTTTAATCACAGCATTAACGAGAATTTACTCCGCGGAATCACAGGCAGAAACGGTAGAGAGGAGGAAGAAGGGGTCGTGCGGGGTGTGGACGATGATCAGTAAAGGCGGGGTCCACCGGTCAGTGAGAAAAGAAACGTGGGGGAGGTCCACCTGTCAGGGACTTTGCGGGTTGTTTCAGCGGTGAGGAAAACGGTTCGGGGTGGAGAGGAGGTGGGCTGCGAGTTGGGCTGTTGGGCTAGATTGTTGGGCTGTTCCATTTTTTTCTGTCTAATTCCTTTTTCTTTTTCTATTTCTATTTCCTGTTTTGAATTTCAAACAATTATTCAAACAATCAAACAAGGTTCAAATCAATTCAAACTAACAACAAACTTTTCACTTGAATTTGGTTCTGTTTATCAACATAATCCAAATCCAAAATAAAATAATATTTTTATATTTAATTTAGGATCCATTTAATAATTAAATAAGATGGACTATGGTTTAAAAATAGGGTTTGGTTTAATTAATAAAATTTTCATTTAAAATCCAAATGTTTTCAAATCCAAATCATTAGGTTTTATTTGTTTATTAAGAATATTTTGAAAACTTGTTTTAAAATAATATAATCCTTTTACTTTAGGGGCCATTAATAATTAAATATAATAGACTTTCATTATTATTTTAAATAGGTTTTATTTTATTGGGATATTTATTTTGAAATCTAAAAAAATAAAGTCAAAACACTTTAGTAGGTTTTTAATTAAGAAAATAAAATACTTAGAAAACTTATTTTAAATAATTTAACAAGCTTTGATGTTTTAATTAAAATGGTAAAACCCTTTATTTAAATAAAGTTGGATATTAAATCCTTATTATTTTATTTATACAATCTTTTTTTTTATTTTTAATTAAACCTTTGCTATTTTAAAAATAAAATGTTTTAATTCAAAAGCTTGGCCAAGGTTTGATTGGTTTTATAAAATAATCCTTATTTATAAATCCATCTTTTCTTTTGAATACCAAATCTTTTATTAAGGGATCCAAAATAGTATTTTAAATATTTTTATTTTCCTTTAATAAAAGTTTATCATCTTAAATACCTTTAGGTTTTATTTAATTCAAATGGGTTTGAAGTTCCAATTGATTTCAAAAAGTTTCTTCTGGCTCTGAAAATCAACAAAGTTTTATTTTATTAATTTATTTTCACATTACAAGATTTGGAAAATCTTGGGATGTGACAGGCTACCACCCTTAAAATAAATCTCGTCCCAAGATTTGGGAAGGCTAGGGTTACAAGCAAGTTCAAACAGCTAGGGTACTACCACCCTTAAAAATTTTCAAACAAAAATTACATATTGGCCTTCTTGGGTCCTGGAAAACTTCTCTAAGCAAACTTTTGCTTTATTTCTACACTTGACTCATGGGCCAAGGTTGCGTTTCTCCATAGGCTTGTTCAACTTGTTTTTCATCCTTTCTGGACAGTTGCTTGCATAGTGTCCTGGATTCTTGCAGTTGAAACAATTAATGTCCTTAAGTTCTTTGCGTTGCTTTTGTGGGCAAGTTGCTACATAGTGGCCTGGTTCTTTGCAGTTGTTGCACCACACTTGGTCAATCTCTTTATTCTTCTTGTTCTCTGGGCATCCACTGGAGTAGTGTCCCATTTCCTTACATTTACGACATTGCACAAGGCTCATGTCTTGCTTGGGCTTCTTGATTTTCCTTGATCCTTTGAATTGGGTTGTCTTGTTTGGATGTAGAAGTGGTCCTTTTCCTTTGGTAGACTTGGATCCTTCTTGTTTCCTTTGTTCCACCATGGCATAGATGGGACATAGACCTGGAGTATGATCACTTCCTTCACACAGGTAGCAAGTAGCTTGAGAGGTAGGACATTGTCCAACAGGATGATCTTCTTCACAATTGGGGCATTGTCCTTCATGCTCCTTGGAAGTATGATCCTTGTCTCCACAAATAATGCAAGCTGGGGCTCCATCTAGAACAATATTCTTTTCATCCTTGTTATCATAAACTCTCTTTGGATAGTTTTCTTCCATGCTAATCATTTGATTAGTCACCTTAAGCATCAGTTGAGACTGCTCTTCCAAAAATCTTTGGAGTGCTGGATCCTTATCACTATTGTTGACTAGGAACTGAGCTGTTAGTTGGTTCAACTGGTGTTGGGTTGCTATGAGCTCTCTCATGCTATCAGCTTGGTTGGTGTTGGTGTCATCAACCTTGGAGTCCTTTGGAGTAGTCATCTGTTTGGGTTTGAAGGGAGTTTAGAATAGGCAAGATATTTCTAAGGAATTATTTCTAAACACACACATCACAATTCACACAAACAATGTGCATGCAATCACAAACAATCACTTAACTTAAACCACAAAGTTTAAGCACATACTTAGGCAACAAAATATTTTTGTTACACCACATAAGTTGGTGAGTTTGACTTAACTAAAATATGGTGGTCCATCTATATGGTTCACTTGTGATCTTTCCTTCCTTCTTGATTCTTCTTGTATGAGATCTTGGTTTCTTTGAGAAAAACTCTTGGTCATAATACTTCAAAGTTGTTGATGGCTCCTTCTTATTTTGCATTCCCTTAGTCTCTAAATCTTGTGTAGGTTTTCCTCGTTTCACTTGTGGTCCTTAGTAGTTTCCAAGTTGGAAGTCCTTCGTGAATATGCTGAAGATGTTGAAGTCATTGGAGCTGAAGATGTTGAAGTCATTAGAGTTGAAGAAGTTGAAGAAATCCTTTGCATATGATGAAGTCTTTGGTCATGGGTAGGTTTTTCCATCAAGTTGAAGTAGAAGAGATGTAGAGTTAAAACCAAAATGGTTGAGGAAAGAGTTTACAAGTATTTTTGTAAATAAGTTTTTGGAACAAATACAACTCCTATTTTTCTAAGGGTTTTTGTCCAATCCTAGGGTTTACAAATTCAACAGGCAACACAATGCTCTGATACCATCTGTAGAGGTCCCAACCCAACAAGGTAGAGTCCTCCTGTGTTTTACAATGCTAGTCCCTGGATCAATAGCTAGCATCCACAGTTAAGATGTAATATCAAGATACAAAGGTCATAATATAAATTTATAACCAGGAATAACATAAGTTTATTACGTCAAACATAGCTCATTTGGCTATTACATTACATTTGCAGCGGAATAACTATAAGTATGGGTCCATCATCTTCAAAGTGCCACAGGCAGATGTTGGTTGTAGATTTTGTAGTCCTAGTCAATCAAACAATCTTCATTTTTAAAACAATCAACCTGCAACATTACAAGTTACAGCCACAAGGGTCAATACATTTTGAATTGTATTGGCAAGCTTCACTTTTATGTATAATATGAGTGGATCCTATCATTATATGCATATTTGGCTAAGTAGAGTTTAAGGCTTATTTGCATAAAGCAATATTTTGTCCTATCTTTTCAAAAGGGTTTTAAAGTCTTTTATCAAATTTTCTTTTCCAAGTTCCTTGAACTCCTTGGTAGAAACTCAAGTGTTCAAGTCCTTGTCAAAAATCCCTTGAGCTACTTGGTAACCCCAAGTGCATCAAGTTTTATAAAATCTCATGAGTTCCTTGGTAAAACCCCAAGTACATCATGTTCTTGAGCACCTTGGTAACCCCAAGTGCAACAAGCTTTACAAATTCTCTTTGAATTCCTTGGTAGACACACAAGGGCATCAAGTTTTTATATTAGAAGTTGGAATGTCGAGATCTCCCATAGTTCAAACTTTAGTTGCTCAGTATTGTCCATAACCGGGGACACGGCTAAGTACTTCGATTTTATTAACTTCTGCAGAAGGAGTACACTTTACCCACATGACACAATCCCATCTTGTTGCCACCAGTGGCCTACTGGATTAGTGCTCACCAAGATGGAGTACTGGCAGATTGAGAATGTGACGAAGTCTTTCCAAAAGGTCCTCCCATACATCATTGCTAGCTTTGTCTTCAGCCCCCATGAAGCATTCCAGATCCCCATGTCCAGTAACTAAAGACAATGTATGGGTCTTCCTAATGTAATTGACTAAGCCAGAGCCATAATAGCATGTGGTTGCACACGAAAGCCACAATTGGAGAAACATGTTTGATCTCTAAGTTTCCTAGGTGGTTTTCTTTTGGAGCACAACACAAAGTGATTACCATAGACATGGTTCCCTTTTGTTGCCACCTTCTCCAAAACTTAAAGTAGCCTCCACCTAGGTGGTTCATTGAGTCCTTGTTTTATTATGTAAAATACAAGTCCTTTTCTCAACCTTTGTAAATCTCAACATGTATCTCTTTTTTTCAAAGTGTAGCATATAGCATGGCTAAGCATGTACAACTTCAATATTTTAACTAAGGAATGTGTAGGGAATCCTATTAGGATTTGGCATAGCATAAGTATAAAATATCTTTTCATGCATATTTTCAAAATCCACTAAGTATAATGAAAATAATAGGACTTTTGTATGATAGTGTAACTTGCCTTTTGGTAGGGAATGAGGATTCACTTCCTTGATATGCTAGTTTCACACTTTGTTAATTTCACTACAAGTCAATCAAGCAAAATCACCAAATCAACTAACATTCCAAACCAAGGTTAAACAAACAATTTCACACACATAGCAATGAAGTCTAAGTCATGCAAAAGTGGGTTCTTTTTGCAAGGTTGGTCTCTAATAGGTTTATAAACTTTGTATGGTCCAAATTGGTCATTTACCAAATTGGCAAAGTCATTTGCAATTGGGTTTTATCCTAAGACCATTTTAAAATTCATTCATCATTTTATGTGGTGAAAATTATCCCTATCAAAGCAAAACTTTAGGTTTTGCACCAAGTAAGTTGCTCTTGGCAATGCTTGGTGTTTTGGGTTAGTAAGTTTGATCAAAAACATTTTCCCAAAGTTTTCCTTGCAAAAACATTTCCATAAATAATTTAATGAGTTTATTTGGCTAGAAAAAGGCTAATTTAGATAATTCATCCTTTATTTCACCAAATTCATTTTTAACACTATGGGTTGGTTCCTAGGGTCAGTATGGTCACATAATTCCATTTTGCAAAAGATTTAATCCTAAAATCAAATTTAGACAATTTTTATACTCTAAACAAGTACACAAAAGTTTCTGCAAATTAAATCAAGATAACAGATACTATTTTCAAAAATAAGGCCAGGGTTAGCTAGGTCTTGTTCTCCTAAATCCAACGACATAAAATTTGTAAAATTTGGACGTGTGGATCCAAAGATATAAGGGTTTGAAGTTTGCAAAAGTTTCTGTTTTTCAAATCTGTTTTAAACCCAATAGGTGACACGCGGCGTGTTTTAACTGGACGATACCGGTTCGGGTGGATCGTGCGATGCTGGCTGTTGGATCAAGTTAGATCGCATGGTCCAAATCACGTACCCCTTCGCGGTTAAGTGATCTATCGGGAGCGTTGGATCGTGATCCTACGGCGCTAACGTGCTCGACCATTTGCGAGCGGCGCCGGCGATGGCTAGCGGCGGCGACGGTCAGATAGTGGCGGCGCTGGCGAAACAGGAAACGAGGGAGAGGCTGGCAGGGCTTACCAGGCTCGTAGAGACCTGCTGATGCTCGTGGTGGGGTTGGCTACGCGAGGGGCGCAAGGGGTTGCTGCTAATTGCTCGTCGGAGAAGCTGCGAGCGGCGATGCTCTCTGGTTGCTGTCGAGGACGATGCTGCAGATCACCAGGAGGTAAACAAAACTCATAGTCAGGAGCGCAAGGACACGGCGAAGGTGTGTGTGTGAACGAGAAGGCGCGGGGCGGTCTGGTTCACCTGGGAGACGTCGTCGGAGAAGAAGCAGACACGGCGGCGCTCTGTGCTTGACGATGGCGAGGATTGGGGCGCCCTAAGACAAACGGAAAGTGCCGTTAGGTTCGTATGAGCTTGGGGATCATCATCGTGTTCTCGGGAAGGAGAGGGGTGACCGGAATCTACCTGCGGAGCTCGTCGGAGAAAGAGGCAGACGCGGCGGCGTCGGGGGTTTGTCGTAGTCGGGGTTCTGGTGCACCCGCGGGCGAACTGGGAGTACTAGGAGATGCGTGAGGTCGAGAGGAGTCCACTCGCGTGAAGTAGAGGCAGAGGGGTGGTCGGAGTTGGCCGGAATTGCTGCGACAGCTCGTCGGAGCAGAGAACGTTCGGGGAGGAAATGGAGCGGCCTGGGGGCGAGCTTTGGGGAGGAGACAGAGGGAAAAGATGGAGAAGACGCTGGCGCTTAAATGGGCTTGATCGCAGGGGCGTTTAATCACAGAATTAACGAGAATTTACTCCGCGGAATCACAGGCAGAAACGGGAGAGAGGAGGAAGAAGGGGTCGTGCGGGGTGTGGACGATGATCAGTAAAGGCGGGGTCCACCGGTCAGTGAGAAAAGAAACGTGGGGGAGGTCCACCTGTCAGGGACTTTGCGGGTTGTTTCAGCGGTGTGGAAAACGGTTCGGGGTGGAGAGGAGGTGGGCTGCGAGTTGGGCTGTTGGGCTAGATTGTTGGGCTGTTCCATTTTTTTCTATCTAATTCCTTTTTCTTTTTCTATTTCTATTTCCTGTTTTGAATTTCAAACAATTATTCAAACAATCAAACAAGGTTCAAATCAATTCAAACTAACAACAAACTTTTCACTTGAATTTGGTTCTGTTTATCAACATAATCCAAATCCAAAATAAAATAATATTTTTATATTTAATTTAGGATCCATTTAATAATTAAATAAGATGGACTATGGTTTAAAAATAGGGTTTGGTTTAATTAATAAAATTTTCATTTAAAATCCAAATGTTTTCAAATCCAAATCATTAGGTTTTATTTGTTTATTAAGAATATTTTGAAAACTTGTTTTAAAATAATATAATCCTTTTACTTTAGGGGCCATTAATAATTAAATATAATAGACTTTCATTATTATTTTAAATAGGTTATATTTTATTGGGATATTTATTTTGAAATCTAAAAAAATAAAGTCAAAACACTTTAGTACGTTTTTAATTAAGAAAATAAAATACTTAGAAAACTTATTTTAAATAATTTAACAAGCTTTGATGTTTTAATTAAAATGGTAAAACCCTTTATTTAAATAAAGTTGGATATTAAATCCTTATTATTTTATTTATACAATCTTTTTTTTTATTTTTAATTAAACCTTTGCTATTTTAAAAATAAAATGTTTTAATTCAAAAGCTTGGCCAAGGTTTGATTGGTTTTATAAAATAATCCTTATTTATAAATCCATCTTTTCTTTTGAATACCAAATCTTTTATTAAGGGATCCAAAATAGTATTTTAAATATTTTTATTTTCCTTTAATAAAAGTTTATCATCTTAAATACCTTTAGGTTTTATTTAATTCAAATGGGTTTGAAGTTCCAATTGATTTCAAAAAGTTTCTTCTAGCTCTGAAAATCAACAAAGTTTTATTTTATTAATTTATTTTTACATTACAAGATTTGGAAAATCTTGGGATGTGACACCAATCCTGTACTTGTCCCCAAAAAGGGAACCAAAGAATTAAGAATGTGCATTGATTACACCGGCTTGAACAAAGTGTGTCCCAAAGATCCGTTCGCTTTGCCTCACATTGACCAAGTCATTGACTCGACGGCTGGCTCGGAACTTTTGTGTTTTCTTGATGCATACTCAGTATACCACCAAATCAAAATGAGGAAGTCGGACCAATTGTCCACTTCATTCACCACACCTTACGACATGTTTTGCTACGTCACGATGCCCTTTGGGCTAAAAAAACGAAGGTGCTACGTACCATCGGACAATGCAGCATTGCCTACACGATAAAATTGGACGGAACATTCACGCCTATGTGGATGATATAGCGGTGATGTCTAAATAGTCAAACGACTTAATCTTTGACTTAAAAGAAACCTTTGATAAACTCCGGAAATACAACATGATGCATAACCCTAAGAAGTTCGTCTTCAGGGTTTCAGCCGACAAATTGTTGGGCCTCATCGTCTCCCAGCATGGAATCGAGTTGAACCCGGAGAAAATCAAGGCCATACTAAACATAAATCGTCTGATATGCTTGAAGGACATACAACGGCTAACAGGTTGCGTGTAGCACTTAGTCGGTTTGTCAGCCGACTTGGAGAGAAGGCTATGCCGCTATACAAGTTGCTGAAGAAGGAGAACAAATTTACATGGACGGACGAAGAAGATGCAGCGCTGAAGCTGCTAAAGGAGATATTATCCTCGGCGCCTATCCTTGCAGCACCCGATCCTGGGGAGCCTATGTCAATCTACATGGCGTCCACCAACCGGGTAATCAGCATCATCGTCGTGGTAGAGCGGAAAGAACCAGGCTATGAGTACGGCGTTCAACGACCATTTTACTATGTAAGCAAGGTATTGAAGGAGTCCAAGCAGTGTTACCCACACTACCAGAAGATAGCTTATGGAGTGTTCCTTGCTTCTCGGAAACTAAGGCACTATTTCAAGGAGCACCCTATCACAGTGGTGAGCAAGACTCCACTGTCTAACATCATCAACAACAGGGACGCTACAGGAAGGGTCGCGAAGTGGGGCAATGAGCTTGCCGCCTTCGAGATCACCTACAAGAGACACGATGCTATCAAGTCACAAGCCTTGGCGGATTTCATCGCAAATTGGACGGAGGTGCCAGATGCTACCCCAATCCCGGAGCCAGAATATTGTGTGATGCACTTTGATGGATCAAAGATACTCAATGGATCGGGGGCTGGTGTACTGTTACAGTCACCTACCGGGAACAAGCTACACTATGTTCTGCAGATCCACTTCGAGGCTACGAACAACATTGGAGAGTATGAAACACTCATTCACAGACTGCACGTAGGTAAGGATATTGGCATCAAGCGCATAGTTTGCTGTGGAGATTCTGACTTGGTTGACTAACAGGTGGCTGACACCTGGAACATGTGGAACCCTATGATGGCGGCATATCGAGACGAAGTGGACGAGATAGCCAAGAGCTTCTTGGGCTACGAAGTCAAGTATGTACATAGGGCGCAAAACGAGGCGGCTGATCTACTGTCTAAGCTTGGATCAGGGCACAAACAAATTCCGCCTGGCATTTTCCTGGAGCATCTACGGACACCATCCGTGAAGGGAGCAGACATCGACAACCCAGATAGAGTTGACTCTTTTGTTCACACAGTGACAAAGGTCCCTCTGGCTTGGACACAACCGTTCATGGAATATCTCTTACGCGGAACTTTGCCCGACAAAAAAGTCGAAAGACAGCAAATAGTACGACGAGCAAAGGGCTATACCATAATCAATGGATAACTCTACAAAAGAAGCACCACTGGTGTATACCTTAAGTGTGTTTCCCAACAAGAAGGTATTGAAATCCTACGTGAGATCCATCTCGGAGATTACGGGCATCACGCCGCTCCTCGATCTTTGGTCTCCAAAGCCTTCCGGCAAGGATTCTCCTGGATGCCGCGAAGGCGGACGTCGACAAGATGGTTGAGACATGCATGTGATCCCAGTATTATGCCCGGTAACCCCATGTTCCAGCTGAAGAATTGCAAACAATACCAATAACTTGGCCGTTTGCAGTCTAGGGGATGGACATGGTTGGTCCGTTACAGACGGCACCATGTGGGTTTACGCATCTACTAGTAGAAGTTGATAAATTCACCAAATGGATAGAAGCTAAACCCATTAGAAAGCTTGATGGGGCAACTGCCCTTAGATTTATCCGGGATCTAGTTGTGAGATTTGGTCTTCCACATAGCATTATCACCGACAATGGCATCCGACTTGACCTAGCGTCTATGGCACACCCACAGTCTAATGGCCATGTTGAGCGAGCCAATCGATTAATTCTGCAGGGGATCAAGCCACGTCTTGAGGCACCGCTACATAGAGCAGCTGGAGCCTGGGCGGAGGAACTACCATCTGTACTATGGAGTTTACGAACTACACCCAACAGATCCACCGGCTACACCCCTTACTTCATGGTATATGGAGCAGAAGCCATCCTGCCCTCCGACATACTCCAGATGCACCAAGAGTTACCGCCTACGACAAAGATGACACTGAATAATCTCGACGCCTAGATGTGGACCTTCTCGTGGAGGAGCGCGTTTTGGCATGCCAAAGATCCGCCATCTACCATCAGAAGCTACGTAGCTACCATAGTCGCCGTGTTCGGCATCGCTCGTTTAAAGAGGGGGATCTGGTGCTCCGACTTAAGCAGAAAAAGTCACACAAATTATCCCCGCCATGGTAAGGACCGTTCATCATAAGCAAGACGCTGCTCAATGGGTCTTACTATCTTTTTGACAATCGTGAACTTAAGGATAGACCCAGCAAAGATCATAAGCGTAAGCGACATGACCCGAATGATGACTACCCGGAGCTTGATCGGCCATGGAACATAGCACAGCTACGTCCTTTTTACACTTAGCATATTTTTATCTACTGTGTACCTCTTATATGATCAATGAAATAAAGCTCTCTGTGTACCTCCTTTAGTGTTCATTTTTAGATCGTATAAAACCTTTATGCACAAGTTTGCATTTAAACTTGTGAAAATTTCGCCTACGGGCATTAGCTTAAGTTTTCTGGTCTACACGTTCTTTGTAGTTTTTATGGGATTCTAGAGTAGTGACTTTTGGCACTTGCTGTCAGCGATTTTGTGCTTAGGTTTTTGACGGTGCGATTGGGCATCATCACCTGAGTGCGGTTCCGACTACGAGTCTTCCGACTCACGAAAGGTCAAGCATAAAAACCAAAGTAATGGATAAGCCAGCACTTGCTCAAAAAATATATACATGTTGGAACCAGTACTTAAGTAGCAGGAAATTACACCTATTGTTTTTTCTCCTTAAGATAACTTAGTAGTTTTTCCGCATACATCAAAACAGAGGAAACAAATATTACAAAGTGTTTTTTCATTCCTTTGGCGCGTGAGACTTGGATGCAGCATCATCGGCAGCAGGAGAGTCATTATCCTCGAAGTTGGTGGTTTTGAGGGACTCGGAGGAGCTTTGCTAAGCGCCGTCAATGATTTCTAAGGGCACGAAGAGATTGTCGTCGACCAACTCGTCAACCCTTGTGTCATAGCCCGCGAGGGATGACCAGATAGCTTTATGATCAATTGTCTAGCCGTCATCTTCTACGTTGGAAGACCGGAGGTTACCATGTTGATGTCGGCATCTTCATAGTGCGCCTTAACCATCGCTAGTGCCATCCTTGCACGAGCCCGTGTACATGAAGCTTTCCAGCTTAGAATACGCTCGGGGGCTTGGCGCAGGATCTCCGAGAACTTCATCACGGAATCCACCGCTTTGATGTTAATCTGGAGGGTCTTGGCTATCTCCTTGGCTTGCCTGATGGAGGTGCTGATAAAGTTGCCAGCGAGGACCATGCATTCCTTAGGCGGAGGAGGCGACTGGGTCAATCCAATAGGAGCTCCCAATTCCGACATGGGAATGCATGAGTTCAATAACACAAAAATTCAAAGTACATGACCTACAGAAGCACAAGACGGAGAATTACTTACCAAAGATGCTTGCCTCGGCCTGCTGGAGAGTCTCCGCCGTGGAGTCCCGTTCTTGTCGGAGGATCTTGTATGCTTCAAGATTGCGCTGATTTTTCTCATCGGCAGCCTTCTTCTTCACTTTCAGCATCGCAATCTCTTCCTTCAAGCAGTTCATCTCCGTGTTGGTGGACTCCTGCAGGACCTTCATGCAATCCTTGTGCATCTTCAACATATCTTTTTTCTCCTGCTTAAGGATCTTGTTTTCGCTATCCAGCAACTCAATGTGCTTGGATTGCTCAACAATATCCTTGGCTTTGGAAATGGCTTCTACAAGTCGCAGAAATGACAGTACACAGTGAGTACTCGGAGAGTGGTGTCACAAGACCAAGTCAGAGTATGAAAATGAAAAGAAAAATAGGCTCTTGCTCTTGGTGATTTGTTCCTTCAAGAAGGTAGTTTTACCCTTTTCGGCTTCCAAATCCGCACACATCTTTTGGAACTTCTCATTGGCGACACCTCTTCGAGCATTCCTGTTCTGTGGAAAGAAGATTTAAAAAGTTTTTTAGTCTACTTGGAGCATCTAGCCAGATAACTCTCCACCTAGAAGCTTGGGGGCTACAGTGAGAGTTTTAAACTTGGAAGTGTGCTTTAGTCTTTCTTTAAGAATATAGTCGGAACTAATTCAGTTTTCAACTAGAAGCTTGGGGGCTACAGTATAATTTTTTTTAACTCAATCATATGCTTAGTGTTTCTTTAAGCATCTAGTCGGGACTAATTCAGTTTTCAACTAGAAGCTTGGCTGCTACAGTATTGAATTGTACAAACACTGCGTATGCTACTCTGAAAGTATCTACTTGGAATAATTCATTCAAACTAAATACTTGAGGGCTACAGTGAGAAGTTTTCTAGCTTAGTCACTCTTAGAGCATTCAGATGCAAAGACCTAAGGTTTTCTGTCTAAATCCTCGGGGGCTATAGTGGGATACTCATATGAAATGCAAAAGGAAAATAAAACTTACAAGTGCGATAATCTTGAGGTTGGTAGCGCTCTCGACAAACAACTTGCTGAAGGAAAGACTGTTTCCTCGCAAGATATCTACTTGTCGCAGAAGCTCCTCAAGACCGTAGGTTGGAGATGTTGGCACTGCACCAGGAACCAGAGTGGAGCTACTCGGTGTAAGCGTCGGGTAGACTATCTTCAGGAGCTCTGTGGTTATCCTGGGTGCAGAAGAGCCGTCTTCAATGGATGTTCCACCCACCACCACCGCCTTGCCGCTACCGATGGCATCCATAGCCGGAGCTTTAGACATTCTGGTTGCGGTGCTTTCTTGCGTCGCTTGCTCGCCGGCTATGACGAGATCCATGGAGGCAGCTGAGTCCACTTCCATGGCAGAAGGACCAGATGCATCCTTGGCCGGAGAGTTTGTCGGAGCAGTTGTAGGCTGGACGCTGGGGGTGATGGGGGTGATGGTGGGAGATGCTTGGTGCGGTACATCACGATGCAACATATGTTTGTTGTTTTTAGAAGCCCCCGATGTTTTGGAGGTCTTCTTCAAATTCAAGCCAGCTTTCTTCCTGAAACATGCAAAAGTATAAGTACAAGAAAAGGACAAACAAGGAACAATGTCGGAGGAAAATAAGCTTACACAATCGTGGGTGCTTTGGTAAAAGGGATACCGGTAATCTTTCTTTTCTCCACCTCCAGGGCGGCAGTGGACTTCTTGGAGGCTCCACCCTCCATCTTCTTCTTCTTGCCTCCATCGGCAGCGTCAGAGGTGGAGCTCTTCCTCTTTCGTGCCAACGGGACATCATCGTCGGACACGACGGTGATTTCCTTCATCTTTGGGTCATAAATTTGGACAGCCATGTCGTCCTCCTTTAGACTCTTAAGCTGTTAAGTGTAATCATAAGGTGTTAGGTGACAAAGGCAAGATGTAAGAACTGGAGCAAATGCCATATATGGAAAATAAATAGGTACCTCTGGGCAGTTGCCCTCCTCGAACATGTCGTAGGTTATGGTGAAGCCACGCTTCCTATCCTTCAACTTGACGATGTCCTTGAGGAGGAGCTTGACGGAGTCGCTGGATAAGTTGTCCTCGGAGATGCAGAGGCTATCCTTCCTCTCCTTGGTATACTCATGCATCAACTTCAAGCAGTGCTGCAAAGGCTGGATCCGCCTGACGAACCAGCACATGGCCAGGTCCAATCTGGTCAGACCCGTCTCTATGAACCACTCTATCCACCTTATAGCACGGGAAGCGTCGATGTTGGAGGGGAGGGAGGCTTGGGATCTCCATGTTGAGGCTTCGGTGGTAGCTCCATCAACAAAGTCCGGATATGTCCCTTCTCGGCCAGCTAGAGGGATATCCGGGCCATAGAAGTACGTATGTTGCCAGTTTTTGCACGAGTCATGGCCGACTATGTCGGGAAACCGCCGACCAGGATGGATCTTAAAGCTAGTTGTGCCACAATTCCTAAGCTCGTCCTTGCTGGCTCCGACTTCCCTCTTGACGGTGAAGAAATAAATAAAGAGATCTAGCCTAGGCTTAATCCCTAAATAACCCTCACAAAGCGCCGCATAGTTGCTAAGCGCGAGGATGCTATTGGGGGAGAGGTTTTGAGGCTAAACTCGGTAATGGTTGAGGACAGCTAGGAAGAAATTCGAGAGGAGCAGGGAAACGCCGCGTACCAATTGGGCCTTGAGGTACACCTTCTCTCCGACTTGGGGAGAAGGTGTGACCTCGCCGGCCAGCGCCGCCCGCCAGACGAACCCCTGCGTTGCAGGGAGGTAGCCCTCGACGAGCAACTCCTTGATGTCATTTTCCGTGATGTCCGAGCCGCGCCAGTCACCCTTGTGGGAGTCGCTCTCCTCTTCCAGCAGCTCTAGTGCCGCTGGAATTTGGTCGCCGCTGGTGGATTCGACCACCGGGGATTTGGGCAGCAGCAAGCCCTCTGGGGGAACATGAACGGAGCCCGCCGTCTTCGCCGCGACATCGCTTGTCGCCGCATGGATGCGCTGGTGCTGTTGCTCGCCGATGATGAAGGAGGAGTGGTGACTGCAAGATTGGGAGGCTAGGGTTTTTCGCGTGCTTGCGGAGGGCTTGAGGAGGTGCTCACTGGAGGAAGAAGACGACGCAGGAGGAGAATGAGCTGAAAAGTAAAAAATCCACCGTAGTTCTAATTTATAACCCCTGGCGTCATGATTCGTGCAGAGTGATCGAATGGTCGGCGTGTGGACGACGTGTGCGGGCGCGTGCGCAGAAATTTTTCCACGTTCCCAACCGTCGCCGCCAACAGTTCGTATACTTCATGCGAGAAAAACGGACATGATTGTGTTCTCTGCATGTGTGAGTTACGAGGCATCGCTGACCTATGTCTACGTAGTCCTAGTTGTCACTAGAAGGTGAACCATCACATCAGAATATTCCAGCATGGATGGATCTAGTCCGACTACGAGAAGAGTACGATGGAAGATTCAACTTCTCTCTGACTTGCAAGTTGAAGAGGGAGAATATTGCAGGGTTCTTGGGAGGACTACAAGATATTGCTTGAAGATTTAACGAAATCCATCTAGACGGAGCATTCAACCTAAAGAGGCAATACAGCGCAAGATCTCGGAGTTCTCCGGGGGCTACTGTTGTGGATGTGCTATATGGGTAGCCTCATAGCATGTCTCCTATCCGGATAACCCAGGTGGCCCACAGTTGGTAGCATGTCCCATGGCCTGCTGGGTGGCCCAGCTAGATGGATCGAGAAGGGAGGCCCATGCCGGATGAAGGAAGGCTACGGAGGAGTCACAGACGTACCCGGAGCCTTGGAGTGCAAGACACACTAGACTAGTTGTATGTAGTGTAGGACTCTATAACCTGTCTGGCTAGGACTTTTCCCTATAACCCTAGGACCTGGCGACTATATAAGTCGGGCATATGGGAGCCTTTAGGGCAAGACACAACTCATACCTCGCATAGCGAACCGATCCCTGTAACTTGGCGTATTGCCATTATAGTGATTTATAGTAGGAGTAGGACTCCGCCACCGTTGTGGGATCTGAACCTAGGTAAGCTGTGTTACCTCGTACCCGTCAACCGCCCGCCTTCCCCCACGTCTCTAAAAACGCATTGTGAGGACCCCTTGGAGTTGGTGGGGTAGACCCATCCGAAGACTCACTCCGGGTGCGCTTTCGGGTCCGCCCTTCGCTCGTATCGGGGGCTTCCAGGGTAGGAGACTGCACTGGAGGAAGCTCGGATTCAGAATCCACAACTACGTTATCCAGCGCAATCGGAAATTTCTCAGGCAGAGGGGGCATCATCCCAGCTACCTTGAGGTTCTGCAAACAAACGGAACAAGGATTAGTGACATTAACATTAAGCAAAGTACTCGAAGAAGCACAACGCGCAAGATACAAAGTTACACCTGCGGAACTGCATCTTTGGCTCTGAACGGGGGAGTCAAGGAGTTCCCCAGGAGGTCCTTATCGGCCTTAAACTTCAGCAGGGGCCGAAGAGCTCTATCAAGGTCACCCGAAGACAGATCCTCGGGTGAGACCCTCATCGGGTCGCTGCGGCCAGCATATAGATACATCGGATGCACCATCGCTTGGAGCGGATGCACCCGACGCTTGAGGAAGGTGCGAATAATATCGACACCGTTGACCTCCTTCTCGACCACCAGCTGGAATGCCTCCACGCAACGGTAGATCTCCTCCACGTCCGCCGTTTCACCCTCCAAGACGTGATTCTTTCACGACCTCTTCAGGACGATTTTCTGAGTGGATTCGAAAGGGGCAATACCATATTCTTGTCCGTCCAATTTGGCGTCGCGGATATAGAACCACTTTTTTCGCCAATATTGGCCAGACTCGCACATAGAAAAGAAGAAGAACAAGATAGAAGAGCGAATGGAGATAATGCAGCCGCCGAGCGGATAAACACCGCTAGTGCCGGACTGCCTCTTCACAGAATAGAGCTTCGAGAAGAGGCCAAAGTGCGGCTAAATACAGAGCTAGCACTTGCAAAGCGTGATGAAGAAAGCAATATAGAGGAGAGAATTGGGAGACAGATGATGCAACTGAATCCCATAGAAAAAGAGGAGTCCACGAAGAAAATCGTGGACAAGAAGAGAAATACCACGGACAACAAAGGCATAGAACATCACCTGAACCCTTCGGGTGGGCGTGGGATTACCTCGTCGCCGGGGAGGATGGCGTCCTCCTTGTTCTTGGGGATCAACCCAGCATCGCGCAGCTTGCGCAGATCCCCATCGCATATTTCCGTGCGCTTCCACCCGCTGTTAGTGGTGCGGGCCGTAGTGGCGACCTTCTTGCCGCCATTGGGGGCGCTCGAGCCAGCTCCGGCGGTTGTCTTCTTTGGATTTCCCATCTTGAAGCGGCGAGTGCGGCGGTGCGAGCGCAAGAAGGAGGAAGGAAAAGTGTGGAGAATGTCCAGCGTGCAACAGAGGACAGCAAAGCTCACGACAATGGAGGCAAAGGAGATGAGCAAATAGCAAAGGGTAAAAGAAAATCACTATTCCCCTGTGGTATAAAAGGACAAAGACGACGAACAGGAGCCATCGATCGACAAAGCCCTAGTGTGGCACCAAAATCTGACCCTACACATGTCAACACTATACCGAACTGTCGCCATCACGCCGCCCACTACGCACGTAAACCAAGGAGACGCCATAATTTTCTCCACGTCAATGCGTGACTAGTCAACTTCAAGTTAGTCGGTGGGACCCACGATCGTCTCGTCGCATCATCTCTGCTGCCGAAGAATGTTGTGATCACCAATCGTCAGCACTGACGTCATCAAGGCAAAGCCAGCTACGACTCGAAGTTTTTTTGATGATCAATCAAGTACTTACTCGAATCTACAATTCAAGGAACTACTCGGGGGGCTACTCCTATCAAGAGCGCTGGCCGCGTACCTGAGAAATGACTAAGGTAATTACACCTTGCAAATATGTTCGAGTCCTACGTCGAGTCTGCGACTCCACTACGGGCTCGGTGGATACTCCCATATGGAGCGTTGGCTAAGCATCCGAAAAAATTGTGTCCTTCGGACTTACACTGAAAAGGACTGAATTAAAGTCTCTGCTCGAGTCTATGACTCGAACAGACACTCGGGGCTACTCACATAGGGAGCGCTAGCCGCGCACCCTATGAATTCTTTGACTGCGATCCTTTGGATCAAACACGACAAAAATCTTTTTGGCAACTTTGCCCAAACCAATGCTAAGTGAGAAGCATTCTCCTTGGCCACCTGAAACACCTTCGTAGTGATAAAATTTTGGATGCGGTGTCGACAACACAAAGATAAGACCTACATATATCATCTGATGGCCTGGTAATGCACCTGACTACACTCTGCTAGTAAGTTTCTGTGTCAACAGGGATCATGAAAATCCCGACGGACACGTTGGGTAGATCACTTGAAATCACTGGGATTCGACTTCTGTAAGACCACAACGGCCTGAGTTGAATCACACCAGCCATTGTTCCGAATTCGACTATGACAGTTAAATGGCCCTCATCTGTCGGGTGAGTCAGGCACACGCATCAACAATCCCTATGAACTAAAACATTTCTGCTTGAAATAGCAGGATCAATTGCACCCGAAAGATTGAAGAGTCATCTGTCGAATCTACGATTCGATTGAACACTCAGGGTCTACTGACATGGCTATACCCCACGGGTACATGACATTGGTATACATGGTCCAGCCCAGGGAAGGCCCACGTCAAGACACACGGTCCATGAAGACTTCGGGTGGCCGAAGCCCATGACATTTTCAACTCCTTGGAGGACAAGTCTAGATTAGATAGAATTTCAAAGGGTATCAACCCTAGTTTGTAACCGACTCGACCTAACCCGGGACTTTCCTATCTATATAAAGGCCAGGAGGGTACGACAAGAAGGATCTCTCTCTACTCACCGCATACGCACCTCACGCCAGATTGCATCTGCGCACCCCTGTAACTTTCGGTTCCGCCATAATCAAGAGCAGACAAGCAGGAGTAGGATTTTCCCTGCGAGGGCCTGAACTTGGGTAAATCTCCTGTCCCTGTGTTTCTTGTCTATTAACCGTTCTGTGACTTCCAGCATCCCCATCTTATCCAAAACCCAAGTCCATAACAATGGGCAGTGACGAGATCACTATGGACTTGGGCTTTGGAGGGTTTAACTCATCAATTCCCATTGTTATGGACTTGGGCTTTGAGAAGATGGGTATGCTGGAATTCGCAGAACGGTAACAGACAAGCAACACAGGGACAGGAGATTTATTGAGGTCCAGTCGCGTGGAGGGAAAACCCTACTCCTACTTGTCTGCTCTTGATTATGGCGGAACCGAAAGTTACAGGGGTGCGCAGATGCGATCTAGCGTGAGGTGTGTGTGTAAGGGGCGATTGTCCTTCTAGCCATGCCCTCCTGGCCTTTATATAGATAGGCCAGGTCCCGGGGTATGTCGAGTCGGTTATAGATTAGGGTTGATACCCTTTGAAATTCTATCTAATCTAGACTTGTCCTCCAAGGAGTCGAAACCGCCATGGGCTTAGGCCCACCAAAATCTTCATGGGCCGCGTGTCCTTACGTGGGCCTTCCTTGGGCTGGACCGGATATGCCAATGTTGTGCACCCGTAGGGTATATCCATGTCACTAACAATGGATCTCGCCCTCGAGATCCACCTCATGGTACGAGAAAGAAGGCCGATGACCTAAATCTTTTCGCTTCGTGTAAATCTTTGTGACACTTCTAACAAAGATTATTTCTCTAATTTGAAATTAGCGACAACACCAACAAGGGGTCCTTGTCCATGTCCGTCGAGATACCACTCCGAAGAGACAAAGATGAAGTTAAAGGTAAGGAGACCTCTAACTTCCCTAGGAGCAGTAAAATTGCTTGATCCACCGATTCAATGTACAATAGAGAATGATAAGAGTAGTCAGATGGTTATCAGTCCATCGCGCAACCAAAACATTACTTTGCACAAGAATAGGAGAATTGTGCAACCAACTCTCCGAATTCAGACATAAGATCTTGAAAAGCGATGTTCGGAAACAGAGGATTGATGTGGGCCCTTCATCAGATCTGATGCAGACGAGGTCGTTGCGTTGAAAAACACCAGAATATACAAAGAAAAAAATTAGTGGATTTTTGGTCCATATAAAGGTATAATAGAGTAAAATTCCTCAGATAGCATGAATACCGGATATCGAAGAACCGTTACAAGAGGAATAAGCGAAACCTTGAAGATACGATGGAAACCCAACCACGATAAATCCTAGCCTTGAAGAGAGGTAGGAGATCATATTTGAAACACACACAGATAAGAGGATAAGAGCATAGGGGTAAGGAGTAAAAGCAGACCTAATCAGATCTATCCAACCGATTTCCAAAATAGTTTTGACACTCTACATCGACCGTTAGCTAGGTTATCCTATAGGCTAGATACCACTCTATACCTCCATCGGATTGGCCCTATGCGAGGTTTAGTGATTCCCACCAAGCCCTCATAGAAACGATTCAAAGGTGCCTACCAGGAACTTTCATGTGGGTGGAAAACAAAGTAATACAACTACACATTAGTCCATGATGGAAACCACATAACAGATATATACAACAGCGACTCAACAAGTCAAGAATACAGATATACAATACAAAGGTCCAAATCACCTTGAAAACGATACCGCGTCCGAGTATGGACAAGATACAAATTGGGCAAAGATCCCTGAAGAATAATCAGTGGCGTCCATAACCCTGCCCAGGCCAAGCCAGAAGGGTAACCCTTCTAACTACGTCGATCTCAAACCTGCTAAACAAAAGGGGTGCGAACAAAAGGCAAAGGAAAAAGAGAGCTGTCTGTAATGAGGCCAGTACATGGTGAGACTTAGAATTTGGTGGTCCTCACCTACATAAATATGGTGGACTGAAGCAGCAGCACAACATGCACTAAAGAACCTATAGAGACTCGATACAACTAGCGACTATCAGAGAGAGGTAAGAAAGGCCTTTTCGGATCCAACCTGAAACTACCACCAAACATACCATTCCTGATATTCCTCCTCGAGACCGAACGAGGAAGTCACCGACGAAACTCACACAGTTGGAAATTTAATCATTCCATTATAGTTGTATCTATTACTATTCAGATATATATAGCATGGTTGATCCTCATATCATAAGCAGTGGCCATTTTTAGTTGTCCATTCCATTGCAGTTGCAATACTTACTAGTCAGATACATATAACATGAGGCATCCCAATTCTAGCAGTTGTTGTACTTTTATTTAGTCATTCTAATGTATTGAAGCCGATTACTAGTCATTCCAAAGTCAAAATTGTATCACTACTTTAGTTATAATTGTCTATGATCGAGATACTGTGCTCCAAGTCATCCATAACCGCAGACATGGATTTTAGAAAGATTTACGCTGTAGGGGGCACAAATAGAAACACACGCATGATAAATCTCAGAAAAACCAAATGAAAATCAAACGAGGAATCATGAATAATCAATCACAATATTCATATAATATTTCAGGGGGCACCCCACTAAGCTACCCACTACAAAGTCGGTCTTCTCCGCGACAGACCCAAGGTGTGTGGCGACGGTTGGAAACATGGGAACCCGAAAGTATGACTGGGCTTGTCGATACAGCGGAAACATGGCACGGGGTTCCTAAACAGTACATTAGTAAACGCTCTCCACGAGCAATAATATTAAATAAAGCAGTAGCATGGCATAAGTACAGGATAGTAATAAAGCCCCAAACTAGTTTGTGGCCCTAATAAATAAGATATGATTCAAGCTCTGGCTAAGGGGATTCATTGTCCCACATGCGGATAGTACGATAGTCAAGGAACATGTATCAAGTACTTGGTGTCCTACGGGACACCAATGAGCGGTAAAAAACCAAATAACATTTAAAGCCCACTTGTCCTATGCATTAGTTATAACTAGCCCAGCATTTTTATATCATATTGTAATTAAATTCATGATCATCTCTAACATAAATCATATGTCAACCTTCCAACAACTATGGTACTTGACGATATGAAGAAGCACCTGAGCAAGCGACCACGACACGCAAGGACGAATATCTACCAAACAACATGTAATAGGACGCGTCCAAGGAAATATAGTGGATGCAAGGGCTATCACGGGTATGAAAACTAAAGCATCGCAAAACAGATTGCAATATATCACAGGAGGAAATAAAGACTATAAAAGAAAAATAGGTAGAAAGAGGGGAGAATGCTCGCCTGGAAACACTGCCGAAGATTCAGCCGAAGATCAGGTTGACACTCGCATCAACTCATCGGCCTAATCCGTGAAGATGCAAAGCACTAGAAGAAACACCGGATGCACTATTTAATACTACGGTAGATTATCGAGCATGATGCATGTATGATGTCGCAAAGATGCGATGTAATTTATACAATATTAAGCGGAACCGAGACCCCTACAATTAATTAGATGGTTATGTTGTTTAGATACCCCGCAATTTAAATGTTGTCTTAACAAGGAAAAATATGTCATCGGTTCACTACATAAATTTAAATGAAACCAATATAACACTAGAAAAGCCCGCATATGGTCTCCATAATGCCCCCAAACCACACAATATGTATGCGACATGAAAAATATATATGCAACATATATATATTATATATTATAAAAATATTGGTCTCAGAGAATGTGTCACACATAGGGAACTTGGCGATCTTGGGCTCCGAAGGTGTTCGGGTTTGGTTTTCGGATCCTTGGGGTCGGGGTTTCGGATCCGTGAAGGGGGCCTTGGCGTTTTGTGAAGAAGGAGTTGGCGCACTCTGATGAAGGTCTTGGCATCCGAGACGAAGATATTCGGGTGCCTACTTTATTATAGATGGTGAACTTGTAACCGCGTCGGGAGTTCTTAGGTCGTGTCGTTAGTTGTTGGAGACGCGGAACTTGCTGGCACCGGTTTGACATGACTGAGGACGGTCTTGTGCGGCATGGAGGAAGCCAGGCTTGGAAGAATAGATAGGCAAAATAGGGTATCATGAGGCCACAACCATGCAATGAGGTTGGATGGAAGCCACCAGGACACAAACAGAAACAGAGGCACACATGACAACTGATTTTCTCATTACCCAAACGGTACAAGAACCAAGCTGGTACTGCGCTCGAAGACAAGGTAGCACCACGAGGTCAAAACGGTCAGAGGAGGACGCGCGCGGAGGTTGCTCACCAGGGCACGGGACCGAGGTCCGGTGGTGGTGGCCGGCGACATCGGAGCCAGGAGGAGCCACGACGGCGCTGCGAGTCAGGGGAGGTGAGGGAAGGCGGCCGCGCAGAGAACGGGAGGCGCAATGCGGCTCAAAGGTTGACAAAGTTTACTACAGAGGGGGCAAAGGAGGCGGACGGCGAGGCCGGCCAACGGGGTAGAATAAGACGGCCGACACAGAGGGGCGCGGACGGTCTCTGGCGTGCATAGGACCGGCAGGAGGTCACGCTAGGACGGCCAGTGTCAGATGAAGGGCGGACGAGGCGGGGCGGCCGAACGACGGCTGACTCGAGCGGTGGACGGCGTTGGGGAGCCCGAGAGGGCACGACCTCGGTGGCGGCGGAAGCTTGTTGAGTGAGAGAGGGGAGTGCAACGGGGCGGCGGGGTTCACGGGAGAGGCTATGGGGATTGCACTCCGGATTGAGCGGAAGGGATGAGTTAAGGATCGTCGGGGTGGGCCACGTCTTGGGAATAGAGGAAGCGGGTAAAAATGGGGTAGGGCCGGGCACATGGGCAGAGATCCCGAGGAGGAGATGTTAAGGCGGGGTGGTGGACGGGACGCGCGAGGTGGGTCCAACTACCGGGAGTGGTTGATGCTAGGCGGGCGTGTTCGCGGGGGCTGCGTGTGTATGTGTTGTGTAGCTTGTGTGCGTGATAGGGTGTTAGGGTGGATGGTTAGGTGAGGGGCGGCTGGGTCTAGGGTTTGAGGGGAGAGGGGTTTTAGGGCTAGGGTTTTATCAGGTAGTAGGTGGCTACGGGCTACGCTTTCGGCCCTGGCCTGCGGCTGCGTCTCCGATACAAAATAAATCATTTTATTTTATATAACCTTTATAAATAGTCTTTTGGCAAATAAAAGTTCTGGATAGATCTATGGTTTTGATTTAAACAAAGAGGGGAATATCTAGAAAACAAAATAGGCTTTTAGAAAATAGTTTTAGGTGAACAAATACATGTAGACATGATGAAGCTCAAATGCAATGTGACATGCTGACATGAGCATGCAGTCATGAAGATGCACAACAACGAGTGATTTTCTGGTAATGGATTTATCGGGGATTTACAATTCGACAACAATAACAATGGATCTTGCCCGCGAGATCCACCTCATGGTATGGGAAAGAAGGTCGACAACCTGTATCTTTTGGCTTCGTGTAGATCTTCACGACACCATTAATAATGATTATTTCTCTAATTTGAAATTAGCGACACCACCAATAAGGGGTCGTTGCCCATGTCCATCGAGAGACCACTTCGGAGATACAAAGAAGAAGTGAAAGGTAAGGCGACCTTTGTGACATCCCCAGGATTAGGGCTAGACAAATCACAGATCTCTGTCTGATATGAGCCTAACCTAAATCTTGGATGCATACAGAAAAAGAATCGGTAACATTACAATTATACTAAGACACCAAAGTTATTATAGCAAGCACTTAACTACGAGAAGAACCATATTTTTACAAGCAGAGTTCACTGACCACCAACATCAAACAACGGAAGGAAAATTATTTTATTAAGTATATCAAACTTAACAAATGGCCTAAGAGGACTGAAACATAACGATGACGTCCCATTCCATAGATCCCAGACTGCCGACTAGGAACCCCAAGCTACTCGTCAATGTCGATGCCGTACAAAACTCTTATTCTTTGGTAATACTTACTCTACATCAAAAGTATCAATGAAGCAAGGGTTAGTACAGGGTGTACTCCGCAAGACATATGGCTGGTGGAGTTATTTTGCATAAAGCTGCCTTTGTTTGTAAAACAAGAGGGAGAAGAAGCTCGACTAATCAGAATACTTTATAAGGGGATAAGAGAGCGGTATCTCTAGCTTTTATCATCTCTTGATAACCACCGAATCTTTATCAGCTTAACCTATCAACTAGGATTACCCCCTCGATCCCCGAGGAAGCATCCTTTAGCACACATTACTTTACTTGCCAAGTTTTACAATGAGGTTCATGTTCTCTATGATCATCATGTCCATTCCCAAGTCATACCTAACCATGGATACGGCTTTTCGAAAAGATTATTACCCTGTAGGGGGGTAAAACTTTACCCACACGTACTAACCGACTTTTAATGCCAATATATTAGCCCTCTTCCTTGGAAGGCCGGCAGAGGGTGTTTAGACATGTCCTTTACCTTGCTTTCGCCGAGACCATGAGTCACGCACTAAGGAGATTCCACCGTAACGTGTCAAGTCCCGAAGCCGGTCCCTAGAGAGGTGTGCGGGGTTCAAGATTATGGAGGTCGTTCCTGTATTGTTCCCGTCCACGCTTACCTACCTATTATGAATGGATCATGCTCAGCGTCCCCCGGACGATAAGATGATCCCATCGTCCTGGTCGAGAGGACGACACGTGTCGCCTCACGTGGTCAACACGGGAGCAAAGCCGCATGCACCTCTCCCTTTTTCCTTTTTCCCTGAAAGAAAACCCGTGTCTGAAGGCTGAAGCAACCGTTCTCTCACCACCATGGGCGGTGAGCTTGATCCCTGACGTAGCCCAGGCGAGCACGATGACGAGCTCCGGCGATGTCTGTGGTCGCGGCCCCCTTGGAACCACCTTGGTCGCAGGTCACAGCACCTCCAGCTTCCCCCTGGCAACAACACTTCCATCCCCTTGGCAGCACTTCGCTCACCTCCAATGGCAGCAGCGTCTCCTATTCGGAAAATAAGCTAGTGGCCGGCGGCTGTGGCCTCGCAGCAACGTCGTCGACCCCTTGTAGCAGCCACACCTCGCCTTTGTAGCAGCGATGGTGCTCGCATGTATCAACGACGTCTCGCCGGTGTAGCGGCGGCACCTCGACCTTGTAGCAGCAGCAGCGCCCGCATGTAGCAACGCTGCCACTCCCGTGTAGCAGCGCCCGCATGTAGCAACGCCGCCACTCCCGTGTAGCAGCGCCGCCTTGTCCATGTAGCAGCAGCGGCACCTCGACGTTGTAGCAGCGGCAGCGCCTGCATGTAGCAACGCCACCTCGCCCGTGTAGCAGCGCTGCCTCGTCTGTGTAGCAGCGGCTGCACCCGCTTGTAGCGGCGCCGCCTCGACCATGTAGCAGCGCTGCCTTGCCCCTCGCAGCAGCGCCAACCATCGCTCCCTGTAGCAATGCCTCATGCCGCTGGTAGCAAGGTCATCTTCCTGTTGTAGCAAAGCCCGGCCTCCCTTGTAGTAGAAGACATAGCCGCACCAGCACCACCATCATCGCGGGTAGCACCACCACCGGGCGCCGACGGCTTCACCAGTAGCAGCGGCGTGAGGGAGGAGTAGCACCGTCTCCGACGCAGGGAGCACCACCAACGCCGCCGGCAGTACCATCGGTGTGGGGCAGCGCCAACACCGGCGCGGGCACCACCGCCACCACACGCGGTCGGCACATGCTCGCACCATCACCACAGTCGCGGCCAGCATAGACCGTCATGCGATCAAACCTATGGGCCATGGCGGAGCACATGCGGAGATGGGGGAGGTCGGCGCCAGAGATGGGGACCTAGGGGCCATGGTGAGAGATAAGGTCTGGGAGGTCGTCGACTCCCAGCGGTGCGCTTTGTCTCACGGCGGCGTGGGTTCCTACGCAGCGATGGGGAATTGATTTGGGAGAAGAACTATCGATGAGGAAGAGATGAGATAGATTGGTGAGACCCCGGGATGCTGGGTTGTTTCTCTGGCCACGCAGGGGCACGTAGGTGTCGCACGGAAAAAACAGTACGATGGCATCATGCGGGGGACTAAGATCATTTTCCATTATGAATGCACCTCCTTCACCGCCTTCGAGAACAACCAAGATGCACAATAGATATAAATAGCTCTGGCAAAGCTCATAATCCAAACCCTAGATATGCTAGGAGAAGTGGATCAGGGAATATAGGCTACAAGGGTAATATGCATCAGATAGGATCACTTTATCTATTGATAAAATACTTTGGAATTGTATGCACATGTCAAGAAGTGAAATACTGTGAAATCGTAGGATTATATCATATGTGGGGCTATGCTTGCCTTTTCTTCTTGATACCCAACTACAGATCTTCAGGTTCATCATTTGTACTTGTTCTTCAAGGATCCATTACTTTCCTTCAATGGTTTTGAACTCTCACTTAGATTTCTATCTCGAATCGGTGCTCACATTCAACACTAAGGTCTACCGAGAAGAAGCAGAAACACCGGACAGGAAGGAAACAATCAACACATGGCATCAATGCAATTCTCAATCAAGGATGATGATATTACAACTTAAAGTGTATTGTAATGAACCCTAGTACATGCTTGGTCATTTTAAACTATGTCTGAGGGGTGCAAACCCTAGAACAGGGGGATCCTCGGAGTAACCTGTGGTGTTCATTTTGTTCTTATAATTAAACTTGTAATATGAGTTTCTTAACAATGCCTTCTTTTGGTGTTAAGAGATAGATCTCATTTTTCTAAACGTTTTGATATATTGTTTGTATTTTTGATTTAACATGAAATAGTTTTGAATTTATTCATTTTTTAATTCATTTTAATTCATTTTGCGAATCTTATAAAATAATTTACATTTTGGAATTACTTTAACATTTTATTTAATCAGATTTTTTTTTTGAAAATCTTCGTATTACTTATAGGGTGGACCCACATGGTATACATTAATGTAATTACAGAAATTATTTACAGAATTGATAAAAGAAAAAGAAAAGAATTATTGCATAAGCGTGACCGTCACACTGACGTCATCCATGGCAACCTTGCAGATCATCGATCCAGAGCTCACGGGGAACACAAGGAGGGGCGTGCTGGACTCGAGGGAGTCTGCTGAGCCAAAAAGTGGCGGCGCCGCTACAAGATGGTCACCGGAGATGCGGCTGCGACGGTGAGCAGCGGACACAGACGGCAACGCTCAGCCCTAGCTCGAACCAAGGCAAGAGAGAGAGGATGGAGAGGTCCAGGAGGACGGCGAGCTCACCACGAGGAAAATGGAGGGGCTAGGTAGGAGAGGAGATATCGAACGGCAACGAATCGATGGCATGATTGACGGGGGCCAACCGAACGACGAGCTCGATTCTGCCGAGGTGGGGCCGTCCTAGCTTGTGTTCTTCACGGAGGAGGTAGAGGGAGATGAGGAGGTCATGGTGGTGGCATCGTCTTGGACCGGGGCGACCAGAGACAACGACAATAGGCGGCGGGGTCCGGATAGGGTTTTGGCCATGGGGAAGAACAAGAGAGAGGGAGAGGAAGAAGGAAAGTGGGGCACGACTAGGGTTCGTGGCAGCGACTAGTGGTCTTGTAGGCGACGGAGGGCGGAGCACAGCAGAGTATCGGGTGGCCGGCGGTGAGCCACCGAATTTCTTCACATCATCGACGAACATGACAAAGAACAGAAGACCGAAGCGGTATGGGCAGTAGTGAGCCGAGCTTGGGCCAGGTGCGCTGCAGGCGGCTGCGCGTGCGGCAGGGAGGGAAGAGATAGGGTTTGGGATGCGACCCAGTTAGGATTAGTAGAATGGTTTTCTTTTTGAAATAATTTTTCTATTTCCGTTTCTATTTCTTTGTTCGTATTTTCAACTTCAAATCTGTTTTGAAATTTCCAAAATACAAAATATTTGCAACCATATAGAAATAATGCAGGGGCCCTTATAAACAATTTGGGCTCAATAACATGTTGGATTTTTTAAATATTTTCAAAACCATTTGCATTGATTTTCAAAGAGAGAGGGAAATTAGGGTTTTTCATATTTTCTTTTTATTGCATGCATTTTCAAAATATGATGCTCATGGATGCACAATCAAACCTTAATTAGTATTAATAGAACTAGGGGTGTTACAATTCTATCCCCCTTAACATTATCTCGTCCCGAGATTTCTAGGTAGGAAGATAGAAGGAACAGGGTTACACTAAACTTCAACAATCTTCTCGAAGAAGTTAATCCATGCCACCATGACGAAGCGCTTCGTAAACTTCAAGGTTACTGTTCACTCTAAGAAAGAGAGGGAATGACACAGAACTACAAACTGATCATATCATGGTCAACTCATGGATAGGTGTTTCATAAACATCTCTAGCGCCAATGACATGAAACACGCCAAGGTAAAGGAGGAAACAAGAGAAGGTTTCAAGGTGACAGATAACTGGTCTTCATAAGGATTGATACCGTGGAGCTTAGATAAGAGTTTTTACTTCTGAGAGAAGGATAGCTTCCAACAGAAAGAACATGACCACTGACTTCGAGCGGTAAACCTCTACTAGATAGCTTAAGTAGAGCTTTATAGGTGGAATAGATATATACCAACAAAACGAAGCTATTGAACTACTTTTGAAATAGAAGGGTCACTTTTTCATTCAACAGAAGGCTAAGACAGAAAGTTGTTTTGTGGAGAGGAGTCATAAGAGTCACAAGGAACATGTAACGAGGGAACTATTAATTACCAAAATCATGGCCGCTCATAGAACATGTTTAAGAAAACAAGAAGGAAACTCTTTATTTATCTAGAACTATCAAAATCCTTTCCATAGATCATGATATCAGTTTACACCACTAGATGAACATGTAATAAGATTCCTTATGACACAATAAAAAGAAACTTCATTCTCAGACTCCAAGTACTTAGCATAACAAGACGCTTGCCAACGTAAAACGGTCTGGAGGATCGACCGAGATACATTTAGCGACTCTAATTTAGATGGTATCCTTGATGTTTGAAACACTGATATCAGGCTATTAACAAGCCTCCAATCAGTCATCAAGTAAAGGTCATACTTCGAGTAATAAGAAACCATAAGGACAACTCCTATAATAGGTCATAGAAGAAGCCTCATGAAGAGTGATTGTTATTGCTGATTCAAGAGAATATGGTAATAGGTCTTCCGACTAATTGTATCAGATCAACCACCAAATCAACCTTGCTAGATTTTCAAAGATACCTAAGTCAAAAACTTGAGGAACACCAACCATCATGTCTACTTGTGATTTAGATTTGGTTAGGTGGAGAGATGCTTCAGACTCTGCATGTCCGAATAGAAAGTTTGCAACGCTTACCACCAAGGTAAAGTTATTAGATTCTCAAGACATGGAACACAATTTGAATCTCTGAAAGATGAGCTAGATTGCGAAACCCATGTATTAGCAAGTTATCAAAAGACAGTTGCACCTACATGAATTGCTTACAACAACACAACTGTATCCTTGTTGGGGAAAACATTTAAGAAGATACCAAAGTTATTGGACTTCCTCGCTTTCGTAAACAAATCAGTCAGTGGGTTGGTGTGCATAAAGGAACTTCTCGCAATATGAAGGTATCAACCTACCATATTGGAATTGATTCGCACATGCTTGACTGTCTTGAAATGATTCCTGAGAAAACAAAGATAACTCTTCCTGAATCCACGGCGACAACTTTCAACTATTGCACGGGGACTGGAGAAGGTTACTTCTAACATCCAGAACACTTACTTCAAGATGACACGAAGATGGTTCTCAAAAGTTTCCAACATTAATGCTGAATGTTCCATATGAATCTGTTATAACATGGAGAAGGTAAGGATGTCATAGGTGGTATCAATAACAAACTTATCGGAATACTCCAAGAATATGGACTCATATGTTGTATGAAAAAAGCAGAAACATTGGTCAGACCAAAGGACATGGAGATGTACTAAAGTGAAACATCACGAATAGATACACCATCAGGATACTCCTTAAGACTGAGTTTGATTTGACAATAAACCAAATCAAATAAAATGCGGGGAAGATAACATATCCATGAAGGAGATACTATCTTTGTTCAGCACGAATAAAACTAGAAATCCCTTAAAGGATGAACATAGTCGGATAGAACTTTTGTCTTACAACTCTCCAAGTTGTTGTACAAGCTCAACCAACTAGCTCAGGGGTATCCAGTATGGATCCTTGGAGAAAAGAGCAGTTCAAAGAACTTGCTTGATCAAGAACGTGACATCACAGTCATGTGGCGACATGGCGATACTTCTAGTGGACATATAGAATATCACGAACCACCGATATGTCATTAGTTCGAGAGGAAAATTACTTTGTAAGGCAAGAAGACATAATCTGAGAGTTTCGATACGAGCCTAACTCTTTGAATGGGAAGAATGTAATAGAATAATGGACATGATATCACAATCATTCTTTGTTTAGTGATAGGTTATCCATCACACTAGGAATGACACAATTGTCCTTAAAATTCAAAGCAATAAGAATTGCTAAGAATCTTAGAGCCACATCGTTACACACACAACTTTCCTGAGAACGGACAACTCAAAAAGAAGGGTGGTAAAAATGTGTAAGAGCATTACTTCATTAAGAGAGTCATGAAACGCGGCACAACCTTTTAGTACAAAAAGGGTGTGATACTTTAAGATAGAACATACCAAAAGATAATCAATGCCTTTTGACCTGCCGATTACAACACTTTGACCTGATCCTAGAAATAATAAGGTACTGGAGTTTGTTTCTCCTAACATCCTGAAATTTAATATCTTGACTTACCACAAGAGTATCTTGCATCGGAAATTACCAATGCACGTTTACTACTTGGCTACCAACTGGTAGACAAAGTTCAGAAAACAATAAGAGGAAAGGAACATGCTCAGGATAGAATCCCGAGATATGGATGCATAAGTCAACAATCTTCTGAAAACCACCTTCCATAGATCCTAGGCTGCTGCTCGGGACCCCTGACTACTCGTCGACTTCAACGTAGAAACCACCTTCAGTTGGAGTAGCTTCATCTGTAGAAAACATCAACGAGTCAAGGCTGAGTACATGGTGTAGTACGCAATACTTATGGCTAGTGGAGTTGTTTTGAATAAAGCCAGCCTCCGCCGTTTCAGCATGATCGTTTGAGGTTGACTAGCCTCGGTTTTTGAGGTTGAACCCTCCTAACTTCACTAGCAGCTCTGAACCAATTGTTGTGGATGACTAGCCCCACACAATCAACAAGAAGCTAGATACCATCAAAGCTCTTGGAGCTGGCAGGGTGCGTTATGCTGCGCACCAACTTGAAGGACCTGCTGCTGAATGGTGGGACAACTACCGAGTCACCCACCCGGATATTTATACTATTACATGGAACCAGTTTGAGACAGCTTTCCGCACTCACCATGTGGTTGTTGGTGTCATTGAAGATGCCTGAGTTTTGCGACTTACATCAATTGCACCGCTCTGTCTCCGAGTATGGGGAGCTTTTCAACAAGCTGGCCTGATATGCACCCGATGATGTGTCCACAGATGCCAAGAGGCAGGAGGAGTTCTTAAGGGGACTTAATGACGAGATATTCTTCCAACTTGTGGCACAGAAGTTTGATAACTACTAGGAACTCCTGGATAGGGCAGTCGTGGTTGAAGCTAAAAAGAAGAGTATCGGTGATCGCAAGAGTAAGTCTACATCCCACAAGCATAACCATGTTCCATACCAAAAGTAGATCACTTCCTCTCCAACACCCCATAATCACAATGGTCACAATCATAACAGCCATAATCACTACAATGTCAACAATGATAATCACCAGAAGGATCTAAGTCAGGTGACGTGCTACAGGTGTGGGGAAAATGGGCATTACGCTATTGATTGTCCTCATAAGTGGAATAATAGAAATGGCAATGGTAATGGACATGCCAATGAAAATTGAAGTGGCAATAGTGATGGAAAATACAATGGGAATGGAAATGCAAATGGCAAGAAACCAAATCCTTTCGGCAAGGCCACGGTGAATCATGTCTTCATGGACAAAGTTTACGACTCATCACCCCAAGGTAATTAATGATAAGGCCTCAAATTTATAAGTGGGGATAAGCCTAGGATTCATCAAAGACATTCTTTTAAGGATGGTAGCACCCTGGTATATCCCAAACCTATTTCTTTCTAACCTTCTCGAATCTCGATAACGAGAATCTTTTTAAGGGTCGTAGTCTGTAACATCCCATTATTGAAAATTGGGAATTCAAAAAGGTTTTATTTTGCATGTTTCATGAGCATTTCATTTCATCTAAGGAAGCATTTAAAACTTGAATACAAAGAAAAACCCTATCTCAAAGTGTTTTGATTTTGCATAGGTTTTATTAAGAGGTTTGAAAATACCATATGATAAACTAAATAAATGTTGCAAAAATGCTCTTAAGATGATATGCTAAATTTTATAAAATTTTAGAGACCAAAATCATGTTATTTGGATTTACCATGAAAAAGTTATGAACAAATAAAGGAAATGGAAAAAAAGAATAGAACAAAAAATACTAACTACCCTACCTAACGGGCCTGCCTGAGCAAGACCAATTCTATCTACCGCCTGCCCCTTCCACGCGCAGCACGCAACCAGCCCGCAACGGCCCGTTACTGGCCCAACAGTAGCCGGCCTCGTTCGCTCTGCTCTATCTCCCTAACAATGCGGTTCCATCTGCCATCCCCTTCCATCGTCGTTTCTGAATAGAACAAGACATCGTCGTTGTTCTGGACGATCTCTCGATCGATTTTTTTTGCCCGATTCAGTTCAGATTTCTTGCCCCTCCTTCACGCCAACTCACCCATATATACCCCCTGACTCTCGTTTTGAAATTTCACAATTTCGCAAACCCTAACCCCAGATAAATCGAGTTCCAAACTCGCTGGAGTCGTCCGCCGCTGGAACTCTATGTTGGTGACCTTCCAGAGCACCCCGATCCCTGCTCTTCCTTCCCTCCTACTCATCTTGATCTAACACGTCTTCTCATATAATAATCCCCTTTCGAATCACAGAGGGTCAACAACAATTTCTCGCCGGAGCCCATCGGAACCAAGAAGAGGGAGTTTCCGTCCGCTGGAGCTAGAGGAGGAGAAGGTCTGTGCCAAGGACATTATGAGATTTCCCATCGCCGTCTACATCGAGAGGTCTCCTTCCCCATCTTCCATGACCACTAGAGCCGCCAGAACACTGGTAACCTAAAACCGCGCCGCCGCCCGCTGTCATCACCAACATCCACGCCGGTGAGCCCTCCAGCCTCTGTCCCTGAACCCTTTGATCATAGATCGATGGTTAGGATTAGATCGCCAGGTTGAAAAGGTATTTACGAGTAACATTGTGTAACGTGTCATGCTCTTAGTCAGTGTCCGCGTCAGCTTCGTGTCAACTAGCTTGGCCAGCCAGGAGCTGCCACATGTCGCCAGTGTGTCTGTCCAATTGACTATTTTCTTTTTAATAGGTAGATACTATTGAAATTTGTAAAACTCATAATAAAAGATATACTTAGCCAAAAATTACAAACAACATACCTATGGATTCATAAAATTGTGTAGAATATTAACAAGAGATAAGAGATAACTTTTACTGTATATATTTTCTGTAATAATTTAAATAGTTTTTAATGGCCTTTTAGATTATTAAATCCATAGTAAATTATTTATAGATCAGAAAAATATAAATAATATGTCCCTGGATTCACGATCTCGTGTAGATTATAGATCCGAATTTAGTTTTAGTTTTTGGAAAATGAAAACTATTTAAGTAATTTAAACTCTTTTAAATACTAAATAAATCATAATAAAAGATCAATAACTCCGATTAAGGTGATTCCAATTTCTACTGGTTCGTATTAATGTACTCTATCCATTAAATGGCCGAACCAAATTTAGTTCAACAATTATGACAAAAGTTATAGAAGAACTATTAAAACCTTTTATTATAGCATCAAGAATTAATAACTAATACCCTATTGCATTAAATAATCTCCCACTTGCACCATGTGATATAGTAATGTATAGAGAACTAGATACATCTATTATGATATATTAGATCATCATGCATGCAATTGTGCATTTGTTTATGATTGTGTGATTGCTTATGTTATATGCAATTGTTTGATCGATAGATTGCGAGGAGTGCAACATGTGTAATTGCAACGAGTGTCCGAACGACTTCAACAACTATCAAGGAAAGTGACTCCCTTGTTCATGTCCTTGTCCCGGTTTTTATACTATGCATGTTTTGATATTCAAAATAGTAGTATGCATGTGTAGGATGGTTTTAGTAGAAAGGTAATATTTTACAAGTGTTATGCTGATTTGTAGTATGCCATGAGTAGCTTTATACTTAGGAATATTTCCACTCCTAATAGGTTCCCTGATATTTTCTAAGTATTATGCTTGTGCCATGCTATATATACACAAAAACCAATGGGGTTTCGAAAAATAGAAATTTTTCTAAGTATATGAGCTCTATGTATGAGCACAAGTTTTTCTCCTCAAATCTACTTCAAAATAAAACTATGTTTTTCTATGGGCGAAGTGGTATGTCTGGATCAACTAGTAGGGGAAGAAACCTAGATTGGCTCTGCTTGTGCCCTCCACCATCCAGGATCAAAGAAGTCTGCCATGATTCAGAATTCCGAAGCTTCCAGTGCAACCATAATACATACGGGCTCTGTCTTGGCCTAGGACTTAGTGGGAAACCTCACCTAAGTACCACAGTTTTGGATCCTTTGGAACCAGGTAGATGTGATATTAAGGGAAAGCTTCGCCATGCTCTTGTTTGTAAAAGTACTTAATCGTGGACTGTGGTTAAAGTGTACAAACTCTCGAGAGTATCAACCTGATTGATCATCCGGGTTCACGAAATAGAACAACTTTGAGCGTCTTATGGATGGACCCTCTAAAGGATTTCCCCTCTCTTTTATAAAAGAACTGTTCTAAAACTCTATAGCCGTGGAATCGTCCATAGATGGTATTTTTAATCGCATGGTGTACTACATGTGTTAGGTTGAGAGATGGTAGCCTGGTGGAATCCAGTGCGAGTCAATTGATCATATTTTACTTATCAAATGTTTACAAAGTAGGATAAAATATTTTCTCTCTCTTCTTCTTGACTTAATAAAAATTAGCTTTATGCAAATAATCCTCAAGCCTTTTATCAGCCTATGCATGTAGAGATGGCCAAGTCTTTTCCTTTGTGTAATTTGCCAATATATTCAAAGTATTGATCAAATCGTTTGGTCACACGTTTCATGTGCAAAATTTGGAGGTCGCTGAAAGGTGCGCTAGTATCGCGGGTCTTCACTCAACTAGCATGTGGCATTGATGGGACTCCAAGTTGTGTTATTTTGCTTTCTGTTGTAATGATGTAAAATCTGGATTATTCGATTTATGTAATAAAGACTTGTGTTTTACATGATATTTCATCGACTGTGAGTGATAGCTGATGATCCTGGGACTATCATGTTAATCACAAGGACATAGGATCCTTACCGATCCGAGGTCGAGATCGACATTGCTACCAGGGTTACCCTTCTGGCTTGGCCTGGGTAGGCTTATGGACGCTATTGGTTATTTTTTAGGGATCTTAGCCCAATTTGTATCTTGTTCGTATTCAGACGTTCTATCATTTTCAAGATAATTTGGATCTTTGTACTATACATTTGTATTCTTTACCCTATAAGTTTTGTTGCATATATATTTTTTGTTGGTTCCATCGCGAACTATTGTGAATGGTATTACTTCGTTTTTCACCCGCATGCAAGTGCCTTGTGGGAATCCTTGAATCGTTTCTATGCGGGTTTCGCAGGATTCGCTAAAACTTGCATAGGGCCGATTCAGGGGTGTTACAAAGTGGTATCAGAGCTCAGCAGTTGCGATACCACACTGGTCCAGCCTGTAGGATAATCTAGCTAACGGGCATTGTAGAGTGTCAAAACTATTTTTGAAAATTGGTTGGATAGATCTGATTATGTCTGCTTTTAATCCTTACCCCTATCCTATTCTCTTCTTACCTCTATGTATTTTGAATCTGCCCTCTTATCTTTTCTTCGAGTCTAGAAACTCTCGTGGTTTGATTTTCGTTGTACCTTTAGGGTTTCGATTCCTCTTGCAACGGTTTTCTGCAATCAGTCTTCATGTTATCCAAGGAATCTTCCTCTATGTAGCTTTTAGTGGACAAAATTTCACTAAATTTTTTCTATATGTTCCGTTGTTTCTAAGACGACGATGTCATCTGCATCAGATCCAATGAAGATCCTGTGTCACTCCTTTGTTTCCAAACATTGTTTGTCAAGATTTTCAGTCTGAATCCCGAGAGTTGGTTGCATAAGTCTACTATTAATGTATAAAGTAATGCTTTGAGTGCAGGATGGAGTCATGACCATACCACTATTCTAATCATTCGTTGTGTACATTGAATGGGTATATTAATTCAATTATTACTCCTTTCCACAAAAGTTAGAGGTGGTTTTATCTTTCGATACATTTACCTTTGTCTTTGTTTCTTCGGAGTGCTCTCCTGACGAACGTGACAACGACCCCTTGTTGGTGGTGTGGCGAATTTTAATACGGAGAAAGCATCTTTGTTAGTGGTGTCGCGAGGGTCTACACGAAGCGAGAAGATCCAGATCGTCGGCTTTCTTCCCCGTACCATCAGGCGCATCTCGAGGGCCAGATCCCTTGTTAGTGGTGTCGAATTGTATCACCCCGAGTTTTCCCTAAATTACAAATTATGTATTCTTTTACTTTATTGCATCATCAAGTTCATCATGCCACATTGCATGGGACATACTTTAAATTGTTGCATGAGATATATTGCATTACATTTTATTTTTGTATCTTGTATTGTCGATTGTCATATCACCATATGTGTTTTGTTTCCTCCTATCTCCATCCCATTATTTTTTTGTTTCCTAAAAATGGTCACCTTCTTGTTTAATGGGAGGCGCCACTATTTTGAAATGCAAATATTTTGGATTAATCACTTCTCTATTTTGTTTGCCATTTTACTTTATTCTAGTGCAATGCCCAAATCGGTACATGGGCATATCCTTTCTATTCTTCTACTCCCCCTTATCTCCATTTAAGTGCTAAAAATTCTCTATTTAATTCCGTAGAAAATATTCAAAAGAATTCAAAAGGTTTTGTGAAGAAACAGAAGCAAATAAAAAAAGTAAATGTTTTACAAATAAAAAATAATAAAGAGTCAGTCGTGTTTTTATTCCTGGCCCTTTTCTTTACCCAGTCGTTGTAGCCCACCAGGCCCAACTCCATCTCCACGTGAACCCCTTTGTTCTTCAACTTGTACGCCGCGCATCCGAGAACTCCCACGTCGTTGTCTTGTCGATGGGACATTGATCCTCTCGTTCCCTTCTGTATAAGAACACCGCTAGGTGCCCTAGTTCCCTGATCCCTGTCGTGTAACTGCTCCGGCTTCACCGTTCCCCCTCCGGCCATGCGGCATATACCTCCATGGCCAAGCAGCTCAACCTCGCCTCTTCCCCATGATGATCATGGTGCGTCGGTGCAAGACCCAGCAAGGACGAGAGGCCTAGATTCGTTCAACTACTTCTGCTGTGTCGCCAGTTTCTGTCCACAATGCCGGTCGCCGTCCGCTCGCACGTGGACGTCCTCTGCCATCTTGGAGCACGCCTTCTTCTCCACTTAACTCGTTGTGTGCCTCGCCATCCTTCCTCTACTCACATTTATTTGTCTCCCTCTTCATCTTGTTGCGTTTTTCGGCCGAACATGCACCTCGCCATGGCCGAGATCGTTCGGGAGCATCGTTCATGCTCCTGCTTCCACTCGCACATGCATGAACACGCCCCTGTATCCTGGATATCTGCTCGGTCGCCGCCGTGCGTGCACATGCTGTACCGCACGTCTTTAATTCAAATGAGCTAGCTAGCTGTGAATTTTGTGTTCTGATTCAGCTGCTTGACTGTAGCTAGTGAAAGAAGGATAGGTTTGGTTTAACAATGCGTGGAGCTGGCATCGGTTTCATGTTGATTATATAGGCAAAGCCCTCGACAAGATACAAAGGAGTTACAACGACTCAGGATCGCTAGGATTACGATCACGATCTAATCTATCTATATTATTAAAAAGATTGGGACCGTTTGCCGTCTCTCTAAATTTCCGTCCGCCATCAAAAGACGATTTTTCTATGCAAATTTTGAGGTATTACCACCACTGCCACCACCAAGTCAAGGTAAAAAAAAAGGTTCGATTTTTTCTACCGTCACGCAGTCTACCTGACGAACTGGTCGTTGTTCTCGAGCGAACAGACACAGCCCCTAGATCCAGAATCCCAATCCACCCCACTTCAAAACAAAAAAAGAATCCACACCGACCCGAGCTAGGGTTCCACCACCTCGCCGGTGCTGCCCCCGGCTATGGCGCGCTGCTTCCACCGGTCCTCGCTGACATTCCGCGGCCTTCGCAAGCCTAGCGATGAGTCGAATCATCAGGTCGCGTGTGTCCGCTAGCATTAAAATGGTTCAATTTTTTCTACCGTCACGCAGTCTACCTGACAAACAGGTCGTTGGTCTCGAGCGAACAGACGTAGCCCCTAGATCCAGAATCCCAATCGACCCCACTTCAAAACAAAAAAAGAACCCCCATCGACCCGAGCTAGGGTTCCACCACGTCGCCGGTGCTGCCCCGGCTATGGCGCGCTGCTTCCCATCGGTCCTCGATGACATTCCGTGGCCTTCACAAGGTTAGCGACAAGTCGAACCATCAGGCCGTGTGTGTCTGCTAGCATTCGATTCCCCTTCAGATCCCTGCAAGTTTCTCAGCGGAGAGGTATGCGCACCCCTCTATTTTTTCATGCGAAGACTTGTGGAAGGTTTACGAGGTGTTTTTATGTGTGTGCAGGGATGGGCTGCACCTGGCGCCACTGAGCAACTTGCTGCTGCTTGAGGAGAGGTGGTGTTCGCGCTGAGCTGAGAGACGCCGGTTTGAGTTTGGAGGCGTTGTCGGCCGACCTGTCGCTCTGTAGCAACTTCGAGCTGGAGTGAGGAGATTTAAAAGGCTCCACCGCTAATCCGCTCAGCCAAAAGTCCCCTTTTCTTTGTTTCTAGTACTACATAAGTTGATACTAAATTTTGCCTTATGTGTTTGGGTGTTGGAAAATTGGCTTGGAATTGAATTGAAGTAAAAGTTCCAAATCTAAGATGGAAAGGAAATGGGCTCAATTTCCAATTCAGGTGTTTGGATGTGCATGAAATTTTCCCTTGGAGTCAAAGGGTGGCACCTAATTCCAAATCCTGTTTGGATGAACAAAACAATGGAATTGAAAGTTTTGTCGGATTTTGACAAATTGAGGAATGATATGTTGAAAACATATCTATAATTTGTTATGTTCCATGCTTGTTTAGTATCTACTTTGCTTTGCTTTTTCTACACTTAGATTTGTTTTTATATGTTTTCTGGTACTAACCTATTAATAAGATGCCATAGTGCCAGTTGCCTGTTTTCTTCTGTTTTTGTTTCCAGAAAAGGCAGAAAATCAATATTCTCGGAATTGGACGGACAAAAGCTAAAGTCATTATTTTACCCAGCATGACACGGAACCACGAAGCAGATATGGAGGAGGACACCAAGGTGGCCACACCCTAGGTGGGAGCGGGCTAGCCCTGGTGGCGCGCACAAGGGGTGTGGGCCCCCTGGGCCTCCGCCGACCTTGCCCTTCTGCCTATATATATGTCTCCCCAAGACGTAAACCCTTGCGCGGGCAAAAATCCAGAAAAAGTTCCGCAGCGTCACCGTTACCAAAGGGGATATTTAGGGGACAGAAGTCTCTATTCTGGCACCCTGTCGGGACTGGGAAGTGCCGCCGGATCCATCTCCATCGATCTCCACCACCATATCCATCACCGTTGCTGATTCCCATGATAAGGAGGGAGTAGTTCTTCCTAGAGGCTAAGGCCTCTACCGATAGCTATGTGTTCATCTCTCTCTCTATGCATTATATTTTTGTGATCATGAGCTTTGTAATCAAGTAGATCTACTCTGTTACTCAAGTGCTTTAATAGATCTCCGGCTCTCCCCACGTGTATGAAAGTGACAACGTGCATACCATGGTGGCAGTTAGGCTAGAGTTTACATAAATAATCAAGTGCTTCAATAGATCTCTGCTCTCTCCACGTGTGTGAAAGTGACAGCATGCACGCCATGATGGCACGTAGGCTAGAGTTCATAAATATTTATCATGAGTATATTTGGAGTTGGATGTCTCTATGAAATTGTGGTATTTGTTGGAACCATCTAGCGCTCAAGGTGATAGTGTGGGGTTATCTAGATGGGAAAGGCGAACTTTTAGGAGTGTTGTTATAGCCCTACCTTGGATTAGAGTGTCCAACCGAAGAGTAGTTCAGAGTAGTATCATGAAGAGAATATATTTATTGAGAGTGTTCACTAGTGAAAGTATGATCCCTAGGCCTTGTTTCTAAGCATTGAAGCACCGTTTGCGACTAGATCTGTTATATGTTTGCTTGCTTCAACCTTTGTTTCAGTTTTCCTTTAGTCTCTTCCACGCCACCAAAGTCTTTTCTGGGGCAGTTACCGAGGATATCCTCCCCGTTAGAAGCTCTTTTCTGGCACCGTTACCACTTGTATTTTACTATCTCTTCTCCGAACTAGTGCACCTATACACATGAAAAGTGTACTGGGTGTCTTGGGGACACAAGAGACTTCTTGTATCTTGAATACAGGATTGATTGAGAGGGATACCTTTGACCACTTCCTCCCTGAGTTTGATACGTTGAAAATTTTATTCATGATGCTACTGAAAGTTATTATGAGAGAGGGAAACATGGTTTTATGCATCTCAATAATATTATGTTTCCCCTCTTTATGTTGAAAATTTTGAAGTTGCACTTATTTTGCTTTCCTATGCTTGTTGCTTTGTTCTTTCATGACTTGTTTATTTAGAACATTTCTATGCACAGTAAGTGGGTTAGACTTAAAATGTGTTTTGAATTTGCTTCTTGATGCTCTCTTTTACTTCAATTCATATTTCTTATGTGAGCATCTTCTAAAAACTGTCAATGCCTAACTTAAAGGCGTTAAAGAAAAGTACTTATTGGGAGATAACCCAAAAGTTTTCTTGAGTCTTGGAAGTTATTACTTCTGTACTAACCTCTCCTTATCCTTTTCATTTGATTTTTGTGCCAAGAATAACCTCTAATGAGAGTGAAGTAAGATTTGGGGAGTTGCTGTTCCGAAAAAGATTTTTATGCTCTACTGTAAAAATTCTTGAAAAATCTCTGTAAGTCATATTGAGCTGTAATTTTCTGAATAAATCCCCCATGTTGTTAGCTAATTTTTTTTAGTTTAGCACTTTTTGATTTGAGCAACATAAGGTCTTCGAAAAAATTGGTTTTTTACCCATTGGTCTATTTTGGCAGATTTCTGCCATTAATTGCATTTGCCTCTTTATCGATTTATTTTTGGGTTCTCTTTGGTAAATTGAGATTTTTGAAGGAATTGCTACAGTATCTTGTGTTTTTAATGAATTTTTTTCTATTTTAAAATTAAACCCTAAAGGTTTATTATCTTTTGAATGCACTAATGTAGCTAATGAAGATTGTGTGAAGTTTTGTATGAAGGAAATTTTTAGGTGTAGGGAAAGAATGATGTAATGAGACGAAGAATGGACAAAAGCTCAAGCTTGGGGATGCCACCCCGTGTCACCCCAAGAAATATTCAAGATGTACAAGCGTCAAAGATTGGGGATTCCAAAGGCATCCCCTTCTCCATCAATAAAAATCTCAGGTCTTTCTAGACACTTCATTTTTATTGTTTCATGCAATATTGTGTTGTTATTGGAGCGTCATTGTTTTTTTAGTTTTCTTTTTCTTGGCTTGCTGCAATAAGTTGGTTTGATCCCAACACACTTATTTTGGAGAGAGACACAGTCTGTTTTCGTTGCCTAGAATACTCTAGTTTTCATTCTTATTGTCTCGTGAGTGTTCTCTTTTGTTAGCACTGTGTTTAGCCTTAGTTTTCTTATGCTTTCTGCTTAGAACGTTTTAGTTCTTCTTTGTGGAATTGTGAGACAAGCTCACTGATATTTATTTATTATTATCTTTGTGCGTTGTTTCAAATAAGTTGATTGGTGTTGGAAAAGAGTAGGAAGCTCCATGTTTATAGTGGTACAAAAGGGAGCTTGATTTGAATGTGACTTATACTTTATCATGTCATGCTAGATGTTGTTTTGACCTTATGATTGGTGATTGTTTCTGTAGCATGACTTTTTCCAAACAAATAGGATTGCCTATTGTGCCTTAATAGAATCATGCGTTGTTTTAGCATACAAAAGCATAATATTATGGTATTCTCCTTTGATGCTTTGTTTGGGTTAACTTGGCACATGCTCACACCATGTTATGACTATGAACCAGTCACCTTAGCCTCTATGATCATTTAGTTTTTGACTTGTGACACCACTTGATGCTTTGATTAGTAATGTTTTGTTGATCTGCATGATTATGGCCATTATTGCTATCTTAGTTGGTTGCCCCAAGTTTTTTGCTAGCCTCCACTTATATTGAGTAAGCTCTACTCATGCATCGAACTCCCAAGAAACCAAGTTATTCCAAAATGTCCACTATAAATTCCTATGCATGGTGTGTTACACCATTTCAAGTAAATTCTTGTTTTATCTACCTTCAAATTAAAAAGTCACTTTGTTATGTGAAAAATTAGTGATTAAATCTCTCACAAACTTGTTGGCACACTTTATTTTTCTTGCCCCTAATAAACTTGAATCACTATGTCATCTATGTTGTATATTCTTGCACTTATACGTTGGGAATTAGCAGAACCGTGCTGTCACGGGGAACAATTTGAACACTTGTAAATATTTACCCATTTGATGTCATGCCCTTTTGCTTATGGATGTCGTCGGTGTGAAATGAAAGGGGATCTTGTAAGTCCATGGAGTTATGTATGTGTGTTAGGGAAACGCCTGGGCCGCTAGCCTCAGCCATGCCTAATCATGGTGGAAACTTGCAGCATCACCATAGTGAGCAATATATGAAGCATTCATTTTATAAAAAAAGAGACATTGAAAAGAGGAAAGAGAGAAAAATCACCATTTTACCATGGTAAATAAGAAGATTGCTGAGATGCTCATTGTCTGCTTGCCTTGTCATTTTATTATGCGATAGCTCCTGTATCATGTGCAAGGGGTACCCCGTTGGTGGTTCTCTATGATACACATGTACTTACTATGACAAGAACTTACCGGTGACTAAAATTGAGTAGCATGAGGAGCGGACCTCGTACTCAAGGTACATGAGATTACCAACTTATACTTTGTCAAGCATATACTCCATTTTTGTTCACTTTAACCTTAATCACTTCAAGATGCTTATGATAGGGGCAATGAGAGCTGAAAGCTAACAAGTACCATAATTTTTCAAATCACTTCTTCCCTTTGAAGGGCCTTTCTTCCTACTTTTATATTGAGTCTCCACCTTCTATCCTTAGGCACCAATTAAAAGAGCATAGTTTTCATTCTTAGTTCTATGTGCATTATCCCAAAAATTATTGATTGATTAATAATGTTGATATTGCTTGTTCTTGAACTATTTGTATCTAGTCACCCTTATGAACTTTAAAGGTTTCCTATGCATTTATGTTTTTCTACTCCACGAGGGACAAGCTGAATGCCACTATGCTATGTTTCCTATATGTGAAACAAAAAAACGTCTTTCAATGCATTATTATTCATGAATCTGTGTTTGTATCCTTTCATGTTGCAACATAGTTACTATGTCTTATTGTTAGAACTTCATCTTTCATGCTCATGTTTAGAGTACTTTGATCCCAGCTTTCAATGCTTGCAAATGGTTTGATCATGATTGTGATGGTGCATGTCACCTCAAAAATTATTCTTTTATCACTTACCTACTCGAGGACGAGCAGGAGTTAAGCTTGGGGATGGTTGATACGTCATAAACGTATCTATAATTTTCGATGCTCCATGCTGAAAGGGCGGCAAATCCACCAGCATAGTGACACACTGCCGCGCGTCGTACGACTGCGCATCGGGCTCGTCATAAAGAATTTTCTCTGCGAAAGCACAAGTAAGTCAGCGTCAGAAGGATGCACGACTCAAATCCACCCCCTCGGGACACAATGACAACGGTGACCCACACGCTCGGGGACTCGCTAATACAATCAAATAACAAGACGAAGGAACTCACCAATCAGGGGACAGCAGTGCTCCGTAATGAAATACTAAAGACCCGACAAATCAGTCTGCAGCCCTACGACGAGAGCATCCGACACCTTCCGCTCTTTAGCTGCGGTAGTGACATCTGCCTTAGCCCTCTCCTCCGCCAAGCTCGCCTCAGTGTTCGCGGCCTTGAGCTCTTGCTCCAGCTAGGCCACTCGCTTCTCCACGAAAGTCAACGATGACTGGGCAGTCGCCAACTCGCTAGCAGGGACCAAACCTTCATGAGCCTTTGCCACCATGGTCGAAGGCCCCTCTACAGCAACGCCAGGGTGAGATCAAAATCAGAAACAAGATAGCTATGGAAAAGGGTACCTCGAAAACCTACCTCTGGTCGCTTGCAGCTGTTTATTCACCTCCTGCACGAAACGGATGTCTTTCTCCAGATGCTCTCTAGCGTCCAGTCGCTCCGCCTTCATGTTGGAGGTCCTGCATAGACACAAAAAAACATAAGAAAACATCAAGGAAATTCCTAAGTGCCTAGTCGCTGTAATTCAGCGACTAGTCACTCGGGGACTGGACATCGAAGAAATTCCTAAGTGCCTAGTCGCTGAAATTTAGCGACTAGCCACTCGGGGACTTGACATAGAAGAAATTCCAAAGTGCCTTGTCGCCAAAATTCAGGGACTAGCCAGTCGGGGAATGGACATTGAACAAATTCTCAAGTGCCTAGTCACTGAAATTCAGCGACTAGCCACTCGGGGACTGGATAGAAAAAAGTAATAAGAATCTTCCTGCTGAAATTCAGCGACCAGATCCTCGGGGACTGGACATACCTGAATAGCTGCACCCAGCGTGCTGTGCATCTCGACCGCATCATTCGTCGAAGGGCCCAAAAGTTCAGGCACTTGAGCCGACTATGCCGACACACTCGTGGTGGAGGCCCTCGCCATAAAGCGAGGGAAGGTCGCCACCGCCACTCCCGCAGCATTCGTCGAAGGGCCCGACGCACCGAGCAGTGCCACAGGGTCTATCTGTTGCGACCCCGCGTCAATGACGGCCTTCACGTTTGCATCCGCTCCAGTCGGAGCTCCACTTGGGGTGTCGACTAGATCGTCTGAGATCGTGACGACCTCGTTGCCCTTCATCTTCTTTGCTCCCTCAGCGGGTGCCTTGGCGTCTGTAACACCCTCAGAATCGGCCCTATGCAAGTTTTAGCGTTTCCCGCCAAACCCACATAGAAACGATTCAAAGGTGTCCACCAGGCACTTGCGTGTGGGTGGAAAACGAAGTAATAACATTACACAACAGTCCTCGATGGGACCCACAGAACAGATATATACAACACGACTCCATGAGTCAAGAATACAGAGATACAGAACAAGGACCCAAATCACCTTGAAAACGATAGAGCGTCCAGCTACGGACAAGATGCAAATGGGGCTAAGAGCCCTGAAGAATAACCAATGGCGTCCATAACCCTGCCCAGGCCAAGCCGGAAGGGTAACCCTGCTAACGACGTCGATCTCACAACCTGCTTAAACAAAAGGGGTGCCGACAAAGGGCAAAGGAAAAAGAGAGAGCGGTCAGTACTGAGGCCAGTACACGGCGAGGCTAGAATTCGGCGGTCCTCGCCTACATAGGTATGGTGGACTGAGCGGCAGCGCAGCATGCACTAAACAACCTATAGAGACTCGATATAACTGTCGGCTATCAGAGAGGGATAAGAAAGACCTATTCGGAACCAACCTGAGGCTACCATCATACAAACCCATCCTGGAGTTTCCCCCTCGAGACCAAACGAGGAAGTAAACCGAGGAACTCACACAGTTGGCAGTTTTATTTATTCAGTTATCGTTGCAGCAATTACTAGTCAAGTATAGATAGTCATCCTGATATAATAAGCAGTGGGCAATTTTAGTTAACCATTCCGTTGTAGTTGCAACACTTACTAGTCAGAAACAATTAGCATGAGATATCCCATAACCCAGCAGTTGTTGGTACTTTTATTTAGCCATTCCGTTATAGTTGCAATACTTACTAGTCAGATACAATGGTAGCAAGCGACAACCCAAACAAGCAATTGTTGGCAGTTTTATTTAGCCATTCCATTATAGTGAAGCTGATTACTAGTCATTATAAAGTCAAATTTATAGCACTACTTTAGTTATAGTTGTCTATGATCGAGATACTGTGCTCCAAGTCGTCCATAACCGCGGACACGGCTTTCAGAAAGTTTTACCCTGCAGGGGTGCACAAATAGCAAAACACACTCGATCAACCTCGGAAAAACCAAATCAAAACCCAACGAGGCTTTCACGACAAAGCAATCACAAGATTCAGAAATATTTCAGGGGGCCACCCCATTGAGTACACCCGCAACGAAGTTAGCTGACTCCGAGATGGACTCAAGGTTTGCATCAATGGCTGTAAACGACTGGGAACCCGAAAATGTGACTGGGCTTGTCGATACCGCGAAAACACTCCGCTTGCCTAAACAGTACAGGTGCTCCTCGCACAATTGTAAATAAAGCAGTAAAGCATGGCATAAGTACAGGATAGTAAATAAAACCTCAAACTAGTTTGTGGCCCCAAGAAATAAGAATGAATCAAGCTCTGGCTCAGGGGGGTCCCATAATCCTCCCGGATGTGGATAGCGCGAATATTCAAGGAACAGGTATCAAGTACTCGGGGTCCTACGGGACACAAGTGGACGGTTAAAAACCAAATAACATCTATTGCCCACCTGTGCCTCTGCATTTACCTACTTCAATTTTAGTTATTAAACAATAATTAAAGTTATGATCATCTCCAACAATAAACACACGGCAATACTCCAACAACTGTGGTACTTGACGACACGCAACAGCACTTGAGCAAGTGACTACGACGCGCAGGTCCAACTATCTACCAATCAACAGGTAATAGGAGTTGTCCAAGGCAATATAAGGCTGGAAGGGATATCACGGGTACGAAAGCTAGAGCATCGCAACACAGATAGCAATAGATCAACAGGAGGGAATAAATACTATAAAAGTAAGATAGGTAGAAAGGGGGAGGTGCTCGCCTGAAACATTGCCGAAGGTTCATCCGAAGATCGGGTCGACACTCGCATCAACTCATCGGCCTTATCCGCGAAGAAGCAAAACACTAGAATAAACACCGGATGCACTATTTAATACAACGGCAGAAGATCGGGCATGATGCATGTATGATGTATGACATGGCAAGGTGTGATGCAATTAGGCAATATTAAGCGGAACCGGGGTCCCGACAATATTCAAGTGGTTCAAGTTGTTTAGATACCCTGCAATTTAGATGTTGTCTTAACATGGCAAAAGATAGCACCGGTTCGCTACACAAATTTAAATAGGACCAATATTAGACTAGATCGCCCGCATATGGGTCCCATATTTAATTATATGGTGAATCGGCATAAGGCCCCCAAACCACATGACAATATGCATGCGAATATGACAATTTAATATGCAACAAGTTTATATAAAGCATTTATAAAATAGGGGCTCGGGAAAAGGTTCACACATCGGGGTTCGGAAGATCTTGGTTCAGGGGGTTCGGGGTTCGGACTCAGGGTTCGATGGGGATCGATCTCGCATCCGGGAAGGACTTGGTTCGGTGTCGGGGCGCATCGGATCCGCCCTGGTCGGTGCCGATCTTGTCGTCGATGGCGAACTTGAGTGGATCGGGTTCCGGGGTCCTCGGATCCGTGAAGTAGATCTTGTCGCACGGTGTCCGGGGTAGACGAACTTGGCGTATTCGCGTCGGCGATCTTGGCGTTCGGGTTCTCGACGTGGCATCCGGGAAGAAGGTCTTGTTGCATCCGGGGTCGTCGGGTCATGTCGTCGGTTTTGTCGTCTCACGCGGAGATCTTGGCATCCGGGTCACGGCGTCTTCGGGTCCGACTCCGGGACGGAGAACTTGGTGTGCCGAGGGGATCTTCGGGTCATCGTCTCCAATTGTTGACGGTATTCTTGGTTTGGTGCCGGGGTGTCTTCAGGTACCGTGGATCCTGTACATCCTTGGCAGCGACACGATTACACACATACGAAAGGCTCATGACACGAAACGACATCAGATCGATCTTGGAAGCAACCACACAGGGGCACCCACAACAGACGTTGGTCAAGGCTAGACCCGGTGACACGCAGGAGGGGCAGGAAGAGTCGAGCCTGACCACGGCACAGAGGAACGGCAACGCTGGCTCGCTGCAGCAGAGAGGAGGCGGGGAGGCGCGCGCCCGAGCGACGAAGGGCAGCGGCGACGGGCTCGACGCGCAGATGGACGTGGGGCCGGCCAGGCTCGCGCGGCGCGGAGGCAGACGCGGGGCTTCCAGGGGCGGCGGAGGACGCAGAGGAGGCGGAGGGTTGCGGTCGGTGGCAGGGAAGAGAGCCACGGCGCTGCGGACGGTCATGGCGGCGGGGAGGAGCCCGACGCGGTGGCGGCCGGCTTCCTGGCGGCGTCGGGTGGAGGCAGGATGCGGCCCAGGCGAGGTCGCGCGCCGGCGCGGGAGGAGCGAGGCGCCCGGGCGGAGGGGCGGCCGCAGAGGGGGAAGGGCCAACGGGGCGGCGGCCGTCGGGGTGGAGGCAGGGTGGGGGCCGGTGAGGCAGGCCGGGTGAGAGGACAACGGGGGCGCAGCCCGGCGGCGACGAGGGAGAGCCAGGAAGGAGAGGCGGTCGGTGGCGGCGGTTGCTGCGGGACAGGGAAGGAGAGAGGCGGGGAGTGCGGCGTGAGGTTGGGGATGGAGGCGAGCGGGGAGAGAGAGGGCAGTGGGGCCAGGGTGTGTGTGCTGTGTGAGGTTTCGGTGGGGGTGGGAAACAGGGGAAGTGGGAGTGGGGCCAGGAGGTGAGGTGGCGAGGGGTTGGGCAGGTGGCGGGCTAGGATAGGTTAGGGGGAAGGGAGAGGTGAGGTGTCGACCGGCTATTGGGTGGGGTGAGGTGGAGGGGGCTGGGTAGGTTAGGTTGGGGTAGAAAAGGTTTTTGGGTAGGCTGATTTGTACTGGGGGTGGCCAACTGGGTCGGATCGGCCCTGTTCGGCTGCCCCCCTAAAAATAATATAAATTTTTATTTAATTTAAAATAAACTTTTGTAAGTAGTTTTTAGAAAAATAAAAGACCCGGAAAAGCCCGGCGCTTTAATTTGAAATTGAGACGGGGGAATATTTAGAAAACCCAAACTAGGCTTTTAGAAAATAGGTTTCGACAAACAAATGCATGATGACATGACGATGCTCAAATGCAATGCGGCATGATGACATGAGCATGCAGTCATGACGATGCAATGCACAAAAACAACGCGATTTTCTAGTAGTGGTTTTGCGGGATGCCACAGCGTCATCGCCCTTCCTCTTCTTCGAGGGATAAGCTTCCGCCCCCGCGGCGTCCACTGGAACTTTGGCCACCGAAGGGTGACCGATCTTTTTCACGCCAGTCCTGCAAAAAGAAATGATCAGCGAGCTCGCCCAACAACTACAAAACAGTGGTTCCAGAGGACACACAAAGAAGATTACCTGGCGACTGGGATGTAGCGCAGGATGTGCAGACGTGCGTCGGCTTCTCCAGCTTTGGGCCCAGCTTTCAGCTGATGCTTGTCTCAAACAGGGACGTAGCCCAGGACACGGAAGCCTTCTTCGTCGATGAGGCCGCCGCAGCGGGAAGTTCTCCTCCCGTCGACATGGGCGCCTCCCTTGATGGAGACGCCTCTGAGGCTGAAGCGGCCCCGAGGCCCGTTACTACAGAGAATGGTGGTGGAAGCGACGCCAGCGGCAGTTCATCCCCGACCACGGCAGCGTTGGCTGCCTCAGGCGCCTTCGCCGACGCTTTGGCGCCGGCTTCATCATCCGCACTAGTCGCCTCAGAGCTAGTCGTGGGCCGAGGCGGTGACACTGCCCTGGGCGCGTCCTTCTTCGGCGACTTCTTTTTCGATGGCGTGGCCACACGTTGTGAAGTATGTTTGAGAACTTCGTCTTTTCCCCCGTCGTGAGACTCGAGGATATTACTGGCCTCAAGCTCGCGCTACCATTGCCCGCGAGTTTTCCAAACCGCGGGTGCGGCGACCTCCACGGCCTCGTCGTCATCATCGCCTCCAACATTCTCCTTGTCGGAGGAGGATTCACTCTCGTCCTCGGCGGACTCGTACGAGATTTCTTCATCGGAAGGAGGAAGCCAACCTTCCACCACTTGGAACAGCTGCACAAACATTACATGGTTAATAAGCCGGGACTGCATTTCTATGACTGTGAAATAGACAAGGAAAGGTAGACATACCGGTGGGGCCTTGCACTTCATGGTGTATGGGGGAATCCCGTCCTTCGGGTCACGGTATTCCGCATTAGTTATCTTCTTCAGTGCGAGGGTGCAATTGTCGGCCTTCCACTTGGTGGTGCAGGCCTTGGTCGTGTCATCCTTGCCTGTGTACTCGTACATCCAGTGAGCACGGCTGGCCAGGGGCCCTAGTCGCTGCCCAAGCCAGCAATTGTACAAATTGATGGTCTCGAGCCTGTCTTTCTTGAACTGATGAATCATCATCAACATCTCATCGACCACCATCCGCTGATCGTGTGGAAGCTTGGCGACTTGAAGCCGGCGTGGATCGGGCCGCTCGGCAGAATACATCAGGAGCGACACCTCGCCATCTGGATTTGACTCGCTGACGTAAAAATAGTGCTCTTCCAGTCGTTCGCCGCCTTCTTTGGCAGCATGAGGTCAAGGAAGGAGGACTTGGACTTCAATTGGAAGGTAAGGCCACCCATTGCCAGCATCGGGCTGCCTGCCGACGACCGATCCACCCGTGGAATAGCTCCTGCCATAGGGGGAAGTATGGGCGACAACCCAGATAACACTCGCAGAATGCCATGAAAAAGGCGAGCTGCTCGATGCTATGCGGCCCCAGATCTGACGGCTGGATACCGTAGTATGCGCATAATCGGCGGAAGAAGATCGATGTGGGGAAACCGAGCCCCCTATCGAGATGGCTAGTAAAACAGATGAACTCCCCGGCGCGCGGATTTGGCTCCACCTCTCCGTCCGCGGGGATCCGCCATCTCCCTATGCGAAGATTCAATGTGTCCTCGAAGGACTTCAGTAGCACCTTGGTACACTTGGATCACCCCCACAATTCTTTCGGGGGCTCCATCGATTCGAGGGTCTGGGATCGCAAGATTGCTCTGGGATCGTTAGATCGCTCTGGGTCGCTCTGGAGGGAATGGAAGATTGAGAGACGCGCAGTGTCGGAAGTAATGTGGGGAATGCTCGCTCTTCACCCATCACTCTCCTTCTATAGCGGTTGGTACCCGTCAATTTCGAGGAGCCGTTACCGCACGATGATTAAGCCGATATTACCGTTGGATTACCCAACGACTAGTTTGACCAGGCTGACGGTCCAACTTCGTCTACTCAACTCACCGACCCATTCGCCATAGTTGCGACTCGATTACTCGCCGACCCATTCGCCAAAGTTGTGACTCGACTACTCGCCAAATTGGCGATTCAACTTGTCGCTGTTATTTCGAATGACGATACATGCTAAAGAAACCCATCATGTCCTATAATTTACTACTCATTGTACCCTGTACCTCGTATCAGAAACCCATCGCAGCTTTTCTCTGACATCGCACAGTCTTGAAATCCTCCTCTTCTCTGCTCTCGCGCTGCCTCCTGCGTGCTCTCCGTCTTGTCTTGCTCTCAGATTTTTTTTCAACAAGGTGAAACTCCTAGTCGTAATATTGTTCACCATACCAAGAAGCACCCTTGTACTTCTACCAAGTATGGCAACTCCACCATGCTAGGATCTTGCATAGCTAAGAACTTTAATTTTTCAGAAATTCTTGTTGGTTTTGATGTACTGAATTCCTAGTTAGCTTAGAAAGATTTTTGGAAAATTTTAAGATCAATCTATCGCATTTACTTGTACTCCTCTAGTTCAAATTTTACACTTCCATGGGAGTACATTTTACATCAAGGAAATAAACAAGGGAAAATCACATCGAGGTCCATACATTGTGCACAAAGCACCCTCCAACTAAGCAAGGAAAATAGTCGGGTTCAACTCCTTCTCGAGAGAGGAGATGATCGAGCCATACTCTTCATCCTACTTCCTCTTCAACTGTTTCCAAAATATGGCCAAATTTGGTGGCATGCAAATTCTTTGAAATAGGATCATCAACATAAACTATGATGTAGATATGGCCATGACCTTGGTCATTTGGCTAGAAATCCAAGAATGTTGATACTCATTGACAACTATGCTTAAATTTGTTTAAATTTTACCATTTACTAGACGGTGTGAGTACATTTTACATCAAGTTCCTAAAAAAAGGAAAATTACATAGAGGTTCATACATTTCGCATGAAGCACCATAAAATTAAGTAAGGAAAATAATTGGATTGACTCCTTCCCGATATAGTAGTTGATCAAGCCATACTTTTCATAATACTTCATCTTCGATTGCTTTCAAAATATGGCCAAATTTGGTGGCATGCATATTCTTGGTGATGGGGATATGCAGAGTCGGGTATACCTAGCAGGACGTTCCCTACTGGATCATACTCCCAGCAGGGCCTACAGGACGGCGACTGGACCGCGACCCAAGAGGAAACCAGGCTACTGGATGCTGAAGGCCTAGAAACATAGCTAGGCCCACTCGGATTAGGTCAAAACCCTCCGAGTCCTTATCCAACTCGGTTGTAGATCTGTAAAACCTAGCGAGGTGACTCTATATAAACCTCCCTAGGGCACACATAGAACGTACGTTCCATCATACACACCTTCGACACGCCGCCTAATCGCCGAGCTCGCCCATTGTACTCTCTCATTAATAAAATGTAGAAGGAGTAGGTCTTTACCCTCCGGGGGGCCGAACCTGGGTAAATACCTGTGTCTTTGCCCTCATATCGCACTGCAGATGGCTGGCCGCCCATGCCCCTCGTTCTACTACTCACTACCAATCGCAGCATCTGCCGTGGCCATTCCCACAATAGTGGCGCCCATCGTGGGGCCTGGCTGATCAGGCCTGTGTTCTGCGGCGAGAGCCTACTTGCCAATCAACCAGACGATCGCCACCGGCCGCATGATTGCCATGGGCGAGATCCTCTAGATCTTGCCGAGTAGCTACGTCCTGGCCGCGTGCCCGGTCACGCACAACATGATCATGCCGGTCGGCACGATCAGCCTCTTTGTCGTCTTCACCGACGTCATCGTCTTGGAGGACTCGGCGTGCATCCGCGAGTCGCCGCCGCGCGATTGGCTCTCTGAGAGTCAGGTCCGCACCATCCATCGCCTCGCCTCCGAGTATGGCTTGACCAACAGCAATGTGGCCACGGACGACGCGGCCCTCAATGACGACGCCGACTCGGCTACCCCGGCCTCAGTCGCCAGATCCATCACCACCACGTCGCAAGCCGGCTCCATCACCCAAGTCTCCAACGTCGGGGATTTCTAGGATCCATCTATCCTCGGGATCTTCGACTCCGATTCTGGATCGGAGAACTCCGGTGACCTCCACGCTGGATCCAGTCGCTTAATCGAGGCCTACATGGAGGGTGGCGCGAGTGCCCCGCTAGATCCCTTCTCCACACCGATCCCGCCAACCGCGACAGAGGGGGAGGTCGAGGAACTCCGCCAATGCCTGGAGGAGGCGGTTCGCAAGGAACAAGCCAAGCATGAAAAGTTTCTCCTCGAGCAGGCGACAACGCAGGAGCTCTCGGTCTACCACCAACGCCGCATCAAGTCACGCCTGTACCCCACCATTCAGGGTCGCGCCCTGAACTTCGACGATGAAAACGACCCGGCCCGCATGGCCAATCGCGCGATCTGCGAGAACGAGCCACTGGGAGGAAGTGCCACCGCCAGGCCCAACAGCGAACGGTGATCCCCCACCACCGCCCGGTCGCATGTCCCTCCAGACTAGCCGAGGATCATCATGTCCCCGCAAGAGCGGGACGCAAACGGCCTACCGCTGTTCTCCAGCCCGATGGACAATGTCATCGCTGGTCGAGCCACGGTCGCCAACATCAACGTGATGGGGGAAGGCGCACTGCAGATCCAATACGCCAAGGCCCTACTCGCCAAGGCTGTGGAGTAGCAAGTCACATGAGCCGAATCACGTGGGCGCATGTACTCCCGCTCCTCAGGAAGCAGGGAGGCCTCGAGCGGCCGCCCAACGATGGTAAACACTCTCAATTTCCTACCACCAGAGCCCCTGCCGCTCCAGCCACGAACCGCGCACGCGTCACTCTCCACCAACGACCCACGACGGACAAACAACATGGTCGCTGCCAACGGGCAGCCAGTCGACGCTAGGACCCACATAATTAACCACCAAAGATGGCGCGCACGCCAGCCCAGCGACCTGAGGCATACCCTCAGCAACCGCCGCGACGGCGAGCCAAGGGGCTCGCTCAGCCGAATCGGCCCCCAATGCTTTGGACCAATGATCTGACGCAAAAAATATCTTGGGAACTTCAAAGCGCCAAAGGAGATCAAAAAGTACGATCCCTCGTATGATCCGTCCGTGTGGCTGGACACATACATCATGGCGATGGGAATCTCCGGCCACACCTACCCTACTCGCCGCTCGCTACCTCCCCCTGATGATGGAGGTAGCGACTCAGCAATGTATCAACACCCTCCCAACGGATAACATTGATTCTTGGGAGGACATGCGCGATGCCTTCGTCAGGCCCTTCGAGGGTTCCTACACCCGTGCCACCAGCATCGAGGACCTGGAGTGATGCGTCTAGGGGCCCCGCGAGTCGACCCGCAACTGTCTCCAAAGGTGGCAAGATATGTGGTTCAACGCGGCTGGTATCCACCCGGAGATGGCGATCCACTGCTTCATGACCTCATGCCACTATGAACCACTGGTCGCCAAACTCAAGCGGGTATACAAAACAATCGACAACATCCCAGACCTCCACGAAATCGCCAAGATGTACGCGGAGGAGGACCCGAACCAAGAAACCGACGACAAGTTGGGTGGAAATTGCCGCCCAAGTGGCCACGACAACATGAGGCGACCTGAGCTACGCTACAGCAACACTCGCCTCACCGGCAAGCGCCGCGGTGACGGGCAAGTAGATTTCGTCGCCATTTCTGGCTATGCGCCATGCGACCCCAAGAGCTTCCGCTGTGACAGAGGCCAACACCGCGACATCGGAAACTACAAGGAGAGGACGAAATTCGTCCCCGCGGCTCTCCTTAACCAGCCCTGTGTGTTCCACAACAGGGAGAGGAAGCCCACCACGCACAAGACTGTCGACTGACACTCCCTGAAGGAGATTGAGAAGGCACAACACGCACCGGAGGACCCCAACAACCACCCGCCAAACGGCGGGGCATTCGGCAACAACATCGGGTCTCTCCACACCTTCACCGGGTTCAGCACCAAACGCGAGAAGAAGGTCATCGCCCGATACCTCGCCGTCAACGTAGTGTCCCATGTCGACATCCCCCGCTTCCTCAACTGGTCCGCATAGCGCATCATGTGGAGCCACGAGGACCACTCGCCACGGATCGAATATCCGAGGCGAGTAGCCCTGGTGGTCAATCCCAAAGTGGGCGACTACTGGCTCCCCAAGACATTGATGGATGGCAGGAGCTCCATCAACATACTCTACCTGGACATGTTTACTCGGCTGCAGTTCCCGCTCGCGATGATCAGACGACCTAGACCACCTTCCACGACATTGTCTCCAGTCGGAAGGCGTACCCGATCGGGAAGGTGACGCCGCCAGTCACCTTCGGCACACTAGCAAATTTCTGCACCGAGCGGATCATCTTCGAGTTGGTTCCCTTCAACAGCCCATACCATTGCGTATTGGGGCGACAAGCGTTCGCCAAATTCATGGCGGCGCCGCACTACGCGTACAATGCGATGAAGCTCCCAGGGCCGTGCGGCAACATCACCATCCACAGCGACCCTGACTTGGCCGCGGAGTGCGAGGCAAAGGGCGTCGAGCTCGCGGACGCCGTCATCGCCTCAGAGGCTAACCACGCCGAGGATCTTGCAAGATACGCGAGCGGGGTCGACAATGACGACCCCACTATAGTAAATAATCCCAACTCAGAGAACAGTGGCTCGACCGCAGTCGAATCCACCACGCACATGCGCTCCATCGGGCTAGTCCCAGGCGACTCTAGCCAGATGGTGACGATCGGGACAGGCAAGAGCCCCGCATAGGAAAGCTTGCTCATCGAGTTCCTTCATGATAATCACTACATCTTCACATGGAAGCCATCTGACATGCCATGTGTCCCGAGGGAACTCGCTGAGCACAAACTCAACGCCGAGCCCAAAGCGCGACCTATCAAGCAGTCATTGTGGCCCGTCAATGAAGAGCTCGACCGAGAAATCGCCGAGGAGGTGCAGCGTCTACTCGCTACAGGCTTCATACGGCCCATCAAATACTCCAAGTGGATGGAAACCCAGTACTGGTCTAAAAGAAGAATGGGACTTGGAGAATGTGTATCAACTACACAAACCTCAACCGCGCCTGCCCAAAGGAGTAGTTCGTCCTCCCGTGAATCAATCAAATCATCGACTCGACCGCGGGCTCGGAGTCGCTGTGTTTCCTTGACTCCTACTCTGGTTACAACTAGATCAAAATGGCAGTCGGGGACAAGGAGAAGACGGCGTTCATCACGCCATTCGGTTCCTTCTGCTACACCGCCATGACGTTCGGCCTCAATAACGCCGGAGCGACCTACCAGAGGTGCATGAAGGAGTGCCTTGCTAGCCAAATTAGCCGCAACATCCACGTATACATCGACGACATGGTGGTGAATTCCACTCGCCAGAGCGATCTACTCGCCGACCTGGCCAAAACTTCGCAAACCTGCGGAGGTACAAGATAAAACTCAACCCAGGAGAGTGCACCTTCAGTGTACCCACTAGAAATCTACTGGGGTATGTAGTCTCCAAGGAAAACCCCACCAAGGAAAAACCCCACCAAGATCAACACGATCACCCAGCTCGGCAAAACCCGAGTGCCTCCGTGACGTCCAGAAGTTGGTCGGGTGAGTGGCGGCTCTCAGCCGCTTCATCGCCCGGCTAGGCGAGAAGGCAATGCCTCTCTACCACCTAATGCGCAAGAACCCCACGTTCCAGTGGGACAAAGAGGCGGACGACGTGCTCACGTGCTCAAAGAAGTGCTACTCGCGGCCCTGCTGCTCGCCGTCCTCACTGACAAGGAGCCAATGATCGTCTATGTTGCGGCATTCGAGCGAGTTGTCAGCGCCGTCATGGTCATCGAGTGGCCAAAAGAGGGCAAGGAGCGCCCCATCTACTACATCAGCAAATTCCTCACCAAGTCGCGACAACGCTTCCCGCAGTACTAGAAACTGGTATATGCGATCTTCTGAGCCCAATGGAGATTGTCACACTACTTCCAGGAGCACCCAATCACGGTCGTATCCTTAGCGCCGTTGCAGGACATCATCCGCAACCGCGAAGCGACTGGGCGAGTCGCCAAGTGGGTCATCGAGATCGGCATCCACAACATCAAGTACGAGCCACGCAAGGCAATCAAGTCACAGGCCCTAGCAGACTTCCTCGCCGACTGGGAAGAGGAACAGAAGCCGGAGAAGCTGACGTACCTCCATTACTGGTCGCTCCACTTCGACGTGTCCAAGAACGCAGACGGCGCAGGGGTAGGGACCGTGCTCACCTCCCCAAGCGCGATAAACTGCGTTACATACTGTACCTCGACTTCACCCCCTACACCAACAACATGGCCGAGTATGAGGCCCTCCTTCACGGCATGTGAGCCGCCAAGGAGATGAACATCAGCCGCCTACGATGATACAATGACTTCGGCCTCATCGCCGCGCAAGTCGCTGGCACCTGCAATGCTGTCTCCCCCACCATGGCGGCATACCACCAAGAAGTGGACCAGCTGGGAGGCCACTTCACTGGGTACTCCGTCGAGTGGATAGACGGTCACAAGAACAAAGAGGCCGACGCCCTCTCTCACATCGGATCGGCTCACCACGCATGACCCACCGATGTCTTCCTCGGCACCATCACCAAGCCCTCTGTCTCTCCCTCGAGGGAGATCGACCTCGGGATACTGCTGCAACCAGAACCAGCCCTGGTCGCCATGATCACGGAGCCAAGCGACTGGACCGCACCATACGTCGCCTACCTCGAGGGAGGGACCCTACCAGCATACGAGACAGAGGCTCGCATGATCGTGCGCCGCTGCAAGTGCTTCGTCATCATAAACGGCGAGCTCAGAAGCGCAGCGTGACCGGCGTGTTCCAACACTGCATGCAGCCTGTGGAAGGTCGCAAGATCCTCCAAGACATCCATGTCGGCTACTGTGGCAATCACGCTAGCGCCCAATCACTAGTCGCCAAGGCCATGCGACATGGCTTCTACTGGCTCACCGCACACGCCGATGCGGTCAACATCGTCCAACACTGCGTTGGGTGTCAAAAGTATGCCAATCAAATGCACATACCAAGCTCGGCGCTCAAGACCATCCCCATCACCTGTCCATTCGGCATATCGGGCATGGACATGGTAGGCCCCTTCAGGAAGGCCCCCTCCGGCTACACCCACCTCCTGGGGGCAGTCGACAAGTTCACCAAGTGGGTGGAGGCAAAGAATGTCCACAAGTGCGACGGGAAGACCGCCGCCAAATTCCTACACGATCTCATCTACCACTACGGATTCCCGCGCAGCATCATAACGGACAACGACACCAACTTCGCCGAGGGAGCCATGGCCGAGTACTGCGAGGAGCACATAATACGGCTCGACCTCGCCTCATTCGCCTACCCGGAGTCTAACAGCCAGGCGGAACGTACCAACCGGAGCATCCTCCACGCCCTGAAACAGCTACTGCAAGTTCCTCTCGAGTAGACTCCGGGGTGCTGGGTCGAGGAGCTCCCCTCCGTCATCTGGGGCATCCACACCTCCATCAATAGGTCGACTGGGTTCACCCCCTTCTTCATGGTGTACGGCGCCAAAGCCGTCATGCCGACTGACCTCGAGCACGACTCGACTCGTGTCGTCAACTAGGCAGAGGCCGACTACAAGCTCACACGCCAGGATAGGGTCGAGTAGCTCGATGAAGCATGCTACCTAGCTTGCTCCCGTACCGGCATATACCAGCAAGGAATCCACAGCTACAACAGTGGCCAAGTCTAGACTCGCACCTTCTAGAAAGGGGATCTGGTCCTGTGACTGATCCAGGACAAGAAGGGCATGCACAAGCCCTCTCCCTCGTGGTAGGGTCCATTCGCCATAGGCGAGTCCTGGGCAACGACGCCTACTACCTCATCGACGTCTGAGGCGACGGACAACTCGACGTCGAGCAGCCGTGGAATGTAAACCTCCTAAGGAAGTTCTACACATAAAACTCCGACATGTACTCCCCCCGCCATGCAACAGAGTTTTTGACTCACACAAATTGTGTCTACTCTCCAATCCTTGGGGCATTCGCACTCGTGAAAATAGCATTACGCTAATCAGGGAAGTCAACCCTTGGTCGCGCGACCGGCATGGCTAAGTAGTGTGATACAAGAGCATCGAAAAAACTCGGGCCTTGTGTCGTCCACAAAAACGCCAACCCAGAGCCCCATCGGAGTCACCTCGCTCGACTGGCCCGCCGGGCCAAGACAACCGCATTCGCTTCTCACAGTGAGCCAATCCTCCACATCCTCGGCGCAGCGACTCGAACAGTCAAGTACCACGTTCAGGGACTAATGCCAGTCCAAACCCACGCGGCTAGGGAAAACACCAAGTATGAGAGCGCACCCTAGACTCGCCACGCGACTGGCTCTCCGAGTCCGGTGGAGTGACACGCCAAGCACAATGCGCTCCGTCCTCACCTACCTTGGGCATGCGACTAGAACGGCTAAGTACCATGCTAGGGGACTCTTCCAACCGACCCCGTTCATTTCCGGGAAAACAGCTAAGTACAGAGCACCCCTTGGGGTCGCCATGCAACTGGCTTCCCAAGGCACGATGAGTCGACCTAAACTAACTAACAGTATAAAAGCAAACACAGATACACATACACGAGGTAAACCCCATAAAAGGGCAGGCGCACACTTACTTTTAACTAACGCCAATTGACAAAGTGATATACTCTGCAGGCTTCGAAGACGACACACCATCATTACCGCGAACACGGATAAAGGGGACCCATGGGTTCGACGGATACGTTGTCAAGGCGCCCGCCATCACTGATTGGAATGGCTATTCCACCTTGAAGTCACGATGCGCTGTCTCGGGATCGTTCGGAGCGACGATCATCTCCTGATACGGCAGAAGATCGCCCATCGCCAACACCCGGTCGAAGTAAACCGCAGCCCGGTCGGTCAACTTCAGCACGTCGGATATCTCAACCGAGGCAGTCGCCGAGGGATACCCGCTGGTGATATCGTCAATGTCGAAGTCGTCAAGGAAGTTTGCAAGCCCAAGGCTCACCGCAGTCGCAGCTCCACGACGGAAGGCCGACTGTGACATGTACTGCACAACCGTTGGATCCCTCTCCAGGGAGCGCTAGACCTCAGTGAGTTCGCTGGGGATCACCTCCGTCGTCAAGATCTCCTGAAGGTACGCGCGAATACAGGTCGCCGAAAGGGCGGAAGAATCCACCAGCATGTTGACACACTGTCGCGCGTCGTATGACTGCGCCTCGGGCTCGTCATCAAGAATTTTCCCTGCGGAAGCACAAGTAACTCAGCGTCAGAAGGATGCATGGATCAAATCCACCCCTCGGGACACATTGACAATGGCGACCCACACGCTCGGGGAATCGCTGATACAATCAAACAACAAGACGAAGGAACTCTCCAATCAGGGGACGACAACTTTCCGTAATGAAATACTAAAGACCCGACAAATTAGTCTGCAGCCCCACGACGAGAGCATCCGACACCTTCCGCTCTTCAGCTGTGGCAGTGACAGCCGCCTTATCTCTCTCCTCCGCCAAGCTTGCCTCCGCCTTCACGGTCTTGAGCTCTCGCTCTAGCTCGGCCACTCGCTTCTCCATGACGGTCAACGACGACTGGGCAGCCGTCAACTTGCTAGCAGGGACCAACCCTTCGGAGCCTTCCCAACCGCGTCCGAATGCCCATATGCAGCAACGCAAGGGTGAGATCAAAATCAGAAACAATATAGCTATGGAAAAGGGTACGTTGAAAACCTACCCCTCGTCACTTGCAGCTGTTTGTTCACCTCCTGCACGAAATGGAGGTCTTTCTCCAGACGCTCTCTGGCGGCCAGTCGCTCCGCCTATTCACGTCGGAGTCCCTACATAGGCACAACCAAACATAGGCAAACATCTAGGAAAGTCCTAAGTGACTAGTTACTAAAATTCAGCGACTATCCACTCGAGGACTAGACATCAAAGAAATTCCTAAGTGCCTTCTCGCTGAAATTCAGTGACTAGCCACTCGGGGAATGGACATTGATTAAATTCTCAAGTGCCTAGTCACTAAAATTCAGCGACTAGCCACTCGGGGACTGGATAGAAAAAAGTAATAAGAATCTGCCCGCTGAAATTCAGCGACCAGATCCTCGGGGACTGGACATACCTAAATAGTTGCTCCCAGCATGCTGTGCAGCTCGACCACATCCACCGAAGGCAGCACAAGAGGCGTGCGACCGTGACGCTGCTCAACTTTCGAGCCCAAAACTTCGGGCGCTTGAGCCGAATGAGCCAACACACTCGTGGTGGAGGCCCTCGCCATAATTCGAGGGAAGGTCACCACCGCCGCTCCCATAGCACTCGTCGAAGGGCCCGATGCCCCGACCAGTGCCGCAGGGTCTATCTGCTGCGACCCCACGTCCACGACGACCTTCACGTTTGCATCCGGTCCAGTCGGAGCTCCACTTGGGGCGTCGACTGGCTCGTCTGAGATCGTGACGACCTCATCGCCCTTCATCTTCTTCGCGCCCTCAGTGGCACCTTGGCGTCATCGCCCTTCCTCTTCTTCGAGGGATAAGTTTCCTCCCCCACAGCGTCCACTGGAACTTTGGCCACCGAGGGGTGACCGATATTTTTCACGCCAGTCCTGCAAAAGGACATGATCAGCGAGCTCGCCCAACAACTACAAACCAGTGATTCCAGAGGACACACAAATACGTTTACCTAGCGACTGGGATTTAGCGCAGGCCGGTGCGGATGTGCGTCGGCTTCTCCAGCTCCGGGCCCAGATTTCGGCTGATGCCCATCTCAAACAGGGACGGATCCAACGACACAGAAGCCTTCTTCGTTGATGAGTACGCCGCAGCAGGAAGTTCTCCTCCAGTCGACGCAGGTGCCTCCCTCGATGGAGACGCCTCTGAGGCTGAAGCGGCCCCGAGGCTCGTGACTGCTGAGAATGGTGGTGTAAGCGACGCCAGCGGCACTTCATACTCCACCATGGCCGTGTTGGCTGCCTCAGGCACCTTTGCCGATGCTTCGGCGCCGGCTTCATCAGCCGCGCTAGTCGCCTCAGAGCTAGTCGTGGGCCGAGGCAGTGACACTGACTTGGGCGCCTCCTTCTTCTTCAGCGACTTCCTTTTCGATGGCGTGGCCACACGACGTGAAGTAGGTTTGAGAGCTTTGCCTTTGCCCCTGTCATGAGCCTCGAGGCCCTTGCTGGCCTCGAGCTCGCCTGCCATTGCCGTCGAGGTTTCTGAACCGCGGGTGAGGCGACCTCCACGGCCTCGTCGTCGTCATCGTCATCATCGGCATCATGGCCTCCAACATTCTCATTGTCGTAGGAGGATTCACTCTCGTCCTTGGCGGACTCGTTAAAAGATTTCATCGTTGGCAGGAGGAAGCCAACCTTCCACCACTTGGAACAGCTGCACAAACAATACATGGTTAATAAGCCGCGACTGCATTTCTATGACTGCAAAATAGACAAGGAAAGGTAGACTTACCGGTGGCGCCTTGCACTTCATGGCGTATGGCTGAATCCCGGCCTTCGGGTCATGGTATTCCGCATTAGTGATCTTCTTTAGTGTGAGGGCTCAATCGTCGGCCTTCCACTCGGCAGTGCTGGCCTTGGTCGCGTCATCCTTTCCGGTGTACTCATACATATAGTGAGCACGGCTGGCTAGGGGCCCCAGTTGCCGCCCGATCCAGCAATTGTACAAATTGATGGTCTCGAGCCCGTCTTTCTTGAACTAATGAATCGTCGTCAACATCTCATCGACCACCATCCGCTGATCGTGTGTAAGCTTGGCGACTTGAGGCCGGCGCGGATCAGGTCGCTCGGCGGAATACATCGGGAGCAACACCTCGCCATCCGGAGTCAACTCACTGACGTAAAACCAGTGCTTCTTCCCATCGTTCGCCGCCTTCTTTGGTAGCATGAGGTCAAGGAAGGAGGCCTTGGACTTCAATTGGATTGTAAGGCCACCCGTTGCCAGCATCGGGCCGCCAGCCCTTTCACGATCGATCCGCCTGTGCAACAGCTCCAGCCACAGGGGAAAGTATGGGCGACAGCCCAGATAACGCAGAACACCACAAAAAAGGCGAGCTTCTCGATGCTATGCGGCCCTAGATCTGATGCCTGGATTTAGTAGTATGTGCAGAATCGGCGGAAGAAGATTGAGGTGGGGAAGCCGAGCCCCCTCTCGAGATGGCTAGTAAAATAGATGAACTCCCCAGCGCGCGGATTTGGCTCCACCTCTTCGGCCGCGGGGATCCGCCATCTCCCTGCGCGGAGAATCCCTACGTCCTCGAAGGACATCAGTAGAACCTTGGTACACTTGGATCTCCCCCACAATTCTTTCGGGGCCGCCATCGATTCGAGGGTCTGGGATCGCTAGATCGCTCTAGGTCGCTCTAGAGGGAATGGAAGATTGAGAGACGCGTGGAGTCGGAAGAAATGTGGGGAATGCTCTCTTTTTACCCGTCACTCTCCTTATGTAGAGGTTGGTACCCGCCAATTTCGGGGAGCCGTTACCGCACGGTGATTACGCCGATATTACCGTTCGATTACCCAACAGCTAGTTTGATCAGGCTGACGGTCCAACTTTGTCTACTCGACTCACCGACCCATTTGCCATAGCTGCGACTCGATTACTCGCCGACCCATTCGCCAAATCTGCGACTCGACTACTTTCCAAATTGGCGATTCGACTGGTCGCTGTTATTGGTGATTCGAGCCCATCGCTGATTCGAATGGGCGTCCAAATTGGACCTGAATACTCTGACTACCAAAGAACACCTGCGACGAATCAAAGATGGCCTCGAGGACTACTGATGGGGATATGCCGAGTGGGGTATACCCAGCAGGACGTTCCCTACTGGATCATACTCCCAGCGAGTGAGCCTGTAGGACGGTGACTGGACCGCGACCCAAGAGGAAACCAGGTGACTGGATGCTGAAGGCCCAGAATCATAGCTTGGCCCAGTCGGATTAGGTCAAAACCCTCCGAGTCCTTATCCAAATCGGTTGTAGATCTGTAACCCTAGCGAGGTGACTCTATATAAACCTCCCTAGGGTACACATAGAACTTACGTTTGATTATACACCCCTTTGACTGGCTGCCTAGTCGCCGAGCTCGCCCATTATACTCTCTCATCAATAAAATCTAGCAGGAGTAGGTCTTTACCCTCCGGGGGCAAACCTGGGTAAATCCCTATGTATTTTCCCACATATCGTACCGCAGATGGCTGACCGCCCTTGCCCCTCGTTCTACTACTCGCTGCCAATCGAAGCATCTGCCGTGGCCATTCCCACGACTCTTGGATATGAGATCATCAACAAAAATTATGATGTAGATATGGCCGTGTACTTGTTCGTTCTCTTGAAACCCAAGAATGTTCATACTGATTGACAAATATGCTTAAATTAGTTTAAATTTAACCACTTACTTTTAGGTTCAAATTTTACAAGAATGATGGGAGTACGTTTTACATAAAGGACCTAAAAAAATGAAAATCACATCGAGGTCCGTACATGTAGCATGAAGCACCCCTAAAATAAAGCATGGAAAATAGTTGGGTTTAGCTCCTTCTCGAGAGAGCACACAGCCGATTGATCCATACTCTTCATACTACTTCCTCTTTGATTGTTTTCAACATATGGAAAAATTTGGCTGCATACAAATTCTTGGATATGAGATCATCAACATAAAGTACTTGTTTCAAACACAAAAAAACGCTCTTCACTTTTGAACCAGCGACTTGTCTTCTTCACACACAAGGCAAGTCGACGCACGTGCGCAGCGCCATGTATTGGACGAGGGAGAGATCAGTCGGCCGGGTGTGGGGACGGTGACGACGAAGTGAATGAGAGAGAAAGCATAATCTCTTTACTAGTACTACTTATCACCCTACGTCTGTACCATGTACCTTGATACGTCGTAAACGTATCTATAATTTTTGATGCTCTATTCTTGTTTTATATCATTTGTCTTATGTTTTGTATACACTTTGAGGTATTTTTATACACTTTCTGGAACTAACCTATTGACAAGATGCAACAGTTCCAGTTGCCTGTTTTGTGCTTTTTTTGGTTTCAGAAAAGCTAAAAAATGAATATTCTCGGAATTGTACGGGACAAAAGCCAAAGTCATTATTTTTCCAGAAGATTCACGGAGCCCGAAGGGGGGACGGGGGAGGACACAAGGGTGGCCACACCCTAGGGTGGTGTGGGTCTACCCTAGCTGCGCCACCAGGGGGTGTGGGCCCCCTGGGCCTCCACCGACCTTGCCCTTCTGCCTAAATATATGTCTCCCCGAGACGTATACCCTTACACGGGCAAAAATCCAGAAAAAGTTCCACAACGTCACTGTGTAACATCCCAGCATTAGTGCTTAGAAATAAGCTGAACCCAGATGTGTGCACTGCATTCATGCATAGAAAATCTGAATAATTTTCGCGCTTTTGAATAAAACTTGTCAAAGTAATTGAAGCTTCTCTCAACTTGATGTAATTGAAGTAGATCATCAATTTGACTGCGATAAGTTTCAATATGACCTTTGCTAAAACCTTATATGGGTAAGCATAATTTGATCTAAGGGTAGATCAAATATAATAACATTTAAATCATAGTGCATTACTTAATGATTGATATCTGATCCTTAAGGGATCATATCATAATAATCATCACAGAACCTCATGAATACCAAGTTAAGATTAGAATTCAAGTAATAAGAATGTAATAACTTATCCTGACCTATCTTATTCTTGTCTATTCTTACTAGGAGTATCATGGTAATATCTAACCTTAACCTTGAGTGATATTAAGTAGCAAGGAAATCCAGTTAAGATCATTTACCACATATCTTTCTTTCCATAAGAATCTTTATCATCTCTATTGAATCATATTATAATATATGTGGTTCATCAAAGCCTAGTAATCAACTATTAATTCACCAATTCTTTATCTACTACCTCTTGTTCTTATCATAGCATTCACTTAAAATCCTTTAGAGAAGGAAGTAAGGAAAGGTAAGTGGTAATGCTAGTTTTGGATATCATCTATAAGATGGGAGTGATTGAAGAGAATTAAATCAATAGGATTATTGATGGAGTTAACTCACTATAGAAATGGTAAAAGAGTATCTGGGGTAAAGATTACAAGGATGAATATTAAAGCTAGTTAATAGGAGTAATCTTATGGGATCAAGTATGTATACTCAAAGAATTATATCTTTTAGTCCAATAGAGATAAACAGAAGACAATTATAATACAACTATAATGTTGTAAGAATGAAAGCTTTGACTAGCCAACTAGAAACCTAAACCGTATAGGATCGGAGGATTATAATGATCATGCTTTAGTCACCAAGATTGAATGCTTATATCCAGTATAAGTGACATTGGTGGGTAAAACATGATTGAACTCTAATATGAGATATTGGAGTCAAGTAAAGATAAGATAGTAGGATTAAGATGATGTTAGAGTAACATTGGATTATAGAGTTAGTATTTTCCTCTTGGAAAATATTAAACACTTAAGGTGAAGTAGGATTTGATACATATATAATTATAAATACATCTATTGGAGTAATATTAGTGGTGGATGATTAGGGAAGAATATGATTGGAGTTAGAAGTAGCTACTTGTTGGATTGGAAGTTATTAGCAGTAGAGCAGTTAATATAACCAAGCATGGACATGAGAATATTATGGAAGCCTTAGTGTCAATCTCATTGGATTTATAAATGGTTTAGAGGAATTAAGGGTGGATAGGAATATTTTTGGAAAGCAAAGCTCATCATGTTAGCACATGATAATGGATATGAAGAAGTAGAATATCTAGGAAAGGAATTCCTTAATTAGAAGTCCAGAATTATAAATTATGGAAGATAGAAATTCTTGGTAAACACTAAACCCTAAATCTATCATCTTGTTTCCACAATTCTTTATAGGAATATTTCCTATAGAAAATCACTTAAGCACATCTCTATCAATTCCAATTATCATAACTATATGTGCTTAGGAGTTATCTTTATCAATTCTTTTCCATCAGACATTCTAGTTATAACTGTCTATTTTTAATGGTGATATCATTAAAGATCATAAATAAATACAATGTGTTTTAGCTATTAAATCTTTACTCACATCAACAAAAGAATATAAGTATATTAAGAACCCTAAACTCTAAAGTAAGCATTTACAATTCAAACCCTAACTACTATGTTAGTTATAACAAAATATATATATCTTATTATTCCCTAGATCTATGGGAGTAATATTAACCAAATAATTTCCTTGTATATCATGTATCAAATAATAATATATAACAAAAATTTCCATCCAAACTATGAGCTAACTAGAATTAAGTTTTATAAACAAATAAATAAATATTATTTAATAAAGCCATGGTTTAGTATAGATAGAAAATTAATAACAAAGGCTTCTACAAAATATTAAAAAGGGTTTCATATAAAGAAAATAAAGAAATATAAAAATATTTATCCTAAAGGTTTAAAAAATGAATCTCAATCAATATCAATTATTGCTACAAGTATTCATCAAATAAACTTTGTTAAAAAAAATCAAATCAAAGATTTAAAATACAAATCTGAAAAGAAAAACAGAAAACAGAAAAGAAAAACAATTAAAAAATATTTTCTGGCCGTGGCCCATTTCTTTCTCTTTATCCACTGCTCACGAGCAGCCCGTAGTAGCCCACCTCGGCCCAGTAACCAGCCCGGCTCGTCTCACTCAACGACTGACGAGTGGGCCAGCATGGGGACTACGGATCAAGAGAGAAAATGTTCCAGGGGGTTTTCCACCAATGTCGCATCGTTGTCTACCTCGCCTACTGGAAGCAGCTCGCTGGCTGGAGCTACGTCGTTGATCGACCGCCACGCTGCGATGCGTGCTACCGCTCCTAGAGGAAAGGATAAGAACGCCACTCTGAAGCTCGCTCTCTCTCGATTTCTTCATCAGAGCTGAAACCCTAGCTCGCCTAGCTGTCGTGCTGCACCTCCCCACTCTCTTCCAAGTAGGCATGGAGATGCCCCGTGCTCCGTAGATCCTCTGGGTGGAATCTTGCATCAAGGGGAGCACTAGACATGGCGAATTTTTCCATTCCCCTCTGCGCCAGTTTGTCGGAATCCTCGTCGGAGAACTCGTCTCCGACTACACCAGTCCTCGCCGACACCACCACTGCAACCAGGGTGAGCCACTGATGCTCAAGCATCATTCTATTCTTCCTATCTCGCTCCCTAGCCGGCTCGAGCCGTAGTACCGCCGCATGCCGCTGTCGGTCATCGTCGTTCCAGTAGCTCGGATAACTATTTTCGAGCAGCGCCGCCACTATATGGTTCGGCATGTCGTGCTGATTCAAACTAGACTATTTTTGCGTGCTAGGGTGCCGTAGATCGTCGCCGGCCACCATCAACTGGCGGTGGTGGCCGGACAGACGTCATCCTGACGCCCGGCCTACGTCACTCTTGACCCAGTCAGCCAGTTTGACCTATTCTTTGCACGCGTGGCTGATGATGTGGCCACTGGCCCACTAGTCAGTGACCTTGGGTAGGCTTAGCGTCGGTACAAAAAGTTATTTTCTGTTTAGGAAATAAATAAATGATATAAACCAAAATTTAAATATTCCAGAAATAAAATAAAATCATTCAATCTTATTAAATCAATAACTTTTGTTTTATAGTTCAGAAAAATATGTGTAATATATGAAATGTTTAGAAAAATAAAATCTATCAATTAAGACTATTATCAAACATTATTGTAATTGTTATTTAAATAATTATTATTTAATAAAGATTTTATAAGTAATGAAACTTTGATAATTCATATTTTAATAATGGTAAATTTAAAAAATATAAATAAAATACTAAAAATCTTAGAAAAATAAGAACTATAATTTAAAACTAAAATCATGCATTATTATTTCACTTAATTAAATATTTATTATTTATTAAGTATTTATAAAGTAATAAGTCTTATAAAAATCATATCTTATTATTTATAAATCATTAAAATAAAATGTAATATACCAAAATGATCACAAAAATAATAACTACATGTTAAAAATATAATATTCCACTTTTAAGGTAAATAAAAAAATTTAAACACTTTAATAACTTGAATTTAAACCTATTTCCTTAATTAATAATTCATATTAAGGTAAATAAAATTTTCCAATATTACTAAAATTAGCCAATTGAGTCTAATAACTAGTATTAGTCTTAAATATTGATTTATCCTTCAACCATAAGTATAGATTATTTTATAAAAGGATCATTATCCAATATAAAATCTCCAAGAATAATTTGTGGTGAAATAAAACCTATTCCCTTACTTTAACCACAAGTTTATCAACATACCTAAAACCTATAGTGAATTCCTAAGTAGTTAAATAATATGATTACCTGGATTACAAACCATAATCACTCATTTATAAAAACATAAATGATTCTATTCTATTATAATCTTAAGAGACCACTATACCAAATAAAAGTAATACCATTCCTAGTTAACTTTAAAGGAATCTTATGAAGTGAACAAAGCACAATTATCATAAGCAATGTACCTTAAGTCCATTTATTGTCTTTAAATTTAACTTTAGTCTACAATATTTCAATATAAGACTAAAGACCTTGTTATATGTTTTATAGTTAACTTTGGTCTGTTATAATTAAGTTATAAATCATCTCAAGTCCAAACTATTAAAGCCAGTACAAACAACCTTAACCATGTTTGATTAACTACAAAAATTGTGTAGACCTTAGAAAAGGAATCTTTTCTTCAAATGTTATTATTTTTAACACTTCAAACAACAAATCTTAAGATAGTATCCCCAAATATTAACAACTAAACTCATGGAGTTTCATCATAGTCCACATATGACAATTAATCATAATCACACTGCTTTAAACCTTACATGTATACCAGGATTGTTAATACTTAAAATTCCTTACTGAGACCATTACTTGTAAATTAAAATCTAAAGATAACAATTATAATGTATGAAATCATGAGTAACATTTCACGTTGGTGTGTATCTCATCGTTTTATGTTATCATAATTACATATTGTTTCACACACTCACAAGCCTTAACAAGAAGCACAAGTGTGAAACTTAACTAAAAGTACAACACATTTCAAAGACATCATTTCCAGTATCCAAACCCTAGAACAATGTTATTTCCGGGATTCAAGTTTATCAAATTACATTACATTACATATGCATAATAGCATCTTGCTTCTTTGAACATTAGTCCTTACTAGACCAATGATGCTGATTTTAGATATTGGATCTTTTATATCGTCTCGAAGACCGTGAGTGCACAATCTTGCAATCACAAAAGGCAAGTTCACACTTGCTCATGTCCTTTGATTATTTTTTGTAAAGTATTTGGCAAATCCAATGTTGTCGTCATCTGCATTTGAAAAAGGTCAGAAAACACTATTTTCATAATAATATGATTATAGGTTAATTACCATGAGGTAATAACCTACTATGAAACTTCCGGTGGTAAAGGAACATATTATTTAGGACTTAACAACCAATGTCGACAGTGATTCTTGCGCCGTATATTACGCGTTAACCATGAGATTTGGAATGGGACAGAGAAGTCAGTTGTATCCTTTTCCTCTCTTATGGAGGCAAGACGACCTTAACGTGACGTTGTGATTCCTTATGCGGATCCAACATACGGGTGGGAACCCTTACGCCCCACACTTTTGGTGTCTAGATTATATATGAATGGTGTTTAGGGATATAGTCCATTTAAATGGTACTCGTCCGGGCATCACCAGGTCATAGAGTCTTTGGGAACTCATCAAGGTTTTAGCCTGCCCAAAAGGGGGCTTAACGGAGGTGAGCCGGCCCTGAAGGATCGTGTAGACATATGAGGTCACGGAGAGGGCAGTGATTGGCTTGGATCATCTACTAGGCCCCACAACATGGAATTGTGGACGAGTAAGATGCCCGGTTGTGCAACAAGGAGTTGATCTCTCATGGGTAAAGTAACGCACCTCTGTAGAGTTTAAGAACTTTAACTTGTTACTCCCTGTTCCGGGAAGGAGCTGCGAACACAGCGGGAAAGGAAATCCATGAAAGTTCTGGTAAACCCGTGAAGGCTGACGGACATAGTGTTTCAGAATAAAAGCAACCTTTAAAGAAATGTTTACAAAAACCTGCATTGCCTACGACCTACGGTCTATGGCTATAGATATAGTGCATCAAACACTCCTTTTCTAGTGAACTTGCTGAGTACGCTCGTACTCAATGTATCTTCTTAACCCTTGCTAGATTCTTAAGCCATTAAGACGACCTCTACATCCAGTTATGCTCCAGGAATCATCATCCAAAGCTAAAGGTCTTCAACGAAGACAAGAAAGTCAACATATACATCAACTCAAGTGAAGACGAAGTTACTTCTTAGATAGGAATATACTCTCTAACCAAAGAACCTATTTCTGTAGTGCATTGCGATAGCAGCAATGCCAACCCCTTAGTTAAGATACTAGTCGTAATAGTATAATAGTTTTTGCATTGTTTATCTTTGATTCTTCATTGTAAGAAGTTCTTTCTCTCTCTTTAACCTAGAGTGTTCTCTGGATCTTGTGTATAGAGTGAGTTGTAACCTTTAGCCATGTATTGGGCCCGCTGTGTTTCTGTTGTACCACTATGAGGGATGTAACACTAGTGAACGGTGTTTCATTAGTGTTATGTTAACGACTATAGTGTACTACATCATGCAGTGGTATGTTGGGTCACCGCACACCGCCACCGAAGGGGAGATTTAGCGGAAAGAAGTCTCTATTCTGGCACCCTACCGGGACGGGGATGTGCCACTGGATCCATCTCCATCGATCTCCACCACCATATCCATCACCGTTGCTGATTCCCATGACGAGGAGGGAGTAGTTCTTCCTCGAGGCTAAGGCCTCTACCGGTAGCTATGTTTTCATCTCTCTATATGAATTATATTATTGTGATCATGAGCTTTGTAATCAAGTAGATCTACTCTGTTACTCAAGTGCTTCAATAGATCTCTAGATCTCCCCACGTGTATGAAAGTGACAGCGTGCATACCGTGGTGGCAGTTAGGCTAGAGTTTACATAAATAATCAAGTGCATCAATAGATCTCTGCTCTCCCCATGTGTGTGAAAGTGACAGCGTGCACTCCGTGGTGGCACTTAGGCTAGAGTTCATAAATATTTATCATGATTATAGTTGGAGTTGGATGTCTCTATGAAATTATGGTGTTTGTTGGAACCATCTAACGCTCAAGGTGACAGTGTGGGGTTATCTAGATGGGGAAGGCAGACTTTGAGGAGTGTTGTTATAGCCTACCATGGATTAGAGTGTCCAACCAGAGAGTAGTTAAGATTAGTATCATGAAGAGAATATATTTATTGAGAGTGTTCACTAGTGAAAGTATGATCCCTAGGCCTTGTTTCTAAGCATTGAAACACCGTTTGCTACTAGATCTGTTACATGTTTGCTTGCTTCCACCTTTGTTTCAGTTTGCCTTTAGTCTCTTCCACGCCTCCAAAGTCTTTTCTGGGGCAGTTGCCGGGGATATCCTCCCCGTCAGAAGCTCTTTTCCAGCACCGTTACCACTTGTATTTTACTATCTCTTCGCCGAACTAGTGCACCTATACACATGACAAGTGTATTGGGTGTGTTGGGGACACAAGAGACTTCTTGTATCTTGATTACATGGTTGATTGAGAGGGATACCTTTGACCACTTCCTCCCCGAGTTTGATATGTTGAAAATTTTATTCATGATGCTACTGAAAGTTATTATGAGAGAGGGAAACATGGTTTTATGCATCTCTATAATATTATGTTTCCCCTCTTTATGTTGAAAACTTTGAAGTTGCACTTGTTTTGCTTTCCTATGCTTGTTGCTTTGTTCTTTCATGACTTGTTTCTTAACAAGATTCCTATGCATAGGAAGTGGGTTAGACTTAAATGTGTTTTGAATTTGCTTCTTGATGCTCTCTTTTACTTCAGTTCATATTTCTTATGTGAGAATCTTCTCAAACTGCCAATGCATAACTTAAAGGCGTTAAAGAAAAGTACTTATTGGGAGATAACCCAAAAGTTTTCTTGAGTCTTGGAAGTTATTAATTCTGTAATAACCTCTCCTTATCCTTTTTATTTGATTTTTGTGCCAAGAATAACCTCTAATGAGAGGGAAGTAAGATTTGGGGAGTTGCTGTCCCGAAACAGATTTTTGTGCTCTATTGTAAAAATTGTTGAAAAATCATTGTAAGTCAGATTGAGATGTAATTTTTGAATAAATCCCCCAAGTTTTAGCTAACTTTCGTTAGTTTAACACTTTTTTATTTGAGAAACAGAAGGTCTTTGAAAAAATTGGGTTTTTACCTGTTGGTCTGTTTTGACATATTTCTGCCATTAATTGCATTTGCCTCTTTATCGATTTGTTTTTGGGTTCTCTTTGGTAAATTGAGATTTTTGAAGATATTGCTACAGTATCTTGTGTTTTTAATGAAGTTTTAGCTATTTTAAAACTAAACCCCAAAGGTTTATTATCTTTTGAATGCACTAATGTTGCTAATGAAGATTGTGTGAAGTTTTGTATGAAGGAAATTTTCAGGTGTAGGGAAAGAATGATGTAATGAGATGAAGAATGGACAAAATCTCAAGCTTGGGGATGCCACCCCATGTCACCCCGAGAAATATTCAAGAGGTACAAGTGTCAAATATCGGGGATTCCTAAGGCATCCCCTTCTTCATCAATAAAAATCTCAGGTCTTTCTAGACACTTCATTTTTATTGTTTCATGCACTATTGTGTTATTCTTGGAGCGCTATTGTTTTTGTTTTTAGTTTTCTTTTGCTTGGCTTTATGCAATAAGTTGGTTGGATCCCAACACACTTATTTTGGAGAGAGACAAAGTCTGTTTTCATTGCCTAGAACAGTCTAGTTTTCATTCTTATTGTCTTATGAGTGTTCTCTTTTGTTAGCACTGTGCGCCTTAGTTTTATTATGCTTTCTGCTTAGAACTTTTTTGTTCTTCTTGGTGGATTTGTGAGACAATCTCACTGATATTTATTTATTATTATCTTTGTGCCTTGTTTCAAATAAGCTGATTTGTGTTGGAAAAGAGTAGGAAGCTTCATGTTTATAGTGGTACAAAAGGGAGCTTGCTTTGACTGTGACTTAGACTTTATCATGTCATGCTAGATGTTGTTTTGACCTTATGATTAGTGATTATTTCTGTAGCATGACTTTTTCCAAACAATTAGGATTGCTTAATGTGCCTTGATAGAATCATGCATTGTTTTAGCATACATAAGCATAATATTGTATTATTCTCCTTTGATGCTTTTTTTGGGTTAACTTGGCACATGCTCACACCATGTTATGACTATGATCCATCACCTTATCCTCTATGATCATTTAGTTTTTGACTTGTGACACCACTTTATACTTTTGGCCCGCAACTTAATACTGGAGGGGGTTCGGATGATAACCTGAAGGTGGACTTCTAGTCATAGATACAGTTGGATGGCGGTCTATGTATATTGTTGTCTTTCCCAATCAAATCTCATAGGATCTTTTTGTCTAGTATTGCATTGTTATGCCTTTCTCAGTCCTGTTGATTTCCCTACTGTATTTTGTTTACCCAGCAGGCCATGTTTGTTTATCTAAGGAGAACACCTCTAGTGAACTATGGACCCCGTTCCAATCTTTACTATTGATACATCTTCCACTGTTACTATTTACTTTCTGCAAACCATCATCACCTTCCACACCATACAGTTAATCCTTTGTTACAGCAACCTGTGAGATTGACAACCTCACTGTTCGTTGGGGAAAAGTCTTGAGTTTGTGTTGTGCAGGTTTCCACGTTGCTTGCAACACCTTTGAGGAATTTCCTTCCTCCTACTCGTTCGATAACCTTGGTTTCTTACTGAGGGAGGACTTGCTGCTGTGCTGCTTCACACCTTGATCTTGGGGTTTCCGACGAAGTGCTCCACATCAAGAAGGAGTCATCAAGAAGTTTTCTGGCGCCGTTGCCGGGGAGGCTAAGGACGTCTTCACAAGGGGAGTCCTCCTCAACCTCTCTCTTTACTTTGTTTTTAGTTTCCTTAGTTTCTTTTGCTTGGTTTTGTTTGCCTCTTTTTATCAAAAACTCAAAAAAAAAATAGTTTAGTTTGGTTTGTTTTCTCTTATCAAAAAACACAAAAAAATTAGTTCCTACTCTAGTTGCTGGTCTATTATTGCCTTGCTTGGTCATGCTTTCTATCAATAGATGGTTTCTTTGAAACTAGTTCTTATTGGCGAGGTGGGTTCACAGAAGAAGAAAAGTATTATTATAAGGAACACTATTTGTCACAAAAAGGGAAACACCTATGGGAACAAATTGATAATTTGAATACTACTGCTAGAGAGGTGTTCTCTACTTATAATGTTACTTATTGCTTTGATAAAGCTTGTTGTTGTAGGAGGTATAAACACCTCCCTTTTCAATGTGAGTATAATGATAATGTTACCATATCCTCTTATGTTAAAGAAAATTATGACTTTTATGATGTGGAACAAATTGAAGAATTTATTGCCTTCAAGGGTGCATTTGAACTTGCCAGTTTGCTTGAAAATACTGATGATGCACCTTATGAATATGAGGTTTATGATATAGTTAAATTTTGCTTTGATAATTATAAGAAATAAAATGGATATATTCTTGAATATTTTAATAGATGATTTCCACAAATGGAAGAGTCTAACGCCTTGCAGGAGCCTATGGAAGAAGAAATTGTTGAAACTGGAAGCTCATTAGATGAAAAAGAGCAGGAGAGTGATGAAAAAAGAAGGAAGAATGGATTATCTATCCATTCCTACCTTCTAATGAGAGTAACTCTTTATCCCTTACATTATTTGATTGTACCCCATGCTTACCAAAGGAGAATGAATGTTATGTTCCCGTGGATCCTTTTGAAATATCTACTTTGGGTAAAATCTGTGAAGGTTTTAATTCCACTATTTTTGATCTTGATAGAAATTATGTGTTTGTAGATCATAAAAATCATGCTTTATGTGATATCTATATTTTTTATTTTATTCATGAGGCTACTGAAAATTATTATGAGAAAGGAAAATATGGTTGTAGAAGTTTTCATGGTACTGAAACACCTCTCTATGTGCTGAAAGTTTTGAAGTTACTCTTGTTTCATCTTCCTATGACTGTCACTTTGTTCTTTGGGAATTTATTTGCATACAAGATTCCTATGCATAGGAAGTGGTTTAGACTTAAATGTGTTTTGAATTTTCTTCTTGATGCTCTCTTTTACTTCAATTCATATTTCTTATGTGAGCATCTTCTCAAACTATCAAGCCTAACTGAAAGACGTTAAATAAAATACTTGTTGGGAGATAACCTAGTAGTTTCCTTGAGTCTTGGAAGTTATTACTTTAGTAATTACCTCTCCTTATCCCTTTTGTTTTCTTTTTGTGCCAAGAATGACCTATAATGAGAGGGAAGTAAGATTTGGGGAGTTGCTGTCCTGAAACAGATTTTTGTCCTCCACCATAAAAAATCGTGAGGAGCCTATCTAGGTCGGATTTAGATAAAAATTTACGAATAAATCTCCAAGGATGTTAGATAACTTTCGTTAGTTCAGCACTTTTTGATTTGAGAAACAGAAGATTTTCGAAAAAATCTATTTCTACCTGCTGGTCTGTTTTGACAGATTTCTTCCATTATTTGCATTTGCTTCTTATTGATTCCTTTTTTAGTTCACTTTTGGTGATTTGAGATTTTTTAAGGAGTTGATACAGTAGCTTGTGGTTTTAGTGAAAAGTTTTTCTGTTCCAAAGCTAACCCCAAAGGTCTATTATCTTTTGAATACACTAATGTTGCTAATGAAGATTGTGTGGAGTTTTGTATGAAGGAAAAAAATTCAGGTGTAGAGAAAGAATGATGTAATGAGATGAATGATTGACAAAAGTTCCAGCTGGGGGATGCCACCCCGGTGTAACCCCAAGAAATATCCAAGAGGTACAAACGTCAAATCTTGGGGATGCCTAAGGCATCCCCTTCTTCATCAATAAAAAGCTCAGGTCTTTCTAGAGACTTCGTTTTTATTGTTTCATGCTCTGTTGTGTTGTTCTTGGAGCATCTTAGTTTTTGTTTGATTTTCTTAGTTTGTTTAGTTTGCTTGAATAAACTAGTTTGGACCCCCGTTCTCGCTGTGTTGTTTCAAGGAAGTTGATTGGTGTTGGAAAGGAGTAGAAAGTTCTTGCTTGAAAGTGCAAGAGGAGCTAGCATTGAATGTGACTTAGACTTTAGCATGACATGCTAGGTGTTGTGTTGACCTTATGCTTAGTGATTATTTCTGTAGCATGTCTTCTTCCAAACAATTGGGATTGCTTAGTGTGCCTTGAAAGAATCATGCGTTGTTTTAGCATACAAAAGCATAGTATTGTGGTATTCTCCTTTGATGCTTTGTTTGGGTTGACTTAGCACATACTCACACCATGTTATGAGTATGAAAAAGTCACCATAGCCTCTACGATCATTTAGTCCTTGACTTGTAGTACCACTCTATGCTTTGGTTAGTAATGTTTTGCGCTCTGCATGATTATGGCCATTATTGCTCTCTTAGTTGGTTTCTCCCAGTCTTTTTCTAGCCTCCACTTGTTATGTGAAAGCTCTACTCATGCATCCAACTCCCAAGAAACCAATTTATTCCAAAGTGTCCACTATAAATTCCTATGCATGGTGTGTTACACCATTCCAAGTATATTCTTTTTTTCAGCTATCTTCCATTTAAGAAAGTATTTTGTTATGTGAAAGCTTAGTGGTTAAAGCCCTCACGAACTTGATGGTACACTTTATATTCCTTGACACTAATAAACTTGAACCATTGTGTCACCTATGTTGTATATGCTTCCACTCATACGTTGGAATTAGCAGAATCATGCTATCATGGGGAACGTTTTCAACATTGCACTTGTACTTTGTACACAGTTGATATCATGCTATTCTGTCTATGGATGTGACCGGTGTGAAATAAAGAGGGCGCTTGTAAGTCCATGGAGTTATTTATTTTGTGTTAGAGAAACGCCTGGGCCGCTAGCCTAAGCCATGCCTAATCATGGTGGAAACTTGCAGCATCACCATAATGAGCATTCTGTGAAGGATCCTCACTATAAAGCTATGCACATAGTAAATAAAAAGATCGCTGAGATGCTCATTGTCTGCTTGCCTTGTCATTTTGGTTATGGGATAGCTCCTGTACCATGTGCAAGGGGTACCACATTGGTGGTTCTCTATGATACACATGTACTTACTATGACAAGAACTTACATGTGACTAAAGTTGAGTAGCATGTGGTGCGGCCCTCGTATTCAAGGGACATGAGATTGCCAACTTATACTTTGTCAAGCATATACTCCATCTTTGTCCACTTTAACCTTAATCACTTCAAGATGCTTATGATAGGGGCAATGAGGGATGAAAGCTAACAAGTACCATAATTTTTGGAAGATCTTTTTGAAATTTGAAATCCCTGCTTCCCTTTATGAAGGGGCTTTCTTCCACAATTATATTGAGTCTCCACCTTCTACCTTTACGCACCATTAAGAGAGCATAGTTGCCATTCTTAGTTCTATGTGCAGTGTCCTAAAGCTTATTGATTGATGCATACTGTTGATATTGCTTATTCTTGTGCTATTTGTATCTAGTCACTCTTATGAACTTTGAAGGTGTCATATGCATCTATTTGCTACTCTATGAGGGACAAGTTGAATGCCACTATGCCATGTTTTCTGTATGTGAAACAAAAAAACGTTTTTCAGTGCTATGTGAAACAAACAAATGTTATTCATGATCTTTGTTTGTATCCTTTCATGTTGCATGCATAGGTACTTAGTCTTATTGTTAGAACTCCATCTTTCATGCACATGTTTAGAGTTCTTTGATCCCAGCTTTCAATGCTTGCAAATGGTTTTATCTTGGTTTTGATGGTGCATGTCGCCTCAAAAATTATTCTTTTTATCACTTACCTACTCGAGGATGAGCAGGAGTTAAGCTTGGGGATGCTTGATACGTCGAAAACATATCTATAATTTTTGATGATCCATTCTTGTTTAGTATCAACTTTGCTTTGCTTTGTATACACTTTGAGCTGTTTTTATATTTTTTCTGGTACTAACCTATTAACAAGTTGCCATAGTGCCAATTTCATGTTTTCTTCTGTTTTTGGTTCCAGAAAGGTAGATCCTGCCGGAGGGGAGATCGTCCCGGAGGCCTTCTTCTTCATCATGCCAGCCTCCGGTATGAAGCGTACGTAGTTCCACCTTGGACTATGGGTCCATGTAGTAGCTAGATGGTTGTATCTCCTCCTTTGTAATTTCATGTATAGATCTTGTGAGCTCCATTCATGATCAAGATATAATTTATTTGTAATCATGCATGTTGTGTTTGCCAGTATCCGATGGATATTGAGATTACTATGTCAGATTGTTTAATAGTTGTCTTATTGATTCTATCATGTCTGTGTTGTGTGTGATCTTGCATGCTCTCCGTTGTTAGTAGCTATCTTGTCCAAGTAGTTGTTAGTGACTCCAAGAGGGGGTATTTATGCTCGATAGTAGGTTCATGCCTCTAGTTTCCAAGGGAAGTGACAGAAATCTCTTCGGTTGGAGATGTGTTGTCGCCACTAGGGAGAAAACAACAGTCTCTTCTTCATGAAACAAGTTGATTGTTTACCTTACACACTTTGGTTAAAGCAGTTGTTTGTTGCTTGCAACTTAATACTAGAGGGGGTTCGGATGATAACCTGAAGGTGGACTTCTAGTCATAGATGCTGTTGGATGGCGGTATATGTATATTGTTGTATTTCCCAATCGAATCTCATAGGATATTTTTGTCTAGTATTGCATTGTTATGCCTTGCTCAATCCTGTCAATTGCCCTGCTGTAATTTGTTTACCCAGCATGCCATGTTTGTTTATCTAAGGAGAACACCTCTAGTGAACTGTGGATCCCGGTCCAATCTTTACCATTGATACATCTTCCACTGTTACTGTTTACTTGCTGCAAACCATCATCACCTTCCCCATCATACAATTAATCCTTTGTTACAGCAACCAGTGAGATTGACAACCTCACTATTTGTTGGGGAGAAGTCTTGAGTTTGTGTTGTGCAGGTTTCCATGTTGCTTGCAATACCTTTGAGGTGTTTCCTTCCTCCTACTGGTTCGATAACCTCAGTTTATTACTGAGGGAAGACTTGTTGTTGTGCTTCTTCACACCTAGATCTTGGGGTTTCTCGAGGAAGTGCTACATGTTAACAAGGAGTCATCATCCGGCCGCAAGTCCAATATGCCAAGGGGCCGCTCGTGCCTTGCGGCGACGCCTCCATCTACTCCTGCGCCCAAACCGGCTACCCAAGTTCAAACTGCATGACACGGTCAAACTGTGGAAGCAGACGTACTTTTACGTACGGAGCTTGGGGTCCGACGACCACCTAAACCTCCCAGCTTTCCAGGATACGGAGTTCACCCGGGTGCACTGGGAGGAGAAGATATTCGGCACTGGGAGTCGGATGCACTGCTTCACCGAATGAGTGGGCTGGTCACGGCCGGCTTGACTAGCGTTGACGTGATGCTCTGCTGGGCCAGCCGGCTGATGATGCCCCTTCAGCAGCGAGCACATAAGATGTGGTACTACTCTGGGCGCCTTGACCCGACCCGGATCTCCCGTCGCGATCCCCCCTTCGCCAATCTCTACGAATGGGTGTGGATGATCACCAAGGAGAAGATCAAGGCTGACTAGAGGTTTGGTCTGGCTCCCTACACGCGCGAGAACCGTGCCCCCCAGGTGAGCACGGCTTGCTTCCCTTCTTGTTTCTCTATCGCTCTTGCTCTGTCTGACTTCGCCGCTTTATCCGGCTCTGACTTTCGTCTTTCCTTGCAGATCTTCCCCTGCATCATCCGGGAGGAGAGCGACCTGCCCCTCTAGGTCTTCACTGCCGACCTCCCTGAGCCTCGCCCTCGCCCGACCGGCATCAAGGTCTCAGATGGCGAGGAGGGCTTCTTCCCCAGCCGGACCGACGAGGTGGTGGAGGACCCGCATTGCCTCGCGCCGGAGGAGAGTGACGACACCATGCCGCCCCAGCCTACACGGAATCGTGTCGGCGAGGGGTCCTCGAGCAGCGCTGCTACCACTGAAGATCCGGCTGCGAAGCGCAGCGGGTGGGGGTTCCTCCATGCCTCGCCCGAGCTACAGGTGGCCGGAAGAGATCTGCACCCGTGGTGCAGGGATAGGTTTTCTTGCGTTTGCCCTCTCTTGCTCTTGCCTTTTTTCGCACCTGCCTTTGCTCCTGTCTTGAACTTATCTTCCTTTCACAGTTCCCTTCTTTCCTTCGCTGCAACCCCGGCTCGCAGCGCGCCTTATCCTCGCCACCTCGCGATCCTCTGTAACACCCCGGTTTTAGTTAAATAATAATTAGGGTTTGATTGTGCATCATTAGCATCATCTTTAAAATGAATGCAAGGAAGAAATAGATAAAACCCTAAACCCTAGTTTCCCTTCCTCTTTGAAACTTGTTCAAATGGTTTTATATTTTGAAAACTACCAAAATAATGGAGCCCAAATTGTTTAAAAGGGCCACACAGTATCTTAAATGTTTTATAAACCCCTTTGCTATTTTTAAAATACTTAAAACAGATTTTAAATGAAAATACAAAGGAGATAAATCAAAACAGAAATTAGAAAATGTTCTGGAAAGAAAAAAACTAGAAACAGACCATCTCTGGCTGCAGCCCAACCTCTCCCTCTCTCCTATCCTGCCGCTCGCGCAGCAGCTAGCGTCCTAGGGCAGCCCAGCTTCAGCCCAGGCCCGCGTACCCCTTCGCCCTCGTCGTCTTCGTTGACGACGGGAAGCAGCTCGGTGTCCGCCGCGATGCCGTCCGCCGCCGCCGCTGTGATCCTCGCCGCTCGCTGCTCTGAAGCGTGGATAAGACCCTACTGCCGTGTTCCTCTTCCCCCATGTATCACTCTCCCCCTAGCGCCCTCCTCCTTGCTCTCTGCTGCGAGCCGAACCCTAACCCTAGCCTCGCCAGATGCTAGCGACCGCCGCCATTTCCGGTCACCCCTCGCTGTTCCGAGGAAACCACCAGCTCCGCCTCCCCTCTGGGAGCCACCCCGTCGACGGACTCGACCCCGTGTGCCTCCAATCATCGCCAGGGTCGTTTTCTTCTCCGAGCCCGACGAGCTCTGCCGTCAACCCTACCGTCGTTCCAGACATCCTCCGGCCTCACCGTCGCCTCCGTCGCCTCCTATGTTCCCCTCCCGCCCTGTGCTCGTCGCGCTCCGTAGACCCATGAGCCTCGCCGCCGCCGCTCGCCGTAGATGCGGCTCCAGTGACCAAAATCCGGTGGCACCGCCAATTTTAGGCTCGTCGTGATCCCCTGCATCGAACCCGCCTAGCCGTGCGTCTAGGCATGGCCTCTATCATCGCCAGCGACCACCGCCTAAGGGTGGACGTCGTGCTGGTGTCATGCCTATGTCAGGGTGACGTGGCCCGTGGGGCCTGCTAACGGTTGACTGCCCGCGTGGCAGTTGAGGTGGGCCTCGGGCCCCTCTGTCAGCCACGGTGGGTAGGCACAGCCCCTGTGAGAAATGCCCCACCCCTCTGTTGACATCAGCCTCTGTCATGCTGACACAGTAATTCCATTTAAATTGATTAAACAATTACATAATTGAATAAACTTGTAAATTCAATAACTTAATATTTATAAGTTAGAAAAATATAAATAATATATCAAAATGTTCAGAAAATGAGAACTATCTAATTAAGCTATAATCATGCATTGTTAAGCAACTTAAATGACAAGGTTAATTATAAGAACATAGTAACCCCTCATAGGTGATTCTGGAGTTTCCCCGAGTTAGGGTTTGCACCCCTCAGAACCCCGATTAAATTGTCGAGCATGTTGTAGGGTTTCATTTCAATACAAATTAACTTGTCATATCATCATTATTGCTTGAGCATTGGATCTACGCCATGTGTTGATTGTTTCCCTCTCTTTCCGGTGTTTGGTTCTTTCCGGTAGAATACGATATCGAGATCAAGATCGAAGCCCGAGATCAAGACCATCAAAGATCGACGAACAATACTTGACCAACTGTAACCAAGTCAAGTACAAGATTCCCGAAGATTTGCTTATTGTTTATCAACAGGCAAAGGCAAGCATAGCCCCACCATGATATAATCCTATGTTTTACGAAAGTATTTCAATTCCTGCCATGATGCATACGATTCTACTGTGGTCATTTATCGATAGATAGAGTATCCTATCTATTGCATTACTCCCTTTGACCTTATATTACCCGATCCACTGCTCCGAGCATAACTAGGTTTGGCTTGTGCGCACTGCTAGAGATCTTATTCGTGTATGCTTAGCCATGCATAGATATTGAGTCTGGTCCATCCAGATGATGTATCAGATGTAGAGAATATAGTAGGACAGGAGAACGTGATGAGATGAGATCAGTAATATGAGGATAAACATGCTAAGGCTTGTATGGGAGGCCATAGTGGGATGTGGTTTTTCTAGTCCCATGATCGCCACCACTAGGACATGAGTTCTTTCCTTTGGAACCAAGACGAGCGTACAACCACACGGGGCCTGGACAACCTCATGACTAACTAACTTGCCTAGTAGATTCCATGAGTCACATATTTCGGGCGTTCCATTCGACATACGCAACAAAAAAGTTTTTGAAAGAAGGAGGTGAAGGAGGTGCATTCATAACAGGTAGGGAAGTGTGGACCGGGTTGCTTGGGGTCGATGGAGACCCTGGTGAACCAACCTCACCTCACATATTTAAGTACCGGCTTCGGGATTTCACCCGTTACGGCGGAACCATACTTATTGCGTGACTCATGGTCTCTGCGAAAGCAATGTAAATGTCATGTCTAACCACCCTATGTTGGCCTTCCAAGGAAGAGGGCTAATCATTGTGGCATTAAGAGAAGGTTAGTACGTGTGGGTAAAGTTGTACACCCCTACAGGGTAATAATATTTTCGAAAAGCCGTGTTCACGGTTGTGAATGCTTGGTGACCAGATTCTAAGATCGTAGAGAACTTGAACCTAATCGTAAAACTGGGCAGATCAACGTGTGCTTAAGGATGCTTCCTCATGGGTAAAAGGGGATGATCCTAGTTCAGGAGATGATGATGACTTGGTGGAAATCAAGATGATGATCAATACTTTGGAGATGCTGCTCACTTATCCCCTTTAAAAATAATCTGACTAGACGATCTCCTTCTCTCTCTTGTTTTATAAACAAAGGTGGATTTATGCAAAAGAACTCCACCAGCCATAATTCTTGCGGCGTACACCCTGTACTCAGCCTTGCCTTGTTGATACTTTTGGCAGAGTAAGTGCTCCCCTGAAGACGAGCTCCGTACTACATAGACATCGACGAGTAGCTTGGGGTTCCCGGCCGGCAGCCTGGAATATATGGGCTGGGACGTCATCGTTATGCTTCAGGACTCTTCGGCCATTTGTTAAGTTTGCTATACTTAATCGCATAATTTGCCTTCTGTTGTTTGATGTTTGTGGTCAGTGACCTCTTCTTGTAATAATTTGGTTCTCTGTTGAGTTATGGGATTGCTGTAATATTTTTTGTGTCGTAGGGTCACTGATGTGTTACCGATTCTTCACTAGATATCCTCGAGATCAAGGTTAAGCTTATGTTAGACGGAGGTCTAGGATTTGTTTAGCCCTGATCCCGGGGGTGTCACATCCTCCTCCCCATCTGGATGCCCCCTCGATGGCTGCTCCGCCCCCCACAACTGAGACCATGCCCCTTCCAGAGCCGGAGGTCATGGTCCAGCCGACTCCTGCCACACCCGAGCGCACGGTGAGTCAGCCGGACGCGACGTCCAGCCCGGGTGGGGGATCATCAGCCGGTGTGGCAGGCTCGCGCACCGGCAAGGAGATAGTGGTGGTGGAAGTCGTCGACTCCGATGAGGAGGCGATGGTGCAGTGGCAGGCGGCCGCCCGTGATGCCCCTTTCGTCCTCGCTGGACCCCTGGTGCGGCCTCCTGCAAAGGCCGGGTTTTCTCTGCAAGCGCTCGAGGTGAACCTCAAGGCCGGGCTCAAGGAATGCCAGCAGCTTCAAGCGACACTAGCCGACGCCAACGAGTCTGCCACGACACAGCTAGCAACGGCGCGGGGGACTGCGAGGACTAAATCTCCCATCTTGCATTTTTTTTGTGTCCGGCTACATTCTCACTTCCATTTTTCTTCTTCGTCGTAGCCATTATCGTTTGTGCCTAGCGCGAGATTGACCGGCTAAAGCGCTCTAACGGGCGCCTCAGCCGGGACAACTCCGCCCTCCAGCTGCAGAATAAGGAATGGCACTCCGGGGTGAACCAGCTGGAGGACACCCTCAAGGAGCGAGACGAAGCCCTTGCCAGCCGGGCCACCGCCTTTGACTTCCTCGATAAGGAGGCAGCCCGGCTGAAGGAGCACTTCGAGTTCCTAGATGATGAGCTGACGAAGATCGGCCATGTTGCCAAGGGTATGTTTGATTTCCTTTGCTTTTCATTCTGCCCAACTGCTTTCTGTCGGATTGCCCGTTTGACTTGCCCCCTCTGATCACAAGGTTTCTACCCCCAAGTAGATGCCCTTGCCTACGACCGGGTGCAGCAGGTTGCGCCGGGTGAGAAGGCCGCCGTCCGAGACATGGTAGCGCAGCTGGGGGAAGATGATGCCAACCTGCGCAAGGCTGGAGCCGGCATCCACGACGTTGTCTTCCTGGGGGAGCTCCTACCGAAGACCATGGGAGGCCCTGGCCATCAAGCTAGGCGACGGGCCACACACCATCGAACAGCTCCGCGACCTCACCGCGCGCGCCAGCTCCGAGATGGCCTTGGCCTTGATGCTCTCATGGTACAAGGATGCTCGGCTCGACAAGATGGTGGACGGCTTCCGAGCCGGCGTGGATCTTCCCATCGTGCGCCAGGCCAACCCTGGACTCCGCTCTGCCGCCATCATGATTGGCGGCTATGACGACATCGACGAAGTGCTGACGAAAAGTGAGGAGAGTGGGGGGACGGGTGGCGGTGCGAAGGCGTCCTTCCAGCCGGGCGGGACTGGCTCGGCTGCCCCCCATGGTAAGGGACCGGCTTCCTGAAGAAGAGGAAGACCCCGGGATGTCATGCGTAATTGTAAATAGTTTTGCTTCTGGCACTTGTGCTCAAAAACTTGAATCTGCGGGGGTTTCGTCCCATGCCGATTAATTAATCATCTGGCTGGGTTTGCCTTCATGCAGCCATTATGTTTGTTCCTTGTGTGACTAATTTATCCGACTGGTCCATTCTAGCCGGTCTTGTCTTGCTTTCTGCCTTGTGTTTTCCTTCTACTATCTTTTTATCTAGTAGTGGTCTACCGACTTGTTCTGGCCGGCTAGCACACCTGCTAGCCAGGCACTACATTCTTCCAGTGGGGGTAGCCCCAGGCTATACATATCCGACTTGCTTTTCTCTATTACTTTCCTTATCCTGTCTCTTTCTTTCCTCCTTCCATCTTTCTTTCTTTCCTCTTTCCATCTTTATCTTTCTTTCTTTCCTCTTTCCATCTTTCTCTCTTTCGCTTGACTGGCTAGATCTGCCTGACGCGAACAATTAGCGGTGTTAGCCGGGCGGGGGGTCTTGTCGCCTTGCTTTCTATTCGGCTCGTCTTTCTCTGTCCGACGGGTGCACCCCTCAGCCGAACGACGCATGCTTCCAGTGGGGGCGCGCCAGCGCACCCACTGGGTTTAGCCCCCAAGAGTCGGAGTGGCTACTACAGGTAGGTGCTTCGAATCTTCTCTGTTTTTAATTTCTGGCTCGATCTGGCTTGTGCAAAAAGAAACACAAGAAAATGATTTCTTATCAATATAATGTCATGTTGTATGTCTTTCTGTTATCTGGCTGGTTTTTTTTTTTGAAAACTAGCTCGTGCTTTCCTGAACACTTAATCACTTTCTCGTGCGCAATGCTGTTTACGTTGCACCTTGCTGGACAGCCGGGTTGCATTCTGGAGCCGGAACCGAAGCGAGCTGACAATACATTTCCGCATGGTACTAGAGACTTAGTAGCCGGAAAATGCCGAATAGGAGCATGTCCGGACTGTCCGATCTATCGCATCTTTCATCATTTTTCGTGTGGGATGCCTCGGGCTTTTGCTCTTGCTAGTCGGACATCCGGGTTGCGGTCTGTAGCTGAGACAAAGAGTGGGCCTCTGGCATCGTCGCACACTACTCAGTCGGCTTACATAATTGGTAGGGCGGGCCAACCGGCGAGCCCCCACGATTTGGGGGGGGGGGGGTCGACGGAAGCCGAAAAAAATGCTGCAGGGTTTTAATCGGAAAGGAAAAACATCAAAATTTCTGGCAAGGAGCCCCCGAGCATCAGCCGGGGTTACACATATTTCGTTCATTTAGGGTTTCAGATACATACACTGATTTGCAACTAAGTGTAAAATGGTCTGAGCAGGGTTGCGTTCCATGGACGCTCCGTCTATTCATCCGATTTGTCCATCTTGTTCTTGCACGGCTGCTGTGCGTCGATGAGGTAGTAGGAGTTATTGTGCAGCGCCTTGTTGATGGTGAAGGGTCCCTCCCAATAAGGGGACAACTTGTGCATGGCCTTTGTGTCTTGTATCAGCAAGATCACCAGGTCGCCCTCCCGGAACGTGACGGGCCGGATGCGGTTGGAGTGATATCGGCGCATCCCTTGTTGGTAGATGGCTGATCTGGACATGGCCAGCTTGCAGGCCTCCTCGAGGAGGTCCATGCTATCCTGCATTGCCTCCTGGTTCTCCTTCTCCGTGTAGAGGATCTAGCAGGGTGAGTCGAACTCGATGTCCGCTACGAGGACTGCACCAGGCCGTTGGCTCTTTCCACCTGTCCGTTGGACTGTGGGTGCACGATGGATGCGAGGTCTAGTCGAATCCCTTTGTTGTGGCAGAACCGGGCGAAGGCCCCCTTGGCAAAGCTCGTGCCATTTTCGGTGATGATGTTGTGGGGATACCCAAACCGGATGATGGTGTCGCAGAAGAAGGTGACGATCGTGGCACCATCTAGCTTCCGGATCGGCTTCACATCGATCCACTTGGTGAACTTGTCCACCGCCACCAGCAGGTGGGTCATTCCGGCTCAGGCTTGCTTCAAGGGGCCGACCATGTCCAACCCCCAGACAGCGAAGGGCCAGGAGATTGGTATGGTCTTGAGCGCTGAGGTCGGCATGTGCCTTAGTCGGCCGAACCGCTGGCATCCGTTGCACGCACGAACCAGCTGGTCCGCGTCCTCCGAGGCGATCGGCCAGTAGAACCCGTGGCGCATTGCCGTCGACACCAGGGCGTGAGATGAAGCGTGGTGACCGCACTCCCCCTGGTGAATTTCCTTCAGCAGCCGGTAGCCGTGTTGACGCACCGCTGGAAGACGTCTGCGGCGCTGCGCTTGTACATCTCCCAGTTGATGATGGTGTACATGTGCACGTGGCGCCGGATCTGCCTTGCCTCCACCTCTTCATCAGGGAGCTCGTCATTGAGGAGGTAGTTTATGAAGGGCTAGGCCTAGGATGGCACCTCCCGGATGGTGAAGACACTAGCCGGCAGGATCTGGAGCTCATCCTGGGTCGGCCGGGTAGGATGCCCAAGTCGGAAGCCCCCGGGCCTTTTGCATTGCTTGATGACGGCTTGCCTGAGGAGGAGGCAACCCCCGGGTCTTTCAAACCAGAGGGCATAACAGCGGGGCCCGGATCTTCCGAGCTGGTAGCCCCCGGGTCTGCTACCCGATAATGGACTAGGATGCCGGAGAGGAGGTGCTCCAAGGATACTCCGAGCAGGATGGCCGCTCCGGTGGATCCGACTCGCGCGAGTGCGTCGGACGCCTCTTTGTTTGCATGGGGGACATGGTGGAATTCACATCCCTCGAAGCCAGCACTGAGCAGCTGGACGTGGAACCGGTATAGTGCCATGTTGGCGTCAAGAGCGTCCCACTCTACAGATATTTGCTGCACCACCAGATCCAAATCGCCAAAGCAGAGGATCCGGTGGATGCCAATGTCTTTCGCTATCCGGAGCATGTGCGCGAGAGCTTCGTACTCGGAGACGTTGTTCGACGCGGTGAAGTGGAACTACATCATGTACTCCGGCCGGTCTCCCTTGGGCGAGGAAAGCATGATGCCAACTCCCAAGCCCCCGCGCATGTTCGAGCCACGGAAGTGCAACTTCCAGTAATCGGAGTCAGGAACCGGTGGCATGTACTAGTTTTCTGCCCAGTCGATGAAGAAATCCGCCACCGCCTAAGACTTGATGGTGATCATAGGCTCATACCGGATGTAGTAGGAGGCTAGCTCGATGGCCCACTTGGCTACCCTGCCTGTGGATTCCTTGTTGCCGAAGATCTCGCCTAGCGGCACGGTGGACACAACGGGGAGCGGATGCTCCTGGAAGTAGTGCTTGAGCTTCTTGCAAGCCAGGTACACGTCGTAGCACATCTTCTGGTAGTAGGGGTAGTTCTTCCTGGAGAGGGATAGCACTTCGCTGAGGTAGTAGATAGGTTGCTGAACCGGCTGGGCCTTGCCTTCCTCGTGACGCTCCACTGACAGGACAACACTGACGACCCGGTTGGTGGCGGCTATATAGAGCAGCATCGGCTCCTTCTCAGCCGGCGTGGCGAGAATCGACGCTGTGGATAGCATGCACTTGAGGTCGTGGAACGAGGCATCCGCCTGCGCAGTCCAGTTGAACTTGTCTGTCTTCTTCATCATCTGGTATAGTGTCAGCGCCTTCTGCCCAAGCCGGCTCACGAATATGCTGAGGGAAGCCAAGCAGCCGGTGAACTTTTGGACGCTAAGCAAGCTCTTGGGTGGCTGCATCCTCTTGATGGCCGTGATCTTCTGCAGATTGGCCTCGATTCCTCGGCTCGACACGAGGAAGCCAAGGAGCTGTCCGGCTGGCACGCCGAACACGCACTTCTCCGGGTTTAGCTTCATCTGGTACCGACGAAGATTCGTGAACGTCTCGCCGAGGTCTTCCAACAAGGTCTGCTTCTCTTTCGTCTTGATGACGACATCATCCACGTACGCGTGCACATTCCGGCCGATCTGCAAGTGCAAGCATTTCTGCATGCAACGCTGGTAGGAAGCACCTGCATTCTTCAGGCCGAATGGCATGGCTACATACCAGTAAGCCCCCTACGGGGTGAAGAATGACGTTTTCAATTGATCAGCCGGATCTAATTATAGCCAGAATAACTATCAAGGAAGGAGAGCAGATCACAACCGGCCATAGAGTCGGTCACTTGATCAATACGGGGCAGAGCGAAAGGGTCTTTCGGATAGGCCTTGTTCAGGCTCGTGTAGTCGATACACATACACCAAGTCTTGTTCTTCATCAGTATCAAGACTTGGTTGGCCAGTCAGTCCGGGTGGTACACTACCATGATGAAGCCAGAAGCAAGTAGCCGGGCGATCCCGTCTCCGTTGAGCTTCCTCTTATCCTCCACGAAGCGATGGAGGGGCTGCTTGACTGGCTTGGCGTCAGGACTCACATGAAGCGAGTGCTCGGCAAACTCCCTCGGCACACCCGACATGTCTTTAGGAGACCATGCAAAGATGTCCCGATTCTCACGGAGGAAGTTGCCGAGCGCGCTTTCCTATTTGCTGTCCAAGACGGCACCGATGGTGACGCACCTGGAGGGGTCAGCCGGGTTGAGCGGGATCTTCCTGGTGTCCTTGGTAGTATGGAACGCCATGTCCCCAACCGGCTTTAAGCCAGCCGACACCGCCTGCTGCAGCATGGCAACGTTGCGCATCATCTCGCGCTTCTCTTCGGTGATTAGCAGGGCCTCAGCTATCTTGGCACCTTCCTTTGTGCTATCCATGGACCGTCTGTAGCAGTCGGCCACAGTGATCACACCATTCAGCCCCGGCAACTTCATCTTGAGGTATGCATAGTGGGGCACCGCCATGAACTTTACGAGGGCAGGACGCCCTAGAAGGACATGGTAGATGCTGGCCAGGTTGACCACACCTTGAACCAGATTGGCTCGCACCAGAAGTTCTCCTCCGAGCCGAATATGACATCCAGCCGGATCTTGCCCAGCGGGACGCACGGTAGCCCAGGCGTGACGCCGTGGAACACAGTGGTCGAGGGCTACAGGTCGCACTCCCGGACACCCAGCTTCTCCTTGGAAGACCGGTAGAGCATGTTGAGGCTTCTCCCACCGTCTACCAGCATACGCGAGAATCGGAAGGTGCGCACGTCGGAGATGAGAAGAGGGTCTAGAACCATCGCGTAGCCCCCGAGGTTAGGGAGCAGATCCGGCTGATCTGCCTGGCTCCAGGTGATAGGAGTCTCAGACAAATTGAGGTGCAGGGGAACCCGGGGAACGACAGCGTTCACCTCCGCGATGCGCTACATCCGTCCGTGATTGTCAATCGGCTCGGCCTCAAAGATGTGGAGGTTCTCGTGCTGCTGAGGGTAGGCCCGTTTGCCATGGTTGTTACTGGCTGCCCTAGCCTGTGGTGGGGGTCCGTCGGGAGGGGGTGGGGGGAGGGGAGGAAAGCCAGCCTGCTCCTTGATCTGCCGGGTCCAGCTGCACTGCCGAGTGGTGTGCGTAGCCGGCTTGAAGGAACCGCTGTGTTACTTGCACGACCCATCAAACATCTGCTCGAAGGTGAAGGCGTTCTTCTGCCTCTTGTCGTTTCCAGCCGATGCGCCTTGCATCGTGTTAACTTGCCTCTGGTGGTAGCGCAGATTCTGCTGATCAACCAGACGCTTGCCCTGGTAGCGGTTATCGCTACCATGCCGTCCTTCTGCGTTCACCCAAAGGGGCTTCTTCATATCCGCGTTTGTGGTGGCGTACTGTTCAGTGACGGTCATGAGCTCCGCCATGGTCTTGGGCTCGTCGCACAGCAGCCGGTGGCGCAGCATCGTGCCTTCGCGGCACACTTCGATGAAGAAGCCGATCGCCTGGTTCTCCACAACCCCTTCGTAGGAGTTATGCAGCTCGGTCCAGCGGGGGAGATACGCGCGATATGACTCGCGGTCTCCCTGGACGCACAGAGAAATATCGCGGGGTCTTCCTAGGTTCTTGTAAGTGCCATTGAAGTTCCGGATGAAGACCTTCTCGAAGTTATGCCAAGCGTTGATGCTGTTGGGCGCGAGGCCGTTGAGCCAGGTTCTCTCCGAGGTAGTCAACATGAGGGGATGTAGAGAACCGCCACGCTCTTGTTGCCATGGGCAATTCTGACTGCGGTGACGTAGTTGGTCAGCCAGTCTTTCGGCTTCATGTTATTGTCGTACTTGGGGGTGTCACGTGGCAGGGAGAACTTGTTGGGGAAGGGCTCCTTCCGGATGCGTGGCCCGAAGCACATCGGGCCGGTTGCGTCTTCCTCCTCCGTGAGGCGAGCTTCCATTAGGAGGTTGATACGGTCGCACGCGTCCGGCTCAACCGGGTTGGGCGCTCCCAACCGGCCAGCGAGGCGGGATGGGCAAGGGGGTGGAGCGGGGTTCTAGCCAGCTGGGTGTGGATGGCTCGTGACACCTTGGTCACCGCGAGGTTGGCTGCTACCGGACTGGCGATGCTTGGAGCGTGGGGGTTGCTGGCTTGGAGAGGCGGAGCACTCGGTCTGGCGAGGTCCTCCCCAGCTGTTTCCACCCGTACGGTTCCCTCTAGAGCCGGCTCCTACCTCGAACATGATCCGAGCGGCATCGGCCTACTCGTCAGCCACGCGTAGCAGGTGCTGTACCCGCTGGAACTGGCGCAACATTTCCTCCCCCTCCAGGTCGGGTAAGTCCTCCGCGATGGCTCGTGCTGCCTGGACGTTCTTGACTGCGGTGTCGTACACGGGGGGTTGGAATAATGTGCGGGAGCCCAGTTTGGCATCTTGCTCGAAACGGGCGCCCAGCTCCCCTCCACGACGCTGCACGGATCCCAGCCGGCTAGGATCTTGGTTAGCCGGGGTGAGGCCATGGGCGCGATGATACTCGCGGATGCTCTCCATCCGGTACTTGGTGGAGACCAAGCCCTGAGCTTGCTGAAGTAGACGCTCTTGCACCGCCTCGAACTTGGCCATTGCCTCTTCCGGGTTTTCCCCAGGGTGGACCGGCTCAAGGATTTCCTTGATGACCTCATCCACTATGCCTTTCTCGCGTAGCGGAGTGGACGTGCCGCCTAAGTCGTTGTCGCGCTCGAGAGGGGAACGACGGCCATGGCTGGAGCCGACCATCATTACCTGCACGCTGCGAGGTGCAACGAGCGCACTGCCGGCTGAGGGCAACGGCTTGGCGAAGGAGACGATCTCCCAAGGGAAACTCCCCAGCACGGTGGTGACATAGATGGGCAGGTCGCCGAACAGTAGGACAGAGCCGCCTTTCGGGAAGCTGGAACCGGCGAAGCAGCGAGCGTTGTCGATGATGCAATCAAATTTTCCTAGAGTGAGCACAAGGCCGGAAGCCACGCGCTCGCCGGACGAATTACGGGGTCCCGTGCGGAACGTCACTCCGGTCGCTGCCATCTTTGCCCCACAGTGGGTGCCAACTATCGTTGTTATGGAAACGACAGTGCCTGAGCAGGCTAGTTCGTGGTGTGGGAGCGAGCAGGGAAGCGAGCGACGACGTCCACATGCGGGATTGGGCACAAGCAAGCATCAGGGACACAAGAAGTACCCAGGTTCAGGGCCCTCGCGTTGAGGTAACACCCCTACTCCCGCCGATCTAACTAACTAGATGATCACACAAAGGGCTACAAGTGCTCCTCGAGCTGTAACTGTCCTAACTAGTAGAGAATGAGGGTCCAACCCTTGCTACGATGCTCCTGCCGCTCCTTATATATGCCGGGGAGGCATGGTCAAAGACGATGCCGACTAGCGGGACCCACAAGCAAGCCCGACCAACTATTCTAGTATAGTGTTCCCACCAGGGACGGGTACGAGCTGGCTCCTCGTGCGTTGGTGCCGCTGCCTCCTGTCCTTCTACCTGCCAGGGCTGCGGGATACTATGCCCCATGTCATCCGTCTGTCTTGAAGGTCTAGCTAGGTCGCCCTAGCCGGCGACTCCGCCCTGAACGGATGGTCGGACCTATCCGGCTAAGCGCCTGCTGCTTGCTATCTTATCTGGCTGGCAGCTCTGTCGGCTCGTTCCTGACTTGTCTTGCTCTATCCGGCTGGCATGACCCAGTTGGCTAGATGCCTTTGGGGTTGTTTCTTATCCGGATAACTGGTTTTATAGCTTGATCTTCGTCTGGTCTTCTTTTTTGTCTTCTTTCTGGACTATCTTTAGGTTTTACATCCGGATGGGTCACCCGGCTAACAGTTACATTGCCCCTGCATCCTGTCCGGTTAGCCTACCTGGGGGTGATCCCCCCGACAGCAGCGTCGCTGCCACCGAAGGTGAGATTCGGGGGACAGAAGTGTCTGTTCCGGCACCCTGCTAGGATGGGGAAGTGCCCCCGGATCCATCTCCATCGATCTCCACCACCATCTCCATCGCCATTGATGATTCCCATGATGAGGAGGGACTAGTTCTTCCTCGAGACTAAGGGATCTACCGGTAGCTATGTGTTCATCTGTCTCTCCATGCATGATATTATTGTGATCACAAGCTTTGTAATCAAGTAGATCTACTATGTTACTCAAGTTCTTTCATAGATGTCCGGCTCTCCCCACGTGTATGAAAGTGACATCGTGCATACCATGATGGCATTTAGGCTAGAGTTTACATAAATACTCAAGTTCTTCAATAGATCTCTGCTCTCCCCATGTGTGTGAAACTGATAGTGTGCACGCTATGATGGCACTTAGGCTAGAGTTCATAAATATTTATCATGAGTATATTTGGAGTTGGATGTCTATATGAAATTGTGGTGTTTTTTGGAACCATCTAGCGCTCAAGGTGACAGTGTGGGGTCTAGATGGGGAAGGCGGACTTTGAGGATTGTTGTTATATCCCTACCATGGATTAGAGTGTTCAACCGGAGAGTATTTCAGAGTAGTATCATGAAGAGAATATATTTATTGAGAGTGTTCACTAGTGAAAGTATGATCCCTAGGCCTTGTTTCTAAGCATTAAAAAACTGTTTGCTACTAGATCTGTTACATGTTTGCTTGCTTCCACCTTTGTTTCTCGCCAACATCGGCATGTGGGCAGGGAAAGCAATGAAGCGGCCAACATGCTCGCCAACATCGTCTCCACCTGCACCCCAGTGCCACCAGGTGTATTCCTCGAACAAATCTTCGTACCCTCCATCAAGCGTAAATTCCAAAGGACAAAGCTGAAGCAGAGGAACACTCGGGGGCTGTGCCACACGAAGGACTCAAAGAACCCAAAAAGCTCGACATGGAGGTCAAACTGGTGAACCTCATGCCGTTCATGGCGATTGAGAAAACATGGACCCAACCATACCTCCGCTACCGTATAAGCAAGCAACTGCCTGAGGACCCGACAGATGCCCTGCGCATATCTCGCCGATCAAAGGCCTTCACCATCATCAATGGTGAGTTGTACAAGTGCAACATTTCGGGTGTGCTCCAACGATGTGTCAACAATAGCGACGACAAAACCATCCTCCTAGACATCCATGAGGGTATCTGCGGCCACCATGCAGGCAGCCGTGCTCTGGTCGCCAAAGCTCTACGAGATGACTTCTAATGGCCAACCGAAATGAACGACGCCAAGGAGATAGTCCAAAGGTTCAACGCCTATCAGAGGTACGCAGACAAGCCATACGCGCCCTGGTCGGAGTTGTGGCCCATACCGCTGGCATGGCCTTTCGCCTAGTAGGGACTCGACATGATCGGCAAACTTCCAAGGTCCTCGCTAGGAGGGCACGTCTTCCTCCTGGTAGTAGTCGACAAATTATCGAAGTGGATCGAAGCCATGCCTGTTACTAACCAAAGCGGCACCACCGCTGTAAAGTTTTTCGAGTCCATTGTCTATAGGTTCGGAGTACCCCATAGCATCATAACGGACAACGGCTAAAACTTCACCTCAAAGGAGTTCCGAGGATTCTGCGAAAACCTTGGAATCAACCTCACATACGCCTCCGTGGCACATCTATAGACCAACGGGCAGGTCGAAAAGGCCAACGGCCTCATCGGAAATGGCATCAAGAAACGGCTGCTACGCCCACTCGAATGTCTTGCGGGAGCCTGGGCAGACAACCTACCCTCCATCCTATGGAGCCTACGCACAACACCAAACAGCTCAACTGGCTATACGCCCTTCTTCATGGTGCACGGAGCCGAAGCTATGCTGTCTGCCGAGGTACGCTATAAGGCCCCACGGGTCGTCGCCTAGAGTGAAGCCTTATCATTGGCCGCAATCAAAGACATAGTAGACACATTAGGATAATCTCGTGACATCGCAGCTTCTTTAGTGGTGTACCAGTAGAGCCTCCGCAACTACCATAGTCGTCGGCTGCGCCCAAGGTCCTTCATCGAAGGAGACCTAGTCCTGCGGCTCAAGCATGAAGGACACCTGAAGCTTGAGTCACCCTGGGGAGGACCCTACATCGTCACTGAAGTAATCCCAGGTGGCGCCAACCGCCTTAAGGACGTCGAGTCAGGAGTCGAATACTCCACCCCTGGAACGTCGCAAAACTACGACACTTCTACCCCTAGTTTTCTTTTATTTCCAATAAGGCTATTCAGCGAACAATGTACCTCCTACATTATGATGAATAAAAGCTAAGTTCCTTAGCCCAAATTTTTTCTCCCTTATATTTTTATCGCTCAAACACGCTCAGGGGCTACGCCTCACCATACGACTTTGTCGATTAACAACAACGCATATAACCTGAGTAGCTGACCACGTCTAGCTAACAAAAAGGACATGCATACTCTATAATTAAACAGTGCACTATGTTCCAATACATATAACTTTACAAGGGCATTACAAACCCACCTGAAAATATACAAACTTTACTGATACATCGGAAATGTATCTATAATTTTTTATGTTCCATGCTTGTTTAGTATCTAATTTTCTTTGCTTTGTCTACACTTTTAGGTGTATTTTTATGTTTTCTGGTACTAACCTATTAACAAGATGCCACAGTGCCAGTTGCCTGTTTTCTTCTGTTTTTGGTTCCAGAAAGGCAGAAAATAACTATTCTCGGAATTGGACGGGACAAAAGCCAAAGTCAATATTTTATCGTGGGGAACACGGAGCCATAAGACGAGACGGAGGAGGGCCTCAAGGGGGCAACACCCCTGGCCGCATGGGTGGGCCCACCCCATGCCTAGGGGGGGGGGGGGTTGCAGACGCCTCGGGCACCCCCTCGGCCTCCCTATTCGCCTATAAGAAGCCCCCAATGCCTAAACCCTAAGTACCCGATCAATATTCCACGAAACTGTCTGTAGCCTCCACCACCATCATTCCTAGATCGAGGGGGATCTGAAGCTCTTCCCGACACCCTGCTGGAGGGGAGATCATCCCGGAGGCCTTCTTCTTCATCATGCCAGCCTCCGGTATGAAGCATGAGTAGTTCCACCTTGGACTACGGGTCCATGTAGTAGCTAGATGGTTGTATCTCCTCCTTTGTGCTTTCATGTCTAGATCTTGTGAGCTCCGTTCATGATCATGATCTCACCTATTTGTAATCATGCATGTTGTGTTTGCGGGGATCCGATGGATATTGAGATTACTATGTCAGATTGATTAATGGTTTTGTCTTATTGATTCTATCATGTCTGTGTTGTTTGTGATCTTGCATGCTCTTCCTTGTTAGTAGCTATCTTGTCCAAGTAGTTTCTAGTGGCTTCAAGAGGGGGTATTTATGCTCGATAGTGGGTTCATGCCTCTATTTAATCTAAGGGAAGTGATAGAAATCTCTAAGGTTGTAGATGTGTTGTTGCCACTAGGGAGAAAACAACAGTCTCTTGTTCATGGAACAAGTTGATTGTTTACCTTACACACTTTTCTTAAAGCAGTTGTTTGTTGCTTGAAACTTAATACTGGAGGGGCTTCGGAATATAACCCAAAGGTGGACTTCTAGTCATTGATGCAGTTGGATGGCGGTCTATGTATCTTGTTTTATTGCCCAATCGAATCTCATAGGATCATGATGTCTAGTATTGCATTGTTATGCCTTGCTAAGTGAACACCTCTAGTGAACAATCTCATAGGATCATGATGTCTATGTACTTTTCTGTAATTTTTTACCCAGCATGTCATGTTTGTTTATCTAAGGAGAACACCTCTAGTGAACTATGGACCCCGTTCCAATCTTTACCATTGATACATCTTCCACTATTACTGTTTACTTTCTGCAAACAACTATTACCTTGCACACCATACAGTTAATCCTTTGTTATAGCAACCGGTGAGATTGACAACCTCACTATTCATTGGGGCAAAGTCTTGAGTTTGTGTTGTGTAGGTCTCCATGTTTCTTGCAACACCTTTGAGACGTTTCCTTCCTCCTACTGGTTCGATAACCTCGGTTTCTTACTAAGGGAAGACTTGCTACTGTGCTCTTCACAACTTTCTCTTGGGTATCCCAACGAAGCGCTCTCAGGCGCCATCAACATGTTTTATGGCACCATCGCCAGGGAAATAAAGAAGAAGAAGCTCCCACGTCAACACAACGCGAACAAGTTTTTTGGCGCCGTTGCCGGTGAGGCTAAGGACGTCTTCACAAGGGGAGTCCTTCTGAAACTTTCTCTTTACATTGTTTTTGTTTTGCTTAGTTTCTTTTGCTTGGTTTTGTTTGCATCTTTTTATCAAAAACTCCAAAAAATTTAGTTTAGTTTGGTTTGCTTTCCCTTATAAAAAACACAAAAAAAATTAGTACCTACTCTAGTTGCTGGTCTATTATTGCCTTGCTTTGTCATGCTTTCTACCAATGGATGGTTTCTTTGAAACTAGTTCTTATTGGCAGGGTGGGTTCACGGAAGAAGAAAAGTATTTTTATAAGGAACACCGTTTGTCACAAAAAGGGAAACACTTATGGGAACAAATTGATAAGTTGAATACTATTGCTAGACAGGTGTGCTCTACTTATCATGTTACTTATTTCTTTGATAAATCTTGGTGCTGTAGGAGGTATAAACACCTCCCTTTTCAATGTGAGTATAATGATAATGTTATCATGTCCTCTTATGTTAAAGGAAATTATGACTTTTATGATGTGGAACAAATTGAAGAATTTATTTCCTTCAAGGGTGCATTTGAACTTTCCAGTTTGCTTGAAAATACTGATGATGCACCTTATGAATATGAGGTTTATGAGATACTTAAATTTTCATTTGATTATTACAAGCAAGAAAATGGTTATATTCTTGAATATTTTTATAGATGCTTTTCGCAAATGGAAGATACTAATGCCTTGAAGGAGCCTATGGAAGACAAAATTGCTGAACCTGAAAGCTCATTAGATGAAAAAGAGGAGGAGAGTGATGGTCAAGAGGAGGAAGAATGGATCTACCCATGCCTACCTTCTAATGAGAGTAACTCTTTACCTCTTACATTATTTGATTGTCCACCATGCTTACCAAAGGAGCATGAATGTTATTTTCCTGTGTGTCCTTTTGAAATATCTACTTTGGGTAAAACCTGTGAACGTTTCAATCCCACTATTTTTGAGCTTGATAGAAATTATGTGTTTGTAGATCATGAAAAGCATGCTATATGTGATAGTTATATTATTGAGTTTATTCATGAGGCTACTGAAAATTATTATGAGAGAGGAAAATATGGCTGTTGGAATTATCATGTTACTAAAACACCTCTCTATATGCTGAAAGTTTTCAAGTTACTCTTGTTTTATCTTCCTATGCTTGGCACTTTGCTCTTTGTGAATTTATTTGTCTACAATATTCCTATGTATAGGAATTGGGTTAGACTTAAATGTGTTTTGAATTTTCTTCTTGATGCTGTCTTTTACTTCAATTCATATTTATTTTGTGAGCATCTTCTCAAATTATCAAGCCTAACTTAAAGGCGTTAAAGAAAAGTACTTGTTGGGAGATAACCCAAGAGTTTTCTTAAGTCTTGGATGTTATTACTGTTGGGCCACGTAGAGATAAAACAAAACTTTTTCCTCTAACATGGTGATCCCAAGACCTAGCCGAGGTAGAAGGCCACGAGGTTTACCACTAGACGCGCAGTTGCAGATTACTGATGAAGCGCGTCAGTTGATGCAGTGCAGTCCTTTGCGATCCGATCATCCTAGTGTTGATCATACAACACCTCTGATGGTATCCACACGTACAAGGAGGATCACCGGCGGCGAACTGCTAGGTTCGATACGACGGCAGGACTACTGTGGAGCTAGGGTTTCCAACACATGGAATGACCTACCCGAACAACGATTAACCTTTCTGGGTTACGGTGCTCCACTATATATAGGGAGTGAACGTGGGCTTTGCTCGCGCGGCCCATTCACTAAAGCCCATATAATATTAGTCCATGTGAGTCCGACTCACTGACTCAGTACAAATCAGGCTCGGGTCCAACCCAACCAGATTTCCAATTCAGATCCAATCCGAACTTGATCCCGCTCTTAAGTGTGTGACCCGGCAGGATCATGGCTACTTGGACACGATTAGAGTCCAACTCTCAATAGATCAGTCGGTAGCGGCTCCTAGAAGAACATGCCGACTCCCAAGTACCAATGAGTCATGACGACTTGCCTTTCCAATGCGACTTGTGTCCGAGTCCCTTTTGCCTCACGATATACCTTTTCAGACTATAGGAGAATAATTATCATCCCTTAAATAGTCCAACTCTCTTCTCGATCCGAGATAAGTGATTCACTCGACTAACACTTACTCGATCGCCTCGGTTAACATTTAACCGAGTCGTGCATGGCCATGATTTCCGAATCATATCATCCGAGAGGGCCCAGATAATATATCTCCGAGTGGAGGGGAAAAATCCCATCTTGGTTATCCACATCACGCAGCTTGATTCTCAATCGACCCGAACTCTGCCTTTATAACTGCCCAGTTACGGATCAGCGTTTGAGAGAACCTAAGTCGGTGATCCTCAACTCGGACTTTGCAATGACCTCAGGTCTAAGGATTACATTGATGGAGATATACTAATGACAACTTGTTCATTGTACCTCAATGTGGGTCAATCCGAATCGCTAAACTCTTTATCCCAATCTGTGTAAGTTGGAATAGCATCTCCATGCCCATGACAAGTGGAACCGAGTCATCAACCCAACTTTCACATTGGTCTAAGTTGTGTGTCTAGCACAACCTCAATGACCAAGGATATTTAGTACAAACAACATGAATGTATGGTTCCACAACCGAATCACATATTCAATGATACACATCAGATGTTTATACAAGGACAACTTAATATCTTTATGAATAAATGGGAAAAATCATCATACATGATTGCCTCTAGGGCATATTCCCAACAGTCTCCCACTTGCACTAGAGTCAATCTTCCGACATCACATGTCTAAGCATCTAATGCCCATGGCTCTCAGGTGCGCCTCATGCTTGAGCTGTGGTAATGGGTTTTTCAACGGATCCGCAATATTTGCATCCGTGTGTACCTTGCATAACTTGATATCACCCTGATCCACGAACTGGCGAATCAGGTGGTACCGCATGAGTATGTTCTTGTTCCTCTGGTGTTGTCTAGGTTCCTTGGCTTGTGCAATAGCACCATTGTTGTCACAATACACGTCTAACGGATTGGACGAGCCCTGAACCACACCAAGATCCATGAGGAAATTCCTCATCCAAACAGCTTCCTTTGCTGCCTCCGAGGCGGCAATATACTCAGCCTTTGTTGTAGATGCAGACACAGTATCTTGCTTGGAATTCTTCCATCTCATAGCACCTCCGTTTATAATAAACACGTATCCAGATTGTGAACGAGAATCATCAGAGTCGGTAAGATAACTCGCATCCGTGTAACCCTTTACACTGAGTTCATCTTCACCACCATAAACCAAAAACATATCCTTAGTCCTTCTCAAGTACTTTAGGATATTTTTAGCCGTCGTCCAGTGGATTTCTCCAGGATCAGCCTGGTATCTGCTCACAACACTTAGAGCATAGGAAACATCCGACCTAGTACAAATCATGGCGTACATGATCGATCCGACTGCAGAAGTATACGGAATCGCACTCATCCGACTTTGCTCATTAGTTGTCTAAGGACACTGAGTATTCCTAAGTTTTACACCATGGGACATCAGTAAGATCCCCTTCTTAGACGATTCCATGTTGAACTTCTTCAACACTTTGTCCAAATAAGTACTCTGACTCAATCCAATGAGCCTCCTTGATCTATCTCTATAGATCCGGATTCCGAGGATGTATGCTGCCTCACCAAAGTCTTTCATTGAGAAACTCCTTTCCAATGATTCCTTGGTTTATTGCAACATATGGACATCATTTTCAATCAGTAATATGTCATCCACATATAAGATTAGAAAGTTTACTTTTCTCCCACTAAACTTGTATAAACAAGAATCATGATCACTCTTGATGAAGTCAAACGATTTGACTACCTCATCAAAGCGAATATTCCAACTCCGAGATGCTTACTTCAACCCATAAATGGATTTCTGAAGTTTACATACCTTGTCAGCATTATCCGTATCGACAAAACCCTCGGGCTGTATCATATACACGTCCTCGGTTAAATTTCCGTTAAGGAAAGCCGTTTTGACATCCATCTGCCATATCTCATAGTCGAAATAGGCTGCTATCGCTAACAAGATCCGAACTGATTTAAGCATCGCTACGGGCAAGAAAGTCTCGTAATAATGAATTCCTTGAACTTGTCAGAACCCCTTCGCGACAAGACGTGCTTTATAGACAGAAACATTTCCATGCATATCAGTTTTGTTCTTAAAGACCCATTTGCACTCGACGGGTCTTGCACCGTCTGGCAGATCAACCAAGTTCCAAACTTGATTTTCATCCATGGACATTAACTCGGATCTCATGGCTCCAAGCCATGACTCGGAATCAGATCCCACCATCGCTTCCAAATAATTTGCCGGCTGATCACTGTCTAACATTAACACATCACGAACACTTTGTAATCTCGCCGATCTTCGTAGTACAGGTGCTTCTGCCGGCTCAGCTACCATGACCGGCTCAACCTCCAAGGTTTTTGCCGACTTGCTACTACCTGGTTCGTCTGGAATTTCTTCGAGCTGCACCGTGCTCCCACTTACTCCCTGACTAAGAAACTCTTTCTCAAGGAAGACACCGTTCTGAGCGACAAACACTTTGCCCTCTTCTCGGTTGTAGAAGTAGTAACCCAAGGTTTCCCTCGGATACCCCACGGAAATACATTTACCCGATTTGGCCGTAAGCTTGTCCAACTGAAAGTCGCTTGACAAATGCTTCACAGCCCCAAATCTTAAGAAAATACAAACTCGGCTTTTTTCCTGTCCACATCTCATGCGGTGTCTTATCTACCGATTCTGATGGTACTCTGTTTAGTGTGAACGCCGCTGTTTCTAGACAATAACCCCAAAATGATAAAGGCAGATCTGTCCGACTCATTATTGATCATACCATGTCCAACAAGGTCCGATTCCTCCTTTCTGAAACACTGTTCCTTTGTGGCGTTCCTGGCGGAGTAAGTTGAGGAACTATTCCACAACTTTTCAGATGGTCATCAAACTCATGGCTCATGTACTCGCCTCCTCGGTCCGACCGAAGGAACTTTATTTTATTGCCGAGTTGATTCTGTGGTTCATTTTGGAATTCATTGAACTTTTCAAAGGCTTCCGACTTATGTTTCATCAAGTAGATATATCCATACCTACTCAAATCATTAGTGAAGGTAATGAAGTACTCATAACCACCTCTGGCTGTCGTGATCATTGGTCCACATACATCACTATGTACTAGTCCCAACAAATCGGATGCCCTTTCGCAACTCTTTGCAAAAGGTGTCTTGGTCATTTTGCCGAGTAGGCAACATTCGCATGTCTCAAACGACTCCAAGTCGAACGAAGTTAGGAGTCCATCATCATGGAGCTTCTTCATGCGTTTCCAACTTATATGACCAAGCAGATAGTGCCAAAAGTGAGTCATATTCAGATAATTTAGTTTCAACCTTTTAACATTTATGTTATAAACCGACTCACCATCAAGATTCAAAATAAATAACCCGTCCTGAACGGGTGCAAAGCCGTGAAACATATCATTCAAATACAAAGAACAACCATTATTCCTGATATTTGACTCATAGCCTTGCCTCATCAAACATGAAGCAAAAATAATGTTTTGACTGAGCACTGGAACATAATAACAATTATTTAGTTCCATAATGAATCCGGAAGGTAAATGATGTTGCATTGTGCCGACTTCCAACACAACAACTCTTGCTTTGTTGCCGACTCGAATATCAACCTCGCCTCTTGCTACGCTCCTAGTTCTTACCAGTCCCTGCAACAAGTTGTAGATGTGAATAACTGATCCGGTATCATATACCCAAGAACTATTAGGTGCATCAGCAAGATATAAGTCTATAACATTGCAAACAAGTGTACCTGAGTCGGAAGTCATACCTCCACTCTTAGCTTTATCAGCCAAATACTTGTTGCAGTTCCTCTTCCAATGGCCATCTGCCTTGCAATAGAAGCAAGTGGATCCGGCTGAAGGAGATGTCTTAGTCCTCGAGGAAGCGCTTGGGACCGGGCCCTGAGCCTGTTTCCTCCTGACATAGCCTTCTTCTTAGTCCAAGAACTCTTCTTGAACTTAGCCTTATTCTGCACCATCAACACTTGACTGGCGCTCTTCTTGAGATTCGCCTCTGCCTGCTTGAGCATCCCATGTAATTCAGTGAGCTTCTTATCCATACCATGCATGTGGTAGTTCGAAATGAACTACCCATATGCACTAGGAAGAGAGTTCAGAATTATATCCATAGTAAACTCTTCGCTAATGGGGTAGCCAAGCCTCTCCATAGACTGCACATAACAAACCATCTTGATCACATGCGGACTCAGTGGATCACCATCCTTAAGCTTGCAACTAAGCAAAGCCTAAGAGACTTGATACCTCTCCGTCTTCGCCTGAGCCTAGAACATACTTTTGAGGCTTTCGATCATATCGTAGGCCTCAACATGCTCGAACTGCTTTTGCAAGTCGAGTTCCATGTGAGCAAGCATAAGAAAGCTAATATCCATGGACTCATCCTTAGCCCGACGGTAGGCATTGGTGGCAGCAACATTCGCATTCTCATTCGGCTCATCTAGAAGTGGGTTGTCTAGGACATCGTCCTTCTTTTCTTGTTTGAGAACAATTCTCAGATTTCGGTACCGGTTGGTAAAATAAGTGCCGTTCAGTTTATCTTTCTCAAGGATAGTCTCAACGCAAAACCGGATATCTAAGAGTGACTGCTACTTGGTGCCATGATCTACAACAGAAATTATGCAAAACACTTAAGACATGTATTCATAAAAGAGGAAGCATATTAAACATTTTAATATTTTATGCTCCCACTAGAACCAACACCCCTCCGATGGTTGCTTAGTGATTCAGGACGCTAAATAAGCAAGTCGGCTAGTGAGATTTAGCATCACCACTAGCCGCCAAGTGATCTAGGTAGACAACTCCTTGTCAATCGTATCTCATACGACTCCTGTTGTAAGGGGGGCATCACATGCCCCGACTCCCGTCCAACTTTTCCCTGATCCCCACAACCGTTGTGATAGATCCGTCTAGCTTACCAAGTGTTTCCGCAGTAAGAGTCCGACTCGAACCCACCTAGTCGGAAAGAATTGGCAGCACCTCAATTTTATGAGCCCACTACCAAAAATGTCCGACTTGTGATGGTGCAAACACTGGCGAGAAAACCGACTAGACCTTCTTTGAGGGATTAAATTTTACAGACTATCTAATAGAGGTAAACAGAGACATAACAATAACACAAAATAAAGCAATTATAATGTGAAATGGTATGGCTCTGTTCATGGCGATCTCCATCTCCACAAAGCCTGTAATCCAACTCGTGCCAACTCTTGCCACTTGTCGTCTTAATCCGTGTCGCCGACATGTACATCACCTTGCTTGCCATCCGGGCTCTCCAAACAACTACACTAGCTTAGTAAAGTAAATTACAAGGAGAATCCGACACGCAGGTCGTTGTACAATAAAATGACAACACCTAGGCTCCAGCCGGCTAACAAAACTGTGATTCGCAGATCACGTATGGATTACACACATACATCACATGCACATGAACCATACCATTCACAACTTCCTGCAAAAACAAGTTACACATATATACAATATCTACCGGCGTTGTGAAACTCGCAACGACATCTAAGGTGCTACGATTTTTCCGAAAACATAGATATCATCTATGATCCGAACTTGGATTCCGACCATCGTTCTGACTTGATCAAACTCTTTGATCTTCGATCACCGCATCTGGATTTACATGTCACAGTCTATCCCGATGGCGAAAGCCAACCGATACGGGTATGTCGTTCCACGACCTCAGTAGTATGATCACGGAAATAAGATCTACCATTCCCCGAGTACAGTTGATCCAATCAACCTTGTACAAAACCGATCTATCTCATAGATCGACCACGAAAATAGCATATAGATCTCATCTACAGCCAACCGCATATCACATATGCGAGATCTTGAGCCAAAAACCAGAAGCTATTGCTCTGATACCACTATTGGGCCATGTAGAGATAAAACAAAACTTTTTCCTCAAACGTGGTTATCCCAAGACCTAGCCGAGGTAGAAGGCCATGAGGTTTACCACTAGACGCGCAGTTGCGGATTACTGATGAAGCGCGTCAGTTGATGCAGTGCAGTCCTTTGCGATCCGATCGTCCTGGTGCTAATCGTACATCACCTCTGCTGGTATCCACACGTACAAGGAGGAGGACCGGCGGCGAACTGCTAGGTTCGTATCGACGGCAGGACTGCTATGGAGCTAGGGTTTCCAACACATGGAATAACCTAACCGAACAACGATTAACCTTTCTGGGTTACGGTGCTCCACTATATATTGGGAGTGAACGTGGGCTCTGCTCGCGCGGCCCATTCACTAAAGCCCATATAATATTAGTCCCTGTGAGTCCGACTCACTTACTCAGTCCAAATCAGGCTCGGGGTCCAACCCAACCAGATTTCCAGTTCAGATCCAATCCGAACTTGCTCCTGCTGTTAAGTGTGTGACCCCGCAGGCTCATGGCTACTTGGACACGATTAGAGTCCAACTCTCAATCGACCAGTCGGTAGCGGCTCCTAGAAGAACATGCCAACTCCCAAGTACCAAAGAGTCATGATGACTTGCCTTTCCAATGCGACTTGCGTGGGGCTCCCTTTTGCCTCACGATATACCTTGTCAGACTATAGGCGAATAATTGTCATCCCTTAAATAGTCTGACTCTCTTCTCGATCCAAGATAAGTGATTCACTCGACTAATGTAGCACCCCCCGGGGTCAGCGTTAAACTAACCTCAGATCACCATCTAAGATAAATTCAACTCCAAATCACGGAAGATCATAGTATGATTCGGTAACATTACAGAACACATGGATTCAACATCATAAGTTTAAACTCTTAGCAAAGTGAGATATTAGAGTTATTACAAACCAGAGGTCAAGGACCCAACATTAGATCACACAGCGAAAGCAAATTATGTTGTTCTACACAACAACTTAGCAAAAGGCCTAAGAGTCCATAACAAAAGCGACGTCCATCCCATAGTCCTCAGGCTGCTACCTGGGAGCCCCAACTACTCGTCGATGTCAATGTAGAAGCCACCTTCAGTTGCAACCAGATCCTCTGTAGAAAAACAACAATGGCGCAAGGCTGAGTACGAGAATGTACTCCACAAGACTTAGCTAACCTAGTATCTACATGCTCTGGATAGAAAGGCTTTCTCTAGATTTTCTTTTGCGGAAAGCAATCTTTATTTGTAAACAAGAAAGAGAAGAGGCTCGTCTACTCAGAATCTTTTAAAAGGGATAAGATAGCAACTTCTTCATCTTGTTCATCACATCTTGGTAACCACCAGCTTCATCAGAACCTCCTATCGAGGATCACCCCCTCAACCCAGAGGAAGCATCCTTAAGCACACATGGATCAAAAAGTTTTATTTAGGTTATAGTTCTCTATGATCATCACGTCCATTCCCAAGTCGTTCATAACCGTGAACACGGCTTTTCAAAAAGATTAATACCCTGCAGGGGTGTACAACTTTACCCACACGTACCAACCGACTCTTAATGCCAAATTATGAGCCCTCTTCCTTGGAAGGCCGGCAGAGGGTGGTTGACCACGACCTTTACCTTGCTTTCGCCGAGACCATGAGTCACGCCGTAGGGATGGTTTCGCCATAATGGTTCAAATCCCGAAGACGGTCCCTAAAGATGTGAGGCGAAGTTGGTTCACAAGGGGCTCCATCGAGCCCAAGCAACCGCGGCCACGCTTCCCTACCTGTTATGATGCACCTCCATCACCTACTCTTTTGAAAACATTTTAAATGCGTATGCCAGATGGAATGCCCAAACTATGTGACTCATGGAATCTACTAGGCAAGTTAGTTGCTCGTGGGGTTTTCCAAGCCCCGTGTGGTTGTACGCTCGTCTAGGTTCAATAGGCAAGAACTCGGGTCCTAATGGTGGCGAGTATGGTACTACAAAAACCACACCTAATGTGGACTCCCATACAAGCCTTAGCATGATTAGTTAACTCCTTCCAGGATGTCACCACCTCCTACCTTTCTAGATCCTCTGACACCTCTTATTCATCGTTCAGATAGATCAGACTTAAATACTATGCATGGCTAAGCTGTCGACCTCAGAAGCTCTAGCAACGCTCAGATGCCAGACCTAGGTATGCTAGGAGCAGTGGATCAGGAGTATAAGGCTACAAAAGGGAAACAGTGCAGCAGATAGGTAACACTAGCTACTGACAAAAGACCACATTGGAATCGTGTGCATCATAGCGAGAAAGTAATATACTTTATAAAAGTGGGTTCAGAATGAGAGGATACTCTTGCCTTGTCCATCAGTAGACAGGTACGGATCTTCGGTGTTGTTGACTTCAGCTTCGGGTTCGGATCCTATCACGAAGAACCAATACCGGAAACAGAGGCGACAATCAAGACATGGCATCTATGCAATGCTCAAAAAAGGATGACGATATGATAAGTTGAATTGCATTGAAATTAAAACCTAGAGCATGCTCGGCAACTTAATCGGGGTTCCGAGGGTTGAAAACCCTAATTTGGAAAACTCCGGAAACACATGAGAGTGGTGCAGTTGTTCTTCTAATTAAACTTTTCATTTAAATTGTTGAACAATGCATTATCATAGCTCCATTATATGGTTCTCATTTTTCTGAACATTTTGATATATTATTTGTATTTTTCTGACTTATAAATAATAAGATTGAATTTTACAATATTTAATCATTTTATGGAATTATAAAACAATTTATTACATCAGGCTGACGTCATAAACAACCTAGGGCTTTTGTTAACATGACTGAATCTACCCACAGAGACTGACTGGTGGGGCCGGAGCCACATCAGGAGCCCCACACGCAAAGTGGGGGGTCAGGGCATTTCTCACCGGGGCTGGATCTAGCCAGAGGGGCTGACTGGTGGGACCTGGCCACGCAAGCAAGCCACGCAGGCAAGCCACGTGGACCTCGCCGGAGAACGGCCAGACGGCGGCGGCTGGCGGCGCTAGGAGGCGAACGGGGATGCGCGGGTAGGCCTAATCGAATCAGGGCGTCACCACGATCCTAACTAGGGCGGCGCCTCTAGGTAGAGGTCGCCGGAACAAGCCGCACGACGACGGCTGACGGCGGCGCATGCAGATGATTGCGATGGCGACGATTCAGAGAGGGAGAGGGGGAACGGAGAGGGTCACAGGGACCATGAGCTCACCGAGAAGCTCGCGGAGGTGTCGTTGGCGCGAGGGGAGCACAGGGGACGTCGGAATCAATGGCGCCGGTTGTCGTCGGTGGCGGGGAAGACGGAGTCGCGGGCGACGATTCACTACGCCCCCCCTCGATTCCTTCGGTGGGAAGGATCCTCAGGGTGCGGCGGAGCTTAAGGCGTCATCGGCGAGGCACGGGGAGGCCGGAGATGGCGGGATCGTCGGAGCTAGGGTTCGGGTTCGAGAGGGGAACAGGAGTGAGGGGTCGCTGGAGAGGGGGAGAGTGGAATGAGGGTGTCGGGGACGTGGCCGCGCCGTTCTTATCCTCCTCCACGCGACGGCGGACGGTCGGATGCAGGTGGTGGCGATCAACGGCGTGGGAGGCGACAGCGAGCTGCTCGCCATTGTCGAGAAAGACGACAGGGGAGCGGGGCGAAGAGGTACGGGCCGCGCTGGGCTACGCGTGGGCCGGCTGCAGCTGCTGGCTGTTGGACGCGAGTGGCAGAGAGAAGAGAGGGAGTTGGGCAATGGCCCAGAGGCGCTGGATTTGCTTATTTTTTTGACAGAACCTTTTTTCTATTTTCCTAATTTCCTTTTCTCTCTTTTATATAATGATTTTGTATAATGTTTTAGACATTTCAAAATACCAGGACTTTGTAGATGTAATGAAAACAATGTGGGGCCCTTTGACACTATTTGGGCTCCACTACTTTTGTACTTTTCAAAATTCAAACACCATATTTAATGGATTCCAAAAAGAGGGGGAGAAGACTAGGGTTTAGGGTTTTTCACTTGTTCTGTGGTTCACACACTTGATCACATGCAATACTTGGATGATTTAAAAAGATGCATGCCATGCTTAAGTACTAGTTACATATATTACAAACATGGGCTGTTACATCTCTACCCCCCTTACAAGAATCTCGACCCGAGATTCCTAAGTTTTAGAAAAGAAGGCAGGGTACTCAGACCGGAGATGATCTTCTCGTTCCCAGGTTGCTTCATCCTCAGAGTGATGAGACCACTGAATTTTCAGTAACTTGATGTTTTGACGATGAGTCTTGCACTCGGTTTCATCAAGGATACAAACAGGATACTCACGGTAAGTCAGATCCTTTTGGAGATCAAGAGTTTGGTGATCAACACCACGGATAGGATCTTTGAAGCAACGCTTGAGTTGCGACACATGGAAGACGTCATGCACCTCAGGGAAGTTTGCAGGCAGCTCCAATTTGTATACGAGGTTACCTTGTTTGGATAGAACACGAAAAGGACCAACATAGCGAGGAGCCAGTTTGCCTTTGATGCCGAAACGATGGACATCCTTCAAAGGAGTGACCCGAAGATAAGCTTAATCACCAACTTCATATTCAACATGTTGATGGTGACGATCATGATAGCTTTTATGGCGAGCCTGAGCAGTTTTCAAATGATCGCGAATGATACGAACTTGATCTTCTGCTTCCTGGATCATATCCAGACCAAAGAACTTTCTTTCGCCGGTTTCTGCCCAGTTCAAAGGAGTACGACAGGTTCTTCCATATAGAAATTGGAATGGTGCCATACCAATACTGTACTGAAAGTTGTTGTTGTAGGAGAATTCATCAAAAGGAAGGCATTTTTCCCAGTTCTTGCCAAAAGATATGACACACGCTCTAAGCATGTGTTCAATGATTTGGTTCACTCTTTTGGTTTGACCACCGGTGCTAGGATGATAAGCTGTACTGAAAGACAAACGAGTTCCCATAGCAGCTTGGAAACTTTCCCAGAACTTGGAGGTGGACAGACTTCCACGGTCAGATGTTATCTTCTTATGAATACCATGAAGAACAACAATCCGAGAGATATAAAGATCAGCCAGTTCACTCGCTCGAATGCTTTCCTTGACGTGAAGAAAGTGAGCGACCTTGGACAGATAGTCAACTATTACCCAGATGGCATCATTTCCTTTCTGATTCTTAGGAAGACCAGTGATGAAATCCATACCAACTTCATCCCATTTCCACTCCGGGATTTTATGTGGTTGCAGGAGACCAACAGGTTTTTGGTGCTCAACTTTGACGCGACGACAAACATCACATTCAGCAACGAAACGAGCCATATCCTTCTTCATACCAGACCACCAAAATCTTTGACGAAGATCGCGATACATCTTGGTACCTCCAGGGTGGATGGAAAGAGGTGATTCATGAGCCTCTTGGAGAATTAGATTCCTCAACTTTGTTCTCTTCGGCACTAGCAGACGGTTACCAAAGTAAACAATACCTTCATTATCAACAGAGAAACACTTAGCAACTCCGCTAGCAATGTTCCCTTTGATCTCAGCAACTTCAAAGTCATTCTTCTAAGCGAGCTTGATTTCATCCTCTATAGAAGATTTCACTTCAAGAGTAGAAAGGAATCCACGAGAAACTACTTCAAGATTCAATCGAGCAAATTCCTCATGAAGAGAAGGTTGTGCTTGTTTGATCATCAGGGTGTTGCAGTAAGATTTACGACTCAGCGCATCAGCAACGACATTGGCTTTGCCAGGTTGATAGTTGATACCCAAATCATAGTCCTTGATGAGTTCCAACCATCGTCTTTGCCTGAGATTCAGATCAGGTTGTGTGAAAAGATACTTTAGACTCTGATGATCCGAGTATAACTTGCAACGACTACCGAGAAGGTAATGTCGCCATTGCTTAAGAGCATGAACAATAGCTGCAAGCTCAAGATCATGAGTTGGATAGTTGTTCTCATGTGGTTTTAGCTGACGGGAGGCATAAGTCACCACATGCCCATCTTGCATCAACACACATCCGAGACCTTGGTGAGAAGCATCACAGAAAACTACACGGGTGCAGTGGTTAACTTGGTTTTCAACAACTGGAAACTTTCTTCAGCCTTATCAGACCATTCAAACTTCTTCTCCTTCTTAAGAAGATCAGTCATTGGCTTTGCAATTCTGGAGAAGTTCTCGATGAATCGGCGGTAATAACCAGCCATCCCGAGAAAACTTCGGACATCCTTGACGGATTTAGGAGACTCCCAGTCGAGGATAGTTTGAACCTTATCGGGGATAACAGCAACCCCTTTAGCGGAAACAACATGACCAAGGAATACGAGCTCTTGTAATCAGAACTCACATTTAGAAAACTTGGCATAGACATGATGTTCTCGATGTTCTGTTAACACCAAACGAAGATGTTCAGCGTGCTCTTCTTCAGTCTTGGAATATACCAGAATATCATCGATGTAGACCACAACGAACTTGTTAAGATACTCCATGAAGATAGAGTTCATAAGACGCATAAAAGTGGCTGGAGCATTAGTAAGACCAAAGGACATGACCATATACTCGTAAAGACCATAACGAGTGGTGAAAGCAGCCTTTGGAATATCTTCCTTACGGATCTTTATCTGGTAATACCCTGACCTTAAATCCATTTTGGAAAAGACAGTGGCACCACTTAACTGATCAAACAGATCATTGATCCTAGGAAGAGGATACTTGTTCTTGATAGTCAAGGCATTGAGTGGGCGATAATCCACAACCAGACGCGGTATATTGGTATCCCGCTTCTTGACAAAGATGGTAGGACATCCCCAAGAAGATGTGCTGGGCTGAATGTACTCTTTTCCTTCTAACTCCTCTAATTGCTTCTTCGACTCTACAAGCTCATGAGGAGGCATACGATAGGGTCTTTTAGAAACAGGATCAGTTCCAGGAACTAACTCTATGACAAAATCCACACTTCGATCAGGTGGCATGCCAGGCAACTCCTCGGGAAAGACATCCGGGAACTCGCAGACCACGGAAACATCTTGGATCTCTAACAGAGGTAGAACTTCAAGAGCATACAACTCTGCTTTAGGAATAGAAACAACTGAAGGAAATAGTGATCCTACGGTCCAATACTTGGCTGTTATGCCAGCAGGACTAGTCAGAGTCACAGACTTGGTTGTACAATCGAGAATAGCTTGATAACGGGTCAACCAGTCCATGCCCAAAATAATGTCAATATCAGTTGACTTGAGGGCGATCAAAGAAGTGGGGAAAAGTTGAAATGAAACTTCAGTTAGATTCCCATGACTAACCATGGTGGAACGCCAACTAGAACCAGGAGACTGAACTATCAGAGGAACAGATAACCCCTCAAAACTTAGCCCATCCATTTGAACAAAAGCTTGTGACAGGAATGAATGCGATGCTCCAGAATCAAACAAAACTTTAGCTGGAATTTGATTGATACGAAGCGTACCCATTATTATGGTTGGATCTTCCCGAGCCTCCTCAGCAGAGATATGGTTCAGGCGACCTTTTCCAGCACCTGGATACTTATCATTCTTCTTTGGTGGTGGTGCATTCACAACAACACTCTTTTGAAGACACTCCTTTGCATAGTGGCCAGGCTGGCGACAATTGAATCATATAAAACCTGACACATTGCCAGCAGGAGAGTAGTTTGATCCACCAGCATTGCTTGAGTTAGCATTCGCACGAGGAGCATATCCAGAAGACCTTGGAGTATAAGGAGAACGTGGAACAACACTGTAAGGCACGAAGACACGACGCTTCTTATTACCAAAATCAGCCTTGTTGTACCCCTCCTGAGGACGCTTACGAGTTTCTTCATACTCCACTTTTCCACTCTCGGCTTTCATAGCCTTATTAAGAAGACCTTGCAAGTTAACAAAGTCCATGAGATGGATGTCACGACGAACCTCAAGATCCAGTCCCTTGCGGAACAGATCTTGCTTCTTAACATCAGTGGAGACCTCTTCAGTAGCATAGCAGGCAAGACGATTGAAGTTGAGTTGTTAATCACACACGGAACCAGTGCCCTGCTTAAGCTTGAGGAACTCCTCCCTCTTTTGATCCATCAAACCCTCCGGAATATGATAAGCTCAAAAGGCTTCAGTAAACTCTTGCAATGTCACAACATGTTGAGCTTCTTGCATAGCCAAGAAATTTTCCCACCAGGAATTGGCTACTCCCTCCAGATGATAGGAAGCAAAAGTCACCCAATTAGCTTGAGCAACATGACCAACCTGAAGTTTGCGCTCCATGGTGCGAAGCCAGTAGTCCGCATCAAGTGGCTCAGTGGAATATCTGAAAACTGGCGGAGTGAGACATGTGAAGTCCTTAATACCAACTTGAATGTTCTGGCGTTGAGCAGTGTTGCGCTCAATCCTTTCAAGGAGCCTCATGTTGTCAGCACGGTTGGTTTCATACATGGCCATGAGCTGAACCATGGACGGTGGTGGAGGAAGGTTGGAAGATTCACCCTCATTTGCGACACCCTGAGCATGAGCACGGGTACGGGCAAGAGAGGTATCACCCATCCTGAAAGATCAAAAATAGTTTAGACAAAGGATTCAAAGGAGCAAGACAGAAATATGAACAAAGAGTACTTGATTTAAAAGTATCACCTTATCAAGCATGGTACGGTAGTATCAAAGCATACTAATGTATACCTTAACCAGCTGACTTACAAACCATAACAATGGAATGCTAACATGTTACACACCAAGCAAAACTGAGATATCTTGGAACTCTGAGAATATCAACCAAGTACGGAGTACTTTTAGAGAAACAACCCCAAAACCACGATCCTAAAAGTTTTGAGATACAAGGTAAGGAATGAAAACCTTTTCAAACCAAATAAGGTAAGGGAAACTCCAGCATCAGAAACACACCAGAGAAGGAGTAAAAAGAATCCTAGTCAGAGTTTCTGCAAATAGTTTTAACTTTCAAATAGTTTTGTCAACTTCTAGACTTGACATTGACCAAAAAAAAGGGTTTCCTACAGGTAGTCCTGCTCTGATACGAAAACCTGTAGCACCCCCCGGGGTCAGGGTTAAACTAACCTCAGATCACCATCTAAGATAAGTTTAACTCCCAATCACGGAAGATAACAGTATGATTCGGTAACATTACAGAACACAGGGATTCAACAGCATAATTTTAAACTCTTAGCAGAGTGAGATATTAGAGTTATTATAAACCAGAGGTCAAGGATCCAACATTACATCACACAGCGAAAGCAAATTATGTTGTTCTACACAACAACTTAGCAAAAGGCCTAAGAGGCCATAACAAAAGCGACGTCCATCCCATAGTCCTCGGGCTGCTACCTGGGACCCCCAACTACTCGTTGATGTCAACATAGAAGCCACCTTCAGTTGCAACCAGATCCTCTGTAGAAAAACAACAATGGCGCAAGGCTGAGTACGAGAATGTACTCCGCACGACTTAGATAACCTAGTATCTACATGCTATGGCTAGAAAGGCTTTCTCTAGATTTTCTTTTGCGGAAAGCAATATTTATTTGTAAAGAAGAAAGATAGGAGGCTCATCTACTCAGAATCTTCTAAAAGGGATAAGATAACAACTTCTTCATATTGTTCATCACATCTTGGTAACCACCAGCTTCATCAGAACCTCCTATCGAGGATCACCCCCTCAACCCAGAGGAAGCATCCTTAAGCACACATGGATCAAATTTTTTTATTTAGGTTATAGTTCTCTATGATCATCACGTCCGTTCCCAAGTCATTCAAAACCGTGAACACGGCTTTTCGAAAAGATTAATACCCTGCAGGTGTGTACAACTTTACCCACACGTACCAACCGGCTCTTAATGCCAAATTATTAGCCCTCTTCCTTGGAAGGCCGGCAGAGGGTGGTTGACCACGACCTTTACCTTGATTTCGCCGAGACCATGAGTCACGCCCTAGGGATGGTTCCGCCGTAACGGGTCAAGTCCCGAAGCCGTTCCCTAAATATGTGAGGCGAGGTTGGTTCACCAGGGGCTCCATCGACCCCAAGCAACCGCGGCCATGCTTCCCTACCTGTTATGATGCACCTCCATCAACTCCTCTTTTGGAAACTTTTTCAATGCGTATGCCATATGGAAAGCCCAAACTATGTGACTCATGGAATCTACTAGGCAAGTTAGTTGCTCGTGGGGTTTTCCAGGCCCCGTGTGGTTGTACGCTCGTGTTGGTTCAAGAGGCAAGAAATCGGGTCTTAATGGTGGCGAGTATGGCACTACAAAAACCACACCCAATGTGGCCTCCCATACAATACTTAGCATGATTAGTTAACTCCTTCGATGATGTCACCACCTCCTACCTTTCTAGATCCCCCGACACCTTTTATTCATCGTTCAGATAGATCAGACTTAAATACTATGCATGGCTAAGCTGTCGACCTCAGAAGCTCTAGCAATGCTTAGATGCCATACCTAGGTAGGCTAGGAGCAGTGGGTCAGGAGTATAATGCTACAAAAGGGAAATAGTGCAGCAGATAGGTAACACTAGCTACTGACAAAAGACCACATTGGAATCGTGTGTATCATAGCGAGAAGTAATATACTTTGTAAAAGTAGGTTAAGAATGAGAGGCTACACTTGCCTTGTCCGTCAGTAGACAGGTACGGATCTTCAGTGTTGTTGACTTCAGCTTCGGGTTCGGATCCTATCGCGAAGAACCAATACCGGAAATAGAGGTGATAATCAAGACATGGCATTGATGCAATGCTCAAACAAGGATGATGCTATGACAAGTTGAATTGCATTGAAATTAAGGCTTCTGATTCAATAGACCCCCAAATGAATGAAAATAAGGAGACACATTAGATCGATGGCTTGGATCGACCGGTACCTCTTCGCACATGGGGTAGGATCGGGATTCATAAAATTTAGACCATGTCTGTAATGCCCACCAAAGCCCGTATGGGCCCGAAGCGTGTCAGTTATCGGGTATTTCACACATGCGACATGGAAACATATGTGTCCAACTCAAATACAACACTTGCATGTGAGCGCTGCCATTGCAACACCACGTACGTGGTTTAGGGTGAGTTCTTTTAGACCCGTCGGTGGCCTACCCTCACGCGCCCTCCTCTAATACGCACGGGGGAAACACTCTCGTTTCGGATGTTTACAATTTTCAGAGTAGGGGGTCTATGGAATCACACCTCTGAAATTAAACCCTAGAGCATGCTCAGCAACTTAATCGGGGTTCCGAGGGTTGAAAACCCTAATTCCGAAAACTCCGGAAACACATGAGAGGGGTGCAGTTGTTCTTCTAATTAAACTTGTCATTTAAATTGTTGAAAAATGCATGATTATAGCTCCATTAGATGGTTCTCATTTTTCTGAACATTTTCATATATTATTTGTATTTTTCTGACTTATAAATAATAAGATATGAATTTTACAATATTTAATAATTTTCTGGAATTATAAAACAATTTATTACATCAGGATGACATCATAAACAACCCAGGGCTTTTGTTACCATGACTGAACCTACCCACAGAGACTGACTGGTGGGGCCGGAGCCACATCAGCAGCCCCACACGCAAAGTGGGGGATCAGGGCATTTCTCACCGGGGCTGGATCTAGCCAGAGGGGCTGACTGGTGGGACATGGCCACGCATGCAAGCCACGCAGGCAAGCCACGTGGACCTCATCAGAGCATGGCCAGACGGCGTCGGCTGGCGGGGCTAGGGGGCGAACGGGGATGCGCGGGTAGGCCTAATCGAATCAGGGCGTCACCACAAACCTAACTAGGGCGGCGCCGCTAGGTAGAGGTCACCGGAATAGGCCGCACGACGATGGCCGACGGCGGTGCATGCAGATGATTGCGACGGCGACGATTCAGAGAGGGAGAGGGGAAACAGAGAGGGTCACAAGGACTGTGAGCTCATCGGGAAGATCGCAGAGGGATCGTTGGCGCGAGGGGAGCACAGGGGACATCGGAATCAATGGCGCCGATGGTCGTTGGTGGCGGGGAAGACAAAGTCGCGGGCAACAATTCACTACGCCCCCCCCCCCCTCGATTCCTTCGATGGGAAGGATCCTCAGGGAGCGGCGGAGCTTAAGGCGTCATTGGCGAGGCACGGGGAGGCCGGAGACGGCAGGATCGTCGGAGCTAGGGTTCGGTTCCGAGAGGGGAACGGGAGTGAGGGGTCGCTGGAGAGAGGGAGAGTGGATGAGGGTGTCGGGGACGTGGCTGCGCCGTTCTTTTCCTCCTCCACGCGACGGCTGACGATCGGATGCAGGCGGCAGCGATCGACGGGATCGGCGGCGACAGCGAGCTGCTCGCCGTTGTCGAGAAAGACGACAGGGGAGCGGGGCGAAGAGGTACGGGCCGTGCTGGGCTGCGCGTGGGACGGCTGCGGCTACTGGCTGCTGGACGCGAGCGGCAGAGAGAAGAGAGGTAGTTGGGCCACGGCCCAGAGGCGCTGGATTTTCTTATTTTTTTGACAGAACCTTTTTTCTATTTTCCTAAATTCCTTTTCTCTATTTTATATAATTATTTTGGATAATGTTTTAGACATTTCAAAATACTAGGAGTTTGTAGATGTAATGAAAACAATGTGGGGCCCTTTGACACTATTTGGGCTCCACTATTTTTGTACTTTTCAAAATTCAAACACCATATTGAATGGATTCCAAAAAGAGGGGGAGAAGACTAGGGTTTAGGGTTTTGCACTTGTTCTTTGGTTCACACACTTGATCACATGCAATACTTGGATGATTTAAAAAGATGCATGCCAGGCTTAAGTACTAGTTACATATATTACAAACATGGGCTGTTACAACTAACACTTAGTCGATCGCCTTGGTTAACACTTAACCGAGTCGTGCATGGCCATGCTTTACGAATCATATCATCCGAGAGGGCCCAGAGAATATCTCTCTGAGTGGAGGGGCAACATCCCATCTTGGATATCCACATCACGCAGCTTGATTATCAATCGACCCGAACTTTATCTTTATAACTTCCCAGTTACGGATCAGCGTTTGACAGAACCTAAGTCGGTGATCCTCAACTCGGACTATGCAATGACCTCAGGTCTAAGGATTACATTGATTGAGATATACAAACAACAACTGGTTCGTTGTACCTCAATATGGGTCAATCCGAATCGCTAAACTCTTTAGCCGAATCTGTGTAAGTTGGAATAACATCTCCAGGCCCATGACAAGTGGAACCGAGTCATCAAGCCAACTTTCACATTGGTCTAAGTTGTGTGTCCAGCACAATGTCAATGACCAAGGATATTTAGTACAAACAACATGAATGTAGTTCCACAACCGAATCACATATTCAATGATACACATCAAATTTTTATACAAGGACAACTTAATATCTTTATGAATACAATGGGAAAACTCATCATACATGATTGCCTCTAGGGCATATTCCGAACAATTACTACAGTAATGACCTCTCCTTATCCTTTTTTTTTCTTTTTGTGCGAAGAATGACCTCTAATGAGAGGGAAGTAAGATTTGGGGAGTTGCTGTCCCGAAACAGATTTTTGTGTTCCACCGTAAAAATTCATGAGGAATCTATGTAAGTCAGATTGAGCTTATATTTTACAAACAAATCCCCAGTATGTTAGATAACTTTCGTTAGTTCAACACGTTTTGATTTGAGCAACATAAGATCTTAGAAAAAATTGGTTTCTACCTGATGGTCTGTTTTGAAAGATTTCTGCCATTATTTGCATTTTCTTCTTATTGATTCCTTTTTGGGTTCTTTTTGGGAAATTGAGCTTTTTGAGGGAATTTCTACAGTGGCTTGTGTTTTTAGTGAAAGTTTTCTGTTCTAAAGCTAAACCCAAAGGTCTATTATCTTTTGAATACACTAATGTTGCTAATGAAGATTGTATGAAGTTTTGTATGAAAGAAAAATTTCAGGTGTAGAGAGAGAATAATGTAATGAGATGAAGAATGGACAAAAGCTCAAGATTGGGGATGCCATCCCATGTCACCCCAAGAAATATTCAAGAGGTACAAGCGTCAAAGCTTGGGGATGCCCAAGGCATCCCCTTCTTCATCAATAAAAATCTCAGGTCTTTCTAGACACTTCGGTTTTATTGTTTCATGCACAAGTTGTTGTTCTTGGAGCGTCTTAGTTTTTGTTTTCTTAGTTTGCTTGAATAATTAGTTTGGACCACCGTTCTCGCTGTGTTGTTTCAAATAAGTTGATTGGTGTTGAAAGGAGTAGAAAGTTCTTGCTTGAAATAGTGCAAGAGGAGCTTGATTTGACTATGACTTAGTCTTTAGCATGTCATGCTAGGTGTTGTTTTTACCTTATTCTTAGTGATTATTGCTGTAGGATTACTTTTTCCAAACAATTGGGATTGTTTAGTGTGCCTTGAAAAAATCATGCGTTGTTTTAGCATGCAAACGAATAGTATTGTGGTATTCTCCTTTGATGCTTTGTTTGGGTTGACTTGGCACATGCTTACACCATGTTATGACTATGAACAAGTCACCATAGCCTCTATGATCATTTAGTCCTTGACTTGTAGTACCACTCTATGCTTTGATTAGTAATGTTTTGTCGCTCTACATGATTATGGCCATTATTGCTCTCTTAGTTGGTTGCTCCCAGTCTTTTGCTAGCCTCCAATTGTATGAGTAAGCTCTACTCATGCTTCCAACTCCTAGGAAACCAAGTTATTCCAAAGTGTTCACTATAAATTCCTATGCATCGTGTGTTACTCCATTCCAAGTATATTCTTGTTTTCATCTATCTTCCAATTAAAAAGTATTTTGTTATGTGAAAACTTAGTGATTAAATCTCTCACAAACTTGATGGCACACATTATTTTTCTGGCCCCTAATAAACTTGAACCATTGTGCCATCTGTGTTCTATATGCTTGCACTTATACGTTGGAATTAGCAGAACCACGTTGTCACGGGGAACTCTTTCAACATTGCACCTGTACTTTGTACACAGTTGATATCATGCTCTTTTGTCTACGGATGTCGTCAGTGTGAAATAAAAGGGGAGCTTCTAAGTCCATAGTTATGTATGTGTGTTAGAGAAACACCTGGGCGGCTAGCCTAAGCCATGCCTAATCATGGTGGAAACTTGCAGCATCACCATAATGACATCTATGAAGCTTTCTTCTTATAAAAGAGAGAGACACATTGAAAAGAGGAAAGAGAGAAAAAAGCACCATATTCCCATGGTAAATAAGAAGATTGCTGAGATGCTCATTGTCTGCTTGCCTTGTCAATTTTGTTATGGGATAGCTCCTATACCATGTGCAAGGGGTACCCCATTGGCAGTTCTGTATGATACGCATGTACTTACTATGACAAGAAATTATAGGTCACTATAGTTGAGTAGCATGAGGATTGGCCCTCGGATTCAAGGGACATGAGATTGCCAACTTATACTTTGTCAAGTATATACTCCATAGTTTTTTCACTTTAACCTTAATCACTTCAAGATGCTTATGATAGGGGCAATGAGGGCTGAAAGCTAACAAATACCATAATTTTTGGAAGATCTTTTTGAAACTTGAAATCCCTGCTTCCCTTTATGAATGGCCTTTCTTCCACTATTATATGCAGTCTCCACCTTCTACCTTTAGGCACTAGTTAAGAGAGCATAGTTGCCATTCTTAGTTCTATGTGCATTGTCCGAAAACATATTGATTGATGCATCTTGTTGATATTGCTTGTTCTTGTGCTATTTGTATCTGGTCACTCTTATGAACTTTGAAGGTGTCCTATGTATCTATTTGCTACTCTATAAGGGACAAGCTGATTGACGCTATGCCATGTTTTCTGTATGTGAAACAAACAAACATTTTTCAATGCATGTTATTCATGATATTTGTTTGTAGCCTTTCATGTTTCATGCATAGTTACTTTGTCTTACTATTAGAACTCCATCTTTCATGCACATGATTAGAGTTCTTTGATCCCATCTTTCAATGTTTGGAAATGGTTTGATCTTGGTTTTGATGGTGCATGTCACCTAAAAATTGTTCTTTTTGTCACTTACCTACTCGAGGACGAGAATTTTAACATGCGGCCCGAAAGTTCAGACGGCAAGGCAACGCGGGGTCCATGTTGCGTGTAATCTCGCGGAAGGGCTGTAGTAGCTTCGCCAATTGTCAAGAGGGACCAAATGGGGGTAAATATAAATCTAAGGGCCAAATGATCGTTTGAACTAGTCAAAAAACGGTTGAACTCAAATCCCGCTGTTAGGTCAATTTTTCTTGCATTGACCCGTTAGTATTTCCTGTTATCCTTTGCGCTTGTGGACTGGTTTAACCCTGCGAGGACTAAATCTTCTTCTCTGCTCTTCTCCCCTATTATTCCCCTCTCCATTACCTTGCTTAGCTCCGGCTACTGGTCTCCAAATCGGAGCTCACCGTTCCTCTCCTTGCGTCCCCGCCATGGCCGGTCAACCTCCCACGCCCTTCATCGAAGCTCGCCACCATCGCCCTCGCCTCGTTCTTCATAGTCGTCGTGTCGGAGCTTCGCGTCCCTAGCCAAGCCTCTCGCCGCTGCCTAGACCTTCTCGCACGGCGGAGCGCGTCCGGCCTGGAAATCCGGACTGGCGACTGGCCTCGGGCGGTTGCATGCTGTCGCACACCCCAGGCATGGTAGCCCTGGTAGAGGAGTTCAACGACAACGCTCTCATGGCCACCATGCTGGGCACGCGTCCCGTCGTGTCACCGGCGGACTTGCTGTCGGCTTTCAAGTGTCGTTTTTGGATCAGACGAACAGTGGTCAATATCGAGGTATGCACGCCACCATTGGATTTCTTTGTCCGGTTCACCCACAGCTCAGACAACAAGCGTGTTCTGCATTCTTCCCGTTCTTCCGAGTGTTGTGGGGAGAAAATGAGCTTCCTGCGTTGGCATCGTGCCTGTGGATGGGACTATCGCTTGGGGTAGCTTCGATTCATCTCTAAACTTGGCTTTGATGGCCCCCCTTTACATGCCTGGGAACCGGAGGCCCTCAAGCAGGTCGTCAGTAGCCTTGGTAGCGAGCTGGTGGAGATTGTGCCACCGAGGTAAAGGCGTGGATGTAAGATCCAGACACTATTCCTAAGATGTACAATGTGGAGATTCCAAGCAGGGCAAGAAGACAACTTTGCTGGAAGCACCCGGTGATCATCCACCTGCAGGAGGTTCTGGATCCGGTACATGGAGTTTAGGACCCCGACGAGGCAACCAGAAAGCGTCCTCGTCGCCTGCAGTGTTGGCCTGGAAGGATCAATCGCACAGGACCACCACCGTTCCGCGATGGAGCGCACGGTTTCGGTGGGGGGACTAGGCGTGGACAGGCTGGTGGTTCTGATTTCCCTCGAGTGAAGACATAGGTTTAGTGAATCTGAAAGATTGTTGACTTGAGAGTCGAGCACGTAGTACGCCTTATGTAATAGTTTGAAGTGTTGTAGTATGTGTGGCTAGTGAATTTGTAATGTGTGGCTACTGAATTCGTAGTATGTGTGGCTAATGATTTCGTAGTACGTGTCTGAATGCTGTCTGAATCTTGCATGAATAAACCACACAAGATCAGTTCAAAAAATGTTGTCTGAATCTTGTCTGCCTCGGATAAGTATGACAGTAAACTGAATTCAACCGCCGGTAGTAATTGAATAAATATATACATCTTGATAGTATTTGGTTACTTCCGACGTAGTTCCATACTATAGTATGGGATAACTGTGCAAAAGGGGGCTATTGCCTCTACAAAAGGAATTCTATAGAGCTAGTTTCTGAACTTAAATGTTATACACTAAAGAAACTGCAGATTTCCACCATAAAAGTTGGCTAGCCAATTGCTTTGAGAGGACGTAAGTTCAGCAATCGTTCGACCATAACTGATCTTTTTCCTTCCTGCCAAACATCAAGAGATCTGCAATGTTCATGCACTAGTTGACGCGCTTGAACCAGTCCCGGTTCAGTACGAACAGCCGCGCCGCGAAAACAATTTCTTCGAAGGTGAACTCCGGTTTCTCGTGACAGGGATCGTAGGTCCCTGCAAATATAAACCTGAATTTCGGCGATGTGCTGTTGCCCGTCGTCGGCTCCAGCTGTCGAACACTCCAACAAGCTGAGTGTAGATGGATGCACGCCGCCGCGGTGTGGCCGCCAACGGTGCATAGGATGGATCGTCTTTGCCGTTGACAGCGTGCGCCCAGATTTCCCCACGGTAAGGTTGCCCGCGCCGATGCATGGAGGCGAGAGTTTGTTGACCTTGGCGCCACCCTGTTCGAGGGTTGTTTCCTCGGTGACAAGCTCGCAGGAACACTTCATAATGTACCTTCTTTCTTGTGCGTAGAACACACGAAAATGCTGCCGCGTGCACTCTCCATGACGCTTGTTTGGCCCTTCTCGACGCCGCAGCGGAATTCGCAGTTGCCTCCGCCGCTGCCGCAGATGCAACACATTCTGCGAAATCAACCTTCTCGGATGGCAATGGAAGACCGGCCTTGTAGGACAGCCGCATGGCCTGCCTCAAAGGGGCCAAATAGCTAAGCTTCGGCGGCGGCCAGGGCGGCGGCGGCTTCTGCTTAGGCGGGGCCATAGCTAAGCTTCCTAAGAGTGTATCTTATTTATTTGAAACTAGTTCGACTAACTGCTGAATCTTTATTTCCCTTTGTCTGCGTAAGAGTGCTAAGATATTAAAAATACAGGTCGTGGCTAGAAACCGGATCGAGCAATGTACCAGGTTAGGGTTCCATTTTAAGTATATTTACGAGTGTGTCCTTAGTTGTGTCCAGAAATTTTGCATGTGCCTCTACGATCGTAGAATTGTAACAACACCATCAGAAACAGGGGAAGAGGTCGTGGCGTTTTACTGACTGGTGGGACCCGCAACCTCGACCGCTGCGACGGCGCGCATCCCAGGTTCGAGGATTAGTTCTCCCCATTATTCTGTAATTTTCCATATTCTGTTGCTCGCTCGCAGCTCCACTTGGATTTGGTTTGAGATTTGGGGATTGGGGAATAATCAGGGGATTTCAATCGGTTAATTTATGCAAGTAATCAATCCCGATAATCACGGTATCTCAATAAAGTCCTTATTGCATGCTATTGTTTTTTGTAATAGGTGGATGGCAGCGACGTTTGCAGCGACGACGAGTCCAAGCACACCAAGATTCGTCAGGTGCTGAGGAAGCTGAAGTCCGGCCAGTTCAACGGCTTCTTTGCCGGCGATGTCTACAGGTGCCCCTTCTGTACCAAGAGCCTCACCACCAACTTCAATGCCCTCGTGATGCATGCCGAGGACGTGAAGACCTCCGGCCGTCAAAGAATGTCAATGCCTTTAGAGCCCAGCACAAGGCGCTCAGTATTCACCTCCGCAACCTCCATAAGGTGGCCATCGAGGAGGGTCGCATACCCCCGATCAAGCCCAAGGCGCCCAAGGTCAAGGGACTGGGCAGCAGGAAGTGGAGGAAGCGCCACAGGGAGGATGCAGAGGCCCTCCTAGCGCAGGACATGAGGGGCCACTGATCCTGTGCTGATGTTGCTGTAAAGCAGCTTCTTTTGTTTTTTTGTCTATGTTGAACTTGTAAGCTGCTGCTGCTCAGTATCCTAATTGTCGAACCTGGTTTAGGTATCGTACTATATAATCCTTTATTAGCTACTTTATCTACCTCTGCTATATTCATCTACATATTTATGGTGCTGGTTAGATTTGCGGCCAAATTGGGAAAATACTAGGGCCAAAAGGAACCATGAATGAAGAAAGAAGCTGCTCTAGATTCAGCCTAGGTACCCCATGGGGCACCCCAAACCATTTTTCCTCGAAAAATTGAGAACTTCTTATAGGGTACATATAGTTAGAAAACAAATTTACCGGGCCGTAACTCGGAAAAAGTACAATACATGCCCGTACCACGATATAAATTCCCACCTCCCGGGAATGGCCATGTACCATGGTGTAGCATGCGTGGAAATTGCCTTGGGCCCATGGGCGCGCCCTAATCTTGCACCTCCTTTGGGAAAACGCCAATTTTTCGGGTCCAGAAAATGGAAAGTGGAGATTTCTCCAAATAACCACGAAATCTCTAGTTGGAGAAGTCTCTTGCAATGCCGAGAGGGAGCTAGGTGCCGTGTTTAGGCTCAATCCATGGAGTGGTTTCATGTTCTGGGCAGTGAGGGGCGGGTCTACGGTTGGAAGCTAGGTTTAATCACACTCGATAGACATCCTGGTGGTGACTTGGGCGCCAAATGACCTGGTATGCCATGCATATGATTTTATGAGGGCAGTTGGTCACATGCAAGGGCTCCATGAGCCGTTATCAAATTTTATTTGTTTTTAGATTTTGTTTGGTGCTGCCCAAGAAAACGACGAAACCTTCCGGCGGGCGCGTCAACGCTGCTATAGGTGCAATCTTGAACCCAGGCATGCATCCAGCCTAGGTACACCATGGGGCACATACAGTTAGAAACCGCATTTACCGGGCCGTAACTCCAAAAAAATACAGTACATGCCCGCACCACGAGATAATTGCCCACCTCCCGGGAATGGCCATGCACCATGGTGTAGCATGCGTGGAAATTGTCTCGGGCCCATGGGCGCGCCCTAATCTTGCACCTCCATTAGGAAAACGCCGGTTTTTTAGGTCCAGAAAATGGAAGGTGAAGATTTCTCCAAAGCACCACAAAAACTCTAGTTGGAGAAGTCGCTTGCGATGCCGAGAGGGAGCTAGGTTCCGGGTTTGGGCTCAATCCATGAAGTGGTTCCATGTTCTGGGCAGTGAGGGGGGATCTAGGGTTGGAAGCCATGTTACTCACACTCGATAGACATCCTGGTGGTGACTTGGGTGCCAAATTACCTGGTATGCCCTGCCTATGATTTTATGAGGGAAGTGGGTCACATGCAAGGGCTCCAGGATCTGTTTTCATGTTTTTTTTTGTTTTTTGAGATTTTGTTTGGTGCTGCCCAAGCAAACGGCGAAACCCGCCGGCGGGTGCGGCAACGTGGCGATCGGTGCAATATTGGACCCACGCATGCATCTAGCCTAGGTACCCCAAACCATTTTTCCTCGAAAATTGAGAGCGTCTTATAGGGTACATACAGTTAGAAACCTCATTTACCGAGCCGCAACTCGGAAAAAATACAGTACATACCCGCACCACGCGATAAATGCCCACCTCCCGGGAATGGCCATGCACCATGGTGTAGCATGCGTGGAAATTTCCTCGGGCCCATGAGCGCGCCCTAATTTTGCACCTCCTTAGGGAAAACGCCGGTTTTTCGGGTCCAGAAGATGGAAGGTGGAGATTTCTCCAAATCACCACGAAATCTCTAGTTGGAGAAGTCTCTTGCGATGCCGAGAGGAAGCTAGGTGCCGGGCTTGGGCTCAATCCATCGAGTTGTTCCATGTTCTGGGCAGTGAGGGGGGGGGTCTACGGTTGGAAGCAGGGTTTACTCACACTCGATAGACATCCTGGTTGTGACTTGGGTGCCGAATTACCTGGTATGCCCTGCCTATGATTTTATGAGGGAAGTGGGTCACATGCAAGGGCTCCAGGATCCGTTTTCATGTTTTTTTGTTTTTTGAAATTTTGTTTGGTGCTTCCCAAGAAAACGGCAAAACCCGCCGGCGGGTGCAGCAACGTGGCGATCGGTGCAATCTTGGACCCAGGCATGCATCCAGCCTAGGTACCCCATGGGGAACCCCAAACCATTTTTTCTCGAAAATTGAGAGCGTCTTATAGGGTACATACATTTGGAAACCTCATTTACCGTGCCGTAACTCGGAAAAAATACAGTACTTACCCGCACCACGAGATAAATGCCCACCTCCTGGGAATGTCCATACACCATTGTGTAGCATGCGTGGAAATTGCCTCGGGCCCATGGGCGCGCCCTAATCTTGCACCTCCTTTGGGAAAATGCCGGTTTTTCGGGTCCAGAAAATGGAAGGTGGAGATTTCTCCAAATCACCACGAAATCTCTAGTTGGAGAAGTCTCTTGCGATGCCGAGAGGGAGCTAGGTGCCAGGTTTGGGCTCAATCCATGGAGTGGTTCCATGTTCTTGGCAGTGAGGGGGGTCTACGGTTGGAAGTCAGGTTTACTCACACTCGATAGACATCCTGGTGGTGACTTGGGTGCCAAATGACCTAGTATGCCCTGCCTATGATTTTATGAGGGCAGTTGGTCACATACATGGTCTCCATAAGCCGTTATCACGTTTTATTTGTTTTTAGATTTTGTTTGGTGCTGCCCAGGAAAACGACGAAACCTGCCGGCGGGCACGACAACGCGGCGGTCGGTGCAATCTTGAACCCAGGCATGCATCCAGTCTAGGTACCCCATGGGGCACCCCAAACCATTTTTCCCCGAAAATTGAGAGTGTCTTACAGGGTACATACCGTTAGAAACCGCATTTACCGGGCTGTAACTCGGAAAAAATATAGTACATGCCCGTACCACGAGATAAATGCCCACCTCCAGGGAATGGCCATGCACCATGGTGTAGCATGCGTGGAAATTGCCTCGGGCCCATGGGAGCGCCCTAATCTTGCACCTCCTTTGGGAAAACGCCGGTTTTTTGGGTCCAGAAAATGGAAGGTGGAGATTTCTCCAAAGCACCACAATATCTCTAGTTGGAGAAGTCACTTGCAATGCCGAGAGGGAGCTAGGTGCCGGGTTTGGGCTCACTCCATGGAGTGGTTCCACGTTCTGGTCAGCGAGGGGGTGGATCTAGGGTTGGAAGCCATGTTTACTCACACTCGATAGACATCCTAGTGGTGCCTTGGGTACCAAATGTCCTGGTATGTCCTGCGTATGATTTTATGAGGGCAATGGTCACATGCAAGGGCTCCAGGACTGTTTTCACGTTTTTTAGTTTTTTGTAGATTTTGTTTGGTGCTGTCCAAGAAAACGGCGAAACCGTCCAGCGGGGGCGGCAACCACGTAGTGGGTGCAATCTTGAACCCAGGAATGCATCCAGCCTAGGTACCCCATGGGGCACCCCCATACAATTTTTCCTCGAAAAATGAGAGCGTCTTATAGGGTACATACAGTTAGAAACCACATTTATCTCGCCGTAACTCGGAAATAGTACAGTACATGCCCGTACCACGAGATAAATGCCCACCTCCCGGAAATGGCCATGCACCATGGTGTAGCATGCGTGGAAATTGCCTCGGGCTCATGTGCGCGCCCTAATCTTGCAAATGCTTTGGGAAAACGCCGTTTTTTCGGGTCCAGAAAATGGAAGGTGGAGATTTGTCCAAAGCACCACGAAATCTCTAGTTGGAGAAGTCGCTTGTGATGCAGAGAGGGAGCTAGGTGCCGGGTTTGGGCTGAATCCATGGATTGGATCCATGTTCTGGGCAGTGAGGGGGGATCTAGGGTTGGAAGCCATGTTTACTCACACTCGATAGACATCTTGCTAGTGACTTGGGTGCCAAATGACCTGTTATGCCCTGCCTATGATTTTATGAGTGCAGTTGGTCACATGCCAGGGCTCCAAGAGCCATTTTCATGTTTTTTTTTGTTTATTTAGATTTTATCTAGGGCTTCCCAAGAAAACGACGAAACCCACCGACGTGAGTGGCAACGCGGCGGTCGGTGCAATCTTGAACCCAGGCATGCATCCAGCCTAGGTACCCCATGGGGCACCCCAAACCATTTTCCTCGAAAATTGAGAGTCTCTTATAGGGTACATACAGTTGGAAACCGCATTTACCGGGCTGTAACTCGGATAAAATATAGTACATGCCCGCACCACAAGATAAATGCCCACCTCCCGGGAATGGCCATGCACCATGGTGTAGCATGCATGGAAATTTCCTTGGGCCCATGGGCACGCCCTAATCTTGCACCTCCTTTGGGAAAACGCCCGTTTTTCGGGTCCAGAAAATGGAAGGTGGAGATTTCTCCAAAGCATCACGAAATCTCTAGTTGGAGAAGTCGCTTGCGATGCCGAGAGGGAACTAGGTGCCGGGTTTGGGCTCAATCCAGCGAGTGGTTCCATGTTCTGGGGAGTGAGGGGGGATCTAGGGTTGGAAGCCATGTTTACTCACACTCGATAGAAATCCTGGTGGTGACTTGGGTACCAAATGACCTGGTATGCCCTTCTTATGACTTTATGTGGGAAGTGGGTCACATGCAAGGGCTCCAGGATCCGTTTTCACGTTTTTTTTGTTTTTTGAGATTTTCTTTGGTGCTCCCCAAGAAAACGGCCAAACCCGCCGGCGGGTGCTGCAACGTGGCGATCAGTGCAATCTTAGACCCAGGCATGCATCCAGCCTAGGTACCCCATGGGGAACCCCAAACCATTTTTCCTCGAAAATTGAGAGTTTCTTATAGGGTACATACATTTAGAAACCTCATTTACCGGGCCGTAACTCGGAAAAAATACAGTACATACCCGCACCACGAGATAAATGCCCACCTCCTGGGAATGTCCATGCACCCTGGTGTAGCATGCATGGAAATTGCCTCGGGCCCATGGGCACGCCCTAATCTTGCACCTCCTTTGGGAAAACGCCGGTTTTTCTGGTCCAGAAAATGGAAGGTGGAGATTTCTCCAAAGCACCATGAAATCTCTAGTTGGAGAAGTCTCTTGCGATGCAGAGAGGGAGATCGGTGTCGGGTTTGGGCTCAATCCATGGAGTGGTTCCATGTTCTGGCCAGCGAGGGGGGGATCTAGGGAAGTGGGTCACATGCAATGGCTCTAGGACCGTTTTCACTTTTTTTTTGTTTTTTTTGTAGATTTTGTTTGGTGCTGCCCCAGAAAAAGGCTAAACACGCCGGCAGGCGCGGCAACCAGGCGGTGGGTGCAATCTTGAACCCAAGCATGCATCCAGCCTAGGTACCCCATGGGGCACCCCAAACCATTTTTCCTCGAAAATTGAGAGCATCTTATAGGGTACATGCAGTTAGAAACCACATTTACCGGGACGTAACTCGGAAAAAGTATAGTACATGCATGTACCATGAGATAAATTCCCACCTTCCGGGAATGGCGATACACCATGGTGTAGCATGCGTGAAAATTTCCTCGGGCCCATGGGCGCGCCCTAATCTTGCACCTCCTTTGGGAAAACGCCGTTTTTTCGGGTCCACAAATGGAAGGTGGAGATTTCTCCAAAGCACCACGAAATCTCTAATTGGAGAAGTCGCTTGCGATGCCGAGAGGGAGCTAGGTTCCGGGTTTGGGCACAATCCATGGAGTGGTTCCATGTTCTGGGAAGTGAGGGGGGATCTAGGGTTGGAAGCCATGTTTCCTCACACTCGATAGACATCCTGGTGGTTACTTGGGTGCCAACTGACCTGGTACGCCCTGCCTCTGATTTTATGAGGGCAGTGGGTCACATGCAAGGGCTCCATGAGCCGTTTTCACGTTTTTTTAGATTTTGTTTGGTGTTGTCCAAGAAAACGACGAAACCCACCGGCGGGCACGGCAACGCGGGGCGGTCGATACAATCTTGAACCCAGGCATGCATCCGGCCTAGGTACCCCATGGGGCACCCCAAACCATTTTTCCCTGACAATTGAGAGTGTCTTATAAGGTACATATAGTTAGAAACCGCATTTACCGGGCCGTAACTCGGATAAAATAAGTACATGCCCGCACCACGAGATAAATTCCCACCTCCTGGGAATGGCCATGCACCATGGTGTAGCATGCGTGGAAATTGCCTCGGGCCTATTGGCACGCCCTAATCTTGCACGTCCTTTGGGAAATCGCCGGTTTTTCGGGACCAGAAAATGGAAGGTGGAGATTTCTCCAAAGCACCACGAAATCTCTAGTTGGATAAGTCACTTGCGATGTCAAGAGGGAGCTAGGTGTCAGGTTTGGGTTCAATCCATGGAGTGGTTACATGTTCTGGGCAATGAGGGGGGGTCTTGGTTTGGAAGCCATGTTTACTCACACTTGATAAACATCCTGGTGGTGACTTGGGTGCAAAATGACCTGGTATGCCCTGCCTATGATTTTATGAGGGCAGTGGGTCACATGCAAGGGTTCCAGGAGACGTTTTCACGTTTTATTTGTTTTTTTAGATTTTGTTTGGTTCTGCCCAAGAAATCGGCAAAACCCGACGGCGGGCTGCGGCAACGTGGCGGTCGGTGCAATCTTGGACCCAGGCATGCATCCAGCCTAGGTACCCCATGGGGAACCCCAAACCATTTTTCCCCGAAAATTGAGAGTGTCTTATAGGGTACATACAATTAGAAACATCATTTACCGGGCCGTAACTCGGAAAAAATATAGTACATGCCCGCACCACGAGATAAATGCCCACCTCTCGGGAATGGCCATGCACTGTGGTGTAGCATGAGTGGAAATTGTCTCGGGCCCGTGGGCGCTAACTAATCTTGCACCTCCTTTGGGAAAACACCGGTTTTTCGGGTCCAGAAAATGGAAGGTGGAGATTTCTCCAAAGCACCACGAAATCTCTAGTTGGAGAAGTATCTTGCGATATAGAGAAGGAGCTCGGTGCCGGGTTTGGGCTCAATCCATGGAGTGGTTCAATGCTCTGGCCAGCGAGGGGGGGATCTAGGGTCGGAATCCATGTTTACTCACACTCGATAGACATTCTGGTGGTGCCTTGGGTGCCAAATGACCTGGTATACCCTGCTTATGATTTTATGAGGGCAGTGGGTCACATGCAAGGGCTCGAGGAGCCGTTTTCACGTTTTTTTATTTGTTTTTTTGTAGATTTTGTTTGGTGCTGCCCAAGAAATCGGCGAAACCCGCCGGCGGGCGTGGCAACCAGGCGGTGGGTGCAACCTTGAGCCCATGCATGCATCCAGCCTAAGTACCCCATGGGGCACCCCAAACCACTTTTCCTCAAAAATTGAGAGCGTCTTATAGGGTACATACAGTTAGAAACCATATTTACCGGGCCGTAACTCGGAAAAAGTACAGTACATGCCCGTACCACAAGATAAATGCCCACCTCCCAGGAATGGCCATGCACCATGGTGTAGCATGCATGGAAATTGCCTCGGGCCCATGGGCGCTCCCTAATCTTGCACCTCCTTTGGGAAAACGCCGGTTTTTCGGGTCCAGAAAATGGAAGGTGGAGATTTATCCAAAGCACCACGAAATCTCTGGTTGGAGATGTCGATTGCGATGCCAAGAGGAGCTATGTGCCGGGATTGGGATCAATCCATGGAGTAGTTCCATGTTCTGCGCTGAAGGGAATATGCCCGAGCGAAATCACGAGAATGTTTTGATCAATCATACCATGATATGTACACATCCAGATATGTCCTGTGATCTAAGTGTTATGAGCATATACCAGAATGAATCATAAAATGATCATTGGACTATAGTAAGGATATTCTTATGATCTTTTGGAAGAACTAAGAATATATTTGTGTAGAGGTGACAAACAATTACAAATATTTCATTGTAAAGCGTTACATTGATACTAGTTTTGTCGCAAGATAAAAATTAAGTTTATCTCAATTTAAACTATGAGTGGCACAATGAAATGGAGAGGAGTTTTCATGATGGATTTCGATGTATTCCAAAGTTAAGAAATTGTGACGAATACTACATCAAAAGGCTAAGTATATGACTGCTATCGTAGCAGCAAAGGAGGGAATTTGTGTCAATTAGTTTGTTATCAAACTAAGGTGTTGTTCGCAACGGGCTAACACTAAAGATATATTGTACGACAATAGTATCGACATGGTTTAACCCCAAGGAACTAAAGGTCTCACCAAAAGACCAAATTTATACAATGTCATCTCATTGGAGAATGAGTGATGCGTGGAGACGCAAAGACATGCAAATACACACGGACCTGAAAGCATCAGATCCGTAGATTATGTTAACCACTTGCAGTTGCGTATTTGGAACACCAGAAAGCCATAGGTGTTCAATACGCAAAGTTTTCAAACTAGATTATTGTCTCTAGTGCAAGTGGGAGACTGAAGGGAATATGCCCGAGAGGCAATAATAAAGTGGTTATTATCGTATTCCTTGTTTATGATAAATGTTTATTTTACATGCTATAATTGTATTAATATGGAAACATTAATACATGTGTGTTTAATAAACAAAAAGGAAGTTCCTAGTTATGCCTCTCTTATAAACTAGCTCGTTGATTAACATGATGATCAAAGTTTCCTGATCATGGACATTGGATGTTGTTAATAACGAGGTCACAACATTAGTGTAATGATGTGATGAACATTCATCCGAAGTATAGAATTACGATCAAAGTCATTGAGTTTATATTGCTATAACAACTTACGAAGTGATCCTAATCCTTAGACCATGAGATCATGTCAATCACTAACACCGGAAGAGTTTCTCGATGACATCAAACGTCACACCATAACTGAGTGATTATAAAGATGGCTTCAGAACTAATAAAGTGTTATGTTGAGACCCATGGATCGAGAGTGGAATTTGTTCATCCCGATGACGGATAGATATGCTCTGGGCCCTCTCGGTGATATCACATTGATTAGCTTGCAAGCAAGTGATTTGATCACTAGAATGTTATATCACGGGAACGAGAAAAGAGTGCATGTAGGTAACGAGATCAAACTAGGTATGGAGATACCGATGATCGAATCTCGGACATGTAATATATCGTGAAACAAAGGGATTAAGATACTAGCGTAAAAGGTTCACACGATCACATAAGTCATCGTTGAATGTGTGGGAGTCAGTACGGATCTCCAGGTCCCGCTGCTTATTATTGATCGGAGAGGGGTCTCGATCATATCTGCATTATTCGCGAACCGTAGGGTGACACACTTAAGGGATACCGACACCATTCGGAGCAAATGATATGCCAGAAAAAGAAAAGGAAAGCGCAGAAATTTATTTCACTAGACACCGAAACTGTTTCGGTTGAAATTGTTGAAACTGGTTCTGCATGTGAAATGGAATACTAGCAAGGGGTTTTATGTGGATGTTTGTTAATTAAAGTAATTAACAAAATTATGAATAAATAAATAAAAGAGTTTTATTTAAATGAGAGCTTGCATTAAATTTGGTGGAAATTTAATGCATGTGAGTGGATTTTTGAGTGGAGGCTTTTTAATGGGAGTGGAGGCTTTTCATTTTGAGTGGGAGCTCCACCCACATGAATGTGGAAGAGGTGGGGGCAGCCCCCATGGCTGGGTGCCATGCCCCTTTGGTGCCCCCCTCTCTCCTATAAAAGGCCCTCCTCTCCTCCTCTCAAAGGGCACCTCCGCGTGAAGGATCTCTCTCCCCCCTTTAGAATTTCCCCATGGTCTCGGATCAGCGAGATACATGTTCCCGGTGGCTTTTTCTGGAAGGATTTGTTGCTTCCACTGCTTCGCTGGAGCGAGGGCGCGGAGGTTGTAGGGGTACCCGTACGTGTGTGCGATCACGGATGCACCACTGCTTTGAGGTGCTGGACTTGATCGTGCTGGACCGGTTGGACCAGATGGACTTCATCACGATCTTGAGATCGGCAAGCGTTTGTCTACATCATCCACGAGTAAAACCTCGTTAACACTATTCGGTCTTCGAGGGTATGTATTCAATGGATGTATATCCACCCGTTGCTTGTATCTAGTAGATAGATCTTGGTACATAGATGTTCCCATCGTAGGAAAATTTTTGTTTTCTATGCTGTGAACCCTACAGTGGTATCAGAGCCGGATCTATGCGTAGATGCTTTGCACGGGTAGTACACATATGAGTATGTGGGCGATGATGATCATTTTATTGCTTCTTAGTTGTACTTTGGATATTGGTGGCATAGTGGGATGAAGCGGCCCGGACAAACTTTACATATCCTCGCACATGAGACCTGTTCCACGCTTGACATGCAACTAGTTTTGCATAAGTGGCTAGCGGGTGTCTGTCTCTCCTACTATAGTCAATATCTTATTTGCAACGAGTTGTCAACAATTTGGTTATCCTCGTTGTGGTTCATGTTCGTAGGTAAGAACGGTTCTATCTTCGAAAGCCCTAAGCCACGTAAAACTTGCAATGGACAAATTAGAGGCGTCTAGTTTAGATTGTTGCTGGGCTAGTGTTATGATATGGTATCTTGTAAGTAGAAGTATGAGATGATACTCTTACAACACACATAGCGTGTAAGTTCCATAGACCTTGGCCTTACACATAAAGGTATGATAGTGATCATACCACGGTGCACATGATGGACATCATATGCGGGAACCATATCATTTCACTTACAAACATGTGATGTTTGATTGCATCTTATATTGCTTGTTTGGAGTTTTATTAGCATAATAAGATGATCCCTCATTTAGATATCAAGATAAGAATGTGTTCTTCCTTAAGTATGCACCGACAATGTTTCGTCGCTTCAAGGCTTCACGTGATGATCGGGTGTACTTGAATCCACGAGCATATCTCGGGTGTAAGACAGTTACACACGCGAATACTAAGGTTCTCACTTGGCGAGCCTAGCATGTACAAACATGGCATCGGAACACGGACCGAAAGGTTAAGCATGAGTCATATAGTAGATATGATGCCCATTTGATGCTCGCCTTTGAAGCTACACCGACTCACATGATGATTGGACTTGGTGTAGTGGATTTGGTTCATGTAATCACCAAAAAGACACGAGGGATGTCGTTTTTGAGTGGGAGTTCATTTATAATTTGGATTAGTAGAACTCAATTTATCATAAATTAAATCAAAGTGAATTTGCATAATTTGTTGTAGTCATTGGCATTCGTTCACCACCTTATGCATAGTTGTAATTGAGATAATAAAACTATAGAATTCTGGATATATACTTTACGAACTGGTATCGTATTGTGTTGAGTGTCAATCTAAAGTTTCAAGTCCTATTGCAAACTTTCAGCAAACTCAGTTTACTCCGTGAAATTTAATAGTTGGTATTAAATCGAGAGTAACAATTCCAGTGTTAGTATCTTAAGTATCATGTTTGCCTCCACGATTCTTGATTGTTTTAATATCAAGTTTATCTAGGAGTTGAAAGAATTGTTTCAGAAACCATCATGTGTGGCAGATATAACGATATCTGAAATAATGTTTTGGTTGCAAAATGATAGAGTATAATATATGTTCTCATATTTGATGAGAATTTACAAAGGTTGGAGATGCTAGACATCCTAATCATCCAAAAAGGGTTTTGGAAAGTAATGTTATACTCACGATTCACCTTGATAAGCTACAGTAGCTTGATCGTGAAAGTCTTCATGATAAGAGTGAATAGAAGATGTATGTAAAGTGTTTACTACACTAAAAGATTACTAAACAATGGATTTTGAAAGAATACCGATCATTTTGATGGTGGTGATCTACTTCAAAGTGCAAATCCAAAGGTATTATTATTTGAATATACACGCTTTGGACTATGTGTCATGTATATGGCGCCAATTTTGATGTTGATAGATTCTTTTAAAAAGGAAAAGAAAATGCTGAAAGAGAATCTATAAAATATATTTGGCAGAAAAGAAAAGATTGGAAATATCCAATTTAGGTATATAGATGATATACAGGTTATGGTTGTATTCTTTGCTTGTTAAACAATGTGGTTCTTGGGTATTGGATACCGAATTGGTTGGTATGCAATTTCATACGGAACAACGCAATTCATAAACCACAATGGCCTAAGTAACTAGCAAGAGAATATGTGATGATATTCATCGAAAACAAACAAACCGTTGTTTCTATTTCTTATTGACATCAAAGCTTGACTTCAAGATTTGTTTTAATAATTGTTATTTGAATCAGATATTATAAGAACAAAGGTTGTTCAAATAATTACCGTATTCCATATAAGATAGATGATTTACAAATCTAGTTGGATAAATCACATCCATAAAACCTGATGCTAAAATTTCGCAAGACAAATGATTGAAAGATCACTTACGAAGTGACATCGTCGTTTAAATTATATTGGAAAGAAAACATGAAGAATCTCCATATTCATGGATTTTTGGAGTCTTTGATTTGATCAAGTGATGCTTGTGAGACTTTCCTCGGGATAATTAAAACTTTGTTCAAAGGCCAAAGAAGAACGAACGACTAAATTATTGGAATTTATACATATCGATGTATGTATACCATTATGTGTAGTCGTAAGCGATGGGTTTCAACTTCATATGCTTTCTCCGGAAATTTGAGTGAATATTCACTTAATGAGAAAGAATTATGAAATATTTGAAAAACGTTTCAAAGACTTTCAAGATGAAGTGGATAATCATTGTAATAAGAAAATAAATGGTTTATGATTTTATCATAAGGGATTTGTTTGAGTTACATGTGTAATAAGAAAATAAATGAATTATGATCTTATCATAAAGGGATTTATTTGAGTTGCAAGTTTAGCAAAACACCTAGATTTACATATCCCGAAACACCATAGGAATATGGAGTGTTTGAGATTTGTAATGAAACCTTGTTTGACATGGTTGGATCAAAGGTGTTATTTATAAAACTGCCATTATGTTTTAAAAGATTAAAAGCTCTAGAGACTTCCGCTTTTACACTAAAAAGAGCTCCATCTTGATCTGTTGAAATGACACCATATGAGTTATGGTTTGGGGTAAAACCCAAGTTGTCATTTCTTAAATTTTGGTATGCTAAACATAAGTAAGATGTTTACAACCAAAGTAGGATGAGCATGTCTTTGTAGGTTATTTCGAATAACAATTGGTTATTCCTCCATAACACCGAGGACAAAAGGGTTTGTCGCTTGAAACTTGAAGTTTCTTGAAAAAGGAATTTTTCCGTAAAAGTTAAGTGGGAGGACAATAGAACTTTGATAAGGTTAACGAACCTTAGCTAAATGTGCTGAGTTGCGCAGCGCCGGAAATCGTTCCGGAGGCTGCCATAATGCTCATAGATTATGTGCCTCAAAGGTTGTGGTCACGGAGATCTAAGTTCTTATTGAACCAAGTCGGTCGAATAAACAATCAAATACTAAGATTTGAGAGTAAATCATTATTGCTTGACAATGATGAACCGACTATATGCAAAGAAGCGATGATGGGCCCTAACTCCGTCAAATGGCTTGAAGCCATAAAATCCGTGATAGTTCTATACACGAGAAATCAAGTTTTGAACTTGGAAGACCCTCCGGAAAGGTGTAAAAACCTATTGGTCGTATTTGGATCTATAAAGAAACAGACATGGATGTCTCACATCTATGGAATATTCGACATGTCGTAAAGTATTTTATGACAATGTTCAAGGAGTTGACTATGACAAGATTTGATCTTTCATCGCGATATTTAGTCTGGACGGATTAAAGTAGCAACCACTACATATAATTTGGTATATGGTAGATGAATAAACAAAACAAAGTTTTTTTAATAGAATGGTTACCTAGGACGTGTACATGACACGGTCCAAAGGGTTTTGTTAAATTCAAAGGATGCTAAAAAGGCATGCAAACTTCAATGGTTGAAGTAAGCATCGCGGAGTTGGAATCTTCACCATGATGAAAAATGAGTTTTTCATCAGGAGACGATGAAGATGCTTGCATTTGCAAGAAATTAAGTGGGAGCGCTGAGACATATTTCTAATACATTATGTGGAGGACATCTTGTTGATTAGAAATGATGTATCTTTTATTGACAAAGGTTAAGAATTTCATTTCAATGAAAAACTTAGGCAATACCCGAATATTTAGCATGAATGTCTATAGTGGATAGACTGTGACGCTAATATGGTTGTGCCAAACGTACATATATGAGATATTGAAGGAGTTCAATATAGAAACGACAAGAAAAGGTTCTTGTCGCATGGAAAAGGAATTGAATCAAGATTCAAGTGTATCGACACTTGATAAGTGAAACAAGATTCAAGTGCTTTGACACTTGATGAGTGAAATCACGAGAATGTTTTGATCAATCATACCATGATATGTACACATCCAGATATGTCCTATGCTCTAAGTGTTATGAGCATATACCAGAATGAATCATAAAATGATCATTGGGCTATAGTAAGGATATTCTTATGATCTTTTGGAAGAACTAAGAATATATTTGTGTAGAGGTGACAAACAATTACAAATAGTTCATTGTAAAGCGTTACATTGGTACTAGTTTTGTCGCAAGATACAAATTAAGTTTATCTCAATTTAAACTATGAGTGGCACAATGAAATGGAGAGGAGTTTTCATGATGGATTTCGATGTATTCCAAAGTTAAGACATTGTGACGAATACTACAACAAAAGGCTAAGTATATGACTGCTATCGTAGCAGCAAAGGAGGGAATTTGTGTCAATTAGTTTGTTATCAAACTAAGGTGTTGTTCGCAACGGGCTAACACTAAAGATATATAGTACGACAATAGTATCGACATGGTTTAACCCCAAGGAACTAAAGGTCTCACCAAAAGACCAAATTTATACAATGTCATCTCATTGGAGAATGAGTGATGCGTGGAGACGCAAAGACATGCAAATACACACGGACCTGAAAGCATCAGATCCGTAGATTATGTTAACCACTTGTAGTTGCGTATTTGGAACACCAGAAAGCCATAGGTGTTCAATACGCAAAGTTTTCAAACTAGATTATTGTCTCTAGTGCAAGTGGGAGACTGAAGGGAATATGCCCGAGAGGCAATAATAAAGTGGTTATTATCGTATTCCTTGTTTATGATAAATGTTTATTTTACATGCTATAATTGTATTAATACGGAAACGTTAATACATGTGTGTTTAATAAACAAAAAGGAAGTTCCTAGTTATGCCTCTCTTATAAACTAGCTCATTGATTAACATGATGATCAAAGTTTCCTGATCATGGACATTGGATGTTGTTAATAACGAGGTCACAACATTAGTGTAATGATGTGATGAACATTCATTCGAAGTATAGCATTACGATCAAAGTCATTGAGTTTATATTGCTATAACAACTTACGAAGTGATCCTAATCCTTAGACCATGAGATCATGTCAATCATTAACACCGGAAGAGTTTCTCGATGACATCAAACGTCACACCGTAATTGGGTGATTATAAAGATGGCTTCAGAACTACTAAAGTGTTATGTTGAGACCCATGGATCGAGAGTGGAATTTGTTCATCCCGATGATGGATAGATATGCTCTGGACCCTCTCGGTGATATCACATTGATTAGCTTGCAAGCAAGTGATTTGATCACTAGAATGTTATATCACGGGAACGAGAAAAGATTGCATGTCGATAACGAGATCAAACTAGGTATGGATATACCGATGATCGAATCTCGGACATGTAATATATCGTGAAACAAAGGGATTAAGATACTAGCGTAAAAGGTTCACACGATCACAGTAGTCATCGTTGAATGTGTGGGAGTCAGTACGGATCTCCAGGTCCCGCTGCTGATTATTGATCGGAGAGGGGTCTCGATCATGTCTGCATTATTCACGAACCGTAGGGTGACACACTTAAGGGATACCGACACCATTCGGAGCAAATGATATGCCAGAAAAAGAAAAGGAAAGCGCAGGAATTTATTTCACTAGACACCGAAACTGTTTCGGTTGAAATTGCTGAAACTGGTTCTGCATGTGAAATGGAATACTAGCAAGGGGTTTTATGTGAATGTTTGTTAATTAAAGTAATTAACAAAATTCTAAATAAATAAAAGAGTTTTCTTTAAATGAGGGCTTGCATTAAATTTGGTGGAAATTTAATGCATGTGAGTGGATTTTTGAGTGGAGGCTTTTTAATGGTAGTGGAGGCTTTTCATTTTGAGTGGTAGCTCCACCCACATGAATGTGGAAGAGGTGGGGGCAGCCCCCATGGCTGGGCGCCATGCCCCTTTGGTGCCCCTCTCTCTCCTATAAAAGGCCCCCCTCTCCTCCTCTCAAAGCACACCTCCTCGCGAAGGATCTCTCTCCCCCCTTTAGAATTTCCCCATGGTTTCGGATCAGCGAGATACATGTTTCCAGTGGCTTTTTCTGGAAGGATTTGTTGTTTCCGCTGCTTCACTGGAGCGAGGGCGCGGAGGTTGTCGGGGTACCCGTACGTGTGTGTGATCACGGATGCATCACTGCTTTGAGGTGCTGGACTTGATCGTGCTGGACCGGCTGGACCAGATGGACTTCATCACGATCTTGAGATCGACAAGCATTTGTCTACATCATCCACGAGTACAACCTCGTTAACGCTATTCGGTCTTCGAGGGTATGTATTATATGGATGTATATCCACCCGTTGCTTGTATCTAGTAGATAGATCTTGGTACATAGATGTTCCCATCGTAGGAAATTTTTTGTTTTCTATGATGCGAACCCTACATGCGCAGCGAGCGGGGGGGGTGATCTAGGGTTGGAAGCCAAGTTTACTTACACTTGATAGACATGCTGGTGGTGCCTTGGGTGCCAAATGAGCTGGTATGCCCTACCTATGATTTTATGAGGGCAGTGGGTCACATGCAAGGGCTCCAGGAGCCGTTTTCACGTTTTTTTTTGTTTTTTTAGATTTTGTTTGGTGCTGCCCAAGAAAATGGCGAAACCCGACGGCGGGATGCGACAACGTGGCGGTCGGTGCAATCTTGGACCCAGGCATGCATCCAGCCTAGGTACCCCATGGGGAACCCCAAACCATTTTTCCCCGAAAATTGAGAGCGTCTTATAGGGTACATACAGTTAGAAACCTCATTTATCGGGCCGTAACTCGGAAAAAATACAGTACATGCCCGCACCACGAGATAAATGCCCACCCCTCGGGAATGGCCATGCACCATGGTGTAGCATGAGTGGAAATTGCCTCGGGCCCATGGGCGCTAACTAATCTTACACCTCCTTTGGGAAAACACCGGTTTTTCGGGTCCAGAAAATGGAAGGTGGAGATATCTCCAAAGCACCACGAAATCTCTAGTTGGAGAAGTCTCTTGCGATATAGAGAAGGAGCTCGGTGCCGGGTTTGGGCTCAATCCATGGAGTGGTTCAATGTTCTGGCCAGCGAGGGGGGGGGGGATTTAGGGTCGGAAGCCATGTTTACTCACACTCAATAGACATTCTGGTGGTGCCTTGGGTGCCAAATGACCTGGTATACCCTGCCTATGATTTTATGAGGGCAGTGGGTCACATGCAAGGGCTCTAGGAGCCGTTTTCACGTTTTTTTGTTTGTTTTTTTGTAGATTTTGTTTGGTGCTGCCGAAGAAAATGGCGAAACCCACCGACGGGCGTGGCAACCAGGCGGTGGGTGCAATCTGGAACCCAGGCATGCATCCAGCCTAGGTACCCCATGGGGCACCCCAAACCACTTTTCCTCGAAAATTGAGAGCGTCTTATAGGGTACATACAGTTAGAAACCATATTTACCGGGTCGTAGCTCGAAAAAAGTACAGTACATGCCCGTGCCACAAGATAAATGCCCATCTCCCAGGAATGGCCATGAACCATGGTGTAGCATGCATGGAAATTTCCTCGGGCCCATGGGCGCGCCCTAATCTTGCACCTCCTTTGGGAAAACGCTGGTTTTTAGGGTCCAGAAAATGGAAGGTGGAGATTTCTCCAAAGCACCACGAAATCTCTAGTTGGAGATGTCGATTGCGATGCCAAGAGGAGCTAGGTGCCGGGTTTGGGATCAATCCATGGAGTGGTTCCATGTTCTGCGCAGCGAGGGGGGTGATCTAGGTTTGAAATCCATGTTTACTTACACTTGATAGATATGCTGGTGGTGCCTTGGGTGCCAAATGACCTGGTATGCCCTACCTATGATTTTATGAGGGCAGTGGGTCACATGCAAGGGCTCCAGGAGCCGTTTTCACGTTTTTTTTTGTTTTTTAAGATTTTGTTTGGTGTTGCCCAAGAAAACGACGAAAGCCGCCAGCAGGATGCGGCAACGCGGCGGTCGGTGCAATCTTGGACCCAGGCATGCATCCAGCCTAGGTACCCCATGGGGAACCCCAAACCATTTTTCCCCGAAAATTGAGAGTGTCTTAAAGGGTACATACAGTTAGAAACCTCATTTACCGGGCCGTAACTCAGAAAAAATACAATACATGCCCGCACCACGAGATAAATGCCCACCTCCCGGGAATATCCATGCACCATGGTGTAGCATGCGCAAAAATTGCCTTGGGCCCATGGGCGACCTAATCTTTATCCTCCTTTGGTAAAATGTAGGTTTTTTGGATCCAGAAAATGGAAAGTGGAGATTTCTCCAAAGCACCACGGAATCTCTAGTTGTAGAAGTCGCTTGCGATGCCGAGAGGGATCTATGTGACGGGTGGTCTAGGGTTGGAAGCCATGTTTACTCTGATTTGCCCTCTAGGCTAGTCATGAATATTCATAAAATCCCTTACTATAGCTCATGCAGAAACTAGCAGGCCCTAATTGGTCAGACAACTGTCACACGGATCATGCCAGCCAACCATTGATCCTATTTGATCCAACGGCCACACGAAATTGTTATAGTAGCAAAATCCCAGTATTATTACACACGACATGGTAGTTACAACAATTACAACATAGGACGTGGCAGTTAATATGTAATAATAAAAATACTAAAGAACAGAACATTACTCGTCGTCATCGTTGGTGGCGGCGGCTGTGTCCTCGTATGACTCGTCGGCAAGTCCCTCCTCGAATATACGCGCCCTCTCCTTGTGGGAGTCCTCCTCCTCCTCGTAGTCCCATGTGTCGACGTCACTCTACTCCGCTTCTGCCTCCAACTGCTCCATGAGCGCCTCCTCGTTGTCCGAATCGGAGTCGTCCTCGTCGCTGGCTCCTCTATTCCTACTGCCCTTCTTCATGGTGGTCTCGCATGCTTTCCTCCATCGCTCCCCCATCTTGGCTTCCGGTGCAACGCGCTTCTCGGGTGTGGCGGGTATGAAAGCTTCGATTTCGCGGTGTCCTCGAGCACCGATGTCGATGGATCCAGGCACGGTTGGACACGTCGTGGTTCCTCATATGGGTGCCGGCGTGCACGAACGATACCGCGACGAGCAGGTGACGCAGGACGGTCAGCCACCGGCAAGGATCTTCCACTACCACGTCACGGTTCCATGCTGCACGAGGAAGTTGTTCGGAAATGCGCGATGGCGGGTACGCAGAGTTGGGTGCCGATCCTGGGGGGCAGGAGCATCTCATAGTCTAGTCATGTAAAAATTGTGCTACATCGTAAAAAATCTATGTACTGGGAGTGTTGTCATGTAACAAACCACAAAATGCATCATGTGGATGCGTCGGGAAGTGTCTAGTGTGTGGCTGTCAACGTGGAGTTGAACTCTCCATCATGTTCTGTCCGTGCAACAGTTGCACGCGTCGTGACAACCCCTTGAGCACGCACGCACGCAGCACATGAAGCCCCCGCTGAACCCTCCATCTCATTAAAGCCAGTACAATCGAGTCCCATCGTGTGGACTTTGGGGTTTTATTGTAGGGGTTCGTAGCATGGAAAACAAAAATTTTCTATCGCATACAAACAAACAAGCCAAGATCTATCTACTAGATTGTAGCAACGAGTCGATGGAATAACTCACCCTCGAAGATTCCAAAGTGTTTAACGAGAGCAGATTCTCGTGGGTGATGTAGTCGTACTCTTTCCGATCTCAAGATCGCGTAGACGATCCTTCCGGCGCCGCGTTCCCGCAGCGCTCCCGCAGTCGGTCACACGTTCGGTACTCGACGAAGACCTTCCTCTCCCTTGTTCCAGCAGGCAGCGGAGGTTGTAGCACTCTCCTCGCGATTCCGGCAGCACAACGGCGTGGTACCGGAGGTAGAGGGGAAATCCCGCAGGGCTTCGCCTTAAGCCGGTGCGAGTATGGTGGAGCTTATGAGAGAGGCTATTAGTGGTCTAGTAATTAGACACACCAATTAGAGGGCTCTAAACCAATTAGAAGGCTCTAAACCGAATAGCTCTAAACCGGGGTTTAGATCTAGGGTTTAGGTCTAGAGGATAGGAAGTAGTGTTGTGTCTAGCGGAGGAGGCCCTGCCCCTCCTCTTATAGGTGGGAGGGCCGGCGCCTAGGGGAGGAGTTCCTCCCCAACTCGGCCTAGGGAGGCGCGCCGGCCAAGGGGAGGAACTCCCCTCCAACTCGGCCTCCAACTCTCCTCCTCTTTCCACTTTCCGAAAACTGGCAGTTTGACCGAAAACTGGCAGTTTGACTTTTCAATTTAGGATTTGAATTAACCCTTTATTTCGGACAGCGAGAACACTTAGTACATGATGCAATCATTCCAACATGCAATGACACATTCATGTACCCCTTCCCCCCCGGAGTGCCGGACAATCCGGAACCTTCTAGAATATCCCCGATGAAAACACCGGAATCATTCCCGAACTCCGAAACGGGACTTTCCTTATATGAATCTTATTCTCCGGACCATTCCGGATCACCTCGTGATATCCCGGATCACATCCGAGACTCCGAACAACATTCGGTCTCTTTCTCATAATACCATAACTACTCAAACAACGTCGAATCCTTAAGTGTGTCTCCCTACGGTTCGTGAATTATGCGGACATGATCGAGACACTTCTCCGAACAATAACCAATAGAGGAATCTGGAAATTCATATGGCTCCCACATATTTCTACGATTACTTTGCGATCGAATGAACCACTTACATACGATACCAATTTCCCTTTGTCTCACGATATGTTACTTATCCGAGGTTATGATCGTCGGTATCTCTGCATACCTAGTTCATCCTCGTTACTGATAAGTACTCTTTTTTCGTTCCCGTGATATGTGATCCCTTGTGACCAAGTCACATGCTTGCAAGCTAATTGGATGACATTTCACCGAGAGGGCCCAGAGAATATCTATCCGTCATGTGGATGGACAAATCCCACTCTTGATCCATGTGTTTCAACCAATACTTTCCGAACACTCAATGCCACTTTTATAGCCACCCTGTTACGGTGTGGTGTTTGATGACATCAAAGCATCCATCCAGTAAAGGTGATATGCATGATCTCATGGTCGAAGGAATTAGGTTACTATGTATCAGAAAGCATATAGCAATTGAACTATTGAAATGACTTGATCTTTATGCTACGCTTGTCTATAGGAGTATGTCCATCATATCATTCTCCTAACGATATGATCTTGTTGTTGACAACATCTCAATGTTCATGACAAAGAAACCACATCATCAATCAACCAACAAGCTAGTGAAGTATAGAGGCTATACTAGGGACTTCAAATTAAGTTTACAAATCACACAAGTATTAATGGTTTCCTTGTTAATACTATTATAGCATGAATGCAAACATTTATCATAAACACAAAGATATATAATAATAACTATATTTATTATTGCCTCTAGGGCATATCTCCAACAGTCTCCCACTTGCACTAGAGTCATCTAATCTAGATTACATGGTAATATACCGAACACCCATGGCAGTTTGGTGTTGGTCATGTTTTGCCCTCGGGAGAGGTTTAGTCAACGGATCCGCCACATTCAGATCTGTGTGTACTTTGCAAATCTTTATATCCCCATCCTGGATATGTTCTCGAATAGCGTGAAAACGTAGCTTGATATGCTTCAGCTTCTTGTGTGACCTTGGTTCTTGCGCATTGGCTATGGCGCCCATGTTATCACAGTAGATAGACATTGGGTCCAGCGCACTAGGAACCACACCCAGCTCTGTAATGAACTCTTTCATCCATATCGCTTCTTGTGAAGCCTCCGAAGCAGCCATGTATTCCGATTCAGTTGAAGATCTCGCCACAACGCTTTGCTTTGCACTCCTCCAGCTAACTGCTGCACCATTCAAAATAAATACGTATCCAGATTGTGATTTAGAATCATCTGGATCGGTGTTCCAACTAGCATCGGTGTAACCATTAACAACGAGCTGTTCATCACCTCCATAAGAAAGAACCATATCCTTAGTTCTTCTCAAGTACTTAAGGATGTTTTTGACCGCTGTCCAATGATCCACTCCTGGATCACTTTGATATCTGCTAGTTAGACTAACAGCATATGCGATGTCGGGTCTAGTACATAGCATGGCATACATTAGAGATCCTATGGCTGAGGCATAGGGAGTCTTACTCATCCTTTCTCTATCTTCTGCCGATGTCGGACTTTGAGTTTTACTCAAGGTCGTATTGGGCAACATGGGCAAGAACCCTTTCTTGCTATCTTCCATTCCAAACCTCTTTAGAACTTTGTCCAAATATGTACTTTGTGACAATGATATTTGGCGTTTCGATCTATCTCTATAAATCTTTATGCCTAATATGTAAGCTGCTTCGCCAAGATCCTTCATTGAAAAACTATTATTCAAATACTCTTTGACACTATTAAGAAGGTCTACATCATTCCCAATCAACAATATGTCATCCACATACAGTATTAAGAATGCTACAGAGCTCCCACTCACTTTCTTGTAAATACAAGCTTCTCCATAAGTTTGTACAAAACCAAAACTTTTGATTACCTTATCAAAACGTTGATTCCAACTTCGGGATGCTTGCTTCAATCCATAGATGGACCGTTGAAGCTTGCATACCTTGTTAGCATCTTTAGGATCGACAAAACCTTTGGGTTGTATCATATACAACTCTTCATCAATGTCTCCATTGAGGAATGCTGTTTTGACATCCATCTGCCATATCTCATAATCATAATATGCAGCGATTGCTAACATAATCCTCACAGACTTTAGCTTCGCTACCGGTGAGAAAGTCTCATCGTAGTCAACTCCTTGAATTTGTCGAAACCCTTTTGCGACAAGTCGAGCTTTATAGACAGTAACATTACCATCAGCATCTGTTTTCTTCTTGAAAATCCATTTGTTCTCGACAGCCTTCCGGCCATCCGGTAAGTCCACCAAAGTCCATACTTGGTTTTCGTACATGGATCCAATCTCGGATTTCATGGCTTCTTGCCATTTATTGGAATCTGGGCTCATCATCGCTTCCTCATATGTCTCGGGGTCATCGGTGTTGTCCACCAACATGACATTCATAACGGAATCATACCAATCTGGAGTGGTACGAGTTCTCGTTGACCTCCGAGGCTCTGTAGCAACTTCAACCGAAGTTTCATGATCACTATCATTAGCTTCCTCTCTTATTGGTGCAGGCACCATAGGAACTTCTTCCGGTGCTGCGCTACTCGCAATTTCGAGAGAAGGTTCGACAACCTCGTCGAGTTCTACTTTCCTTCCAGTCACTTCTTTCGAGAGAAATTCCTTCTCTAGAAAGGATCCATTCTTGGCAACGAAGATTTTGCCTTCGGATCTATGATAGAAGGTATACCCAATAGTTTCCTTCGGGTATCCTATGAAGACGCATTTTTCCGCTTTGGGTTCAAGCTTGTCCGGCTGTAACTTCTTTACATAGGCTTCGCATCCCCAAACTTTAAGGAACGACAATTTAGGTTTCTTCCCAAACCATAATGGTGTCGTTTCAACGGATTTAGACGGTGCCCTATTTAAAGTGAATGCGGCTGTTTCTAATGCATAACCCCAAAATGATAGCGGTAAATCTGTAAGTGACATCATAGAACGAACCATATCTAAGAGAGTTCGATTACGACGTTCAGACACACCATTACGCTGTGGTGTTCCCGGCGGTGTCAATTGTGAAAGTATTCCGCACTTCTTTAAATGCTCGCCAAACTCGTAACTTAGATATTCACCTCCACGATCAGAACGTAGAAATTTAATCTTCTTGTTACGTTGATTCTCTACCTCACTTTGAAACTCCTTAAACTTCTCGAAAGTTTCGGACTTATGTTTCATGAAATAGATATACCCATATCTACTCAAGTCATCCGTGAAGGTAAGAACATAACGATAACCACTGCGCGATGCTACACTCATTGGACCACACACATCGGTATGTATGATTTCCAGTAAGTCCGTAGCTCGCTCCATTATACCAGAAAATGGAGTCTTAGTCATTTTACCCATCAGACATGCTTCGCATCTTTCAAGTGATTCAAAATCAAGTGATTCAAGAAGTCCATCGGAATGGAGTTTCTTCATACGCTTCACTCCAATGTGACCAAGACGACAGTGCCACATATAGGTCAAATTATCGCTTGATTTCAAACGTTTAGCCTCAATGTTATTAATATGTGTATTTCTACTATCGAGATTCAATATGAATAGACCATCTATCAAAGGTGCATGTGCATAAAACACATTACTCATATAAATCGAACAACCATTATTCTCGGATTTAAACAAGTAACTGTCTCGCAATAAACAAGATCCTGATATAATGTTCATGCTTAATGCAGGCACCAAATAACAATTATTTAAGTATAAAACTAATCCCGATGGTAGATGAAGAGGTAGCGTGCCGACCGCGATCACATCAACCTTTGATCCGTTTCCTACGCGCATCGTCACCTCGTTCTTCACTAGCTTCCGTTTATTCTGCAGCTCCTGTTTCGAGTTACAAATATGAGCAACCGAACCAGTATCAAATACCCAGGCACTACTACGAATACTAGTGAGATACACATCAATAACATGTATATCAGATATACCTTTCTTCTTGATGTTGCCGTTCTTCAAATCCGCCAAGTACCTTGGGCAATTCCGCTTCCAGTGACCTTCTCCCTTGCAGTAAAAGCACTCAGTTTCAGGTCTAGGTCCAGCCTTGGTCTTCTTCGTCGGCGTGGTAACTTTCTTACCACCCTTCTTGAAGTGTCCCTTTTGCTTAGACTTGCCTTTCTTGAATTTGGTGGTCTTATTGACCATCAACACTTGGTGCTCTTTCTTGATCTCCACTTCTGCAGATTTTAACATAGCAAATAGTTCTGGCAACTCTTTGTTCATGTTCTGCATGTTGTAGTTCATCACAAAGTTCTTGTAACTTGGTGGTAGTGATTGGAGGATGCGGTAAACTCCCAAAGTATTAGGAATCACTATACCCAAACTTTGAAGTTTATTTGCGTGCCCAGACATCTTAAGCACATGCTCACTGACGGAGCTACCCTCTTCCATCTTGCAGTTAAAGAACTTTTCAGAAGCTTCATAACTTTCAATTGCCGCATGAGTCTCAAAGATTAATTTGAGATCCTCGACAATATCATATGGATCTGACTCTTCAAACCTTTTCTGAAGCTCCGATTCTAAACCATACAAGATAGCACACTGAACTATGGAGTACTGATTCTTCCGAGCGAGGTAAACATTCTTTACTTCATCGGTAGCATCAGCTGCAGGTGGGTCACCTAGCGGTGCATCCAGCACATAGGTCAAATTACCAGCTGTGAGGACAATCCTCAAATTGCGGAACCAATCCGCGAAGTTGCTTCCATTGTTTTTCAACTTTTCTTTCTCTAGGAACGCATTAAAATTGATGGTAGGGGCTGCCATTGATCTACAACATATTTGCAATAGTTTAGACTAAGTTTATGACAAATTGAGTTCAAATTAATTAATGAAATTAAACTAGGTGAACTCCCACTCAAAACAACATCCCTCACATTGTTTTAGTGATCACACGAACCAAATCCACTACATCAACACCGATCATCACGAGAGCTGATATAGTTTTAATGGCGAACAATCATCATGTTCATCATATCTACTATATGATTCATGCTTTGCCTTTCGGCGATCCGTGTTCCTGAGGCCATGTCTGTACATGCTAGGCTCGTCAAGATCAAACCTTAGCTTCCGCATAAGCAAATCTGGCTTGCTTACGTTGTATTCACCCGCGGAATCAAAGACACCCGATCATCACGTGGTGCTTCGAAGCAGCAAGCTTTGGCAACGGTGCATACTAAAGGTGAACACTTTAGAACTTGAAATTTATGTGCATGAGGGATCATCTTATAATGCTACCGTCGTCTACTAAGCAATACAAGATGCATAAAGGATTAACATCACATGCAATTCATAATATGTGATATGATATGGCCTTTCTTCTTTGTGCTTCCGATCTCCATCTTCAAGCACGAATATGATCTCCATCATCACCGGCATAGCATCAAGGTCAATGACGCTTCTCCATGGTTGTCGTCCACCAGCTTCAACTATTACAACTATTTTGAATAGACACGCAGGTCTTAACAGAAATTAAAGACAACCATATGGCTCCTGCCGGTTGCCAACTTACAATAAGGAACATTGCATACATCAAATATAATCACAATCATGGCCATATCACATCACTGCACACCCCTGCAAAACAAAGTTAGACGCTTCTACTTTCTTTGCATATTTTACGTGGTTTGGGGCTTTCCATAAGTGTCGTTCTAACTTACGAACAAGAACCACAACATTGATACTAGCATTGTTGATTACCCGTTGTAAATTGGATCTTTACTATGCTAGGAGAAACAGGCACCCGCAAAGCCACTTATGCAAAACGAGTTGCATGTCAAGCGTGGAGCAAGTCTCATGAACGATGTCATGTAAGGTTAGCCCGGGCCGCTTCATCCCAACATACCGCAAGATGCAAAGTACACAAAAAGCAATCTACAATAAAAGCATCAACGCCCACAATGACCATTGTGTTCTACTCGTGCAACAGATCTACATATAAACCTGGCTCTGATACCACTGTAGGGGTTCGTAGCATGGAAAACAAAAATTTTCTATCGCATACAAACAAACAAGCCAAGATCTATCTACTAGATTGTAGCAACGAGTCGATGGAATAACTCACCCTCGAAGATTCCAAAGTGTTTAACGAGAGCAGATTCTCGTGGGTGATGTAGTCGTACTCTTTCCGATCTCAAGATCGCGTAGACGATCCTTCCGGCGCCGCGTTCCCGCAGCGCTCCCGCAGTCGGTCACACGTTCGGTACTCGACGAAGACCTTCCTCTCCCTTGTTCCAGCAGGCAGCGGAGGTTGTAGCACTCTCCTCGCGATTCCGGCAGCACAACGGCGTGGTACCGGAGGTAGAGGGGAAATCCCGCAGGGCTTCGCCTTAAGCCGGTGCGAGTATGGTGGAGCTTATGAGAGAGGCTATTAGTGGTCTAGTAATTAGACACACCAATTAGAGGGCTCTAAACCAATTAGAAGGCTCTAAACCGAATAGCTCTAAACCGGGGTTTAGATCTAGGGTTTAGGTCTAGAGGATAGGAAGTAGTGTTGTGTCTAGCGGAGGAGGCCCTGCCCCTCCTCTTATAGGTGGGAGGGCCGGCGCCTAGGGGAGGAGTTCCTCCCCAACTCGGCCTAGGGAGGCGCGCCGGCCAAGGGGAGGAACTCCCCTCCAACTCGGCCTCCAACTCTCCTCCTCTTTCCACTTTCCGAAAACTGGCAGTTTGACCGAAAACTGGCAGTTTGACTTTTCAATTTAGGATTTGAATTAACCCTTTATTTCGGACAGCGAGAACACTTAGTACATGATGCAATCATTCCAACATGCAATGACACATTCATGTACCCCTTCCCCCCCGGAGTGCCGGACAATCCGGAACCTTCTAGAATATCCCCGATGAAAACACCGGAATCATTCCCGAACTCCGAAACGGGACTTTCCTTATATGAATCTTATTCTCCGGACCATTCCGGATCACCTCGTGATATCCCGGATCACATCCGAGACTCCGAACAACATTCGGTCTCTTTCTCATAATACCATAACTACTCAAACAACGTCGAATCCTTAAGTGTGTCTCCCTACGGTTCGTGAATTATGCGGACATGATCGAGACACTTCTCCGAACAATAACCAATAGAGGAATCTGGAAATTCATATGGCTCCCACATATTTCTACGATTACTTTGCGATCGAATGAACCACTTACATACGATACCAATTTCCCTTTGTCTCACGATATGTTACTTATCCGAGGTTATGATCGTCGGTATCTCTGCATACCTAGTTCATCCTCGTTACTGATAAGTACTCTTTTTTCGTTCCCGTGATATGTGATCCCTTGTGACCAAGTCACATGCTTGCAAGCTAATTGGATGACATTTCACCGAGAGGGCCCAGAGAATATCTATCCGTCATGTGGATGGACAAATCCCACTCTTGATCCATGTGTTTCAACCAATACTTTCCGAACACTCAATGCCACTTTTATAGCCACCCTGTTACGGTGTGGTGTTTGATGACATCAAAGCATCCATCCAGTAAAGGTGATATGCATGATCTCATGGTCGAAGGAATTAGGTTACTATGTATCAGAAAGCATATAGCAATTGAACTATTGAAATGACTTGATCTTTATGCTACGCTTGTCTATAGGAGTATGTCCATCATATCATTCTCCTAACGATATGATCTTGTTGTTGAAAACATCTCAATGTTCATGACAAAGAAACCACATCATCAATCATCCAACAAGCTAGTGAAGTATAGAGGCTATACTAGGGACTTCAAATTAAGTTTACAAATCACACAAGTATTAATGGTTTCCTTGTTAATACTATTATAGCATGAATGCAAACATTTATCATAAACACAAAGATATATAATAATAACTATATTTATTATTGCCTCTAGGGCATATCTCCAACATTTATTCCGTGGTTCTTCTAGTCACGCTTCTTTGAGAAGGAAGCGACATAGGCCATCGATCAACAAATGAACGGTGGATTTAGGTTGAGATAGCACCGGTATAGACTATGGTCTTCTATAAGACTGTCCCACGGACTGGACTCTTTGACCATTCTCCCTCCCACATCACATTCTTCTTCCTCCTGCCCCCACCTTCCTCCATCTTCATTAGCCATGGCTCCCCATAGGAGAGGCAGAGGCAGATCGACCGTGCACGCGGAGAGAATGGAGAGAAATAGCCACCTTTGACTTACTGCTCAACCAGCTGCTCAGTCACCCCCTCGCACAGAGACCCAATCTCCTAGAAATGGCGTTGAATGTTGCAGCAGGTTGGGGCTCCTTCCACTATCGGTACAGTCTTATTCTTCTTCTCAATTTTCTTCTTCTTCTTCATGTCTACTTCTTATTCTTCTTCTTATTACGATGCTACATATTATAGGCCGAGCATGGACCCTGAAAGCAGCACGATGGCGGCGGCAGCGCTGCATGTTGCAGCAAGCTAGGGCTCCTCCCGGTATAGTCTTCTTCTTGGTCTTCTTCTTATTATTATTCTCCAGCACTGCATGTTGTTAGTCCTCCAAGTGTAGAGGTTTGTAGGACAGCAACAAGTTTCCTTTAAGTGTTATCGAACTCAGGGAGGAAGTGATCAAACGTATCCCTCTCAAGCAACCCTGAAATCAAGATACAAGAAGTCTCTTGTGTCCCCAACACACCCAATACACTTGTCAGGTGTATAGGTGCACTAGTTCGGCGAATAGATAGTGAAATACAAGTGGTAAAGGTGCCAGAAAAGATCTTCTGACTTGTTGCTGATGTGGCAGAGACTAAAGGGGAACTGAAATAAAGATGGAAGCAAGAAAACATGCAACAGATGTAGTTGTAAACGGTGTTTCAATGCTTAGAAAAAAGGCCTAGGGATCATACTTTAACTAGTGGATACTCTCATATAAATATATTCTCTTCATGACACTACCCTGAACTACTCTCCGGTTGGACACTCTAATCCATTGTAGGGCTACATCACTCCTGATAGTTCGCCTTCCCCATCTAGATAACCCCACACTGTCACCTTGAGCGCTAGATGGTTCCAACAAACACCACAATTTCATAAAGAAATCTAACTCAAAATATACTCATGATAAATATTTATGAACTCTAGCCTAAGTGCCATCACGGTGTGCATGCTGTCACTTTCACACACGTGGGGAGAGCTGGAGATCTATTGAAGCACTTGAGTATTTATATAGACTCTAGCCTAAGTGCAACCACGTTATGCACGATGTCACTTTCACACACGTGGGGAGAGCCAGAGATCTACTAAAGCACTTGAGTAGCAAAGTAGATCTACTTGATTACAAAGCTCATGATCACAATCTGATCACATATAGAGAGAGATATCAACACATAGCTACTGGTAGAGCCCTTAGCCTCTAGGAAGAACTAATCCCTCCTCATCATGGGAATCAGCAACAGTGATGGAGATCGATGGAGATGGTGGTGGAGATCGAAGGATATGGCTCCGGGGGCACTTCCCTGTCCCGGCAGGGTGCCAAAACAGAGACTTCTGTCCCCCGAATCTCTCCTTTGGTGGCGGCGGTGCTGCAAAACTTTTCTTGGCTTCCTGATCGATGATTTAGGGTTTTTGGGTAGGAGGCTTCTTATAGGAGAAGGAGGAAAGGTCGGTGGAGGGCCAGGGGACCCACACCCCCTGTGGGCGCCACCAGGGCTGTACCGCGTCCACCTAGGGTGTGGACACCCTAGTGTCCTCCTCCATCTCTGCTTCGTGGTTCCCTCTTGCTCCGAGAAAAATAGTGACATTGACTTTTGTCCCGTCCAATTATGAGAATATTGATTTTCTTCCTTTTCTAGAACCAAAGACAGAAGAAAACAGGCAACTAGCACTATGGCATCTTGTTAATAGGCTAGTCCAGAAAAACATATAAAAACACCTCTAAGTGTAGACAAAGCAAAGCAAAGTAGATACTAAACTAGCATGGAACATCAAAAATTATAGATACGTTTCCGACGTATCAGGCGGCGAGCACGGCGGTGCGAGTAGAGAAAGGATGAGGGGAACAAAGAGAGGATGTCCAGTGCGCGGGGCAAACAAGAGCTCAGGAAATGGCAGCAATGATGGAAGATGGAAGCAAATGACGAAGGGGTAAAATTCCGCTGTTTTTTTTCCACGGTATAAAAAGATGAAGATGGCGAAGTGGAGCCGTTGATACAGAATCCCTAGAGTGTGCCCTATATCTCACTATCCATGTGTCAACACCAACCTGAACCGTCGCGAACATGCGGCCCACTATGCACGAGAATCAAGAAGACGCCGTAATTTTTGCCACAATTACGCATGACTAGTCAAATTCAAGTCAGATAGTGGGACCCACGATCGTCCCGTCACATTGTCTGCTACCGCAGATGATTGAGATCACCAATCATTAGCAATGACATCATCAAAGCAAAGCCAACAACGGCTCAAACATTTTGACTGAACTCAAAGTACTTACTCGAGTGTACGACTCAACCAACTACTCGGGGGCTACTCCTATCAGGAGCACTGTCCCCGCACCCGAGAAACTAGAGTGGTAACAGCTCCTCAAAGATATCTTCGACTCCTACGTCAAGTCTATGACTCCACTACTGACTAGGGGCTACTCCCATAGGGAGCGCTGGTCGCGCATTCAAAAAATGCGTCCTTTGGACAGATAATCGAAGCATCCGCAAATGAATGAACTATAGTCTCTGCTCGAGTCTATGACTCAAACAGACACTCGGAGGCTACTCCCATATGGAGCATTGGTCGCGCACCCTATGAACTATTTGAATGACATCCATGGGATCAAGTACGATAAAAATCTTTTTGGAAACTTTGCCCAAATTAATGCTAAGTGAGAGACAGTCTCCTTGGTCACCGAAGCACCTCCGCGGTGATAAACCTTCAGATGATGTGTCTATGATGCAAAGATAAGCCCTTCGGATATAATCTGATGGCTTGGTATCGCACCTGACTGCGTTCTGACAGTAACATACCGTGTCAGCAGGAAGGATGAAAAATCCCGATGGACGCATTGGGTACTTAACTTAAACACTTGAATTCGACTCCTGTAAGACCTCAACTTCCTGAGTCGAATCACGCCAGCATTTATCCGGGTTCGAGTCCGGGGACTCGAATCTGAAGAAGATCGTGTTGTTTTGTCCAATGACAGTTAACTGACCCTGATATGTCGGGTGAGTCAGGCACACGTATCAATAATCCCTGTGAACTGACATGCTTATTCATAAAGACAAGTTCGAATGAGAAGCACTCGGAAGATTGTAGAGTCCACAGTCGAATCTACAATTCGACTGAACACTCGGGGTTTACGAACATGGATATACCCTATAGGTGCCTCACATTGGTATACCTGGTCTAGCCCAAGGAAGGCTCATGTGAAGACTTCCTGTCCAAGAAGATTTCGGGTGGCCCAAGCCCATTACAAGTTCGAGTCCTTGAAGGACACGACTAGTTGTAGATATAATTTCACAGGGTTTAACCCTAACCTATAACCGACTCGACCTACCCCCGAGACATGGCCTATGTATATAAGGGCCAGGAGGGCACGACGAGGAGGATAAGCCAACTCATACACACACCTCACGCCATATTGCATATGCGCACCCCTTGTAACCTTTTGTTCCGCCATAATCAAGAACCGACAAGCAGGAGTAGGGTTTTCCCTTCGGAGGCCTGAACCTGGGTAGACCTCTTGTCCCCGTGTTGTTTGACTGTTAACCGTCTCGCGACTTCGAGCATCACCATCTTCTTCAAAACCCAAGTCCATAAGAATGGGCATTGACGAGTCGAACCCTCGTCACGCTGCTCTACAAATTTTAAAGTGAGGCACATGTCCTTAGCTACTCCGTACAACAGTAATTTACTGCTATTGTGTAGTTCTTGCAAAATGTAAAGTTAGTGGAAAATATTAGTGTGGATTCTCTTCTCCACAGTTACTGAATTTATCTGGTTCGTCCTGGTTATGTTCCTGCTATTATTTTCTCCCTGCTATCGTTCTGCTAACATGTAGTACGTATTCAAACTCTTCGTACTAATACGATTATAATTTTGTTGTTTCCATCTGGTTCTTCAAAAGCTGCAACACTGACTATTTTCTTTTTCTTTGCTTAGAGCTCAAAAAGGGAAATCTGAACATGTTGGTTTGCATAGCCTCTTCTACAGGTTTAGAAGCGATTCCATTGTTTCCTTATCCGGTGCTAGTTTGTCCTAATAAATGACATAAGTACCCTCTACCGTATATATAATTCATTCGTGGTTTGCCTTCCTTCTCTACAAATTCTCGTATGATGTTGTTATAATTTTTGTCTGATTCATTATTTGCTACAATAGTAACTGCATGCTATTGTGTAGCTCACCGCAAATTCCGAGTCACCCAACGTCTCTTGCATTCTCCATATATATTTGTTGAAATGACCTGGATAGTTTATATTTGCTGAAATTCTAAGAAACACTCTTTTTGATTGCTCAATTCATTTGTTGGAACACTTTTGTAATGCTTCCTTGTCCTGATCTACAGGTTCACAATTGATGCCATTATATTTCGTATCTAATGTTTCGTCATAAGCAACGACATAACTATCCTCTACTATATATATAGTTCATTCGTGGTTTCCATTCCTTCTCTAAAAGTTCTCATATGACGCTATTATAATTTCTAATTGTTAAATTCTTAGCTATGCCAGTAACTACAAGCCATTGTGTAGGTCACCGCAAATTCTGAGTTACACAACGTCTCTTTCATTCTAGGATAAAGAACTGCTTCCATATATATTTGTTGAAATGACATGGCTAGTTTATATTTGCTAAAATTCTAAGAAACACTTTGATTGATTACTCATTTCATTGTAGGCACACTTGTCGAATGTTTTCCTGTGACGTTCTATAGGTTCATAAGCAACTCCATTATATTTCCTATCTTGTTTTGGTTCGTCCTAGGCAACCACATAACTATCCTCTAACGAATAGTTCATTCGTGGTTTGCATTCCCGCTCTACAAGTTCTCGCATGATGTTGTTATAATTTATGTCTGGTTCATTCTTAATTACAATAGTAACTGCATGCTATTGTATAGTACCCCGTCAATTCCAAGTCACCCAACGTCTCTTGCGTTCCAGAATATACAACTGCTTCTATATATATTTGTTGAAATGACTAGGCTAGTTTATACTTGCTAAAATTCTAAGCCACACACATTGGTATATTTCGCGTTTCATGGTAGGCACATTGTTTAATGATTGCTTGTCCTATTTGTTTAACGCGATGGTCAATATATTTGAACCATTGACCAGTAGTAAACTCTACTTCATATTATTGTCGTATCAGTTAAATGAGCAGTTTGCCTTGTTTGATGTATTAACTTGTTATTAATTAGTTTCAGACTGCAATTATTGCTATTGCCACAAAATAGGGGGCTATAAGATCATGTCTCAAGGTTGTTTTTGAATGTAGATGTCACACTCAAAAGAGAGATGCAGGAGACAGATAGAGAAAGCAAAGTGAGGACTGCTATCAACTCGATTGTCAACTCAAATGCCGATCTTTCCCTTGAGTTGATAATATGTAATAATTTAAGTAGTTTGCATTTCATGTAATATCTAGATTAATCGCATAGGCCGTATAATCATTTAGTTGACGCTGTCCACACATATCGGTAGGCGGTACCATTCCAGTGCTAGCCAGGTCGATTAGGGTACATGGGCTTTGTTATTTTCCCATCTTGCATTGGGCCGATGATGAACAGTAAAAGATGCTCGCAAGTTGTACACCTTTTGGGAATGGGCTACAGAATGCTGAAGTTGTAAAAGACCGTAAAAGTAACAGGGCACACACAGGCTTGCTTAGTAAGAGTAACATGCCATAACAGTGACATGCCGACGCTGTAGAAGGCCAAAACAGTAACATGCCAAAACAGCAGTAGGCCAAAAACAGTAAGCAACCAGAACAGTAAGGGGCCACAAAAGTAACAGGACAGATCCTTAAATGGCCAGAATAGTAACTGGCCAAAACAGTAACATGCCGAATTTGCACTAGGCCAAAACAATAACAGGCCTAGAAACTTACTAGGCAGGCCAGAACAATAACTTGCCAGAATATGAGTGGGCCTTTTATAGCCCTGAATAATAACGGGCCATGAAGTATATGGGCCACAGGTGGTCACATAGATGGGCCCATATAAAACAGTGCATGAGTACACAGTAATGGGCCATAAAGTTCACGGGCTGACCAAACAAGCCCATTTCAAACATTACAGGGTGAAATAGTAACGGGCATGATAGTTTGCTGGCCATAAAGTGGCCCTGTTTCAATTAGTGTAGGTCAAAAAAGTAATGGGCCCAAAAGTTTACGGGTCATAGCTGGTAGAACTAATGGGCCCGTTTGTAACAGTGCATGACAAAACAATAACAGGCCGACTATTAGGCTCTCTTAATGGCCGTACCACTTAATAATAATCAGGCCTTGACTAGGCCTGGTGAAAGTACAAAGGAATTCGCTAGAGGGGGGTGAATAGGCTTTTAAAAATATTACAGTTTAGGCTCAAGTAAATGCGGAATAAAACTAACGTTTAATTTATTGAGCACAAAACCTAACCACTAAGTTTACCTAAGTTCACCAACAACCTATGCTACGCAATACAAGCAACAAGGTGATAGCAAGAAATAAATACTTCAAGCACGATGGCTATCACAATGTAAAGTGCATAAGTAAAGGGCTCGGTTGAGAGATAACCGATGGACGCGGAGACGAAGATTTGTTTCCCGAAGTTCACTTCCAAAGAAGCTACGTCTCTGTTGGAGAGGTGTGATGGCGCAATGCTCTCCGAATGCCACAAATGGCTCACCTTGAGGTTTGGTGGCTCGATGCTCACCCAACGCCACACAAGGCCTCACCCCGGATGCGGAAGCACGCAACTCACCGACGCCACAAAAGGCTCACCCTATTCTCCCAAGTGCGCATCACAGAAGGCGGGCCTCCACTATGGGACGCTTGAGGGCGGTCACTGAACCCGTACAAGATTGGGGCTAACTCCACAACTCAATTGGAGGCTCCCAACAACAAAGCCACAAAAGGCTACAATGCCACAAAAGGCCAATAAATCCACAAGAGGCTACAAGAACACAAAAGGTCAACAAGACCACAAAAGGTCAACAATCCAATCACACAACCGTCTAGGGTTCCAAGAACCCAAGAGTAACAAGCCCACAAGCTTGTACTCACCGAATCTCCGAGGAGAACTCAAACCTATGCACCAAATGCAAGGGCAAGTCCTTCTCTCCCAAATTCCAACAAAGCTACAAAAGCTATTGGAGGAATAAGGGAGGAAGAACACAAGAGGAGAACTCAAACCTATGCACCAAATTCAAGGGCAAGTCCTTCTCTCCCAAATTCCAACAAAGCTACAAAATCTATTGGGGGAATAAGGGAGGAAGAACACAAGAGGAGAACACAAAACTCTCCAAGATCTAGATCCCAATGATTCCTTCACAAAGAAGGGATTTGGCTTGGAGGGATTGTAGATCTAGATCTCCTCTCTCAAATCCCTCAAGAAGATGCAAGAATCATAGGAGGGGAAAGGGAGAGGGAAAGTTTCTTCAAGGTTGACAATGGAGGAGAGAGAGAAAGCCAAGAACCAAGAAGAAAAGCTAGTACCCACGAAGGGGAAGAGGAGCCCCTTTTAAAGGGCTCCCAGATCTGCCCGTTATGGGCATTCGCGACTCCTGTCCAGAACTTCCGGTGGCACATAGCCAACGGTCAAAAACTGCGGAGCGAGAAACTGAAAAAGCGAATCCTGGTCGGAACTTCCGCCGGTTCACCGGAACTTCCGGTGGGAGCGAAACTTCCGGTGGAGTTCCCACAGAAGTTCCGTCAAATAGACATATTCAAAACAGAAGGTTACTGAACGTGAGCGGAACAAGACTCGGAACTTCCACCGGAACTTTCGGCGGCAAATATGCCCTAGCGGAACTTCCGGTGGGAAGCCCGAACTTCCGGTCAGGGAAATTCCAGAAACCAGAAAACCAGAAACGCAATAAATTTTGCATCCGAACTCCAAACGGGATGAAACCAATTTTGTTTTTAAGATAGTGAAGAAATATTGGGTATCACCTTGGGAGAAAATACCATGAATATATATGTGAAGTATCCCCCAAGGTGTGGAGCCGGAAAACTCGCAAGATCAAAAACCGCAATAAGATATGCAAGTGAAATCCTTATTTGATGCACTAGAGCTTGTTATGATGATTACCACAAGCTCTAGATCCTCTCATGGACAAGAACCAAATAACAACCAAGAAAGATGATGCTATGAATGCAAAGGTTTGAGATTTCTCCGAACAATGAAAATGAGACACCCGCTTGAGAGCCCCTCTTGATAGTACGGCTATCTGTCCTAAACCCAGTCTCCCAACTAACAACACGAGACCGGCAAAAGATAAGCCCTATCAACATACCTTTTCCTTGAGCACCCCACTTGAACTTTATGTAGACCATCTTGTTCTTCTATAGTGGGAACACCTTTCTTTTTTGCTCTTACTTGATGAAGATGAAGACTTGCAAATTGCTCCCCCATACTCCATGGGGAAACCTCTGTAGGGTTCGCAGCATAGAAAACAAAAATTTTCCTACGATGTGAACTATATACCAAGATTTATCTACTAGATACAAACAACGGGCGGATGTATATCCGTAGAGAACATACCCTTGAAGACCGACAAAGCTTAACGAGTTCAACTCGTGGTTGATGTAGACGATCTCTTGCCGATCTCAAGATCGAGAGGAAGTCCTAGCGCCGCAAATCAGCAGCGCATCCGTGCTCGCACACACGTTCGAGGCACCGAGCAACCTCCACCTCCTCGCTCCAGCGATGCAGCGGAAGCACAACTCTTTCTTGCCGAATAGCCACTGGGAACATGTATCTCGCTAGTCCGAGACCATGGGGGATAAATTCTAGAGGGGGAGAGAGATCCTTCACGAGGAGGTGTGAGAGACAAGTGAGGAGGGGGGCTCCTTTTATAGGAGGAGGGGGGGAACCCCAAGGGGGTGGCCGGCGCATGGCGGCTGCCCCCTTGCCCTCCCCTCTTCATGTGGGTGGACATTCCTCTCACAAATCTCCTTTAAATTCCCTCCACTCAAAAGTCCACTCAAATTCCCATTAAATTTCCACCAAATTTAATGCAAACTCTCATTAAATAAAGCTCTTTTATTTTATTCAGAATTTTGTCAATTACTTTAATGACAAACATTCACAAATAACCCCTTGCTAGAATTCTATTTCACATGCATAACCACTTTATGCAATTTCACCCGAAAACCTGTTTCGGTATCTAGTGAAATAAATTCCTGCGCTTGTTCATTCTTTCGGCATGAAACATTTGCTCCAATTGGATGTCGGTGTCTCTTAAGTGTGTCACCCTACGGTTCGTGAATAATGCGGACATGATCGAGACCCCTCTCGGATCAATAATCAGAAGCGGGATCTGGAGACCCATACTGACTCCCACACATTCAACGATGACTTTCTTGTGATCGTCGGAACCTTTTACGCTAGTATCTTAATCCCTTTGTTTCACGATATATTACATGTCCGAGATTCGATCATCGGTATCTCCATACCTAGTTTGATCTCGTTACCGACATGCACTCTTTTCTCGTTCCTGTGATATAACATTCTAGTGATCAAATCACTTGCTTGCAAGCTAATCAATGTGCTATCACCGAGAGGGCCCAGAGTATATCTATCCGTCATCGGGATGAACAAATTCCACTCTAGATCCATGAGCCTCAACATAACACTTTATTAGTTCTAGATCCATCTTTATAATCACCCTGTTACGGTGTGATGTTTGATGTTATCAAGAAACTCTTCCGGTGTTAGTGATTGACATGATCTCATGGTCTAAGGATTAGGATCACTTCGTAAGTTGTTATAGCAATATAAACTCAATGACTTTGATCGTAATGCTATACTTCGGATGAATGTTCATCACACCATTACACTAATGTTGTGATCCCGTTATTAACAACATCCAATGTCCATGATCAGGAAACCTTGATCATCTTGTTAATCAACGAGCTAGTTTATGAGACAGGCATAACTAGGAACTTTCTGTTTGTTTATTAAACACACATGTATTAACGTTTCCGTATTAATACAATTATAGCATGAAAAATAAACATCTATCATATACTTGGAATACACATAATAAACACTTTATTATTGCCTCTCAGGGCATATTCCCTTTAGTCTCCCACTTGCACTAGAGACAATAATCTAGTTACATAGTGATAAATCTAACACCCATTGAGTTCTGGTGTTGATCATGTTTTGCTCTAGGGAGAGTTTTAGTCAACGGATCTGCTACATTGAGATCCGTATGTACTTTACAAATCTTTATATCTCCATCCTTGACATGCTCGCGGATGGAGTGAAACCGGCGCTTAATATGCTTGGAATGCTTGTGAGACCTTGGCTCTTTGGCATTGGCAATGGCACCATTGTTGTCACAATAGATCACCATTGGGTCCAACGCGTTTGCCACCACTCCTAGTTCGGATATGAACTCCTTCATCCAAACTGCTTCCTGAGCCGCTTCTGAAGCAGCAACGTATTCGGCCTCCGTTGTTGATCCCGCTACCACAGGTTGTTTGGAGCTCCTCCAACTAACCGCTCCGCCATTCATGAGAAATACGTATCCGGATTGAGACTTAGAGTCATCCGGATCAGTGTCAAAGCTAGCGTCGACATAACACTTAGCGACGAGCTCTTCTTCACCTCCGTATACAAGAAACATATCCTTAGTTCTTCGTAAGTACTTAAGGATATTCTTGACCGCTATCCAGTGTTCCGAACCTGGATCCGATTGGTACCTACTAGTCAAACTAATAGCATGTGCCACATCCGGTCTTGTACATAGCATGGCGTACATTATAGAGCCTATGGCTGAAGCATAGGGGACTTTGTCCGTTATCTCTCTTTCTTCCGCCGAAGCCGGACTTTGAGTCTTACTCAATGTCTTGCCTTGCAGCATAGGTAAGAACCCCTTCTTACTTCCGTCCATTTTAAACTTCTTTAAAATCTTATCAAGGTATGTACTTTGCGATAGCCCTATTAGGCGCCTAGATCTATCTCTATAGATCTTTATGCCTAATATGTATGACGCTTCACCTAGGTCCTTCATTGAAAATTTGCTGTTTAGATAACTTTTAACACTGTTTAAAAGATCTATATCATTTCCGATCAATAATATGTCATCCACATATAATATCAGAAATTCCACATTGCTCCCACTCACTTTCTTGTAAATACAAGTTTCTCCATAAGTTTGGACAAATCCAAACTCTTTGATCACCTCATCAAAGCGGAGATTCCAACTTCGTGATGCTTGCTGCAATCCATAGATGGATCGCTGAAGCTTGCACACCTTGTTAGCATACTTAGGATCGACAAAACCCTTTGGTTGTATCATATACAACTCTTCTTTAATATTACCATTGAGAAACGCGGTTTTGACATCCATCTGCCATATCTCATAATCGAAATATGCAGCAATTGCTAACATAATCCTAACTGACTTTAGCACCGCTACGGGAGAGAAAGTCTCATCGTAGTCAACTCCTTGAATTTGTCGAAACCCCTTTGCGACAAGTCGAGCTTTATAGACGGTCACATTACCATCAGCATCAGTTTTCCTTTTGAAAATCCATTTGTTCTCCACGGCCTTTCGGTCGTGAGGTAATTCCACCAAGTTCCAAACTTGATTTTCATACATGGATTCCATCTCGGATTTCATGGATTCTAACCATTTGTTGGAAGCCGGGCTCATCATCGCTTCTTCATACGTCGCAGGGTCATCATTTTCATCAACCATGAAATTCATGACAGGATTTCCGTACAGCTCGGGAGCTGCACGCGTCCTGTTTGACCTGCGAGGTTCGGTAGTACTCTCTTTCGGATCTTCATGATCATTATCATTAGTTCCCTCTTCAACAGGTGGAGCCAACTCCGGAACAACTTCCGGCGCTGCGCTACTCGCCATACTTTGAAGAGAAGGTTCCACAACCTCTTCGAGTTCTACCTTCCGACTACTCACACCTTTCGCGAGAAACTCTTTCTCTAGAAATGATCCATTCTTGGCAACAAAAACCTTGCCCTCGGATGTGTGATAGAAGGAATACCCAATAGTTTCTTTAGGGTATCCTATGAAGACGCATTTTTCCGCTTTGGGTTCGAGTTTATTCGGTTGAAGTTTCTTCACATAAACATCGCATCCCCAAACTTTAAGAAATGATAGCTTAGGTTTGTTTCCAAACCACAATTCATACGGTGTCTTTTCAACGGATTTAGATGGTGCCCGATTTAAAGTGAATGCAGCAGTTTCCAGTGCATAACCCCAAAATGACAACGGCAAGTCCGTCAGAGACATCATAGATCGAACCATATCTAATAAAGTACGATTACGATGTTCCGACACACCATTTCGCTGTGGTGTTCCGGCAGGTGTGAGTTGTGAAACAATTCCACACTCTTTCATGTGAATGCTAAACTCGTAACTTAGATACTCACCTCCACGGTCGGACCGTAGAAATTTGATCTTTCTATTACGATGATTTTCCACTTCATTCTGAAATTCCTTGAACTTTTCAAAGGTTTCAGACTTGTGTTTCATCAAGTAGATATAACCGTATCTACTCAAATCATCCGTGAAAGTAACAAAATAACGATATCCACCTCACGCCGACACACTCATTGGACCACATACATCAGAATGTATGATTTCCAATAAATCTGTCGCCCGTTCCATTGAACCGGAAAACCGCGTTCTAGTCATCTTGCCCATAAGGCATGGCTCACATGTATCAAATGATTCATAATCAAGTGATTCCAAAAGTCCATCCGAATGGAGGTTCTTCATGCGTTTAACGCCAATATGACCTAGACGGCAGTGCCACATATAAGCGGATATATCATCATTAAGTTTAATCCTTTTAGCATCAACATTATGAATATGTGTAACATTATCATCGAGATCTAATAGAAATAAACCATTCATCATCGGTGCATGACCATAAAAGATTTCATTCATATAAATGGAACAACCATTGTTCTCGGATTTAAATGAATAACCACTTCGCATCAAACACGATCCATATACAATTTTCATGCTCAGTGCAGGCACCAGATAACATTTATTCAAGTTTATAACTAATCTCGATGGTAAGTGGAGAGGCAGCGTTCCGACGGCGATCACATCAACGCTTGATCCATTGCCGACACGCATCTTGACCTCACCCCTTGCTAGCGGTCGCTTGTTCCGCAGCCCCTGATTCGAGTTACAAATATTAGCAACTGAACCGGTATCAAATACCCAGGTGCTACTGCGAGCACTAGTCAAGTACATATCAATAACATGTATATCATATATACCTTTGTTTGCCTTGCCAGCCTTCTTGTCTGCCAGATACTTGGTGCAGTTGCGCTTCCAGTGGCCAGTCCCCTTACAATAGTAGCACTCGGAATCAGACTTAGGTCCAACTCGGGGTTTCTTTTCAGGCGCGGCAACAGGCTTGCCGCCCTTACTTCCCTTCCGTTTTCCCTTCTTGTCTTTCTTGAAACCAGTGTTCCTATTGATCATCAACACTTGATGTTCCTTTTTGATCTCCACTTCTGCAGTTTTAAGCATTGACAGAAGCTCGGGGAGAGACTTCTTCATGCCTTGCATATTATAGTTCATCACGAAGCTCTTATAGCTAGGTGGCAGAGACTGCAGAACACGATGGATGCCTAAGTCAATGGGAATCGATATTCCCAAGGACACAAGCTTATCGGCGTAACCCGACATCTTGAGTACATGCTCACTAACGGAGCTGTGCTCTTCCATCATGCAGCTAAAGAACTTTTCTGAAGCGTTGTAGCTCTCTACAGCAGCATGTGTGTCGAAAATCATTTTCAACTCACCCATTGTATCAAATGCATTGCCGTTTTCGAAACGCTTTTGAAGTTCCGGCTCTATCCCATACAATATGCCGCAATGAACTAAGTTGTGGTCCTCCTGACGAGTCTGATAGACATTCTTCTCCTCGTCAGGGGCATCATCAAAAGGTGGGGGGCCTAACGGCGCTTCTAGCACATATTGCTTTTGTGCAGCAGAGAGGAGAATCCTCAAATTCATGGCCCATTCGGTAAAGTTGCTACCGTTCGTTGCTAGTTTCTCTTTCTCCATGAACACATTGAAATTAAAAGCAGGTGGTGCCATCTACAACAGAATTTGTAAAGTTTAGACTAAGTGTATGATAGATTGAGTTCAACTAATCTATATTACGAATGAACTCCCACTCAAAAACGACATCCCTCGTGCCTTTTTGGTGATTACATGAACCAAATCCACTACACCAAGTCCGATCATCACGTGAGTCGGTATAGCTTCAAAGGCGAGCATCAAATGGGCATCATATCAACTATATGACTCATGCTTAACCTTTCGGTCCGTGTTCCGAGGCCATGTCTGTACATGCTAGGCTCGCCAAGTTAGAACCTTAGTATTCGCGTGTGTAACTGTTTTACACCCGAAATATGGTCGTGGATCCAAGAACACCCGATCATCACGTGATGTCTTGGAGCGACGAAAACATAATCGGTGCATACTAAAGGAAGAATACATTCTTATCTTGATATTTAAATGAGGGATCATCTTATTATGCTAACAAAGCGCTAAACAAGCAATATAAGATGCTATCAAACATCATATGTTTATTAGTGAAATTATATGGTTCCCGCAGATGATCTCTATCATGTGCATCGTGGTATGATCACTATCATACCTATATGTGTAAATCCAAGGTCTATGGATTTTACACGCTATGTGTGTTGTAAGAGTATCATCTCATACTTCTACTTACAACACTACCATATCATAACACTAGCCCAGCAACAATCTAAACTGGACGCCTCTAATTTATCCATTGCAAGTTTTACGTGGCTTAGGGCTTTCGAGATAGAACCGTTCTTACCTACGAACATGAACCACAACGAGGATAATCAAATTGTTGACAACTCGCTTGCAAAATAGATATTGACTATAGTAGGAGAGACAGACACCCGCTAGCCACTTATGCAAACTAGTTGCATGTCAAGCGTGGAACAGGTCTCATGTGCGAGGACATGTAAAGTGTGTCCGGGCCGCATCATCCCACTATGCCACCAATATCCAAAATTACAACAAAGGAGAAACAACATGATCATCATCGCCCACATACTCATATGTTTACTACCCGTGTAAAGTATCTACGCATAGATCCGGCTCTGATACCACTGTAGGGTTCGCAGCATAGAAAAGAAAAATTTTCCTACGATGTGAACTATATACCAAGATCTATCTACTAGATACAAACAACGGGCGGATGTATATCCGTAGAGAACATACCCTTGAAGACCGACAAAGCTTAACGAGTTCAACTCGTGGTTGATGTAGACGATCTCTTGCCGATCTCAAGATCGAGAGGAAGTCCTAGCGCCGCATATCAGCAGCGCATCCGTGCTCGCACACACGTTCGAGGCACCGAGCAACCTCCGCCTCCTCGCTCCAGCGATGCAGCGGAAGCACAACTCTTTCTTGCCGAATAGCCACCGGGAACATGTATCTCGCTAGTCCGAGACCATGGGGGATAAATTCTAGAGGGGGAGAGAGATCCTTCACGAGGAGGTGTGAGAGACAAGTGAGGAGGGGGGCTCCTTTTATAGGAGGAGGGGGGGGAACCCCAAGGGGGTGGCCGGCGCATGGCGGCTGCCCCCTTGCCCTCCCCTCTTCATGTGGGTGGACACTCCACTCACAAATCTCCTTTAAATTCCCTCCACTCAAAAGTCCACTCAAATTCCCATTAAATTTCCACCAAATTTAATGCAAACTCTCATTAAATAAAACTCTTTTATTTTATTCAGAATTTTGTAAATTACTTGAATGACAAACATTCACAAATAACCCCTTGCTAGAATTCTATTTCACATGCATAACCACTTTATGCAATTTCACCCGAAAACCTGTTTCGGTATCTAGTGAAATAAATTCCTGCGCTTGTTCATTCTTTCGGCATGAAACATTTGCTCCAATTGGATGTCGGTGTCTCTTAAGTGTTGTCACCCTACGGTTCGTGAATAATGTGGACATGATCGAGACCCCTCTCGGATCAATAATCAGAAGCGGGATCTGGAGACCCACACTGACTCCCACACATTCAACGATGACTTTCTTGTGATCGTCGGAACCTTTTATGCTAGTATCTTAATCCCTTTGTTTCACGATATATTACATGTCCAAGATTCGATCATCGGTATCTCCATACCTAGTTTGATCTCGTTACCGACATGCACTCTTTTCTCGTTCCTGTGATATAACATTCTAGTGATCAAATCACTTGCTTGCAAGCTAATCAATGTGATATCACCGAGAGGGCCCAGAGTATATCTATCCGTCATCGGGATGAACAAATTCCACTTTCGATCCATGAGCCTCAGCATAACACTTTATTAGTTCTGAATCCATCTTTATAATCACCCTGTTACGGTGTGACGTTTGATGTTATCAAGAAACTCTTCCGGTGTTAGTGATTGACATGATCTCATGGTCTAAGGATTAGGATCACTTCGTAAGTTGTTATAGCAATATAAACTCAATGACTTTGATCGTAATGCTATACTTCGGATGAATGTTCATCACACCATTACACTAATGTTGTGATCCCGTTATTAACAACATCCAATGTCCATGATCAGGAAACCTTGATCATCTTGTTAATCAACGAGCTAGTTTATGAGAGAGGCATAACTAGGAAATTTCTGTTTGTTTATTAAACACACATGTATTAACGTTTCCGTATTAATACAATTATAGCATGCAAAATAAACATCTATCATATACTTGGAATACACATAATAAACACTTTATTATTGCCTCTCAGGGCATATTCCCTTCAACCTCTTCTTTGAACTTGTCTTCATCATTCCATGAGCACGAGGATGGCAAGCTTCAAGCATGAGATCTTCTAGAGATGGCGCATCTTGAGCTCGCCCTTCTTCATACCTACTTGAGGTTGATCCATCTTGATGCAACTCTTTGCACATGCCTTGATCGACCTTCAAGATCCTTCTTTCTACATGATTCCAATGGGAAAAAAAGCCCTTGGACATTTCTTCATCTTCCAACCTTCAGACCAACACATGGCCCTTGGACAAACCTACAAGTGAAACTTAATTTACACATTAGTCCATAGAGATTTTCATTAATTACCAAAACCACACATGGGGGCATACATGCCCTTTCACCTGGCTTATACCATGGTTTCATTGACATTTAACGGTGCTAACTGGCCGTTAACAACGTCCACCACATGGAAGTTTGCATGACGTCAATAGTCAACGCGGCTGACAAACTGATCTACGACGGAATGACTTTTCGTGGTTGAAGGGTGCGATCCGCCACGGTCGGAAAAAACCGTGGTAGATTCATTTGTGATGGGGATTCTACCACGAAGGGCATCCGCTGTAGAAGGATTTTCAACCATGAAAAACGGGCCTTCAACCAAGAAAATCGTCCATTGTAAAAGGACATTATTCTTTTAGTGTACGAAAATAAATGCATGCCCATTATGTGGCTCACCGCAAATTCTGAGTCACCAACGTTTCTTGCATTCCAGGATATACTAATGCTTCCATATGTATTTATTGAAATCACCTGGCTAGTTTATATTTGCTGAAATTATAAGAAACACCCTATTCGTTTGCTCAATCCATTTTTAGGCACACTTATGTAATTCTTTCTTGTCTTTTTCTACAGGTTCACAAGCAACACCATTATATTTCATATCTAATGATTCGTCCTAAGTAGCGACATAGCTATTCTCTACTGTATATATAGTTCATTCGTGGTTTGCATTCCTGTTGTACAAGTTCTCTTATAATGCCATTATAATTTCTATTCGGCTTATTCCTAGATATAACAGTAACTGCATGCCCATTTTGTACCTCACCGCAAATTATGAGTCACCCAACATATCTTGCATTCAAGGATAAACAACTCCTTCCATATGTATTTGTTGAAATGACCTAGCTAGTTTATATTTGCTGAAATTCTAAGAAACACTTTGATTGATTGTTCAATTCATTGTAGGCACACTTGTCTAATGCTTGCATGTACTGTTCTACAGGTTCACAAGCGATTCCTATGTTTCCTTATCTGCTGCTAGTTCATCCTAAGCAATGACATAACTATCCTCTATTGTTTAGTTCGTTCGTGATTTGCGTTCATGTGTTGCAAGTTCTGGTATGATGCCATTATAATTTCTATCTGGTTCATTCTTAGGTATGACAGTAACTGCATGCCATTTTATAGGTCACTACAAATTCTAAGTCAACCAACGTCTTCTCTTTCGAAGATATACAATTGCTTCCATATATATTGTTGAAATGACCTGGCTAATTTATATTTGCTAAAATTCTAAGAAACACTTTGTTTGATTGCTCATTTCGTTGTAGGCACACTTGTCTAATGCTTTCTTGTCGTATTCTGCAGGTTCACAAGCGAGGCCATTATGTTTCGTATCTGGTTCTGGTTCGTCCTAGGCAACGACATAACTATCCTCTACTATATAGTTCATTTGTGGTTTGTATTCCTGCTCTACAAGTTCTAGCATGATGCTGTTATAATTTCTGTCTCGTTCATTCTTAGATACGACAGTAACAAAATACCATTGTCTGGTTTATTATTCTATATATATTTGTTGAAATGACCTGGCTAGTTTATATTTGCTGATTTTTTTTAAGTAATATTTGCTAAAAATTTAAGCCACGCACATTTTTATATTTCTCCTTTCACGGTAGGCACACTTGTTTAATGATTGCTTGTCCTGTTTCTTTGACATGATGGTGAATATATTTGAACAATTGATCAGTAGTAAACTCCAATTCATAGCTCCTTCCGTATCAGTTAAATGAGTAGTTTGCCTTGTTTGATGTATTCACTTGTTATTACTTAGTTTCAAAATGCAATTATTGCTATCTCCAACAAAGAGAGGACTACAAGATCATGTCTCAAGGTTGTTTTCCAATGTAGATGTCACACTCAAAAGGGAGATGCATGTGATAGATGGAGAAAGAAAATTGAGGATTGCTGTCAACTCTATTGTCAACTGAAATGCCAAATTTTCTTTCACTTGAGTTGATAATATGTAATAATTTTAAGTAGTTTTCATATGATTTAATATCTAGATAAATCGCATGGGCCATGTAGGCATTTATTTGATGTCGTCCACACATGGAGGTAGGCGATACCATACTACGCTACCTAGGTCAATAAGGGTATAGTATCGGACATTGTTATTGGCCTTCTTGTATTGGACCGACGATAAATAGTAAAAAATGCTTGCAAGTTGTACACTTTTCATGATACTGGAATGGGTTCCATAAAGTCCGAAACATTAAACATAACGGGCCGACCCACATGAGTGCTCTAGTAATAATAACATGCCAAAACAGTAATAGGCTGAAATAGTAATAGGCCAAAACAGTAACAGGCCGAAACAGCAAAAGAGCCAGAACCTTAAAAGGCCAAAACAGTAATGGGACAGAACAGTAGTAGGCCAGGCCAGCAAAAAGCCAGAACTTTGGTAGGATAGAACTATAATAGGACGTAATTTTGCCAGGCCAGAACAGCAACAGGACGAGAAACTTACCAGGCTATAACAGTAACAAGACAAAACCTAAGCAGGCCACTTATGGGCCTGAAAAGTAATGGGTATTCTCAAAGAAGGGACGTTAGTGGGAGGCCCATGATGGGCTATAAGAACAGTGGCAGGCCTACTATAACATCCCAATTTTAGCAACCCTGATTTGCTGTCCAAAGGGAAAAATTAGGGGGAACAAAAACTCTTTCTTGTTACTTGTTGCAATTCTTGCCTACTTGTTTGCTTGTGTTCATGCAACTGAATGTGTATTAGGTAATATACTTCTCATCTCAACCCTAGTGGACTAAAGCTATTTCACAAAAGATATATCTTGGCTCATCTTTCATATTCTCCATCATAAGATACACGCATATTCTAAATATAGGCACATTGAAACAAACTATGCCATGATTGTGGTCATGACCTAGCTCATTTTTCCTTGAAAGCCATGAAATCTCGAAGGCAGTAGGTGATTTCTATGAAAACTTTTTTTGAATAATCCTCATATTCCATGTTTATTATTTTTACCTGCAACTAGGTAACATGAAAGACAATGTGCGAAGGTTTAACATTTTTTGAATTTTTGAGGCTGGTTTCGAAATTCGGCCGAGATCGCCGCTGTTAGGGTTCCTGGCTATGTGCCGAGTCTTGTTAATATCTTATTGGATCTCTAAAGAAATTCCATGTTTTGTACCTGGAAATGATTTTTGGAAAATTCTTGAGAGAGCTACGAGGTAGCTCTGGGCTAAATTTGAGCCCCTTCCACCTAGACTGGGAGAAACTTGTTTATATCTCAGGGGTTGCGCCAAAAGGTTCTAGGTGAATCTAGTTGGTGAATTTCCCACTAAATTATCTCCAGTATTTATTAAAAATAGGGTAATGCATTTTCACATCACATCCTTGGTGGTTACTTCACAAAATAAGCCCTTTTCGGCATCGGGAAAATGGAATCTCCATGCAGAGAATCTGAAAACTTCATGAAGCAACATTCTTTGACATCACAATATACACGCATGTGCGGAATATGGGCACATTAAAACAAACTATGCCATGATTGTGGTCATGACCTAGCTCATTTTGCCTTGAAAGCCATGAATCCTCGAAGGCGGTAGGTGATTTCTATGAACAATTTTTTTTCGAATAATCCTCATATGCCATGTTTTTTACTTTTACCTACAACTAGGTAACATAAAATGACATTGTGCGAAGGTTACACATTTTTTTAATTTTTTCATTGTTTAGGCTGGTTTCCAAATTTGGCAGAGATCGCTGCAGTTATTGTTCCTAGCTATGTGCCGGGGCTTGCTAATATATTATTGGATACTTGAAGAAATGCCATGTTTTGTACCTTGCAATGATTTTTTTGGGAAGTTCTTGAGGGAGCTAAGATATTGCTCTAGAATAAATTTGAGCCCCTTCTAGCTAGACCGGCATAAACTTGTTTATATCGCGGGGGGTGCGCCGAGAAGTTCTAGGTGAAGACAATTTGTGAATTGCCCACTAAATGCTCTCTAGTATTTATTAAACATGGGGTGATGCATTTTTGGTTAGTTTATTATGTCATAGCATGGTGGATCAAAGTTTGAGCCCAAGTTCTCAAAGGATCCCCTCCGATTGACCCGACGCTTTGCTACATTGTCGATCATCCCACAGATATATGTATATGTGTGAGAACATGTACTGACACATGGTATATACATATATATTGTCTATCTTAAAATCCCATCACAATGTTTTTCCTAATATATAGGAAAACATGCAAGATCTGGCGGGATTCCGGTTCTCCGGTGTGCTCTCAATTTTCATTGAAACCTTGGACCATATATCTGGGCTCCGCAGATTACCCCTGGCTCTATATCTCCAAATGAGGGTTGACAAATGGAATTTTATCCTTATTTGGTTAGTTTAGGTCTTAGTAGCAAGATATTATTAGGTCATTTCATGGTGGATAAAAGTTTGAGCCCAAGATCTCAAAGGACCCCCCCCCCCCATCTCTCTGATTGACCCAACATAGTGTATATATTGTCAATCGTCGCATGGATATATATATATATATATATATAGAAGCCCTATTCAGCACTGAGGGTGTAGAATAGTTATTTTGCACCCAACGTATTTTTACATTGTTAGATTGAAAAAATTATGTTTTATATACGAATAATTATGTTCATATATTCACCACAACCAAAAAAATTGACACAAAAATAAAGTTTATGAGTCATCATAGTATAAAAAACACCAAAAATATGTCTTTTATGTCGAATTTTTTTACGGCATGTAAACAAAAAAAATTATGTCATTTCTAAATTTTATTATGTTCTTCTCGACTTACGAAGTAATACAAAATTTACGTGACATAAAAATTATATACGATTCTAAAGATAGAGGGTGGGTGTAGAATAACTATTTTACACCCTGGGTGTCAAATAGCGCCACTCTCTCTATATATATATTTGAGAATATCTCCTTGCACATGGTATATACATATAACCGTGAGAACATCTCCGCCCACATGGTATATACATATACATGCTAAAACATCTCCTAGCATAGAAGATCAAAACATATATATCTTAGGGTAGCATTGTTTGCCATTCGAAGATGCACACTTGTGGAAACTACAACTAGAACATACAGATAACTAATTTCTCAAACTAAATGCATGAAAGATCTCTGAAATTTAATAGATACTACCCACAATAAACTGAACTGATGATGCATGTTTAATCCATGTTCCCCCTTCCAATATATAAATCCTAAACTGAACTATTGTAGATCACAAACATAATATACAAAATAAACTATAAACTGAACTAGTTCAAGCACATAATTCATCACCACCACTAGATATTGTCCTTCTTGATCCGCTTCCCCTTCAACCTCTTGCTACTCCCACCATTCCAACATTCCTGCACCAACTCCCACTGATTCCTGCCCTCCTTCTACTTCCTATTTTGGGGTGTCTTGCAACCAGGGCATAGCTCTGCCACAAAAAACCCCTAAACCATCCCATCTTTCATTGTAATGAGCCTACAATACAACTCGTACGCCATGTAGGCGTCTCTTGCTGAGTACTCGAGGAACACCTGGGTCATCGGCTTCCACTCCCAATAGTTGTTCTTTCTCCAATGCAAATTCTTAAATTTCACATAGGACCTATCGATGATTTCTGCTACCAGATCACCCACTCCATCCTTGTCTGGCTATGGTTTGATCTTTTATAGATTTTGGATGTCGAAGTGGTACACATATAGAATTTCTATCGAGACACGGGCAAGCATAGTTGTGTCATTTGTGATGTCCATTCTTGCGAAAGTTATCCCTTTCTCACACAAGAATAAGAACAGAGCCAGACAATGCTTCTCAGTTGTTTTACTCCTGCAGTTAGAGGGTTTTAGGGATGCAAGGTGGACATGTAAGTATATCACAAGGGATGCAATGTGATCACAAATTTAAATTTCATGCGTACCTGCAGAAATAGTAAAGAAGGATGTCCTCTTGTAGGGCAATTTTCACGATGGCGATCTCTTGCGGAGGTGATTTTATCTTATTTTCATAGGTGTACTCCATGTCTAAGCCCACGAACTTGTAATTATACTTCTCAAGCAATTGCTCAAACCTGGCGAGAGTTCTTCCCATAGTTGATTCATCATTGGTGTACACCACCTTCAAAGTCGTGGGTCTCTATTGTGCGTTTCCCGTCGTCCATGGCTGCAAAATGGGTGAAACGAGCGAGAGAGGAAAAATTGAATGAGCGAGAGGGAAGACAATCTAGCGGAATGAGCGAGAGGAATAGGAACTTCCAAGGAGGGGAGAACCGACGGTTCCAAAACTAGCGTGAGAGGAAGAATAAAAAAGCGAGTAAAATAATTAATAACTACATAGGGGAACTAACCAGGGATATGTGGCGATTGTGGCTGTGGTGTCAGTTCCACAAGTGGTAGTGGCTCCGGTTCCTACGAGAATATGGAACTATAAGTAACTGTGCATTTTTCTCAGTAATTTTTATAAGCGATAAATTAATAGAAATTATTTCTATTTTCTCTTACAAAATTAAACATAATGTAGTTGGTACTACCACCACTACATATACAACACAATAGATTTTCTAGTTTAACATACAACAACACAATAAAAATCATGCATTCTTGAAATTTAAATTCTGATTATCATTTTTATACATTTGTTTTGAGCCATTACTTTTTTCTAAAAAAAAAATACAAAAGATCAGGAAACTAAATGATATGATGATACTAATATCATATCTGAACACTACTCCTACCAGTGTAAAAAATCTGCAATTCTTTATGTTACTAATGATGTGCAAACTGTATTAATCTGCAATTCTACCCACATATACTGAAGATTTTTATTAACAAAATCTTAGCAAAAACTACACCAACAAAAAAATCTGCAGAAATTCAACCCAAACAAAATCCGTCGATCCTAGCTTCAATAAAATCTGCAGATACTAGATTTACTAAAGAGAATCGATGAAGCGATCGTCGAGAAAACATTATGGATTCATTGAAGAACTAGTACTATATACGCTGCTCCTGAAAACCATATGGATTCCATGAAGAACTAGTACTATATTCATCGAGCCATTGCTCGTGAAAACCCTTCAGATTCATTGGGTGGCTGCTCCCGAAGATCCTCGCCGCCTGGTTATACTCCACTAAAGGGTATTCTTACCGTTGTTCACAAGCCTCGACGCTGGTTATTCCACGACCAATTGCATATCTTACTCCTCCATCATCCCGTGGATTCTACAGCTCCCCTGTATTCATGCAGAGAAAATGTGTAAGATTCTCTGCACACCTACAAGCGAAGGAAGAACGGATAATAAGTCGTGCACCTGCTACCGGAGGAAAACTTGCCAGAGGCAGCGATGGGGAACACTCTGTCTCACTCTCTAGAAGAACTGCACCTGTCTTATTCACTCTCTTTCTACATGCATCGTTGGCTCCGAAAAAATGGTTTCAAAATAAATACCAAAGAAATTCAATAAAATAGATGCCTCCAGGTCTCGAATCAGTGACCTAGAGGTCCCTGAATGATGGTTCCACCTAAGATGGACCCCTCATGTTAGTTGGACATGAAAAGTTTCTATGGCTTACTTGTGGGACTCACATCCTTGCCGCCCACACACTCACCTGAATCCCCCCACTATATGGAGATTTCGAAATCAGATCTAAAATCCGATCCACCACATGCGGCGACGGCTAGGGAACCGCTGTATCTGCGGCTACGGTGCCGGAGCTCCCGTCCATTCGCCGTATCCCTGTCCATGTCTGCATCTGCACTCCACGGCTAGGCATCGGGACTCTCCTTCCGGCCGGCGTCTCCATGCTCGCATCCACGCGTTACATCCCCTAATGTGCACCATATCAGTTCTCAAGTCTCCAATGCTCCCCATTCGTCCTTCGTATCCGTGTGTGCAAGGTAAATACAATTATACTAGTTTCTAATTGTTCATGATACCGAATATTATTCAACACATGGTTATTTCTTTGATTGTTCGTTGATATTAAAATTGTTCTAAAAAATGATTAAACTGTTCTAAAAATGTGATTAGTTTGTTTGATTGTCCAACAGAAGGATAGTATTTGGATTTTTTCATGGTAAAGTAAGTTGTTCTGAAAATAATGACTAGTCTATTCTAAAAATGAGATAAGTTTTTTTAAGTGTTTATCACATGGATATCAGTTGGATTGTCATTGTAAAGAATATCGTTCTAAAAAATCAATAGCCTGTTATGAAAGTGTGATTTGTTTGTTTAATTTACAATAGATGGATAGGAGTTGGATTGTTCATACAAGACAGTTTACTAGTACCTACAACGATGGCTTGAAAGAATTTCTTAGATTTTTTATGGAGAGATATGAAGAGAATGCAGAGGTTCCATGCCCCTGCAGTAAGTGCCTGAACTAGAATATAATACATGTAGGGCGTCTTCATAACCACTTAATCATCACTAGCATGTCACACAGATATACTCGGTGGATACACCATGGAGAGCCACTTGATGTTGTTATTATTTAAGATCCACCCAATCAACACAATGGTTGTAACAATGTGGTTATGCCGGTGATGACAATGGAAATATGTATTATGATATATTTGAGTTCAACTAATCAAAATATAAATGTACTCCCACTCAAAAACAACATCCCTCGTGTCTTTTTAGTGATTACATGAACCAAATCCGCTACAACAAGTCTGATCATCACGTGAGTTGTTCTAGTTTTAAAGGCGATCATCACGATGATCATCATATCAACCATATGACTCATGCTTTACCTTTCGGTTCATGTTCCGAGGCCATGTCTATACATGCTAGGATCGACAAGTAAGAACCTTACTATTCAGGTGTGTAAAACTGTCTTACACCCGTTGTATGTGAATGTTGAGTCTCAAAATGATGAACTTTTCAACAGTGCATACTAAGGAAGAACACATTCTTATCTTGATATTTAAATGAGGGATCATCTTATAATGCTACTAAAGCACCAACCAAGCAATATAAGATACGTACAAACATCATATGCTAAAAGTGATATGATATGGTTCTTGCACTTCGATCATTATCTTGTGCATTTTGGTATGATCTTTATCATTCCTATATGACAAAAGTCCAAGGTCTATGGAAGTTACACTTTGGCATATCATAATTTCCAATAGTATCATCCATACTACAAAATATAATACTACCATATCATAGTACTTGCCCGTCAAAAACCAAAAACTAGACGCCTCTAATTTATCTTTTGCATGTTTGACGTGACTGAGGACTTTCGAAGATAGAACTTTTCTTACCTACAAACATGGAACCACAACGATGATAATCAAATTATTGGAAAATCGTTGTAGATTAGATATTGACTATATTAGGATAGACATACACCCGCTAGCCACTTATGGAAAATTAGTTGCATGTGAAGCGTGGAACAGGTCTCATGTGCAAGGACATGTAAAGTTTGTCCGGGCCGCTTCATCCCACTATGCCACCAATATCCAAAATACACATAAGAAGAAATAACATGACCATCAGCACCCACATAACCATATGTGTACTACTGGTGTAAAGCATCTACGCATAGATCCGGCTCTGATACCATTGTTGGGTTTGTAGCATAAAAAACAAAAAAATTCCTACAATGGGAACTGTATATGCCACGATACATTTATCTATATACAATCAACGGGTGGATACACATCTAGAAAGACCGACAAAGCTTTACGAGTATGGACTCATTGGCGATGTAGTCGATCTCTTGAAGATCTCAAGATCGTGTGGAAGTCTGGTAGCACCGCAACTTAGCGGAGCATCCGTGATCGCACACATGTCCGGGACCATGACAACTTCCGAAACGTCTCTCTAGCACAGTAGCGGAAGAAGCAAATCCTTGCTCTAGAAAAATCCACCGAGAACATGTATCTCGCTAAGCCGGTGCCATTGGAGCAGCCCCTACCCTTTCCTCTATTCATGTGAGTGGAGCTCCCACTCACAAAATTAACTCTCCATTTCCTCCACTCAAAATCCCACTCAAATCACATTAAATTTCCACCAAATTTAATGTAACCTCACAATAAATAAAACTCCTTTTATTTATTTATTCAGAATATTGTAAATAACATTAATTAACAAACATTCACATAAAACCCCTTGCTACTTTTCAATTTCACATGTAGAACCAATTTTGGCAATTTCACGTGAAACAAATCCGGTGTCTAGTGAAATAATTCCAATGCTTTGATATTATTTTTCAGGAAACTCATTTTCTCTAAATGGTGTCGATATCCCTTAAGTGTGTCACCCTACAGTTCGCGAATAATGCAGATATGATCGAGACCCCTCTCCGATCAATAATCAGTAGCAGGACCCGGAGATCTGTACTGAGTCCTACACATTCAACAATGACTTCTTGTGATCATGAAAACCTTAACATTGCAACTAAATCCTTTTGTCTCGCGATATTTTACATGTCTGAGGTTCGATCATCGGTATCCCCATACCTAATTTGATCTTGTTACCGATATGTACTCTCTTTTCTCGTTCCTGTGATATAACATTCTAGTGATCCCTATCACTTCCTTCTAAGCTATATCAATGTGATATCACCGAGAGGGCCCACAGTATATCTCTTCGTCATTTGGATGGACAAATCCCACTCTTGATCCACGAGCCTCTACATAACATTATTGGAGTATCTAAACCCACCTTTATAGTCACGCAGTTAAGGTGTGACGTTTGATGTTATGAAGGTACTCTTCAAATGTTAGTGATTGACATGATCTCATGGTGTAAGGACTAAACTTACTTGAAATAATTATATATCAATTTAAACATAATGTCGTTGATCGTATTACTATACTTTGAATGAATGTTCATGACATCATTCCACCAATGCTGTGACCTAGTTATTAACAATATCCAATGTGCATGATCAGGAAACCTTGATCATCATGTTAGTCAACGAGAAGGCATAACTAGGAAGAATTTATTTTGTTCATTATACACACATGTATTAACGTTTCCTTTTAATACAATTATAGCATTTAAAATAGACATCTATCATATACTTGGAATATGATAATAACAACTTTATTATTGCCTCTCTCCAGCATATTCCCTTCATGGTTAAGATAGATAATTCAAGTTGACATCATCCACCTTGGATATAAACTTTTTCCAAATAATTCCCATAATTATTTGGAACCTAAAACTATTTAATTCCATTCCTTTACAAAATCCTCAAAACCTTCTCTACAAAGACAAGTTTGTTTTTCTTCCCAACTAAAAAATAAATATTTCCAAGATCCTTTATTATTTCTGTTTGTTCTTTTTCTTAAATGGAAGAAACAAGAAATAATTCATTAAAAATAGCTTTCCTTCTAAATAAATTCCAATAAAATTATCCAATGTGTGATATGGTATCTAGAACCATATCATCCTAGAAACCAAACTTTTCCAATGTAAAAAATATCACCCGAGGTCCTATAAATCATTTCTGCACTTTTTGAATAAATGGATTTAAGAGGACTAATACCCCTCTAAAAATCCCAAAAAATTCATCCACCAGTACCAATTTCCCACCTTGCCCAATGCAATTTATTCAAACTCCTTCACAAGGACCAATGTGATAAAACTTTGCAAAACAATCAAAACTTGAGCTAAACCCAGTACAACCTAACTCCAAACTTGTCTAATACACCACTACAGCAACCTCACTTCCTCCTGGTTATGCACAATAGGAAAGATACTATATCACCCCTCCATCTTGTCCCATGTGCTTGAGTGAGAGAGAGCGCACTTGTTTAAATCAAACTTGGCAAAGACTACACCCAATAGCTCCCTTGCCCCTCTCTGGTCGAGCCACTTGCCCGACACCCCTCTCCACCGCCCAGCTCGTCCAATGAGCTAGCCATGAACTTGCCCTAGCTCCTCCATGGACCAGGTCCACCCTACACCATCCTTTAACAAAATAAATGGGCAGAGGCTCTCCCCTGCCCCAACATGGCCCTCATTTTCCCCTTCCCTCCTCACTTACCTCCCCAGAACCTCCCCTCCCTCTCCACTAATCCTTCCTGACCGAGAGAGAGAAGAGCTTCGGCCTCCTCAAGAAAATCGAGCAAGGCCTCTCCCCTCTTGATTCCTCTCTCTGCATGTCGCACAACAAGGATCCCCTTGCTCTTCTGGTTCTAACCATGCCTTTCTCTTCTACATGTAGTCCTCACCGAAGAAACTCCTGCGAGCTCCCAAAGCCGTGTCGTGTCCATTCTTGCGCGATCACCTTCTAGGAAGCGAACAACATTGCGCTGACCACCCCAGAGCTGCCGTGGTCGACCATGTTGCCTCATCGAATCCGCGACCTCTCCTGATCCCCTGGTGATACACCCTGCCCCTTCTCTGCCTCCTAGGGTTCTGTCTTCGTCGCATCCATCGTGAGGAGGACGACGCGTTCCGGCTGACCATCCCCCACTAATCCTGTGGCCCAGATATCCTGGTACCCCTTCATCGCAGTCTCGTAACTGTCGCCCGTGAGCGCATGTTAGAGAGGCACCACCGTGCCGGCCTACCGCGGATCGACCAGTTTCCTCGACGTACTGCACAGCCGAGTCCACCTTAGAACTGGCCCGCACGCCCAATTTTCTTTTTCTTTTTAACAGAGGAAGTTAGATATCCTATTTTGCATGTTAGTTAAAATCCAAATAAAAATGGAAAACAAATTTATGTGCCCAGATATACAATTTCTACTTGTTTTCCAAAACATGCAGAACAAGTTTTATAGAATAATAAGTTATAAGTATTTTCCGGTGAATAAAATACAAACTTATGTCATTTTCCGTAAATGATTATTTTAGTGAATTCCATACATCCAAATGAAGTAAATACAATTTACACTTCTAGGTTTTGACTATATAAATTTCTTAGATTTGGTTCCATGCCTTTTGGAGCCATGAACTAAGTGTACTAAAAATAAAAAAAGTACCCCTTTTATGCCTTTAGGAATTTATCTAGACAAAACCATGAAATATTTTGATCTAATCCCAACTCCCTGTACATCTATACCATCATATCCAACCAACCAGAAGATCCCAATATTTATTGAGCTATCTTTGATTTTTGCTAAATTAAACTGTCCTATGCCTAGTTTATTCACCAATAAAATCACCCCAGTGGTTCCGTAAATTCAAAAAGGTTGATTCAAATTTCTACAAAAAGGTATTCAAAGTACCTAACATGTTTCTTTAGAATATCCTCAAAATCTCTTATATATTAATTTGAGTTAAAAAGACAAAAAAAACCTAGTACTGCCTTCGGGAATTTCCTGAGGCCATTCTGTTAAATATTTCGGGATGATTCCAACTCTCACTGAATCATTCCATAAAACATTATTTAACCATCCAAGGAAATAATTTGTGAAACTACAAAACTTTTCGGATGATTTTGTAACATCCCAAAAATATTAAACAAGGTTATCAAATTCCAATCACCAAAATTAGGGTTAACAAAAAGTTTTGTTAATTAAATCATATGAATGAATGCGTGTATGTGATGATTGTATGAATGCATGAATGGACTTGTTGATTGATCTAAATAGCAAGGAATTGTTTAAAGATGAAAACAACATCGTCTACATCAAATCCAAGTAGAAACAAATCAAGAGAAAATAAAAAACAAACCAAATAAAGCAAATGGTCATTTTTGCAAATCTTGCTCACTTGGCCACTTTGAGTGTTCCTAGTCCAAGATTTCAAACAGAAACATTTTCATTTCTTTTCACCCCTTGCTAGACAAACTAAAAGTGAACCCAAGCCCACCTTTCAAACTTATAGAAACATTTGGCAACCTAATTCAAATGACAAATGAAAATTGAATCTATATCCTATGGGAAGATCACCATTTCTCAAAACCCAACCAAACCAGTGCACCTTGACAAATCCAATCAACTAAGTACTACCTAAGATGTGACTAGTAGACTCACCAAGTTTGAACCAAAAATTCAAATTTGAATTTCTTGCGGCTATTTCATCAAACACTTGGAGCCATTTCCAGTGCCTTGACCACCCCTAGCCCCTACCCTATGCACCATGCCATGCCAACCCAAAGGAACCCTTGCCAGCCGACCATGGCTAGCTAGCCAGAGCAAGCACCAAGCCTAGCCACCATGTCTGGGACACTCAACACCGTCCACCGCCACCCCATGTCCAACGCCAACGAGCAGCAAGCCACTGGACCACTCTAGAATCGTCGCGCCCTATGCCTCTGCGCCATGCCGAGAGCGCGCCAGAGCGCCACCGGCGACACACGCCCACATACCGCGCGCCGCCCTCGCCACGTGCCAGCGTGATCACCACCACCCAACAACCCCGCAGACACGCCCGTCGTCGCCACGCGAACAGGAGAGCCTGTGCGCCATAAAACTTCCTGTTGGACCCACCCAGAGCACCGCGATGTTCCGACCATCTCGCACCGCCCCACATCAAGTAACCACGACATTGAGCTTCGCCAGGGAGCAGAGCACCGCCCCCTACCGTCGCCCATGCCTTTAGCTCGTTGTGCCGACGACATCGACGAGCTCAGCCCGCGCCCTTCGGTCCCCTCGCTGCACTATAAAATAGAGGCCACCCCCGTTCGAACTCAGCACACCATCTCATTCCCCTCTCTCTCAAAACCACCCCCACTCATTCCCGGAGCAAGGCGAGCAGCACATCGCTGGAATTTGGCCAGAGTCTTTCGCAGAGGAGGAAGAAACGAGTCGTTGATTGGAGCCTTCCCAGGAGAAGCCGCCGGTACTAGGAGGTTTGCCATCGTCGACTTCATCGTTCGCCCCCATCGCCGACCCTCGCCTGAGCCCCCGTAGACCCCCACTGGCCGCGCTAGGGTTCTGTCTCACCGGCGTTGCTCGACGGAGACAATAGGTCACAGTCGTTGGATTAGAGTTTGATCGTGCGGTCTAGATCACCCTGTACCGCTTCGCACCCCCTGTCTCGCTGACTGGTGGGGTCATCCACTTAAACTCACCCGCGCGTGCGCTGTGCACCGTGGTCCGTCCCAGTTAACATCCCGTGCAACCTAGTTAGTTTGAATTTATATTTTCCAATTTAGTTTCAAACCTAGTTCTATACCTAGATTCAAATATCAACCTAGGTCGATTCACTGAACAAAAATGCATGAAACCAATTTTGTTAGAAAGGTACTGGAATTCTTAATCCAAGCCCGTTTGATTCAAATTCATTTGGAATTGTAGATCACCTATATTAAACATAATAAGGTAGAAGCTTTTCTGCATTAAAACATTTTTCAAAATTCAACAACAAAAGCTTTTGAGTTGATTCCAACTCTCAAAAATCACATTTAGCAAGACCTTTCTGAATATATAAAAATATCTAGGTTTACTTGTAGAAATAATTGACAAGTAATAAAAGAATGCCCCATAGGCCATTCTAGTCACTTTAATTAATTAAAATAACAAGGTTAAACGTTATTATATTTGTGACACCACTTTAAATCACATTCCCAAGTACTGAAATATGTGGTGATGACATGTGTCAACATGATCCCATGTTTTAGTTGGAGAATATTAAATATTAAGTAGGTTTTCAATGAGTAGAAATTACTTTTCTAAAATAAAAGAAATAAAACTATTTGCCTCAATATTTGTGATGCTTGTGATGATCCTAGATCATCTAGTGAAAACCTTGGTGTGATAAATAAAAGTAGTTAATTATTGTTTGGTGATTGTGTACCTCGTATTTATTTATAGACACTAGTACCGACCAAGGATACAAGGAGGAAGGAGAATACTACGAGGAAGAAGCCGAGGATAACTTCAACCACTGCTCTGCACAAGGCAAGCCTATACTTCCTCACTATACAAGTTGACTTAGAAAGCTAATCCTTTCAAGCTTAAACCACTTGATACCCAATCCTAGTTTTATTTGCAAGCTCAGTTATTTTATTTCTTTATCAAAGATTTCTCTTGAAGTTTACTTAGTGACCTGTAGATTTCAGAAAGAGATTTCAAGGTAGCATAAAGAGAATAAAACTTGTCCTAAGTTAGATAATCTTGACGTCATCCTAAGGCATGAGATTGAACTTAGATCATTCAAACTTGATTACCACCCCTTCTTAGTGTTTACCACCACTTGTAGATGCTAGTGATAAGCATTAAACTTGATCACTTTAGATGGGAATACTTGGTGAAAATGATTATGAAAACCTTAGAATGATGAGTCATTCTAATGAAATGTTTTGACATGTGTTCTTGAACACCAGATGATTTTGATGATGAAAATTTCCTTTATAAAACCGATGGTTGTCTGGATGCGATACGATTCCAATTTTATGGTACAACCACATTACCCGAAATTTGGGTAGGGCTTGACTGTAAATTTATATTCCTTAGTATGGGTTCCCTTGTGGCCAAGGTTCGAGCTGAGGCTACCATGTGAAGATTGTCCACATGTGCAATTCCCAAGATGACAGTTGGTCATGGTTTGGAGGCAAAAATCACAGGAGAGGTGCCTATACTAGGGCGTGTAATTGAAAGGTTAGGATTGATTATCCACATACTGAGTATGGTGAATTCAGGATTGTTCCTGACGGATGTATCTAATATTGCGGTGAAAGTGTACCACCTCTGCAGAGTGTCAAACTATTCGAATAGCCGTGCCCACGGTTATGGACAGTTGGAGTGTCCATACTATTCCGTCGTCATATGTTTTCAAAATTACTTATAAAATGATTTGTGATTTGACTTGACCACAACAGGGTTGTGTTATGAACTTCTAGTTCCCACTTAGGTGTTATAAAACTTTCAACTAGCTTTCTTTGCTTATGAACTCAGTAGAGGGAAATCTGGCTTTTTGCAAAACAAACTAGAGCCTAGTACTTCCTACTCAAAACCACTTCACTTGTTAGTATTAGTTTGCGAGTACTTAAAGATTACTCATGGCTTTGTCCCTGGCTATTCCCGTGGCCAGACTATGAGGAGGACTATCAGGAGGATGGACCGTAGGAAGGTTACGATAACTAGGATCATCTCCCATCGCCAGCATTGCCTTTGACCATAAAGATGGAGCTTCACCCATGCTACCGTTATCATTACGTTATTCCGCTGCTTGATTTGTATTAAGATTAGATCATGAGATCCTTTATTTGTATAATACCTTTATGTATGGTTTTAATGGATGATGTATTGTGATATCCAATCTATTATATTTCGCAAAAATGGTAATCCTGGGATTGCGATGTATGGCATAACAGGCATCTAGGATTAAAAATCCAGGTGTTGACAGATTTATTTACTAAAACTAGAGTTTTATCCACTTTTGTTGGTTTCATTTTATCAATACCTTTCTAATGATATCATTTGTGTATATTGGTATCATACAAAAATGCACCTTGGTCTAAAAACCCTCTCCTACCTAATTTATAGACTATAAAACACATATGGATTTCCTTCAAATGTTACAAGACATTTACCAATATTAGCAAACCAATCATCCGACACATGGACATCGCGCTGGTCACAGGAAAGCGACCTTCTTGTTCATAATCCCTTTCCCTACTATTTTACTTATGCATGTTTTATCTACTTGTTTATGTAAACTGCATTGTTTATCTATATAATGTTTTATATATGGTAGTGGCTTGGATCCTACAACCAATACCATTTGTACTACTAAGTAAAACCCTCTTGACAACACCTACTTGTCCCTAGTATGGTAGGTGGTGTTTAACACCATAACCCCTTTGAGACCCTGTTTTAGCCATAGTAAAAGCATAGGATGGGAAGACACCGGGAAAATGTTTATAAAATGTTTTATGAGAAAACCTTGATGAGGTTCGACATACCAAGAGAGGTTTGAAATATGCGGAGGAAAAATGTTTACAAAAAGGCATCCTGTTTTTTCCAGTTTTGCTAGACCAATTAACACTTGCAAACACATTACCCTGGAGTGGGACATGGCTGGACTTAATGTTCGCTACTCCGGTGTGGGAACTCTCACAACTAATTATAAGGGATCAGCTCCCTCTAATTCCGGGCTTCCTTTACAAAAAGTTCAACTGCTAGGCAGTCACCTAGAGAAAGTAGGACCACCCATGTGAGTGGTCGAGCTATACTATGAGCCTCTCTTCGAAAGTGTCGGCTCTAGATGAGTTGGATGCACTTCAGTTGGATAGGGCCCATGGTAGAGTGGCATCCGGAGAGTCTTGATCGGTTACTCGGCCCACGATCAGTAAGGATCAGGGCAGGGTACCCGTTTGGTGTGGGTAAACTCTACAACCTCTGTAGATTGTAAATCTATTTGAATAGCCGAGTCCTTGATCATGGACGGTGGGGAAGGTTGTTGTAGAGCGATGCTAGTTTTGTTTTCAAAACAGATTTCATAAAAATAAAGTGTTTTCTAAAAACCTGGTGGTCCGAGGGACAGCAGAGAACGAGAGGTGATGTTGAGGAGCAAGGAAGAGGATAACCCGGTCAGTTGAGGACCGTGGAGAGAAAATAGGTTGACCCAATACTATTGTTCTCCAAATCTTTTAAAAAATGTTTTACAAAAGTTTCGAACAAAACCTTGTAGATGCTATATGTAAAAGAGAAACTATTTTAGAAAAGAACCACTCTTGGAGCCCTCCACTACCATAGCCATATTGCAAATCCACTTGTTATTATTGTTTATCTTAAGGTGGTTTGCGAGTACATTCAAAGTACTCATCAGCTTTTTCCCTGGCTATTTAATTGGCCAGATTCCTGGAAGAAAGAGAAACGATGAAGAAGCTAACGTCCATGCGAGCTAGGCCGTCTTGTCAGTCATTCGGCTGCAGGTTAAGGCATGACATGGGCTTTGTGATTGAAGGCTTCTGCTATTTGTGTTGTAATTGCCATAATGGCAACCATGTAAGCTTTGTACCTGTAAACTTTTGGATGTTGTAATGATACTAGTCAGTTATGCTCATGGCTCACTGATCATGGGAACGTGAATTGCAGGCATAACAGGAACTCTTGGACCGTATATCCAGGGTCCCACACCAATAATCTTGTAGTCCTCTTTCACCAGGAGCAGTTGGATTTTGTCGATGTAATCGTTCACCATCGACGCTCCGTTGGTATATGCCACCCATTGTATGGTGGTATTTCCGGGGTCCAGGAAGGAGTACAGCTTGTCGAACGACAGCTCCATGGACGGTGATTAGTGCCTTTGTTTGTTTTTTAGAGTTTCGGCTGGGTGAGGAAAATGATAGAAAATGAATGGGATCGAGAAGATGAAAGGAACCGCTAGGAAGATTGGGAGATGCATGCATGCATGAGCGGTTGGGATCGAGAAGATCAAAGGAACCGCTACGTACTCCTATGGAATATTTATGCATCTATTTTAGAGACACAACTTCGTGTACATTTATGTACGAAAGTAGTAGTACTCTCTCTGTTTACATTTAGATTGCGTTCTGCTCAAAACACATTATATCTTACCACCTATTATGATTTTATATAAAAATGTTATGTCATACTACTATTATCTGATTCTCACATGTGTGGAAGGTATGTGCAACTTACTAAATAAATGCATTGTATGAATAACTTTGAATATTGAGCTTTGATCAAAACTCGCCAATCCCAATATTGCTAGCCATTGGATCTTCTTTTATATTTTTGGATCTAAAAGATACTTTTGATAGTATTTAGCATGATGAATGCTATGCACAAACCTGAAAAGAAACTTCTCCATCATTCAAGTATCTTCGCTTGTCGTTTATCTAGACCATGTTACCAAAATTTCAAGTATTAGGTATTGATAAAAAATGTTGACTTCTACATGACACAAAGTGTGGCACCCCAGATTTATGGTCCGAGAATACCCGTTATGCATACAATTCACATTCCTATTATCAGTGAGCCATGAGAATAACCGACCAGTTATCATTACATCATCCCAAAAGTAACGATTACAAAACTTACAAAGTGTACATTATGGCAATTACAACAGAAGTAGTGGAAGTCTTCAAGCGCAGAGTCCATGTCATGCCTTAACCTACAGGAAACTGATTGGGAAGATGGCCTAGCTCGCATAGACGTCAGCACCTTTGTCGATTTGTAACATCTGCAATCTAGCCAATTAAATAGCCAGGGACAATGCCAGTGAGTACTTTGAATGTACTCGCAAACCACCTAGACAATGTAACAAATAGAATGCATACTGGGCTGTGGCGAGATAGCTCTACACTGTAGTTGTTTTTGAAAATCCTAACATTTGCATCTCTATATCTTTGTTGAAAAAGAGCTTTTAGAAAATATGTCTCCTTTTAGAAAGTCCGGACATCCCCACATCCTTGTTAAAAACTTTGTTGAAAACAGTTTTATAGTAAAACCCTTTAAAACCTCTTCGACCATCTTTGGTCAAAACCAAATTCATTCTTATCTTTCTCGTGACCAAGTCACATCCTTTTTATTCATCTCAACATATCCGAAGGGTACTCCTAGCACTTACCATTCCAACCGTCCTTATCCGTGGACACGGCTATTCGAATAGATTAGACTCAACAGAGTTTGTGCACTCTACCCAAAAGAATCAATATATCCGCTAGGATACAACCATGGCCCGCTACACACGGTAGACGGGGATTAGGATAATCAAACCTAGCTTTTCATTTGTCCATCCCTAGCAAAAGCGGCTTTTCCTTTTGGGTTTGTTCTCCCCGGCATGAGCATGTGTCTCAGCGCCATAGTCCTCCCTGCTGCACTTCCGTATACCCAAGCCCGTAGCTTGGCAATATACAATTACTAACTCCACTTCCTTCCCTACTCCTAAAGCATACCGTCCGCGGGAGACCCAATTGTTACACTGACACTTTCACCGTAGCGGGCGATGGGCCCCATATCCGTAGATCTATGGTAGAGTACACTCGGGCTTCCAGGGATTTCTCCCATTAAGCAAGTTCAAGAAGCCCCGGGTAAGGACAACAACTATGAACTAAGCTCAAGTGACTGGGATAGTGTGGTTGCACGGATAAATTGTTCCGGACATTGGCATAGAACATCCCTTCTCTTTCTCTTGCTTGACTTTCTCTTCATCCTCCTCATATCTTATTTAGTAAAACCTCTAATTGGAAACGATGCCTCTTTCCAAGGGTTTTATTTTGAAAACTTTGTAGTAGGGTAAAACACAAAATAGTTTTATCATTGAAAATTCGTGGGTTCCAAGATGGAAGATGCTAAGCATCTTAGCCTCGATCTAAAGGGGTAAAAATGGGTGTCAATAGGGTAGGTGTCCTAATGGACACTCATCCATAAATTGGAGGAGCCAAGTTACTCACGCCTTTTATTTGAAACAAACTATGCATTTAATCATGAGATTCATAAACGAGATATAAAACAATTGATAAAAAGGGGTAGGTTAATATAAGAGTTCAGGAATGGTGGCTTTCCTGTGACTAGTGAGATGTCCCTTGACTTATTTAGAAAACCAGAATACCGATAATATCAATAATAATAATAACTCGATGCTTCGTTCTTCTTGGCGTCTCACAAACACAACTATCGTCGTTAATGAGTATACATGCAAACAAACAACACTGCCATTACTTCATTGCATACAAGTCTCAAACCATACATCAAGCAATTCACAAACAAGTTTATGGATCAGTAAGGATTGGGGATTTGGTTGGGGATGCAAAGGAATGCTTGGGTTGCATGTGGGGATTCCCTATTTCAGATTTAAGGTCCAAAACCACCTAGATAAAGGGTTTTGGAGCAAGGCCAAGTTCTGTATGATAAGATTGTGTAAAAATGATGCCATTAGATAGGTATTGATAAAATTAATACAACAAAAGTGTTTTCACTATTTTATCAATTTCCATTGATTTATAATGATTTTTATAGGGGATAAAACTCTAGTTTTAGGAAATAATTCACCAGATAAATTCTGGAGCTCCAAAAATTATTTCCTTGGGTGACTAGGTAGTATTTGGTGGACTTATTCAAGAGGAGTTGGAATCAACTTAAAATATTTACAGGAATTCCCTTGAGAAATTCCCAAAGACAGTACTATCTGAGATTTGTCTTTTTCTTCTTATTTAATCTACAAAGTATTTTTATGTGATTCCAAGGAAACTTGTTAGGTACTGAAAATACCTTTCTTTAGAAATCGGAATCACTCAATTTGGTGTTACAGAGATATTGCTAAGAATTTATTGGTGAATAAACAATACACTAAACAGTTTAATTCATGAAAATTCAACAGTTCTTCATAAAATTATAATCTACTGGGGTTTGAGAGGTATAGTTATATGTGTCCACTAGGAGTTGGAATTAGGTCAAAAACTGATCTGGTTTGACCTAGAATTTTCTAAAGGCAGAAAAGGCCGAATTTTGTTAGTTTTACTAGATGCAAACTAGGAAGCCATTTTAGGTTGCGCCAGTGGTATATGCAAGGCATGGTCAGTACCCTTCATTACCTATTCGATTTACTCCATTTGGAATTACCAAATTCTCTGGAAGAATTTATTTGTGGAAGGAAGACATGTGGCTATTTTAATTTCCAAGACTTATTTATCCAATATTTTGGTCCAGAACCAAGTCTACATGTTAGAGTAGAGACTTAAGTACCTGGTAAAAATAATATCTTAATTTGTTTGGGTCATTTCCATTTTTATTTGATTTTAGAGAGATGGTCAAAATTTCTGGATCTAGAAAAGATTAGAAAGATACTGGCTACTAGGCCGGATCTAAACTGGATTAGGCTGCACAGGGAGCTAACCAGCCCAACGGGCTGCAGACGCGCGCATGAAGGGGGTTCAAAATCTACGTGGTGGGGCCCGCCAGTCAGTGGCACAGGGGGCGAAGGGGTATGGGCGATTCACGACCGTTCGATTAGAACAGATCTGATGGCCGTGGTGCTTTCTTCCTTCTCGCGCTGTGTGACGGGGTGGAATCCTAGCAGAGGAGGAAAGGCGACGGGGGAGGCTCACCAGACGGTGGAGGAGCACCGTGGAGGGCACTGGTCGACGTGGTCGTCACTGGCGAACCTATAGAGGGGTGGCAACGGCGCCTTCTTTGCCAGGACAAGTCTTGCGCGTCGGTGCCCACAGGAGGTGCTCGGTAGTTTGCCGGAACTACTGCTGGAGTGGATGCATGTCAAAACGGAGGGGTTAGAGGGGGTTCTAGGGCCCTGGGAAAGTCCGTAGAGGTGTGGTTACTGCAGGAGGATCTCGGGAAAGAGAGCTGTGTCGGGGGAGGTTGTTCTCGGGCATGCACGATCGTGGCCACTTCCGGAGATCCTGCAGCTGAGAGATGAGTAAGGGGGAGTAGATCAGGGGCTGTAGACACCGAATAGACTACATGCACGGGGAGGAGAGTAAGGAAAAGGTAACCTCGAGCTCAATATGGAGGGGGAAGGAGGGAAGGGGGGAGCTCAATGCAAGTCAGGTTGGGGTGAGGGAGAGGAATGAGGTTAGTGGGGAGAGTTGCACTACCCTCTGGCCTTATAAACCATTTGAGAGGGGTTCATGGTGCACTAAGTCCATTTTTGACAAGAGAGGGTGAGGTGGCAGGGGATTGGCCAGGAGGGGTGGTGCTGGGTGGTGTGTGGGACTAGCCACTCGACTAGGGAGTTGTGGAAGGGGTGGTGTGGCTGCTGCCCTCTTTTATAGCCAAGATTTTTACAAGATATGGTCCTATCTCTCTATCACATCCTTCAAGAGAAAAAGGACAAAGGGAGAGGGCTTGCTACAGTGGTCACCACGACCAAAGGGAGGTGGGGTGGTGTGCCAACTTTCTTGATCATGCTTGGTGTGGGTTTCGTGAAGTTTTAGTTTGAGCAAGTTCTTGATTGGCAAAATTTGGTCCAAGCAATGGTTGTGAAGGAAGTTTGAAAATTTGCATTGAGGAAGGTGGGGAAAGGGTACTGGTAGATAGATGAGGTCAAGTCATCTCTTAAAGATTTACTTGGAATTTTTCTAATGATTATAAGCCCATTTAAAAGCATATATTCAAAAAAGGGAAGAAGTAGATTCTAGAAGCTCATGTGATATTTTTGCATTGTACAAGATGGGTTTTTGAGGTGATACGGTCTTAAATACTATATTACACATTGGAGAATTTTATTGGGATTTATTGAGGTGGGAAAGTATTTTTAGGGAATTATTTCTTGTTTCTGCCATTTAAGAAAAAGGGCAAAAATAAATAATAAAGGATCTCAAAAATATTTTATTTTTGAGTTGGAAAGGCAGGACATGGTAAATAGGCATCATAGGTGCCATGATTTGGTCAAGTGATTTGGAGAAAAACAAACTTGCCTTTGAAGACAAGGTTTGGAGGATATTTCTAGAAAAAGAATTTAATTATTTTTAGGCTCCAAATAATTATTTGGCAAATAATTATAGGAAACTAGATTTGGGAGGATCTAGGGCTTGGTTATTTTTATGCCACCTAAAGAGGGTTGTATTTGTGATCTCAGAGATCACCTTGGTATAAGGGAGATATAGATAGCTAGAACAAGTTATATAGATGATGATGAAGGAAGCAAGAGTTGGCTTGGTTGCATTTGAGGTGGTCTAGAAGAGGTGTCAAACTTTGTTGAAAATAAGGCTGCCATAACAGATACCTCCTGAAGCCTCCTAAACCATGTGGGTTCAAGAAGCACAAGGCTCCCATGGAAACATGTGAAGTGGGTATTGATAGGACATGATTATTAGATCATAATCATGCAAAGAGTTGGCAAAGGGGAGGTAGCATGTAGATGTGAGCTTCTGCCAAAGTAGGCAAGATGATAAGATTTGGAGAAAACATTATTATCTTGACTACAAAACCATCATGGAAGAGTGGGAACCAGAGTGTCTTAGCAAGGGGAAAGAGTGGCCTTTGGTATTACTAAAGATTTAATACAATAGGGTGTTGGAGATATGCCCTAGAGGCAATAATAAATATAGTTATTATTATATATCTTTGTGTTTATGATAAATGTTTGCATTCATGCTATAATAGTATTAACAAGGAAACCATTAATACTTGTGTGATTTGTAAACTTAATTTGAAGTCCCTAGTATAGCCTCTATACTTCACTAGCTTGTTGGTTGATTGATGATGTGGTTTCTTTGTCATGAACATTGAGATGTTATCAACAACAAGATCATATCGTTAGGAGAATGATATGGTGGACATACTCCTATAGAAAAGCGTAGCATAAAGATCAAGTCATTTCAATAGTTCAATTGCTATATGCTTTCTGATACATAGTAACCTAATTCCTTCGACCATGAGATCATGCATATCACCTTTACTGGATGGATGCTTTGATGTCATCAAACACCACACCGTAACAGGGTGGCTATAAAGGTGGCATTGAGTGTTCGGAAAGTATTGGTTGAAACACATGGATCAAGAGTGGGATTTGTCCATCCACATGACGGATAGATATACTCTGGGCCCTCTCGGTGGAATGTCATCCAATTAGCTTGCAAGCATGTGACTTGGTCACAAGGGATCACATATCACGGGAACGAGAAAAGAGTACTTATCGGTAACGAGGATGAACTAGGTATGCAGAGATACCGACGATCATAACCTCGGATAAGTAACATATCGTGAGACAAAGGGAAATTGGTATCGTATGTAAGTGGTTCATTCGATCGCAAAGTAATCGTAGAAATATGTGGGAGCCATATGAATTTCCAGATTCCTCTATTGGTTATTGTTCGGAGAAGTGTCTCGATCATGTCTGCATAATTCACGAACCGTAGGGAGACACACTTAAGGATTCGACGTTGTTTGAGTAGTTATGGTATTATGAGAAAGAGACCGAATGTTGTTCGGAGTCTCGGATGGGATCCGGGATATCACGAGGAGATCCGGAATGGTCCGGAGAATAAGATTCATATAAGGAAAGTCCCGTTTCGGAGTTCGGGAATGATTCCGGTGTTTTCATCGGGGATATTCTAGAAGGTTCCGGATTGTGCGGTACTCCGGGGGGGGGGGGGGGAAGGGGTACATGAATGTGTCATTACTTATTGGAATGATTGCATCATGTACTAAGTGTTCTTGCTGTCCCAAATATAGGATTAAATTGAATCCTAAAACAGAAAAGTCAAATGTCCAGTTTGAAAGTCAAACTGCCAAAACAAGAAACTGTGGGAAACAAGCAAGAGGAGTTGGAACCAACCTGGAGGAGGAGTTGGTCTCCTCCAAGCCGGCGGCCAGCCTAGGCCGAGTTGGGGAGGGACTCCCTCCCTCCCCTGGCGCGCCCACCCCCTCCCACCTATATAAGGAGGGGCAGGGCTCCCCTCCTAGACACACAAGTTTCCTATCCTCTAAACTAAACCCTAGATCTAGACCCCGGTTTAGAGCTGTTCGGTTTAGAGCCTTCTAATTGGTTTAGAGCCCTCTAATTGGTGTGTCTAATTACTAGACCACTAATAGCCTCTCTCATAAGCTCCACCATACTCGCACCGGCTTAAGGCGAAGCCCTGCGGGATTTCCCCTCTACCTCCGGTACCACGCCATTGTGCTGCCGGAATCGCGAGGAGAGTGCTACAACCTCCGCTGCCTGCTGGAACAAGGGAGAGGAAGGTCTTCGTCGAGTACCGAACGTGTGACCGACTGCGGGAGCGCTGCGGGAACGCGGCGCCGGAAGGATCGTCTACGCGATCTTGAGATCGGAAAGAGTACGACTACATCACCCACGAGAATCTGCTCTCGTTAAACACTTTGGAATCTTCGAGGGTGAGTTATTCCATCGACTCGTTGCTACAATCTAGTAGATAGATCTTGGCTTGTTTGTTTGTATGCGATAGAAAATTTTTGTTTTCCATGCTACGAACCCCTACAGTGGTATCAGAGCCGTGTCTATATGTAGATCTGTTGCACGAGTAGAACACAATGGTCATTGTGGGCATTGATGCTTTTATTGTAGATTGCTTTTTGTGTACTTTGCATCTTGCGGTATGTTGGGATGAAGCGGCCCGGGCTAACCTTACATGACATCGTTCATGAGACTTGCTCCACGCTTGACATGCAACTCGTTTTGCATAAGTGGCTTTGCGGGTGCCTGTTTCTCCTAGCATAGTAAAGATCCAATTTACAACGGGTGATCAACAATGCTAGTATCAATGTTGTGGTTATTGTTCGTAAGTTAGAACGACACTTATGGAAAGCCCCAAACCACGTAAAATATGCAAAGAAAGTAGAAGCGTCTAACTTTGTTTTGCAGGGGTGTGCAGTGATGTGATATGGCCATGATTGTGATTATATTTGATGTATGCAATGTTCCTTATTGTAAGTTGGCAACCGGCAGGAGCCATATGGTTGTCTTTAATTTCTGTTAAGACCTGCGTGTCTATTCAAAATAGTTGTAATAGTTGAAGCTGGTGGACGACAACCATGGAGAAGCGTCATTGACCTTGATGCTATGCCGGTGATGATGGAGATCATGTTCGTGCTTGAAGATGGAGATCGGAAGCACAAAGAAGAAAGGCCATATCATATCACATATTATGAATTGCATGTGATGTTAATCCTTTATGCATCTTGTATTGCTTAGTAGACGACGGTAGCATTATAAGATGATCCCTCATGCACATAAATTTCAAGTTCTAAAGTGTTCACCCTTAGTATGCACCGTTGCCAAAGCTTGCTGCTTCGAAGCACCACGTGATGATCGGGTGTCTTTGATTCCGCGGGTGAATACAACGTAAGCAAGCCAGATTTGCTTATGCGGAAGCTAAGGTTTGATCTTGACGAGCCTAGCATGTACAGACATGGCCTCAGGAACACGGATCGCCGAAAGGCAAAGCATGAATCATATAGTAGATATGATGGACATGATGATTGTTCGCCATTAAAACTATATCAGCTCTCGTGATGATCGGTGTTGATGTAGTGGATTTGGTTCGTGTGATCACTAAAACAATGTGAGGGATGTTGTTTTGAGTGGGAGTTCACCTAGTTTAATTTCATTAATTAATTTGAACTCAATTTGTCATAAACTTAGTCTAAACTATTGCAAATATGTTGTAGATCAATGGCAGCCCCTACCATCAATTTTAATGCGTTCCTAGAGAAAGAAAAGTTGAAAAACAATGGAAGCAACTTCGCGGATTGGTTCCGCAATTTGAGGATTGTCCTCACAGCTGGTAATTTGACCTATGTGCTGGATGCACCGCTAGGTGACCCACCTGCAGCTGATGCTACCGATGAAGTAAAGAATGTTTACCTTGCTCGGAAGAATCAGTACTCCATAGTTCAGTGTGCTATCTTGTATGGTTTAGAATCGGAGCTTCAGAAAAGGTTTGAAGAGTCAGATCCATATGATATTGTCGAGGATCTCAAATTAATCTTTGAGACTCATGCGGCAATTGAAAGTTATGAAGCTTCTGAAAAGTTCTTTAACTGCAAGATGGAAGAGGGTAGCTCCGTCAGTGAGCATGTGCTTAAGATGTCTGGGCACGCAAATAAACTTCAAAGTTTGGGTATAGTGATTCCTAATACTTTGGGAGTTTACCGCATCCTCCAATCACTACCACCAAGTTACAAGAACTTTGTGATGAACTACAACATGCAGAACATGAACAAAGAGTTGCCAGAACTATTTGCTATGTTAAAATCTGCAGAAGTGGAGATCAAGAAAGAGCACCAAGTGTTGATGGTCAATAAGACCACCAAATTCAAGAAAGGCAAGTCTAAGCAAAAGGGACACTTCAAGAAGGGTGGTAAGAAAGTTACCACGCCGACGAAGAAGACCAAGGCTGGAGCTAAACCTGAAACTGAGTGCTTTTACTGCAAGGGAGAAGGTCACTGGAAGCGGAATTGCCCAAGGTACTTGGCGGATTTGAAGAACGGCAACATCAAGAAGAAAGGTATATCTGATATACATGTTATTGATGTGTATCTCACTAGTACTCGTAGTAGTGCCTGGGTATTTGATACAGGTTCGGTTGCTCATATTTGTAACTCGAAACAGGAGCTGCAGAATAAACGGAAGCTAGTGAAGAACGAGGTGACGATGCGCGTAGGAAACGGATCAAAGGTTGATGTGATCGCGGTCGGCACGCTACCTCTTCATCTACCATCGGGATTAGTTTTATACTTAAATAATTGTTATTTGGTGCCTGCATTAAGCATGAACATTATATCAGGATCTTGTTTATTGCGAGACAGTTACTTGTTTAAATCCGAGAATAATGGTTATTCGATTTATATGAGTAATGTGTTTTGTGCACATGCACCTTTGATAGATGGTCTATTCATATTGAATCTCGATAGTAGAAATACACATATTAATAACATTGAGGCTAAACGTTTGAAATCAAGCGATAATTTGACCTATATGTGGCACTGTCGTCTTGGTCACATTGGAGTGAAGCGTATGAAGAAACTCCATTCCGATGGACTTCTTGAATCACTTGATTTTGAATCACTTGAAAGATGCGAAGCATGTCTGATGGGTAAAATGACTAAGACTCCATTTTCTGGTATGATGGAGCGAGCTACGGACTTATTGGAAATCATACATACCGATGTATGTGGTCCAATGAGTGTAGCATCGCGCGGTGGTTATCGTTATGTTCTTACCTTCACGGATGATTTGAGTAGATATGGGTATATCTATTTCATGAAACATAAGTCCGAAACTTTCGAGAAGTTTAAGGAGTTTCAAAGTGAGGTAGAGAATCAACGTAACAAGAAGATTAAATTTCTACGTTCTGATCGTGGAGGTGAATATCTAAGTTACGAGTTTGGCGAGCATTTAAAGAAGTGCGGAATACTTTCACAATTGACACCGCCGGGAACACCACAGCGTAATGGTGTGTCTGAACGTCGTAATCGAACTCTCTTAGATATGGTTCGTTCTATGATGTCACTTACAGATTTACCACTATCATTTTGGGGTTATGCATTAGAAACAGCCGCATTCACTTTAAATAGGGCACCGTCTAAATCCGTTGAAACGACACCATATGAATTATGGTTTGGGAAGAAACCTAAATTGTCGTTCCTTAAAGTTTGGGGATGCGAAGCCTATGTAAAGAAGTTACAGCCGGACAAGCTTGAACCCAAAGCGGAAAAATGCGTCTTCATAGGATACCCGAAGGAAACTATTGGGTATACCTTCTATCATAGATCCGAAGGCAAAATCTTTGTTGCCAAGAATGGATCCTTTCTAGAGAAGGAATTTCTCTCGAAAGAAGTGACTGGAAGGAAAATAGAACTCGACGAGGTTGTCGAACCTTCTCTCGAAATTGCGAGTAGCGCAGCACCGGAAGAAGTTCCTGTGGTGCCTGCACCAATAAGAGAGGAAGCTAATGATAGTGATCATGAAACTTCGGTTGAAGTTACTACAGAGCCTCGGAGGTCAACGAGAACTCGTACCACTCCAGATTGGTATGATTCCGTTATGAATGTCATGTTGGTGGACAACACCGATGACCCCGAGACATATGAGGAAGCGATGATGAGCCCAGATTCCAATAAATGGCAAGAAGCCATGAAATCCGAGATTGGATCCATGTACGAAAACCAAGTATGGACTTTGGTGGACTTACCGGATGGCCGGAAGGCTGTTGAGAACAAATGGATTTTCAAGAAGAAAACAGATGCTGATGGTAATGTTACTGTCTATAAAGCTCGACTTGTCGCAAAAGGGTTTCGACAAATTCAAGGAGTTGACTACGATGAGACTTTCTCACCGGTAGCGAAGCTAAAGTCTGTGAGGATTATGTTAGCAATCGCTGCATATTATGATTATGAGATATGGCAGATGGATGTCAAAACAGCATTCCTCAATGGAGACATTGATGAAGAGTTGTATATGATACAACCCAAAGGTTTTGTCGATCCTAAAGATGCTAACAAGGTATGCAAGCTTCAACGGTCCATCTATGGATTGAAGCAAGCATCCCGAAGTTGGAATCAACGTTTTGATAAGGTAATCAAAAGTTTTGGTTTTATACAAACTTATGGAGAAGCTTGTATTTACAAGAAAGTGAGTGGGAGCTCTGTAGCATTCTTAATACTGTATGTGGATGACATATTGTTGATTGGGAATGATGTAGACCTTCTTAATAGTGTCAAAGAGTATTTGAATAATAGTTTTTCAATGAAGGATCTTGGCGAAGCAGCTTACATATTAGGCATAAAGATTTATAGAGATAGATCGAAATGCCAAATATCATTGTCACAGAGTACATATTTGGACAAAGTTCTAAAGAAGTTTGGAATGGAAGAAAGCAAGAAAGGGTTCTTGCCCATGTTGCCCAATACGACCTTGAGTAAAACTCAAAGTCCGACATCGGCAGAAGATAGAGAAAGGATGAGTAAGACTCCCTATGCCTCAGCCATAGGATCTCTAATGTATGCCATGCTATGTACTAGACCCGACATCGCATATGCTGTTAGTTTAACTAGCAGATATCAAAGTGATCCAGGAGTGGATCATTGGACAGCGGTCAAAAACATCCTTAAGTACTTGAGAAGAACTAAGGATATGGTTCTTTCTTATGGAGGTGATGAGCAGCTCGTTGTTAATGGTTACACCGATGCTAGTTGGAACACCGATCCGGATGATTCTAAATCACAATCTGGATACGTATTTATTTTGAATGGTGCAGCAGTTAGCTGGAGGAGTGCAAAGCAAAGCGTTGTGGCGAGATCTTCAACTGAATCGGAATACATGGCTGCTTCGGAGGCTTCACAAGAAGCGATATGGATGAAAGAGTTCATTACAGAGCTGGGTGTGGTTCCTAGTGCGCTGGACCCAATGTCTATCTACTGTGATAACATGGGCGCCATAGCCAATGCGCAAGAACCAAGGTCACACAAGAAGCTGAAGCATATCAAGCTGCGTTTTCACGCTATTCGAGAACATATCCAGGATGGGGATATAAAGATTTGCAAAGTACACACAGATCTGAATGTGGCGGATCCGTTGACTAAACCTCTCCCGAGGGCAAAACATGACCAACACCAAACTGCCATGGGTGTTCGGTATATTACCATGTAATCTAGATTAGATGACTCTAGTGCAAGTGGGAGACTGTTGGAGATATGCCCTAGAGGCAATAATAAATATAGTTATTATTATATATCTTTGTGTTTATGATAAATGTTTGCATTCATGCTATAATAGTATTAACAAGGAAACCATTAATACTTGTGTGATTTGTAAACTTAATTTGAAGTCCCTAGTATAGCCTCTATACTTCACTAGCTTGTTGGTTGATTGATGATGTGGTTTCTTTGTCATGAACATTGAGATGTTATCAACAACAAGATCATATCGTTAGGAGAATGATATGGTGGACATACTCCTATAGACAAGCGTAGCATAAAGATCAAGTCATTTCAATAGTTCAATTGCTATATGCTTTCTGATACATAGTAACCTAATTCCTTCGACCATGAGATCATGCATATCACCTTTACTGGATGGATGCTTTGATGTCATCAAACACCACACCGTAACAGGGTGGCTATAAAGGTGGCATTGAGTGTTCGGAAAGTATTGGTTGAAACACATGGATCAAGAGTGGGATTTGTCCATCCACATGACGGATAGATATACTCTGGGCCCTCTCGGTGGAATGTCATCCAATTAGCTTGCAAGCATGTGACTTGGTCACAAGGGATCACATATCACGGGAACGAGAAAAGAGTACTTATCGGTAACGAGGATGAACTAGGTATGCAGAGATACCGACGATCATAACCTCGGATAAGTAACATATCGTGAGACAAAGGGAAATTGGTATCGTATGTAAGTGGTTCATTCGATCGCAAAGTAATCGTAGAAATATGTGGGAGCCATATGAATTTCCAGATTCCTCTATTGGTTATTGTTCGGAGAAGTGTCTCGATCATGTCTGCATAATTCACGAACCGTAGGGAGACACACTTAAGGATTCGACGTTGTTTGAGTAGTTATGGTATTATGAGAAAGAGACCGAATGTTGTTCGGAGTCTCGGATGGGATCCGGGATATCACGAGGAGATCCGGAATGGTCCGGAGAATAAGATTCATATAAGGAAAGTCCCGTTTCGGAGTTCGGGAATGATTCCGGTGTTTTCATCGGGGATATTCTAGAAGGTTCCGGATTGTGCGGTACTCCGGGGGGGGAAGGGGTACATGAATGTGTCATTACTTATTGGAATGATTGCATCATGTACTAAGTGTTCTTGCTGTCCCAAATATAGGATTAAATTGAATCCTAAAACAGAAAAGTCAAATGTCCAGTTTGAAAGTCAAACTGCCAAAACAAGAAACTGTGGGAAACAAGCAAGAGGAGTTGGAACCAACCTGGAGGAGGAGTTGGTCTCCTCCAAGCCGGCGGCCAGCCTAGGCCGAGTTGGGGAGGGACTCCCTCCCTCCCCTGGCGCGCCCACCCCCTCCCACCTATATAAGGAGGGGCAGGGCTCCCCTCCTAGACACACAAGTTTCCTATCCTCTAAACTAAACCCTAGATCTAGACCCCGGTTTAGAGCTGTTCGGTTTAGAGCCTTCTAATTGGTTTAGAGCCCTCTAATTGGTGTGTCTAATTACTAGACCACTAATAGCCTCTCTCATAAGCTCCACCATACTCGCACCGGCTTAAGGCGAAGCCCTGCGGGATTTCCCCTCTACCTCCGGTACCACGCCGTTGTGCTGCCGGAATCGCGAGGAGAGTGCTACAACCTCCGCTGCCTGCTGGAACAAGGGAGAGGAAGGTCTTCGTCGAGTACCGAACGTGTGACCGACTGCGGGAGCGCTGCGGGAACGCGGCGCCGGAAGGATCGTCTACGCGATCTTGAGATCGGAAAGAGTACGACTACATCACCCACGAGAATCTGCCCTCGTTAAACACTTTGGAATCTTCGAGGGTGAGTTATTCCATCGACTCGTTGCTACAATCTAGTAGATAGATCTTGGCTTGTTTGTTTGTATGCGATAGAAAATTTTTGTTTTCCATGCTACGAACCCCTACATAGGGTTCAAGTACATTTTCAAGGATGCACATGGGTTGGAAAAATAAGAGCTCCAAAGATTGAATCTGGATAAGAAATCCAGACTTAGCCATTTTGGCAGATTTGGAGATTTTGACTAGTATGCAAGAGGGAAACATTTGAGAGGGTGGCAAGGGTTTATCCTTCCCATCAAGTGAGTGATGTTGAGGAATAGGTTGAAGGGAGGGTATCCATGCTTGGATTGGGTATTTAGTGAGTTGGAAACTATGAAGAGAGATTATCCGTAGATTTATCTGATCAGGAGATGAGATGGTTATTTTGGTGGCTTAGGGTAGATCCAGGGTTGGGATGCTTGGTCTGAGATTGATGATCACAAACAAAGATTTGGTCCTAAGGGATGAGCTACTAGATTAGCTCACTCTAGTACCTAAGAAAACAAGGCAATCAGCAGATCAAGGCAATTCATCTTATCAGGCTTATCCAACTACTAGTAGGGTTACCATCAAGCCTAGCTTGTGTAAGGATGGGTATTTTGAAATGGGTTGTTCTCTGAAGTAAGATAAGGACCATCTTGGTATATCTACCAAGATTGAAATGAAAAGGTTTTAATAAAGGTTTTGGAAAACATGGGGGTAAGAGTAGCTGGAAGTTCTGTCTTGAAAACATAAGGAGATTATATATACGCATAGTTTTGTTAATAGAAACTAGTAAAGTATTTTGTTTTGTCAAAATCATATTGGCTCAGGTTCTTGAAATGACAGAACATTTGAGAATATTAAAGATGAGCCAAGATAGCTCTTTTGTAAAATAGCTTTTTGTAAACTAGTGTTAAGATGAGAAGTACATCACCTGATACACAAACAGTTTCATGAGCACAAGAAAACAAGTAAGCAAACATTGCAACTATTTACAAGATTTTTTTGTTCCCCCTGATTTATTCCCTTTGGGCAGCAATTAAGGGTTGCTGAAATTGGGATGTTACAGACCTTTCCCCCTTAAAATAATCATGTCCCGAGATTAGGGAGGAGTATGGTTGGGTGATAACATCCTCTTAACAATTTCAGTTGTGGAAATTATTATGCACTAACGAGTTTTACAATTAACCAACAGGGTCAGTTATGAATCGGAGCTGCGGGGGCTTCGGGTTTGGGGTGTTTAGATTAAGCGAGTGGGAAAGACGTAGTATTTCCCCTTAGGACAAGTCTAGGTAGGTTTAGCATCGACGGGGTACTTCCTTCTTGAGGCGAGACGGCGAGTTGAGTCTTCGTTATTCCTTCGCCTCGTGGTCCACTTTTCTCTCTTCAAGATCTTGATACACCGAGGTGTTGACTGTGCGGTCAACCTTAGAGGGGAGTACTTTCCTGGAGTATCTTCTGATTCTGGAGAAGTGTCGATTGTCGTTCTTCTTGCAGGGTCGATGATTCGGATTTGGAGGGGTGGTCATCACTTAACGCTAACTAGGGTTTGACTCTAGGGGTCTATCGGGTTTTGGGCGGGAAAGACGCAGTCTTTCCCCCTTAGAGCGACACTATTGGTTTTTGGTGAAGTCACCGACTTTCTTGGTTGGAGTCGTATGCAGATGTTGGGTCATGGCTTGGCACCTTCCATCTGGGGTGGTTATCTTCTGACGACATCGTAGGAACTGCTTCAAGAGTTAGAAGGTCTATCAAAAAAGTTGTCTACTAGCTTCCGGGTAGTTAGTTCTGAGCTAGTTAGAGTTCCGATAGGTTGGAGAGTGGCATTGAAGTCTGGCGGTCTAGGAAACGAGGTCCTTTGGAATGGGGTCATTCCAGGTTTGGTCTGATGCAATGTCGTGGGTAAAACACGGAAGAGGGGACCTCAGACTAGCATACTAACAAGCTGAGTTCTTGCATCTTCTCTTCGTCCTTGGGTCGGGTACCGACTTTGGTTACTATAGTTTCCTCAGGGTTAGCAGAGTCGAAGCTCTTTTAAGGGAGTGGTTGGCAGAGATAGAAGAGAAAGGACATCGTGACGTCTTCGGAGAACTCGATGCTTTGGGGTTGCTTTCTACTCCTTGGATTGGAGATCTTCCAGGATTATCTTCTCATGGTCGTTCTTCTCGAATTGAGTGGAAAGACGCAGTAGTTCCACCTTTGAGCTTTACTTGGGGCTGTCAAGGCTGGGGTCAATCCTTCGTCTTGGAGCCTTGGCGTGACACTTGAGTTGAGTGTCTCCGAGTGATTCCTTATTGTGACTACCTTGCTGAGGTGGTTACCTAACGAAGCCGTTAGGGTTAACTCGAGGTTGCTTTAGGGTTTAGCAACGCTTCATCTTGGTCCTTCGTAGGGGTGGAGGCGGTTTAGCTTCAGGGGGGATGGTCTTAACTCAAACTCTTTGTGTTGCTTTGAAACTATGACAGAGTAAGCTCTTTGTGTTTGGGCCTCCTTATCTTCCGGATTCTTAGGGAGTTTGTTTTATGGCGAGAACTTTCTATTGGTTTGACAGAGGGTTGTATAGGATCATTGTTCCTTTGGGGCGATTAGAACTCGGTACGGGTAGGGGTTATCGTGTCTTTTGTTATGTGGCCATCCTGCTGAGGAGAAGTTTCCAGTTATGGGTTTAAGAGGTTCAACGTCAGTATACCAACAAGGTGGTCATACAATAGGATCGAGTGATTCGGGGCAGACAAGCAACACATTCCAAGCATCATACATGCGCATGACAAGCAAACAAGGCGTACCATGGGTACTAAGGGGTGACTGCATGCCATAAGGGAATCTTGTATTAGGGGTGCTAATGCTATGTGAGGACGTTACAGGGGTCTCGGCTTCTGTCTTGCTATTTATTGTCGTTGGTGCCGTATGTGATCGACTCGAGGGTGAAGAAGGACTCTGTAGGTAGGGCGATCTTGTAGTGTCTTTCTTCTTTGGTAGCTCCTTTGGTTTGCTTGTCTTGGTGTCTGTTCATCTCAGGATCTCCGTCTCATACTCTCCATGTTGGACTTTGTTTTTGAAAACGGGACTTTTGGAATAGATGAGATATAGAGTAATCCATTTTCAAATTGTTTGAGTCAGAGAAGATGAGATAAGAAATCCTTCAAAAAGATGTTGAGAAAGTAGTTTTCGAAAATCGGGTGTTTTTCCAAAATAGTGGTTGTCATGTCTAACGTCCATGCTAACAAAGGTCTCCTACAGTCAGGATGGCTCTGATACCAGGTATGTGGCACCCCGGATTTACGGTCCGAGAATACCCGATATGCATACAATTCACATTTTCATGATTAGTAAGCCGTGAGCATACCGACCAGTTATCATTACATTATCCCAAAAGTAATGATTACAAAACTTACAAAGTGGCCATTATGGCAATTACAACACAAGTAGCGGAAGTCTTCAAGCGCAGAGCCCATGTCATGCCTTAACCTACAGGCAGCAGACTGGGAAGACGGCCTAGCTCGCATAGACGTCAGCACCTTTGTCACTTCATAACATCTGTAATCCGGCCAAGTAATTAGCCAGGGACAATGCCGGTGAGTACTTTGAATGCACTCGCAAACCACCGAGACAATGTAACAAATAGAATGCATATTGGGCTGTGATGACTAAGTTTATGTGGAGCCTGTTGGGAACCCGAAGAGCAAGGTGTGAAGCAGCACAGCAGGAGGTCTTCCCTCAGTAAGAAACCGAGGTTATCGAACCAGTAGGAGGAAGGAAACGTCGCACAGGTGTTGCAAGCAACACGGAGACCTGCACAACACAAACTCAAGTCTTTGCCCCAACTAACAGTGAGGTTGTCAATCTCAACGGTTGATGTAACAAAGGATTAAAAGTATGGTGTGGAAGGTAATGGTTTGCAGCAAGTAAAGAAGTAATAGTGGAAGATGTATCAATGGTAAAGATTGGACCGGGGTCCATAGTTGACTAGAGGTGCTATCCTTAGATAAATAACATGGCATGAAGGGTAAACAAATTACAGTAGGGCAATTGAAGGGAACTGAGGAAGGCATAACAATGCAATACCAGACAAAAAGATCCTATGAGATTCGATTGGGCAATACAACAATATACATAGACCGCCATCCAACTATATCTATGACTAGAAGTCCACCTCCAGGTTTTCATCCGAACCCCCTCTAGTATTAAGTTGCAAGCAACAGACAACTGCTTTAAGCAAAGTGTGTAAGGTAAACAATCCACTTGTTCTATGAACAAGAGACCGTTGTTTTATCCCTAGTGGCAACAACACATCTACAACCGAAGAGATTTCTGTCACTTCCCTTGGAAACTAGAGGCATGAACCCACTATCGAGCATAAATACCCCCTCTTGGAGTCACTAGCAACTACTTGGCCAAGATAGCTACTAACAACGGAGAGCATGCAAGATCACAAACAACACAGAAAAGATATAATCATAAAGACAGAACCATTAATCAAACTGACATAGTAATCTCAATATCCATCGGATCCCCGCAAACACAACATGCATGATTACAAATAGATTAGATCTTGATCATGAATGGAGCTCACAAGATCAATACATGAAAGCACAAGGAGGAGATACAACCATATAGCTACTACCTGGACCCATAGTCCAAGGTGGAACTACTCACGCTTCATAACAGAGAGAAGGCCTCCGGGATGATTTCCCCTTCGGCAAGGTTCCGAGAAGAACTTCAGATCCCCGCGATCTAGGGACTACGGTGGCGTGGAGTTTTGATGGGGTGTAGAAGGTTTCGTGGAGTTTTGATCGGGTGCCTAGGGTTTCTGCATTGGGGGCTTCTTATAGGCGAAGAGGCAAGGCCGGGAGGCGACCAGGGGCCACACCCTGCCTAGGCGCGGTCCCACCCCTGGCCGTGCCTAGGGGGGTTTGGCCGCCCTTGTTTGCTTCTCTGTCTCGTCTTTTGGATTCGTGTCCCCCACGGTAAAATATTGGCTTTGGCTTCTGTCCCGTCCAATTCCGAGAATATTGATTTTCTGCCTTTCTGGAGCCAAAAATAGAAGAAAACAGGCAACTGGCACTATGGAAACTTTTTAATAGGTTAGTTCCAGAAAAGATATAAAAACACCTCAATGTGCAGACAAAGCAAAGCAAAGTAGATACTAAACAAGAATTGAGCATCAAAAATTATGGTTACGTTTCTGACGTATCAAGCATCCCCAAGCTTAACTCCTGCTCGTCCTCGAGTAGGTAAGTGATAAAAAGAATAATTTTTTAGGTGACATGCACCATCAAAACGAAGATCAATACATTTGCAAGCATTGAAATCTAGGATCAAAGAACTCTAAACATGTGCATGAAAGATGGATTTCTAACAATAGGACATAGTAACTATGCATGCAACATGAAAGGCTACAAACAAATATCATGAATAACATGCATTGAAAAACGTTTGATTATTTCACATACAGAAAACATAGCATAGTGGCAATTCAGTTTGTCCCTCATAGAGTAGAAAATAGATGTATAAGACACCTTCAAAGTTCAGAAGGGTGACTAGATACAAATATCACAAGAACAAATAATATCACAATAAGAATCAATCAATAAGTTTTGGGACACTGCACACATAATGGCAACTATGCTCACTTAATGGTGCCTAAAAGTAGAAGGTGGAGACTCAAGTAATGGTGGAAGAAAGGCCCTTTGTAAAGGGAAGAAAGGATTTCAAGTTTCAAAAAGAGCTTCCAAAAATTATGGTACTTGTTAGCTTTCAGCCTTCATTGCCCCTATCATAAGCATATGAAGTGATTAAGGTTAAAGTGAACAAACTATGGATTATATGCTTCACAAAGTATAAGTTGGAAATCTCAAGTCCCTTAAATACAAGGGCCACACCTCATGCTACTCAACTTTAGTCACCTGAAAGTTCTTGTCATTATAAGTACATGCATATCATAGAGAACCGCCAACGGGGTACCCCTTGCACATGGTACAGGAGCTATCCCATAACCAAAATGACAAGGCAAGCAGACAATGAGCATCTCAGCGATCTTTTTATTTACTATAGCTTTTTATTGAGGATGCTTCATAGATAGCTCACTATGGTGATGCTGCAAGTTTCCACCATGATTAGGCATGGCTTAGGCTAGCGGCCCAGGCATTTCTCTAACACAAAATACATACTCCATGGACTTACAAGTTCCCTCTTTATTTCACACCGGTGACATCCATAGACAAAAGAGCATGATATCAACTATGTACAAAGTACAAGTGCAATGTTGAAAACGTTCCCCGTGACAGCACGGTTCTGCTAATTCCAACGTATAAGTGCAAGCATATACAACTTAGACGACACAATGGTTCAAGTTTATTAGGGGCAAAGAATATAAAGTGTGTCATCAAGTTTGTGAGGGCTTTAATCACTAAGTTTTCACATAAAAAAATAGTTTTTAATTGGAAGATAGCTGAAAACAAGAATATACTTGGAATGGTGTAACACACCATGCATAGGAATTTATAGTGGACACAAGAATATACTTGGAATGGTGTAACACAACTTGGTTTCTTGGGAGTTGGAAGCATGAGTACAGCTTACTCATACAAGTGGAGGCTAGCAAAAGACTAGGAGCAACCAAGTAAGAGAGCAATAATGGCCATAATCATGCAAAGCAACAAAGCATTACTAATCAAAGCATAGAGTGGTACAACAAGTCAAGGAATAAATGATCATATAGGCTATGGTGACTTGTCATAGTCATAACATGGAGTGAGCATGTGCCAAGTCAACCCAAACAAAGCATCAAAGGAGAATACCACAATATTATGCTTTTGCATGCTAAAACAACGCATAATTTCTTCAAGGCACACTAAGCAATCCCCATTGTTTGGAACAAGACATGCTACATCAATAATCACTAAGCATAAGGTCAAAACAACACCTAGCATGTCATGCTAAAGTCTAAGTCACGGTCAACGCAAGCTCCTCTTGCACTTTCAACCAAGAACTTACTACTCCTTTCCAACACCAAGCAACTTATTTGCAAAACAACACAGCGAAAACGGGGGTTCAAACTACTTTATTCAAGCAAACTAAACAACCTAAGCAAAGCAAACAAAACCTAAGACGCTCCAAGAACAACACAACAGTGCATGAAACAATAAAAACAAAGTGTCTAGACAGACCTATGCTTTTTATTGATGAAGAAGGGGATGCCTTGGGCATCCCCAATATTTGACGCTTGTACCTCTTGGATATTTCTTGGGGTGAAACCGGGGTGGCATCCCCAAGCTTGATATTTTTTCCATTCTTCATCTCATTACATCATTCTCTCTCTCCACACGAAATTTTTCTTTCATACAAAACTTCACACAATCTTCTTTAGCAACATTAGTGTATTCAAAAGATATTAGACCTTAGGCAAAGCTTTGGAACAGCAAGACTTTTCACTAAAAACACAACCTACTTTAACAACTACTTCAAAAAGATCAATTCCCCAAAAGATAACTCAAAAAGGAATCAATAAGAAGCAAATGCAAATAATGGCAGAAATCTGTCAAAACAGACCAGTAGGTAGAAACTGATCTTTTCGAATATCTTGTGTTTCTCAAAAAAAAAGTGTTGAACTAAATGAAGTTATCTAACATACTGGGGATTTATTCATAATTTTTAGCTCAATCTGAGTTACAGAGCCTCCTCACGAATTTTTATGTTGGAGGGAAGAATTTTGTTTTGGGATAGCAACTCCCCAAATCTTACTTCCCTCTCATTGGAGGTCATTCTTGCCACAAAAAGCAAATAAAAAGGATAAGGAGAAGTCATTACTGAAGTAATAACTTCCAAGACTCAAGGAAACTCTTGGGTTATCTCCCAATAAGTACTTTTATTTAACGCCTTTAAGTTAGGCACAAGAAGCAAGAAAAATCAAGTATTTTCAAATGAGGATGCATTAACATCAAACCTTTCTTTCAAAGGAGGAGCAAAAAGAAATTTCTCTCTCCTCATAGTGAAGTGTTCAATACCTTCTTGAATGGGAAATGATATTTAATGGTACCTTCTTTCATATCAATGATGGCACCAACTGTTCTAAGAAAAGGTCTTCCCAAAGTAATAGGACAATAAGAATTTTATTCAACATCCAAAACATAAAATCCACAGGGACATAAGCATTATTAACCATAATGAGAACATAATTAATAATCCCCATGAGTTTATTCTTAGCATTATCATTGAGTGGGACATCCAAATAAAAATCTTCTAATGGTGGCAAATCAAGCATTTCATAAATCTTCCTAGGCATAATAGAGACACTAGAACCAAGACAACACGAAGCTTTGAGATCAAAGTCATTCACTTGCACATTAATAATGGGTTCCCAACTATATTCTACTTTCCTAGGAATAGAAGATTTATGTTTTAGCTTCTCTTCCTTCATTTTCACAAGAGCATCTGTAATATGTTTAGTGAAAGCAACATGCATATCACTAGCATCAGAACTTCTAGCAAGCTTTTGCAAAAAGAGAACCACTTCAGAAATATTGCAACCATCTATATCAAATTCAAACTTAGCATAACTAGTAGTAGACTCAATAGGCTTAGGCATAGTAGGAGGAGGAATAGGGACTTCTTGTGGTTTAGTGGTATCCATTCTAGTGATGGTGCATGCACTATTGTTTCTATCAATTTCAGTTTCCCTTTCCCACTTAGCATGAAGTTGAGCTAACAGCCTAACATTTTCATCAATAGTAACTTGCATGCCATGATCAATAGCAAAGGTATTTTCCATGGTTTCAGGTTTAGCAGCCATTTTATTAATCAAGGAAGACCGTGCTTCAGACAAACAAGATATATTATTCTCAACAGTTAAGAGTTTCTCCTCCACAGTCTTGTTGAACACAGTTTGTTTAGTAATAAAGTCTTTGAGCATGACTTCTAGTTCAGAGGGGGCACTTCTAGCATTTTTGTAGGAGTTTCCAAAGGAATTGCCATTATTAGGAGGATAAGGCCTATAATTGTTGTTACTGCCAAAATTATTCCTATAGGCATTGTTGTTGAAATTGTTGTTTCTAATGAAGTTCACATCAACTTGCTCTTCTTGAGCAACCAAAGAGGACACTATTAGGATCTAAAGGAGCTATCCCATTAACAAGCATAGCCATAATAACATCAATCTTATAACTCAATGAGGAGGTTTCTTCAACAGAATTTAACTTCTTGCCATGTGGAGCTCTTTCAGTGTGCCATTAAGAGTAGTTAACCATCATATTGTCAAGGAGCTTTGTTGCAGCTCCCAATGTGAGGCCTATAAAAGTACCTCCAGCAACTGAATCCAACAGGTTTCTTGAGGAGAAATTCAAACCTGCATAAAAAGTCTGGATAATCATCCAAGCAGTAAGTCCATGAGTGGGGCAATTCTTAACCAAAAACTTCATTCTTTCCCAAGCTTGAGCAGAATGTTCATTATCAAGTTGTTTAAATTTCATAATGACACTTCTCATAGATATAATCTTAGCAGGAGGATAATACTTTCCAATAAAATCATCTTTGCACTTAGTCCAAGAATCAATACTATTTCTAGGCAAGGATAGCAACCATTCTTTAGCTTTTCCTCTCAAGGAGAAAGGAAAAAGCTTGAGCTTAATAATATCTCCATCTACATCCTTATACTTTTGCATCTCACAAAGTTCAACAAAGTTATTGAGATGGGCAGCAGAATCATCTGAACTAGCACTAGAAAATTGCTCTCTCATCACAAGATTCAACAAAGCAGGCTTAATTTCATAAAAGGTAGCATTAGGGGTAGGTGGAGCAATAGGTGTGCTAAGGAAATCATTGTTGTTGGTGCTAGTGAATTCACACAACTTGGTGTTATCAGCAGATTTCATTTTGGCAAAGGTGGGCAAGCCAAAAACAGTAGCAACTAGATTAGGAACTAATTTTTTGTGTTTTTGAATAAAGCAAGCAAACCAAACTAGACTAATTTTTTTGGGTTTTTTGAAAAGAGGCAAACAAAACCAAGCAAAAGAAACTAAGCAAACAAAAAACAAAGAAAAGAGAAAGGAAGTGGAGGACTCCCCTTGTGAAGACGTCCTTAGCCTCCCCAGCAACAGCGCTAGAAAACTTGTTGATAGCTCAATTGATGTGGAGAAAATAGCATGATGTTTATGCACTTGTATTCTTGTAGACAGTTGTTGGGCCTCCAAGTGCAGAGGTTTGTAGAACAGCATCAAGTTTCCCTTAAGTGGATCACCCAAGGTTTATCTAACTCAGGGAGGAAGTGGTCAAAGGTATCCCTCTTAAGAAACCCTGCAATCAAGATACAAGAAGTCAGGTGTATAGGTGCACTAGTTCAGCGAAGATATAGTGAAATACAAGCGGTAACGGTGCCAGAAAATAGCTTCTGAATTGTTGTTGACGTGGGGTAACATGTGTGAGTGAGGTAAAGACTAAAGTAAGCAAACATGCAACATATCTAGTAGCAAACCGTGTTTCAATGTTTGGAAACAAGGCCTAGGGATCATACTTTCACTAGTGAACACTCTCTCATGAAAATATCTTCTCTTAATGATACTATCCTGAACTACTCTCCGATTGGACACTCTAATCCATGGTAGGGCTACAAAAGCACTCCTCAAAGTCCGCCTTCCCCAATCTAGATAACCCCACACTGTCACCTTGAGCGCTAGATGGTTCCAACAAACACCAAAATTTTATAAAGACATCCAACTCCAAATATAACTCATAACAAATATATATGTAGTCTAGCTTAAGTGCCAGACACGGCGTGCACGCTGTCACTTTCACACACGTGGGAAAACATAGATCTATTAAAGCACGATGAGTATTTATGTAGACTCTAGCCTAAGTGCCACCATGGTGTGCACGCTGTCACTTTCACACACATGGGGAGAGCAGAGATCTATTGAAGCACTTGAGTAGAAAGGTAGATCGACTTGATTACAAAGGTCATGACCACAACAAGATCATGCATAGAGAGAGAGATGAACACATAGCTACCGGTAGAGCCCTTAGCCTCGAGGAAGAACTACTCCCTCCTCATCATGGGAATGAGCAACGATGATGAAGATGGTGGTGGAGATCGATGGAGATGGCTCCGGGGGCAATTCTCCGTCCCGGCAAGGTGCCGGAACAGAGACTTTCTGTCCCCCGAATCTCCCCTTCGGTGGCGGCGGCGCAGCTGAACTTTTTATAGAAGTATGATGGCTTGTTTAGGGTTTTCTCCCCGGGGGCTTCTTATAGGCGCATGAGGCAAGGTCGGTGGAGGTCCAGGGGGCCCACACCCTGCCCAGGCGCGGGCCCACCCTAGGACGCGCCTGGGGGGGGTGGCCACCCTGTGGTGCCCCTCCGACTCTGCTTTGTGGTTCCGTGTTACTCTGGGAAAAATGATGACTTTGGCTTTTGTTCCATCCAATTCCGAGAACATTGATTTTCTGCCTTTTCTGGAACCAAAAACAGAAGAAAAAATGCAACTGGCACTGTGGCATATTGTTCATAGGTTAGTACCAGAAAGTGTTTGAAAATACCTAAAAGTGAGACAAAACATAGCAAAGTGGATACTAACAAGCATGGAACATAAAAAATTATAGATACGTCTACGACGTATCAAGCATCCCCATGCTTAACTCCTGCTCGTTCTCGAGTAGGTAAGTGATAAAAAGAATAATTTTTGAGGTGACATGCACCATCAAAACCAAGATCAAACCATTTGCAAACATTGAAAGCTAGGATCAAAGAACTCTAAACATGTGCATGAAAGATGGAGTTCTAACAATAGGTCATAGTAACTAAGCATGCAACATAAAAGGCTACAAACAAAGATCATGAATAACAAGCATTGAAAAACGTTTGTTTGTTTCACATATAGAAAACATGGCATAGTGGAATTCCGCTTGTCCCTCGTAGAGTAGAAAATAGATGCATAGGACACCTTCAAAGTTCACAAGGGTGACTAGAAACAAGTAGCACAAGAACAAGTAATATCACAATATGCATCAATCAATAAGTTTTGGGACACTTCACACAGAATGACAAGTATGCTCTCTTAATGGTGCCTGCAAGTAGAAGGTGGAGACTCAAATAATGGTGGAAGAAAAGTCTTTCATAAAGGAAGCAGGGATTCATGTTTCAAAAGGAGCTTCCAAAAATTATGGTACTTGTTAGCTTTCACCCCTCATTGCCCCTATCATAAGCATCTTGAAGTGATTAAGGTTAAAGTGAACAAACTATGGAGTATATGCTTGACAAAGTATAAGTTGGCAATCTCAAGTCCCTTGAATACGAGGGCCACACCTCATAATACTCAACTTCAGTCACCTGTAAATTCTTGTCATTGTAAGTATATGCGTATCATAGAGAACCGCCAACGGGGTACCCCTTGCACATGGTACATGAGCTATCCCATGACCAAAATTAAAAGGCAAGAAGACAATGGGCATCTCAGCGATCTTTTTATTTACTATGTGCATAGCTTTTTATTGAGGATGCTTCACAAATAGCTCAGTATGGTGGTGCTGCATGTTTCCACCATGATTAGGCATGGCTTAGGCTAGCGGCCCAGGCGTTTCTCTAACATAAAATACATAACTCCATGGACTTACAAGCTCCCTCTTTATTTCACACCGGTGACATCCATAGACAAAAGAGCATGATATCAACTATGTACAAAGTACAAGTGCAATGTTGAAAACATTCCCCATGACAGCACGGTTCTGCTAATTCCAACGTATAAGTGCAAGCATATACAACGTAGATGACACAATGGTTCAAGTTTATTAGGGGAAAGAATATAAAGTGTGACATCAAGTTCGTGAGAGCTTTAATCACTAAATTTTCACATAACGAAGTACTTTTTGATTGGAAGATAGGTGAAACCAGAATATAATTGGAATCGTGTAACACACAATGAATAGGAGTTTATAGTGGACACTCTAGAATAACTTGGTTTCTTGGTAGTTGGAAGCATGAGTAGAACTTACTCATACAAGTGGACGCTAGCAAAAGACTCGGAGCAACCAACTAAGAGAGCAATAATGGCCATATTCATGTAGAGCAACAAAAACATTACTAATCAAAGCATAGAGTGGTACTACAAGTCAAGGAATAAATGATCATAGAGGCTATGGTGACTTTTCATAGTCATAACATGGTGTGAGCATGTGCCAAGTCAACCTAAACAAAGCATCAAAGCAGAATACCACAATACTATGCTTTTGTATGCTAAAACAACGCATGATTCTTTCAAATCACATTAAGCAATCCTAATTGTTTGGAACAAGTCATGCTCCAACAATAATCATTAAGCATAAGGTCAAAGAAACACCTAGCATAACATGATAAAGTCTAAGCCACAGTCAAAACAAGCTCCCTTTTGTACCACTATAAGCATCAAACTTTCTACTCTTTTCCAACACCAAACAACTTATTTGAAACAAGTCACAAAGATAATACTCAATAAATATTAGTGAGCTTGTATCACAAATCCACAAAGAAGAACTAAAAAGTTCTAAGCTGAAAGCAAAGGAAAACTAAGGCTGAACGTAGTGTTAGCAAAAGTGAACACTCACAAAACAATAAGAGTGAAAACTAGAATGTTCTAGGCAATGGAAACAGAGTGTGTCTCTCTCTGAAAGAAGTGTGGTGTAACCAACCAACTTACTCAAGCAAGCTAAGAAAACGAAAAGCAAAAACGAAAACTAAGATGCTCCAAGAACAACACAACAATGCATGAAACAATAAAAATGAAGTGTCTAGAAAGACCTGAGATTTTTATTGATGAAGAAGGGGATGCCTTGTGGGATCCCCAAGCTTTGACGCTTGTACCTCTTGAATATTTCTTTGGGTGACACGGGGTGGCATACCCAAGCTTTGATGCTTGAACCTCTTGAGTATTTCTTGGGGTGACATGGGGTGGCATCCCCAAGCTTGAGCCTTTGTCCATTCTTCATCTCATTACATCATTCTTTCTCTACACCTGCAAATTTTCCTTCATACAAAACTTCACACAATCTTCATTAGCAACATTAGTGTATTCAAAAGATAATAGACCTTTGGGTTTAGCTTCAAAACAACAAAACATTCACTAAATACACAATCTACTGTAGCAACTCCTTCAAAAATCTCAATTTGCCAAAAAGAACCCAAAAGGGAATCAATAAGAAGCAAATGCAAATAATGGCAGAAATCTGTCAAAACAGACCATCAGGTAGAAACCGATTTTTTCGAAGACCTTCTGTTGCTCAAATAAAAAGTGTTGAACTAACGAAAGTTAGCTAACATACTGGGGGATGTATTCGTAAATTTTCATCTCAATCCGGCTTACATAGACTCCTCACGGATTTTTATGGTGGAGGACAGAAATCTGTTTCAGGACAGCAACTCCCCAAATCTTACTTCCCTCTCATTAGAGGTCATTCTTGGCACAAAAAACAAACAAAAAGATAAGGAGAGGTCATTATAGAAGTAATAACTTCCAAGACTCAAGAAAACTATTGGGTTATCTCCCAACAAGTACTTTTCTTTAATGCCTTTAAGTTAGGCTTGATAGTTTGAGAAGATGCTCTCATAAGAAATATGAATTGAAGTAAAATAGAGCATCAAGAACCAAATTAAAAACACATTTAAGTCTAACCCACTTCCTATGCATAGTAATCTTGTAAAGAAACAAGTCATGAAACAACAAAGCACCAAGCATAGGAAAGCAAAACAAGTGCAACTTCAAGACTTTTAACATAAAGAGGGGAAACTTAATATTATTGAAATGCATAAAACCATGTTTCCCTCTCTCATAATAAGTTTCAGTAGCAACATGAATAAAATTAACAACATAACTATCACATAAAACATTCTTATCATGAGCCACATGCATAAAATGATTATTACTCTCCACATAAGCATAGTCATTCTTATTAATTGTAGTGGGAGCAAATTCAACAAAATAGCTATCATTACTATTCTCATCACTATAATCATCAAATATAGGAGGCATATTATGATCATAATTAATTTTCTTCTAAATAGTTGGTGGATAAAATATCATATTCATCATTCTAATCATCATACATTGGAGGTTTGGTATCATCATAAGCAATATAATAGCTATCTTCCAAAGCCGGGGAACTAAAAAGATCATTATTATCAAAACTAGCTTCCCCAAGCTTAGACTTTTCCATAGCATAAGCAATAATGGTGTCCAAAGAATTCATACTAATAACATTGCTATTAGCATGCAAATAAAGCTCCATAGGTTTTTTAATTTTCTCTTCAAACACTTCATGTCCTAACTCAAGATAGGTACTATAAATCTATCTAATTTTGTTGTTTTTTCCATTAAGCCTAACTAGTGAAAACAAGAAACAAAAATACAAAATTGCAGAATCTAAAGGAAATAATTTCGAGCACTCACGCCGGAGGATGTGTGTACCTTTTACCTTACCTCCCCGACAACGGCGCCATAAAATAGCTTGATGTCTACGCACTTCTATTCTTGTAGACAGTTGTTGGGCCTCCAAGTGCAGAGGTTTGTAGAACAGCAACAACTTTCCCTTAAGTGGATCACCCAAGGTTTATCGAACTCAGGGAGGAAGTGGTCAAAGGTATCCCTCTTAAGTTGAAAGGTTCCCAACCTTTAATAAGGTGGAGATCCCTGTGTTTACAATGCTAGTCCCTAGATCAATAGCTAGCATCCATAGTTAAGATGTAATATCAAGAAACAAAGGTCATAATACAACTTTATAACCAGGAATAAAATAATTCATTACATCTTACATAGCTCATTTGGCTATCTCATTACAATGCAGCAGAAATAACTATAGCATGGAGTCCTTCATCTTCAAAGTGCCACAGGCAATCATGTTGGTTGTAGACTTGTAATCCTATTAAACACACTTCCCTAACATCAAACAAACCTGCAACATAATAAGTTGCAGCCACGAGGGTCAATACATTTGAATTGTATTGGCAAGTTTCACTACTATGTAGAAATAAGTGGATCATATCATTACATGCATATTTGGCTAAGTAGGGTTTAGGCTCATTTGCAGAAAGCAATATAGTTTTATCCTATCTTTTCAAAATAGTTTTGATCTTTTGTCAAATCTTTCTGAACTCCTTGGAAAACTCCAAGTGCTTCAAATCCCTTGTTGTCACCATCAAGTTTTACTTTGAGAAATTGTAATGTCGAGATCTTCCATAGCTTCAGGCCTTAGTTGCTCAGAGTTGTCCGTAACCGGGGACACGGCTAAGTACTTATAATTTGATCTTCTGCAGAAGTTGTACACTTTACCCACATGACACAATCTCGTCTTGAAGCCACCAGTCGCCGCTGGATAAGTACTCACCAAATGGAGTACCGGCAGATCGAGAATGTGACAAAGTCTTTCCATAGAAGTCCTCCCAATACACAATGCTAGCTTGTCAACCAGGCACCAATGTAGGGATAAATTTCCCATACACAATTCTAGTTAACCTGAAGATGCCAATGCATGGGTCTTCCACTATGTAGTTGACTAAGCCAGAGCCCATTTAGCATGTGGCTGTACACGGAAGCCACTGTACGAGAAACATGTTCAATCTCCAAGTCCCTGGGTGGTTTTCTTCTCGTGCACATACAAAAAGATAGCCATATAAACATGGTTCCCTTTGTTGCCTCCTTGTCCAATCTTGAGTATCCTTGTCCACCCAGGTGGTTCATTGAGTACTTGTTTTATTATACAAAACATATATCTTTCCAACACTTCATATAATCATATCATGTATCCCATCCCAAATATATAGCAGGGCTAAGCATACTACAACTACAATGTTTTCACTAAGGGAGATATAAGGGTATCCTATTAGGATTTAGCATAGCATAAAATATAGTAGTCCTTATCATGCATGTTACAAAAACCACTAAGTGCAATGAAAATAGTAGGACATGGATGATAGTGTCACTTGCCTTTTTAGTAGATAATGTTGGTTCACTTCTTGATCTTGCAAATATCACACTCTTCTAACTTCACTACAATTCAATCAAGAAAACATATATTCAACTAGCATTCAAACAATTTGTCACACATAAAATATAAAAAACAAGGTCATGCATGCAAGCATGCAAAAGATAGTTTTATTTGGAAAAGTGGTTTCTAGTAGTCTCTAAACATTTTAAAGCTCAATGTGGTCATTTACAAAAGTGGTAAAACCATTTGCAAAAGGTTTTATCTCATAAACCAAATATTATGCTAAGGTGATATTTTATGTTGTTGAAAATATCTTTTAGCAAAGTAATATTCTCATAGGGTTCATCAAATATATTTTAATTCTCAAAACTTGGTGTTTAGGGTCAGAGAGTTTAATTAAAATCATTTCCCAAAGATTTTACTCAAAATTCATTTCTAAACCATAAACAACATTTTTATTTGACTAGAAATGCTCTAATTCAAATATTTATCCCTTAACTTCACAAAATACATTTTTAAATCCATAAGTTGGTTCCTATGGTCAGTAGGTTCAAAATAATCCATTTTGCAAAGATTTCACCTTAAAAATATATCTAGAACAATTTTTATATTTAAATTATGCCTACACATGTTTCTGCAATTTCAACCAATTTTACAGAAGCAAAACATTAAAAAAAGTGCATCGTTGCAAAGTACTTGTTCTGCTGAATCCTTTGATATAAAATTTGCAAAATTTGGACGTGTAGATTTAAAGTTATGAATTTTACAAGTTTACAAATCCAATAGATCAAATTTCTAATTTAAATCCTGAGTCTGGCCACGTGTCTTGTTCTGATAGGCTGGTACCGCTTCGGTTGGATCAGCCTCTCTGGTGCGTTAGATCTAAATGAAATCGTGAGGCTCTGGTTCAACCTTACCCCTTCGCTAAGTCGTCTGTTTCTACGCGTCTGATCTAAATCGAACGGTGCAGATCTACTCGACCACAGAGTGGCGGCGCTGCGGCGGCGACAGGCGGCGGCGCGCTCAGACGAGGGTGGCGCTGGCGATGCAGGAAGCGAGGGGGAAAGTGAAGAGGCTCACAGTGATCACAGTGACACTCTGATGCTCAAGGTTCTCGTTGTTGGGCAGGGGGCGCACGGGGACGACGGTGATTGCTCGTCGGAGTCTGCGGCGGCGCCAGATGCTTTGGTTCGTCATCGGGGGCGAAGTTTGCGAGCGCGCTAAGACAAACGGAGCACGCGGTTATTTGCGTATAGGGCTGGGGATCCTGGGAGTATCAACGGGAAAGTTCGGGGCGGTCTGTGCTTACCAGGGGAGCTCGCCGGAGAAACGGCAGACGACGGTGGCGCTTAGGTGTCGAGGCTACGGTGCTCGCGCGGGCGTGTGGTTGGTGCAGGGAGATGCGCAAGAATATGGGAAGCAAGCTCGTATTCTCTGGGAGTGGAGAGGTGGCCGGAGTCGCCGGGATTTCGCCGGAGAAGCTTGTCGGGGCAGAGAGGTTTGAGCGTGCAATTCGTGCAGCCTGGTGGCCTAGAGGAGGCGGCGCTTGGGGGAAAAGAGAGAGGAGGGAGAGGCGTTTATGTATGCATGGTCACGGCGAGGATTAAATCAGCCATCAACGCGTATTTACGCAAATTGATTCGCGGTAGAACGACGTTGAGCAAGGGGAAATGGCTGGCGCGGGGTTGATGACGATGAGGTGGCCAGTGGTGTCCGGCTGACAGTAAGAGAGAGGGGGAGTGGGGTCCTGTTGTCAGCGACGGGGTGGGTTCTTTTCTGAGTGAAAAACGGTTCACCAGAGGGGGAGAGCTGGTGGGCTGCGAGTGGGCTTGCTAGGCTGGCCAGATGGGTTGGGTTTGATTTGTTTTTTTTGTACTGAACCTTTTTCTTTTTCCAATTTGAATTTCTGTTTTGATTTTATTTCAAACAATTTCGAACTCCAAATCAATTCAAACCACCACCAAACTTTAGGTATAGTTTAATTCTATTTAATAACATATTCCAAAGTCGAAAATCAAATAATTCTTTTATTCCCTTAGGATCTATTAATAATTAAATAATTAGACCTTAGTCTTTATTTCAAATAGGATTTAATTTATTTTTAAAACTCTATTTGAAATCTAAATAATACAAATCTTTTCAGTAGGTTTCATTTGAAAATATAAAACACATGGAATTTTTATTTAAAATACTTTAAGAAGTTTTTGTGTTTATTTAAAATGGAAAACCCTTTACTTAAATAAAATTGGATGTTAATAAATCCTTATTATTTTATTTAAATAATCCTTTACTCTTTTTATCAAAAAGAAATATTTTATTTCATTTTCTTGGCCAAGATTTAATTTGGCTCTTTAAAATAGTCCTTTGTTTATGAAAACAATATCTTTTTATTAAAAGATCAAAAATAGTGATTCCAACTATTATAACTTTATTTATTATTTGTTTATCTTTTTAAATCCCTTTAGGATTCTATTGGATCAAAATAGATTTTGATGTTTCCAATTGGAATCAAAAAGTTTCTTCTTACCCTAAATTTCAACAAAATTTTATTTTGTTTATTTATTTTTCACATTTAAAAATTTGGAAAATTTTGGGATGTGACATAAGCAACCCTGCAATCAAGATACAAGAAGTCTCTTGTGTCCCCAACACACCCAATACACTTGTCAGGTGTATAGTTCCACTAGTTCGGCGAAGAGATAGTGAAATACAAGCGGTAATGGTGCCAGAAAATACCTTCTGACTTGTTGTTGACGTGGGGTAACGTGTGTGTGAGGTAAAGACTAAAGCAATCAAACATGCAACAGATCTAGTAGCAAACGGTGTTTCAATGTTTGGAAACAAGGCCTCGGGATCATACTTTCACTAGTGAATACTCTCTCATAAAATATCTTCTCTTAATGATACTATCTTGAACTACTCTCCGGTTGGACACTCTAATCCATGGTAGGGCTACAAAAGTACTCCTCAACATTCGTGTTCCCTAATCTAGATAACCCCACACTATCACCTTGAGCGCTAGATGGTTCCAACAAACACCACAATTTCATAAAGACATCCAAGTCCAAATATAACTCATAACAAATATATATGTAGTCTAGCTTAAGTGCCACACACGGCGTGCACGCTGTCACTTTCACACACGTGGGGAAAACATAGATCTACTAAAGCACGATGAGGGATGGCTTCTCTCTTCTCCTCTCCTCTCCTCTCTACTCCGACGGCGGCGGTTTCTTCCGGTGATCACCTTGGTTTGCTCGGGAGTTGGAGGGCCATAATCAGAGAGGTGGTTGGGGCTACGATCAGTCCTTGCCGACAGGGCTTGATCTCGAGGGAGGTTTCGGGACAGGTGTCGCTACGTGATGTCTCGGGGCAGATCCTGGCGAGCTGGTGTTCAATGGTGGAAATTTCGTACGGGGCGCGTCTGGTACACGAGGGTTGGCACGTTCACGTGGGTCCAACGGTGGTGGTGCAGGGGGAGGTTCCTCGCGGTGTCGCCGGTGCGTCACCCTATGCGCGTACGTGCCGGGTGATATGGCTCGGTGGTTTCAGGAGAGTTGCGGGCGCTAACGGTGGGGTGTCGCTGGAGGAGGGCCACCTGCCAAGTGAGGTGCGGGGTACTAGTACGTCGGAGCGCGATCTCCAGTCAGTTTCATCTCCACATCTCGCTTTCTCTAACCCTAGATCGGGAGCCGTTCCAGATCTCGCGGTGTGTGTGGAGTGGTGTTCGTCCGGGAGCCTCCAGTTCTCCACCCCTCGTCGCCGCGTGCTGTTTCTCCGGTGAGGTGGAGTGGGGTTGTTTTGGGGGATAGCAGACCGTTTGCTCAGGTTGTGGCTGCGGAATCTGATATGGATCGGTGGTTTCGTGGTGGGCGTGGTTCCCCGTCTCGTCCTCCAGTCCGATCTGGTCCCTATGCGAGCAGATTCGGATCTGGGTATGGACAAGGTCGTTTCCCTGTCGATCGCAGGGGGTTGGAAGAGGATCATAGGGAAAGTGGTTGGATCCGCGAGCAGGAGCGGCGTCGCGAGGAAGCACGGCATCGGGATGCGAGGCACAGGGATGAGTTGAGGCAGGCGGAGAATGAGGCCAGGTTGGAGGATCAACGCAGGGAGGCCATGGCGCGGGAGAGGGCGCTGTCGGAGGCTCGCCTTCGTGAAGCGGAGCAGGCTCGCAATCGGGGCCGTTGGAGTCACCGTCCGGAGATGCAACAAGGATCTGGGTCAGATGCTACTGCTTCGTCGTTCCCAGGCAGATCAGGTAACTCTGATTCGAACCCTAGGAGAGGAGAGCCCGTTTTTGCTCGTACAGTAGAGCAGGTTAATATCCCTAGGGTTGTGATGAACACTTCTGTCCCTGTGACTCGATCTGTTTCTGGTTTGAACACCTCGGCGTCAACTTCTGTTAATCTGCCTGTTGGGGGGCTCGCCCTGTGAATTTGTCTCCGATTATGTCAATTACTCTATCTGATGTTGTTGCTACTACTCTAGTGGGGTCCTCTGTACCACCACCAGTAGTGAGTATGCCGAGAGATGGTAATGTGGCTGGAGGTTCTGGTGATGTGCAGTTGCTGGATGTGATTCAGGAGGAAGTTGTGTGTGATAACTGTGGGAAGGATCATAGCATTTTGGTCTGTCAAGAGAGGAAACCTTGGGAGTATGTTCCTCTTTTCTTTGGCAGTACTGATTTTGAGCAGGGCTTTCATTCTATTCCTGTCGTAGAATCTAATGTTCAGTCTATGGAGCAGCTTCATTATGCTCATATAAGTGTGGTTAGAGGTGATGCTACTGGGAAAGATTTGGAGAAGGAATTTCAAGTGTGGGCTGATTCTTTGGGATCTGGATGGAGATTTAATGCTAGGTCTATTAATGATGTGGAATTTTTGATGAGATTTCCTTCTGCCAGATCCATTGATGATTTCCACTTTGGGAAGGTGTTCATGAAAACAATTCCTGATGCTGTTATCCAATTATCTAAGTGGAATGGGGACCTGCAACCTGTTGAATGGTTGGAGGAGGCCTGGTTTAGAATTGTTGGTATCCCTATGAAATACAGGGAGAAATCAACTTCTTTCTATGTTGCTTCTTTGGTGGGCAAGCCTGTGGCCCTGGACAGGAACAGTTTGAGGAACTTGGCCTATGTAAGGGTGAATATTGCTTGTCTGGATGTTTCTCTGGTTCCTAATACCAGAAGGGGGAGATGCAGGGTGGAATTTATGAATTCAAATACATTAGGGAGATTTTTGCTCCTGATACTGTGCCCACCTTACCTTCTGCTATGGGGATTGATGGACAGGATGGTGATAATAGGCTGGATAAGGAGAATGAGGATGAAGCTGAGCATAGGAGGCCTGATGGTAATAGTGGGCAAAGAACTGTTCCTGGTGCAGGTGGTGGTGGAGGTGTTGGGGGTCGTGAACATGGTGGTAATGATGCTAGTGAAGCTGGGTTGGACAAAGGTAAACAGGTTGTGGTGGAGCAGGATGATTCTAGGGGGATTTCTTTTGGGACCAAAATGGCTAACATCTGGGCTAGTTCTGGAGGTGATGGTCGTTCAAGAGAGATTGTTATCAGAGAAAATGTAGCAGGTGACAATGGTGGTGGTGGTGGGACAGGTACTCAAACCAGAACAGCTGATGTGGGACTGCAAGTTGGTGCTCAAGAAGCTGTGTCTGATGGTGCTGGGTTGGGTGATGTTCAAATGGAAGTCATCCAGAACTTGTCATCTACTTTGGCTAAAGATTCCAGTACTGAGATCATTGCTGGCCCTGAGAGGTTTGATGATTTTATCAAGGGTTTGTTGAAAGATAGGAGCAGTGACAAATATTATGAGCTTAAGAAGCAGTATGGCCATTTGCTGGAAGAGGGGGATGAACAGGATGAGGGTGCCCAGGCAAAAGATGACAGTGTATCTACTAATGCTTCCTTTGGATCTTCCTCTGATAGTGGAAAAAAGGGATTGATGGGGGGTCTGTGATGGAGGGTGCTCAAGACATGGAGGTTGTCAATCAAGACCAAGAAGTGGTGGCTCTTGACCTGTCTCAACCTGATGGTTCTACTCAGGAAAGTGTGGGTTCTCAGTCTGAACATGTGGCTGGTGTAGAAGAGCAAGTTATAAGAATAAGTTCAAGGGTGGCTGATCAAGGTGGTGCTAGAAACATGGCTGAAGGACATTTGGCTCAGCAACCTCCTAGAGATTTATCAGGAACAAATTTAACTTTGCATAATTCTTTTGCTGCTTTGGATGATGATATCATTATGCATAGAGCTTTGGAGATGGGGGTAGATGTTCTTCTATATCTTTGGATCATATTAATTCTTTGAAAGATTTAGAAATTGCTAGACATAGTTTACAGGATAGGAGATAGGTAGAGAATGAATGTGAGGTTGATTTGAATGAGAAGGTCTTGTTTCTGGATTGGAAGGATGCTAGTAATGATGAGGAGGAATTTACTCCTGTGGTTTCTAGGAAACAAAAGAAAAAGTTGAGAGCTGGTTCTGTTACGAGGGAGAGAAAGTTAAAGGCTGCTGCTGTGAAGGTTCAAAACTATCACCCTATGAGTGGTGTTGTGACTGGAACAAGAGAGATAAAATCTGTATTATGATTGGTGTTATTTTGAATATTAGAGGTGTGGGGAAGAAGGGTGCAAGTGCTTATTTGAATAATTTGATGAGACAGGAGAGAGTGGATTTTATTGGTTTACAAGAAACTATTAAGAAAGATTATTCTGATGCTTTTTTCAGGAGGATTGATCCTATGAATCAATTCTCTTGGAGTTGGCTGCCTTCTGTGGGAATGTCTAGAGGCATTTTGGGGGGCCTACGTTCCTCTAAATTGACTCAACTTGATGTGTCTGTGGGCAAATTTCATGTTAAGATGAAGGTGTTTGATGTTTTGAAACAAATTCAGTGGCATTTGGTAATAGTGTATGGGGATGCTCAAGAGGAGAATAAAGAGGAGTTTTTATTAGAGTTAGCTGAGGTTTGTCAGGATCAAACTATTCCTTTGTTGGTGGGTGGGATTTTAATGTGATCAGGTGTGCTTCTGAGAAAAACAAGGGTCACTCTTTGAATAGGTGGGGGCACATGTTTAATTCGATTATTAATGCTTATGGCTTAAGGGAGATCCTCATGTCTGGAGGGCAGTTTACATGGTCCAACAACCAGAAAAACCCGACTTTGGAGAAGTTGGATAGAATCTTAGTTTGTAAAGAATGGGAGAAGTTGTTTCCTCTTACTACAGTGCACAAGTTGTCTAGAGAAGTTTCTGATCATAGTCCTTTGATTCTGGATACTATGGAAGGGCAGGAAACAGGTGGCAGGGAATTCATATTTGAAAAAAATTGGTTATAGTGTGATGATTTTTTGACCAGGGTGGAGAAAGTTTGGAAAAAACGTGTGAATGGTAAGAACAGTCTTGATAGGCTGCAGAAAAAACTTAAGAATGTCAGAAATGATTTGAAAGGATGGGGTGCTCACTTAAGGGGTGAGGATAAAAAAAAAGAAGAGGTTGGTGGAGGAGCTTCAGGAATTAGAAAGTATTGAGGAGTTGATTTTGCTTACTGCTGAACAACTTAAAAGAAAAGGAGTTATTTAGAAGGAGTTGCTAGAGGTGTATGAGAATGAGGAGAGATTTTGGCAGCAGAGATCGAGGGATAATTGGTTGCTTAGAGGTGATA